>CM060382.1:42997678-44307520 GCA_030545235.1 Helianthus tuberosus
TTACAAGGTTTATGACTAAACATTTTCTCAAACATAAGTCATGAAACCTATTTTCACAAAACCTATGTATCTCACAGGCATTTTTATGCTGACGTACCTATTTTCACATGTGTTTTTCAGGAGCTGTTGCATAAGATGATCAAGATACACATAGGCAGACTTGGGCTTTAGTGACAATAAAAGATGCAAGACTAGTTAATTATGTTGTATTTCCTTGTTTGTTAAGTCATTGTAACACTTTTAATCAATAAAACGAAACTTCAATTGCCATGGATTTGAAACAATTAATTCTGTTACAACACTCCCCGACATTTCCGCCACGTTTTGTATGTTCTACGTGGTCGGGGTGTGACACCTATGAAAGGCTAAAGAAAAGAAAGATAACTGTTTCAAACACCTCAAAGAAGCGAGAACATATGATGAAGCTTGAACAGAAAATTGAAAACCTCATGACAATGATAAAATCAGCAGACAGTTCTACTCTTGAGTCAAACCAAGTTGAAGGCAAACAACTGAATGAAGAAGAGGTAATAGAAAAGGAAGCAGAGTATCTCAAGGGCGCCATCTTGAAAATGGGTCTGAATGAAGACAGCTCATCAAAGCTTCAAAACCTTTTTAAGAAGGTATTAAACAAACCTGCGTCTCCAAACACTGCAATAGACAAAACAGAAGTTGAAAGACAAGAACTTATTGAACAAGAAACTGCAGAAGATATAGCTGCAGCAGACAAAGTCATTGAAGAAGCTTTCAAAAGAATGTCTGAAAGTCTGCAGGTGTTTTCAAGGCCATCATCCCTCAACTCATCGGCAAATAACCCTCTCCCGAAAAATCCATTGGGTTCGAAAGTACTAAAGTGGATGTCTGACCAAAAGACCCACGTATTGACTATAGTCAGATCCAATGGAGATGTGAAGTACATATCAAGGAAAGAAGCACTAGGCCTTAGTGTTCAAGATTTGCAGGATCTCCTTGAACTTACACTGTGCCGGGATGAAGATGATATAAGTTCCAGAGACTTTGAAGCAGATTTTAAAAGAAAAGCAAAGGAACTTTTGATGAGGAATAAAGATCCAGAATAATGACAGGTTTTGGCATTATCTATTCCAGGGGGAGATTGTTGGGATTGAACCCTACCAGAGGAACAGATAATGTAAAGCCAAAACCAAGTCACAACAGTGGATTCATAATAAGCAGCAGTTTACATTAAGCTTTCCCCTTGAAAGTGATTTATAACAACTGATGGTCTTTATCCGCTGTTCAGATACAACTACTGCTGATCAAAACCCTGAAGTATCCAACACTGCTGGTCCTATCTACTGATGATAAAGCACTGCCCAGTCAAGGACTGATCAACCTTGAGTAAAGCACTGACATAAAGGGAGAGCAGCTGTTTAGTGAATTGTTTGTTTTATGTATAGTCAGTGGTTAGGTTAGCAGTGTTTGTGTAAGGACAGTAGATACAGGTTGTTAGGCTGTTAGACGTCGCTTTCATGGTGACGTCAGCTGAGATACCTCAGTGGTTTGGTTTGCCTATAAATGTAACAGTCTCCTGTACTGTTACATTTGATTGACTGAGCGAGTTCTTCTCCTCATGTCTAATCCTTTCATCTTGTGTGCAAACCAACCTTGGGGCATCAGGCTGAGGGGGAGTTTAGTTTGTAAGCATACCTGTAATCTTTTGCTTTGAATTGTAAATCCTTTGACTCTATGTGAAGCAATTGTTTATCAAACTATTTTCTCCTTTGATTGTGTTTACAAAGTTTGTTTTCATTTCCGCTGCACTTTACATGTTTCATATTCACAAATTGTTCAAAACATACAAACGAACACAATCTCAAGAGCCTCCGATCCTAACACCTTTATAAGTTTTTTTCAACAAACCTCTTACGTTTCTTATTTTAAATATAAAATATTAAATTTATCTAATATTAAAATATTGCACAGGGCATAAGTAATTTTAGATTTTTCATTTATTATTTGTTAGTTTATTTTAATAAATTGTATACACTTTTTTTTTCAATAAACCACTTACGTTTCTTATTTTGCATATAAAATATTAAATTTTAATTAATATTAGGCTATATGGTGTGGTATAAAGCTCCTAGTGGCTTTATCACGTCACCTCACCGCTACCTCACCGCCACGTCACATAGGGGGCTTTAAAGTCCATTCCTTTAACGTGCATGCAATGGTTTAAAACCTCCATCATCATTACCTAATTATTTTTTTTATTTATATTTTTTATTTTTTTAATTTACGCCAATTTTAATAACTACAAAATAAAAAAAAAACGTAATTTCATTAAAATAAATAAAACATCACAAAGTCCTAAAAAAATTCAAAGTTACTTAAAAAATAAAGTACTAGAAAGTAAAAAAAAAAAACTACATATATTTCGCTTGAATTTGTGCCTTACGAGCCTCCAAAATGACCCGGTCCTCATCTGCTAGTTGCGAAAAGTCTTTCGCGAGAAATTCCATATCTTTCTGGATTTGTTTCTCCATTTTTAGTTCTTGCTTCTTTTCCTTGATCGAGAGAAGCTTGTTGAGTCTATTGTCGAACTCGTCCAACCTTGACGTGTCTCGTGCTCGTGCAGCTGCCTTACTTCTATCCCTACCCTTTGCTTGTCGTAGCTCTTGCGATTCTTGCGGTTGTTCAAATTCCTCGAAGTCGTCGTTTAGATTAATAGTAGTACGAGCATCGCACTCGGATGGTTCGGTAATGGATGTTGATTTGGACCGTTTTGACCTATGGGCCGTTGGGTCAAACGGAGGTACAAGATGCCACTTGGGAGATTTCCGAAGAAGCTCCCACGAAGGTATCATCGTAAACGCATGCCCATGATTAATTCTATAGTCGTTGTGGGCGGCAGTCATAATGTCCACGTCGCTCGAACCGCTTCTTCTTCTAAGATTGTTGACGAGATTATTATGTATGTTGTTGAAAATTGCTAATCTTGGTCCGCATTGCGGTCCACTCGCCCGAAAAAGAGTCGGATGAACGATATTCACCACGACCCATTGCGGCGAAAAACTTCTCACGTATACGCCTCCAAAATACTTTTACATCTTGGTCGTTTCCTAAAAAATGTATAATTATAAAAATATATTTATAAAAGTATATAAAAAATTATGGAGAGAAAATTTACCAACAATCTCATCTTCCGACACGTCGAGCCATGCTTGTGACAACATAAGTTCTTCCCTAGGCGTCCACTTTTCGATCGTCTTAGGAACCGCTTTCACCCTTCTTACGATGCCTTCTCGCTTGTCCACCTTTTGAGGAAGTGGGTTGGGTTTCAGGTACGGATTCGGTTTCAGGTGTGTTTTGGGTTTGGGGTATGTTTTGGGGAAAAAAATGGCGGTTGGGAATAATATCCGTAAAAACCGGGAATCAGTGGCGTGGCCGGGTAAGGGGAAGTTGGGGTGCTAGGTGGCATCAGATAATATCCAAGTTCACCCGTTCGCGGGTCTCTTCGATAACGGTCTTATTGCTCCTTGTTTAGTAGACTTTGCCAAAACGAATGGTTGGGATCCCACGTTGTTGGGAAACCTTGTGTAATTATGTAAAAAAATTGTAAAGATTTTGGATAAAGAGTAGAGGAAGAAGAGATGAAAAATATAGAAAAAGGGTAAGGTATTTATAGGTAAATTATAAATTTTAAAACTTATTTTTTTTTTAAAATGACTGTTGATCAACGATAATGTTGACCATCTTCCTCGATCATCCCAAAATTCGTCCGTTAGCGTGCTGGCGGGGGGTGGATAACGCCCCCTTGTTAACGATGGTGGTGTGGTTGATGACGCCCCAGGGCGGTAAAATGGCTGGCATGGCGGGGTGGCGCTAAACCACACCCTGTGGCCTTAAAAGATTGCACATGGCTTAATTAATTTTAGATTTTTCATTTATTATTTGTTTGTTTAATTTATAAAATTGTATACATAGTTAGGTTCTTATTTTTTTTTTATTTTCTTAAATAATAGATAATAGGTTATAGTCTTATGTATTATACGGACAGATTCAGTAATAAAAACTGTTTATTTACATTTTTTGAAAACAACAGATATTTATTTATGTTTAAATTGGTAAAGTAATTAAAGATATAATCATCATTATAAATCTAATATAAAAACGCTTTCGTAAAATCTATTTTTATTAAGGTTTGAATAAATAAAAATATCATTATAAGTTATAAATTAAAAATATGTTTGACGTAAAAGTTGATTTTGTACGAAGGTTTAGTAGACATAATCTAACAAAAAAATATTGGTTAGTTTAACATATATATTTAGAGGTCGAAAATTAAGGTAACTATTTTAAAATAAGAAATGTTGATAGTAACTAAATGAAATTTCTTCCCTTATTCTAATTTATTTCGGGTAGCTAAGACTTGAAGTTCAGTTATCGGAAGAAGTTACGTGTCAAGTGAAGTCATCTGATACCAATCCTCGCCTTATAACGAGTAATGTCGGCAGTATCGATCGAAGGATAGGGATGTTCCAGAAGCTAGGGGTGTGCACGGTTCGGTTCGGTTAATAGCATTATCCGTAACCGTAATCGAAGTCATCGGTTAATCGGTTCGGTTAATTCGGTTAATTTGTCAGTTTTCGGTTCGGTTCGGTTAATTTTCGGTTAATAACCAATTCAAACAAGGGCTAATTTTTTTCTTAGAAATGTTTGTAATGGAGGTATAACTACATGAAATAGATGTATAAATACATGAAATGGATGTATAAATAAATGAAATGTAGATATAAATGCATGAATAGATGTTTGAATACATAAAATGGAGGTATAAATAAATGAAATGAAGGTATAAATAAATGAAATGAATGCATACATAAATGAAATAGAGGTATTATTACATGAAATGAAAGTATAAAACATAAAATACATGAAATAGAGATATAAAAGCTATAAATGTATAAAAAAATAAATGATTCGGTTCGGTTCGGTTAATTTCGGTTCACCGATGGTAAAAAAATATCCGGTAACCGACTTTCGGTTAATTCGGTTTCGGTTAATTTCGGTTCGATTTTGTCGGTTTTCGGTTCGGTTTCGGTTAACAGTTCGGTTATTGCACACCCCTACCAGAAGCAGTCTTAAGGAAAGTTAGCATGTTTATGCCAAGGCAGGGGAAGAATTGGCTGGAAATGAGTAATAGAATGAGTTCTCTGCCGAGTCAGTTGACAAGAAAGTTTCTTTACTGTTTATTATTTTTCTTTAGAATATTTACTTAATAAATATTTATTTTCTTCGGTATTTCATTTTTCAATGTTTTTTTTAATCTTATTTAATAATTTAATATTTTATTGACTTAACCCCGTGTAATACACGGGGTTAACCTAGTTTTATTATATAAAAATTATTTAACCTTATGTTGTCTTTTCAAATTTATTATTATTATTTCATACCTATCAATTTTACAAAATTTTGTTCATTCTAGAATTCACTGTTTAATTTTCTATCTTTTTCCATTGATCCACTTTGCTTTTGGTTTTCCTTTTGTTATGCTTTTCTAATTATTAATAAATAAATATAGATGGTATTACTAGTAGTTCTTTTATATATATTTCAAAGTGATAAGAGAGCAACAATTTATATATAGAATCAATGTAATAATACGGACATATCATACCACTATTTTAATTACGTAGATTTCTTACGTTTTTATATGCAGAATTGAGCAGCCAAAACGAGTCAAATGCATGTTGATGTAGTTTTGGTTTTGGTTTTATTACGACTATATTCTATGAATTTTTTCTTTCGGTTACTATATCGTATGTCGATAAAGTACTGGTACTTGACGAACCAAGCTGTGGCTGAAATGTAGCGGGACCACCGAAAACGACCGAGTTCCCGCTACATTTCCGCCGCTATACACGGGTTGAATTTTCTACGATAAGAGTATGTGTAATGGGGGGGTATATCACCCAGGAATGAACCATAACGCCCCATAGCACCGGCCCACACCAAAACAGGGGGCGCTATGTGGGAAAGTTTTGGAGTCCCTGTTATCACAATCGCGGCGCTAGGAGAATGATATATCAAAAACACCTATCACAAAACCAACACATAAACACAAACACTTAAAAATCCATATCCTTTTGATCTCCCAGAATGCAAGTCCTCCAACGAACACCTTCGTATACCTAGTGTCTCCAAGCGGATTATTCAGAAACTGCAAACTTGATCCTCTTCCTCTGATCGGTTGATACGCATCCATCTACGTTACAACTGATTACAATTACTTACAATTGTGTGTGTATATACAGGTTGGATTGATTAGGAGGTGATTTTGGTGGTTTGATGGAGCATACTGGTTGGATTTGGAAGAAACCCTTGTAGAACCCTAGAAATGTTATGGAAGATAACGGGAGAGAAAGAGAGGAATTGGGGTTTGATAATTACAAGCGGAGGAATCTTCGAGGAATTATTTGTAATGTTTTTAAAATTTAATAAAATCTAATAAATGTATTTTTTGTTATTGTAATGTTTTTTTAAATTTAATAAAAGTGTTTTTCTATATAATTTAGAGATTAAATGATAAAAAAAAGAGAAAAGTGTTTTTCTAAATAATTAATAAAAATAAAAAATAATAATTAGATAATAATGGTTAGGGGCTTTATGACTACGGACTCTAGTGGTATAACGCCCCATAAAGCCCCTCTATTACGTGGCGTGCCACTTGTCGCATAACGCTCCCAAAATAATGTTTTACGTCTTGGTGAGTTAACACCACACGCGTGTATGGTTCAATATTTTTACCTATTTTTTGTTTGATTAAATGGTTCCGCCGTATAGCGGGGTCTTAAAACTCGTTATTGTTATTTATTAAAACCTTAAAAAATCCGTGCACGAGCTTTGAGATCCCAAAACCCTACTTAGACCATGTGTAGTGGGCAGTGGCGGATTCAGAAATGTTTTCTACCGGGTTCCTTTTGGTAAATTTTCACTAATTCTCACATTTTTTTTTTAAAATCACATAAAATTTCCACTAATTTTTTCATTTTTTTTCCAAACCGAGGGGGTTCCCGGGAACCCCCAAACACCCCTGGATCCGCCACTGGTAGTGGGGCGTTTTTTTTTTTTAAATTAAAAAAAAACGCCCGAAAACGCCCAACACACCATTACATGGGGCGTTATATTTAAAAAATTTTGAAAAAAATGGTGAATGGCGTTTTAAATAAAACGCTCAAGAACTCTGCCATGTTTGACTTGAAGGGCCATGTGGCCAATGGGATGTCTCCATTGTTTAACTAGCTGTTTGCTTTATTTATTTATTTTTTTTTCAAATGATTGAATGGGGGTTATTGGTATAATGTCCCACTACGCCACTTTTGCTATAATGCCCCAACGCTGACTAGGATGCCACGTGTCGGATAATGCCCCATGGTAGGGGCATTATACAAACTTACCACTGCACATGGTCTTAAAAAAAAACAATTTTAGCCGCAAAATTCTATCTTCTTCTTCTTCCTATCTCAAGAAGACCCTACAACTTGGAAAACTCTTCAGCCGTTAAATACCACCATTACCAACATACACACAAACCTCCTACTCGTTTCTTTTAAATCGTAACAAGAGGTGGTGGTGAACTATGTGGAGATGATGATGGGGTCGTGGTGCGGTGTTGTGATGAAGGGAGGTGGTTATGGAGTGGTGACACTGGTTCGGAGATGGTGAAAGGTGGCTGTTGGCGGTTTGTGGTGGTGGTGATTTTCCGGTTGCGGTTGTGAAGAATGATGGTGCACGGTGACTGTGGTGGTGATGGAATGAAAATGATGGTGTTTACGGTGGTGTTTTGGGTGTAGGTGATGGTCGAAGACTCGAAGTTAGGTTGGATGTGGTTGTTATGTTTGTTTAGAGGTGGTGATGTTGTATGAGCGTAGGTGACGGTGAACGGTAATGGATGTTTGATGGTGATTGCAGGGTTTGGAGGGTGACAGATGGTGTGGTTGTTGGATGGTTTGTGGTTTGAAGTGGTAAACGGAATAGAACACGTACTCGACAACACAACTTGTTGATCTTGTAGACAACCTTAATATTAAACACGTACACGACAACACAACTTGTAATCTTTAAGCTTGTAAACTTTTCTAAGATTGCAAACGTTTTGAAACTTGTAAACGCTTCCAAAGTAGGTGAACTTTGTAAACGCGATGATGTTACCATACTTTCAAAACCCTTTCAAAGTTGGAAATCCAACAATGTTGCAAAGTTTCTTCGTGTCGGAAACGTGCACTTGTAAGAATTAAGAAATCTTGCAAACTCTAGGTAGTTAAAGTTCCTCCTTGTTTGCACATTCAAATAACGCCCGGCTTGCGGTATGCGCATATAATGTATATATGCGTGGGCCATTGGGGGCAAAAGTGAAAGTGCACTAATTTTAATGTTATTTTACTAATTTCGTGAAAATAACGTTAAAAGCTGAGGACGGTTAATCATGCATCATGTGGTGGCGTTGATAGCTGAAAGACAAAAGGGTACATGCACTAATCGGTCTTTGTCCCGATTGCTGAGTGTTATGTGCCTTATGTCCAAGGCTTGATGCAAAACTACTATCGAGCCGAGGGTCTCACTGGAAGCAGCCTCTCTATTCCTATGGGGTAGAGGTAAGGCTGTCTACATCTTACCCTCCTCAGACCCTACCTTTGCTTTGCTATTGGTGGGATTTACTGAATATGATGATGATGATGATGATGAAATCCCTATAATCATGGGATTACAAAATCTTTTAAAATAGGAAAATTCTATCTATAATCATGGGATTCCCCAAAATAATTAATCAAGCCACGATAATGCACTCTTCTCCTTCTCAACTCAAGTAATTTCTTGATCATCATTGAATCACTATCCATGTGATGTTTGTCATTTTCTGCATCAAAAGAAACATGGCAATATTTTTTGCTTTTTTTTTCTATGATCATCATTCAATTACTATCCATGTGATGTTTGTCATTTTCTGCATCAAATGAAACATGGCTGTATTTTCTTTTCTTTCTTTTTTATAAATGCATGTCACGAACAGAAAACACTATCTGCATAACTTGGCAGTATTTTTTTTCTTTCTTTTCTATAAACTAGTAATAACACCCGCGCGCGTTGCGGCGCGAGAACATCGCAAACATAGAATGGATTAATCCAAACGTCGTGTGATGCGTTAACCGTATGGAAACGCGCATTTTGACGTATCGAATTGAACCCGAAGTAACCTATATAAGCATTGCGATTGGATCAAAACGTAAAGTAAATCAAATTTATATGTGACCCGACTCATACATAGAAAAGAAACTACAATTTGACACCAAACGTTTGAAACAAAATTTGCGAAACACACATAAAATACGCACGAATACATATTATATTTGCCCCGACTCATCTCCCAAATCGAAACGTAGACCAAATTTCTAGAAAACGATTTATGTACTCAAATTTATAGTACATAAAAATATGCACGTAAATTTTTCTTAACGAAAAAGTATTATATTTGACCTAAATCGTTTTCTAGAAAAAGTTTACGTCAAAACATGGAGCAAATCATATTTATACCGACACGTAAATAAAAATATGCACGTAAAAATAGTTTTTTTTAAGTAAAGGAAGTATAGGGGTAAACTCGAAACAAATTATAGGTAAAAAACTTAATAGGTTAAAAAGGTTCGTAAAATCGTACCAAGTAGCACCAATGCAACACAATTGCCGGCGACCCCAACATTGGAAAATTTCGTAAAAATAAAATAAATAAAAAAGGAAAAAATAACAGCGAATGAAAAGAAGACGTAAAATCGTTGAATCACGCACGCCCGTTGTTGTGTGTTAATGCGAAGAAATTAGACTGAAACGTAAAACGTAGAAAAAAATAACTAAGTCGAACGGGGAAAATAAACATGTTGCGACGTACATGTCAAATGGAAAAAAATAGACCAAAAACCGGTGAACCCCACACACATGTTGCGGCATGTTAACATACAAAATTTAGAACGAAACGTAAAACGAATAATTTGTGAAACATGAAACTTATAAGGGGTCAAAGATGAAAATAAAAAGTGTTAGGGTTAAATTGCAAAAGAAGAAAAACATTGGGTTAGAAATGAAAAATCAACTTTTTTTTTTGAAAATCTCCCCATGAATGGGGTACAATTTGATAAAGCAACATGTGTTGTTCTCAACTCTTTAATCATATTAAACCGGTGATATACATGTACTTACCGGATTTGCGATCAAGCCTCGAACCGAACACCAATCTTTATCAAGAGTGTAAGGTTTAAGTCCAAGCATAGCTTTCCCGCCATACTTGAATCTCTTAAACCAAGGCTCTGATACCAACTTGTAACACCCGACTTAATAAATCAAGATTTTATTAAGAAAATACACATTTAAATGCTAAAATGTGACTTTACAAAAACTTTTCATACTAACATTTCCACATGTTAACAACATTTCAAAAATACAACTTAATGTAATTGGATTCGTCGTTTTAAAGATACAACGAAGCGCCGCGCGGAAGCTTGTATTTTATCGTGTTCGGTTCCTCATCGAGCTTGATCTTCATCCGGGCACTCTTGGCGATCACCTATGATCAAAACCAACTTAAAAGTTAGTTTTGATAGTCAAATATTAAGTTCAAACAAGTACAGGGGTTAAAATGACAAAATTTAAAAATTTTCCGGAGTTAGGGGGCGTCGCGTGATGCCAAGGGCCTAGGCGTCACACCTAGCCCTTGTTTTCACAGACTGTTGCCTTCAGCTGTTGCTGTACATTCCTAGCACGACCCGATTTCACGGAAACGAGCATAACTCTCTCGTTTTTAATCCGTTTTACCCGATTCTTTTTCCTACGCGTCCGTAATTTAATTCTCCATCATATGGAGTGAAATTCCAACATCCAACATAATAAATTTTGAGACTTCTAAGCCTTCGACTCGTTACCCTTTTACCGAATTTTAACCCGTTTATGCATTTTATCAAACAAACATATTTGTTTGACCCCCATTTCTCATGACCCCTTTAATTCCAATATTACCTATCATAATAGGTTCCAATTACGGATTTCTATGCATTATTGACTCGTTTTTACTTAAAATCTTATTTTGACCCGTTAAGGGTATTTATGTCCTTTTAGGCATAAATCTCGCTCATTTACTTTTAGCACCAAAATTTTCACATTAGTTTTTCAAATGGTCTTCCACCACAATTATATTTGTGGTGGATTTAATGTAGTAAACTATTTATGTCACATTTTACATCTCGGTTTGTCATTTTACGAAAAGACCCATTCTTAGGCATTTGACCCACAAAGGTTAATGCCTATAACCTTGATGCTTATCTAAGGATTACCTGATTATAATACGTAATTCCCAAACCACCCATAAAGGTCGTTTGCCTGATTTACCCAGCAATGGCATATTTATCAACATTAGTCCCTCATTTACGACGAAGGACTTTCACTACAAAAATGATCAACATCGCACATTTAAACTATAATCTTATTGATATGTACCTGGCTCAGGTCAACAAATAGACCCGATTATACCTCGCTTTTATTATCACATCTTCTATGGCGACGCAATTGTCCGAATCGCTAATCGCTCCTGTTAACACAAGACTTGACAACCACATTAGTCGATAATGTCAAATGGTGTTATCACCACCATTTGACCCATTTGGACTATATACACAACGTTATCTATTTAAATCAAAAACATGGTTTTTGATGTCCAATTCATACCTCCATCCCATCCCGGATTATATTACCAAATCCTTTATTTCTTAAACTCTTTTCTTACAAATTCAACCCATTTCGGCTTACGCCATGGGCACGCTTTTAACCTTAATTACATTAGTCGACTCTTGACTAATTTCCATTTTCACCATTTTTCCTCATCATTAGATTACACCTCATGGTAATCTTAACAAAATCCATATTTCAATATTATCGTTATCCCGATTATTTTGTATAGAATAAACGAGTAATCTACATAAGTGCGAAAATTACACTTACCTCTCATCCGGTTTACGCCTTTCTTCACGTGCTTGATTCGTTTAGCCGCTTCTTTCTCAAGCATCCACCTAGCTCGTTAAGCGTCAGACTATTGCCAACATTTACAAGGTGGTTAGACTAGTCATTTAAAAATCACGACCATTCCACCTTACTTATTCTCTATGTCGAAACTACTATTCGACTTCAAGATTAGTTAACTTAGTTTATTAAAGTTAACTACTTTCAATCACATGATTTACAACATTAAGTTCAAATCAACATGATGATTAGAACTCTTCTTGTTTCATATTTCATTTAACTAGCCATATTATTCAAATACGCGTTTCGTTCTAAATTTCAATATTTAGCTTTCTCTTAGGCATTATATCAAACACCCAGTGAGCATTCTTTTATAAAATTTAACAATCAAACTTATGGCTACCTATCTTGCCAATTTCAACATCTTTTACTAGATAATCATCAAATTCATGGTTAAATGTCAAGATTAACTTCATAGAGTTCAAATAACACTAGTTTGACAATCATGATTCTAGTGTTCATCATGTTTCTACAAAACCCATTAAACACCCATAATGGATGATCATGGACTTTATAATTTCAACCTTAATTCAACTAGTTATTGACTAGGGTTTACTCCTAGACATAATTTCATCCTAAATTCATCCAAACTTCAATCATGCAAGCTAAATTTTTGATTTCAAGTTTTCATCTATAACTCAAGATGTAATCAAGAGATGAAATTCAACATACCTTGTGATCCCTTCACTTAGGTGATCACTAATTTGAGCTCGGTTTTTTATCTAGTCTTGATTTGCCCTTGGATTTTGATGGATTTAGTGAGTTTAGGGTTTTGAGAAGGAACCATTCTCCTGGCTTGTGAAATCGTCGACCAAACACACACATATGTGTGTGTTTTGGTGTTTATTTGTTTTAATTAAAAACATCTTTCCCTTTTGCCTCTTTTAGTCCCTCTAGTTCCATAGTTTATAAAAAGGGTTATCTATTTCATGTTTCTTTTATTGTTTTTACAATACTTAACTAACTAGGTTGATATTCCTAGTTACTTAGTGGGTTCGGGGAAGTCATAACCCGTTTTATTTTTAAATCCCGTTAACTCGGGCCTCTTATTATCTTTATTTCCTCAAAAGCTTTTATTTACTTTTTATTTTCATGGAATCTCTTATTTGTTTTTAATTAATATTAGGATTATTTATTTGAATCCTAATATTTACCGGGTTACTTTCACTACTAACGACATTTTACCCGTGTATTAGTATTGACGTGGTTTGATTACCAAACTCGTTTTTGGGGTGTTACAGACTGGTTCCATATTTGGTAACACCGGAGCCCAAGCGAATAGCTCGTTTCCTTGGGGGTTTAGCCCCAGAGATCAAACAGTGTAAAGGCATCTCGACCTGCTACTTTTAGGTCAGCAGCTGACCTATCTTTATCCCTTACCTTGGATGCGGTCAGACTAAGATCGCTTAAGAACTCGGAGGAAGGTAAGAGAAAACGTGAGGACGACAACTCACGACGGTCTGAGAAGAAGTTTAAAGGAACCACAGACCACAAGAAGAAGTTTGGGTCTGGCAAGGGTAGTCAGCAAGTAGATCAGAAGCCAAAGTGCAAAACCTGCCAGAAACGTCACTTTGGAAAATGCAGGTATGAATCCAAGTCCCAGTTAAAACCGTCTGCATGTGGGTTATGCAAATCCAAGGAGCACAAGACGATAGAGTGCAAGAAGATAAAGGATGCAACGTGCTATAACTGTAATGAAAAGGGGCACATCAAGACCAACTGCCCTAAATATGCCAAAAAACCTAAAAAAGTCAAAAAGACCAATGCAATGGTCTTTCGAATGGATGCACGAGAAGCTGTTCAGGATGATAATGTGATAACAGGTACCTTTCTTATAAATGATGTTTATGCAAGGGTGTTATTTGATTCAGGCGCGGATAAGTCATTTGTAGATGATAAGTTTTGTAAGTTGTTGAATTTACCTGTTAAAACCCTAAATGTGAAATATGAGGTAGAATATGCCGATGGTACCATAGAAACTGCATCAACCGTGTTAGATGGATGTTTTATATCCATTAGGAACCACTATTTTCCGTTATCCTTACTTCCTTTGAAATTAGCTGGTTTCGACATAGTAATAGGCATGGATTGGTTATCTCATAACCAAGCCCAGATTTTGTGTAACAAGAAGCAAGTGGTAATCAAAACTCCGTATGGTGAGCCACGTACCATACAGAGAGACACTCAGTATGGGTTGCCTGAGCAGGTGTCTATGCTCAAGGCATGGAGGTGTTTGAAGAAGGGTTGTGTCATTTATACGGCACAGGTAACTATTGATGAACAGAAGCCCAAGATTGAAGACATCCCTGTCATTTCTGAATATCCAGAAGTTTTTCCTGGGGAACTACCTGGTTTACCACCAGATAGGCAAGTAGAGTTCAGAATTGACATCATTCCGGGAGCAACACCTGTTGCAAGAGCGCCTTACAGGTTGGCACCAACGGAAATGAAAGAGCTAAGGACTCAACTGGATGATTTGTTAGCAAAAGGATTCATTAGACCTAGTTCGTCTCCTTGGGGAGCACCAATCCTGTTTGTAAAGAAGAAGGATGGATCAATGCGTCTATGTATCGATTATCGCGAGCTTAACAAAGTCACTATCAAGAATAAATATCCATTGCCCAGGATCGACGATCTGTTCGATCAATTACAAGGGGCAAGTTAATTCTCTAAGATTGATTTGAGGTCGGGCTATCATCAACTGAATGTTAGAGATGAAGATGTACACAAGACTGCATTTAGGACTCGCTATGGTCACTACGAGTTCTTAGTGATGCCTTTTGGGCTCACTAATGCACCAGCAGCGTTCATGGATCTCATGAACCGTGTCTGCAAGCCCTACTTGGATAAATTTGTCATCGTCTTCATCGATGATATTCTTATTTACTCGAAGAATCAAGCTGACCATGAGAAGCACCTTCGTTGTATTCTTTCACTGCTTCAACAAGAGAAACTCTATGCCAAGTTTTCAAAGTGTGAATTTTGGCTTCGTGAAGTCCAGTTTCTTGGACACGTTGTTAGTGAGCATGGTATCCAAGTGGATCCCGCTAAGGTTGAAGCTGTCATGAATTGGCAAGAACCGAAGACGCCCACTGTAATTCGCAGCTTCTTAGGTCTGGCAGGATACTGTAGGCGTTTTATTGAGAATTTCTCAAGGATTGCTGCACCCCTAACCTCACTAACCCGAAAGAACATCAAGTTTGACTGGGGTCCTAAGCAGCAGGAATCTTTCGACATCCTTAAGCAGAAGTTGAGCAATGCACCTGTGTTGACATTGCCGGATGGAATAGAAGAATTTGTAGTATACTGTGATGCATCACACACTGGTATGGGATGTGTGCTAATGCAGAAAGGCAAGGTTATTGCCTATGCTTCTCGACAGTTAAAAGTGCACGAGAAGAATTACACCACCCACGATTTGGAGTTGTGTGCTGTTGTATTTGCACTGAAACTTTGGAGGCATTATTTGATGGTACTAAGTGTGTGATCTATTCTGATCACAAAATCCTTCAACACTTGTTTAATCAGAAGGACTTAAACATGAGGCAAAGACGATGGATGGAAACTTTAAATGACTATGATTGTGAAATCAAATACCATCCAGGTAAGGCAAATGTGGTTGTCGATGCCTTAAGTAGGAAGGAAAGGGTGAAGCCCATAAGAATCAATGCCAAAAGCATTGAATTGAAAAATAGCTTAAATGAAAGGTTGTTAGCTGCTCAGAAGGAAGCTGTGTTGGAAGCTAACTACCCAAATGAAAAACTGGGAGTCACTGCAGAACAGTTATCATATGGAAAGGATGGAATCCTAAGATTGAATGGACGGATATGGGTTCCAATCTATGGAGGACTTAGGGAAGTGATCCTTCAGGAAGCCCATAGTTCTAAGTATTCTGTTCATCCTGGAAGTGATAAGATGTACCAGGATTTGAAGACAAATTATTGGTGGATAGGCTTAAAGAAGTCTATAGCCACTTATGTGGCCAAATGTTTGACGTGTGCGCAAGTTAAAGCTGAACACCAGAAGCCATCAGGTTTGCTACAACAGCCTGAACTTCCCACCTGGAAGTGGGAAATGGTGACTATGGATTTTATCACCAAGTTACCAAAGACGAAGAGAGGAAATGATACTATTTGGGTTATAGTGGATAGACTGACTAAGTCAGCCCACTTCTTACCTATTAAGGAAACACACAACTCAGATAAATTAGATCAGCTGTACGTGGACGAGATTGTATCTCTCCACGGAGTGCTAGTGTCTATCATCTTTGATAGGGATACAAGGTATACATCGCATTTCTGGAAAAGCTTTCAGCAATCCCTAGGCACTCGACTAAATTTCAGCACTGCATATCATCCTCAGACGGATGGTCAAAGTGAACGTACTATACAGACACTCGAGGATATGCTACGAGCTTGTGTTATTGACTTGGGAGGAAGTTGGGATGATCATCTTCCATTGATCGAAATTTCATATAACAATAGCTATCATTCCAGTATTCAAGCTGCACCATTTGAAGCTTTATATGGGCGAAAGTGCAGAACGCCTGTTTGTTGGGGAGAAGTTGGAGATGTCCAACATACAGGACCTGATATAGTCCTGGAGATGACAGATAAGATTATACAGATAAGAGATCGCCTCAAAGCTGCCAGGGATAGGCAGAAAAGCTACGCAGATAAAAGGCGTAAACCTCTAAAGTTCGAGGTTGGTGACAAAGTGTTACTTAAAGTATCACCCTAGAAATGGGTAATGAGATTTGGTAAGAAAGGCAAGTTAAGCCCAAGATACATAGGACCATTCGAGATCATCGAATGTGTCGGAACAGTGGCTTATAAGTTAAATTTTCCTGAAGAGCTCAGTGGTATTCATAATGTATTCCACATCTGCAATCTGAAGAAATGTCTAGCTGATGAATCACTAGTCATACCGCATACGGATGTGCACATAGATGAGAGCCTGAAGTTTGTTGAGAAACCTTTGTCGATTGAGGATCGACAGGTTAAGCAGCTTCGAAGGAAGCAGGTACCAAATGTAAAAGTTAAATGGGATGCCCGTAGAGGTCCCGAGTATACGTGGGAGGTAGAGTCCACAATGAAAGAGAAGTACCCTCATTTATTTCAGTAAATCTCGAGGTCGAGATTTCTTTTAAGGGGGTGAGGATGTAACACCTCGCAAAATCATGTCCAATATAGTATCGACACGTGTCATGGACTTTAAACGTGTAACGGATTGATTATGAGGGACTAAAGTTAACAAACGAAGAAAGTATATGTATATAAGGATACAAAGTGTCAACATTTGATAATTATGCCTTTCAACAACCCTACACGATGTATATAACCTTAAACGAATGAATTATAAAGCGTATGAAGCCATTTGTGGAAGAAAGTGAAAGTTTACAAACCACAAGGGTTAAAAGTGTCAACATGTTTAAATTATACCTATGAATGACCTTTTAGCGAACCCGAAGCCTTGTAACAATTAATTATACTCCCAAGAATAAGTGGTAAAAATATCACAAGGTTTGGATATCGTATGAGAAAGATACGCTAACTTTCGTAATTAAGGGGTTAAAAGCATCAACGAGGCAAAACTTGTGTTTTCGGTTATCGTTTAATGAAACCAGACCTAACGATGTTTGGTTATACATCATGGTCACAAAAATATAAATTTCATGGGTTAAAAGTGCTTAAAATGGAAGAAATTATGCTTTAGAAGGTCCAGGGGGTGAAAATGACATTTTTTGAAACTTGTTGGCTGGTCCCCCTAACCCTGGCGCTGCGCCACCACTGAGGCACACCTACGTAGCGCGACGCGACAGACTGCCAGCTCAGAAAATGTTGTTTGGACGTGGCAGCTTGCATGTTTGCTAAATTCCGCGAGTTTGCCACCCTCTAGCTGCTTTAAACACGTCCCTAGACACTTGTTTTCATCTCTAAAGTTTCCATAACACCTGTAGCAATCTCCAAGACCCATTCGTGGCTATAAATTGATCCATTGTTACAACTTGTGAACTTACATTTGCACATCTTGCTTGTTCTAACTCTCTGGAGCATTCTTGGCAATTAGGAAGCCTTTCCTCTGTTCTAATCTCGTGCTAAGGACCATTGTAAGTCATCTTAGCTTCTGTAATTCAGTTTTAATTAGTTTAATGGCCCAAAGTCAAACCGTCGTAATTAAGGTTTGACTTAGTGATTAATCACTAATGGCCCAGTCAATTCTCGAATTAAAAGTAGCTTTGAGTTGGTAATTATGTGGGTAATAAACCCTTAAAAGGGCACCCTCTGATTCCCACTCTAACTAGGTCAATTGTCGGGTCAAACTTGATTATAAAAAGTCAACAGAAAGCTAATTTTTGCATAAACACATAATTAACAATGTAGAAGCTATGAAACCTGTTTTATCACTTGTATAACTTGGTAATTAATGTAAGAACATGTCTAAGCATGTTCAACCCGACAATTTTCATTATAAGCTCGGTTCGGAACCGAAAGTCGCATAAGTGGACTTTTGCTTTGACTTTCAGTTCTGACCCATTAGAGCATATTTTAGAAATGCCTTAGAGCTTTATTAGGACCAGGTTACATATTAGTATAACCCTCTGTGATTATACAACTTGGTTCATTAATTATCCGATTCATATGCATGTTTTCGTTATATGCCTAAATGTGGACCAATATGCCCTTTTGACCTTAAAACAAGAATTTTGAAAATGTGAGAGGAAAATAATCTTTATTACTGATTTATAAACATGTCCCTAAATTTTCACGTCAGTTTGAGGTCTATATTAAGATATATGCTCAATAGCGTAATTAGAAAGCTTTTTATTAATTAAACGGCGTAATTAGCATAAAGCCTATCTAAACCCAATTTTTGATACCAAAATTTTTACCTACTGATGTAAAATAATATTTTGGGATTTTTGAAGATTTTTATTTATTTTTAGGCTGAACATAACATAGGGTTATAGCTTTGATTCGGTAATTGTCGGTTTTGCCCTTTTGGCCTATAAAATGAGTTTTACATAATATTTTGACACCAAACCTTTTGCTACTGATTTTATATAATAAATAAAATATTTTGAGTCTTCTGGAATGATAAAAATATCAGCTTTTCTTTAAAAACCCGGAAATCGCTTAAAACCGTCTTTTTACGCGTTTAAAACGCATAGTATGTATTAAAACCATTTTTCCCATATAAGACTTAATACCTACTGATGTTTTAAGCAAATTTTTATATTTTAACAGTAAGCAAAAGTTGTAAACTCAGATTTCAAATTTTGACCTTTAAAGCTTATGTGAAATAACCAAAATGCCCATACGGTGCATAGTTTGGGCATAAAAGGTAAATTTCACATATATGCCATACCCTACTGTTATGACTTATAAAAAAATAAGTATTTTTACTGAATATATCAGACCTGAAACTCATATTTATATTTAAACTCCTTTATAAGCTTTAAAATGACCAAAATACCCTTACGGGGCATAATTTGAATTTAAATCCATTATGGGCATAATGGAAGGTATCTTATTGATATCACAACATATTTAAGACATATTAACTTAGGAAACCTGTTCATGAATCATTGGGTTACCTGTTACGCATCATTCGCGTTCGGTGCGGTTTATGTAACTAGTTTACATAAATTAGCCGAAACGGGTCAAACCTTATCATTTTTATCTCAAAATCCAGAATGTGTTTAGTTTACCCATATTATACAAGTACACAAACTTGTCGGGTCTAAACCACACTCTAATCCGGTCATCTCTTAATCGTGCGTTTTGAACCGTATATCTTCCTTTAAAACTAACCGGTCTAAGTTTAGACTTAATTAAGACCCGTTAGGAATCTAATAGGTTATTAAAACCTTCGTTCCAGATTAGGAGCCCGGTAAAAACTACTTGCACTCGCTGTTTGTGATAAATACTTGCTCATGTAAATACTTTTAACTTATTTTCCCTATACGGGCTTGGAATACGGTATTATAATAATACCGCTTGGTCGGGTATGTAGTTGTTTAAATCGGATTGTGATTAATATATTTACATAACCCGTTTTAATCTGTTTTATTTGGTATATGGCCCTTGGGGGGTTAATGACCATGTCCCGGATATCCTTGGCATCATTCATTGAAATGGTCACGGCCTAAGCACGGGGTGCAGGCATACACCTGACAGCTGCATATGTAAAAATTGGTAACCCACTTTAAGGAATTAACCTTGTGGGCATTGTGCTTGTGGCGTGTCAGTTAATCTTGTCCGGCTCTTCTAACCGGCCCTGACGGACGACAAATAAGTAAAACTGTATACAAGATTATTTTTAAATAATTGTCCCAAGTTATAAAAGAACTTTTGTGCCTTGTGCATTCAAATTAATTTTCTTAAACTCTTTTCAAAATGAGTCGGTTAATTGTATTTACCAGTGTAAACTGACGTATTTTCCCAAAAAGGCTAAGTGCAGGTACTAGACGGAATAGGCTGGCTACTCCTGGCATCATTAAACAAGTCTTGCAAGCTTAGATGTTAAAATCTGTTAAACAATGATCTTTTTATCTTTGATCCGCATGTGGATCCTTTACAGCCCGTTTGTAATACTTTGATATTACTTTTTATTCGGTTTGTAATGTGATTAATCTTTTGCTTCCGCTGTGTATTAAACTGTGATAATATAAATTGTCTATGATATCAACTACGTCACGATACTCCCCACCGGGCCCACCGGTAATACGTGGAAATATCGGGGTGTGTGATGTAGAGTGTGAAACATGGGTGTTTAAGTGTTGATTTTGTGTGGTTTAGCTTATTTTATATGATTATATGATTGGAATTGGATTACTGCGAGTGTTTGTATGTTTACAGGTTAACCGCGTGGAATTGGTGAAGTTATGAGGTTTAGAGAGAAAGCAGATCATGTAAAATTGATGAGTGCAGCCAATGGAAGTATTCGGGTACGATCCGTGTTGAATTGATAGCTTAAATTTATGAAGGATACGAAGAACTGAAAGTCGAGGGACCGTTCGGTGATTATTTGGAAGTTAAACATAGTGAAGAGATCGAGTTTCATGAAAGATTAAAAGTGAGGGACTTCCACATGGGGTTTACGTTTTAGGATGGGATTTACTGTCAGTGGCGGATCTAGGATTCCGACCAAGGGGTAACCTTCGGATCTAGGATTCCGACCAAGGGGTAACCTTATATAAATAAGCCATAACGAAATCGAAAAAAACGTCAAATTTTTCCAAAATTTACACTAATTTTTCCAGGGTAGATGTTGGGTAGTTTTAAAACATGCAGTTTACGGAATACATACATGCTTCACGTGACTATGTGTTGTATGTATTCCGTAAACATAGTCACGTTAAACATCGGACGAGTATAATGAGCGGCTAGTCTCGTCGGTTTCACCCCGGTGTAGATGTTGTAAGATTTCTAAGGTTTATACATTTGTATTTTAATTTGGTTTTGTGACAAATTTTTTAGTATTTGAAACCTTTGATAATTGTCTTGCATTTGTTTCGAATTCGTAAATTGTCGAGTGATGATAAAATTTGACTTTGCGAAATGGTTATGTGCAATTATGCCTTATCTTAGGTTAGGATTTACATGTCTGAGGTAACGAAGTGCATTGCGGTCCGTTGTCTATGACGTTGATAACAATTGGTACCTAAGCTTTGTGATAGAAATCCGTTAATCACTATATGCAATTGAATCAAGTTAAAACATGTAGGAACCCTAGGTCTTTCAATTATCGAACCGGGTGTGATTCGTAGTCCCAATTCTTGTTTTCAATTAAGTAAATTAGTTTTGCAATCTTAGTTAGTAAACAATTGTTTTAGATAACAGTCATTTGTCGGTTCACTCCGATTTCTTTTCAAACCAAATTAACAAAGAAAATTAGCAATCTTCATAATCACTTCGTACTTTTTTGTAAATAGTCTAACTAATCGAACAGGTCGTGCGATACTGACCACCTGCTCTTCGTGGATACGATACCCGACTTACCCTAGCTACCTAGGTTTATTTGGGTTTTTGACTGATCGGGACGACACGGTCACGTCAGTGTGACAATGTTGAACAAGGAAATAATGAATGCCGATATGTTTGGTTAGTTCATAAGTGATAGATTTCACACGAACTACCAAACGAATCAAAACAACGGATAATGATGAGTTTAGTTGTTCAAAAGTGATGGATTTCACACGAACAACCAAATGGGTCAAAATAAAGAATAATAATGAGTTTGGTTTGTTCAAAAGTGATGGATTTCACAAGAACAACCAAACGGGTCAACATGAAGTCATAACGCATACCGGAAACGGGTGCGTGGGTAATGACTTCGCTACACACCCGGTTAATGGGTTAAATTACGAAGGCAAGCGTAAACCGAGTAACGGGAATGCGAACTATAAATCAATGAACCCGGGTAATGGGTCATAACCGGAAGATTGCGAATTCTTGGAAAAGAATTCGGACTAATGGAGTTCAACCATTAAAAGGTTGAACGATTCGAGTAAGCGTAAACGCAAACCGAGTAACGGAAAGTGTGAAACGCAAGGTTAGTATCCCGGGTAATGGGGTAAAGTCGCAAAACGGATATATTTGCGAAAAAGATGTGAATTACATAAGCTTAAAAGCTTAAACATGATAACAGGTCAAATAATTAAACATGTAATTTTTGAATCGATAACGTAAAACATGAAGTTATGAATCAGGTTATGGGTTTACATGTTAAGTCTGTGGGCAAATGTTTTGCGATCAAATAGGAACAAGTTTCGAGTAAAACAGATGAGTATCCAAGAAGATACAGAGGATTTTCGTATAAAAGGGCAAAACTAGAAAAGAATGGCAGCAGCACCCAGTCGTAACCTACAGCTGTCTGCCGCAGGCTACGGCAGGAACAATCTGCCTGGCTGTGGGTGAGTGTGTCGTAGGCTACGACACACATGCCGTAGCTTACGACGGGTTAACTTTAAAATTTTTGTTTTGTTACTTTGGGGCACTTGAGCCATTTAATTATGTTTTAAGCATTACATAACAAATGTCATGAATTTTGTAATTTAGGTGATAGCTACGACGTTACGGATGGAGATCAAGCTAAATGAAGAACCAAACACATCTAGACATCAAGGTTCCGCATTTTGTCCTTTCGATTAATAAACCTATTTACGTTAACATGTTTAAATGTTTGGAATCCCTTATGAAGATTTGTGAAACTCGTAAACTTATATGGACGTGTATTTGCATTACTTATATATAAATGCAAAATTGTATAAATTTTTAGGTATGTAAGTCCGGGTCTTACAAGTGTTTTGGTATAGGTGTGAAACATGGAAGCCTTGGCTATCCAAACTCATTCCACCACCTCACTTGATGTTTTTACCATGATTCAACTTAGTAGTTTCCTAGTCCGAACGTAAGTTAACCCCGTCTCACCTCCAACATTTTCCATGTTGTTAACGTTTAATTAATATATCTATTCTTCATGCGTTATTCATTTTTTAAAATATATATATTGTTGTGTTTAATAAAACTTAAATATCCAAATCCGTGAGTATTCACGGGTGATAATCCAGTAAGTAAACATAACTAAACTTCTTGTTAAATAGTTTCTGAACAATTGAACATACCAAACCTCCTTGTGGTTTGTTGGCATTCAAATTTAACTTGAATACAAGGGATTACAAGTTCGAGGCAAGGTGTCCCTTTGAAATCACACAACAAATTGAACATTCGATCATTTACTTTCAGGCCTAAGAAATGAAGGTGATTTAATTTGATATTGTTGTAAAACAAGGGCCTACTAGCAATCAACGTACATATATATAAACATAAAGAACAAGGAATAGAAAGCAAGAAAGAGAGAATATAAGAACTCATTCTTATATTCATTTAGTGTGTCATACCAATTACATGGAACCTCTATTTATAGAGGCTTAACATTAATACAAAGGTAATAAATATATGGAGGTTACATATGTGGAGAGTCACCACATTATGATGCATTTATAACAACATTATGATGCATTCATAACACTCCCCTTGACTATCCACATGTTGAAATATGATAGTCTACTGTTCTTTTAATACGCTAGGTGATGTTGCCTCGTTAAAAACCTTGCTAGGAAAACCCAGTGGGATAAAACCATAGCTAAGGAAAAAAGAGTGCAGCGCGTATTTCCCCCTGATACTTTTGGGTCAGGTGTGTTGCCTCATTAAAAACCTTATAAAGAAAACCCATTGGGATAAAACTTAGTTAAGGGAAAAATAGTGCAACTTGAATAAATCCCCCCCCTCATTATATATGTATCCTTTAAGTAAAGTGTGTCCATCATCATCGCAAGTTGCTCAAAACTTTTGTAGAATGATTTGTCGTTTGATGCCTTGAAGTGCAATCCTTTATATTTAGTAATGTTGTAAAATCTTCTTGTGAGACTTCTAGTGCTTCCTCTTACGAACAAATACCATAAGATCCAAGACTATTTGTGTTACATTCTTTATATCTACAAGACTAACAGAACTGCCTTTCATGGGTTAGTAAAATATAGACACATATCATTCTTACCTTTAGGGTATCGACATATCTGCTTTACCATTCAAATGTCTCCTCATTGGACATGTGATATATCATGTTAATAAATTCAAATAAAAAAAATATATTATCATGCATAGCTAGAAAGTTAAGTTAATGCACAATTGCATTTTAGTCATGGTACTTTTGAAATGAGAATCTCAACTTTGGTAGGAGATGATAATAATCATTTCTTATAAAAAGTGTCTGAACAACCTTTAACATACTATAACGTTGAGCTCTCTACATACTAAAATGTCCCACCAACATCTTCTAGATGTAGTTTGATAGATGAATAAAAGTATGATTACAAATATATTCGAACTGCAAGTCGAGTAATAATTAGACTGTGCTAGGGTCATTAAAAAAATCCCCTTCTAAAAGCTCGCTGGTTTCTCTTGATGATGGTTAGACATCATCACTGTAAATTGCGATTATAGTGAACTTTTATGAAAGAACATTTGATAAAGATGGATAATATTATCAAACTTATATTGCTCTTTATCATAATATTTCATGAGTTGTACAACACTCAACTTGACTATTTTAGTTCATACTATCTTTAACTTTATAAAGATATATTCTTGAGGACTTCAAATCAATGCTTCAGGCATTTGCAATCATATACATACTTCTTTCAACTTTGAAAAACAATGTATGTGCATTCACTCTTTAGGAGTTCTATTACATATACCTCCTCTTTCTATATCATATGCAAGGATGTCTTGAATATTTAATCCATATTGAACCATGCTTAAACATTCTACATTAAGATGCAATAATAACCAGACACGAGTTTTCTATGTATAGTTATTGGTGCACAAGAATTACATCCTTAAGATGTTTCAACTAACCTTCTAAGCACTTAAATGCTTTACGATGCTCATCAGGAGTTCCAATTATATTCAACGTATTCAAATATGAATTTGTATACAATGATCATATCGTTCTCGAGAACTCATTTTACATGATTTTTGATAATTCAAATCCTTGAGGGACTTTCATGTAAACTTTTAGTATCAAGTGATACATAACATTGATAAGACGCATATCAATTCTCTCTTTATATTACCAGACTAATAAAATATTGGAAAGTCATTACATCCACCACTAGAGAATGTGTCTCATTATAATCAATCATGGGTTTTTTCTAAAATCCTTGTGCACCATATTTGCCTTATCTCATTTAATTTGATTTTCACATGATTCGCATAAAAGCCCCATTAATATCCAACATACTTTACAAATTCAGTTGTATGGACTGTTGGTTCGAAAACTTTCCATTTCATTAGAGAATTTGAATCCGCCATACTTTACGTCTTTCCATTTTGGCCAATCATTTATGTATTTTCATTCATAGGCAGATCTTAAATCTTGATCCTCGTCATTTCATCATTTCAAGCGCTATAATATATATAAAAGTATAACGACGTCGATTTTGTTTCGATTCCATACATATCTTAGACATGATACAACTTATCGAGATCTCTTTATTTTCAGGTACCTGAGGTTCTTCTTGAACCATCATGTCTACTGTCTCTTCGGGAGATCTTATTACTATAACCTCAACTTGACCATCTTAATTACTTGCTCCAATTTTCGAGGAATTTTATTATTGGAATCAACTAGTCTACCATGCTTTAGGCATGCAATAGACTCATTACAAAATATGTGGTTGTCCTTCTGGGACACTCATCTTAGTTGGAGCATTAACAGTTGGTATATGTGACATAGTCACCTTTTTAAGGTCAGTGAATGCATCTGGTAATAGATTCGCTAATCTTTATAAGTGAGTTATTGTTTGAACTTCTGGTTCACATCTATAGTTTTGAGGATTAATGATAATTCATATCAACTCATTTCTTTTCCAACTGCTTTTTATCTCCCACTGTTATTGGGAATGTTAATCCATTGAGATGGATATCAATTAATTGAGTCGTAAATAAATATCTCGTGAAAGACGCTATTCGTTATCATATATTCCCAACCATCTTTTAAGGTACCATCGTTGTGCGTAGTGGTGGATCATTTTCAACATATACCGCACAACAAAAATCTTCGAAGGGACATCTTTGGTTCCTGACTAAAAACCAACTATAATGGGGAGAAACTATTACAACATGTTGGCTTGACGTGAGTTAATGTTATTGCATGTAAAATTACATGTACTAAAATAGAAACATGAACTTTTGCTTTTGTGATCATTGACTTGGCAATAAGTTATAGACGTTTAATGATCGTCTTCAACAAAACACTTATTTTAGTGATCTTAATAACATGAAAATAAATTTCACAGTTATAACTGAAATAAATATGCCAATCTGGAAAATGTACTTGCTATATATCATTAGCCAAGCCATAAATCACACAATCCTTAGTTGTGTATTCGATAACCATTTAGACGATGCATCGATTTTAACCACAAAATGGTATCATGTTAGGATATGCGTATCCTTTAATCACTTCCAGAATATTTAGGCATACACACCCTCCTTTATATGGCAAAATATAAAATTTCTCTTGAGAGCAAACATTACATGCTAATTACCAGCTTGAATAATCTTTTAGCTTTTCATTATATTTCACATCATCATTGACTCGGTGTGGTCTAACCGGTCATGCCAACTAAGTAAATAATCATGATACATAAACTTCTAGTTTACGATCATATGTGTATTAGTTGCATATTGCAAACTATCATGTCATGTAACTTTTATCCTTTTCACATTTTGTTTTCATATAATCACTCCTTTTATTTGCCACTTGTTGTGACCATATTCTTTATTAACATGATCATCGTTGCATTTCATTTTTTTATGGTCGATCTCATAATTAACATAACCATCTTTACAATTTTCTCAATGATGTCTATGATCACAATGATCAATATATATTTACTTCATGGATCAGAGTAAAACCAAACAAGTTTCATGGTTTTTTCATTATTTATTTGAACATATAGATATAAAGTTACTTCAAACTATTCATACCCTTTTAATGGTATTGCTATTTCAGAAGCATTTTAGAGGTTTGACAAACAAAATTTGTTTTATCCAATTTTTCCATTTATAAATAAATTTCTCCTTACATAACATCAATTAGAAGTAACTATATGTCCAAGTATCCATTTTTATAACTTTATAATGAGATTCCACTTCGGGTATCATACTAAATATATTTATACTATTCCATGGGAGTGATAATAAATCTTAATTTTGATTATAGTATCCTTTATCTAAATAAATAAATGATACCATAAATAAATTGTACATGGTATCTCATAAAATCGATAAACAATAGTCATTAACATCATCTTAAACAAATTATAGTAAAGCTTTATGGCATACGATGTTTCATCAACCTTAAGCAAATGCATATAATTCTATGTACTAACCTATCAAGAAACAAATAATCACGGCGTGATCTAAAAGTATACCTCGCATATAATTTATCAGTATACTTTGAAACATAAACATATATCTTCATCATTTATATATATAACATTTTAACTAACATATGAATCATCATTTATCAGTTGTAATAAGCCCTTTTCTTCCATAATAATAAATTATGTTGTTCCCAGTAGTATAAAAAGGTATATCAATCTTTTAGAACACAAAACAAATCATTTGTTTGAATATTTATACAATTTATACATTTTCTTTGTAAATAAAGTTAAACATAAACTTTGATGATAACGAACGATGAAACATACCTTGAGATCTAGATAGCATAAAAAAAATCACTTAAAAGATGCTTTTAGTTTCTAAAAGATTAGAAATTATCAATCCTTTTAATATAGAAACATGTTGTTTTTCAAAAGTAAGATTTTAAGATTCTTTATTCTAATTAAAATAAAGGACCGTATTCTTATATATATCTAAGATCAATAAAACATAAATGATTATCAAAAGCTTACCGGCAAGTATTCTTAATATTTCGATTAGTATTATTTTGAAGTATTACTTGATCAACAGGCCGATATTAACAACAACAAAAAATTAATAATAATAATCAAACCATATCTCCCTAAATTTTAAGGGCTGACAAAGTATTCTAGCCTAGCACTACTAGGTTTGTTGCTGCCTAGTGTGAGCAATATTTGACACCATTAAATTGTGGCTAATCTATTCATGTAGTTTTCTTTTAGTCTCTTCTTTTCGTTTGAAGCTAATGACTGTTGCATGTCTTCAATTTCTAAATCTAATATATAAATTACTTTAGTCATCTCTGCTAAATTGTGAATATAAGAGGATTAAAATTAATTAAATTGGATATGGTATTGCAATACAAACAAGACAAATAGACTAAAGACCATTTTCATGCAGTAGCCAAGTAGAAACTTAGAATCAATTTTCATGCAGTAGTTACTTAAATTAATCTACTGATTTAATGAAATTTTGAATAACAAAAGACAATTAAATATGAACCATACGGGATGCAAAAATATTCATTTAGGAATGAATATCTAAAATAGTTTGGTTAAAGAATTTCAAAAACAAATGATTATACTAACAACTTGAGTATATTTATTTATCTTTAAATAGATTTAAAACGTATAATTTATATATCTATACCAAAAGAAATGTGGTATATATATATATATATATATTAAGAAACAATCTTTTATATAATTTCAGTTTAAATAATTATAAAACCACGACTCTTAAATAATTATTGCCTTTTTTTCTATCATTTTCGAAAGAACTTTACAGATATACTAAAATAATAAAAGGTTGAGTGACTCAATTTTTTTTGTTTGACCAATTCAAATTATTTTTCTTTCCGAGTCCAACGCCAAAGAGCCCGCAACTATTCCGACAGTTTCTCAAGAAAAATAAACTGAAAAATACCCATGGCAATTAACAAGGTCTCTGGTTGGTAATCGATGCTACTAGTTCTGATAAAACCCAAAATCCAATTAACCTATACCTATAATCCTATCGTCCGATTACCATACTCAAAGACATGAAGTAAGTTATATAAATATAAGTAAGGGTATAATGTGTTACCTGGGTTCGATCTAATCGAATCAAATCGAATGTGCAAGGCATCGTCAGATCCTTATTGTCAAGCGGAAATTATAACGATGAGATATCAAACTGCTTCTAACGTTGTACATACGGAGCTTGTGGATTTCGTGTGATTGTTCGAATGATGATCTAATCGTAGATCGAAAAAAAAGGCATCGTGCTAATAACGTGTTGTAAAACAACGGCCTACTAGCAATCAACGTACATATATATAAACATAAAGAACACGGACTAGAAAGTAAGAAAGAGAAAATAGAAGAACTCATTCTTATATTCATTGAGTGTGTCATACCAATTACATGGAACCTCTATTTATAGAGGCTTAACATTAATACAAAGGTAATAAATATATGGAGGTTACATATGTGGAGAGTCACCACATTATGATACATTCATAACAACATTATGATGCATTCATAACAGATATAAAATATTTGAACACATATACATTTTTTAAGGAAAAATTACACGTTTTGTCCTTTATCTTAACACCATTTTGCAGGCGGTGTCCTTTTCAAAGAATTTTGACAGGTTGTGTCCTTTACGAGGAATTTTGTTGCATGTCTTGTCCTTTAGCCCTAACCCAGTTAGTTTTTTTGGTTAAATATGGTCATGTGCCTTGCACATGAGGGCATTTTTGTCATTTCACCATCCCAAGGACTATTGTGTAAATTACTTATATTGAGGGACTATTTTGTAAACAAAATATATAAATAAAAAAATAAATCTCTAAAAAGTCTCTCCCATCTCTCTCTCTTCTCTCTCTTTTCTCTCTCTCTCTACGATCTACAGAAAGAAATCAAATCCACTCTCTCTCTCTAAAGCTCTTCCCCTATATATATACAGAAAGAAATCGAATCTCCAGCGATGTAGTTGTATCGACGATGAAGATGATGTTGGGCAGTTGGGTGGCCGGCGATCTGCTGTGAGCTCGATCTGCTGTGGAATCGAATCTCCTACTCACCTTCACCACCATCATAAAAAATGTTCAAAATCACACACCATACCTTCAAGTCAACCCTTTCATTCCCCTGCACAATCAAAACCGCATACAGATCCAAACAAGGTAATCTCTACACACTCGAATTTGAATCTTGCACCGGTTGATGATGTTAATTTTGATGAGGGTGAACTCTGATAATTTTGATGAGGGTGAAACCGCATACATATTCACTTTTGTTCCGTCGAGGTCCGTTGACAGTAGCTAGGTGTTTAGTTAGGGTTGGGGTGGGTGCGGCGGCGACAGATGGTGTGGTTGTGGTGGTGTTCGAAGGTGGGAGATGATGATGGTGGTTGATGTGTGGGCGGCGGCGGATGGTTGTGGTGGAAGGTGGGAGATGATGTTGGTGGTAGATGTGTGGGCAGCGACAGATGGTTGTGGTTGTGATGGGAGGTGGGAGATGTGTGGGCGACGGCGGATGGTTGTTGTTGTGGTGGTGGTGGGAGGTGGGAGATGATGTTGGTGGTAGAAGTGCGGGCGACAGCAGATGGTTGTGGTGGGAGGTGGTGGTGGTGGTGGATGATGGTTGAGAAGGGTGGCGGATGGTTGTGTCGGATGGTTGTGGTGGTGGGAGGTGGGAGATGGTGGTGGTAGATAAAGGCTGTGAGAGAAAAATAGAGAGAACTTTGTGTGTTTGTAGAGGAGAGAGAGGGAGATTTTAATTTTTAAAAAGATATTAGTTTTTTAAATTCTTTTTGTTTTATTTATTAAAAAGATTTATAAATAAATGGGTAGAAAGACTAAACTACACATGTTTGACCAGACTTAACAAAAAAACCTAACTGGGTTAGGGCTAAAGGACAAGACGTGCAACAAAATTCCTTGTAAAGGACAAAACCTGTCAAAATTTATTGAAAATGACACCGCCTGCAAAATGGTGATAAGATAAAGGACAAAATGTGTAATTTTTCCTTTTTTTAATTAAAAATATGCAGAAAGCTAATAGATTACATGTGTAACTTATATTAATATAGAGATAATGTTGCAGAAGGCTAATACATTACATGATGTGTAATTTTATCTATACTATATAATAAAATAAATTTATGAGTAAATTGCCATTTTAGTCCCTGAGCTATTTTAGTCCAAATAGTTTTTTTTTTCTCCTTTGGGTCCCTGAGTTTTCCATTTTGTTGCCATTTTGATCACACCCTCTAACTTTGTTAAAAATGTCAGTTGTCTCAAGGGTATTTTGGTCAGATTACATATATGTTTTGTTTTGTTGCCATTTTGATCCAAAACTAAATTTATATAAATAAAATAAATGTCATAAAAATATATTAAAAAATTATGTTATATATAAAAAAAACACATACATATAAATACATATCATTCTTTTTAAGAAAAAACTAATCAAAACCAAATTCTATCTCTCTCTTCTCTCGCATCTCTCTCAGACACCACCACCTCCCCACCATTCCCGACCACCATGCACCGCCACGACCACCACCGTGCACCACTACAACACAGCCACTCACCACCATAACCCCACCCCTTTCACTCTCTTCACATAAAACCCTAAAATCGACCTTTAAATCTGCTAGTGGAGACCCTAAAATCAACCTTTAAATCTGCTAGTGGAAACCCTAAGATCGACCTTTAAATCTGCTAGTGGAGACTTTAATATCGACCTTTAAATCTGCTAGTGGAGACCCTAAGATCGACCTTTAAATCTGCTAGTGGAAACCCTAAGATCGACCTTTAAATCTGCTAGTGAAACCCTAGAGCCGCCGCACACGGCGGCGGCGGAGACGTGGTTTATCAGCAGGTTCACAGAAAGGGAGAGAGAGATAGACGCGAAAGAGTGAGATCGGAGAAAGAAAAAGGATCTGCAGCGGCGGCGGCTGAGCTTTCCAGCGACGGCACAGCCGTGTACGGCGGCAGTGGCGGGTGTTTTATGTTTCCCGACGGGTTCTCCGGTAAATCACTTTCCAACTGTGTCATTTCTCTTAGCATTGATGTCGATGATGATGTGATTTTGTGAAGATGGTGACTGATTATGAAAAAGGAGGTGGTTCTATGACGGGTGGCGGAAGTGGGCGGTAACCTGTGGTAGTTTGGTGGGGCTGTAAAGAGAGAGATGGGTGGTGGCAAGTGATGGAGTGGGTGGTGGCATGTGACGGTGGTGGCGGTGATGGGCGTAGGCGGCGGTGATGGGTGGTGGCGGTGGTAGATGTTGACAGTGGTGGGTTGGTGTAGAGAGAGAAATGGGGAAGAATGGAGACACAATAAATGTGTTTGTATATATATATATATTGTTATATGTTTTTTTATAACATTTAATTGTTTTCTTTTATTTTTGAGTTAATAGCCAAAATGGTCTCTGAGGTTTGCTCACTTTAGTCCAAAATCCAAATTTTTTACATCTGGGTCCCTGAGGTTTGCATTTTGTTGCCATTTTGGTCCAAATATCAAATCAGGTCAGATTTTTGTCCTTTTCCTCAGGGTATTTTAGTCATTTTAAGTATTACTATACCCAAACACCCCTAAAATCACTCTGCACACACACACACACACACACACACACACACACACACTCTCTCCTCTCTCTCTCTCCAAACACCCTTCTTTCTCTTCTCTCTCTCTCATCTCTGTCGAACACCACCACCACCACCACCACCGCACCGCACCGCCACCACCACCATCTCCACAACACCTCCACCACCGCAACCATCTATGTCTCTCTCTCTTTTCCCTCTCTCTTCCGCAACCACCACAACCAACCACCACAAATCAAAAGAAACCCTAAAATTCTCTAATCAGCCACCACTAATCGGCTATTGATGCTTATCTCCAACTATTTAATGAAAGGAGAACACCACAACACTTCCAACAGTTTAAACTTTCAATAACACAATCAAATCAGGAAAACTTCACCGGTCTTCTTTATCAATCATGGCTTCAATGGCTTAGGATCACCACCAACACTTCCCACCGGAAATATCCATCACATCTGCACCACCACCTCATCCCCCACCGACCTTCTCTCCACCGCAACCACCACTTTAATCCTCCGCCGTCGTTCTTCTCTCTCTACCAACCACCGCTTTCACCGACCTCACATCCACCCCATCCTCCACCATACCTACCCATTGTTGTTCCCCATTTAACCAGATCTGAACAGGGGTGTTAGAGACGATGATGGTTTCTAGTGTCTTTGATCATCGACGCCTAAGGGGTTTGAATTCAGATGCAGCAACAGACGATGACTGACCAGAAACATCACAGATCCAACAGCTCTAGCGACGGTGATGTCAGTTTATAATGGTGGATGGACTGTGGTTGGTGGAGTTTCTTATCTTGCGGTGGTGGTTGTGGTGGTTGCGGAAGAGAGAGAGGAGAAGAGAGAGAGACAGAGATGGTTGCGGTTGGTGGAGGTGCTGTGGCGATGGTGGTGATGGCGGTGCGGTGGTGGTGGTGGTGGTGGTGTTCGACAGAGATAAGAGAGAGAGAGAGAAGAGAAGAGAGAGGAGAGAGAGTGTTGAGAGAGAGAGAGAGAGAGAGAGAGAGTGTGTGTGCAGAGTGATTTTAGGGGTGTTTGGGTAAATTAATACTTAAAATGACTAAAATACCCCTGAGGAAAAGGACAAAAATCTGACCTGATTTGAGATTTGGACCAAAATGGCAACAAAATGCAAACCTCAGGGACCCAGATGTAAAAAAATTGGATTTTGGACTAAAGTGGCAAAAGTGAGCAAACCTCAGGGACCATTTTGGCTATTAACTCTTTATTTTTTAATGTAAAATAAGTATTGGATCAAAATGACAAGTTGTAAAGTTTAAAACAAAAATGCCAAAAATACCCCTGACTAAAACTGAGGCTTTTAGACGGAGTTAGTCAATATGATCAAAATGGCAACAAAATGGAAAAGTCAGGGACCCAGAGACGAAAAAAAAAACTATTTGAACTAAAATAACAAATTTGGACAAACCTCAAGGACTAAAATGACAATTTACTCTAAATTTATAGGGACACATAACATTTTATAGGGCTATCTCAATTTTGTTTTTTCGCCAAAATAAATAAATATTATGATTATTAACTAATATAAAATTATCCGTAAGTTATTTGAAAACGTATTTTAGATATAACGAATAACCCCTATATATTATTTTAATCATGTGAATTTTATTTTTTTATCAATAACCATTTTATTTTTCATATTTATTTATCCTTTCTTTACTTTATAATAGAGATTAATTAAATTAAATTAAAATTGATATGCCAACTGTAACTATTACGGTGATAATAAAATAAGCATAAATAATCTTTTTTGATTTAAATATATAAGTGAAAATACAAGTAATAATAAAATACATAAATAATAACCTATATTAAAATAGCGTATGTTAATACTCTAACAATAATGACCCTTGTATATTTTTTATCGCATGAATTTTATCTTTTACCTTTTGTTTTTCATATTTATTTATCATCTGTGAGCTATTATCACAGGTGGCATTTTTTATGTAATTGAAGTTTTTATATAATGGAAGTCATGTGTCAACTATGTAAGTCATTTAAAATTTGGTTTTACCGTCTCTTTCTCATATTAAATATTCGATGTCACGTGTCAAATTTTAATAAATTGTAGATTTTAAGAACTATATGACATATTACATAAAATTAATATTAAAAAAACTTTTGTTTAACATGTGTACACAGGTCTCTAAACTAGTCAAATATAATATACAAATACAGATTAGATTCATAGACATCTCTCTATATAATAAAGCAATGTATATTAATCCCTGGTTTCAAAATTCTAGCCCCCACCTTATACTAATCCTAGGTGTAATTTTATTAGAATTTTCAATTTTAATGTTTTATTAAACTAAACAGTCAATTCATATATTTATATAACATTTATATAACATTAAAATGAAATGTCGGTGACACACTACTGCTCCTAATGTTTCAAACTTGACAAAAAGCCCTTGAAGTTTCAAAATAGATAATCAATTTATTTATATAACCTTATAAAATGTCACTTTTACCCCTCTTATAAAATGTCACTTTTAACCCTCTTAAGTTCTAGCTTTTCAAATTTACTCCCATATTTTCATTGTTTAGCTTATGGAAAAAAATCATTTCTCGCGTGGTTATTTTATGTACGTGTCGGTATAATTTCACGTTTCGACGTAAATTTTTTTCAAAAACGATCCAATACAATGCGTTTTCATTCTTATTTTTACGTACATTTTACAGTTGGTCTACGTTTTGACATTTTAATGAACGTATTGGTATAAATTTTCGTTTCAATGTAAACGATATAAATTCACGTTTCGACATATTTTTTTCCGGAATCGAGTCTGGTCAAATATAATACGTTTGCATATGCTTATTTTTTGCGTACATTTTTTGTTGGTCTTCATTTTGACATAAATTGTATTCGGAAAGAAGTCACGTGAAGTATAATACGTTTTCATTCAACGTTATAAATTCGAGTCATTGTACTTTTTGACGCCGCTAAGTCTTGATGCAAATGTAAGGGTGGTGTAATGGTTAAGTGAAACCCTCACTAAACGAACAAACTTGGGTTCGATTCCGTTTCTTTTGTAACCACGATGCTTTAGATCGGATACGTTGAAACACACGTTTTCATATTGTTAACGCATCACATAACATGGTATCAACTATAAACAACTAAAGGGTCAACGCCGCAACGCGCGGCTTATGACAACAATCTAGTAAAACATTAAAATTGAAAATTCTAACAAAAACATGCTGAATGACTATTAAACTAAACAGTCAATTTATATAAAACATTAAAATTGAAAATTCTAACAAAAACATGCTGAATGACTGTAGATCTTTTGACTGTTGTAAAATACTTTCCAAAACAAAAAAATGGTAATATATAATTACTATTTTGTAACCCTTGTCTCAACTTTTTCATGAGTTTTGATTTCATGATTCATTGAAGTATGGATTAGGATCAAAAACAAAGGATCCTAATTGTAAGAAGGGTACAAAGACTTCTAAAAAAACCAACCCAAAAAAAAAAAAAAAAACTTTAACATCCACCACCACCCAAAAACTTAAACCCCACTCAATAAATTGATAAGATAATATGTTTTGGAGATTTATAAACACGATTATTTCACTTAATATTTCTTAGGCCGCCAGAGTACCAGATACAAGAAAGACACGTGGGTCTGGCCATCATCATGGAAAAAAGGGACCGTTCAAAAAGAAGCACATGATCTAGGAATATAATACAGCACCAGAATAACGACCATGCTAGGTTATCTCCTATTTATATACATGCACTTTTCTTACTCTTTCTCATAACCAACAACGTACACTTTATTAAGTTCTACGAAACAACCTTGAAATGTCGAAGAGCAAGATTCTTGTTGTGGGTGGCACAGGCTACATTGGCAAGAGGATAGTCAAGGCTAGTTTGGCTCAAGGCCACCCAACTTATGTCCTTATGCGTCGAGAGATCGGTTATGATATTGATAAGCTTCAAATGTTGTTGTCGTTTAAGGAACAAGGAGCCCGTTTGGTCGAGGGTTCGTTCTCTGATCATCAGAGTCTTGTGGATGCTGTGAAACAAGTTGATGTTGTGATATGCACCATGTCAGGGGTGCAGTTTCGGTCACATAATATTCTACTTCAACTTAAGCTTGTTGATGCCATCAAAGAAGCAGGAAACATCAAGGTATGTATTATGTAACAACTTCAACTCAAACTTTCTAAAAATGTAGCAAAGATTCTTAAAACACTAAAACACTTGTTGTATCGATCATTTGAGTTGAGACTTTTATAGGTACAATATATATATATATATATAGGGAGAAGATCATGCGAGAACCACCTCTTATTGCGAGAATCACCACTTATTGCGAGAACCGCGAGAACCAATGTGAACACAACAAAAAATGCCTAAAAATAGCTAAAAATCACACAAAATTTTTTTTTTTATATTTTTTATAAAAAAATCGCTACTTTTCGAAGCAAAAAAAAAAAAAAAAAAATTTTTAAAATTTTTTTTTTTTGCTTCTAAAAGTAGCGATTTTAACATAAAAAATATTAAAAAAAAAATTTTTAGATTTTTTTTTTTATTTTTTTAGATTTTTTTAGGTTTTTTGGGGGTTTAGTTTTTAGCATTTTAGCGAGGGGGTGGGGGGTTAGGTTTTTTTTAGCTTTTTTTGGGGGTTTTAGTTTTTAGCATTTAGCTTGGGGGTGGGGGGGGGGGTTAGGTTTTTTTTTTTTTGGGGGGGGGGGGGGTGGGGGTTAGGTTTTTTTTAGCTATTTTAGGTTGTGTTCACATTGGTTCTCGCGGTTCTCACAATAATGGTGGTTCTCGCATGAGCTCCTCCCTATATATATATATATAGGGGGAGGTTCATTTGAGAATAAAATTAAATTGAGAACAAAAAGAATAAAGGGTACAATTGTAAAACATTAAATAGTTTTTCTCTTATCTCATTTATTATTATTTTGACTAATTAATTAGTCATAAAGGGTATCATCCTACACACTAAAAATTTTGCCTAGACACATCAAAATTTATCCTACACATTTTTTAAAATTTATCCTACACACACTGAAATTTATCCTACACAACTCGTAATTCATCCTACACACCTCATAATTTATCCTACACTTTAAATTAATTTTTATCTTCTTTGAAAAAAAATATATATATTTTTTTAAAATAAATTACAAATTTAATTTAGTTAGCTATTAAAAAGGAAGACTAACAATTAATTATCTATCTAATTTTACCAATATACCCTTACACCCATATTAAATACAAAAATTAAATGAAGTAAAATGAAGCATTATTATTGGTTGAAGTTTGTTCTTTTTTATTCTTACAAAAAAATTCTTCTCATTTGAACCCTCCACTATATATATAGGTAAAGGGTACTGTACAAATTCCCTTGTCGTACATTACGTACGTTACAATCTCAGCCGTCAGATCATCTTCCCATAATGAAAATCGCATGTTGTTTTTTTTTTTTTTGTAATAATTTCGCATGTGATAATTTTGATGAAATAGCAGGTGTTTTTTTTAACAATTTCGCATGTGGTAATTCAATTTCGCATGTGATAATTTTGATGAAATAGAATGTTGTTTTTTTGTAACAATTTCGCATGTGGTAATTCAATTTCGCATGTGATAATTTTGATGAAATAGCAGGTTGTTTTTTTTTGTAACAATTTCGCATGTGATAGTTCAATTTCGCATGTGATAATTTTGATGAAATAGCATGTTGGTTTTTGTAACAATTTCGCATGTGGTAATTTTGATGAAATCGCATGTTAAAAAACCAACATGCTAAATTGTTACAAAAAAAACAACATGTGATTTTCAATGCGGGAAGATGATCCGACGGCTGAGATTGTAGCGTACGTAATGTACGATAAGCGCATTTGTACGTTAACCAACCCCTATATATATATATATATACATATATGTATATATATAGGGGAAGGTTCATTGGGGAACACTAAAAAAGTGGGGAACAGCGGGGAACCGACTCAAACGAACTCCGATTGGACTCATTCCAGCGGTGTTGGAACCGGCTCGTCGAACCCTAACTAAGATCTCTTAACCCTAAACCCTAAATCCTAACTCCTAAACTCTAAACCCAAAAGCTAAAAAATAAGGCTAAAACCTAAGCTAAACCGTAAAATCTAAACTATAAACCCTAAAAGCTAAACCCTAAAGGCTAAACCTAAAGCTAAACCCTAAAGCTAAACCCTATAGCTAAACCCTAAAGCTAAACCCTAAAGTTAAACCCTAAGGCTAAACCCTAAAGCCAAACCCTAAAAGCCAAACCCTAATATATTTAGGGTTTAGGGGTTATGATTTAGGGTTTGGGGTTAAGAGATCATAGTTAGGGTTCGACGATCCGGTTCCAACGCCGCTGGAATGAGTCCAATCGGAGTTCGTTTGAGTCGGTTCCCCACTGTTCCCCACTTTTTTAGTGTTCCCCAATGAACCTCACACTATATATATATATATATATATATATATATATATATATATATATATATATATATATATATATATTACAATTGGTTTCTTGAAACAGCGGTTCTTGCCTTCGGAGTTTGGTATGGACCCTTCGCGAATGGGACATTCACTCGAATATGGAAAGGAGACGTTTGAGGACAAGATGGTTATACGAAAAGCCATTGAAGACGCTAAAATTCCATATACATACATTTCAGCTAATTGTTTTGGGGGTTATTTTGTTGGCAACCTTTCGCAGCCAGGCTCCCTCATGCCACCAAGGGACCGAGTGAGTATCTTTGGCGATGGGAATCAGAAGGGTATGATATAACATGTACCATATGTATTTATGCGATCCTCAAAATAATAATAATTCTAAGAGCGCGCGCACACACATATGTGGGTGGGTGGGTTGGGGGGGGGGGGGTTAATTTCATTGATGTTCTTAAATTCTTTAAAATTTGTGTAGTTGTTTTCATGGATGAGGATGATGTTGCAACATACACTATCAAGACCGTAGATGATTCTCGCACGTTGAACAAGACGTTGTATCTTCGACCACCCAAGAACATTGTTACGCACAACCAGTTGGTTGAAAAATGGGAGAAACTTACGAATCAAACATTCGAGAAAGTGCACATATCTGCTCAAGACTTTCTTGCTTCCATAAAAGGTGTGCATAAGCCATCTTTTTTAGGTATGGACGAGAAAGCTATTCAAGCGGGACTTGCACGCATCTATCACATTTACTATGAAGGTTGTTCGATGAATTTCGAAATTGGTAACGAGGGAGAAGAAGCTTCTAAGCTCTATCTGGAGGTCCAATACACTAGTGTTGATGAGTATTTGCAACGATATCTCTAATTCATGCCACTATAAATGTACTATCTCCTAGTGTGAGAATTAGAGCACAAATAAATCATACTTTGCATATCAAAATTAGTAATGATAGCTTATTATTTCGTTTATAAATACTTACAAAGTCCTCAAGCCTCAAGGGAGTGAAGAGACATTCCTTGGTTAAGGTTTGTGCCTCACAACTAAAAGATTGGGGTTCAAAACTTCAAATAGTGTAAAATATAAGTTATGATATATTTATCTTAAAAAAATCTAGATAACTATTATTAAAAGATATTTACAAGAATTTAGTTATGAATATTTTAAAACTGGTACAATAAAATTTAAATTAAACTAAACTAATAAAATCAAACACCATATTGGACAATTAAAATAATAATTTGATAAATCTGAGGCAGTCAAGTTGGCTTTTCTCTATGACTAGTAAAAGAAATATGGAATCCAATACGTGTCAAGTGGCTTTTCTCCATCACTAGCAAAAGAAATATGAAATTCAATTTTTTTTTTAACGGCTAATGGTACCCGAACTCCTACTAAATCACACTACATTTTTTACCTTGGTTGGGATTGAACCCAAATCTTTTTGCGTAAGAAGCAATAGCCTCTATCAATTGAGCTAGCACCATATTAACAATTTAAAATACAATACATGTATCAGGATATAAAGAGAACACAAATAATAGCAAAAACAAAAAAATAGTAAAAATAATCCTTTTATATGTCAATCTTATTTTTTTAAACATAAACAAATTAGTTTTATATTAAAATCAACACATGTTCTATTTTGGCAATATAACCTACATGTGTGTAGATATGTAGGTAGACGATACAAAACTGAAAAGCATATGAACAAATTAGGTTAATTTGTTTTATGTACATAACATACATACGCCTGTCAATATTAGAAGCACAATTTTTTAACATGTTTAGGTATCTCTGTGTTTTAGATATCTAATTCTCATTCTTAGATGTGTATCTGAAATATCAAGTTTTGTTTCAATCAAAATGAACTTAGAGTGCGTTTGATTCATGGAATTTTGTTATGAACCGGAACTTGTCAAAGGAATAGAAATCTCAGTGAACTAGATTTAGAATTGAAATTTTTCAAAAGGAAGAATGTAATAAAAATTTGTAATGGAGTTAAGAGACAAAACAATTATCAAGGAATCAAAATCTATCACCGTGGCCACAACCTATCGGTTGCACCACCGTTGAAGACGGCGCCCCACACCTCCCCCCTCACCACCGTCCTACTCCTAACCACACACCCAACCCCGACGACAGTCTATGGAGGCAATAGTGAAGTGGCTGATGCAACAACATTACTTGGTTGGATATTCAAATTGGTTAATATCTATTCGGTCAGAATTGGTTGTTGAAACTGCTTAATTCAGTTTTACCCAAAGCTATAACCGAATTCATATTCAGTCATTTAGTTCGGTTAACCGTGTATATAATTTGGTTTGGTTTGGTTTGCTTCGGTTCGGTTCGGTTTTCCATTACGACCAAATAAACATACAAACCGAAACCGAATTAACCGATAAACGAACCTAGCCACTACTCCAACCGTCCTCATATTTTACTTTTTATTTTTATTTTGTTGAACCCCTCCGCCGCTCGATAACGTTTGACGATAAGAACATAAAAGTTTTAGCTGATTCAATCAAATCAACGACTTCATCTTCTTCATCAATCATCTCCTAATCACAGGTACTTTCGCTGATTCCTTTATCAAAAACCCCCAATTTCAAAACCCTAAAACCCCAAAAAGAACCGTTCTTTTCTGATTACAAATTAATAATATATTTCATTCATTCAACTGCAGACTATAACAAAATGGCCCCTGCGTTAATCAACGCAAACCCAGTTGTATACGAGAAGAAAGAACGCCCGGCTAGAAGCAGACCCGGTGATGCCGGTTTTGATGAATATTCAACTGAACTTATTGATCAATTAGAAGTTTTTGATATCCTTCAAGTTTTTTACTTTTTCATTATATCATTCATAACATCTGTATTTTATGTGGGAGGGTTCAGTTTGAAATCATACTTAACTGCTATCTGCATGATTAGGGGTGCCAAGAATCCGTAAACTGAACCGAAGAAAAGAGAATTGAATTGTGAATTTGGGTTCGGGTTCGGGTTCGGGTTCGGTTTTGAATTTGATTGGGTTCCTAACCGTATCCGAATTATGAATTTGATTTTCGCCTTTTCGGTTCTGTTTTTGGTTCCACAAATGTTGCTATCGAATAAACCGAATAATAACTGGTTTAGTGGGATCGGATAACCGGATTAATCAGTTGAATTCGGTTTGGTTAGTCATTTTTTAGTTTGGATCGGTTCGGTTTTCGGTTAAGGCCAAAAAAAATTCGAACTTGAAGATATCTGAACGGATGAACACGTCTTAAATGTAACATCCGTATTTGGTTTGTATCATTCTTAACGTTCTTACACCATATCAGAGATATTAAAGATCCGGAGCATCCGTATTCGCTAGAAGAGCTTAAGGTGATCACGGAAGATGCTGTTGAGGTAGATGACAAGCGCAGTTATGTTCGGTAAGCTATCTTTCCTCCCGGGCTTTTGTGTTAATGATATTATTAGGAAGTAAAAATGAGAAATTTGTTTGTTTATTTCAGTGTCACTTTCACTCCAACGGTTGAGCATTGTAGTATGGCGACTATAATTGGGCTTTGTTTGCGGGTTAAACTTATGCGCAGCCTTCCTTCTCGTTTCAAGGTATTGCTACAGCTCTGTTTGAAAATTTTGCCAGAAATTTAGTGTTATATATCAGGTCACCGACCCGTTCAATTGAACAAAGTTGCACTGACCCACAACCTGATATATATTACTCATGCATAATATATTAATCCATGCCCACATTCCATGTTTATTAAAAAAGTCTACCACTTTGTTTCAGTTTATTTCTTTTATGCTATTTAAAAATTAAAATGCAGGAAGTACAACTGAAAAATAGCATAAAAGGAATAAACTGAAACAAAATGGTGGGCTTTTTTAATAAAACATGGCACACGGGCACTTTGTGGATTATTATATTATGCATGTGTGATATATCGGGTCGTGGGTCAATGCAACTAGGTTCGATTGAACGGGTCGGTGACCCGATATATAACATTTTGTATATTTGGATTATGATATAAAGGGTTCCCGTGAAATATGTCGCCTTAAGTGTTGTTGTATTGAAAAAGTAAATATGCTAAAGGTTTTGCATAGGATATACCAATTAACATTATGAAGTTACTTAGATTCTGCCTTGCCTGTTCCTATTGTTTATCTCTTATGAATCTAACTTTAAATATATTGTTAAGGTGTCATTGTTGCTTCTAATTGCAAGTAAATATGGTCATGATGTATTATCCTTTTGAACTTTTTATTCTTTCTGTTTTCTTGTCCTAAAGTTAGAAAATGTTGGTTTGTTTAGGTTGACATAAAGGTGGCTCCTGGGACTCATGCAACCGAAGATGCAGGTCTGCTCCCCCCTCCCCCCTATTTAGCGGGTCAATTAGTAACCAAGTATTGGTCAATGGATGCCTTTTAATTCACTTTATGAGTATCTAGCTCATTTGACTCATTTCTTTTATAGCTAATATAAACATTTTTACCTGTGATATGTTTTTTTTTTTTTGATAAAATTTAAGCTGAACGGTCCCCTTTTTGTACTAATTTATTGAAATTGGTTAGCTCAAGAACCGATAATAGTAATTCTTGAAATGGGTTGTTTTTAAAAGCTTCATTTAGAATGAATTTTGAAAAAAAACACATGTGCTTCTTGCGTTGTCTTTTTATTTGTGTTTTGAGTTACACCCTGACATTTATCGCAAATGTAAACCTGGTTAATTAAATTTTGCCTGCACCTGTTTCTCGACACCCCTTGTGGCGCATCCATTATAGTTACATCCATGATAACCTCATTTTTAGTAGTTAGAAATACTTTAAAGATTTGGATACGAACGCTAATATTCATTTTCTTTTTGCAACTCTACTTTGGTATGCAGTGAACAAGCAATTGAATGATAAAGAACGCGTTGCTGCAGCTTTAGAGAACCCGAATCTCGTTGATATGGTTGATGAATGTTTAACACCATCTTATGAATGAATGTTACATCTAATGCGAGAACCAATCACTTGAGAATCTCATTTAAGCGAGTATTTGTATACCTGCAGTTTTCTTTTAGCAACAATTTGTTTTTCATATCTATATAATTGTATTCTTAGTGATGGGTTATTTGATGTACTATATAAAAGTTGCTATTCTTTTTTGTTTGAGCTCAATCACTTACATAGAAACACCGTTTATCCAAACATGTCTTCCACACCATTGGTGTTTTTGTTCACATGTCTTCCTCACCATTGCCAGATTACAGAATGAGTGGATTTTTTGAGTTTGAATTCAGCGTTCGAGATTATGAATCGGATCAGTATGGAGTTGTGAGCAATGCAGTCTTTGCAAACTACTGTCAACATGGTGAAAGAATCCCAGATCATAAGATTCACCAACTGTAAGCCAAACATCTAATTTAGGAATACAAAAGTGATGTAATACAGTTTTATTATATTTATATTGTATAAAACTAAATATCACAATAGAATATGTGTTCTTGGTGATTCAAATGACTATTAGGTTGGGTGGTGTGGTTTAGCGTCACCCACCACCTCAGCATATGCCGCCTTAAAACACCGCCCCTCCACCACCAAAGGGTGGCGCTATTGATGGCATAGCCATGGTCTTAGGCGAGTTTTAAGGGCTGGATATGTGGGGACCACTTTTCAAGAGCCAATCACCTTTTACTTTATCCTTATTGATGGCATAGCCATGGTCTTGGCTTTATCACACTGCATGGTGGTTAGCTATAAAGCCCCCTTTCTACATGGCGTTGATGTGGAGTGATAAAGTCTGTAGGGGCTTTATCTCCCCTTTCATGCCTCTGTAACGCCCACGGGGGTGGTGTTGAAGGCGTTATCAATCCATTTCTTTCCCTTACAATGTCCGTTACGCATGAACAACCCATATCTTGGGGTTTATCCATTTACAGTTTGGTTTCCTTTGTTAGACCTTCCACTATAATTTCTACATAATACCTTTGAGTTGCCTTTGACTATAAATTCGAATTACTAACGTTTGTGGCGCCCCAACGCACGCCGGGTATACTACAAGAATATTATCAAAGGCAACATCGTTTTATACTTTTATGCCATAGAGAGTGCTTGGTTTATGATGTTGTAGCTATATTGTGAAGAATCACCCAACTATTGTTAAATTCTTTTTTAAACGATGAAAGTTTCTACTCTACTTTGCACTTGACACCATTTCAACCCACAACCAACACCACTTATAAGTTAACAAATATGGTTATTGAAAACCATATGTTGCACAATATATGTGAAAAGTTAACACAATCTATAACCCATTATTTATTTTCTTGTTTTGCTTAGTTTATTTGTTTTGAGAATCGAAGGAACGTCGATCTAATACGCACGCTCTTTAATTTTAGAAGGTAGAAAAATGAGATTTAGTGAAGGAGAGGTAATACTTTGGTGTTTATGAAATTATGAGAAATCAAGGGTTTTCTTTATAGATCAGATAAAAATAATGTGCACATATATGAAAGACATGTAGGGGTGAACATGGTTTGTTGTGGTTACGAGACCATAATGAACCCATAACGTTAATAAACATAATTTGGTTCTAAATAAACAGGACAAACTTAATTCGGTTCTAAACATAACAAGATAAACGTAACTTGGTTCTGGACATATAAATAAAATGATAAATTTGGCGCAAACAAGTGAAAGATGACTAATGCAACAGATGAGGACCTGAATCAAAAATAAAAAAGATTATGGCACCAACAGTTGATTCTAGTCATCACTTATGTATATGCGAAGGGAAATCAATAACTTACAATTTGCTAAAGATTTTGGATGAGCACCTGCAGCTAAATCACAACATTCCTTTCCTCTCGCGGCACCTGCAATTATGTCATAATTTTATGCTTCCTCTTTAGCAATGCGTTAATTTTCATGATCATATAATATACAAGTGTAAATACCTCAGTCAAGGTGGCTTTTGGAGACCTACTTAGCAAATAGCTTTTTACTTCAATAGACACAAAAAATCTTGTTTGCCACAAATCATAACTTTTTGGAAGAAGCCTCAAACTCTCTAAATTAGCAAGCGGCGAAGGTTGGTGTGAGATTAGTTCCACAGATGAATTCAGAAGCTGTAGAAAACAACAACAATCATACCCAGTAGATCCCACAAATAGCTAAACTATTGGTAGGGTCTGGGGGGTGGGATGTAGGCAAACCTTGCCTCTATCCTAAGAATAGAGAGACTGCTTCCTGAGAGACCCCCGGCTCCAAAACAACCAACAGCCAGATAGACGAAAGAGAGATAAATATATAGCGTAGCAGTAGTCAGATATATCATCAGCAAACATGTAGGCATAGATACAAGAAAATCATCATATGTAAGGTCTACCTAAAGTGAAAAAGAAATCTATCCCCCCCCCCCCCCACCCCCAAGACAAAGCTAGGGCCCGTCCATACCCTCCCCTACAAGTCCTTAACCTTAATCCTACGTCTCTACGAACTCCTATCCTGAACCATGTCCTCGGAGAGGTGCAACTCTACCAAATCTTGCCTAAGTCGTTCATCCCAAGTCAACTTGGGCCTGCCTCTACTCCTCCTTCCTTCCACTGTCATGGTTTCCACTACTCTAACTGGTTCTGTCAACTGCCTCCTCTTCACATGCCCAAACCATCTCAATCTCCCCTCTTTTAATTTGTCCGATATACTAGCCACTCCTAACCATTCCATTAAAACCTCACTTCTTATTCGGTCTAAGAAGCAGTAGAAAAGTGTATTAAAAAAAACTATATATATACAAATATATGATATTGTTGCATGGTAAGAAAGAAACCTGAATGATTTCCATGCTCAATGAAAGAAGTTTGACATGGTGGAACTCTTGAAGCAGACTAATAATAGTAGAAGCATATGAATTGCTTAGATTGCATGAATCATCGTATGCACCGCTTAGATGTACACTGTCGAAATCAAGGAGTGCTTTTTCCAAACAAGGGAAACCATCTGTTGAGAATTCGGAAGGACAAGGACCTCTAACGAGCAAGGAAGCAAGCTCGGGTGCAGAAACTCGTAATACTCCATTATAATTTAAAACAATCAGATTTTTCAAATGAGGTGTAACCACATTGATAGTTCTTGTCCCAATGTCTTTTTTCTCAAGCGTGAGGTTAGAAAGTCGAGGATGACAAATCGTTGAAACATCCGATCCAGTCACTTTGCAGCCTAATAAGGTCAGATTCTCCAAGTTGGGGAACATGGAGAGAAAACCATCATAAAACGAGACAAAACGAAGATGTAAAGTTGTTAGAGATGAAAACTCTTGTGCTGATGTGAGTACGATCTCATCGCAAGGAATAGGAGGCCGGCTTAAGGTGAGACGTTTGAGAGTCTGAGAACCCGGAAGAGATGCAAGCCTGGGCTTCAAGTCATCATAGCGGGTCCCATACAAACATGTAATGTTGACATGATCGACATTAAAGGAGAATGCATGGTTTATGATCCTTTGGCCAACAACAAAATGATGGGCATGTTTTACACGAAGAAAAAGATTGAAAGAAGACAAGGGAAGTTGATTATTGCGGCGAGAGAGAAGACGGGTAACAAAGTTGGACAAGTTGTGGATTGTTTTGAAATGGCGAGTTGAAAGAGTAAGAGTGGGAAGTGAAGTCCAGAGATAGCGCCATCTGGGAGACAAAACACTAGATCTAACAGCATCTTTTAAACGAACAAAAGACAGGATTTTAAGGAGGAGATCATCTGACAAACCACTTAGTCTGTCATCCATTCTCAAACTAAACTAAGGAGATTGGATATTACAGACTGGATCGTACTAACTATAGGATGGAGGAGGGAGACTTCAATTTAGGGTTGGGAGGAAGCGTGCGTTTCAAAGGCATTACAACTCTTTTAGACTTGCACAATGGTCCTTGAGGTTTGCCAAAATAATTATAGATTCAAGGTATTAAATTCCTTTAGCTTTTTTCGATGAGATTCGAGGTGCAAGTGGCTTCCCAGGAAATATAATGTTTTTATTGAGAGACTTGGCTTGAATAAGTTGGCTACGATGGATGGGCTGTTAAAAAGGAACATTGTTAGGGGCAATTTAATATGTGAGCTTTGTGGTGAAGGGGACGAATCTGCGGATCATCTATTTACCTCGTGCAAAGTTGCGTCTTCAGTTTGGTCCTTTATCAGCTCATGGTGTAATATCCCGGTCATCTTGGCTTTTTCGATCAAAGACTTACTCGAATCACATGAGAATATCGGTTTAACAGGGAAGAAAAAAGAGATTATTCAAGGGATTATTAGAGTTGGTTGTTGGTGTATTTGGAAAGCTAGGAACGAGGCTAAGTTTAATAACAAAGTTACGAAGATAGAGGAGATTATTCGCGACATCAAGACGATTAGGTTTTTTTTGGTTTAGTGTAAGATCAAAAGACTTGGCCGTTAGATGGGTAGATTGGTGTAGTTCAGTTGATATGTAAATTTTCGCTTGTTTTTTGTAGTTCGGTGCCGCCTCGCCTTGAGGTTTGGAGTTGTGTTTTAATGAAGTTAGCCTTTCAAAAAAAAATATCTATATTTATATTCTATATATGCTATATAAAAACGAATCATTTGAAAGACACTTGTTATTATATTAGACACATCTTTCAAAAAAATTATATTAGACACAATTATTATTTTAGTTTAATCTCTCCTAATTAATTAAAGATAACACTCCTACTAAATATTATTTAGTTTAATTACTTTAATATCTTACGGATAATATTTAGTTTAAATTTAATGTATACTTCTCATTTATAATATTATTTATTTGAATTAATTATTACTTTTATATTTTTCTATTTACTTCAAATTCAAACTTAGTTATCTGATTTGATATATTTCCAAATTATTATATATATCAATTTACATCGATGGTTTACGCCAGTAACTTTTTAAAATTGAGGTTTTCGCCACTTCAGTTTCTTTCCTTTAATTTCTTTCCCCTGCAACATATATACCCAAATTAGAGAGTCGGCAGAGAAACTGAGTAACCGGCACCATGGTGGTGACGGTGAAGCTCATGGTGACGGTGAAGCCTATGGTGACGATTTCACTGACAGAGTAACCAAAACTGCCACTGCTTCATACGCCCAGATCTGAACGACTTCAAGGTTCCACAGGCAATTATCGTTTTACGCGTTGGGAGAGAGAGAGCCGACGAGAGAACGAAGGGCATCCGGTAAGGATCCGGTGAGTACACCGACGCGTGAGTGGTACCAATCTAAGACTTAGATTATGGCGGTGATCTCGATTGTCCGATCGTGCATCGGTGATGGTTCTGTCAGGACGATACACGGTGGCGAGCTTATTGGCCGGAAAAGGGAACTACGGTGACAGGGCCTCACTTCTCTTGCTCTCTCTGGATAACAAAAACGGGTTCAAATCACATCAATTTGATAAATATTGAGGCTTGCAAGAAGAAAATTAAAGATATCCAGCCTGAAATCGATGCCGTACGCAGTATTTTCGTGCGAAAGAAGACGCGAAAGGTAGTTGTAGGTTTGTTAGTTTTCAAAAGGATGAAGAGGTTGTAGAGGTTATTGAAGTTGATGATGAAAATGATGGTTCTACAGTGGTGGAGTGTGAGAGAGAAGATGTTAATAAGTTAGGAGAGTTGAAGGATATTAGAGATAAATATAGGGAATTAGATGTAAAGGCTGAAGAAAATGTTGGATTGCAGCCTTCTACTTATTCGGGAGCAGTTTTGAAGTTGTTGAATGGGAAGGGGTTAGAATCTTTGTCTTTGAAACCGAGGGCGGATGTTTTGGTGGACGCGGGTTTGCCTTATCATAAAAAGTTGTTGATTGAGTCGGCCCGGAAGCATGATATGCGGTTACAGTGATTGAATTTTGATATAAAGTTACAAGAGGAGAGGAGAGGAGAGCTTTGTTTAAACAGTTGACTCCTGCTAAGAAAGATGAGTCGAAGAAAGATGAATGGCTACAACCGGCAAAGAAGAGCCTGCGATTAAGAAGGTTAACGTTAAATATATATATGCTTCTGCAATTGCTTCATGGGTTTTTTTAATCTCATATGAATCTTTAGTTTTGTTTAAACTGTGGGTTTTCTTCTTGAACTGTGGATGTAAGGTTGAGTTATATGGATTGATTATCAACAATATTTTTGGGATTTATGCTTAATTTGAGTACTTAATTTTAGGAGTTTAGTTTCTTAACTTTGTAGATAACAGTTAATGGGTTTAGGTGTTTGTATTGTCTAGATTATGTATCTTTGTAACTTACTTTTTATTTATGCTTATTACAAATACTCCAAGTGTTGTGAATAGAAATAGAGAAGGTACATGGACAGAAACTGCAGGAAGACAGCACAACATGTTCTGATTCATGTACAAACACATTTACCTAAGAGCCATTTAGGTGTAGGAAGTTTTATTTGATTGCATTATTGAAGTTGAATTTTGTTGACACTGTATGCAAATATGCAACTGTTGAATTATAGTTTTCCCTTTGATTAGATTTTTATTTACCGTACTATATGACGCAGCGAAGCTCATGTTAAATACTCTTATGCAAATGTGGAGAAATTATAATTTCCGCTTTGATTCGATGTATATTAACATTGAATTGTGACACCGCCGCGAAGCGCGGGTTAAATACTAGTTATAAATAATCAACACTTTCTTGCTTCATCATGTTGTAAAACATGTATTGGGAGTTTTTAAAAAAAAATGTATTTTTCACTTTTAACCTAAAGGTTTTATCTTTTGAATTTTAACCCCGGTGACTTTATTGCTTTTTATTTAAAGTTTTTCATCTTTTGCAATTTAACCCCAATACTTTTTTATTTTTAATTTGGTCCCTCATACTTTTCATCTCTCGCAAAGTTTTTCGTTTCGTTCTAAATTTTGCGAGTTAACACGCTGCAACGTGCGTGTGAGGTTCAATGTTTTTCGTCTGTTTTTTCTCGTTTGACAGTATTTTTCTCCGCTTGACAAATTCGTCGCAACGTGCGGGTCCTAGATCGACTTAGTTATTATTTTCTGCATTTTACGTTTCTGTCTAATTTCTTCGCATTAACACGCCGCAACGGGCGTGCGTGGTTCAACGATTTTACGTCGGTTTTTCATTCGGTGTTATTTTTTACTTTTTTATTTTATTTTACGAGCTTTTCTGATGTTGGTGGTCGCTGACAGTGGCGTGACATTAGTGCTACTTGGCACGATTTTACGAACGTATTTAACCTATTAAGTTTTTTTACTAATACTTTGTTTCAAGTTTACCGCTATATCTCCTTTACTTAAGAAAAAACTTTTTTTTTACGTGCGTATTTTTATGTACGCGTCAGTATAAATTCAATTTGCTCTACGTTTTGAAACTTTTTCTGGAAACGAGTCAGGTCATATATAATACGTTTTCATTTAACAAAACCATTTTTACGTGCATATTTTTATGTGTGTGTTGGTATAAATTCGAGTTGGTGTATGTTTCGACGTAAACCTTTTTTGGAAACGAGGCAGGTCAAACATAATATGTTTTCATGATTAATTTTATGAATGTTTTCTATATTTTGTTTCGAACCGAGTGGAGTCAAATTGTGGTTTCTTTTTTCCCTTTTTTCAAAAGATCTAATTAATCATACGTGTCAGCTTTTCCGTTATACACGTTACATTTTCTATGTATGACTCGAGTCACATATAATACGTTATCATTGTACGGTATAAATTTGATTTACCTTATGTTTTGATACAATCGCAATGCTTATATATATGTTACATTGAGTTTAATCAGTTATGTCGAAACGCGTGCTTTCATATGGTTAACGCATAACGTTTGAACTAATCCATTCGACATTTGCGATGTACCCGCGCCGCAACGCACACTAGTTTTGGATAAATTTGCAAGAACCTAGTTAACTATATATTTGAACGTTTTGTTTAGTTTGGTATCAAATAGATTTTACAAAACTTTCTTATAGATATAACGTTTTATTATTTAAGGGTAAATTACACTTTTCGTCCTTTATGTTTGTATCAGATTGCAATGGATACCCTTTTACTTCAATAATTACAGTCACAATTCTTTATTTGTAAAACCCATTACATCCTACGTCCTTTTCATTAACGGTTGTTAGATTTTCCAGTTAAATCAGGTCATGTGCAAAGCACATGAGGGTAGTTTTGTAATTTTACCCATTTATACGTATCTTCAACACTCTCTGTCAGTCTCAACTCTCTCTCTCTCTCTCTCTCTTTAACACTTTTCTCTCTCAACTCACCTTCAACAACAACATAAGTTTCTAATTAGAATATTGTTGTTGATGCAAAAATCAAATCGGAACAAAACTTTATCAAATTAAAGCCAAAACTTATTGCAATCGACAGTGTGAAATTTGTAATCAAGATTCCAACATCAACATCAGTATTAACTAGATATACACTCCCCGCCGCGGTGCGGTGGGGGCTCAGAAGCGTCGACAAAGTGTTAAATCGCAAACCAAAGTCACCATTATGTGAATACGTTTCAACTCCATTTCTCAACCAAACATATGAAATTTCGATCCTAATTCAAACAAATTCTATGAACCAAAAAACGTTGAAAAATGAAATTTAGATTCCACTACCTCCACTTTAATCAAGTTGACCCATATAAAAGAGACACACCATACTAACTGCCCTGAAACATAAGGTGCAAATTCAAGATTCCTAAGCATGAGCAACCACCATTACAGAGCCTTCTGCACGACATTTGTGCTTTATAACTGATTGCTCTAGGAGTTAAAAAACAAGTGTATTACTTAGTAGTTGATAAGTTGGCATTTTCATACACAAAGAATGTATGTCCACCAAGTTACTAAAGCATGTAAGTTGTCACAATGTTAAAGATGATGCTACATACACAGAACATAATGTTAGCCTAACTACAAAAACATGTAAGCCATTACTAATAAAAACATGGACTGAGAAAGCACCGACCTAAAAAAAGCAGCAGCAAGTAACAACTTTCGACCAAAGCAAACACCACACAAAACCTGTCAATGAAACAAAAGCACAGTCAAACAAAAGGGTAAAAGTCACAAAAAATCGGAAAACATGAAAAAAAAATGTTGTGTTTGTATTGTCTGCTAGTTTCACTAATGATCCAATACCAAACACTATTTACATATTTAAATGGGAATGTATCTTGTTGTTAACAATAACTATGTTATACAACCAAATCACCATACCATTAATTTCAACTCTAACTGGTAATAAAAAAAAGAGGAGAAACATATTTCACACACAAAGTAGATTATTATGAGTTATGACTTTCAATAAAGCTTTCACACACGCATAGTATATTAATAGAAGTTGTTATCTAATGCACTAAGCTTTATTTACACGAATCTTTTGGCCTTCGAGCACCTGCAAGAACATATAGGACATGTTATATTAAAAACACTCAAACATGGCTACGCGAGTACAACAAACATGTAGGATGTACAAACTTACAGCATCGTTAAAAGACGAAATGGCAGTTTCTACCTCCTATTCAGGCGAGAAGCCAAGAAAACAAATCCGAATCCACTCGACTTTGAAGTCCCTAGAACTCGCGAGACTTTAGCATCAACAACATTACCATTTTCTGCAAAGAAGCAATTGAGTGAATCATGTCACTGTTTTTGCAAGATTCCCCACATAGATTTTGTAAGGGCTGTCAAAAAAATGAGTAAGTGAAGAATTGACTCCAGTTAGATGCTTCTCTGTAACATTTACTTTGATTTTTCTCCCTCCAATTTCCTGTTTCACACAAAGTTCCAAATCTGTAAGATGGTAAACACGTAAATTTGGCATGTAATGGAAGAGAACAAAGCAACTCACCGTGTCATCCAGCTTCTCAATAGCAGCATTTGCATCATCAACCGTCTTCATAGAGACAAAACCAGATCTTCGACTCCTTCCTGAGTATTTATCATACAATACCTACAAAATCACGTTATACAAAACCGTTAAGTTTTTGTTATTGATCAGCAACATTGTTGTGGGAATTGACAACGAAAAAACATGAACCCTTAACACACTGAATAGGCTCATTTGGCAAAGGTAAATTTACATGTGAAAAATAATATAAAGCAGCAAAAAAGTAGACTTTTAAAAAAATAATATATCTTAGGCAACAATCAAATCAAGAAAACTCACAAAGCTACATCAAGATCAAACCTGAAGAAACAAACAAAGGGGGGGGGGGGAGACGAAATGAATCAAATACTACCTCATTACAGCAAACTTGAGGCAAATCACATCTCCAACAATACTTTTGAAGATGATATTATTTAACTCAGAAGCAAATTCATAAACCATGTAGAATAAAAAAGGGCATATGGTAAAAAATTAGCATGCAACACAATTACCTAAATAGAGTAACCGATATAAGACTATGGGGTATGGGGCGAGGGTTGGGGCGTGGGTTGGGTACAAACACCCAAGTCACCACCCCGGGTGCGCTTGGGTTTCGGCGTGACCCCTTGGGCGGGGGTTTCAGCCCGAGCGTTGGGCTGGCCTAGCGGTCTTCCGTGGCCGGCTCTCATTGGCTGGGTTGGCTAGGTTATAGGTGGTTAGGATTTAAATTTAAAAAACAACCGTTTGGCCAACCGTTTGTGTGTATTTTTATAATAATTGAAAAAAAAAATTATAACACGTGGCCAACACACGTGGGCTACCCACGCCTGGCCATACCGACCCAAAATGAAACTGACCAGCAGTGCCCCTCCAAGTCCACGTGTCAACCCATGCCCCAAACCCCCGCCCCACCATACCCCACGGTCTAACATAATCAATCCAAATCTGAAGTCGCAAAAGAAACCCAACATAAATAGAGCAAATTGCTAGAAAGGAAGAAGATTAAGGTCTGAACCAAAGTTGAAAGTGAGCAAGAGTGGTGACGTTCACCATCGTTTAGCATACAGAACCGATTTAGGGTTAGAGATGTAGCAAAAGAATGACGAGATTGAAATCAATTTTCAAAAACCCTAGATTAAATACAACAAAGAAAACAATAACTGGCATACCATATTGGAATGTTCATCAAGGATCCATTGCAGTGCAGCAGAGGAACTGACGAAAAGAAAGAAGCAAAGTGAACGGAAACAGAAGCCCGACTATCTCGCATCGTTTGTCTCTCTCCCTAAGCAAAATGACCAGGAGAAAAGAGATGAGGAGGAGGGATGAAGTCGCAGCACCTGGAGATGTTGGAGATGTGGTGAAGACGCGTGACACCACCGTAGGGCCGCCATGGCGCCGCCGCAACCTCCATCAGCTTTCTGTCTCTGTTTCTTCCTGATTCTCCCTAGTCCCTTCCCCTGCGAGAAGAAAAAGATGTGGCAAGTGATGGTAATAGTCAGGGGTTTTGTCCTAAACCAGTGTCCAACATAATAAGCAGAAAGTACAACTTGTAATGCACCTAAATGTTGCAAATTAGAAGTATATATAATTGAGAATCATGAATGTGAATAAAAAATGAAAATTGTTCTTCAAACCTGTTCTCTGTAATTATCATCATCATTTCTACAAGTAACATCAAAATAGATAAAAACATTAACAAGTGTGTTCACATTACATATAAAAACCTAATCTCCAAAGCTTAAAGTGAAAACTAGAATTAACATGAATTTAATCGATAAATTAGGTAAAACCGCACCAGTGTAGGTGAAGACAGCAAGCGACTTTACAGGCTCCGACATCACCGGCGGCACAGACGGAGATGAACGGTTCAGATCTACCAAAAAACAGCAGCTAGATCAGCTGCTAAAATCACGAACAATGCTCACAAACTGACTTTAACACCCCCTAACTCACCCACTAGTCGAACACGACCATCCCCATCCACCCCACACCCTTTCCGGATCTGCAGCCACCACCCCCGCCGTATAAAAGTCACACCGCTCATTCCGACCCCCCCCCACCAGTCAATCTACAACCACCCTCGCCACCGAATCTACAACCACCCCACCACCGCATCTTCTCCCAACCTCTGACCACCACCACGCTCTCTCTCACAGGTCCGATTCAGATCTGATTTAAATGAAAGGGGTTCTTGAGGTTATTGGATCTAATTCATATGTGATTGTACAGATCTGATTTAAACGAAGGGGTTCTTGTGGTTATCGGTGAAGTGGAGCTTGGTGGTCGCCGGATTTGAGGAACCGTCCGGAGATGGTGGTTATCAGTGGAGTTTGGTTGCTGCCAGAAATGAGGAACTGATAGAAGTAGTTTCAGGCGGTGGTGGAGATGGCAACACGGTGGTGGTGGTGGTGGTAGTGGCTCATAGAAAAAGAGAGTTCAGGGAGAAAGAGAGCAAGAGATACTTGAGATGGTTTCTAATTTTCTATTGATTCTGAATTATTAAGTTTTTAAAGTTTGTTTTTGTTTTATTCTTTTATTTATTAAATACTATACAAATAATAATTAAGTAAAAGGACTAAACTGCCCCTTTATGAATGGACTTAACTGAAAATTTTAACCTAGTTAGTGGAAAATGACGTAGGATGTAATGGGTTTTACAAATAAATGATTGTGACTGTAATTATTGAAGTTAAAGGGTATCCATTGCAATACGATACAAACATAAAGGACGAAAAGTGTAATTTATCCATTATTTAATATATAAAATAACATTTATTCACCCGTGTAATAAAGGAGGTTTTTAAAGATGTATTATTTTATTATTTAGTATATTAAATTCGTTTATTCAATCCATGTAATACACGGGGTTATAACCTAGTATAACAATAAACAATGTTATATTTTCCTTTCACCCTCGATTAAGTTTTTAAGAAAAAACGCATTCTCAATAAAAAGTCTTGTTTGGTTGAAGAAGCTTGAAACTTTTAGGCTTTTGGTTGAACGCTCTTACTAGTAGCGTTTAGAAGGAGCTACAAGTTTTTAGGGAAAAAATGACTATATTAACCTGTAAAGATAATGAACTTTTTAATTATGTTTTTATAGTTATGTCCATTTTGGTCATTTTATACATTTTTTTCAAAGCTCCAGCTACCTTGTCAAACACCTAAATATATCTAAAAAACCACAGCTAACGGCTTCCAACCACTAGCCACCAGCTACAGCTTTCAACCACCAGCCATCAGCCATCAGCCACCAGCTACTTTTGTCAAACATACCCATAGAAAGAATTGCATTATTAAGGTGCATTATTAAAAGGGGGTGTGTGTGTGTATATATATATATATATAAATTTGTAACATTTCTAGGCATATCGTTTTGTACATTTACCTTAGTTGGTGTTTCATGCTTTAGTTAGTTGTACCCTTAGTTTAGAAGGTTGTCGCTTCTGGTTTATTATTATATAATAAGAATTGATGTATTACCTCTTTGGTTTTTTATGGTTTTTATATTGTAGTAATTTTTTTTCTCTTTTATTGTTTTTTAGTTAAAATGGTTTATATGGTTTTCAAGTTTTATGTTTTTTTTCCGTTATGTTAATGCTTTTTCGGTATAAATTCGAGTTTATCTATATTTTATGCCAACTCGCAGTATAACTTTGTGTTTATATTTGTCTACGTTTTACGTCACATGACGGTATAAATTCACATTTTTGTTTTACAATTCATACCCTACGTTTTACGTCACGAGACAATATAGATTAATGTTTTTGTTTTACAATTTTTTAACGTCGTTTGCTTACTACTTAGCACAGTTTTACGACTTACGTGCCCGCAACGCGGGTGTTAAACACTAGTTTGTCTTAAAATACATAATTATCGAAGAAAAAGATATATTTGGTATTTTAAAGTTTTGAGAGTGAATCTCTTTTTAACTCAATCTAAGCTTCTCTAATTCATGTTTATTTGTATTTTCATTTTAACTATTTATGAAAATTGTGCTCATTTTCATGGCATGCTTATGATGCAAAGGAACCCACCATTCGAACATGAAGTCTCTACCTCTAAGGATGTTCATTATTCGAATATAATCTGATTCGAATAAACTGAATTTCGATTTGATTTGAATCGAATTCAGATAACGAATTCAAGTTCGGGTCTTGTTTACTGGATTTGGATTTGAATTTTGAATACGATCTTCTTGATTCAAATAAAGAACATATATTTCATGTTTTTTTACAATTTTTTTTTATAAAGGACGTGAGAAAAGTGTGGAATAATATGAATAATTTGTTTGAATTTGGGACTATCATTATGTTGCTTTCGTTATGTTTTAATGTTCTTACTTCTTAGTGTTTAATTTGGAATGAAATATGAATTAGATAGATAAAATTTTATTAAAGTAGCAATTTAGTTTTATTTAAAAAAATCATCTTTTATATTTTATTCAAATAGATTGAAATTTGAATAAACCAAATTCGATTAGAATAAGCACCCCTAGCTGCATCTATGTTATCCAGTAGTTCTTAATTAAGTAGCTCATAAAACTTAGTTTGTAAGCAACACAAACAATAAATCAAAAACTATATGGGTTAAGGTACACAAGAGGCTCCTTCGTGAAAACCAAAGGTGAAACATGAAAGGAAGTTACAAAGAGTTGACCCAACTCCAGTCAACGTTAGTCTCCTAATCTCTTTTCAAAGCTCTACTTTGGGCTTTCAAGAGATTGTTACAGAGATGGAAACAAGAACTTAAGTCGCAACCAAATCAGGTGTTTCCGCTTCAACAGACACCAACGCAGTGTGCACTTTTCCCACCCAACCATCGAGCCGGTCACGCAGTGATTTGATTTGAGAAATCCCCAAAACTCTTGGTTGCACCCATGAAACATAAACGGTCCCATCAACTTGATCGATTATCCCTTCAATAAGATGAACCTGCAATAACAATATTTATTTACAACGTATAAACTCAAGTATGCATCAAGTTGTTGCCTTGTCGGTAACAGTTAAGAGCTTACAGATAGACTCTTCATGAGAAGATACTCAACATCTTCAACCGTAAGTTTTGTCCGCTCTGCAATGATGCCCAGTGGAATAGTCCTGTCCTCTGACGGTCGACTACAGGCAAATATATTTTAAAAAACCGATCATTTATGTACTTCTATAAAGGTTTATAATCAGAAAGCATTAGGATATAACAAAACCTGAAGATAATTTCCATTAAACAGAGAATGTTAATTTTTTCCAGAAGCTTCTTCTCGTTTTCCACCAAAGCAGGTTGAGCAGTAAGTGAAGCATTATGAACACGACATAGTTCTTGATAACGAACTAAATCTCCAGAGTTAAACGCTTCAAGAATGTAGTAGAGCCATTCAACCTTTGTCCCGAGCAAACTCTTTACCTGCACAACCGCAAACATGGAACATTAAATTTAAAAAATTTATAAGTAGATACAAGAAACCATTACGCCAATATACTCACAATTGGATGTGCAAGTAGCTCTCCAAAGTTGTAGACATTCTCTCCCAGCAATGCAGATAGCGATAGATCAAAAGCAAGATCCTATTAACACAAAATATTAACAAAAATTACAAACGTTACAGAAAGAAAGAACGTCCAAAACCATAAGTAACTGCATACCAGCTTAAACGAATCTGATAAAGACTCGACGGAGGTGTATGCTAAATAAAGAAGAGCACTTTTGTAGAATTCAGCAAACTCTTGACAAGATTTATGGTACTGAGATGACACCCAATAGTAATTAGCATACACTGATGGATCAATGTCGGTCATGCTATCAAGTGTACTCTTCCCGTCATCTAGAAGCTTCTTGCACTCCTTTTGATCTCCTTTCTCAAGATTATACATGGCTATCTGCATCTTAATGTAAAGGACTGGTTCCTCTAAACGGGTTTCTTTTGTAGCTCTGAGCTTTTCAATCACCCCATTGAGATAACTGATTGCAGCGTCTTTTTCTGAGTATTGGCGAGAGACTATAACAGCAAAGTGTGCTAGCTTTAGAAGGTTGATCTTAGTCTCGAAGTCGGTTATGAAATTATTATATAGTTGTATGAGAGCATCGCCAGCCTGAAACAAACATTATGCAATAAGTTAATGTGCACAATGCAGAAAACATAATTTAAATTTAATGTTCATAACAAAGCATGGCAAGCTCAAGTTCTACTAATCCGTATAAAAACTGCAATTGAGATTAAGCAAGCTCCACCTAACACTAAGCATTGACCATGAATGGTCAAAGCGTGACTACTCAATAGAAACTTGACAAATGTTCTAATCTGATAAACAATGAATCATAGCTACAATGAGACAAAGGCACACAGCCAAACCGTAGGCATAAAGGCATCTGCACTCTGGTGACCTCACGAATAGTTCTCTCTCTCCACGTTGGCCGACGTCACGGACGGCGGACCCCACTTCTCTCTATCTCCGATTCCTATCTACATTACTCATGTCTCCGTCCGGCCACCCCTGGTCGTCCGTGACCCTATGTTGTCAAAATCCCTTCGGGCACGTGCCTAGGCCTCAGGCGAGACGCTAACACGCCTTGCTGCCATCCAGGCGCTCTGGTGACCTTCAAACAAGATTTCAGCCGGATTTTGGTTAGATTTCGACAACATTCCGGTAAAATCCTGAAATTTCGGGCAAAATTCTGCAAATCTGTAACATCCAAAAACAGCCTGAAGCAGCCCAAAACAAGCCTAAAACATGTATAAATTCTAAAATCTCAAAAAAAAAAAAGGTTATGTTCATGCAAAGCGTCTTGCTTATCTCGGCCCCCTATTTTAAGCGCCTTGCGTCTAGGCCCAAGGCTCACCCTTTACACCTTAAGTGTGCCTTGCGCATTTGACAACTAAGCAGTGACCACAGACAACTCCACTCGACACCTGTGCCGCTCTCCACTCTTCACCGTCACAAAGACGCCACGTCTGCCACAAACGCCCCACCGAACAACAATTCCAGATGATCTAAATTCCAAAATCTAAACTAAACTGTCTAAATCCTATTTCATCACACCACCAACCAAGCCCATAGCTTTCACCTCCAGCCCCTTCATTCACTAAAAACTAAACAAATCTTCTAAACCATCCATAACAATCAAATCAAATAGAAACCCTAGACTACTTAATACATAACTACATATCCAGTACATTCTATTACACAATATAACCAAATTGCATGAACAAACATATGATATAAAAAGAAATAGACCTGAAAAACGGCAAGAGCAACGAACTGTTCGAGCTTCAAAGTGAGTTGATGCCATAGCTTCCTTTGGTACAAATCGGCAAGCGTATTGTACCAATCGGATAGCTCAGGGTGAGTGGTACGAAGAGAATCGAGGTACTGAAGAGCCGCCATCTTTGACTGACTCCGGTGACGATGAGTTGCAGAGGTGATCTCCTGTTGAAGATTTGAATATAAACCCTAGTTTGTGTTCTGTATCGTTGATGTTTTCTTTTTCCTCAAGAAACGAACAATCGGTGTTCAATTTGGGTTCTGCAATCAGGATCTTGACCCGACCCGAATATCCGTTTATGTTTTCAATTGTTGTTTTTGTTTTTAACGAATTAAAAGAAGGATATACATTTTCAGGTTTTGAATTTTTTTATGCAATGTAACTAGGTTAGAACCCTGTGTATTACACGGGTTAAATAAATGTAATTTTATATATCAAATAACTAGATTAGAATCCCGTGTATTACACGGGTTGAATAAATGTAATTTTATATACTAAATAGAAAAACAATATATTTTTAAAAACCTTATTTATTACACTTGTTGAGTAAATACAATTTTATATATTAAATAATGAAAAAGTTATATATATTTAAGAACCTCGTTTATTGTGCGGTCTGAATAAATTTAATCTTATATACCAAACAATAAAAAAGTTCTATTTAAAAAAAAACTGTGTATTCACGGGTGGAAGAAATGTAATTTTATATACTAAATAATAAAAAAAGTTATATTTAAAAAAACTCTGTGTATTATACGGGTTGAATAAATCTAAAACAATAAATAATATGTATGTTTATCTATGTTAAGTGAAACAATGCTTTTTAGTTTAGATAAGACTTTATGATTTTAAGTTAAGTTTATGCCAATAATTTAGAGGTTGATAAGATTTATATTAATTTAATTAATATTTAATAATTTAAATTAAGTAATAATCATCTATAGTGGCGTCTCTGAGAATTCACGTACACTGTTCAAGCTCGAAAAATGTGCCCATATGCTTTAACGAAAGTTGTTTTTTTTTTAAATCATATTAGTATTGGGTTGGGCCCAATAAACCTAATGTTAAGTTGGGTAAATTATAAAGCATAAAAGGTATTTGATAATGGGCCTCTATATTGGATTTTTTTTTAAATAACAGATATATATATCGATTTTTTTTAAATCTTGTGCCCCTCGAAATCACGGGCCTTGTGCGGAAGTCCTCCCCGCACACCATAAGAGCCGCCCCTGATTATCTACAATTAAGGATGGTCTAGAATTGACAAATGTCCGGTTTCTTTTATTATATATAGTATAGAAGATATAGATTATTAGATATGTGATAAACATTTCGAAAAGTCGGGAATATAATAATGATCTCAATTTGCACTATTAAAGGTTAAATACTTTGAATTATTATTAAGATGATATTTTACAAAATTAGTAACTTTAAAATTAAAACTTCGAAAGAATTATTCTAAAATTTAAAGATAAATTAATATTATATCAAACTAATATTATATTAATTTAATTAATATTTAATAATTTAAATTAAATAATAATTATCTACAATTAAGAATGATCTAGAATAATGACAAGTGTCCTTTTATTGGTTTCTTTTATTATATAGTATAGATAAAAAAAATATCTTTATGAACCCCGTATATTGTACGGGTTAAATAAATGTAATTATATATATCAAATAATAAAAAAGGTTATATCTTTAAAAACCATGTGTATTACACAGATTAAATAAATGTAATTTTGTATACTAAATACTAAAAATGGCGTATCTTTAAAAAACCCGTGTATAATCAGGTTGAATAAATCTACCAAATAATAAAAAATTACATCCTTAAAAACCCCGTATATTACACGTGTTGAATAGATCTAAAAAAAGAGCTATATTTTTAAAAACCATGTGTATTACACATATTAAATAAATGTAACTTTGTATATTAAATACTAAAAACATCGTATCTTTAAAAAACCCATGTATAGTCGGGTTAAAAAATCTACCAAATAATAAAAAAAATTATATCCTTAAAAAACTCTGTGTATTACACGTGTTGAATAAATATATTTTTACATAGCAAATGATAAAAAGTTATATCTTTAAAAACTTCGTGTATTACACGGGTTATATAAATATAACTTTGAATAGTAAATAATAAAAAAATTATTGTTAAAAACCTCACGTTTTACACGAGTTGAATAAATATAATTTTGTATACCAAATAATAAAAAAAATTATATTTTTAATAAATTAGGATAACATTTAATATTAATTTATTAGTGGAAGATTCAAATGAGAAGAAATTTTTTGTAAGAATAAAAAAGAACAAATTTCAACCAATAAGAGTGTTTCATTTTACTTCATTTAATTTTTGTATTTAATATGAGTGTAAGGGTATATTGGTAAAATTAGATAGATCATTAATTGTTAGTCTTTTTTTTAATAGCTAACTAAATTAAATTTGTAACTTATTTTCAAAAAATATATCTTTTCAAAGAAGAAAAAAAATTAATTTAAAGTGTAGGATAAATTATGAGGTGTGTAAGATGAATTATGAGGTGTCTAGGCAAAAAAAATTTAGTGTGGAGGATGATAGTCTTTATGACTAATTCATTAGTAAAAAATAATAATAAATGAGATGAGAGAAAAACTATTTAATGTTTTACAATTGTACCCTTTGTTCTTTTTATTCTCAATTTAATTTTCTTCTCAAATGAACCTCCCCCTAATTTATTATTTATATATTTAAGAGTAAACTGCCATTTTGGTCCCTGTGGTTTGGCTAGTTTTGCCACTTTAGTCCAAATCTCAAACTTTTTGTATCTGGGTCCTTGTGGTTTCATTTTTGTTGCCATTTTGGTCCAAAAGTAAAATCAGGCCAGATTTCCCATATCAAACCCTCATATTTTGTCATTTTCCTCAGGGGCAAAATCGTCTTTTTACGTCTTTTTTTTACGTGATTTTGTTTTAAATTAAAAATATAAAAATGAAACCAGCCCCAACCCCCCTCTCTCTCTCATCTGCAGATGACCACCACCACTTCCATTCCCCAACATCGTTTCCGGCAACCATCGCACCACCCCCATCTCCACTATCGCCTAACCTAACCACCACTATATATTTTCGCCCTTTTCATTCCCTAACATCGTTTCCGGCGCCCACAAAACCCATTCCCACTCAAATTTAGAATTGACAGAGCTTTCAAATTCCCAATGCTGACCGGCAACGTTCCTCTGAAACTATTACCTCTCAAACTCAATGTTTCAAGCTGCGTAAGATTGCTAAAACTCGAAGGAACACTACAGTTAAACCGATTCCCACCCAAATACAATATCTTAAGCCCCTTTAACTCACTTAAAAACTTAGGAATCTCACCAGAAAACAAATTCCCTTCAAGATTCAAAACTCTTAAGTTAACCAATTCCTTAATTTCACTAGGAAACAAACCGGATAACAAATTATTCGGCAACTTCAACTCTTCCATAAGCTTCAACCTCCCAATCTCACCAGGAATTTCACCAGACAAACTATTACCAGAAACATCTAAAGCTGTTTGTAACAACCCTCAGTAAAACCGACACCCTCATAATATTTCCGATACCCTAGTATATTTTAAAATGTCCCATTATGTCTTTAAATACACCCCGTATGTGAAAACCGAGCCCGAAATACATTAAATAGTAATTAAAATAAATAAAAATCTGATTTTTAAGCTGAGGCGGGCCGCGTAGACCCACCTCAACCTTTACGCGGGCCGTATGAAGACTTACAACTGATTTCTGTGAACTTTAAGTTAAGGCGGGCCGCGTAAGACCAATGTTAAGTTTACGCGGGCCGCTAGAGATGAAGATAGTGGCGCAGCCCGGTGTTGACACGTGTCGTGCAACGTGTTGAACCTAGTCATGACCCGGATCAGCTACGCCTAGACCCCTAAGCCACGCGGGTTGCGTAACCCCTTCTCTTGTTTTACGCGGGCCGCGAGAAAGACAGAATCAACACCTATAAATAGAACGCATCGGATCTCAGTTGAACTCGCTCACTTCTTTTCTTTCTAAACAAATTCTGAAGTAGTAGAAGTAATACGCGGGTATTATACCCCCTAATTAGCAAGATTCTGTCCCGTTGTAAGTATTATAACCCCAGTTTCGTAACAGATACGCTGCCCGAATGATTTAGGGTTCCGTAACAACTGTCGTGGTTCTGCCCGACGTAGTTGTTGGAATGCCGTCTCGGGGAGGGTATCATTAATATTTTCAAAGGGTTATGATACTAACCAATGTACCTTTGTATAAATTATAGATTATTCCCAGGAAACCCTTACGCGAAGTCTAAGATAGCAATGTGAGTTTATCCACTTTTTGTTAACCTTTTTGGAATGTTTTACAAAACCTTAATTGTTTTACAATGTAATTAAGCGGTGATTGAGTCTTTGTAGTTCTTCAATTACTGCCGGTATGTTGGGGTTTTGTATACAAAATGTACTACTGATGCGTGTGAAGTGTATATATAAGTTTAAGTATATTTTAAGCCCTTTTACACTTTTCTTTAGCCAAGTTTTAAATTTATAAAACACGATATTTACTAACACTAAACACACATATGGGCAAGTGCACCCATCGTGAGCATAGTATAGTGTTGGTAAGATACCGAGGTCGTCCAAGGACACAAGAGCTTTTAATACCGGTTTATCCTCAACGTCTAATCAAATCAAAAAGTTAGAAAAAGGTTTTAAACTAGAAAAAATAAAAACTAACTAAAATGCTGAAAATAAAAATAGATAGACAAGATGAATCACTTGGTTCCGACTCGTGTATAGTGTAACATTTGATTATTTCCGCACTTTTGCACTTTTTAAGAGATTATCTTAGTTATTGTAGTAGGCCCCTCTTTTGAAGGCGACGTTACCCTCAACCCAGTAGTTTGAGTCAGCAAGGATATAATCCTAAAGGGTCGGATTATTGAAAGATAATTAATTAAGTTATTAATGCATATTATGGTAGGCCCCTCTTTTGAAGGTGACGTTACCCTCGGCTAAGTAGTCTGAGTCAGCAGGGATACAGTCCTAAGTAGCCGGGTTAAAGTATTAATAGTAGCTTACATATGAGGGGATCAAAGAGTTTGGACCCCCGCCATCCAATACCGTTAAGTATTGAAGGAGATCCTACTAAATTTGACCCAGGTCCTTGCAGGATCTATACACTGAACAAGGCAAGACTTTTACCAAACCGTTCCCTTAACCCCCGACTAGGTAGCCAACATACCTCCATATAGACCGTGGAGATATGAATGGTGAAAATCTTTTATTTTATATAGACAGTAAAATAATGCCAAGACACCACGGACAAACGATAAGGAAAAATCATCTTCAACATAAGAAACTAGTTATTAAAGTCATTAATACATAACCAAATAAAAAGTGCGAAAAGATTAAAAATAACAAGTATTACACTAGACACTTTGTCTTCACCAAGTGATGTAAGAGACTTAGGCAAACATGGCCTTGATTGTCAAGAACTCTTACGATCAATCTTGGATCCCGAGACGACTCACACACTCTATGATGGACAATGGATGATGGTGTTATGGTGGTGGTGGGTGGTGGGTGAAGTGTGAGAGGGGTGGTGTGCCAAGGGATGGTTTGAGCTTGAGCCAAGCACTCCTATTTATAGGCTGAACAGAAGCTCGGGTACGGCCCCGTGTCCAGTGGGCACGGCCCCGTGTCCACATCCTTCTCTGTCTTCATTAATTGCTCTTGTCTGTATTAGTTGACCACGACCCCGTGTCCGCTGGGCACGACCCTGTGTGCAGAAGCATATCTGTACTATCAAGATTTGCCTGGATTCTGCGAATCTTATAGTTGACCACGGCCCCGTGTCCGCTGGGCACGACCCCGTGGTGGGCGATGGAAGCTTCTACAACTTTGTCTTTTATGCTGACACTTGGGCACGCCCCCGTGCTCATTGAGCACGGGGCGTGTTCAGTCTTCTGTTCTCTTGTTTTGCTTGAGAAGATGTTGTCGTGGGGTTGGGCATGTCACGTTTGTTCCTTTTCTTGTATTTATGTTAGATTTAGCTGTCTTTTTGCTTCTTTTGTTAATTTGAGCTCATTTAATCCTGAAAATACAAAAGGAAGATAAAAGCACACTTTTTCCAACATTAGTACTAAAAAAGGGTTAGTTTTATGCCACAATTGATGTAATTTATATGTTGCATTTTGCACACATCAACTACTGCGTGTAGTAAGTCGGGGATGACAGTACGTTACCATTGGATGAAGAGTTAGCCAATGTGTAATATGACCCACAAGTCAGGATTGACAGTACTGAATGAGTAATTGTGTAGAACTAAACAATGTGATCGCTCTCAATACTGTTTTAATTGATAAAATGTTTCTTGATTAAACTGGGATTCACTCACCAGTATTTCCCACTGACAAATGTTTTTAAAATGCGTTTCAGGTAACACAATGTGACAGCCAATTAGTAAAAAGCCAGCTGGAGAGCACTGAAGACTTGGGAAAAATGTGGCTATAAAAGTTACCTAATAAACGATGTTTTAAATTCAATAATATAGGGTTCATCCCTATAAATATATTGTAATAAGAAACTTAGGTTTTACCCATGTGATTATTAATATTAAATATGGTGGTTTTACTCTGATAAACATTTCCTAACTATGGTCCTGATGTAATTTCCGCTACCAAATTATCAAGCTGATACCACCAAAACTCTGAGTTCGCGTCCGCCCGTTCCCGGGACAGATAAAGGATCGGGGGTTGCGACAGAAGGTGGTATCAGAGCCTAGCCACTGGTCTGAGCCAAATAAGTGTTCTGCTGACTCTTAGGGGGTGTTTGTTTTTTAGAAAAAGCACTTCAGAACCTCTTTTCTCTTCTCCACGCAGACCACGCGCAGACATAAAGGTCTGCAGATTGTTTGTTTTTTAGAAGACTTTTCAAATAAAAAGATCTGCCCCACCTCTTTGTCGGGCAGATGTGGGCTTAGCTCTTCTCCCATCTTCAAAACACTTCTCCCCATCAAAAAAACCTCCAAACCCTAGATTTCTCCACTGGTCGACCTGGCTCCTCCCCCACTCTCAACCGCCGCCCTGCTCCTCCCCAACCATCTCCACCGCTGACCTGCTCTTCCCCCACCACTCGAACCGCCGCTCATCATCTTCTCCGCACCGCCACCATCTGAACCACCACTCATCGTCACCACCTCTGTACCGCCGCTCATCGTCACCACCTCCGTACCGCCGCTCGAACTGCCTCTCATCGTCACCATCGAACTGCCGCCCAGGTATGTTTCTTTTTTTTTTTGTCAAAAATTGTTCCTTTCCTGTTTGTTGTTCTATTGTTTGTCAAAAATTATTCCTTTGTTGTTTGTTGTTTATATGATTGATATCTATTTGTTAGGTTATTGATTGAATTTAGGTGAGATTTAACATACACAGTTTATGGATTCTATGATTGATATCTATTTGTTAGGTTATTGTTTGTTGTTTCTATGATTGATATCTATTTGTTAGGTAAAAAATTGTTCCTTTCTTGTTTGTTGTTTCTTTGATTTTAGATGATACAGGGTCGATTTAGTTGATACATACAGGGTTTATGTGGATCTTAGAAGTTAGATGCAGCACTGAACTTGTGAATCATATCACAATAATGATGTACATAAGGCGCTAGAAAGCCAAAAACAACTACCCAATCTGTTTGGATTTTATTTTTCTTTGAATGGTGAAATGAAATTAATAAACAAAACTAGCAAGGCGCTAGAAAGCCAAAAACAACTACCCAGGTCTGAATTTTATGGACAATGAAACATTATGAAATTAAATTTACATCAAGAATTCCATTATAACAATTGACATTTCGTCCAATTGTCAAACGACCATCTAAAATGCTATTCATTGCTTGTTTTTTGATTAGTAGATATGGGAGAGAAACAACAATGGTCAAACGACCATCTAAAATGCTTATTAGAGATATGCATTGAAGAGATAAACACGGTGGGTAGAAAAGGCTTGAGGGTTTGAGCGATGAATTGTTTACAGAATACGATCAACCCAATGTTTCAGTGCATAATACGCAAGTGCACATTGATGCTGATGAAGACGAGGTTGAAGCACATGGTACTGCATCGGATCGGGAATATATGACTCAGTTACGAGATGAGATTGCTGAGCAGTTAATGCAAAGCATGGATACAATGATTTAAAAAAATGTTATTGTTTTTTTTATGAATATTATTTCAGTATTGTATAACTATTATTTAAGTTTGAATGTTGAAAAACTTCTTTAAGTTTAATAAATCAGATTATTTATATTTCAGTTTATTTCAACAGTTTGCAGAAGTAAAAAAACAAACAGTCTTCTTCTTGCAGACTACAGACATTTGGTCCAGCACTTCTGCTACAGATATCTGCAGATGTGGTCCGCAGACTGCAGACGTTTTCCCTCAGAAAAAACAAACAACACCTTAAATTCTAAATTTTATGTTAGGAAATAAATTACGGAAATACGTGCATAACTGTTATTATTTGTTATGTGTTATTTGACTATTTGTTAGTTTACAGTATGTGTGATCAAGGACCCTCAGACATGAATCGTCAGTTGTCTGATTCACCTAGGAGTGAAGGTACCTCTTCACAGCCTGCCCTTTCTGGGTATACTGCTGATCAGGAAGAAGGGATGTTTGCCTTTAAAGCTCAGTCAGAAGAGCCATTCCCTCATAAGAAACGAGGATGATTCAGTAAGGAAGCCTTTGCACGTAGGAAAAGAATGCGAAAGTTGCAACAGCAAAGAGTTTTAGCGGCTGCTAAGCGAAAGACAGATGCCCATACACAGGATATGCTTAATAGAAGCCTAGCCAATTTCCATATCCTAGCTACAACTGCTGCTGACCCAAGTCTGGAACAACTAGTAGCCCCACAACCACTAAACCCAGATCAACCCATGGAGATAGAAAACCTTGAGAACCAAGTGGAGATGCATGACTTCAACCCAGAGGAAATCCCTAGGTACCTGCACCAAGCCCCCTAGACCCAAATTACGACCCCTGGTGGGACGATAATAGGGACTTTGTGCAACGTTACCCTATCCATGAAGACACACCCATAGGAACCTACCCAGGTATGGACCCTTTAGATCCCTATTACCACGATGAATATATTAGGGAGATCTTAGAAAATCCTTACCGATTTCAGGCAATTTCACCCCCATATCAGGAACCCGCACCCCAGATTCCAAACCCAGTCCTAGAACCTGCACCCCCAATGAGTGCAGAAAACGTCCAAGAACTTAGGACTTTTGGGGAGGAAATTTTAGAAAGCAGTGAGAGAATGCGTCAGGTGGGAGAGCGTCTCGTATGGAAATACGATGAACGCAATATGGATTTTTGGATAAATCCATATCCATGATGTGATGGAGGAGACGGTAATAGTAATAATAATATAATATAATATAATAAAATAAAATAAAATATGTGTGTACGGATGCATATTACTATTAGTGTGATTCTATTTCTGTTGGTATTGTAATTTTATTTCAGTACTAGTGTGTAATAGATGCATAATAGTATATGGGAATAGAGTAAAAGTCGCAATGATCGACGTTTTTGGCTAGATTACGTGTCATGTGATTAACTATATTAAATATTATCTTGTGATATTAATATGGGATAAATGTTTAAAATTCAGATGGCCGATGAAGGAAATCAAGGAAATCTGAATAACGATAACCAGAGTAACATTAACGTGGTTAATGAGAATCCAAGCATCAATAACAATGGAAATCAAATGGATAATAGTGATGTTCAACATGTAGTGGCACAAGGAATCATAGATGCCATGCCATTTATTATTCAAACTATTCAAGAAGCGAATAATAAAAGTAAGCATAGCAGTAAGCGACCAATTGAACCTAAAAACAACATGAACAATGGACCCGTACTTCAAATGTCCATTCCCAAAAGAAGAAGAACCGTGCCTTATGGTTGTTCTTATAAAGAATTCTGGTCTTGTAAACCAATGGAATTCTCGGGCAACGAAGGGGTCATTGTAACCCTAAGCTGGATAGAGAAAACTGAGGCAGTCTTTAGAATAATCAAGTGTGCTGAAGAAGATAAGATATTGTTTGCCTCAAATCTATTTAAGAATTCAGCACTAGAATGGTGGAACACTATTCTCCAATCAAGAGGAAGTGATAGGACCTACAATATGGAATGGGAAGAATTTAAGAACAAGGCAGATAGGAAATTCTGCCCACCCAATGAGAAAGAACAGATAGTAAACAAATTCTTAAACCTTAGGATGACTGGTGTGGATAGTAAGGGATACACTAAAATATTCTTCGAATATGCTAGAATAGTGCCAACTCTTGCTTCACCAGAACCAGTGTTAATCTCCCATTATATCTGGGGATTAATTGGGGAGATAAGACATGTAGTCAAGGCAGCTAGACCTCAAACCATAGAAGAAGCTGTAGAACTAGCAAATACCTTGACAGATGAATTAGTCCGTACCCGAGAAGAGGATCAAAGAAGGAACATAACCCAAAAGCTCACACAAGAATTTTGTTCTGGAAATTTTAATCGTGGGAAAAATATAGGTTCTACCTCTACACCTTACTGTAAGAATTGCAAAAGAAAGCATTCAGGAAAATGCTCTATATACTGTAACTTTTGCAAAATATCTAGACACAAGGAAGAAGACTGCAGGAAGAAAGCTAACAACAGGATATGTTATAACTGCGGAGGACAAGGTCATATCAAGCTTAATTGCCCAAAATTAGCTCCAGCTACAAACAACAAGAATACTCAAAATGCTAGAGCATTTGTTCTGACTGCAGATGAAGCCAAGATGATTCCAGATGTCATAGCTGGTACGTTTTTAGTTAATGATGTTTTTGCTAAAGTATTATTTGACTCTGGTGCAAACCAAAGTTTTATTAATAAATCATTTTGAAAATTTCTAAATCAGTCATTAACTAAACTACCACAAGAATGCTTAGTAGAAACAGCTAATGGAGAAACTGTTAGAATTTCTGAAATCTTGCAGGGAGCAAGCATAGAAATTTTAAATCAGAAATTTATTGCAAACCTTTATCCCATGAATCTGGCAGGATTCAATATTGTTTTAGGAATGGATTGGTTAATAACCAATAAAGCCAGTATTTTATGTGATCAAAAGTCAATCCAAGTAAATTCACCAAAAGGTGAAACGATCACAATTAAAGGAGATAAATCATCTAGATCCACAAAATTTATCTCTATGATGAAAACTGCAAGTTATATAAGAAAAGGTTCTATAGTGTATTTGATTTCCATAATCACTGACACTAAAGGAAAGGATTTAAAAGATATTCCAGTAGTATCTCAGTTTTTAGAGGTATTTCCAGAAGAATTGCCAGAGCAACCTCCAGATAGAGAAGTCGAATTCAGAATCCATTTAATACCAGGAACAACACCGATTGCCAAAGCACCTTATCGTTTGGCACCTGCAGAAATGCAAGAATTGAAGAAACAATTGGACGAATTGTTAGAGAAAGGATTTATACAACCTAGTTCGTCGCCATGGGGAGCGCCGATACTGTTTGTTAAAAAGAAGGACGGATCGATGTGTATGTGTATTGATTACCATGAATTAAACAAGGTCACGATTAAGAATCGGTACCCATTACCAAGAATCGATGATCTGTTTGATCAACTACAAGGAGCTCGATTTTTCTCTAAAATCGATTTAAGGTCAGGATATCATCAATTAAATGTACAGGAAGAGGACATTCCTAAAACCGCTTTCAGAATAAGGTATGGCCATTATGAATTTACTGTCATGCCATTTGGTTTAACTAATGCCCCAGCCGCATTTATGGACATGATGAACCGAATATGTAAGCCATATTTGGATAATTTCATAATCGTCTTCATAGATGATATTCTAATTTACTCTAAGAATAAAGAGGATCATGCAAAGCATTTGCACGCACTTTTAAGTTTACTAAGAAAGGAAAAGCTTTATGCTAAATTTTCTAAGTGCGAATTTTGGTTAGAACAGGTACAATTTCTTGGACACTTAGTCAACCATGAAGGAATTTATGCAGATCCCACAAAAATCGAGGCAATTACTAAATGGAAAACCCCTGAATCACCAACCGATATTAGAAGTTTCTTAGGATTGGCCAGTTATTATAGAAGATTTATTCAAGATTTTTCTAGAATAGCCATTCCCTTAACTAAGCTAACCTGTAAATCTGTTAAGTTTGAATAGGGATTAAAACAAGAAGAAGCATTTAGAATTCTTAAGCAAAAATTAACCCATACACCCATACTAGCATTACCAGAAGGAGCTGAAGACTTTGTAGTCTATTGTGACGCTTCCAAATTAGGTTATGGATGTGTATTAATGCATTGACAAAAGGTTATAGCCTATGCATCTAGACAACTTAAGAATCATGAAGAAAATTATTCAACACATGATTTAGAGTTAGGAGCTATAATTTTTGCTCTTAAGATTTGGAGACATTACCTTTATGGTAGTAAGTTTACCATATTCACTGATCATAAGAGTTTAAGGTATATTTTCAAACAAAAGGAGTTGAATATGAGGCAAAGACGTTGGATGGAGATGCTTAGTGACTATGATTGTGATATTCAGTATCATGAAGGAAAAGCAAATGTAGTGGCAGATGCTTTAAGCCGAAAGTATCATGAAAAGCCAAAAAGGGTACGTTCTCTTAAATTAAATCTACAAGTAGATTTAAATGATCAGATAAGAGAAGCACAAGAATCAGTAATCAAGGATGATGCTGAAAAATTAAAAGGTATGCTAAAAGAATTAGAACAAGGAACCGATGGAATTTGGAGATTCCATAAAAAGAGAATGTGGATACCTAAATTAGGAAACCTACGTCATCATATATTAGAAGAAGCCCATAAGTCCAAATATACGATGCACCCAGGAAATGATAAGATGTACAAGGATTTAAGAAAAATTTCTGGTGGATAGGAATGAAAAAGGACATAGCCGCCTATGTTTCTAAATGTTTAACTTGTTCACAAGTCAAAGCTGAACACCAGAAACCCTCAGGATTTTTACAACAGTTAGAAATGCCAGTGTGGAAATGGGAATTAATAACAATGGATTTTGTTACTAAATTACCCAAAACAAAGAAAGGAAATGATACAATCTGGGTGATTGTAGATAGGCTAACCAAGTCAGCTCATTTTCTACCAATGAAGGAAACATTCAGTATGGAACAACTAGCTAAATTATATGTAAATGAAATTGTTTCTTTACATGGTATTCCTTTATCAATTGTTTCTGATAGAGATAGTCGATTTACCTCTCATTTTTGGTCAAGTTTCCAAAAGGCAATGGGAACCAAGTTAAAATTGAGCACGGCTTATCATCCTCAAACGGATGGGCAAAGTGAAAGGACAATTCAAATAATGGAGGACATGCTTAGAGGTTGTGTAATTGATTTCGGAGGTAATTGGGATGATCACTTACCTTTAATAGAATTTTCTTACAATAATAGCTATCACACAAGTATCAATGCTGCACCATTCGAAGCACTTTATGGACGAAAGTGCCGAACCCCAGTCTGTTGGGCAGAAATTGGGGAAAAGCAACTATCTGGACCTGAGATAGTACAAGAAACAACCGACAAGATTATTCAAGTCAAGGAACGACTGAAAGTAGAACGTGATTGACAGAAGAGTTATGCTGATAACCGACGCAAACCCTTGGAATTTCAAGAAGGAGATAAAGTATTATTAAAGGTCTCTCCCTGGAAAGGAGTAGTAAGATTCATCAAACGGGGAAAGCTAAGTCCCAGGTATATTGGACCTTTTGAGATTATTAGAAGAATAGGACCTGTAGCCTATCAGCTACAACTGCCTGAGGAAATGACAGGAATACATGATGTGTTTCATGTATCTAATCTCAAGAAATGCTTAGCTGATGAATCACTGATAGTACCTCTTAAGGATATAGAGGTAAATGAACAACTCAAGTTTGTAGAAAGGCCTCTACAGATTGAAGACAAGAAAGTCAAGAACCTCAAGCATAAGAGACTAGTTCTGGTCAAAGTAAAGTGGGACTCCAAAAGAGGACCTGGATACACATGGGAGCTTGAATCTGAAATGCAAAGGAAATATCCGCATTTGTTCCAGTAGATCTCGAGGACGAGCTCTAAAATAAGGTGGGGGAGGATGTAACAACCCTCAGTAAAACCGACACCCTCATAATGTTTCCGATACCCTAGTATATTTTAAAATGTCCCATTATGTCTTTAAATACACCCCGTATGTGAAAACCGAGCCCGAAATACATTAAACAGTAATTAAAATAAATAAAAATCTGATTTTTAAGCTGAGGCGGGCCGCGTAGACCCACCTCAACCTTTACGCGGGCCGTATGAAGACTTACAACTGATTTATGTGAACTTTAAGTTAAGGCGGGCCGTGTAAGACCAATGTTAAGTTTACGCGAGCCGCTAGAGATGAAGATAGTGGCGCAGCCCGGTGTTGACACGTGTCGTGCAATGTGTTGAACCTAGTCATGACCCGGATCAGCTACGCCTAGACCCCTAAGCCACGCGGGCTGCGTAACCCCTTCTCTTGTTTTACGCGGGCCGCGAGAAAGACATAATCAACACCTATAAATAGAACGCATCGGATCTCAGTTGAACTCGCTCACTTCTTTTCTTTCTAAACAAATTCTGAAGTGGTAGAAGTAATACGCGGGTATTATACCCCCTAATTAGCAAGATTCTGTCCCGTTGTAAGTATTATAACCCCAGTTTCGTAACAGATACGCTGCCCGATTGATTTAGGGTTCCGTAACAACTGTCGTGGTTCTGCCCGACGTAGTTGTTGGAATGCCGTCTCGGGGAGGGTATCATTAATATTTTCAAAGGGTTATGATACTAACCAATGTACCTTTGTATAAATTATAGATTATTCCCATGAAACCCTTACACAAAGTCTAAGATAGCAATGTGAGTTTATCCTCTTTTTGTTAACCTTTTTGGAATGTTTTACAAAACCTTAATTGTTTTACAATGTAATTAAGCGGTGATTGAGTCTTTGTAGTTCTTCAATTACTGCCGGTATGTTGGGGTTTTGTATACAAAATGTACTACTGCGTGTTGTAAGTCGGGGATGACAGTACGTTACCATTGGACGAAGAGTTAGCCAATGTGTAATATGACCCACAAGTCAGGATTGACAGTACTGAATGAGTAATTGTGTATAAATAAACAATGTGATCGCTCTCAATACTGTTTTAATTGATAAAATGTTTCTTGATTAAACTGGGATTCACTCACCAGTATTTCCCACTGACAAATGTTTTTAAAACGCGTTTCAGGTAACACAATGTGACAGCCAATTAGTAAAAAGCCTGCTGGAGAGCACTGAAGGCTTGGGAAAAATGTGGCTATAAAAGTTACCTAATAAACGATGTTTTAAATTCAATAATATAGGGTTTATCCCTATAAATGTATTGTAATAAGAAACTTGGGTTTTACCCATGTGATTATTAATATTAAATATGGTGGTTTTACTCTGATAAACATTTCCTAACTATGGTCCTGATGTAATTTCCCCTGCCAAATTATCAAGCTGATACCACCGAAACTCTGAGTTCGCGTCCGCCCATTCCCGGGACAGATAAGGGATCGGGGGTTGCGATACCATTAATGTAGCTAAATCAGTCAACCACAACAGAAAATCACCATGAATCTGATTCTGTTGAAGATCCAAAACTTGCAAAACACTAAAGCATTTACCGGACACAGGAGGAATAATATCCGTAAACGCATTAAACCCTAACTGAACATTCCGTATAGACGGTTTATCAACCAAAACATTACAAAACATAGACGCCAGAATTAAACCGGTGAGATTATTATTCGAGAGTGAAATAACTTGTAGCTTAGGAAGCGAAGCTATTCCGGCCGGAATAACACCTCCGGTGGTAATGACGGTAAAGGAGAGGGATGGGGGAAGGGATACGGTTTGGTGGTGTGTGGTAGGGTTTTTGAGGTAAAGAGAAAGAAGAGGGGTGGGATCTGTGTTATGTTTCGAGAAGATGCCAATTGACGAGGTATGACCCGAATCGGACAATCCGACCCGGTCATTACCTATTATTTTATTATAAATAAATAGTTATAGACATTTGTTCTAGAACATTCCATCCTGCATGGATAGGTCACGCAACCGAATCTCCAACTTTTTGGGAAGATCATGCAAATCCCTAACTTATCGGAGCCCATCCTAAGTTAGGGGAAACCCTAATGATAAACTATAAATAGAGGTAAACGTATAAGGTATAGATCATCTTACTCTCATACAACTTTCTTCTCCATATCTTCTCTTATACTCCCAAAACCGAGACTTATTCTCACGCCGGAGGGTGGTTACAGGAATAGCCCCATTCCTGTAACGAGTCCTAACGGTGTTTCTGTATTGCAGCTAACTGTTCGGGTCACTGAGAGTTGAAGCCCTAGTTGGATACTACCGTAAAAGTCAGTGTTTCTTCATTGGCGCCATCCGTGGGACCTTTTCGGTAACAGTTAGATTGAACCTCATGGCAAGTGATCAGAACGTAGCAGTTACCCCAAACCAAACAATGACAGACAACAATCCGGTGTCAGGAGCAGACCTTGTCACCACCGCGACGGCCTCGCCGACTGTCACCATCACGCCAGCCTCGCCGGCTGTCACCAGGTCGCTTGACCTGGAGTTTGAGGCGGAAGGACCACCACCAGGTTTCACAGGCATTACCACCGTCTCCTCCGGGACCACGGCGGCAGATTGGTTTCCATACACATCTCTACGGTTACAGTCGGTGGAACCAAGTATAACTGGTGGTAACATGTTCACCCCGGTGGCAACCACTAGTGCGCAGATCTCGCGCCTTAACTCTATGCCAGTTATTACATCGGCAAACCCAAGCACTGTTATACCACAGGCAAGCATGCCTCAGTATTACCAACCCTCAGTCACTTATGCCATGCCGCCCTTGTATTCTGCAGCACTAACAGCGACATTGTCAACGCCACCACACCAACCAGTGATCATGCCACCAGGAATTATGAACGCTCCGGTTACGCCAGGAAATCAGGCGTATTTCCCCGGGTAATATTATGCACCCCCGTATGGGTATTTACCCTCGTACGGTAATTCAATGTGCACACCCCAGGGAGCCACACAAGGCCATACTCAATCGCCATACGCGGCTTACATGCCGCCTTGGTGGACCTATCCAACATCACAACCGGTTTACACTCAAACCCCGCCAGTGGCGGTACCTGTTTATGACAGAGGAAACGCATCCAGACCTAGATTCTCTCCGGGGGGAGGCCCCAGTTCCTTGCTAAACGTCACTTCGGCTCAACCCTCAGCCACTCAGGGTATAAGCCAGAGCGGAATCGTTCCTCCAGTACTACCCATCAACGTAGAAGAAGACGAACTGTAGGCAAATACGATGGTCTAGGGGACCCTGATGACCATCTTAACCTATTCAAAAGTGCAGGGGAGGTAGCTTGTTGGCCTATGCCCCTATGGTGTAAAATGTTTGTGCAAACACTGGTAGGCGCGGCTCGGGTCTGGTGGGACAGTCTGCCCATTGGGGAGATTGACAGTTTCGAAGATCTAGAGTCCAAATTCATCTTGCAGTTCAGCCAGCAGCGCAGGAACACGAAGGATAGGAACGAGCTCCTCCATATCCGCCGGTGAGACAACGAAACGGTGGAAAACTTTATTGTTATATTCAACAAAGAAAGCCTGGCAATCACGGGTGTAACAAACGATCTAGCGTGTGGAGCTTTCCTACAAGGAGTAAACGACGACGTGTTGTTGAGAACGCTACATGGAAGGGATGGCGTACCTCCCACCATCGATGAAATACTGCGGATAGCTAAATTTTATGTCATACAGGAAATGGCAATAGCCGCCAGTCACGCGGCCAATAGGAAGAAGGAGGCTCTGAAAAACCAAGAAGACAGGGAACAGAGAGGTTCTACAGGTAGGGGTAGAGGAGACCTGTGGGATCACGTGCAGACCAAACGAGTCAATCAAAGGTGTTCTAATCCATTTCAGGTGCGGAAAACAAGAAATGGACACGGAAAACAGCTTGTTTCACTAAATATTGCCTTGTATATTGATTTCACAGCTATTACAGATCAGATGGCACTTCGGCAGCAGTTCGGTACCGGAAACAAGGACCTTCTTACTGATTTCGCTCAAGAGGGGTTTAAATAGTGAAGGGGTTCCGCTCCTAATGACATTATGTCATTTCGGGCGAAATCACTAACTTGTGATTTCGCTCCAAATGACATAATGTCATTTCGAGCGGAATCAACCTCTCGGGCGGAATCAGAACATTTACAAACTAACTCAATCTATTTTCTCGTACAACGTGCCCTGATTTAACATTCTAAGTCTAAGACTCGATACAAGACGAAGTTGACAGATGTATGCACTAACAGACTCCCCCTCAGATGTTGACGAGTCGCACGTGTCGAGTCTTTGCATCTTCAGTCTTGATCAGTCTTCAGGCTTCCAGAATCTCTATCTATCTCTTGCATCTTCCAATTCTTTCTCTAGCAGACTCCCCCTCAAAACATGCTGGGATCGTAGTCTGTCTTTTACAAAATCAGGATCGCAACCTGGCTAGCTACTCTCAATCAGAATCTCAGGTATCGGAACCTGACTCTCATCCAGCTCAGGTTATCCTGCACATCCTCTACCCAAAACATAAACTTCACAAATTTATAATTTGACAAACTTTATGCTTTTTCAAGAATTCTGTCTGAAAGATTTAGCGTTAAATATATCTGATAACCACTTGTAAAAACATCTTTTAACAAAAATTTCTTCTCAAACCTGTTCGTCATGTTCAGCACTTTGGAATTTTGAAAATCAGTTCTTCAATATCAGTCGTCTAAAAACTTTTTGAGTTTTCTAAAAATTTATGCTAAAACACTCCGAAAATCTTTTTGGATTTTTGAAATAAACAGAAATGAAATGCAGCAAAGAAATATTTACAGACACTATTTTTGTGAGTTTGTGTAAGAAGATCATATCAGTTTATGAGACAAATCACCAACACCGTTAAGCTTTTAAACATTTTAAGCTCTAAACAATTCACTTTGATTGACGATATTGTTGTCCACTTAAACTCAATCTAAAAACTTTCGAATTGCTTACCGATACGTTAAGGTATATTAATTTTGCACTAAATTCTTATGGACCCCATGATCTCAGCATATCCCCTCATCATGCAATACACTGACCCAAGTAATGCTTTTAAACTTTTATCAACTGTGATATGTGCGAAAATAACTCAGAATGTTTAAACATTAACAATCAGGTCGATACTTCCGTATACGCAGAGAAAGTCCAATGTTTAAACAAAATAAGAAAAAAGACAAGTTTAAATCTTTGCAAAATAAAATGCACAATCACAGCGACTTTTCAGCAAAATTGTAAAAATTCACAAACTTAACCAGTTTTATGTCTTTCGACAATCAGCGATTACTGAGTAGGCACACAATCAAGAAGGACAAAACTAAGTACTATGCTTTCAACCGCGTTTCCCACTAGAACTAGGCTTTTCATTTTAGGTTTGTATCGTTATCGCAAATCTACTAGTCTAGCTGAGCCTATCGTCACATCTTTAGTGAGACCATTTATCACATTTTATCTTTCCATTTCTTTAGCATGCTGTGACAGTCCACTGATGTACTATCATTTCCTCTTTTATACAACAAAAACTCATTTTTGATTTTATCATGTTTTTGGCTTTTTCAAATTTTCTAATGTTTTTGGATTTTCTGAAAAATTTTTACTCCCCTTAAAATGCAAACACATTTTAGGAAATTTGAAAATAAACCGTACAAAAAAAAAAAATGACAACTGATATCAAATCACTTCAAATCGCCATCCACTCAGCATAAATAATCAGAACTCCCCCTCACAACAAACTATTTTCCCATTGTGATTTCAAAACACTTAAGTTTGTTTTAATCAAATGGTTTTTTCGGAAAATTAGTTTTGTTGATTTTCAAACCACTTGTAGGTTAGGGGATAAACTCATCATTTTGTTTTTCAAAATATCACTTGTAAGTATGGTCCAATCAAGTTCAACTTAATGACCTTGATTAACCATTTGAAGATGAAAACCTTCTTCAACCACTTGCAGGTTCATTTCACCAACCATAACCACTTGTAAATCAAAATATAACAATTTAAAGATACCACCTGTACTTTACCAACTGTACCACTTGTAGGATCATTTGCTTAGAAAGATGCCGATTCCTGCTCCACTCTTACCAACCTGGGAGCTCCGGCAAGTCAGGTTTTTACTCAAACATTATATCCACCCAAGCCTGATCAGCCTTGGGTGATTTTGGTTCACATCTGTCCCACCAACATTTTGATTTATAAAACTCTTTGGAACCTTTTACCTTTCTGTCAACCATCTTACCAAAAGTATGCTTGACTTTTCCATTGAAAACCTTCTCAACATCAAATTCTCCCTTATCAGCGAAGAATTGATTTGAGATCTCTACCTTACCCACTTTCTTCATCAAATTTTCTTTTGACAAAGGAGGAAAATCCTCATCGTTCACCTCTGGAACGGAATTCACAACATTTTTCTCAACCAAAGACTCCTCTGATTTTATGGAATCAGATTCATTGTCAGAATTACCCTCAGATTTAACCACCCACTTTTGTTTACTCAAATCACCTCTTCTTTTGTAAAACCGTTTTGAACTTTCTCCTTCATCAGAAGTAGAATTTTCAAACTTTTTAACATTTTTTACAGGTTGTTCTTTCTTATCAACAAAAGTCTTTCTCATAACAGAGTTAAAAGAAACTTCCTGTTTTTGGTAGTTGGTCTTGGGGCAATTCCAAGCTATGTGTCCAACTTCTTGGCATTTGAAACAGGTTCTTCTGTCAACTCTTGAAGCAAACTTTCTCACATTTTTTTTCACTTCGTCAAGAAACTCCTGGTTTGACTGCTTCTAGAACGGTTTCTTCTGTTCATCCTCTGAACTTCCTCCTGAAACAAATTTTGTTTTTGATTTATAAGTTTTCTGATTTTTATAATTTTCTGAAGAATTGAAACCAAGTCCTTTCTTTTTGAAATTACGATTATGGTTTGGTTTCTTTTGAGAACCATAACCAGAATCGTAACCCTTTTTCTTGTTCAATCTCTGTTGAACTCTTGAAGTGTACTTTTTAGGTTTTTCATTAAGATTTAAATCTTTTATTTTAGAAATATTAATTTATGTAATTTGAAAACCTGTTTGATCATTTCAGTTTTGACACTTCTTATTGGAAATTCATTATCAGAATATAATTTGTCTGAATCATTCAAAATATAAACCAAATTGATTGATTCATCATTCAAATTAGATTTTGATAATAAAAATTCCTTGTTGTAAACCCTCTTAACCGGTGAACTCGGACTCTTCTCAGACGAACTCGAACTATCTGATTTAGACTCCGACTTTGACTCTTCATCCATATCCAACACCTGATCGACAACTTTCTTAACTAACTCAGACTCATGATCATTGTCAGACGCTGTGAATGTGACATCAATATTGTCTGGTAATTCATCAATGATTTCAGACTTTAACTTGATGTTTAGAGCCTTGTCTACTCGTTCCTCATTTGGTTTCCTGGGGGAATAACTCTCAAAGATAGGAGGCGGACATCTATTATACTTGACACTCGTTTTCTTACCAGTATCAGTATCTTCAGTCTTTTCTTTCTTGAAAGCCTCAAGACCTGCAACAGTAGGATATACACGATCAATCAAATAATCACAAGTAGTATAACTCAACAGTAATCATTTAATCCTTTCACTCTCAATCTTCTCAAGTTCCAACTCCTTCTTCAGCTTAACACAATCTTCAATGTAATCATTGATGACGCTCTGCTTTGTCATTAAAGCTGCACTCATTTTGTCATTTTCTTTTTCAATTTCTGAATTCGTTCTTTTCAAACTATCAACTGTCCTGTTCATTACATCGTATGACTCCTTCACATACTTCACATCAGACAGTAAATCTTCTTTCATCTTTTCTATTTCAGCAATCTTCTTGTCTTTCTCCTCACAATCTTTGCAAGATTCTGAACATTTTAAACATGGTTTTTCAACTTCAATCACCTTTTCAACTATCTTCTCAACTTCGATAGTCTTTTCTACTTCAACAACTTTCTCGACTTCAACAATTTTTTCTATTTCAACAATCTTTTCAACAGTTTTCTCAACTTCCACAAGTTTCTCAACTTCGACAATTTTCTCTACCACTTTCTCCACTTCAACAATATTTTCTGTTGCATTCTCAGTAACTGCTTCAACTTTTGTTTCACCAGCTTCTGTTTTTTGCTTTTTCATCAGCTAGTAATTTTGCTGCTTCTAGCTCTCTCTTCAAACGAGCAATCTTCTTCTGATTCAGCATTTCAACTTTATCTGCATAGAAAAAATTAAAACTGTCAGGATCAATGCTTTTTCTACATTTGCTAAGATATTCTTCCTCATCATCAGTATCAACATCGCTTCCTAAATCTGGAAATATTGGAATTCTTTTCTGACTAGCTTCATCTTCCAGTACTCGGGCAACTAAAGCTGAATCAGGTATATATTTGTCCCAACTAAAACCCTCTGCAACCTTTTCATCGTCTTGATGAATGATTAAAGCTTTCTTCTTTCCATTGTCATTGACGTGAGATGAGGATGGTTGTTGTTCAATCTGATGAAAAATTGATTTCTGATAATCATGGTTGCAAAAGTCGCTAGGCACTCTCTAGTCGGTCGACAGGGGAGTTGAGAGTACTCGGCCTAGGCGGAGAGTACACGGGGAGTACTCGGACATGCCAAATTATAAAGAAATTAGTTTTTGGAAATTAAATATATGTCAAATAACATAAATATACTAATATTTATAACAAAATACGTGAAATTGATATTCATTCTTTAATATTATAGGCATAGAAATTATGGTTTGTTTTATTCTAAGTCAAACTCGGTCCGAGTTGACCTACTAGATCCGATTTTGGCCGATGTTGACCGCGTTTGATTGATTCCGAGTAATTAGTCGGAGTTGAAGAAAGTCGCCTCGGCAGCCTACCTTGTAGCGACTTCTCGGGGAGTACTCGGCCTTGGAGACCTTGTTTTACAACGATGCTGATAATAATTGTTCTTTTCTTGACTCCCAGTTGATTCTCGGTTTTTACACTCCCGTTTAAAATGACCCTTTCCTTTACATCGGAAACAGGTTACTTTAGATTTGTCAAAGCCCAATGGAGAGGTAGCCATTCCTCGAAACTCATCTCTGCCAGTAATCTGTTGAAACTTTTCTGCTCTCCTCACAGCACTTGCTAAACACCACTTCACATCCATCAACTCAAGTTCTTCTGCATCGATTTGGTCATAGTCTTCTTTTGTGAGCATCGGATTACCAATTCTTCCTGCAATTAAGCTTTCGTATGACTCTAACATAGCTACAAGAGATTCCATGTGTCGCTTAGCCAGCTCTGGAGAAAGATGTTGACCATTCTGAATGTTCAAAGTAACATTGCACTGCAGATTTGTAGAATTTTGCTTCTGAGGACTTGGTGTGTTGCTGTTAGGATCAAAGCTTGAAAATGATGAAGTATATCCACCACTTTGAGTTGTAGTACTAGCATTCGGACTTGAAGAACCATCAACACTAAAAGCAGTACTAATCTTTGGGCTTTGACTAGGGGTAGCCTCAAACTTGTTCCCTCGATAGTACAAACTAACATCTTGTTTAGCATTTGGATTTATCATGATTGCTGTCTTCTGGATATCCAACTCTTGCTCTTCAATTTTCTGAATGAACTGTGCCAAGTTCATACTTTCAGACTTTCTCATGAGTTTCACAACCATCAAATATGTTCCCCACTTATGCTGTGGTAACGCCTCAGCTAGTTTATCAACCCACTCATCGTCCTCTTTCTTGATGTCCAATCTTCCCATTTCCAATACCAGATGACAATATCTATCAATGGTCTGTTTTGTTGTTTCATGATCGAAGGCTGTAAACATATCGAATGATTTCTTCAATAACGCCTTTTTGTTTTTGATCATATCAGCACTCCCTCTGAATTTCTGAATCAAAGCCTCCCAAATTAATCTAGCTGTCCCATTATGTTGAAGCAAAATAAAGATATCTTCTTTAATCGCTTGTTGAAGAATACTTATCATCATTTTCTCACTTGTAAACTGCAATTTGTCACTCTCTGTATAATCACTAAAAGCCTTTTCAATACCCCGTTCATTCTTTGGTTTCTTATAATATTTTAACAACGAACACCATGCATCAAATTTGTATGCTTGTACCCAATTCTCGAATCGATTTTTCCAACCTTGAAAATCTTCAATGTACATGAGTTTCGGTGGTTTCTGATGAGTACCCGTCTCATTCTCACTGTATAAAGTCTCAGCAGCAGTAACAGGAGCAACCGGTGTTGCGAAAGCATTGTAAAACTCTTCAGCCATGATTTGGTAACACGTTTTTCAATAACAGGCACTTTTGAGCGAAATAACAAGTTGGAGCGAAATCACAGTTATCTCTTTTAAAGCGAAATCCCAATTAGCAGTTTGGAGCGGAATCTCAACTATGATTTGGAGCGGAATCACATTTACAATTTGAAGCGGAATACTAGACTTAACACTTTGGAGCGAAATCTGATCTGGTTATCCTGGAGCGAAATCAGAAAAATCTCTGGAGCGAAATCACCAAGATAACAAACTCGAGCGGAATCAGACTGTATTTTGGAGCGGAAACAGGTTGTTTCGGGCGGAATTAGAAAATATCAGTTCGAGCGGAATCAACTCGGGGTCCAATTTTGTCCATTTTTAATTTGATTTTAGCTGTGAAACTTTCAAGGGTTTGTCTATGTTCAATTTTAAACAATCTGTGAAAATTTGAACCGGTTTTGACCGTGAAATCTTTCTGAACGAATGAAAGAAGGTATAGAAGACAGAAAATGAGGCTGTTTTGGCAAGAACTCCTCGTCTTGAGCTCTGATACCAATTGTAGGATCACGTGCAGACCCAAACGAGTCAATCAAAGGTGTTCTAATCCATTTCAGGTGCGGAAAACAAGAAATGGACACGGAAAACAGCTTGTTTCACTAAATATTGCCTTGTATATTGATTTCACAGCTATTACAAATCAGATGGCACTTCGGCAGCAGTTCGGTACCGGAAACAAGGACCTTCTTACTGATTTCGCTCAAGAGGGGTTTAAATAGTGAAGGGGTTCCGCTCCTAATGACATTATGTCATTTCGGGCGAAATCACTAACTTGTGATTTCGCTCCAAATGACATAATGTCATTTCGAGCGGAATCAACCTCTCGGGCGGAATCAGAACATTTACAAACTAACTCAATCTATTTTCTCGTACAACGTGCCCTGATCTAACATTCTAAGTCTAAGACTCGATATAAGACGAAGTCGACAGATGTATGCAGTAACAAGACCGACATCAGAGGAATGATAAGACGGACTCGCGGTACGATAGACCCAGAGGCACCTATCCAAGGAATGAGTCCTCAAAACCTCGATCCGACTGCCCCAAGCTAAGCAAGACACCAGCAGAGATCCTAGCCTCAGAGAACCTCAAGTTTAATCCCCCAAAGCCGCTGAAAGACAACCCCAACAAAGACACAAGTAAATATTGTGAGTACCACAAAGGGAGCGACCACGATACGAACGACTGCTTTCAACTAAAGAAGCAGATTGAATACTTCGTGAAAGCCGGTAAACTGGCACATCTAGTGAGAGATATCAAGCAGGGCCCGCTCCCGGTTAAGGAAGAAAATGACAAGGCGGCGGGTAAGAGGCCGCGAGAGCTGAATATGGTATACGCGGACAAAGGAAAAGGGGCAAAACGGAGTTTCTCCACGCTCGAACCCTGGATGTTAGCAACCATGACCATTGAGCCTCGCATGGAAGATTTACACCTCACTACGGATGCTTTGATCATATCCGCCGCAGTAGGAGATTATCGCATGAGAAGAATCGTGGTAGATACCGGGAGTTCAGAAGACATTATTTACGAACACTGTTTCAACAGAATGCAACTAGAGGACAAAAGGCTGCTGGAATCAGTACACGCCCCTATTAAAGGTTTCACAGGGGAAAAGGTGGACCCTATTGGTCATATTACCTTCCCGGTCACATTCAGACAAGAGCCCCGGGAAAGAACCATACTCCTAACATTCCTAGTGGTACGTGCTGAATCGTACCACAATGTGATCATCGGAAGGTTTACTCTGGGTAAATTGGACGCTATAGTCTCTACGGCGCGAGGTTTTATGAAGTTCCCTACCCCGCGGGGTCGCGACAGTGTTTCGGGACAAACTAGGTGAGGTATAAAATGCCAAAAGATGTCGCCAGGGCCCTACTGGAGCCGTTGTCCAGAAAGATGGGTATTAAGCACACGCCATCCAGACCAGACAATTACAATCGGAGACAGCCTCTCTCCTGAGGTTAAAAACGATTTGAAACAGCTGCTGAGAAGGAATGTAGATATCTTTGCCTTCGAACATTCTGACATGACGGGAATACCCCGCGATAAGGCAGAACACAAGTTTGCAACACTCCCAGGCATTAAGCCAGTCGCACAGGGTAAACGCAGTATGGCTCCGGATAGAAAGGCAGCAGTTGTTAGAGAGGTACGAAAGTTGGTGGAAGCCGGAATCCTCAGAGAAACACAGTACCATACGTGGGTATCAAACCCAGTAATGGTGAAGAAGCCAGACAGCACATGGCGGATGTGCATCGATTTCAAAGATCTAAATAAAGCATGCCCCAAGGACGCGTACCCACTGCCTGAGATGGACTTCAAAGTTGATTCACTAGTCCCCTACAGGTATAAGTGCTTTTTAGACGCGTATAAAGGATATCACCAGATTAAGATGTCCAAGGAAGACGAAGAAAAAACAGCGTTTCACACTGATGTTGGCATCTTTTGCTACACAAAGATGCCTTTTGGCCTACGAAATGTCGGGGCCACTTACAAGCGACTCATGGACAAATCTTTCGAAACACAAATTGGCAGAAATTTGGAAGTATACGTCGATGATCTTGTGATCAAAAGCAGGGAAGAGAAACAAATGCTGGAAGACATTGAGGAAACTTTCCAAAAGCTTAGAGAATACAACATCAAACTCAACCCCAAGAAATACTCTTTTGGGGTTGAGGAGGGAAAGTTCTTAGGCGTAATAGTCACCCGGGACGGCTTTAAAGCTAACCCAGAAAAGGTAGCCGCTATAACGCGGATGCCCTCTCCAAGAACCTTGAAAGAAACGCAAGCGTTAAATGGGCGTTTAGTGGCGATCAACAGATTCTTGGCAAGACATGCTGAAAAATCTTTGCCATTTATTAAGACGTTAAAAGACTGCCTTAACAAAAAGAATTTCAAATGGACCGGTGAAGCGGAAGAAGCCCTGCAAGACATGAAACGTTTCATTGAGAAATTACCCATTCTGACAGCGCCATCCCCTAATGAAGTGCTTAAAATGTATTTGGCAGCAGCCCATAACGCGGTAAGCGCGGTACTAATGGTGGAAAGAGATGGGAAGCAGACACCCATATATTACATCAGCCGAGTATTGGCGGGACCCGAAACGCGGTATCCAACCCTTGAAAAACTGGTCCTTGCACTAGTTCACGCCACTCGGCGATTAAGAAGATATTTTCAAGCGCACTGCGTACAGGTCTTGACGAATTACCCGCTACAGCAAATTTTGCACAAGCCAGAAATTTCCGGGAGACTGGCCAAATGGGCGATTGAATTAGGCGCTTTGGACATTGAATATCGAAAACGAACAGCAGTCAAAGGGCAGGTAATCGCCAACTTCTTAGCTGAGATCCCTGAAGGATAAACTATAGTGGACCCCGCCATCCGGGACATCCCGGAATCCAGCACTGCCCGACAGACCTGGAAACTTTATACTGACGGGTCATCAAGTGGAAGAGGATCTGGGGCGGGCTTAATGTTGATAAGCCCAGACGAGATAAGACTGATGTACGCTTTACGCTTCGATTTCGAATGTTCCAACAACGAAGCAGAATATGAAGCACTACTCGCGGGTTTAAGAATGGCCCAATCTATGGGAGCTACACGGGTCGATGCATATGTCGATTCCTTACTGGTTAATAATCAAGTAAATGAGACGTATGAAGCCAAAGACGAGTCAATGGCAAGATACTTAGCAAAAACAAAGGAACTCATGGCTTGCTTCGATAAAGTCACACTCAATCACGTGCATAGGGGAAAAAACCAAATAGCGGATGCTTTGAGCAAACTTGCTACTTCGGGCATGGAAAAAGAAGTAAAGGTTGAAACATTGCAAACGCCCTCAATTGAACCCCGGAACGTCTCCGCCGTCACAGTGGAGGAACCGTGTTGGTACACCCCGATACTAAAGTTCCTTACTAAGGGGGAGTTACCCCCCCGCTAGGGGCGACGCTCAGAAAATACAAACAAAGGCATTGCAATATGAAGTAAACAGCGGCGTTCTATATCGAAAGTCGTACTTGGGAACCCTCCTGCGGTGTGTCCCCCCGGGGGAAGCTAAGTACCAGATCCAGGAAATTCACGCAGGCATATGCGGCATCCACGCCGGACCCCGGGCAGTCGTAGCTAAAATCCATAATGCCGGGTACTATTGGCCCGGGATGCACGAAGACGCGGTGCAAGAACTCAGAAAATGCCGTAGCTGTCAGAAATTCGCCCCTCAAACACTCAGGCCCAAAAACAACTTAATCCCGGTTACAGCGGCCTGGCCTTTTCAAAAATGGGCGGTGGATATTGTTGGACCATTCCCGCTGGCTCCCGGAAGGCTAAAATACTTAATTGTGGCGATCGACTACTTTACCAAGTGGGTTGAGGCCAAACCTTTGGCTAAAATCACGGCGGAAAATGCAAAAAAGTTCCTTTGGGAACACATAGTATGTCGGTTCGGATTACCACTATACCTGGTGAGCGACAATGGAACACAGTTCACTGACAAAGTTCTGCAAGAATGGTGCGCCGATCTCCAGATCCAGCAAATCTTCACATCTGTAGCGCATCCCCAGGGAAACGGCCAGGTAGAGCTGGCGAATAGAAGTTTGCTGGATGGCATGAAAAGAAGGTTAGATTATGAAGGAAGTTCTTGGGTGGAAGAACTGCCAAATGTCCTATGGGCACACCGGACAATGCCCAAGACAAGCAATAACGAAACCCCTTTTAGCCTAACCTATGGTGCGAAAGCAATGATACCCGCGGAGGCGGGATTGCCATCATTACGTCACCTTACTACCGGCGATGATAATGATAGGCTGTTAAGGGAAGGCCTGGATATACTTGAAGAAAGGCGTGAAGCTGCCGCCCTTAACGAGGCAAAGTTCAAGAAAACATTGGAAAAGTACTACAACAAACGCGTGGCACATCACACTTTCAAAGAAGGCGATTACGTCATGCGAGACAACGAAGCCAGTAGAGCGGAACCCACAGGCAAACTGGGACCCAACTGGGAGGGTCCCTACGTCATTCAAGAAGATCTGGGCAAAGGGGCCTACCGCTTGTCCAGACTAGATGGCACCACTGTACCGCGCAGCTGGAACATAGCTCAATTGAAAAAATGTTACCTGTAACGCCTTGCTCCTAACAGCAAGAGCAAACTTTTCTTTTTTCAATAAACAAGTGTAATCCATCCACAGCGATGTCGTTTCTGTTCATCTAAGTTTTGAGTTTAATAAAAGTTATTTCCTTTTGTTTTCTCTCATTACTTAAACATACAATAAAATTTACCATCGCAAACAAACTGCACAAAGCGTTAAACAACAAAAGTACCCTTAAACACGAAATATTTTCATACATATAAGTCATAGGGCCAAAATATACAACGCTGAAAGCGGGTATCTTGGTAATAGATACGCTAACCGCTACAAAAAGATAGGTATTTTGGTAATAAATACATACAAACTATCTTACACAAACCAAATACTTGTCCCTGTTGATAAAAACCAACATGGGGTAACCAAAAAAGAACATGTTCTAACACCTACTTGTGGGAACAGGTCGCCATCACCTCTGCAGGGGTATGCAACACCTTACCACAGCTCAGCACATAAGGATCAGCGGCCAAGTCATCGGTCGATCCTCCAATCACCGGTGGAGCTACTATAACCGGGTCATCAACAAAATCCTTCACAGCACAACCACCCCGGCGACGCTCATACACCAAATGGCAACGTTGAACATTATCAGCCGGGATGATTTTCATCAGACTATCAGCTGATAGTGATGCCATATTAGCATCAGCTGACAAAGGATATTCATAAACAACACTCTTGCACGGCCGGTTCGCCCGGGATGGAACAACATTAGAAGCTGGTCTTCTTCTCCGAATCACCGACTTCGTTACCGGAGTTTGCAGTTTAACCAGACCATCGGCGGCATCCAAACGCCGGAAAATGTCAGAAAGTCTCTGCCAATAACTTCTCCGGCTCATCCTTTCGGGTTACCAAATTTGGAAAGAGAACCACAATTTATAGAAAGGCAAACAGTTTAACAGTAATGACGATAGCAACATTAATGGTAAATAATCATTACAGGTCAAGTCACCACATTTCAGAAGAATGGCGGCGGTATACATCATTACATTAGCATTAAATGTCTGACAAGACATTCAGATATTTTCGTAAAAACCAAGTTAAACAGTGTCATTACAAACGGCATGAGGAAGTAAGATACATAAACAAAACAAATTACTTATTCCTCATCTGTCTCTTCCGCGGGGTCCAGCATCAAACGCAAAGACTCGATGCCCTCTTCATTCACCTTGTCCATTAGGTCAGCGTACCCAGGCAATGGCTTGTTGTACGATGCCTCCAAGGCCTCTGCCATGTCACCCTAAAACTTGCCCCTTCCCACATGGAAGTCCGAAGCCATTTTTTCCGACTGATGACAGTCGAAGTATCCTTTGTAAACGCCATCATGATGACCGGATTGGTATGCAACAGCGGAGAGGCGGTCTATCAGCGCGGTAAAAGGCGCTGATTGGCGAAGGTATTCAAACGCCCCTACCAACCCGTTCGTTATCAACCAATTCCTGTCACCCTGTATAGCAGCCAGTTGGCTAGGTAAGCTATCCACCTCAGCATTCACTTGTTCCAGGGCGCTTTTGTCACACCCCCAAAATCCACCCTGCGGAGTATCACCGCTTGGAGGCGTGACGTGACCAGGATCGAGCCACCAATCATATTGAACAACATAATTAAGTAAATAAAACCAACTACAATACGATTGGTGACCTAAAGAAGATAACCGATTTTAGGATAACAGCGGAAGCATAAAACATAAGTTCACAGTTCATAAGTTTTAAGACTCAAACATAGGTTCCATAAGTTTATAAAGTTTAATTATTAAGTACGGGATATGACAACCCATATTCCACAACAACCTTCTCCTCGTGCAAGCTCCAAAAGCATCTAGCGACCTGTAAGGCATGTAACAACGAGTCAACAACAAAGTTGAGTGAGTTCACGTTTGGTTGTTTAGTTTTAAGTTGTTTCTGAAAAACGTGGTTTGACTTTCGTTGGATTAATTTCCGTGGGGGTTACCCCGTAGTTGAAAGTATGTTTAACCAGTTCCTTTTCCATTACCCAAACCATAACCATAATCAGTGGGGGCTTTCCCCGTGTGAACTACTAGGCGGTATGATATCGACTACTACGCAAATAAGTTGTGCCCTATATCAGCGTCTATCATCACTAATAGTCTGCCATAGTCCATTAGTACACGCCCGTCCGACCGACACGGTGGGAGGTTTGTTAAACCTAATAGCGCTATTAACTAATGACCTGCTCGCCATTGGCCTCGGCGATTAAGTCGATATAATGAAGAGGGACTTATTGATAGAGTTTTGTCTAGCTAGTTTTTAAGGTTGTTGTCCTACCCAAGGAGGACGAACGTACGTACGAATTCTACCCAAGGAGAATACGCAGAATTATTATTGGCATCCTACCTATGGAGGATGGCCGTACATATCCTACCCAAGGAGGATATGTAGATCCCGTTTTAATTTCTTTAACCCATTCCCAACCACCGGGAATCCCATGCCTTAGAAAGTGTGTGAACTCACCTCGGTTTGCTCGGTTAGATTCTCAAATATAGCTAACAGTCAAGGTCGGTCAATCACGTCCTAATATGATTACCAGTTAGTTATTTAGTGATTTTTAAATAGAGCACAAAGTTCCTACACGTATCTATCACATAACATGCATCACTTTAATGGTTCATGCCCATATAAACTCCCCATCTATTCCCGTTCATAAGCAAACATACGGAATTGCACATAACACATATAACATGTCATATCATTCACCGATAACATACCCGACATTTAGACACGCAATTTACGGCTTAAGTCATTTCAGCTTTTATATTCAAAACTGGGCTGTTTTCGGATATTTTAATAAAATAGTTAACTTGTTCCAAAAATTCCCAAATTTTTACAAAATATCTTAAACGTTCCAAATATTATTGTGTAAAAATATCGGGGTCCAGTTCATTACCAATATTTTATAAAAAATCAATTTACAGGCTGTACTCAGATTTATCTTTTTCTGACCACAGTCCACGGAATAATTTATTTAAAATTCATCGAGAGTCCGATTTACAAAATTCTAGTGAGAGAATTACAAATACATCGGTGGTCATCTACAGTACAAATTTTATGATCTAACTCTACACAGAACTCAAGTTATGACAGAAAACAAAACGCATATTTTCAGCAGAAAAATGCAGCTCTAGCTGCTGTTACGAAACGACACTTTAAAAATAGTAAACGAAGTCCAAAAATTATGATTCTGGTGCCATTAGAACCGTATTTCATAGTATATAAGTCTAGACTTTAGAAAATACATTTTTCGTTAAGTTACGGTCCTGTTACAGCCAACTGAAGTTGGCTGTAATCACTAAACAGCCTACTGTTTTATGTCTTTAACACTCTAAAGCGCGTTCGATTGATTCCGTTAGCATGTTTAGTGATCACAACAACATCAAATATCAACATTAACCAGCAAAACATCAGATAATCAATCAAGAATCATAACAACACAAGATCTACATGATTTAACCATATATTTTCTCTTTATCCACTCTTTACCCTTTATGTTCAAGACTTAACGTAAGTTCTTTAGAGTTTCTTAAGTTTTAACCATTTAATCAACTATTAACCACCAAATACATGAACAAGATGAATATTTAAGAAACTTACTACTAACACAAGGCTAGGGGAGTTCAAGTGTGGAAAAGTGGTGGTTAAAAGAAAACGAGAGAGGTCCTTCAACTTCCGAACACACCGAGCTTCGTTGTGCGCCTTCTAACACCTATGGATGCTCTTGAAACGAGTGAAGAAGATTGGATGAAGGTGGATGTGTGGGAGTGTGGGTTCAGCCGAGAGGTGAAGAGGGAGGAGGAAGAGGAGTGTGTTGAAGTTGTGAATGAGAGAATGGAGTTTAGAACTCTTGGTGATCTCTTATAACCATGCCACTACATGAACCCTTGTGTAATGTGTTCCTCTTGTGCCAACAATATCTTATTAAATATTGAAACAAATCACAAGTGGGGCCCTAATGTTGTGACCGATTTTGAAGGGTGGGGGGGGTACTTGGTTGGGTTTCAACTTGTTAGTTAGTTGATTTGGTTAAGAAGTTAAGTGATTTAATTAGTGCTTTATGTGTTATATAATAATATAGTGTGTTAGGGTGTTCGGGGAACCTAACTAACTCAGAGAAGTATGAGCAATGTGTTTGGCATTATTTTTATGTTTCGGGTAGTGTCCGGTTATTTGGTTCGATACTGTTCCGTTAAACTGCTTAATTAATCCGTAAAGTGTCCTATATATATATATATATATATATATATATTTTTGTAACGTTTTTAATTCTCAACACTTAGGGAAACATACCGGACTATTTAGTAACTTTTCTGCATACTACTTGTATGTTAACAAGTACATGTAAGTATAACACAGTAATCAGAGAGCAGTTAAATGATTCAGCACAGTCATCCAGCACTTTATTTATCATTAATAGATTGTACGGTTACATGTAAATTTGAGGGTTGTCACATTCTCCCCCTGTTAAGAGAATTTCGTCCCGAAATTTAGCGCGTGGTTACTAAGGAATCTAGTTAAGTTGCGTTGGTTTCCTGGTTTTCCTGGGGTGTCACATCATCCCCCCGTTGATTTGGAATTTCGTCCCGAAATTATGCAGTAGCTTCAGCCTCAGTAGTGGTTGCATTTTTCTTAAACAGCTGGGGGTACTTGAGTTTCATTTGGTCTTCTCATTCCCATGTATACTCTGGGCCACGACGGGAATCCCAACGAACTCGGACAAGAGGTATCCTGGTGCGCTTGAGAATCTTAACATCTCGATCAGTAATCTCTACTGGTTCCTCGACGAATCGCAGCTGGTCGTCGATTGTGAGTTCCTTGAGAGGAACTATGAGGGTCTCATCTGACAGACACTTCTTCAGATTTGACACGTGGAATACGTCGTGAACTCCGCTGAGTTCTTCAGGTAGATTCAACCTGTAGGCGACTTTGCCAATTTTCTCGATGATTTCGAACGGTCCGACATAGCGCGGGTTGAGCTTGCCTCGTTTGCCAAAACGGACTACACCTTTCCAAGGTGTGATTTTGAGTAGCACTCGATCCCCAACCTGGAACTCGAGTGGTTTTCTTCCCTTATCAGCATAGCTTTTCTGACGGTCACGAGCTGCCGCCATTCGCTGTCGTATCTGAGCAATCCTCTCGGTGGTATCTACCACAAGTTCTGGGCCAGTGATTTGGCTGTCACCAACTTCTGCCCAATAGAGAGGTGATCGGCATTTGCGTCCGTACAATGCCTTGAATGGAGTGGCTTGGATGCTGGTGTGGTAGCTGTTGTTATACGAAAACTCCACCAGCGGGAGGTGCTTTTCCCAGCCATTACCAAAATCGATTACACATGCCCTAAGCATGTCTTCAAGGGTTTGGATGGTGCGTTCAGATTGCCCATCCGTCTGTGGGTGATAAGCGGTGCTCATATCTAAACGTGAGCCAAAGGACTTGTGCATTGCTTGCTACAGTTCAGAAGTAAAACGCGCGTCACGATCAGAAATGATGGAGGTTGGCACTCCGTGCCTTGATACCACTTCCTTTAGGTAAATGTCTGCAAGAGTAGAAAACTTATCCGTTTCTTTGATAGCCAGAAAATGTGCAGACTTGGTCAGTCGATCTACGATCACCCAAATGGTATCGTTTCCGCGTTGAGATCTAGGCAGACCAGTAACGAAATCCATGGAAATTTGCTCCCATTTCCATTTCGGGATCTCCGGTTGTTGAAGTAGGCCTCATGGTTTCTGATATTCAGTCTTGACTCTCGCACAAGTCAAGCACTTACTGACATAGGTTGCTATGTGGGCTTTCATGCTAGGCCACCAATACGTAGTCTTGAGGTCGTGGTACATTTTATCCGAACCAGGATGTACCGAATAACGAGACTTGTGTGCTTCATCCATCACAAGCTCGCGTAGGTCTCCATAAAGTGGAATCCAGATGCGTCCGTTAACATAGTAGGCGCCGTCTTCCTTTTGTTCCAGCCATTGCCTCGATCCTCGTAGGGACTCAACTCTGATGTTTTCTGCTTTCAACACTTCAACCTGAGCATCGCGAATCTGAGCGGGAAGGCTAGAGTGAATGGTAAGTTGTAACGCACGTACACGCTTAGGTATAATATCCTTCCGACTGAGGGCGTCGGCCACAACATTGGCCTTGCCCGGATGATATTTGATAGCGCATTCATAATCGTTCAAGAGTTCGTCCCATCGGCGTTGTCGCATGTTTAACTCCTTTTGCTTGAAGATATGCTCGAGACTCCCGTGATCGGTGTAAATGGTGCACTTGGTACCGTACAGGTAATGTCTCCATATCTTAAGGGCGAAAACAACTGCTCCTAACTCCAAGTCATGCGTAGTGTAGTTCCTTTCGTGAACTTTAAGTTGGCGCGATGCGTAGGCAATGACCTTGTCACGTTGCATCAATACGCAACCAAGTCCTTGGATGGAAGCGTCGCAGTAAACCACAAAATCATCTGTGCCTTCAGGCAATGAGAGGATAGGCGCGCTACAAAGTCTATCCTTCAAGTGCTGAAATGCGGACTCCTGTGCATAACCCCAACGATAGGTGACACCCTTCTGAGTCAGTGAAGTGAGAGGTTGCGCAATCTTTGAGAAATCCTTGATAAACCTTCTGTAATATCCTGCCAAACCCAAGAATTGGCGGATTTCTGTTGGTGTGCGGGGTGCAGGCCAGTTCTTGATCGAGTCTACTTTGGATGGATCCACATGAATCCCATCCTTGTTTACTACGTGGCCTAGAAAATGGACTTCGCGAAGCCAGAAGTCACATTTCGAAAACTTGGCATACAACTGCTCTGCTCGAAGAAGTTCCAGCATAAGTCGTAGATGCTGCTCGTGTTCCTCTTGACTCTTAGAATAGATCAGGATGTCGTCGATGAAAACAATAACGAACTTATCTAGGTACGGCTTGCACACTCGGTTCATGAGATCCATGAAGACCGCTGGTGCATTTGTCAATCCGAAAGGCATAACCAGAAACTCGTAATGGCCGTAGCGAGTTCTGAATGCTGTTTTGGAGACGTCCTTATCTCGGACTCTCAGCTGATGGTATCCCGATCTCAAATCAATCTTAGAGTAATAGCTTGACCCTTGCAGCTGGTCGAACAAGTCTTCAATACGTGGAAGAGGATAAAGATTCTTCACAATCACCTTGTTGAGTTCGCGGTAGTCAATACACATTCTGAAAGTACCATCTTTCTTTTTCACAAACAAGACTGGAGCTCCCCAGGGCGAAGAGCTAGGACGTATAAAACCCTTTTCCAAGAGTTCTTGTAGTTGTGTGGACAGTTCTTCAAGTTCTGATGGAGCTAGACGATAAGGTGCTCGAGCTATGGGCGCTGCTCCAGGAGCTAGCTCGATTTGAAATTCAACTTGACGATGAGGCGGAAGACCAGGTAATTCCTCAGGAAATACCTCGGGAAAGTCGCGCACAATAGGGATGTCTTCAATTCTCTTCTCTTCCGTTGATGTGTCAGTAACGAGTGCCAGAATGGCAGTGTGGCCCTTTCGCAAACACTTCTGGGCCTTAAGGAAAGAGATAATGCCTACGACAGCACCACTCTTGTCGCCATGAATCATGAGAGGTTCTTCAACAGAACGAGGAATATGGACAATCTTCTCGTTGCAAAGAATCTCCGCTTGATGATGAGATAGCCAATCCATCCCAATAACAACGTCGAAACTACCCAGTGTGATAGGAATAAGATCGATAGAGAAAGTCTGACCAGCTAAGACAAGGTTACAACCTTTAACTACGTGTGTGGCTTCAAGACTTTTACCATTTGCTAGCTCTATCGTGTGTTTGGTGTTTAGAAGTGTTGGAGTGCACTTAAGCATTTGGCTAACTTTTAAGGACACATAACTAGTATCGGCACCCGAATCGAATAAAACAGTAACAAAGAAGTCATCCAGAAGAAACTTACCCATCACAACGTTGGGATCGTTCCTTGCATCACCTTAACCAATCACGAACACACGACCCCTTGCTCCATTACCATTGTTGTTACCCCCGTTGTTGCCTCCATTGTTGCCTCCCGTTTCCTTGATTGTTGTTGTTCTGATTCTGGTTCAGTTGGGGGCAGTTCCTCTTAAAGTGGCCTTCTGCGCCACACTGAAAGCATCCTTTATTGCCCTGATGTTGCTGCTGCTGGTGATTCTGTGGAGCTTGTTGTTGTTGTTAGCGATTCTGATTTGCAGGACGCGGGCTCCTGCAATCCCTAGCTTCATGGCCCAGCTTGTGACATCTCTGACATCGACCTTTATTGCACTGCCCGCTGTGATGCTTGTTGCACCGGTTGCACTTGGGGTGGTTTCCTCGGTATCCACCTTGTCCTTGATTACCGGAAGATTGCTGACCAGGACTCTGGTAGTCATCAGTCTTTCGCTGCTGAGACTGAACTGAAGCAGAACCCTTACTGGAGTTCCCATCCCATTTTCGCTTGTTGTCGGTAGGTGCATCAGAAGTAGCTGTGGAACTGATTCGTTTGGGCAGCCTGTTTTGCTCCACCGCTTGGTCAGTGAGTCGATGGGCCAACTTGATGATTTTCTGTATGGTACCCAGGTTGGCTGAAGTCACGTGACTTTGAATCTCTAGTATAAGGCCCGTGAGATACAGCTCAATTCGTTTGATGGGAGGGTCCACCATGGTAGGGCACAAGATGGCCAGCTCATTTGACCTTTTCGTATACGCCTCAATCTCAGACCCCGTCATTTTCAGGTTGAAAAACTCCACCTCTAGTTTGTGGATGTCATCACGGCTACAATACTCTTCCTTAATCATTTCCTTGAAATCGTTCCATGGGGTGGCATTAGCAACAACCAACCCCAGCATCTGAACCTGAGCGTTCCACCACGTGAGCGCTATTCCTTCAAGAGTACCAGTAGCATACTTCACTCTACGAGCCTCGGGGAATTCACACATCTCAAAGATAGACTCGAGCTTCTCAAACCAGTGGAGGAGGCCTACAGCTCCTTCAGTGCCACTGAAAGTAGTAGGTCGGCAGTCCATGAAGGTTTTGAACGTGCACACAGGAGGTTGAGCATGTTGACCTGTTGAGCGAGAATAAAAGACAAGATTAAGCATGAGGGTTGGTTTGCGAAGGTAGGATCTAAACGTCCTAAGGTGAGTTGGTATGGCAGATTATACCTCCTGCAGGGTTAGCTGCGAGTGCCTCAGCGACTCGTTCATTGATCAAAGCCGTCAACTGGGCTTGAGTGAGGTTGATACGTCCTCCGCGTTCCCTCATGATCTTCATAATGAAGCAACGTAAGTGAGAAAGGTGTTGTGAAAGTGCGTAAGTGTGGGACGACAATAGAGAGTAAGCACACAAGGTTCAAATAGCAATTATCACATTATCTAATGCACAGTGAGAACTATCTAACCGACAATATAACATAAATCATACCACTTATGGTGTCGAGTCTTGCACGTGGAGCGAAGCGTCGTTGTGGATCGTTGAGCACTGTACAGGTTATAGTCTGGTTTTGTCAAAAAGCTTTTTCCCCTTTTTAAAACCAAGTTCACTATAACCAATGGCTCTGATACCAATCTGTCACACCCCCAAAATCCACCCTGCAGAGTATCACCGCTTGGAGGCGTGACGTGACCAGGATCGAGCCACCAATCATATTGAACAACACAATTAAGTAAATAAAACCAACTACAATACGATTGGTGACCTAAAGAAGATAACCGATTTTAGGATAACAGCGGAAGCATAAAACGTAAGTTTAAAACATAAGTTCACAGTTCATAAGTTTTAAGACTCAAACATAGGTTCCATAAGTTTATAAAGTTTAATTATTAAGTACGGGATATGACAACCCATATTCCACAACAACCTTCTCCTCGTGCAAGCTCCAAAAGCATCTAGCGACCTGTAAGGTATGTAACAACGAGTCAACAACAAAGTTGAGTGAGTTCACGTTTGGTTGTTTAGTTTTAAGTTGTTTCTGAAAAACGTGGTTTGACTTTCGTTGGCTTAATTGCCGTAGTTGGTTACCCCGTAGTTGAAAGTATGTTTAACCAGTTCCTTTTCCATTACCCAAACCATAACCATAATCAGTGGGGACTTTCCCCGTGTGAACTACTAGACGGTATGATATCGACTACTACGCAAATAAGTTGTGCCCTATATCAGCGTCTATCATCACTGATAGTCTGCCATAGTCCATTAGTACACGCCCGTCCGACCGGCACGGTGTGAGGTTTGTTAAACCTAATAGCACTATTAACTAATGACCCGCTCGCCATTGGCCTCGGCGATTAAGTCGATATAATGAAGAGGGACTTATTGATAGAGTTTTGTCTAGCTAGTTTTTAAGGTTGTTGTCCTACACTCCTACCCAAGGAGGACGAACGTACGTACGAATTCTACCCAAGGAGAATACGCAGAATTATTATTGGCATCCTACCTATGGAGGATGGCCGTACATATCCTACCCAAGGAGGATATGTAGATCCCGTTTTAATTTCTTTAACCCATTCCCAACCACCGGGAATCCCATGCCTTAGAAAGTGTGTGAACTCACCTCGGTTTGCTCGGTTAGATTCTCAAATATAGCTAACAGTCAAGGTCGGTCAATCACGTCCTAATATGATTACCAGTTAGTCATTTAGTGATTTTTAAATAGAGCACAAAGTTCCTACACGTATCTATCACATAACATGCATCACTTTAACGGTTCATGCCCATATAAACTTCCGATCTATTCCCGTTCATAAGCAAACATACGACATTGCACATAACACATATAACATGTCATATCATTCACCGATAACATACCCGACATTTAGACACGCAATTTACGGCTTAAGTCATTTCAGCTTTTATATTCAAAACTGGGCTGTTTTCGGAGATTTTAATAAAATAGTTAACTTGTTCCAAAAATTCCCAAATTTTTACAGAATATCTAAAACGTTCCATATTTTATTGTGTAAAAATATCGGGGTCCAGTTCATTACTAATATTTTATAAAAAATCATTTTCCGGGCTGTACTCGGATTTATCTTTTTCTGACCACAGTCCACGGAATAATTTATTTAAAACTCATCGAGAGTCCGATTTACGAAATTCTAGTGAGAGAATTACAAATACATCGGTGGTCATCTACAGTACAAATTTCATGATCTAACTCTACACAGAACTCAAGTTATGACAGAAAACAAAACACATATTTTCAGCAGAAAAATGCAGCTCTAGCTGCTGTTACGAAACGACACTTTAAAAATAGTAAACGAAGTCCAAAAATTATGATTCTGGTGCCATTAGAACCGTATTTCATAGTATATAAGTCTAGACTTTAGAAAATACATTTTTCGTTAAGTTACGGTCCTGTTACAGCCAACTGAAGTTGGCTGTAATCACTAAACAGCCTACTGTTTTATGTCTTTAACACTCTAAAGCGCGTTCGATTGATTCCGTTAGCATGTTTAGTGATCACAACAACATCAAATATCAACATTAACCAGCAAAACATCAGATAATCAATCAAGAATCATAACAACACAAGATCTACATGATTTAACCATATATTTTCTCTTTATCCACTCTTTACCCTTTATGTTCAAGACTTAACGTAAGTTCTTTAGAGTTTCTTAAGTTTTAACCATTTAATCAACTATTAACCACCAAATACATGAACAAGATGAATATTTAAGAAACTTACTACTAGCACAAGGCTAGGGGAGTTCAAGTGTGGAAAAGTGGTGGTTAAAAGAAAACGAGAGAGGTCTTTCAACTTCCGAACACACCGAGCTTCGTTGTGCGCCTTCTAACACCTATGGATGCTCTTGAAATGAGTGAAGAAGATTGGATGAAGGTGGATGTGTGGGAGTGTGGGTTCAGCCGAGAGGTGAAGAGGGAGGAGGAAGAGGAGTGTGTTGAAGTTGTGAATGAGAGAATGGAGTTTAGAACTCTTGGTGATCTCTTATAACCATGCCACTACATGAACCCTTGTGTAATGTGTTCCTCTTGTGCCAACAATATCTTACTAAATATTGAAACAAATCATAAGTGGGGCCCTAATGTTGTGACCGATTTTGAAGGGGGGGGGGGGTACTTGGTTGGGTTTCAACTTGTTAGTTAGTTGATTTGGTTAAGAAGTTAAGTGATTTAATTAGTGCTTTATGTGTTATATAATAATATAGTGTGTTAGGGTGTTCGGGGACCCTAACTAACTCAGAGAAGTATGAGCAATGTGTTTGGCAATATTTTTATGTTTCGGGTAGTGTCCGATTATTCGGTTCGATACTGTTTCGTTAAACTGCTTAATTAATCCGTAAAGTGTCCTATATATATATATATATATATTTGTAACGTTTTTAATTCTCAACACTTAGGGAAACATACCAGACTATTTAGTAACTTTTCTGCATACTACTTGTATGTTAACAAGTACATGTAAGTATAACACAGTAAACAGAGAGCAGTTAAATGATTCAGCACAGTCATCCAGCACTTTATTTGTCATTAATAGATTGTACGGTTACATGTAAATTTGAGGGTTGTCACAGCTTTCCACCTCCTCCAGGCGTGCAGCAGAGAATTGGGTAAGTGTATTTCTTTCAGAAAGAAGGGAATCACAATGTTGATGGAGTTCCCTAAATTGCCCTTCCCGCTCCTCCAGCTCCGCTTGCTTTGCCTGGGCTTTAGCATTCGAAGTTTCCACCTCGACGGTCAAAGCTTGATAGCGCTCCTGCACCTGAGACACAAAGTCAGCGTCAATTCGGAATTTTTCCACAAGAGCAGTCATCTCAGATCTCACCTTCTGAGCCTCACTAACAGCTTTACGCTCTAGCTCTTCCTGTACGCTTTTAGCGTGAGCAAGAACCCGGTCCTTCTCCGCTATATCGCGAGCCCACATAAGCCGCTCCTCAGCAAGGTGGGCAGTTACCCTCTTCAAGTCATCCTCAGCCTTGTTTTTCTCTGACAAAAACCGACTCTCCCTCAACCCAGCGGCCTGGAGCTGACTCTCCAGGCGGTATTTCTCATCTTTGAGCTCTTCAATAGTGGCTCGTGCTTGGTGGAGTTCATTATTGTCATGCATCCACCTGCGTCGGATTTCTGAAAGCCTCCGGGGCTGACATGTAGAATCAACAATTGCAAAATTCATCAAATTCTCGTTATTCAGTCCCTCAACATACGCCGCCTCTGCTGGAGGGTAAGCCCGTTCAACCCAGTGCTGAACCACTTGGGGAAAAATCAACCTAGTAGACTCCTTAATTTCCACTGGGGCTGGTAGCGTTTATCCCGAGTGTTGGGATCCCAATTGATGGTAGGCAAATAAAGATCGTCACCCAAGCGGGCCCCATCATCAGCAATACCACTGCTGGACCCCTAGTATCGCCAGCGGCGTGATCTCCAGCACTCGTCGCCTCGTGAGCAAGAGATACGGTAGGCATCTCTTTCCCGGTAGTGGAAAATATACTCAATGGAGAATCAAACAGAGCGGAAGGAACGACACTGGAGGCCAGTGGCGTGGAAACTGGACTAGCTGTTACAGTCACGGCAGCGGTAAGCGTAGGCGGCGACATGGCACAACTAACAGCGGCGGTAACATTCGCCGAAGGTATAAGCTCTGAAAGGCTGCTAGCAATAGGAAGTACCGCTCCCACAGATGAGAGGGGCGTGGGTGTCACATTTTTAGTCTGGACCTCGGCAGTAGTACCTGTATCAAAGACAAGCTTTAGTAACACGAAGCTCATAATTCACAATGACACTCGAAGACATAAAACACACACCAAACGGCAGGGCATAGGCGGCTTGCATAGCCTCAAACGCAGTTAGCGTAGGAGTACAAACGTCTTTCGTGTCTTCGCCACATGGGTAGGGCTTGTCATTTCAGCAGTAGTAGTGATATCACCTTTGACGAGTGCCGCCCCACCAGCGGAAGATGTGGCCGCCCCAGTTGCCATATATTTCCTACCGATAACCTTTATCCGGGTCGTTTTCTTCTCTGGAAGGATAACGTTACTACCCCCACTGAGGGTAAGGGGGAAATGTAGGCAACAGGATCCGTAGGCAGAACGGGTAATAAAAACTGCTCAAGGTGAACTTTCAACACATCATGTTCTTGTTCATCGAGCACGCGGTCTGTGGCCCTCAACGCCAGATGCCGCGGAGGGTCCACAAAGTCAAACAAGCTCCATTCTCCCGAAAGATACATATATGTTATTTTCAAAAATGGCAGAATACATAACTAGCAAAACATAGGAGTACCTTCGTCATCCCTTCGAAATGAGGGATACTGCTTGATATCGCGCCACAGTAGACTCATCCCCGCCATTACCAGGGCCCCTTCTGGGATTACTGTGCACTCGAAAGGGCGACCACACAGTCTTGTATACAGGGCGTTTGAAATGTAAGCATCTTCAGAAGGACTATCGTCCTTAACCTTGTCTTTTGGGCCCATATTTCTCCAGTGCATCTCGCCGGGAATCACACAGGCATCGATATAGAAAAATTTCTTTTTCCAATCCTTGTCCCTAGAACTGGTAGGAATGTCCCTCAAACAAGACGCATCGGTATCTCTCCGGTCAAAAGTGAAAAAGGGGGATTTCCACACAAGCACAAAGAAAGCCCTAAAAACAATAAGTTCCGGAATGTGCCCTAAAGCCGCACAAGCAAATTCGAACTGTCGAAGCTTCACAAGTCCTAATGGATGCAGTTGGGAGATGTGAACACGGTAATGGTCAAGAACCAATTTGCAAAACTTGGTAATAGGCAGCCGGAAATTGCAAAATTTGAAGAAATCACTAAACAACGTGATTTTACCTTCCTTCAACGGAAATGTTGTGTCCATTCTTGATGGCAACTCAGGATTCCACTCAGCCCTGATCCCATAATCTTGCATAAGGTTGTTATAAGACACGACTCCCCATTTGCAGAACAGGGCATCAGAACTGGCTGAGGCAGAGGAGGAAGATTCAGCGGTCTTAGAGGCCATTTGTTCGAAAGAAGGGAAGTGAAAGAAGGTGTTTTGAGAAAATGTAGTTCAAATCTCGCAAACAGGGATACTATTTATACAGGAAGGTGACTTTTCAAAATTTGAAAAGATGAAAGGACGGAAATACGCGTCAGAGCAGGGTAAACACAGTTGTCATCCCAATGATGACTTAACTGTCATATCCTATCCCATCGCCGCCATTTTCTCATAACACATAGTGGCACTTCAATTAATAATTTTTGCCCCAAATAGGGTATGTGGACTTTTCTTTCTTCTAGTCCGATCTCATGAATTTCATTTCATAACTTCGGACTGGGGGGACATGACGAGGTATGACCCGAATCGAACAATCTGACCCGGTCATTACCTATTATTTTATTATAAATAAATAGTTATAGTCATTTGTTCTAGAACATTCCATCCTGCATGGATAGGTCACGCAACCGAATCTCCAACTTTTTGGGAAGATCATGCAAATCCCTAACTTATCGAAACCCATCCTAAGTTAGGGGAAACCCTAATGATAAACTATAAATAGAGGTAAACGTATAAGGTATAGATCATCTTACTCTCATACAACTTTCTTCTCCATATCTTCTCTTATACTCCCAAAATCGAGACTTATTCTCACGCCGGAGGGTAGTTACAGGAATAGCCCCATTCCTGTAACGAGTCCTAACGGTGTTTCTGTTTTGCAGCTAACTGTTCGGGTCACTGAGAGTTGAAGCCCTAGTTGGATACTACCGTAAAGGTCAGTGTTTCTTCACCAATGTTTGGAGAAGGTTAGGGTTTGGCGTTGGGGAAGATGAATATCTGCTGCTTATATGGGGATTATTTAGTTTTATTATTTTAATTAATTAATATGTTATAATAAAATTAAAATGACCAAAATGCCCCTGAACAAAAGGACAAAACAATCAGCTTTCAACAGTCAAAATAGGGGGTTTTGGATTTTGGACTAAAATGACAATAAAAGTGAAACCACAGGGATCCAGCTTTAAAAAGTTTGAGATTTGGACTAAAATGGCAAAAGTGCCCAAACCACAGGGACCAAAATGGCAGTTTACTCGATATTTAATATAAGATAAGTAGGAAAGAGAGGTATTTGTTTTAAAAATATATTAAATTAACAATTTAGATTTGAGGATAATATTTTATTAAAGTATGATAAGATTTATTATTAATTTATAGTTTACTAGGTTATAACCCCGTGTATTACACAGGTTGAATAAATGAATTTTATATACCAAATAATAAAACATTATCTTTTTAAAAGCCTCCTTTATTGCACGGGTTGAAGAAATGTAATTTTATATATTAAATAATAAAATAAGTTATATCTATAAGAACCATATGTATTGTACGAGTTGAATAAATGTAATATTATATATCAAATAATAAAAAAAATTATATCTTTAAAACCATTGTATTACATGGGTTGAATAAATGTAACATTGTTTACCAAATAATAAAAAAAGTTATATTATTAAAAACCCCCATGTATTACATGGGTTGAATAAATATGATTTTATATACCAAATAATAAAAAAAATATTTAAAAAAACTAACGGATTTTTTTTATATTTAAAGTAGGATAAGATTGAATATTAATCTGAACTAACGGATTTTTTTTTATATTTAAAGTAGGATAAGATTGAATATTAATCTTTATTTATTTAGTTAATATAAGATTGAAAAATAATATGATTGAATAGGTGGGAGGTTGTATTATGATAAATCGGTTAACCGTACTAAATGATAAAGATAATAGTGATTGTTGAACAAATTAATTAATCGAATTTAACAGAAACATTTGTGATGTTAGGCGGATGTTTTTTTAATTATTTGAAAGTTAATATCAACTTTGGAATTCGTATGAATTCTTATTAGATTTGATTAAATATTATTGATAATAAAAATTTGTATTAGATTAGATTTTAGATTTGATTAAATATTATTAATAATAAGAATTTGTATTAATTTAGATTAAATATTATTATTTTTAGTATTATTAATAATTTTAATTAATTAAATGAGAGAATGACAAGTGTCTCAAAACAGGTTTCTTTTATTATAGTAGATAGATTTAGTTAATATAAGATAAGTATAGATTTGAGGATACATTGAATGAATGACACATGTCCAAAAGTTGGTTTCTTTTATTATAGTAGATAGATACATTTGATATATATAATTTTATTATTTATATAACCCATATTCAGTTAAATATTCATGTAGTTTCATCAATGAGGTGGTGGTCCATTAGCAAAGGCAAAACCTTTAAACACTTTGGGAGGTGAAGGTCTTGGATTCAAGTCCCACAGACGACAGGAATAAAAGAAATTTATCGCTAAAAAAAAATTCATGTAGTTTCTGTTTTTGGTTATGACTGAATACAAAAAAAAAAAAAAATCGAATTAACCAATAATCAAACTAATGAACGCAAAAAGTCATGTCATGTTTGGTTTATATATCTAACATAATTTTCAGGTACAGGTTCATGTTGATCTCAAATAAATCTCAAATTACATTTTTATATGTAATTTTTTTTTTGGTATAATTTTATGTACTAAAAATTTAATGTGTACTATGCATTTAAGTTAGCTTCCTGTGAGTAGCATTTAAATCTTAATAAAATAATTTATGTTAAAAAAACATTAACTTTACTATTGTTATACTGATTTAATTGTGATTGATGTCAACTTAAACAAAACCAAAAGTTAGATATGAAATTTAAAGTTAGCAAAAGATAAGAGGATTCACATTCAATCTATCAACTCAACTCCTATCTTTAAAATTTTAATAAAAATTACTAAAATCTTACTACATTCTATCCACCACTTTTGTACCCCATCCTGTATTTAAAAAATCATAACACTAGCTTTTTATATATATAAGCTACTATTCATCCGCCATCAAATTATTGTGAGTGTATAAAAACGAGAAATATAACAAAATAAGTGTTTTTGAATAAGATACAGATAAAAAATGATGGATGAGATGTGGAAGGTTTTTAAAAATGTAAGATAAATTTTGAAAAGTATAATTTTTAGTTAACTTGTAGGCTAAAAAATGGTAGAGGGATATGAATGCTTTAAGAGTAAAATGTTCATATTATGAATCAATTTTTTTATAAACCACATTAAAACGGATAAAAAATCCATTTGAAATTTAAAAAAAATATTTAGTTTCTATTTTTTTATTTCGTGGGTTCACTCGGTAAAGTTTCTGACAAATAAAAGAAACCTTTTTTTTTAAATTTTCGCGTTTCGTTTGTAAAGTTTTCCGACAAAAAAAATTATTTATTTATTCAGTTTTGGATTTTGCGGGTTCCGTCGTAAATGGTCGGTAAATTATCCGATAAAAATATATATATATATATATATATATATATATATATATATATATATATATATATTTTTGGATTTAGTGGGTAACGTTGGTAATTACCAATGAAATTTTTCGTTGATGATACTCATTTGTCTAGTAGTGAAACATTTAAGGTATGGTTGGTACTACATGTGATATCAAACTCTACCAAAATAATAACATGATCAGGGGCGGACATACTAAGGAGTGCGGGGTAGCCTCCGCTACCGCTAGGTCGGAAAATTTTTGACGTTTTTAGTGTAAATTTTGGAAAAATTTGACATTTTTTCGATTTCGTTACCGCTTATTTATAAAACGTTACCGCTTGGTCGGAATCCTAGATCCGCCACTGAACATGATCCCAGTACAACAAAATTTTAAATTTTAAATCAATATCCACATCTACATATGTAATAAAACCAAGCTTGAAATGTGTAAATCAAAATACATTTTTTCCTTAAAAAAATACATGTGAAAAAAACACACAAATTAAAGAATCTTCCCCTGCTAGTGTTTATATATTACTTTTTAGCAATCTGGACTATTAATTTTATAGTGTTGTTACTAACGGAAGTAGGGGATAATAACACAAGGTTGTGGAAGTCTGCATCGCAAGCAATGAGTATCAGATCATCATCTTCATCCCTGTATTTAAGATGCAGTTTTGTATTTTCCAACTTAATTCTTTGAGCAACCTGGTTTTTCAGTTCCAACAGTCCTGATGAAATAGGGATTCTAAACTTTATCATATCATCTTTATAAGTTGCCTTAACTGTCACCATTCTGCAGTCATCTAGGAATTTGGCCACCTTCTTCTTTGGGGATGCTGATGCATGAAACACATCAAAAGTATCTGAAATCTGGACCATCTGACCATCAACAAACTTATAATCGTTGCGAACCGATGTATGCTGTATCGCAGCCCTTTTTCTCCAGCGTATCACGCCTAGAAGTAACCTCGTTGCGTAGTATATACCAAAACGCGCTCCTGGAGGCTTGGAAAAGGGAGTCACTGTCTCTGTGGATTCATCTGGTTCTTTAACCTCTTTTAACCGCTGTGAAGAAGAAAGCAGCATGCGAATCATCTCACCTTCGAGTGATGGGTTTAATCTAGAAATGACAAAAGAATTATGCTTGCCACAAATCCACCACCTTGCTGAAAAGCCATGATGATTACTTGAACAACTCCACCGCTTAACCCTTATCAATAGAAACACAGCAACATATATACCAAACCGGACAGTTTTCTTGTTGCGATTCGGTATTGGCCAGCTGGCTATATTGAACTTGCGACAAACACGCTTTAGTGTAGAACGGCTAACTATAAAAAGAACGTGGATAAATCAATATCAATACACGAATAAACAATATAGTACAAATATAAAAGAACCTACCACCAAGTTTCGTGGATGCTTCCTCCATTGGCTTTCCGAAATATTGCTTAATGTTCTCTGGCGTAATAGAATCCATTTTGCGCTTTCGCCTTTGTTTAGTACATGCTCCTTTTTCTCCGGTAACCACATCAATATTCTTGCCTGTAACTTCATCCACAGATATATCCTTTGTGCCAACATCGTGTTGATGTTGAGCATTTGTGAAATCAGTTTGAGCATTAGTTTTCTCTACTGTCTCTGAATCTAGCTGCACTATATCTCTTGACAAGGATCCAGAATATATCTGTATGAACTCTGAAATAGCCTCACCAGTTTTATGCTGTCTTTTCTGTTTTTTAAGTGCTCCTTTTTCTCCGGAATTGAACCCCTTTTCAACAGTAACTAGATCAATGTTCTTGCCTGTAGTATCATCCACACACACACTCTCTGTGTTAGTAATCGCATCGCTCGAGTTCTTGGGGAAATAATTGCTAAAATCATGTTGATCTAGAGCATTTTGGCAGTCATTTTGAGCATTACTTTCCCACATTGTTTGTGAATCTTTTGAATCTAGTTGTATTATTTCAGTTGAATCTAATGGCATTCCAATCACTTCAGTGCCCAATAGGTCTCCAAATTCGAAAGAAGAAGATTTAACATGCAACTTCAGCTTTTGCGCCAGATTTTGTGAGTCTGCACATTTTTTCATGTCAACTGGTAGAAAAAATTCCAACACATAACTGTCATCATGTTCCCTGCTATGCAAGTAGATGGCTAAGCAGCTAGTTAAACCACTCATGCGCGCATTATGAACCAAAGAATACTCATCTTCTCTTAGTTTGGTTACATCTGCACAAAAACATGAACCGTGAAATGACAATGCCCTCCCAACAACACCCTTGGATTTTATCAAGTGATGCTCTCGGCAGGCTTCTCGAAAGTGCCAAACACGCAAGTCATGAACGTAAAATGGTAGACCGGTTGTTGACATGCAGACTTCCCCTATGCAACTAGAGTTAAAGCTATTACATGACATTTCTATGTTTCTTTCGGTTGCCACAAAGCTACTCGTCGATGACACCTTCCACGTCTGTGCAAGTGGTAACTTGTGAGTGAAGCAACAATCTTTCAAAATCTTGAAGATTTCATCTAGCTCATTTTGTGAGCTTTTAAACCCCCGAGCCACATAAGATGTAGGGCAATCAAATGCTTGTGGTGATGTCAGGTTTACTGCCTGCATGATAGCAACAAGCTATAAGTTAACAAAAATATTATTATGTGTTTTAAATAACCGAAAACCAGATGTGTTTATATAGAAGGTTACAATGAAAAGGATAATGATAAAACTAACTAACGATAATACTAACGAACGAATGATAGTGATAAAACGCCAATAACTATCCTAATATTCAAACAAGAGTTGAAATAATGACTAACAAACAAACTTAAATGTAGGGCTGCAAACGAACCAAACGTTCTTCGAACAGTTCGTGAACCGTTCGGCAGGAAGTTCATTTGTGTTTGTTTGTTTATTAAACAAAGGAACACGAACAATAAATTCCGTTCCTTTAATTAAATGAACAAACATGAACAGAGGTCGCGTTCGTTCGTTTATGTTCATGAACGTTCGGTAACGTGTTCGTTTGTGTTCGATAGTTCGTTAGTGTTTTTAGTTTTTATATTTATTTAAATACTTCAAAATTCCGAGAAATTAAATATCTAATAAGTGTCGGTGCATTATATATTTTGTTCATGAACGATTGTTTGTGTTCGCCTGTTACCATTTGTGTTCATGAACATTAGTTTGTGCTCATTTGTGTTCATCAACGTTCGTTTTTGTTCGTTGCCTAAAATTAACAAACAAACACAAACGAACACGGACAAGTTCATTCCTTAACAAACGAACACGAACATAAAATCTCGTTTGATAAGTGTTCGTGAACGGTTCGCGAACACATATATTTTTTAACAAACGAACACGAACAAGGCCTTGTTCGTGTTCGCGGTTCGTTTGCAGCCCTACTTAAACGTAAATGATAAATCAAATAATAATATAATAATAACTATAATAGATATTTAGATAATAAACTCGGCTAACAAATATGATAATGTTTAGAGATTATGTGCACACCTTAAGGGTTTGGTGAACTTCTTGAACCTCATAAGCACACTCAAGATATATAGAAGATGTAATGGATTCAAGTACACCAACACATGACATGGTAAGAGAATCAAACACTGGCAAGACTAGATATCCATGAAGATTCCAACGAATGGCACTGTCTCGTAGAGGATGGTTTTTCGAATTGTAATTCATTACATCAGAAGTCCACTCTGGCAATCGTCGCCTAAATACTCGTACAACAGGGACGAGGTCTTCTTCTTTAGAATCTTCATCCACACGAAACCGTTTACGCTCAGATTCTTGCCTGTAGTTACGAAGTCTTTCATCGAGTGTTCCAAGGCCAAAAGGTTGATCTACAGTTTTTAGTAACTTGTACTTCCCAACACAGCAAAGAGACCAAAATTGAATGAGATTGCATGGGTCACGGAGTGTTAAACGGTTAAGTGTTTTTTGTATCTTATCATTCACTTCATCTCCACCAATGTTTTCAGCACTTTTCTTGAAACCTATAGTTTAAGCCAAAATATTAAACAAGTTAAGTGAAATGAAGCTAATACGATGTTAATGTTGAAGGATATGAGAGAGAATATAACTGCGATACAATGTTGAAGTATAACCATGATACAATATTTATGAGAACTACGAAATATATTCATAATAAAAATTTGAAGTATGACAACTATTGAACATAACCGTGACTTCCGTGTTGAGTGGTATAAGAACTACCAAGCATTACATAACAAAATATATTTTCCATACTAAGTTAAGTTTGTTGTAATCAAGGGTGGACCCAAGCTTTCGCTTGGATGGGCGGGTGCCCCCTTTGAAAAAAACTTTTTAGTGTATTTTCGAGGTAAAAATTCCGACTGCACCCCTTGAAAATTTGGTTGAACCCTTCGTTCGCACCCCCAGAAAATAATTTATGGGTCCGCCACTAGTTGTAATACACCTTCAACTTTAAGTAAATTTGGAATGATCTATTAGCCAATTAAAACGTATTTTTTATTATTTGCATACTTGAAGTTTCGTGTACGATGGAAATTTATTTATATTTATATCTTTTAATAGAAATTACATCGACGTAGAAGGTAAACGGGTAACAAGTTGCGCCGCTACCCCTTTTTGAATAGTAAAACTAAGTCTTTTAAAAACCACATCCATAGATATTGAGGTCATAACATCACTATGCATGACCATTTGAACACGACTAAGTAGGTCCACAACCTCGGACACAATGAAACCAAAAGTATCAAAAGCAAATGGGATAAACACGTGTTAGTTGTCAAGGAACGCTTTCTCGTGTTTCGCCACTTTGTCGAAGCAGCCTGAACCACCGTGAAAGCACTACTTAAGCTCGCAAGGGGGAAACCCCTGATAGATCCATACAAACGTGTTTTCCTCATATCCATCCAAAGAACAAAATGTCAGCCGGTCTAAGGGTAGATCTTCATTCCAATGGGTCAGTTAAGAAATTCAAAAGTGCCTCTTTCTTAGCAGAAATCCCAGCGCACCTGAATGTCAAAAAGGACATCCCAAACCAAATCACATCGGTACTTGAAACCCGGGAGCTCTCTACAATGAACTGCATGGCCCCAACAGAGTCCAAACACGCCTTATAACAAACAGGGCACATCTCATCATCTAGAAATAAAGGAATCATGAGCTGATACTTAAGGAGAGTACGGTACTACACCGACGACATATGCTGGCCTAACTCATCTATATGTATAACAAGAAAAAAATCTTGGGCATGTGGTGCTCGTAGGCACTTAAAACGACTTTTTGTCTAACGGTCAAGTCAAACTGTACTTGAAAGACAATTTTACAAAAAAAATGTCACTCGCCAATGCATGTTAGGATTTAGGGGGCCGGTGTCCTTATTAGTGAAACCGCTGAAGTCGAAGCTTGGAATCGTATCACGAAGACAAGCCAAAGCACAAACATAATTAGAATCCATACCACATATGCTACTGTCTAGTAAGATATGGTCCTGTAGTACCCAAGATTGGGCCCTCGAGGCCACAAAGGCATAGGATAAATCCCCTACAGCCAAATAGAACCCCAAACCTAATAGATAAGGAAGCAAATCGCCACTGAAAGTCTCCAAAGAAAGGATCTCCACAAACCACCAATTCCTCAATCGTCTCACACAAACCAACGCTGCATCTTCCATGTCTATAGGTTAGCATGTCCTCAAGCCAAAGAAAAGTTTAGCAATGCTCATACAGGATTGAAGCAAGAGTTGTTCACTCTGCGGGTCACCTAATTTTGGTAGAAGACGCATCCAATCTACAATGGGTCACCTAATTTTATTTATATATTTCAAAGAAAAAAATGGTATATGTGGGTTAATGTTGATGTGCGGCATGGTGTGGCGTAACCGTCTAACATGACTATTGAGTAGTGACTGTGGAATATTTTAGGAGGGTGTTGGTTTATGCATCCATATAAGAGAGAAAAAGTAGTGACTGTGAGAGAGTGAAGAGGAGAAATATAGAAATGTCGAGAATTATATAAAGAGATTCGAAGAAGAGGGAACGTGATAATATATATGGGTGATTTAAGTTGTGGTAAGGTATTTCTTCTCTATCTAAGAGGTAGAGTGTTTAAATCCTGCAAGATGCGTGTATATGTGGGTTATACGAGTAGATTAAGAGTAAAGTGGTATGTCTTCAAAAAAAGTGATAGACACCACTGATTTCCAGATTATTATTAATGATTGTATTTGTTATTTTCCTTTTCATGTTGTACAAAGGTGTAAATTCATTCCTTATATAATATCTTGCAACTTCTCATATGAGGTACGACATTCATTAAATCCTCTCATGGTATCAAGGCTTTGATCCTTCCCCTCCCACCCTATCCATATCCCTTTCTTTTCCCCTTCCATCTTCTGGTTACCCTTCCCCTTTCCTTGCCCCCGATCATGGTGTCTTCTTCCTCACCTCTCAAACCGAAAACTCCTTCTCCATGAATACTTTCCTTCACATGCTATCCATCAAACTTTGCGCCACTAGTTACCTATACTGGAGAAGCCAAATCCAACTGATTCTGTCCTTCCAAGATCTTCTTCCCCATGTGGATGGCACGCCACTGCCCCTGCACCAACACGATGGAGGATAACAAACCTATTCTAAACCTTCTGTACTCCAAATAGGTTACTGATGATCAAAAAGCTGTTATGATCCTCGAAGTTTCTCTATCCGAAGAAGCCATAGCTGAGGTTATTGGCCTCACTACAGCCTGCTCCATGTGGCTTGCCCTTGAAAGTGTGTTATGCAATACCTCCATTGAAAGAGTTCGGCATTTACGGGACCAACTTCGTCAATCTATGAAAGGTTCGTCTTCAGTTTTAGAATTTGGAAGGAAATTCAAACATCTTTGTGATCAATTAGCGGCAGTAGGGCAACCGGTCCATGAACCTGACAAAGCCTATTATTTTTTGTGTGACCTTGGCACTTCTTCTGAAACCTTTTCTACCTCCGAGCGCAACTCTAAACCGATACCACCATTCTATGATCTTCTCATACAGGCGGAGTCACATGAGTTGTTCTAGCACTCTCTTCATGTCTCGAACCCACCAACCATTGTATTTAACGCCCAAATCACACCTCCTCACACAAACTATTGGGGTCGTGGCGGTCGTTTTCATCGTGGAACTCCAGGATCTCATGGTTGTGGTAAGGTGTGTAGGCCCATCCATTGCCAACTATGTCGTGTTGACGAGCACTATGCCAATATGTGCCCTAATCTCGCTAGTTTTGCACATCACTCTGCTTCCGAATTTGACTTAGCCAAAGCCTTTTTGGCCCAATGTAATGTGAACCTTTCGGTTCCAGATTAGACGACAGACACTGGTGCAACATATCATATGGCAAATTCACCTACTACACTCCATAAACCTGCTTCCTGTTCAAGTGATGCTAAGGTCATGTTTGGAAATGGTAACTCCCTTCCTGTTTCGCATATTGACCAAACAAAGCTTTCTAATGATATTCATTTTAAAGAGGTTTTGGTGGTGCCTCACCTTATGAAAAAATTGTTATCCATAAGTAAACTAACTACTGACAATCACTTAGATGTTCTCTTTTCCCAACCTTACATTCAGGACCGCTTAATGAAACAAGTGGTGGCTCAAGGATGTTGTGAATATGGGCCTATGTCATACACCGGTCCTAAAGATTTATCGACGGTTTACAACACCCCTTCAGAAGCATCTTTTGAACTTTGGCACTATCGGTTGGATCATGTTGCATTTGACACAATTTTATCTTTAAATAAACATCGGTGTTTAAAACTCACATCTATATTACCTAAACCTATCCTATGTTCCTCGTATGAAATGTCTAAAGGGCGTCGTTTTCCTTTTGAACTTAATGAAAAACGTGCCTCTAATCCTTTAGACTTGGTGCATTGTGACTTATGGGGACCATCACCAGTTACATCCGAGAAAAATTACCAGTATTATGTTAAATTTGTGGATGATCACTTGCAGTTTACATGGTTATATCCATTAAAGTCCAAATCGGAGTTTCATGTCATACTGTCTGTTTTTATGAAATTTGTTCAAAATCAATAATTTTTAATATGATTAAAGTCTTCTAAAGTGACTGGGGTAGAAAAATTTTAAATCATGATGTCAAATAATTACTTGACAATAACAACACCTTTCACTGAATCTCGTGTCCTACCGAACCTACCTGTACCCCTCCTACTCCATCTCACCCTATGATTACCCGTGCTAAAGCCATAATTTTTAAACCGAAACATCAAGTGAACCTAGATTTTTCGACCTCTCATGCAATTTACTTTGTGTTATTTGCAAGCACTGAACCCAAAGGATTTAAGATTGCCACTAAACATCCCCATTGGTTGACGCCATGAACAAAGAACTCCAAGCTCTTCAAAATAATAAAACCTGCACTCTTGTTAGTGTCCTAAACCTAAACGTTGTCGGGTCTAAATGGTTGTTTCGTACAAAATATAGAGCTGATGGAACTATTGACCACTATAAAGCTCGAGTTGTTGCACAAGGGTCCAGTCAAATGCCTAGTTTGGACTATTCGCAGGTTTCGGGTAAAACCGTTAATTTATAAAAATTGCTCGTTTGCTATACCTGACCCAAAACCCATCAAGTATCTATCGAGTAACTACTAATCATTACATTTAATATTATTACTAAAAAAATGTATGAAATTATTACAATGTATACGAAATAAAATACTTACGTGTATAAAGCAATGGGTGTATCATATATATACATATTTAAAAATATAAAAGAAAATATGTCGGGTATACAATTGGGTAAACAGGTACACTTTATCAGGTAATCGGGTTGGGTAAACAAGTATATCACCAAATCACAAACCCATCTCAAAGCCGCGAAAAAATGAAAACTAGTCCCATACCCGTCCCAAACCCAATTCTCCGACCCCAAACCCGTCCTAAATGAGTCGGGTTTCGGGTTTACCCATCGAGTTCGGGTTTGATTGCCATCCCTAAATAGATCCCTTGTTGGCGCTCTCCAGTACCTGACTATTACTCGCCCAGACATGTATCATGTTGTTAGTCAAGTCAGTCAGTTCTTACAAGCCCCTACCGTTGCTCATTTCCAGAGTGTAAATTGCATTTTGAGATATGTCAAAGGCACACTCTCTTATGGTCTCACATTCTCCAAACCCCCAAATATCCCCATTATTGGTTACTCTAATGCTGACTGGGCCCACTGTCTGGACACCCGTCTATCGATGTATGACTACTCTATTTTTTTTTTGTAATAATCTTACTTCTTGGAGTGCCAAGAAACAACCCACTATGGCCCGCTCAAGTTGTGAATCTGAATATCGTGTCATGACTAATACTACAACTGAGATTATTTGGGCTACTCACATACTTCGGGAACTTCATGCTCTCCCTCTGGAAAAACCAACACTATTATGTGACAATAAAGGTGCTCTGTTTCTAACACAAAACCCGGCCTCTCACGAGCGTGCTAAACACATTGATTTGGATTATCACTTTGTTCGAGTTCTCATCATCTCAGGAAAACTTTACACTCAGTTTGTTCCAACCAAGCTATAGTCTGCGAACAACTTTACCAAGAGTCTTCCTAGACAACAGTTTAAATACTGCCTCCGTTCCGTTTGAGGGGGATAATGGACACCACTAATTACACAGTTATTATTTATGATTGTATTTGTTAGAGTAAAATGCCTAAATGGTCCCTAAGTTTAGGTCACGTTTGCCACTTTAGTACAAAAGTGAAACATTTTGTATTTGGGTCCCTGAGGTTTCATTTTTGTTGTCATTTACATCCAATTGGTAAACTGTGTTAGAAATTTCTGTTAAACTCTATGTTTTTTGTCATATCAGTTTCAACGTCTTTTTTGGGAATTTTTTAACATGTTGAATATACACTTCATAAACCCCCCAAAAGGGGAGAAGTTAACAGAAATTTCTAATATAGTTTGCGAATTGGATAGAAATGACATAAAAAATGAAATCTTAGGGACCAGATACAAAAAAAGTTTATTTTCAGACTAAAGTGTCAAAAGTGACATAAACTCAAAACCATTTTGACATTTTTCTCTATTTGTTATTTCCCTTGTGATTATGTTGTACAACTTCGTTCTTCATTCTTTGTAGTCTAGCATAATTTTATTGAGGGTTCTAGTTCGATAAGAGGATCATCGGTGTGTAAGTTAGTGGACTTTTAAAAAAAAAGAAAGAAAGAATAGAACAACTAAAAGAGAGAGAAGACAAAGAACCTCCTCGAATACATATCCAAATCGAATATATTAGTGCAAATTTATCGTAAAGCAAGTGGAGCGGGAATCTGCAGGCCTTTCTGGGGAATCCAAAGCTCACCCACCCTTTGGTCCAGTTAATAGTTGGCAGTTCTATAATGTTTGGACCCCACCTTACCAGCTTGTACATGAATTTTGGTGGTATTTTATTATTTGTCGGTAATTCTTTTCCTTTTTTTTTCAAAAAAAAAAAAATCTAAAATCTGGTACTTTAAGATAAGGAAGAAAGGTGCCGGAAACTAAAACTATGCTATCATTCTCCTGTTCAAATAAGGAACCTGATTATATGAAAAAAAAAAAGAAGAAGCATTTATATGGACCTTGTTAATAACTGGTTCAACATCACAGTTCATAAGATGATAAAATGATTGTTGATAAAGATGATGAACAAGTTATACAAACTGTTATGACAAGCAACACCTGAGGCCACAACTTCAAAATAATATAAATTTAAAGACGACAACACTTACCGTCAGACGGATGAGGTTCATCCGGCAGCTTGAGCTCATCTACTGCGGTCTGGGGGGTTCTGTAAACCGAGGGTCGGGTCAAGTACTTCTCCTCGCCGTATGATGAGGTTTTCAGATCATCCAAACATGCTGTTAGGCTGGAGTTGTGTTTAGTTGCTTCCAGAAATGAACTGGAATCTGGTTTGCTTCTATGTAAAGCAGGGGCCATGAGGAGACTTGTAAAGAAATATATGTTTGATAAAATGGTCTGGCAAGGGGCAAGGAGGACCTTGGGCCTTTTAATGTGAACCTCCTCATGACTTTTATAGGAGTGAATTAGAAGCAAAGGTCATTCGGTCCTATCATGATGTGAGCCCTTGATTTCACGTAATTCATGTTAAATTTCTGGATTGAAAGTTTCAGATTAAAATTTTTGAGAATTAAAAAGACCTATGTATTTTCAAGAGTCTGGTTGACTTTTCAAAAATGAAAGCCTTCGGCTTAATTAAGACGAATTCAGTTATGATTCATTAGCCGGGATGTATATTTTTTTAATATTAGATTTTAATTAATAATCTTAACTATTCGTCGTTGGTCGTCAACAGTCCAAACTTTAAAAATAACCACTGGCGTTCCAACTATTAACATATTGGCCTCCAAAGGACCATGACTAACAGAACCCTAACGCCGTTAGTCTCCGGTCACCAGAAAAACGTTTTTTTTGCCGGAAAACTCATTTTTGGCTTGAAAACTCAACATTTTCATCCCAAACCTCTTTGTAACCTTATTTCGGACCTTTAGAAACCATTTTTTCTAGTAAAAGCTTCAATTATTAAAGTCGCTGGAAAACTCAACTTTTTGGCTGGAAAATTCAACATTTTTGTCCCAAACCTCTTTGTAACCTTCGATCGGACCTTTAGAAACCTTTTTCTAGAAAAAAACGGTTTTTCAGCGACCGCAAACTAACGGCGTTAGGGTTCTGTTAGTCAGGGTCCATTGATGGCCAATATGTCAATAGCTGAGACTGCTAGTGGTTATTTTTGAAGTTGTGGCTGTTGGGGGCCAACGACAAATAGTTAGGATTATTAAAATCCAATTTCATTTTTTATGTATAACATTAGCGTCACATCAAATTTTTCACACTTATTCTAGTTTTCTAGTGTTCCTCAAAATACATAGTGTCGTCTCTTTCCTCCTAATTCCCCGAAACAATTTAAAGTAAACTTTAAAGCTTTTTCCCAACTGTCCAACCGATCCCGTTGATCGGTGAGAGTTCATCGGTTTTTAGTGAAAATTTATTCCCTAGTGATAAAGTAGATTGAAATATTAAGGGGCTGTTTGGTTGTGTCTGAATGGCTCCATTCAGAGGTAAACCTCTGAATCGGACAGAGGTATCCTTGTTTGGTTCACCTATTCTTCACATCTGAATGAAACCATTAAGCGCTGAATGGTTCAGCTATTCTTCACATCTGAATGGAACTTTTGACAAGGCCTGCCCCTCGTGCCCTAATTGTAAGCTTTGCATCTTCTTCCACAGCCCCATTCCTCTCCTCTCCTCTCATCCACAGATCACCGCCCTCCTCCACAGCTCCTCCGTCGCCGCCTCTCTTCCACAGCGCCGCCGCCCTCCTCCACAGCGCCGCCACTCACCTCCTCAGTCGACACCTCCCCTTCAACATCGTCGCCTCCATCTCCACTGCCTCCTCCACCACGTCGGTCCTCCACCACGCCGGACTATAACCGATTGCAATATAGTTTAATTCAGTACAAACATTATAAAGAATTCACTGCCGTCGAAGTGAATCGGCGTCATCGGTGGCGTTATTTAAAGAGGAAGAAGGTGTGGATGCTCCGGTAGATGAAGGTTGAGTGGACATGGCCGGTGAAGTGAGGAAACGCCGATAAGGTTTCCGGCGAGAGGCTGAGGTAAATGGAGTTGCAGAGTTTGAATTGGTTCTGGAGAAGTATAATGGAGTTTTTTTTTTTTTTTTGAACGGCAAAGTATAATAGAGTTGCAGAGCACATTTTCCATATTCTCCATCTTTGGAGTTGCAGAAGTATAATGGAGTTGTAGGAGAATCTTTGCAGAGCACATTAATAGATGCCTTTTAAGAGAGGGGTAAAAATGTCATTTTACACTGTCATTCAGATGTAGAACCAAACAGCACTTTACTGGTTCAGCACTTACTGGTTCAGAGCCTCTTACCCATTCAGACCTCTTATTCATTCAGTACTTATTGGTTCAGATGTTGCCAAACAGCCCCTACACTAAAACTAGGTTATAACCCCGTATATTAAACGGGTTGAATAAATAAATTTTAGGGGCAATTACATATATCCCCCTACAAACATCATAAATTACATATTTACCCAAGTCAAAAATTAAATTACATATTTCCCTTCTTAAAAGTTAAAAATAACAAATATACCCAATTTATTAAAAAAATATTAGAGAATGACCATTCTACCCTTTTCTTACTAACCACCAAAAATTTCAAATTTACAGTAATTTCTTTTTCCCGTTTCTTGTGTTTCTTTACTGTTAAACCCACTGTTCCTAAATCATACACATACAAAAATCATGATTCAAAGAAAACAAGTAGAAGTGACTTTTTGTTTAGTTCTTTCAAACATAATGTTACTGCTGATGAATCAAAAAGAAAGAAAACATCAGGAATCAAACCCACCCTCAAGTGCTTTATGTGAAACATAGAATACTTATAGTAATCACTTATTCTTTTCTCGGTTTATGGTTCGTTGCCGGAAATGTGGCTCTCCGGTGGGGATTTAGCAAGGTGGTTTGCAGGTGGCTCGCCGGTGAGGATATGGCAAGGTGGTTTCGTGGTGGTTCATCGGTGGTTCACTGGTAGGGATTGTGGTTCGCCGGTGGGGATTTGATAAGGTGGTTCACCGGTGAGTATTCTGCAAGGTGGTTCGCAGGTGGAGATTTGGAAAGGTGAACCAGGGAGGAAGTCGTGAGGGTTGTGGGAGGGAAGAAACTTCTTAGGGTTTTTTTTATGTTTAAAAGGGTAATTGTGTCATTTTATAACAAGTTGGGGAAATATGTAATTTCACTTTTAGGTTGGGTAAATATGTAATTTAGGTTTGAAATAGGGGGATATATGTAATAATCCCTAAATTTTATATACTAAATAATAAAACAATATATCTTTAAAAACTTCCTTTATTGCATGGTTTGACTAAATAATAAAACAATATATCTTTAAAAGCCTCTTTTATTGCATGGTTTGAATAAATGTAATTTTATGTATTAAATAATAAAAAGTTACATCTATAAGAACCATATGTGTACGGTTTGAATAAATGTAATTTTATATACCAAATAATAAAAAGTTATATTTTTAAAAACACTCGTATATTACACGGGATGAATAAATATTATTTTATATACCAAATAATAAGAAAATTATATTTAAAAAACTAATGGATATACTCGGTACGCGATAGATATGGTGATTATCGATATGATTATTGAAAAGAAGATACAGTAGTCAAACATGTTATTCAAGAAGCAAATAAGTAGCCATTTGAGTGATAAAATATAAATTGTATTTAAAAAACCCGTAATAAATCTAATTTTATATATAAAGTAATATTGAAAGTTATATACAATTTGTTTAAACATTATGTAATAAAATTAATATAATATTTTTTTAATAATGAAAATAAAAATAAATAATATATTATCGCAAAGTTTGGTTTTGATAATAAATAATTTAGCTATTTAAAAATTTCTTAAATTAACAATTTAAATTTGAGGATAATATTTTATTAGAAAAAGATAGAATTATTTTATTCGACATTTAAAGTAAGATAAAATTTAATATTAATTTTTTATTTGGTTAATATAAGATAGAAAAAAAATATGTTTGACTAGCTGGGATAAAAGGAAACTAAATATTGTAGTTGTTATATAACATGATATATATACAATGAAGATAATATGATATAAAAAATCAAATAAATAATATTATAATGAGAAGTATACATTAAATTTAAACTAAATACACATTAGGTAATATATATACAATGAAGATAATATGATATAGAAAATCAAATAAATAATATTATAATGAGAAGTACACATTAAATTTAAACTAAATAATAATTATCTATAATTGAGTAAAAGAGATTAAACTAAACAATAGTTTGTATGAGAGTTATCCATAATTAATTAGAAGAGATTAAACCAAATAATAATTATCTATAAGAGATTAAATTAAATAATATTTAGTATGTGGGGTATCTATAATTAATTAGAAGTGATTAAACTAAATAACAATTATCCATAAGAGTCATGGCCTAATATGATAGCTGTCACACCCCCAAAATCCACCTGCGGAATACCACCGTTTGGAGGCGTGACTGACTAGGATCCAGCCACCAATCATATTGAACAAGCATGTAAGTAATTATAAAATCCAACCAATACAATTGGTGTCCAAACAAAACATAATTTAAGTTGCAAGCGGAAGCATAACGTTTAAAATCAACACATAAGTTTAATTGTTTCTAAGTTTAACATGGCACACAGCTGTCCATGTCCCACAACGACTCTCTTCCATGCAAGCTCCAGCTAAGTACCTATTGACCTGCAAAGCATGTAGTAACGAGTCAACAACAAGTTGAGTGAGTTCACAGTTGGGTGTTCATTTTAAGTTGTTCCAAAAACAGTTTCCTTTAACTGGCATCCTGCCGTGGGGGTTACCCTATAGTTGAAAACGTGACCTGTTTATTCCCGGTTACTCTGGCAATCCAGCCGTGGGGGCTACCCCTTGTTAGTTATCTGGCATTTCGGCCGTGGGGGCTACCCCATGTACACACTAGACTCGTTACCATATCGACTGCTGACTGTAGTCATGTTTATGTGCCCTGAACTGTCAATGTCTATCATCATTGACGTGCCCAGATCCATTAGTTCACGCCCGTCCTCTGCGGCACGGTGTGAGGTTTGTCAGACCTAAATAGCGCTATCTAACTAATGACCCGCTCGCCATTGGCCCGGCGATTAAGTCGATATAAAAAGGAGGGACTTCGTGATAGAGTTTTGGTCTAGTACGAGTTATCTGTCCATGAGGACGAGGAATTACATTCCTGAATCAATACTGTCCTACCCAAGAAAGGACGAGGAATCCATGTTCCTTAACCCCATTCCCAACCCCTGGGAATTCCATGCTTTGTAGAGGGTGTGAACTCACCTTGGTTTGCTCGGCAGATACACAGAAAAGTCAAGTCTAGATGCCAGTGGTCAACCACGTCCTAACATGGTTATCATGCATGTCAGGTTCAAACCAAGAAATGCACGTATGTTTTCTACACGTATACTAGCAAGTTGCATACAGGTATTATTCATGGCATACACGTATAAACATGGCGGTCTACAATAATACCTACGAGTTTGAACAGTAGCATGTATATAAATAAACAAAGCCCAAAAGTCCGGCCCAATCACCTAAGCTCGTAACAATGCAAGTCCAATTCAGCGAGTAGAGACCTCGAGTCGAGACAGTGTTGTCTCGAGTCATACATGCACTAGTCGAGACTAGACGGTCTCGAGTCGCAACCGGACCCGCAACCGTGGTCTCGAGTTATGCCGCTTGTGTGCTGGAAATGTGTAGTCTCGAGTCGAGACTAGAGGTTCTCGACTCGCAACCTGTGTCGCAACTGGGGTCTCGGGCTGTCACCTATGTGGTCTCGAGTCGAGACAGAGGGTCTCGACTGACACCCCTGCTGATCACTGGCACTTGTACTAAACCAATAAAATTCCGATTTCATGCAACATCTTGTACTATCCATACAAACATGTTTTCTTGTCTAACAATCAATTAAAATGGACCAAACAACTAGTTTTCAAATATTCAAGACACATTCATATCATGTTCATGTTGTTCTTCATGTATTCAAGTCATTCATCATGATCATTCAAACTTGTTCATCATACTTTAGGGTTTTTAGCATCAATCACAATCATAACATGAACAACAATCAAAACACTTGAACATACTCATCTAAGGGTTTCAAATCATCACATAACACCTCAAACTCGACTCTACACTAATCCGATTCCCACATACATGTAGCCGGTTTAACAAGCATTCGGTTCTTAGCACAAGAGTGTACAATCCGATTAACATGACATTATCTAATACACATATGCAAGCCGATTTCATGAACATCAACAATTAATGGTTTAAATCACCTTTAGACACAATATATCATTAACTCATCATGCAATATATCCGAAATCAAGACATGTTAGCCGAATAACATCATCATACACATCCGATTCACAAGAACATCATCATTCGTACAACTATTCTAGTTAAACCATGTCATCCATAACATCTAACAACAAGCATCATAAAACACTAACCGGTTGACGAGGAGTGTGTGAAGGAGAGTAGGTTTGTTGTCCGAAAGTTTCCGAGTGAAGAACACAAGCGAATCCGAGAGCTTGGCTTGCTACCCTTGATCCGACACAAGGTAAGAGGGTGGTGTTGCTAGGGTTTTAGTGAGAGGGAATGTGGGAGTGTGTGTAGGAGAGTGTGTGTTGTCCAAAGAAATGGAAAAAATGGCTAGGAGCATGAGTTATATACTAGGTTAGTTCCCCCTAGTGGGTTTTCGAGTGGGGTAGAGAGGGACATGACCCAACCGGCCCAACAGTTACACTATTCACTCGAGACCACATGGTCTCGAGTCGGGTCCTTGTGTCTCGGTTCATACAAATACACGCATACATACAAGTTCAACACATAATCACATAAATTCACTTATATCATTCATTAAGCCAACAAGTTAACTAGTCACATAACGTTCAAGCATGTAACATCGAGATACAACGAAAGGTTCTAAATTTCGAGTTGTCACATCATCCCCAAGTTGAAAGAAATTTCGTCCCGAAATTTGGTAAGCACTCACTGAGGAAGCTAGTTAAGTTGTATGGTTTTCACTGGTTTTCCTGGGGTGTCACATCCTCCCCCCGTTGATATGGAATTTCGTCCCGAAATTCCGTAGCTTCAGCCTCAGTAGTGGTTGTACTGTTTGCGAACAGTTGGGGATACTTTTGTTTCATCCGATCTTCGCGTTCCCAGGTGAACTCTGGGCCGCGACGTGAGTTCCAACGAACTCGAACGAGAGGTATTCTAGTGCTCTTGAGGACCTTAACATCCCGGTCCGTGATTTCAACTGGTTCCTCGACGAATCGTAACTGCTCGTCGATAATGAGTTCCTTCAGAGGAACTATGTGGGTTTCATCTGACAGACACTTCTTCAGATTTGACACGTGGAAAACGTTGTGAACTGCACCGAGTTCTGCTGGTAAGTTCAGTCTGTAGGCCACTTTGCCTATTTTCTCGATGATTTCGAAAGGTCCAACGTATCGTGGGTTAAGTTCGCCTCGTTTGCCAAAACGAACCACACCCTTCCAGGGTGAAACCTTGAGTAGTACCCGCTCCCCAACCTGGAGCTCTAGGGTTTCCTGCCCTTATCGGGGTAGACTTTCTGACGGTCACGAGCTGCCGCCATGCGTTGTCGTATTTGAGCAATTCGTTCGGTTGTGTCTACCACATGTTCTGGACCAGTGATCTGACTATCCCCCACCTCTGCCCAACAAAGAGGTGACCGGAATTTACGCCCGTACAATGCCTCAAACGGAGCAGCTTTAATGCTGGTGTGGTAGCTGTTATTGTACGAGAACTCCACAAGTGGCAGATGCTTTTCCCAGCTATTGCCAAAGTCGATTACACATGCACGAAGCATGTCTTCTAAGGTTTGAATAATGCGCTCGGACTGTCCGTCCGTCTGAGGGTGATATGCCGTGCTCATGTCTAATCGTGAGCCAAAGGATTTATGCATTGCTTGCCACAGCTCTGAAGTAAAACGTGCATCTCGATCCGAGATAATAGAAGTGGGCACCCCGTGCCTCGAGACAACTTCCTTGAGATAAACCTCTGCGAGAGTGGAGAATTTATCCGTCTCGTTGATAGCCAAGAAGTGCGCAGACTTTGTGAGTCGGTCCACGATCACCCAAATAGTATCATTTCCGCGCTGGGATCTAGGCAGGCCGGTAACAAAATCCATGGAAATATGCTCCCATTTCCATTGCGGTATCTCTGGTTGTTGGAGTAGGCCTGAGGGTTTCTGGTATTCAGTCTTGACTCTCGCACAAGTCAAACACTTGCTGACGTAAGTTGCTATGTGGGCCTTCATGCTAGGCCACCAATACGTAGTTTTGATATCGTGATACATCTTATCCGAGCCAGGATGTACCGAGTAGCGAGACTTGTGTGCTTCATCCATCACAAGCTCTCGTAAGTTGCCGTAGAGTGGGACCCAAATGCGTCCCGTTACGTAGTAAGCACCGTCTTCCTTTTGTTCTAAGCGTTGCCTTGAGCCGCGTAGGGCTTCAGCCCTGACGTTTTCTGGTTTCAATGCCTCTACTTGAGCGTCTCTTATTTGGGAAGGAAGACTAGAATGTATAGTGAGCTATAAGGCTCGTACGCGCTTAGGCGCAGTGTCCTTTCGACTAAGGGCATCAGCCACAACATTGGCTTTGCCAGGATGGTACTTGATTGCACATTCATAATCATTCAACAACTCGACCCATCGTCGTTGACGCATGTTTAGCTCATTCTGTTTGAAGATGTGCTCGAGACTCCTGTGATCGGTATAAATGGTGCACTTGGTACCGTATAGGTAATGTCTCCATATCTTAAGTGCAAAAACAACAGCTCCCAGCTCTAAATCATGTGTAGTGTAGTTCTTTTCATGAACCTTAAGTTGGCGTGAGGCGTAAGCTATAACTTTATCTCGTTCCATCAATACACAACCAAGACCCTGTATTGATGTGTCGCAGTAGACCACAAAATCGTTTGTGCCCTCCAGCAATGAAAGGATAGGTGCGCTGCAAAGTCTATCCTTTAAATGCTGAAATGCTAATTCCTGTGCATTTCCCCAGCGATAAACAACGCCTTTCTGCGTTAGTGAGGTGAGAGGCTGTGCAATCTTAGAAAAATCCTTTATGAATCCCCTGTAGTAACCTGCCAAAACCAAGAATTGGCGAATTTCCGTTGGCGTACGAGGTGCAGGCCAGTTCTTAATTGAGTCTACCTTGGATGGATCAACGTGAATCCCATCTTTGTTCACCACATGGCCTAAGAAATGGACTTCACGAAGCCTGAAGTCGCATTTCGAGAACTTTGCGTAAAGCTGTTCTGTTCGAAGGAGTTCCAAAATAAGTCGTAGATGCTGCTCGTGTTCCTCCTGACTCTTAGAGTAGATCAGGATGTCGTCGATGAAGACTATAACGAACTTGTCCAGGTAAGGTTTGCACACTCGATTCATCAAGTCCATGAAGATCGCAGGTGCGTTTGTCAGCCCAAAAGGCATGACCAAAAACTCATAGTGTCCATATCGAGTTCTAAAGGCTGTTTTGGAGACATCCTCTTCTCGGACTCTCAGCTGGTGATATCCTGATCTCAGATCAATCTTTGAATAGTAGCTCGACCCCTGCAACTGGTCGAACAAGTCGTCAATGCGTGGTAGAGGATAACGATTCTTCACCGTCACCTTGTTGAGTTCCCGATAGTCGATACACATTCTAAAGGTATCGTATTTCTTCTTCACGAATAATACTGGAGCTCCCCAAGGCGAAGAGCTAGGACGAATAAAACCCTTATCTAAGAGTTCTTGTAGTTGCGTAGAGAGTTCTTCCAACTCTGATGAAGCTAAACGATAAGATGCACGAGCTATAGGCGCAGCTCCAGGAGCTAGTTCAATCTGAAACTCGACATGGCGATGAGGCGGAAGACCAGGTAATTCCTCAGGAAATACCTTAGGATAGTCGCGTACAATTGGAAAATCTTCTATCTTCTTCTCTTTCTCTGAGGTGTCAGTAACGAGAGCCAAAATGGCAGTGTGGCCCTTTCGCAAGCACTTCTGGGTCTTAAGGAAAAAGATGACGTTCTCAACAGCACCCTTCTTGTCGCCATGAATCATGAGAGGTTCACTACCGGAACCAGGAATACGAACAATCTTCTCGTTGCAAAGAATCTCTGCTCGGTGTTGGGATAGCCAATCCATCCCAATGACAACGTCGAAACTACCCAAGACGATGGGGATAAGGTCGATAGAGAAGGTCTGGTTAGCAAGAACAAGTTTACAACCCTTGACTACGCGTGTGGCCTCTAAACTCTTACCATTTGCTAGCTCTACGGTGTGCTTGTTGTTCAAAGGTGTTGGGATACACTTAAGCAATTGACTAACTTCTAGTGACATGTAGCTAGTATCGGCACCCGAATCAAATAAAACTGTAACGTAAAAGTCGTCGAGAAGGAACTTACCCGCCACAACATTGGGGTCATTCCTTACTTCTCCTTGACCAATCACGAACGCCCGCCCCCTGGCACCATTGTTGTTGTTGTTCCCATTGTTACCATTCCCCTGATTGTTGTTATTGTTGTTGTTGTTGTGGTTGTTGTTGTTCTGGTTCCTGTTCAGTTGGGGGCAATCCCTCTTGAAATGGCCTTCAGCTCCACACTGAAAGCACCCTTTGTTATCACCTTGTTGCTGCTGTTGGCGTTGGTTCTGTTGAGCTTGTTGACGATTCTGATTGGCGGGATATAAGCTCCTGCAATCCTTTGCAGCGTGACCTGGCTTGTTGCACCGATGGCAGTTACCCCTGGTGCATGGCCCGCTGTGGTGCAGGCTGTAGCGATTGCATTTGGGGTGATTCCCTTTGTACCCACCATGACTTTGGCCACCAGATGATTGCTGACTAGGGCTCTTGTAGTCATCAGTCTTTCTCTGCTGAGACTGGGATTGAACAGAAGTCGAACCCTTATTTGAAGCTCCATCCCATTTCCGTTTGTTCTCACCAAGAGCACCTGAAGTAGTTGCAGCACCTATGCGCTTTGGCAACCTGTTCTGCTCCACCGCCTGATCCGTGAGACGGTGAGCCAATTGAACAACTTGCTGGATAGTGGCGAGGTTTGCTGAAGTCACATGACTTTGGATTTCTGGTACCAATCCCTTGAGAAATAGTTCGATGCGTTTGATGGGAGGATCCACCATAGTAGGACACAGAATTGCCAGTTCGTTCGACCTTTTCACATAAGCTTCAATTTCTGACCCCGTCATCTTGAGGTTGAAAAACTCTACTTCCAGTTTGTGAATCTCATCACGATTGCAGTACTCCTATTTGATCATTTCCTTAAAGTTGTTCCATGGGGTGGCGTTAGCAGCAACCAACCCCAACATTTGAACCTGAGCATTCCACCACGTGAGCGCCAAACCCTCTAGAGTACCGGTAGCGTACTTCACCCTGCGCTCCTCAGGGCATTCACACATTTCGAACACAGATTCTAGTTTCTCAAACCAGTGGAGGAGACCTACGGCTCCTTCAGTGCCGCTAAAAGTAGTTGGTCGGCAGTCCATGAAAGTTTTAAAAGTGCACACAGGTGGCTGAACATGTTGACCTATCGAGGGTGAAAGAAAAGACAGAGTTTAACACAAAGGTTGGTTCACGAGAGTAGGATCTAAAGATCCTAGAATGGGTTTGGACTACAGGATATACCTCCTGCGTGTGCAGCTGCCAGTGTCGCAGCAACTCGTTCGTTAATCAGAGCTGTCAACTGGGCTTGTGTCATGTTTACGCGTCCAGACATGATCTTCACATCAAGAGGAACGTGAGTGAGAGAGGTTCGTGAAAATACGATGACAGAAGAGAGTAAGTACACACGTGTTCAAGCAACAGTAGTTATACTAACCAAGCATACCATGAGCAATGTACTATGTAACTAACAAGTAGGCGATATATACATAGATCATATCACCTAAAATGTCGAGCCTTGCATGTGGAGTGAAGCGTCGTTGTGGATCGTAGAGCACTGTACAGGTTATAGTCTGATTTTAATAAAACTTTTTCCTTTATTAAAACCAAGTTCTCTATAACCAATGGCTCTGATACCAATCTGTCACACCCCCAAAATCCACCTGCGGAATACCACCGCTTGGAGGCGTGACAGACCAGGATCCAGCCACCAATCATATTGAACAAGCATGTAAGTAATTATAAAATCCAACCAATACAATTGGTGTCCAAACAAAACATAATTTAAGTTGCAAGCGGAAGCATAACGTTTAAAATCAACACATAAGTTTAATTGTTTCTAAGTTTAACATGGCACACAGCTGTCCATGTCCCAGAACGACTCTCTTCCATGCAAGCTCCAGCTAAGTACCTATTGACCTGCAAAGCATGTAGTAACGAGTCAACAACAAGTTGAGTGAGTTCACGGTTGGGTGTTCATTTTAAGTTGTTCCAAAAACAGTTTCCTTTAACTGGCATCCTGCCGTGGGGGTTACCCCATAGTTGAAAACGTGACCTGTTTATTCCCGGTTACTCTGGCAATCCAGCCATGGGGGCTACCCCTTGTTAGTTATATGGCATTTCGGCCGTGGGGGCTACCCCATGTACACACTAGACTCGTTACCATATCGACTGCTGACTGTAGTCATGTTTATGTGCCCTGAACTGTCAATGTCTATCATCATTGACGTGCCCAGATCCATCAGTTCACGCCCGTCCTCTGCGGCACGGTGTGAGGTTTGTCAGACCTAAATAGCGCTATCTAACTAATGACCCGCTCGCCATTGGCCCGGCGATTAAGTCGATATAAAAAGGAGGGACTTCGTGATAGAGTTTTGGTCTAGTACGAGTTATCTGTCCATGAGGACGAGGAATTACATTCCTGAACCAATACTGTCCTACCCAAGAAAGGACGAGGAATCCATGTTCCTTAACCCCATTCCCAACCCCTGGGAATCCCATGCTTTGTAGAGGGTGTGAACTCACCTTGGTTTGCTCGGCAGATACATAGAAAAGTCAAGTCTAGATGCCAGTGGTCAACCACGTCCTAACATGGTTATCATGCATGTCAGGTTCAAACCAAGAAATGCACGTATGTTTTCTACACGTATACTAGCAAGTTGCATTCAGGTATTATTCATGGCATACACGTATAAACATGGCGGTCTACAATAATACCTACGAGTTTGAACAGTAGCATGTATATAAATAAACAAAGCCCAAAAGTCCGGCCCAATCACCTAAGCTCGTAACAATGCAAGTCGAATTCAGCAAGTAGAGACCTCGAGTCGAGACAGTGTTGTCTCGAGTCATACATGCACTAGTCGAGACTAGACGGTCTCGAGTCGCAACCGGACCCGCAACCGTGGTCTCGAGTTATGCCGCTTGTGTGCTGGAAATGTGTAGTCTCGAGTCGAGACTAGAGGTTCTCGACTCGCAACCTGTGTCGCAACTGGGGTCTCGGGCTGTCACCTATGTGGTCTCGAGTCGAGACAGAGGGTCTCGACTGACACCCCTGCTGATCACCGGCACTTGTACTAAACCAATAAAATTCCGATTTCATGCAACATCTTGTACTATCCATATAAACATGTTTTCTTGTCTAACAATCAATTAAAATGGATCAAACAACTAGTTTTCAAATATTCAAGACACATTCATATCATGTTCATGTTGTTCTTCATGTATTCAAGTCATTCATCATGATCATTCAAACTTGTTCATCATACTTTAGGGTTTTTAGCATCAATCACAATCATAACATGAACAACAATCAAAACACTTGAACATACTCATCTAAGGGTTTCAAATCATCACAAAACACCTCAAACTCGACTCTACACTAATCCGATTCCCACATACATGTAGCCGGTTTAACAAGCATTCGGTTCTTAGCACAAGAGTGTACAATCCGATTAACATGACATTATTTAATACACATATGCAAGCCGATTTCATGAACATCAACAATTAATGGTTTAAATCACATTTAGACACAAGATATCATTAAGTCATCATGCAATATATCCGAAATCAAGACATGTTAGCCGAATAACATCATCATACACATCCGATTCACAAGAACATCATCATTCGTACAACTATTCTAGTTAAACCATGTCATCCATAACATCTAACAACAAGCATCATAAAACACTAACCGGTTGACGAGGAGTGTGTGAAGGAGAGTAGGTTTGTTGTCCGAAAGTTTCCGAGTGAAGAACACAAGCGAATCCGAGAGCTTGGCTTGCTACCCTTGATCCGACACAAGGTAAGAGGGTGGTGTTGCTAGGGTTTTAGTGAGAGGGAATGTGGGAGTGTGTGTGTAGGAGAGTGTGTGTTGTCCAAAGAAATGGCAAAAATGGCTAGGAGCATGAGTTATATACTAGGTTAGTTCCCCCTAGTGGGTTTTCGAGTGGGGTGGAGAGGGACATGGCCCAACCGGCCCAACAGTTACACTATTCACTCGAGACCACATGGTCTCGAGTCGGGTCCTTGTGTCTCGGTTCATACAAATACACGCATACATACAAGTTCAACACATAATCACATAAATTCACTTATATCATTGATTAAGCCAACAAGTTAACTAGTCACATAACGTTCAAGCATGTAACATCGAGATACAACGAAAGGTTCTAAATTTCGAGTTGTCACAATAGCAAGTGTCCTCCAAATGGTTTCTTTTATTATATAGTACTAGCGGTAAGACCCGTGTGCAAACACGGGTCGTTTCTTAGAAAACCATGCATAACACATATTGACAGAGAGTAAAAAAAATAATTAGTGCAGACTTACAAAAGTGATATAAATTAATGATCAACAGGTTTATTCAACAGCAATTCCATTATGTTGATAGCAAACCACCGTTGTCTATTAACTGTTAAAAACTTATGTTGCTTTCCAACAGACTTTACTATGAACTGTCATCCATTATCTCCAATAGAGCTTGCCAGATGGATAGATAGTAAGTATCAGATGTTAGTCAACCCATGTTAAAAAGGTCAGTCAACAGAAATTACAAAGGTTAGTAACCAGATGTTAAGAGAATAATGTTATTAACAACATGTGTTCTCAGGATAGGCTTAATGCAAAGCAAGTATCAGATGCTTTCAAAAAGTTGTATTGCTTTCCAACAAACATTTCCTAACAACAGTTCCTCCATTATACCCAACAGACATTGCCAGGTTGACAGATGTTTAGTATCATCACAGATTTTGTAAAACTTCTCTGTAAACCACATTAGTAGTGGTTGTACAAACTCGTTTCTCTTTATCACAAATCAAAATTTTCAACCCCTTCCTACTTTTTACTCTAGATACAGCAACATTGAGCTGGCCATGACTAAACACTGGACGTGGAAGATATAAAGCAACACGCTCCAATGACTGTCCTTGACTTTTATTTATTGTCATAGCAAAACACAGTGAAAGTGGGAATTGTCTTCGAGAAATCTTCACTGGTATTCTTTTATCAGAATGTGTCATCTTCAGTCTTGAAATCAATGTATGATGACCTATATTAGTCCCTGTGATAATTTTTGCTTCAATCACAACTTTTCCGAGCTTCGTGACTTGTAAACGTGTACCATTACACAATCCATTTGCCTGATCAATGTTTCTGAGTAACATCACTGGAGCACCAAGTTTCAGTACTAATTTATGGTTAGGTAAACCAGATAAACGAAGATTGTTTAACACATCGGGAGGAAACAATGCCATATTAAGCTCTGATTCCTCCTCCGATTGGCATAAACTATCTGAACTAAAATAAACCTTTTCTTCACCAGGCAGACTGTCTAACAACTCTTTATTTATTGAATCCACTACTTCATTAGTTGGAGCAAGAATCGCTCTTTGTTGGAAATACGTTAAATCCCACAAATACTTATTCATGTCCGGATATATAAATGAAATGAGAGAAGAAATAGGATTGACTTGGTCATGAATAAGTAAATCATCTGGTATTTCAATATCAATCTCACCATCATTTTCTTCACCAAGCAGACCATCACTAAGCTTTAAAATCCATTCTCCAAATTCCTTTATTTCTTTCAAATCTGCTTCCTGACAACCAACTCTTAATCTCATATTCTCAGTTAGCTTTAGTACTTGACAGTGCCGCCATATATAAGAAGAATTCAAAGAAGCATTGACTATCATTGTTCTGGTACCTTTAGGGATGACCGGAAGAATTTGTCTAAAATCACCACCAAATAGAATAACCTTTCCCCCAAACGGCTTGGATTGCATGTTCGGTTGACTAGAACGTGATATGTCTCTCATTGTTCTATCAAGAGCCTCGAAACAATGCTTGTGAGTCATAGGTGTTTCATCCCAAATAATCAATGTTGCTCTTTTAATTAAATCACCTAACTCAGTATTAGGCTCTATCGAACATATTGAATTCTCATTAATGTTGATTGGAATTACAAACCTTGAATGAGCAGTTCTACCACCATCCAGCAAAAGTGAAGCAATTCCACTGGATGCAACATTCAATACAACTTCACCTTTTGATCGTAATGCAGCTGAGAATGTCTTCCAAAGAAACGTCTTTCCAGTTCCACCATAACCATATACAAAAAACACACCTCCATCACCTTTTTCAATCGCTTCCATAACAATTTTATATATCATTTCCTGTTCAGCAGTTAAACACTTTACATAAACATCATGTTCCCTTTGAAGAGCTAGTCTGTCATACGATAATTCTTTCATTATCAATCGATTGTTCGACGATGAAAAATAATTGTCCGGAACACTTGGCATATCATCAAAATTTCTCACTAAACTTCCATTGGTAAGTAGCAACTTTTCAATTTCAGATAGACAGATATTTTCAAGTTCTTCTTGTTGAAGATCCAAATCTAAAACAAGTGTTGAAAAAAGTATTAGTTTTTCCCAATAACAGAGCTATTGCATAATTTTAATGTAGTTGTATATAACTCTAATAAAATAATCACATTACCTGCAATACCAGTTATCTTTCCTTGTTGATACAGAATGTCTTCACATAACAGGGACTTGGTTTCCGACCAAAAAACACCAGGACGAGATATCGAATTTGACAGCAACAACATTACAAAAAAAGTCCTCAAGAAATCTCCGGTTGACCATGTGCTTGCTTCTTTGACAGCATTAACATATTCTTTATCATCATCCAACAGTCCCCGTGCAAAACATGCATCTTTAAATGTTTGAAAAACCTGCCCATCAACTGTTTTTATATCTTCAAAATAGGTCGGTCCCTTAATATGATTGAGTAAAATCCTTAGGTAATAACAATCAGCAAGTGATGGTGGGACATAATGTATCCTCCCAATTGATCCATACGGACGCTTTCTTCGATTCCGTTTGCGATTTTTAGCATTCCATACATAATATCCCGGAAACCGAACATACCTCAATGTCCTTGAAAATTCATCGACTTTATTACAATTCATCCACTCTGTAAACATTGTCATTTTCACAGTTGGATCAGTAACAATATCACACAAATTATCATGATCGTTATACACAATACTCTGACCATCTTCACAATGAAAAGGTAATACTTCAACAGCTGGAGATCTATAATGTATATCATACATGAATATTCTCCAAGCAGCTTCACAAGCAGAGATATATCTACAATCAAGGTATGCTTTTATCTCATCTACAACTACATTCTGTTCTGTATCATTCTTGGTGCTATTGGCTTGAAAAACAGAAGCAGTGACTCTATCAGGCCCCTTATTAATATATTTAAACAAATATTTGATAGAACCTGACTGGTTGCACCATTCAACGTTAACGTGGCACTGATACTTTCTGAGCAGGAGAGCATTGTAAGGAACTACAAATCTATTATCAAGTGTCACACCATTCTTTACTACTGTATTACTTGTTTGACGACGACGATAGACATGATATCCTTTAGAATCAACACAAGTCTCATCTACATATTTTTTGGGAAACTTTTTAGAACATTTTTGCTGAACCATACATGGACAAAGTGGGTTGTCTGTACCACATGGTCCATGAATCATAAATTGCTTGACAAGCTCATATAATTCAGGATCTCTTTCTTTATCTGGTATCTCAGCACTAATAACACGATCAATATCAGATGCAGTTGGAAATTTGCTTTCAGCACCCAAGAACAAACATATGTGAGCATGTGGGAGTCCATGCTTCTGAAATTCCATTGTATACATAACTGAAATTTTTGAACAGTGAGCTGTTAGATAAATATAATTAGATGTTCAATGTAGGATCGGTGAATCGATCAAACGAGACGTTCAGAAGATTTCTCAATCAATACGAAAGGCGGAATCAGACGTATTGATGTTATATCAGCTAAATTCACACTTAGAATCACTTTAACTGTCGATTGTATTGATTTCACAACATTACACGAGCTGGCGACACTTCGGCAGAGCTTCGCTACCGGAATCAGAAGGTTACAAATGAAGAACCAAGACCTCATATATATAGGGATTGCCAGGTCGCACGAACCATCCACACGATCTGGTCCAGTTCGCATTGACTGGTCACTTCGCACGAACTGGTCACTTCGTGCGAGGTGGCTGGTTCAGACCTGTTTCCCATTTCTCTCGTACTACCTGTCTTGGTCTATCTATCTAGTTACATGACTCGATACAAGACGAAGTCAATAGACATATGCACTAACAAACTCCCCCTTGGATGTTGACGAGTCTTCAGTGTATTGAGTCTTCAGTCTTGATCGGTCTTCTCGCTCTCTCCAAAGTATCTTTCTCTGTAAGAATCCTTCAATCTTTCTCTTCTTCTATCAGAATCTCAACCTGGCTCTATTCTCTTGATCAGATCTCTTGATTCCTTAAACTCTTTAGTAATCTGAAATCTGGCTCTTATGTCTTCAGACTCCCCATTTCGATAAGCTGGGATCGTAGTCTGGAATTCATAATCTGCATCTTTCACAGGTTCAGTAACGTCTCCTGGCTCTCCGTAGTAACAGGATCAGAAACCTGTCTCTAATCTGCATATGCTTATGCGAAAAGTCCTCAGGAGTCGAAACCTAGCTCTTTCAAAGATTTTTACCTGCACATACTCTACCCAAAACATAAAAACCTTATGTATAACAATTTTCAGAAACTACTTGAAATATTCTCAACTCAACATGATCTCTCATTTATGATCTCTGCTTAACCACTTGTATTTGTAACACTCAAATTTGGTTTCAAATTAATGAACCATTAATCATTTCAAAATCATTTCTCATTTCAAACAAACTCTCCCAACCATGTTATCCATCATGTTCAACACTTGGAATTTTGAAAATCAACTTTCCAACATCAGTTGTCGAAAATAAGATGAAATAAAATCTTTTTGATTTTTCAAAATTTTATGCTAAAACACAATCTTTTTGGATTATGAGAAATAAAATATATACAGACATCTTTTGTGAGTTTGTGTAAGAGGATCATATCAGTTTTTGACAAATCATAAGTACCGTTGAGCTTTAAACACTTTAAGTTCTAAACGATTCACTTAGATTGTCAGTATACTGATCCACTTAAATTTTCACACAAAGTTCAACTATTTCGAGATACGAGATTAGAGTTTTAAGCACTTAAGTTATTCGCGTGTCCCACCTCAGAATATACTCCCGTATCCAGACTCCTATATTCAGTCTTAAAGGTGAATGTACACTAATGATATCTGTGAATGGGTAAAGCGAGACCATGAGAGCTCAGGCTAGAACTTCCGTTCCATCAGAGAGATCATGGCTCGACATTAAGGTGTGTCCCCCTTGGGGATCTTCTTTTCAACAACACATGATTCGCATTTTTCAATGTTTCATCATTTTTTATGTTGAGGGTGGGCTTTATTGTCACACCTCGATATTTCCACATTTTACCGGTGGGGGAGTATCGTGACGTAGTTGGTAACATTATAGTCAAACAACACAATACTTAAAATGAACAGCGGAAGCAAGAGATAGTTATATTTCAACCGAATAATATTGTAATATCAAGTATCACAAACAGTTGAAAATACTCCACAGGTTGATCAAAAATAAAAAGAAACTTTGTTCAACAGACTGAAATGCATCCAAGCTTGCGAGACTCTTATTGATGCTAAGGAGAAAGCCAGCCTATTACGAGTAGTACCTGCACTTAATCTTTTTGGGAAAATACGTCAGTTTACACTGGTAAATACAATTAACCGACTCATTTTAAAAAGGTTTAAAATTGATTTGAATGCACGTGGCACAAACTTTTTATAACTTGGGATAATTATTTGAATATAATACTTGTAAGAGAATTACATGTTTCTTATGCGTTTAGTAGCCCGATCCGTAGACCGGGTTAAAGCTTAATAGACACACCACATGATATAGTCCCGCGGTGGGTTATTCCCGAAGGCGGCGATTATACCATATTATTTATTTATGCACTGACGGGTGTACGCCTACACGCGCGTGCTAAGGTCGTGGCCATTTCGTAAAATGATGCCAAGGATATCCGGGACATGGTCATTAACCCCCCAAAGGCTTTAAGCAAACAAAACATTTCCAAACGGAGCATATCAATGGTTTAACCTCTATTCGATTAAAGATTCAATGCCCGACCAAGCGGTATTTTATATACCGTACCCCAAGCCCGTATAGGGAACATAAGTTAAAAGTATTTACCTTTGCAAGTATCAATCACAAATAGCAAGTGCTTGTAGCTTTTACCGGGTCTCCTATTCTAGAACGAAGGTTTATAATAACCTATTAGAATCCTAATGGGTCTTTAATTAAGCCTAAACTTAGACCGGTTAGTTTTAAAGAAAGATACGGTTCAAACGCACGATTAAGCGAAGTCCGGAATAGAATGTGATTTAGACCCGACAAGTTTGAAGACTTGTATTATATAGGTAATCTAAACACATTCTGTATTTTGAGATAAAAATGATAAGGTTTGACCCGTTTCGGCTAATTTATGCAAACTAGTTACATAAACCGAACGCGCAAGAAGCGTAACGGTTAACCAAAAGAGTCATATACAGGTTTACTAAGTTAATATGCCTTAAATATGTTGTGATATCAGTAGGATACCTTCCATTATGCCCAAAACGAGTTTAATCTCAATTTAAGCCCCGTAGGGGTATTTTGGTCATTTTAAAGATTATAAAAGAGATTAATTTTAATTCTGAGACCCGGGTCTGAAATAATCAGTAAAACAACTTAATTTAATAGGTTATATCAGTTGGTGATAAGTCTTATATGCCAAAATGGTTTTAAACCCACACTAGATGTTTAATACGCGTAAAAAGCCGTTTTAAGCGATTTCCGGGTTATACAGGAAATCTGAGTTTTCTGATCAGGTTATAAAGTTCAAAATACTTCATTTTTTATATAAAATCAGTAGCATTTGGATTGGTGTCAAAATACTATGTAAAACTCATTTTATACACAAAAAGGGTATAATCGGTATTTTCCGAATCAAGGCCATAACCTTAGGTTATGATTAGGTTAAAAATAATTAAAAATCTTCAAAAATATTGAAATATTATATTACATCAGTGGGTAAAAGGTTTGGTGTCAAAAATTGGGTTTAGATAGGCTTTACGCTAATTATGCCTTTTAATTAACAAAAAACTTTCAAATTACGCTATTGAGCATAACTCCTAATCTAGACCTCCAACTGATGTGAAAGTTTAGGGACATGTTTATAAATCAGTAATAAAGATTATTGTCCTTTCACATTTCCAAAATTCTCGTTTTATGGTCAAAATGGCATTATGGTCAACATTAAGCAATTAACGGAAACGTGTAAACGAATCGGATAATCAACGATCCAACCACAGAGGGTTATACCATCACATTTCCAAAATTCTCGTTTTTGACCTTTCAAGCTTCGAACAGGAAACAAGATATTTCGAATTTGGGCCTCTATTATCAGTAGGGGCCTCTTGATCATGTCTTGAATAGTTATAACCACCTTACTATGTTGTTTGATTGTCTTGGGCTTTATCGAAAGGGTCACGAATGAAGGTTCATCGTATACAATCTCATAGGATCCCATTCTTTCAATTTGGTTCAATCATTGTTAGCATTAACCGGATTAGGATGCTCATCAGACGTTTATAACACAGGTTAAGGGTTGGAATTTATACATAGGTCGCTCAGAGGTAGTTATTAACATGTCGACGCGTTTAACCCCTCGTATACGGATTTTATCATAACTTTCTCATATGATAACGAAACTTGGTGAAATTTTTATCATGTATTCTAGTGAGCATAATTAATTATTACAAAGCTTCGAGTTTGCTAAAAGGCCACTCAGAGGTGTACTTTAAACATGTTGACACATTTAACCCCTGTAGTTTGTAATATCTCATTTTCTTTCACAATTAGCTTCGTATGATCCATGACTCATTCGTTTAAGGGTATAAACATCATGTATGGTTATTGTAAAGTATATTTATCCATTGTTGACATTCTGAACTCTTATATTCACATACTTTCCTTGTTTGTCAACTCTAGTCCTTCTAAGGTAATCCTTTACACGTTTAAAGTTTATGACACGTGTCAATACTTTATTGGACATGAATTTTCGAGGTGTTACATCCTCACCCCCTTAAAAGAAATCTCGACCTCAAGATTTGCTAAAATGCTAGAAGTACTTTTTTTTTGTCGCATAATGGACTTAACTTCTATAACATATCTGGAGTCTTTCCAAGCTCCCAAAGTGACCCCTATATTAGGTACATGTATCCTTTTGGAGCTTCTTAACCTGTCGATCCTCAATCGATACAAGATGCTCATCACATCATAATTCTGCATATCATTATGTGATAGTGCTTCTTGACTTATTGGTGAAACACATCCTTCAGTCACTAGCGTGCAATGTATTGCGAGCTCCGCCAAGCGCCTTAAATAGGTTTTAGCTTATAAGCTACTTGATCTTGATACATTCGATTTCCTTCGAATGATTCTATATATTCAGAGCTTTGACTAGCCTGATAATTTAACAAATTTGGCACACCCTTCCTGGGTGATATCTTTTGTTGAACCTTATTCCTTAACAAGAATTTAGGAGGGTTGCTACTTTCATAAATTCTTTATTTTCTGCCGAATACTGGCAACTTACAGATGATTAGGGATTTTTATGATCTTATTCGTTGTTTCCAATGCAACTTTCATATCCTGATAAGTGGACTTCCCAAAGTCTCGTCCATCCAACGGATGTTTTGATATTTCATCTATACAAGGTCTCCAAAGAAGCAGCCTTGATACTTATGTGGCAGCTATAATAGAAAAGCTTAATTTAAGGTGTGATGGTTATTCCAACCACTGCTTAAAACTAATCTTAAGGAATAGCTAATCCTTGTCGTTAGTCGAACAAATCGACGATCCTGGGCAGTTTATGGCAATTCTTAATTGTTGTCTAATTAGGGCTGTGGTAATCAATGCATAAGCAAAATGAATCGTCTTTCTAAATTAACTATACCGAGTTCTCAGAATATTGGGTTAGCTATATGAACCCTCTATTTTAAAACTTACTTAATCAGGGTTTCGATTCTTCCAATGATGGTACTAGCCGTCTTGGAGATTTCATAATAATACAGCCTTAAATGGGATATAAACCTTAACTCTACCTGTCTCTCAGGGGTAAATAGGGTAATCTTAGGAGAAGATAATCAAGATACAAGGAGGTTACAGAGATTTTTCAAATCTCAGACTCCAATTCATCCATCATTGCTTGTGTTAATTAAGTGACAAATTTACGTTACGAGTCTACGAACTCCTTGATCTGGAACATTTACTTGGACAATTCCATTCTGGATATCTCGTTTGAATACCATTAGCTGACTTTAGTACTCTATGACCATCAGAATATCTTTGTGGTCCCATACATTAAACCTCCATACTGATCATGCATGGAAGCAATCTATGGAACATATTAAGATATACCAATCCTCATATAGCGCATTTTATCATACCGTTTGGTATTTGCAATCGTTAGAGATCAAAGAGATATCAACTCTAAATGCTGACGCATTACACCTAGAGAGAGGATACTTCTAAAATTCCACGACTGAAGGTTTTTGACAGGGACAGAAGAAATGGTTCTTATGGTTTTGCCTGTAAGTTTTACCTTACCCTTAACATCTGGGGTTCTTACGGGAAAATTTCTAAAAGTTTGCTAAACTTATGGTCTTATGAGAGACTTAGCAGCACCTAAAATCAAACGTATCTCCTAGTAATAAAATCACAATAAGGGATTTATCTAGTGTTATTGTTAATGTGAACTTCCTCTAATCATTCATCAGGAGGGTTAAACGCCTCCATTCTTAATCCTTCTAAACTTAGCTAAAAATCTTTGACAGATTTTAGGGCAGTCTCAGCTTTAACTGGTTGTTTCTTAATCTATACAACGTGAGTAGCTAAGGTAGACCCATAAAGGACTTATAATGAGTAGGATTTGAACCTTAATATGCCCTCTTATTGTTAACCACCAATAATTATTGCATTAAGCTTAGATTTTGGGTAAACTGAATAGGGCACTATCTCAGCCAATGCATTAAAATTTGCAACATACTGTCTATAACCTAGAACTTTTATGGTGAGAGTTAGAAAACTCTTATTCCATCCCTTTCGCGACGCGGACAATAGGTTTTTCTAATAAGGCCCTTAAAACTTGGACCATCCCATATTGCATAAGGGGATCCTTCTTGTGGACTTCATTAATGTTCTCACTAATTAAGGGTATTGCCATCTAATGACTGTGATGCACAACGCACCGTGTGCTTTCCAGCATGACCGCTGATATACTTAATGGTTTCCTCTTCATTCAACAATTTCCTGTAATCGATGGCCCCCTTTTACCATTGAAGTCTCTTGACTTCCAAGAGACGAAGTACTTTTAAGTACATCCTAAAAGGAATGGGCTCCTTGCCATATATGATTTTGTTTGAGTTATTCTTCACATTTGGAGTATGAATAAAGCTCTTCTTATGAGCAGCGACGTGAGTTTTTAGAGTAAGCAGCATCCGGCTTCTTGAAGCTTTTCATGACTTTTTCTCATAGCCTTTCTAACAGATGCGTTAGTTACAGTTCTGGAGATTAACTCCATTAACTTTGAGGTTCACATTTGATGCACCATTGACATTTGTCGCATCTCTAGCATCGCGACTGTTGTTTGTCTCATCTGAGTTTTCCATACTCGAAGCTTTGGTATTAAATACCAAATTCAACAAGTGCTTGGGCACTCCATGCCCAGTATCTCCTTGAATGGTCAAAGGCTCACCATAAGGAGTCTTGATAACTACTTGCTTCTTATTATACACAATATGGGCTTGATTTTCAAGACGACCAATTCATTCCTATCACCATATCGAGTTCCTCTTATTTTTTAATGGAAACAAGGATAGCGGAAAAGAGTGATTCCTAATGGATATGAAACATCCATCTAATATTGATGAAGCAGTCTCTGAGGTACTATCGGCCAATTCTACTTTATACTTAACGCTTAGAGTTTTAACAGGCAGATTTAATGATTTACAAAATCTATTGTCTACGAAAGACTTATCTGAACCTGAATCAAATAATACTCTAACATGAGTGTTATTGATAAAGAAAGTACCTGTTGTTACATTGTCATCCTGAATAGCCTCTTGAGCATTCATCTGAGAGCTTCCAGCTTTGGTCTTTTTAGCCTTGCCAGACTTCTTGGTTTTATTAGGGCAATTAGTTTTGATGTGCCCTATTTCATTGCAACCATAGCAAGTTGCGTCCTTTATGTCTTGGCACTCCAAAGTCTTGTGCCCTTCCTTATTACAAATTCCACAAGGCTTAGCTTGCGCATTTAAAGTGCCTTTTCCTTTAGTCGCCTTCTTTGGGCAGCGGGTCTTTATGTCACCTTTTTCGCCACAACCATGGCAGGTCGCATATTCCATCTTCTTGCAATCCAAGGTCTTATGCTCCTTGGACTTGCAGATTCCACAAGGTGAAGGCTAAGATTCAAATCTACATTTCCCGAGGTGGTATTTCTTACAGGTTTTGCATCTGGTCTTTTCACCGGTCTGCTGGTTGTCCTTCAAATCCTTGCATTCATGGGTCTTGTGATCCATCTCCTTACAGATGACACATCCCCTGGTCTGATCATAGAAACATTTTCCAAAGTGCTTCTTCCCGCAGGTTTTACATTCGGGTTTTGCCTCCTTTGGTTTGGACTGGTTATAGCTTGAACCGATCTTACCCTTTTTGTAACCCTTATTTGGGGTATTATCGCATTTTCGCTTATGATCCTTTAATACATGGTCCATAGCGTTGTTTACGGCTGTATCTATCATAGCTTGTAACTCGGTGCCCGTTAAGTTCAGTCTTGCATTATCATTCTGATCAACTGGATGATTGTGAGCTTCATAGGAGTCAGCCATGGTGAAGCTTTGAAGGCTACAAACCAAGTAGTAATAATTGGTTTAATTATATGGTGAATTGTCGAATTTGATGATTAAATAGCTATGGTGTAAATAAACCATAAAGGCCAATAGATAGTATTTAAATTATTTGATTATGTTTTGCCTAGGTTTTTAAATAAACCATCCTTGGCGTGTAAATGGAATATAATCCTTCATATTTATTAGACAGGGGACATAAATCACGACTGTCAATGTTGTACCGACATTTTATATATAGCACAAGCTTGTTCCAAAGGACTCTTGATGGCACAGGGGCCTTGTCACCAGGGAAAAATTTAAAACATAATCGATGATTCCTTTGGATCGGAAAATTTCATAGTTCATTGTCTTGACAAGAAGTTATGAAATAAAACTATCTTTTTCATGCATTCATCTTTGCCCGTAGGTATACATCCCAAAATGGATGTTTTGATGTGTACATCATGTTCGACGTTTATTAGCCATGATTCCTATTGTTCGCTTATGCTAAAAGGGGTTTGGAAGTTCCTAATATAAAGATGACAAGTGTGATTTTATTGCATCACCTTTGTCAGGAGTGTTAACATGTTTTCAGATGTTAACAAAGGTCTGAATCTCTTTTAAACGGGTTTTTACCATCGTAGCCAAGTCTTTAATGACATTCAACCTAGGTTATACCTTTTAAGATTCTCTTTTAACATGTATACTGGCAGGGAAGGAATGATACTTATTTTATTCAGGATTTTTATCTTAAATCCTTATTTATAAGTTAATAATAGCACAAATGGCCTAGTCACGTAGACAAGTTTAATTTATAAGCCCGTATTTTATGGAATCGAGGCATTAAGGTTTGAATCAAAGTTCATTACCTTTTCTTGACAGGGAGTTGTAGGCTACGACTGTCTTTAGTCTCAGAGGACATTAATTATAGCCCGTAGGCACTTCATCCTTAAGGGATGATTATATAAATAAGGGAAATTAGAATAACCCAATTTAAGAATGACTTATGTGATTTTATCGAACCACGTCTGCCAGGAATGTTAACATGTTGCAGATGTTAACAAGGATTTGAATCTTTTGAATAGGTTCTACCATCTTGGCCTTGTCTTACAGGCTAGGTTTACCTTTAAGATTCTTTTAATATTTAACGCAGAACAATCCTGAATTGAGATGTTAATAAGGATCTGAACCTAATTGAGGAACTGCCATCTTGGCCCTGTCTTAAAATGACACATAGGCTAGGTCTTGTCCTTTTTAGAATTTGCTATCTTATTATAATGGTAGATCTTATAAAAGGAATGTTACTATTCATATTTTATGTTCATATATAATGCTGTAAATAACCTTTGGATAAAACGTTCCAAGGATTTTTAAAAGAGGTACAGAATTGCCCTGGACGGGACTTGAAAGGATGATGTTGTCCATGAAGGGGCTGAAAGATAAGTATGCCCTTATAAGGACTTACTACGGAAACGAACTTTAGTAAAAGGAGTTTCTTCTTCATATTATTTCTGAATGTTTTCTCCTTGGTTGCACGTTTATCCTAGTCGTAGCACGAAGCACGGCCTTCCCTAGGCTCCAATTGGGGAGAAATTCCACTATGGCTTCTTTACTTAGCGACGTATTAAAAATATAGAATTTAAAGCAAAAAAAAATTCTCCGAATAGAGATGAGGGTATTCCTATGTTAAGTCTAGACTCAGAAAGTCAAGGAATGTGCTACTGTGTCACTGAGATTAAACACAAAAGACTAGTGTTTAATTCACTCAATGTTGGCTCTGATACCAACCTGTCACACCCCGATACTTCCACATTTTACCGGTGGGCCCGGTTGGGGAGTATCGTGACGTAGTTGGTAACATTATAGTCAAACAACACAATATTTAAAATGCACAGCCGAAGCAAGAGATAGTTATATTTCAACCGAATAATATTGTAATATAAAATATCGCAAACAGTTGAAAATAGTCCACAGGTTGATCAAAAATAAAAAGAAACTTTGTTCAACAGACTGAAATGCATCCAAGCTTGCGAGACTCTTATTGATGCTAAGGAGAAAGCCAGCCTATTACGAGTAGTACCTGCACTTAATCTTTTTTGGGAAAATACGTCAGATTACACTGGTAAATACAATTAACCGACTCATTTTGAAAAGGTTTAAAATTGATTTGAATGCATGTGGCACAAACTTTTTATAACTTGGGATAATTATTTGAATATAATACTTGTAAAAGAATTACATGTTTCTTATGCGTTTAGTAGCCCGATCCGTAGACCGGGTTAAAGCTTAATAGACACACCACATGATATAGTCCCGCGGCGGGTTATTCCCGAAGGCGGCGATTATACCATATTATTTATTTATGCACTGACGGGTGTACGCCTACACGCGCGTGCTAAGGTCGTGGCCATTTCATAAAATGATGCCAAGGATATCCGGGACATGGTCATTAAGCCCCCAAAGGATTTAAGCAAACAAAACATTTCCAAACGGAGCATATCAATGGTTTAACCTCTATTCGATTAAAGATTCAATGCCCGACCAAGCAGTATTTTATATACCGTACCCCAAGCCCGTATAGGGAAAATAAGTTAAAAGTATTTACCTTTGCAAGTATCAATCACAAATAGCAAGTGCGTGTAGCTTTTACCGGGTCTCCTATTCTGGAACGAAGGTTTATAATAACCTATTAGAATCCTAACGGGTCTTTAATTAAGCCTAAACTTAGACTGGTTAGTTTTAAAGAAAGATACGGTTCAAACGCATGATTAAGCGAAGACCGGAATAGAATGTGATTTAGACCCGACAAGTTTGAAGACTTGTATAATATGGGTAATCTAAACACATTCTGGATTTTGAGATAAAAATGATAAGGTTTGACCCGTTTCGGCTAATTTATGCAAACTAGTTACATAAACCGAACGCGCAAGAAGCGTAACGGTTAACCAAAAGAGTCATATACAGGTTTCCTAAGTTAATATGCCTTAAATATGTTGTGATATCAGTAGGATACCTTCCATTATGCCCAAAACGAGTTTAATCTCAATTTAAGCCCCGTAGGGGTATTTTGGTCATTTTAAAGATTATAAAAGAGATTAATTTTAATTCTGAGACTCGGGTCTGAAATAATCAGTAAAACAACTTAATTTAATAGGTTATATCAGTTGGTGATAAGTCTTATATGCCAAAATGGTTTTAAACCCACACTAGATGTTTAATACGCGTAAAAAGCCGTTTTAAGCGATTTCCGGGTTATACAGGAAATCTGAGTTTTCTGATCAGGTTATAAAGTTTAAAATACTTCATTTATTATATAAAATCAGTAGCATTTGGATTGGTATCAAAATACTATGTAAAACTCATTTTATACACAAAAAGGGTATAATCGGTATTTTCCGAATCAAGGCCATAACCTTAGGTTATGATCAGGTTAAAAATAATTAAAAATATCGAAATATTATATTACATCAGTGGGTAAAAGTTTTGGTGTCAAAAATTGGGTTTAGATAGGCTTTACGCTAATTATGCCTTTTAATTAACAAAAAGCTTTCAAATTACGCTATTGAGCATAACTCCTAATCTAGACCTCCAACTGATGTGAAATTTTAGGGACATGTTTATAAATCAGTAATAAAGATTATTGTCCTTTCACATTTCCAAAATTCTCGTTTTATGGTCAAAAGGGCATTATGGTCAACATTAAGCAATTAACGGAAACGTGTAAACGAATCGGACAATCAACGATCCAACCACAGAGGGTTATACCATCATGTAACCTGGTCCTAAGGAAGCTCTAAGGCATTTCCAAACTCATCTAAATCGGGTCAGAACTGAAGTTAAAGCAAAAGTCAAAGTTTTGCGACTTTCGGTTCCGAACCGAGCCTAAACAGAAAATTGTCGGATCAAACAAGCTTAGACCAGTTCTTATACTTATTACCAAGTTATATGAGTGATAAAATAGGTTACACGCCTTCTACATTGCTAATTATGCGTTAATTCGAAAATTATGGTTCTGTTGACTTTTTATATACAACTTTGACCCGACAAATGACCTAGTTAGAGCGGGAATCAGAGGGTGCCCTTTTAAGGGTTTATTGCCCACATAATTACCAACTTATAACTACTCTCAATTTGACTAATCACTGGACCATTAGTGATTAATCGATAAGTCAAACCTTAATTACGACGGTTTGACTTTTAAGCTAATAACTAAGCAAAACTCAATTAAGGAAGGTCAAGGATACTTACCAAGGTCTAATGCACGATTAGAGAGGCTTGGGGAAAGGCCTTGAGCTCCAGAAATGATCAGAAGTGAAGGTATGAGTGAATGATCAAGTTTGCACACAATAGGGCTTTATATAGTGATCTTGATGGCTTGTGATCTTGACAAACAATGCTATAACTGATCATGGATCATTCACAAGTGTCCCTAAGGTCTAAAAGCCAGTAGGGGTCGCCCATGGGAGTGAAAAATATCAATATAAGTCGGTTACTCGTTCATAACAGGCAGCTGTCGAATTTTCTGTCGCTGGGCATGCCTTACGGACCGTAAGGCTGACCTTTACGGTCCGTAAGCCCTTTACAGCAGGCAAAAATTTTTGACCTTTCAAGCTTCGAACAGGCAACAAGATATTTCGAATTTGGGCCTCTATTATCAGTAGGGGCCTCTTGATCATGTCTTGAATAGTTATAACCACCTTACTATGTTGTTTGATTGTCTTGGGCTTTATCGAAAGGGTCACGAATGAAGGTTCATCGTATATAATCTCATAGGATCCCATTCTTTCAATTTGGTTCAATCATTGTTAGCATTAACCGAATTAGGATGCTCATCAGACGTTTATAACACAGGTTAAGGGTTGGAATTTATACATAGGTCGCTCAGAGGTAGTTATTAACATGTCGACGCGTTTAACCCCTCGTATACGGATTTTATCATAACTTTCTCATATGATAACGAAACTTGGTGAAATTTTTATCATGTATTCTAGTGAGCATAATTAATTATTACAAAGCTTCGGGTTTGCTAAAAGGCCACTCAGAGGTGTACTTTAAACATGTTGACACATTTAACCCCTGTAGTTTGTAATCTCTCACTTTCTTTCACAATTAGCTTCGTATGATCCATGACTCATTCGTTTAAGGGTATAAACATCATGTATGCTTATTGTAAAGTATATTTATCCATTGTTGACATTCTGAACCCTTATATTCACATACTTTCCTTGTTTGTCAACTCTAGTCCTTCTAAGGTAATCCTTTACACGTTTAAAGTTTATGACACGTGTCAATACTTTATTGGACATGAATTTTTGAGGTGTTAAATTTATGATTAAAGCAGTGCAGAGTATTATACGAGGACTAGGCTATTGCTCCCACAAAATCAGAAGTCCTGGTATAATACCCCAGATATCATCACGTACAAAGACCTAGTATGTCAGAAATAGAAAGCCCTTCAAACAAGATTTCAGGGGTTACCTATATATCCGAGAGATGTTCCCCACGAGATATGTAAGTATTTGATATTTAGGTTTATATCTCGAAAACAATCTACTAAGCGTGTAAAAACCTACTGGCATATCATCAGTGAGACCGTTTATCACATTTGAACTTTCCAATTCTTTAGCGTACTGTGATTGTCTACTGATGTACTATCATTTCCTCCTTTTCACAACAAAACTCATTTTGATTTTTCGATGTTTTGAATTTTTCAAATTTTCAAAATTTCTAAATTTTTACTCCCCCTAAAATCAAAAATATGTTTCAATTTTTTATTTTCCGGGAAAATTTGAAAGTAAAAGCAATAAACTGTACAAATAAAATGACAAACTGATGTGAATTGGTTCAATTCTCCATCCACTTGGCATAAACAATCAGAACTCCTCCTGACAACAAACTATTTTCCCATTAAGATTTCAAAACACTTAAGTTTGTTTTAATCAAAATGGTTTTTCCGGAAAATTAGTTTGTTGATTTCACACATCATGGGGATTCATTCATCACTTTGTTATTTCAACCACTTGTAAAAAAATATCACTTGTAGATTTTTCACATAAACATTTTTCAAAAATGATGCCGATTCATGCTCCACGATTACCAACTTGGGAGCTCCGGCAAGCCTGACGGTCCTTGGGTGATTCCGAGTCATCATCACTTAGTTTCTTTCCTTTCTTATTCTTTTCATAGAATTCCTTTACCCCTTTGACCGCCCAGTCAACCATTTTTCCAAAAATATTTAGAACTTTAGGGTTAAAGGTTTTTTCAACATCAAATTCTTTCTTTTCAGAAAAGAATTGATTTGAAATCTCAACTTTGCCAATTTTTTGCTTTAAGTTTCCGTTTGACAATGGTGGAAAATTTGCATCATCCATTGTCGGAACGGAATTGTCAATTTTTAGCTCAACTTGTGGCTCCTCTGACTTTGACAAGTCAGATTCATCGCCAGAAAGTGTTTCTGATTTCTTAACAACCCACTTGTGGTTGTTCAGATTCACTCTTCTTTTGTAGAAACTTGTTGAACTCTCACCAACCTCAAATTTTGAATTTGTGAACACTTTAAATTGTTCGGTTGGTGGTTCATTATCAACCAACTTTTCTTTCAATTTTTTAGAGACTCCCTGTTTTGTTTGGGTTGCCTTTGGACAGTTCCATGCAATGTGCCCAACTTTTTGACATTGATAACAGGTTCTCATTTCCTTCTTCTGAGCAACATCATTCTTCATCCCCTCTTGCTTCTTAGCAAGGAATTCTTTGTTCGTCTTCTTTCTGAACAAATTCTCTTTTTCTTCTTCAGAAGATGTTCCTGATACAAAAATAACTTTCGATTTAAAATCTTTAACATATTTTTCATTTTCTTTTGGAATAAAACCTAATCCCTTCTTTTTGATATTACTGTTATGGTTTGGTTTCTTTCGATAACCCGAACCAGAACTGTAACCCTTTTTCTTGTTCAATCTTTGTTGAACTCTTGAAGTGTATTTTTTAGGTTTTTCAGTAAGATTTACATCTTTTGCTTCAGAAATGTTAATTTCTGTTAATTTGAAAACCTTGTTAATCATTTCAGTTTTAACACCTCTTATTGGAAATTCTTCTTCAGAATATAATTTGTCAGAGTCATTCAAAGTATATACTACTTTGAATGTTTCGTCATTCAAATTATTTTTTGATATCAGAAAATCATTATTGTAAACCCTTTTGCTCTTTTCAACTGTTGGACTTGAAGTGTCAGACTTTGATTTTGACTTTGACTCCTTGGTTTCATCTTTATCTAACACCTGATCGACCACTTTCTTTATTAACTCAGACTCATGATCAGTGTCAGACGATGTGAATGTGATGTCAATGTTGTCTGGCATTCCATCTGAAGGTTCAGATTCCCACTTTAAATTGGTTGCCTTTTTGACTCTTTCTGAATTAGGATTTCGTGGAGAATATCCTTCTTCAAGCGGCGATGGACACTTTGTATAATTGGTACTATGTTTCTTACCAGTATCCTTTACTTCGGATTTCTTCTCTTCAAACGCTTTCATGCCTTCAACTGTAGGGTAAATCCTGTCAATCACGTAAGAAGCACATGAATAACTTTTCAATAACCTGTTTACCCTCTCAATTTCTATCCTCTGAGTTTCTAATTTTTGTTCAAGTTCAGCACATTTCTCAATGTACTGATTGATGATTTTCTGCTTCGTCATGAACGCTCCATTGAGTGTCTTCATAGCTATCTCTTGTTCATTGCTTGACTTGCTATATTGATTCATAGCTTTGTTCAACACATCATAAGATTCTTTCAGTCTGTTCATGTTATGAATCAATTTGTTGTTGTGCCTTTTCACAGTATCACAATTTTCACACTTCTCAGGTATCTTTTCAGTATCTGCTTCCTTCTCAACCTTGATAGCTGGAATTTCTTTAACCTGCTTCTTTACAACTCTAACATGGTCTTCAGGTTTGACCTTTACTTCAACAGTTGCTGCCTTATGATTCTTCTTTTTCGCAGCTTGTCTTTCTTTGATCTCTTTCATTTTACCTGCAAAATACAAATTATACCTATCAGGTGAAAACTCTCTTTTATAATATTCAAGTTTTCGAATTTCTTTACTGCCATCATCACTCTCTTCATCTGATGAGTGATCAAATATTGGTGCTTTTTCTGAAGCCTCTTCTGTTGAAACTGGTTCTTCTTCTTTCTTTTTAGGACTGAATTGCTGAGATTCGTAATAAGCATACGCTAATTCATCTTCAGCAGTTGAATCTTCAAAAATTTGAGCAACAAATGCTTTAGAATCTAAAGTTCTGTTAGGATCCTAATGATCCCAATTAAAACCTTCTGGAATTCTTTCATCTTCTTGATGAACTAGATAAGCTTTCTTTGATTGCTCTTCGATCAGATCCTTCCTAGCATGTGAATTTTGTGACGATTGTTGTTGATGCGGTTGTTGAGCAATTTGATGATAAATCGCTTTTCGATGATAATTATTGTTGCCGAATGGATTTTGAGCTCCACTTGCTTCGCGATTTGTGCATTCTCGCTTAAAGTGCCCCTTCTCCCTGCAACGAAAACAAGTAACTTTAGATTTATCAAAACCTAGAGGTGAAGTTCCAACATCACGGAAATCTTCTCTTCCAGTGATTTTTTTAAACTTCTCAGCTCTTCTCAACACACTAGCCATCACCACTTTATATCCATTAGTTCCATCTCTTCAGCATAAATCTGATCATAATCCTCTTTGGTCAACATTGGATTACCAATCCTTCCGGCTACCAAACTTTCATAAGACTCTAATACGGTCACCAATAAAGACATATGACCTTTGGCAACCTCTTCCGAGAAATTCTGACCATTCTGAAGATGTAATGCAATGTTGCATTGTAGTACTTGGCCATTATTGTTGTATGAGCTTTGCGATTTAGAATTGGTTGCTGAAAAATTTGGATCGAATGATGGATATGAAGAGAATCCATTATTGTTGTTTGATCCTTGAGATGACCCTCCAGAAGAACTGTTTGCGTTGAGTGCAGTTTCAATCTTTAGTGCAATGTTGGTCTTATCAATCGTACTTCCTTTGTAGTACAGACCAATGTCCTGTTCACCATTAGAATTCTTCATTTTTGCCATCTTTCGTTGTTCCATCTCTTGAACTTCGAGTTTTTCAATAAACTTGCTCAGCGATAGATTTGCAAATTCACCATTATTCTTCAAAATCATAAGATACGTGCCCCAAACATCTTGTGGCAATGCATCGGCCAACTTTTCAACCCATTCTTCTCTATCTTTCTTGATATCCAATCGCTTCATGTTAACCACCAAATTACAATATCTTTCTATAATCATTTTGGTGTTTTCAGTTTTCAATCCATGAAATAGATCAAATTCTTTCTTCAAAAGCGAATTTTTGTTCTTGATCATGTCTAAGCTTCCAACAAACTTCGTTTTTAGTGCTTTCCACATTGAGTGTGCACTTCCGTTGTGTTGCAATAAGATCAAGATCTCTTCCTTAATGGCTTGTTGCAATATACTGATCATCATCTTTTCACTTTTGTATTTTTGTTTCTCTTTTTCATCTAAATCTTTAATAGCAACAATCTCTCTGTATTCGTTAATTGGTCTAACATATCGTTCTTCAACACGTTCCCACGCCTCTAAGTGATTCGCTTGAACCCAATTTTCGAAACGTTCCTCCCATCCATTATACTCCTCGATATTCATGAGCTTAGGCGGTTTTTGGATGGTGCCCATTTCATTTTCTAAGTTCACGTTCTGAGCCATAGTGATCGGTGTAGCAAATGCGTTGTAAAATTCATAATCCATGTTTTGGTGTCGAAAGTTCACAAAAACAGATTGTTCAAACGAGCTGACAAAAATTCCACACGACCTGATAAGATTTCAAACGACCTGACAAGTGTTTCACAAGACCTGATCCACGTCGTGCGACCTGGTAACTTTCAACTCGTACTATCTGGACCTAACTCATACGATCTGGACCTAATCGCAAACCGTGTGACCTGGAGATCTCACATGATCTGAGCAACCCGTGCGATTTTACTACCCCGTGCGACCTGGAACCCAATGTCAAACGATCTGGAATTCAGGTCATGCGACCTGGATATACCTTCAAACGACCTGAACAGTTTTCATGCGATCTGGAGATATGTCGAACGATCTGAACATATTTTTACGCGATTTGGTCAATTTTATCAAGTTTTAGGTTGAATTAGGTTCTGTTTTGTACAAGGATTGATTAAAACTCAGTTTTACATGTTATATCACAAAATCAGATCATTTTAACCGTAAATTCGTTGAAATTTTGAATAAAAAGTGTAGAAGATGAGTAGAAAGAAGTTGTTTTTGAAGAAATCAAGCTGAAATGTGTAGGATCGAGAATCGATCTAAATGAGTCTATCAGAAGAGTTCAATCCATATCAAAGGCGGAATACAATGATATAGACTTGATTACAGCTTGATATTCACTCTAATTGTCTTGTTTATTGATAAAACAACGTTTTACAATGAGAAGACACTTCGACAGCACTTCGGCACCAGAATCAGAAAGTTACAAATGAAATGGTCAAGGCAAGTATTTATAGGCAAATGATTTCGCACGAAATGGTTCATGCGAAATGGTCATTTCGAACGAAATGGCCATTTCATACGAAATTAACCAAATCTCATTTCGTGCGAAATGCATCTATCCCATACATTTCTCGTATTACGTGCCCTGATCTTTCTACACTTTTACAAAACTTGATACAAGATGAAGTCGATAGACATATGCACCAACAGACTCCCCCTTGGATGTCGACGAGTCTTCAGTACAAATCTTCAGCATGTCGAATCTTCAATCTTTATCAGTCTACATGCTCTCTTCCAAAGTATCTAATAATTGTAAATATCCTCAATCTCTTTCTCTTCTCCTCTCTTTTACTTTCTCTATCAGAATCGCAACCTGGCTTTATCCTCTCTTGATCAGGTCTCTTGATTCCTTAAGCTTTCCACAGGTTCATAACCATCTCCTGGCTCTCCGTAGCAACAGGATTTGAAACCTAGCTTTAATGTCTTCAGACTCCCTCTTGATGTCTTCAGACTCCCCCTTTCAATATGTCGGGATCACAGTCTGCACATCCTTTTGCAAAAAATCCTCAGGTATCGGAACCTGGCTATCCTGCACATTCTCTACCTAAAAAATGAATTTTACAAATTTAACAATTTGACAAATTTAGATATCACTAGCAGGTATCGTTCAAAATGATTTAACATATATAATGTCTGATGACCACTTGTAAAACTCTCTTTCTTAAACACACTCTCCCAAACCTGTTCATCATGTTTAGCACTTGGAATTTTGAAAATCAGCTCTCCAACATCAGTTGTCGAAAATCTTCTTGAATTTTCAAAAAAATTATGCTAAAACACACATAAACTCTTTTTGGATTTTGATATTAATGAAATGCAATATAAAAAAATTGACAAACAATATTTTTGTGAGAATGTGTAAGAGGATCATATCAGTTTTTGAGACAAATCACCAACACCGTTAAGCTTTAAACATTTCAAGTTCTAAACGATTCACTTAGATTGTCAGTATACTGATCCACTTAAATTTTCACACAAAGTTCAACTGTTTCGAGATACGAGATTAATGTTTTAGAGACTTAAACTTATTCTCGTGTCCTACCTCAGAATATACTCCCGTATCCAGATCCCAATATTCAGTCTTACAGGTGAGTATACCTAGATGATATCTGTAAAGGGTTAAATGCGAGACCATGAGAGCTCAGGCTATTGCTTCCGCAAAATCAGAGAGATGATGGTTCGACTTTTAGGTGTGTTCCCTTTAGAGAATCTTTTCTTCAACAACACATGATTAGCATTTTGCAATGTTTCATCATTTTTTATGCTGAGGGAGATGTTATTATTTCAAGCAAGCGAAAAGTATTATACGGGGACTAGGCCATTGCTTCCGCAAAATCTGAAGTCCCGGGATAATACCCCAGATATCACTAAGCATAAAGACCTAGTATCTCAGAAAAAAAGGGATCTTTCAAACAAGATTTCGGGGGTTACCCATATATCCGAGAGATGTTCCCCACGAGATAAGTAAGTATGATATTTAGGTTTATATCTCGAATACAATCTACTAAGAGTGCGAAAACCTACTGGCACATCATTAGTGAGACCGTTTATCACATTTGACTTTCCAATTCTTTAGCATGCTGTGATTGTCCACTGATGTACTATCATTTCCTCTTTTTCACAATAAAACTCGTTTTTTATTTTATCATGTTTTTGACATTTTCAAATTTTCTAATGATTTTGGATTTTCTGAAAAAATCTTACTCCCCCTAAAATTCAAAACCAATTAAAGAAGATTTGAAAACAAACTGTACAAACAAATTGACAAACTGATATCGAATCGCTTCAATTCGCCATCCACTTGGCATAAACAATCAGAACTCCCCCTGACAACAAACTATTTTCCCATTATGATTTCAAAACACATAAGTTTGTTTTAATCAAATGGTTTTTCCGGAAAATTAGTTTTGTTGAAACCACTTGTAAAATCGGGGTTTTGTTCATCCTTTTGTTTCTTTTTCAACCAATAAAATGAAAGTTAAATCAAGTTCAACTTGATGACCTTTATTAACCACTTGTAGGAATAACCAATAACCACTTGTAGGTTTTTCACAAACACGCCACTTGTATATCGAAATTTCACACATGAGAATTTCTCAAGAAAGATGCCGATTCCTGCTCCACTCTTACCAACCTGGGAGCTCCGGCAAGTCCAGAATTTAATCATAATAGGTTCTATCCCAGTTACCAACCTGGGATGGCCCATCTTTACCTGGTTTCTTCGTTTTTTTCTCATAAAATCCCTTTACCCCTTTGACCTTCCCGTCACCCATTTTTTCAAAAATATTTTTAACTGTGGGATTAAAAACTTTTTCAACATCAAATTCTTTTTTTTTTCAGAAAAAAATTGATTTGAGATTTCAATTTTTCCAATCTTTGATTTTAAATTTTCAGCCCGCAATGGTGGAAAATTTGCATCATCAAATGGCGGCACTGAATTTTCATTTTTTAGCACAACTTGTGGCTCCTCTGACTTTGACGAGTCAGATTCATCGCCAGAACTAGCATCTGAATTCTTAACAACCCACTTTTGGTTGTTAAGGTTCACCTTTCTTCTGTAAAAACTTTTTGAACACTCACCAACCTCAAATTTTGAATTTTTGAAAACTTTAAATTGTTTGGTTGGTGGTTCATTCTCAACTATCTTTTCTTTCAGTTTAAGAGAAACTCCCGGTTTTGTTTGGATGACCTTTGGACAATTCCTGGCAATATGACCAACTATTTTGCATTGAAAACAGGTTCTCGTTTCCTTTTTCTGAGCAATTTCCTTCTTCATTTCTTCTTGCTTCTTAGCAAGGAATTCTTTGTTTGTTTGCTTTCTGAACAACTGCTCTTTTTCTTCTTCGGATGATGTTCCTGAAACAAAAACAATTTTTGGTTTATAAGTTTTCTCATTTTTATAATTTTTTGGTGGAATAAAACCAAGACCTTTCCTTTTGAAATTACCGTTATGGTTTGGTTTCTTTCGATAACCTGAACCAGAACTGTAACCCTTTTTCTTGTTTAACCGTTGTTGAACTCTTGAGGTGTAAGGTTTAGGTTTTTCAGAAAGATTTTCATCTTTTATTTCAGAAATATTAATTTCTGTTAGTTTGAAAACCTTTTTTATCATTTCTGGTTTAACACCTCTTATTGAAAATTCTTCATCAGAAAATAATTTGTCAGAATTATTCAAAGTATATGCTACTTTGAATGTTTTATCATTCAAATTAGATTTTGATAACAAAAACTCTTTATTGTAAACCCGTTTGCCCTTTTTGATTGTTGGACTTGACATTTCAGACTTTGACTCTGAATTTGACTCCAACTTTGACTCCTCGGTTTCATCTTTATCCAACACCTGATCGACCACTTTCTTTATTAACTCAGACTCATGATCAGTATCAGACGAAGTAAAAGTGACATCAATGTTGTCTGGCAAATTATCTGAAGATTCAGATTCCCATTGTAAATTGGTTGCCTTTTTGACTCTCTCCGAATTAGGATTTCGTGGAGAATATCCATTTTCAAGCGGAGGTGGACACTTTGTATAATTGGCACTATGTTTCTTACCAGAATTCTTTTCTTCTATATCCTCTTCATCAAACGCCTTCATGCCTTCAACGGTTGGATAAATCCTGTCAATAACATAAGAAGTACATGAGTAGCTTTTTAACAACCTGTTTACCCTTTTTGTTTCTATCCTCTGAGTTTCCAGTTTCTGTTCCAGCACAGCACATTTCTCAATGTAATTATTGACTATTTTCTGCTTTGTCATGAAAGCTCCTTGAAGAGTCTTCATAGCTGTCGCTTGTTCACTGCTTGATTGATTGTATTGATTCATGGCTTTGTTTAGAACATCATATGATTCTTTCAATCAGTTCATGTTGTGAATCAAAGTACTGTTTTGCTTTTTCACTGTCTCACAGGTTTCACATTTCACAGGAATCTTTCGTGCATCAGCTTCTGCTTCAACCGTGAAAGCTGGAACTTCTTTTACCTTTTTTCTTTATCACACGAACTTCTTCATCATCACTGCTAACTTGGTTTTTAAGTTTCTTCTTTTTCACTCGAACTTTCCTATCATCATTGTCATCACTCTCTTCTAGCATTCTTAAGTGCTCTTTCATTCTGTTTGCATAATAATCATCATTATCACTATCTTCAATAACTCGAGCAACAAAAACTTTATGATTTGAAATTTTGTTAGGATCATAGTCATCCCAACTAATATCTTTTGGAAGTCTTTCATCATCTTGATCTATCATTTTGTTTATCAAACATCCTTTACTCTCTGCTGAAATATATTTATCCCAACTGAATCCTTTAGACGAACCTCCATCATCTTGATTCACCATATAAGCTTTCTTTGATTCTTCAATTTCCTTCCTAGCATGAGCAGTTTGTGGTTGTTGTTGATGTGGTTGTTGAGCAACTTGATGATAAATTGCTTTCCGATAATAATCATTGTTGTTGAACGGATTTTGAGCTCCACTTGCTTCGCGATTTGTGCATTCTCGCTTGAAACGCCCTTTTTCCCTGCAACGAAAACAAGTAACTTTAGATTTATCAAAACCTAAAGTAGAAACATTAGCATCACAGAAATCATCTCTTCATGTGATCTGTTTGAATTTCTCAGCTCTTCTCAACACACTCGCCAAACACCACTTTATATCCATTAACTCCATCTCCTCAGCATCAATCTGATCGTAATCCTTTTTTGTCAACAATGGATTTCCGATACTTCCTGCAACTAAACTCTCATATGACTCTAACACAGTCACCAACAAAGACATGTGACCTTTTGCAACTTCTTCCAAGAAATTCTGACCATTCTCAAGGTTTAATGCAATGTTGCATTGTAACATCTTGCCATTCTTGGTTGCTGAAAAATTTAGATCAAATGATGGATATGAAGAAAATCCCGTTTTGCTGTTTGATCCTTGAGATGACCCTCCAGAAGAACTTTTAGCGTTGAATGCAGTTTCGATCTTTGGTGACATGTTGGTCTTATCACTGATACCTCCTTTGTAATATAGACCAATATCTTGTTCACCATCAAAATCTTTCATTCTTGAGATCTTCCGTTGTTCCATCTCTTGAGCTTCAAGTTTTTCAATAAACTTTCCCAGTGTTAGATTGCCAAAATCTTTCTTATTTCTCAACATCATAAGGTACGTGCCCCAAACATCATGTGGCAATGCATCAGCCAACTTTTCAACCAATTCTTCATTATCTTTTGTGATGCTCAACCTCTTCATGTTAACTATCAGATTGCAATATCTTTCTATGATCTGTTTGGTGTTTTCAGTTCTTAAAGCACGAAATAGATCGAACTCTTTTTTCAAAAGTGATTTTTTGTTCTTGATCATCTCTTTACTTCCAACAAATTTCGATTTTAATGCTTTCCAAATTGAATATGCACTTCCATTGTGTTGCAATAAAACCAAGATATCTTCCTTAACCACTTGATGCAAAAGACTAGTCATCATTTTTTCATCTTTGTATTTCTTTTTCTCCTCAGCACTCAGATCTTTAATAGCAATAACCTCTTCCTCATCATTTACCGGTCTAACATATTTTGTTTCAACACATTCCCAAGCATCCAAATAATTTGCTTGAACCCAATTTTCGAATCGCTCCTCCCATCCTTTATACTCCTCAATATTCATGAGTTTTGGCGGTTTTTGCATGGTGCCCGTTTCATTTTCTAACATTGTGTTATGTGCAATAGTAATCGGAGTAGCAAACACGTTGTAAAATTCTTCTTCCATGATTTGGTATCAAAATTTCACACAATCAGACTGTTCAAACGAAATGATATTCACGCGAAATGGATTTGGTACGATATGACCAATCTCAAATGAAATGAACTTTGGTGCAAAATGGACACACTGTTTCGTACGAAATGAAATTTTGATGTGTAGTTTCAAGCGAAATGGCCTTTTCGTGCGAAAAGGAAGTAACTCAAGCTATTTCGTACGAAATGAACGTGTTATTTCGTGCGAAATGGTCGAAAAAAGGCTATTCCGTGCGAAATGAAATACTCAATTCGTGAGAAATGCTGCTGATGTCATCATATCGGCCTGTTTTTGTCAAAATTGGTCAAGTTTTAGCTCGATTTTAGGTATGATTCTTTCAAGGCTTTGTTAAAACAGTGTTTCGCTTATAATGTGAGAAAATCAAGCCATTTTAACCGTAAAAACTTGTTAATTTTGAAAAAGAAGATGTAGAAGTCATAAATTTGATGAAATCAAGCTGAATTCAGTAAGAACTCCTCCTCCTGAGCTCTGATACCACTTGTAGGATCGAGAATCGATCTAAATGAGTCTATCAGAAGAGTTCAATCCATATCAAAGGCGGAATACAATGATATAGACTTGATTACAGCTTGATATTCACTCTAATTGTCTTGTTTATTGATAAAACAACGTTTTACAATGAGAAGACACTTTGGCAGCACTTCGGCACCGGAATCAGAAAGTTACAAATGAAATGGTCAAGGTAAGTATTTATAGGAAAATGCTTTCGCACGAAATGGTCATTTCGAACGAAATGGCCATTTCATACGAAATGAACCAAATCTCATTTCGTGCGAAATGCATCTATCCCATACATTTCTCGTATTACGTGCCCTGATCTTTCTACACTTTTACAAAACTTGATACAAAACGAAGTCAACAGACATATGCACCAATAAAATGGTAAGAACTCTTCCTCCTGAGCTTTGATACCACTTGTAGGATCGGTGAATCAATCAAACAAGACGTTCAGAAGAGTTCTTGATCAATACGAAAGGCAGAATCAGACGTATTGATGTTATATCAGCTAAATTCACACTTAGAATCACTTTAACTGTCGATTGTACTGATTTCACAACGTTACACGAGCTGGCGACACTTCGGCAGAGCTTCGCTACCGGAATCAGAAGGTTACAAATGAAGAACCAAGACCTCCTATATATAGGGATTGCCAGGTCGCACGAACCATCCACACGATCTGGTTCAGTTCGCACGGACTGGTCACTTCGCACGAACTGGTCACTTTGTGCGAGGTGGCTGGTTCAGATTTGTTTCCCATTTCTCTCGTACTACGTGTCTTGGTCTATCTATCTAGATACATGACTCGATACAAGACGAAGTCAACAGACATATGCACTAACAAAGAATTTATCTTTCTTGAAATCTTTTATAAGATGATCCAATTTACACTTGAATTATCTAGAGATAATATCCGGTCTGTCTTCAGCATTAAGAGCTTTATCGTGCAAACAACTGTAAATCTCAGGCCATTTTGGATTACAAGTCACCGTTATGAATTAATCGGGATATCCAACAGACTTGCAAATTATAACAACCCTAAAGAAAACCGACACCCTCATAATTTTTTTCCGACACCCTAATATATTTTAAAATATCCCAATACGTCCAAAATACACCCCATACGTGAAAATGGACCCCGAATACCTTAAATATTATTAAAAATACTCAAAAATCAGATTTTTGAGGTTTAGGCGGGCCGCGTAAGGCACCCCTTAACCCTTACGCGGGTCGCGAGAGGCCAAAAATGTGGCGCAGCCCGGTGCTGACACGTGTCCGACTCGTGTTGAACCTATAAGCTGACCCGGACCACCTACGCCTTTGACCGTGTTTGACGCGGGCCGCGTAGCCCTTAGTTAACCTATACGCGGGCCGCGTAAAAGTCGAGATGTGGCACTATAAATAGCAGGCATCGGGTTTCATCAAAACCCGCTCAAATCTTTCTTTCTAAACGTAAATCTCTCACAGTAGGCATTATACTCGGGTCTAATACCCCCCCCCCTAAATAGCGAAGTTCTGCTCCGTTGTAAGTATCATAACCCCTGGATACGTATTAGATACTCTGCCCGATTGATCTAGGGTTCCGTAACGGCTGTCGTGGTTCTACCCGACGTAGTCGTTGGAATGCCGTCTCAGGGAGGGTATTACTAATGTTAAAATGGGTTATTATACTAACACGTGTGCATTTGTGTAAATTATAGATTGTCACAAGGAAACCCTAAAGGATAATTTAAGACAGCAATGTGAGTAATCTCCTTTTTGTTAAACTATTTTTACAAAACCTTAACTATTTTACAATGCAATTTAGCAGTGATTGAGTCTTTGTAATTCTACGATTACTGCCGGTATGTTGGGGTTTTGTATACAAAATGTGAGACACGTTACCATTGGACGAAAAGTTAGCCAATGTGCAATATGACCCACCAGTCAGGATTGACAGTACTGAATGAGTAATTGGGTAGATATAAACATTGTAATCGCTCTCAATACTGTTTAAATTAAATTAATGTTTCTTGATTAAAATGGGATTCACTTACCAGTATTTCCCACTGACAAATGTTTTTAAAACGTGTTTAAGGTAACACAATGTGAAAGCCAATTAGAAGCCAGCTGGACAGCAATGAAGGCTTGGAAAAGTGGCTATAAAAGTTACCTAAATAAAGAAGGCATTTTATTTCAAATAAAATGGGATTTATCCCTATAAATCAGTTGTAATAAAAACTTGGGTTTCATCCCAATATGTTTATTTATATAAAATATGGTGTTTTACTCTGATAAAATATTTCCTAACTACGGTCCTGATGTAATTTCCACTGCCAAATTAATAAACACCGATACCACCGACACTGAGTTCGCGGCCGCCCGTTCCTGGGACAGATAGGGGGCGGGGGTTGCGACACAAATTGCCATAGCATCCAAGTACTTTTGCATCATATATCTAGAACCACCAGTAAATGATGAAGGTAAAAGTATAGGTTTACCACAACTTGAGGCATTATTCTCTCCACTTTCAACAGTAGCATTCAAGTTCTTAAGACTTTGCGTTCTAAGTTTAGGTTGTTGTGTCCTTACATAATTCAACCTGGCAGATTCTATCATCGTGTATCCATCAACCAAAAGCAGCTGAAATAGTTTTTTTCGCATTAAGTAACAATGAAAACTGATTCTGTCTATCTTGAATTTTGTAACAAAAGAATTCTCTAATTGTAAGATTGGTTCTAAGTACCTCATTATCAATCGCAATCTCTCTATGTTTAATACCAACTCTATAACCATCTTCTGCATATGGGAAAATAAGTGGATATTGCAAAGCAAGGTAAGAGGGATGAAGCTCACTAATTCTTTGAAGACAACAAGACTTCTTTCTAACAACAATGTCCCGTTTATCAAATGCTCCATCAAAATCACCTGTTAGGATCGAAGGCTCTCATGATTGTGCTTGTTTGTATAATTTGAACAAATCAAGTAGAAATGAACAGAGTTTAAGTGCAGCGGAAATGAATAACAAGCTTTGTAAACACAATCAAAGGGAAAATAGTTTTGATAAACATTTGCTTCTCATTAAGTTGAAAGATTACAAATCAAAGCAAAAGATTATAATGCAAGCTTACAAACTAAGTTCCCCCTCAGCCTAATGCTCCAAGGTTGGTTGTACAAGATGAAATGATTGAATTGAGGAGAAGAACTCACTCAAAACGATCAAATGTAACAGTACAGAGTCCTGTTCCATTAATAGACAATCCAAACCACTGAGGCATCTCAGCTGACGTCACCATGAAAGCGACGTCTAACAGCCTAACAACCTGTATATACTGTTCTTTTACAAACACTGCTAATCTTAACCACTAACTATACATAAAACAGTTGACATACTAAACTATTGCTCTCTCTTTACATTAGTGCTTTCCTCAATGTTGATCAGTCCTTGATTTGGCAGTGCTTTGTCATCAGTAGATTGTACCAGCAGTGCTTAGTTCTCAGCAGTCTTCTGGCTTCATCAGTAGTTTTGAATAACAACAGCAGTTGTATCCGGGCAGTGGATGTAAGACCATCAGCTGTTATAATCACTTTCAAGGGAGAAGACTTAGTGTAAACAGTTGCTTATTGTGAATCCACTGTTATGATCCGGTTTTGGCTTTCATTATCTGTTCCTCTGGTAGGGTTCAATCCCAACATCACCAGTTATTAACGTAGCAATTTCTGATGTTGTTGGCAAATTGTGAACTCTTCCATCCTTATCTCTTGTTCCAATAAGCTTCAAGCTTACATCTTGAAACTCATTTTCTTGAAAACAATCTCTTACCATTCTGAAGGACTGGACAGGAGGATTGCAAAAATCCAACATATCTTTAAGACCCTCTATGGTTGTACTATCAAGCTGGTTTTTTCTTGTAGTTTTGTATTCTATCTGAGAACTGCCAGAAATATAAAATGTTAAAATTTACATTCATTTCAAATGATAATGAATGTAAATATACTGAAAAGCAAAATATATATTCATAAATGCCACAATTATCATAAAGAAATTACCTTACTGCTTTTTGACGATTTACCACTTCGTTTTGTGAATCATATATGTAAAGCTGAGAGAATTTGGGTTCTTCCCCATCGTCCGGAAGTAGACTACCCATTCGATGATAATCCTGACCTTGTAGTCTATATACATAAGGACCTTTACCTCTCTGATAACTTTTGTCAACCTTCCCACCAAGAGATGTGAAGGATAACATCATGTTATATGCTCGAATATTATCCACGAAATTGCGAGATTCTGAGGTATGACTTTTATATAAATGACGTAGTAATGGAGAAGGTGTAGGCGGTCGTGGTAGCTCAACATCTCCATTTGAACAACAAAGAGAATAGGATGTTTTTTTATGTTTTTTATTTCCCCTAAGCATTTCATCTTCCCATAACATTGCATCACATTTAGAATACACAAAGATGGCATCTCCATGATCAATATAATCTACAGACTTAGCAAAATTATAAGTCAACAAAAGTTATCTACATATTGAAAACTTAACAAGAATTTACATTCGTATCTTATACCTTTAGAAATTCCATGAATCTTCTTAACCACAGAATCTGCTAACATCTCATCACTCATTTGTAATTCAATTTTAGATATTCCACATTTATTGAAGCTTGTAAAATAAGACATATATAACAATTCATAAAATCTAGGATTAAATAAATATTTTGTTTCCAAAAATTTAAAACATACAATTTGTAATATCTGATAATGGAGTCCTCTCAACAAAATTAGATGTTTGCTTAGTACTTCTAAAAGGAGTGTGATTGACATTCCTTGATGAGATTTTTCTTGATGAATCTTATAAGACAAAAGTATATAAAATAAACGAACAAAACTACAATTCATAATTAAATTAGAAAAAAAAATATCTACAGTAAGTTTACCTTTTTCATTTGTAGATGAGTGACACACATTACTACTAATATCTGAAATAGCATAAGTAGGAAGGTGATACACATTCCTTCTTTCGACATTGGTGGTTGAAGCTTGTAAAATATAACATATGTAAGGATTCCAAAAACATAACATATACATATATATTTCTTTTAAATTTTGTTTGCAAAACTATAGCACATACCACTTGAAGTATTTGAAAATTGAATCCTTTCAACAGAATCAGATGTTGATGCAGGATGACAACCTCTGTTGTTTCTCTTTTGTTGAAGAACATGCTTCCTTTTTTCTCTTTCTTCAGCACACCTTTGACGTTGAATTGCTTGAAGGTCAACTCCATACTTACTTGAAATTGTGTTATCTGTATCCATAATTTAAAATACTTGATATATACTTCATCTCACCATTGGATCTGACCAGGGTCAATACATGGGTCTTTTGATCAGGGAGCCACTTTAGTACTTTTGAACCCAATGGGTTTCTTGGGAGAGATTTATTCTCTGATGAGCTTGGAGATTTTGGCCTTGAGAAAAATTGTAAAGCAGTATCCTGAACTTCAGACATTCTTTTGAAAGCTTCTTCTATGACTTCGTTTGCTGCAGCTATGTCTTCTGCAACTTCTTTGTCAATTTGCTCTTGTGTCTTTTGTTGATCAAGCTCACTGTCTGAGATATCTGCTGAAATGTTTGGTGATGCAGGTTTGGTTAATACCCTTTTGAAAAGGTTTTGAAGGCTCACTGAACTATCTTCTTTTAGACCCATTTTCTTGATGGCTTCTGTGAAGTACTCAGCTTCCTTTTCTTTATCTTCTTCACTGGTCTGCAGTTTTCCTTTTTCTTGGTTTTTCACAAGGATAGGGTTATCTGCTGATGTGAGCAGTGTTTTAAGAGCATCCAGCTTTTGTTCCATCTTGTTGTAGTCTGGCTTTTTAGAAGTGTATGGGACTGTTGTCCTTCTTTTCTTCAGCCTTTCATAAGCTTCGTCGGTATACTGCTTTGTCCATTTTGTTATGGCTTCAGCAGTATCCACCTTAGCATCTATTAGTTCCTGTCTCTTCTTTTTGTACTCGGATGTCAGATCAGCAATAAGCTTTTTGTATTTGTTCCAATTAGGAGCTGTCTTCTTCTTTCTCGGATCATTTTTAATCCGTTCAATTCTGTTAGCTTCATGCTTTAAAGCGATCATTGGCCATTCTTCAAACTGTTTTTCTTCAGCTGAATAGAATTTTTCTTTCATTATGTATGCAAGATATTCTTTTCTCATTGCTTTTTGTTGATCTGCCTTTTCTTTGCTCAGATCTTGTGCATAGTTTTCCATCAGCTTGACTTTTGTGAGCAAAAAATCCAATTTTTCAGAAATGGCTTCATCACCTTGATCTTTGCATTCAAGTTTAGCTCTAATCTTTGCTTGCCTAGCTTTCATCTAGAGATATTCATCCATGTCTTCTGGGACTATGAAGCCTATGAGAGAAGGAAACCTTCTTTTTGAAGGATCATCCTCAGTGTAAAATTGTTTCATCTCATTTTTCACAGCTTCTAGTTCCAGTGGATATTTAGCAACAACAGGATCATACTTTTCATCAGTAGCCTAAGTTGTTTCTCTTTTTCTTTTGTGAAGCTTTGGTGGAGGTAACTTTGGTTGTGATGTAGGAATGATGAGAGCAGTTGTGGATGGTTGACAAACAGCTGTTGAAACAACTGGTGCTTCAACCTCTGTTGTCATTACAACTACTGATGTGTCAGTAGATGTCTTCTGCTTTTGAGCAGGGGTTGAAGTTTGTGAAGTTGTTTTTGGTGATGTTGATGGAGAATCATCGTCAGGAATGAAAACCCTTCTCCTTTTTATTGTAGGAGAGGCTGATGATGTCTTGGGTGGATCAGTGGTTTGAGTGATGGAAAGTGTCTGACTAACAGCTGTTGTAACATCTGTTGTCTTCTGTTTTATGACAGGAGGTAATGGTGGTAGAGCAGTGGTTTTGGTGGTGTGTGGTGAAGTTGTGTGTGTTGAAGAGATGGCAGCTGTTTAGCTAGCAGTTTTTGTAACTACTGTTGTATCAGCTGTTTGGATGGAAGTTTGAGATTTGGAGCCTTTTGGAGGTGGTTTCGATGTCTGTTTTTCTTGTTCTGGTTCAATATACAAACCATCTTCTATTCCCTTCTTTTTCAACTGGATTTTCTCCCCCTTTTTGGCATTATCTGGAAGGGGGTTATCCATGAAGAGTATAGTGGAAGGAATTTTTCCAGAAGTGCTTTGGAGATGAGCCTTGATAGCTTTGATGTCTGCTTGAGTATCTTTAAATCTCGACTCCACCATGTTTGTCAGCATTTTCACATGTATTTCATGCTGCTGATCAGCCATCTGTTTTTGTTTTCCAAGTAAGGGTTGGAAAATATTCCACAGCTCATTTGCAGCAGGTGCAGGTTGTGCAGATGCTTGAGCTGGAGCAGCAGTGGATTGTGCTTTTTGAGCTTTTAATAGCTGTTGCACCATATCCTTTATCTCAGCAACTGATGTTTCAAGTTTTCCAACTCTGCCCGTCAATTCCTGATATTTTGAATCATCATCCAACTTAATGGAATCATCTGTTTCCCCACCAGCAGTGGTTGTATCAATGTGTGACTTAGGAACTGAGTCCCAAAAATCACCCATTGATGCCCCTTGTTCTTGGTACTAGGGACTTCTTTCTTCAGCACTTGATAATCCTTTGATTGTACCAGTGGACAAAACAGCCTCACTAGTGGTTATCAGTGGTGCTATGGAAGAAATTGCCTTCAAGGGAGTCTGACTGATGAAACAACTGTCCAAATGTAGATCTGTTGATCCAACATTTGTAGTTGCTGCTCCACTTGAATTACTGACAGGAGTTACTTGTAACTCCTGCAGTGTAACCTCCTCAATTGTTGCTGGAATAGCAGATGTATTAGCATCAGACCCAGTCACTTGTGGGAGTATACTCTCAGTGACAGGTGATAGAGAGGAACCGGTTTGTGTCTGAGCTATAGCAACTGAATGCAACAAGGGTATTATTGATTGTGGCAGAATGATTGGTGAGGGTATGGGTGTTGAAAGAGACATGTCCTTGGGATCAGGACTGAGGAAGATGGATCCGATTGGGTCTAGAGCATCATATTGTGAGGTCCCTGTGCTTACAACCTGATCCTTTTGTGAGGATACAGGAGGAGTTTGAGGTAAGGGTGGAGATCTTTCTACCAACTGCTGTGAGGAAGTAGCAGCAATGGTTTTTGGTGACATTTGTTTTGTCACTGGCAGTTGCTCTGGGATCTCATCTTCCAGAGTTGCCTTTGTTTTGGGTTTGGTGGGTTTTCTGGATGTTTTCTTTTTGGTCTTTTTGGTAATGGCAGGTGTGGGTTTCAAAGCAGTGGTTGTGCTGCTATGATCACCTGGAGCAGTGGCCTTAGCAGCAGATGTCTGAGGAGCAATGACAACTGCTAAATTCTGCTCAGACACCTCTGCTTTTGTTTTTATAGGTGCCAACATTCTAGTGAATGTTTCAGGTGTTAAACCTTTTATTTGAAAATAAACACCTTGTTTGAGCAAATTTTCATTTTCTTTTTCAAATTTTTGTTTAAAATAGTAGCTTAGAAATCTTGGAAAAAGTAAGAATGCTTTGCTATCAACGTTTTTTACCAAGTCATTAAAGATTTCCTGGGAATAATTGTAATTTTCATTATTTAAAATAGCATAGCCCAGACATTGAATCTTCAACGGTATTTCGTTAAAAGTTGTTGTTTTATTTGAAACACACATCAAAAGTGTGTGAAATAAAAACCTTGGTGCAGAAGGGAAGTAACCTTTTTGTAAGGTATCTACCTTTGATTGTTCTGCATATCCCCTTTTTAAGAAATCAGTTTTCAACTCGGTTTTATCGAATGAGGTTTTACCTTTCTGATCATCGAGTTTAAAGACTTCTGAGATGGATTGAGGAGTAATTTGAATCGCTTTACCCTGTATGGAGGAGTTGATGGCTACTACTTTATCGTCTTGTTTTTCAAGCGTAGCATTTTTCCAAAATTCTCTCTGGGTTTGCAGGTAAATGGAAGCATCTGCTGTTATCAAAGTTTTGTACTTTGATTCAGATAAGATGTCAATGATGGAATCGAAGGTGTGGTTGTTTGTGGGTTTTGTGAGTAGACCCACATAATTATGAGGAGATTTGTATGGTATTTCAACGGATTCAGCGGCCGTTTGAGCGACCTCTTTGGAAGATGATAGTGATTTTGGTTTTGATTTTGATTTTGATTTTGATTTTGATTTCGTCATTTTGAAAGGAAGAAGAAGAACAGAGAATGATTTAGGATGGAGGGTTGAAAACTGCTTTGAGAAGAGAATTTTAGAATTCAATTCGACAGTGTAAAACCCTGTTTGGGGTTTTGATCAGGGTTTTATTAAGGGAAAAATGAGTGCTGATGTGGCAGCGGTTACAAAGATCTGAGGGCTAAAAACTGACCACGTGCCAACCTCTGATGGTGTGGATGAAGAGTGGAGGACAGTTGTTTTGAGAACCACTGATGTACCAAGCCTCAGTAGTTACAACGGTAATAATGTGAGAACAGTGGATGATTTTTACTATCAGTAGATAGCATATCAGTGGATAAGACATTGATTTTGAACATCAGTGCTTGCCAAGAAATTGAAGGATCAGTGGCTGACTTTCAGCAGTGGACAGTATTTAGGAAACAGATGTTTGAGCAAAACAATGGTTAGGGGTAAGATAATGGTAATGATTTGACAGACAATTATGTCAGCAACTGTTTTGAGAATATTCATTCAAGGTTTTGCCACATGTCATTTACACATTTTGAAGTTTTTACAACTCCTTGACAGTGGTTTAGTACCCCAGATGATGTAAACTTTTTACTAAGGCTACTCATTCTTGCTATAATATTTAGATTAAAACAAGAGTACCCCAGTTTTTCAATGTCTTTTGGTAATCAATGTTTGATCAGTTTTAAGACAAACTTGAGTTAGATATGACCTTGACACATGTACCAAATTCCTTTTAATCTGTTATGAGGATAATACAACCAACAGAAATAAAGGTTATACATCCTGACAGGAGATTGAAGCCTTTACTATCAAAAACCAGTAAGGGTTCAAAATATATTATTCAAAAAAAATGAAGAATGATATATCCTGCCTTATTCGAGAAAATCCTTTTAGAAAAATAAATAAAGGATTTTCTGAAAACAACATAAAAAAGAATCTGGTATAATTTTCACTGAAACTTCTAATCATATCAATCTCAAGCTTATGAAAATAGTCAGTGATTTGACAACAGTGGTATGAAATTTTAAATACATTTTGACCACTGTTTGGTACCATTCTCTTGTTGATTGATTGACAACAGCAAAATGAGGACACAAGATCACATGAGTTTCCGAAAACCCTGGTGTAGATTTTGTTACTATGTGATAATTCTGAAAATTTGTCTAGTCCTTTTGAAAGTTTATTCTCTACGAATACTATTGTTACCTGAACCTTTTCCTGAACCAATGAATGCACACAGTTGCTTAATGACCATTGTTACCCCAACTTTTGACTCTTAAGTGTTTTGTATTTATACTCTTTTCTTTTGACTTCAAAAGTTTTGAGATAAACACACTTTTTGAGTTTTTATGATTATTTTCTTCCCTTTTTACCCTTCCCATTCATAAGTACTGAAATACTCACTGGGAGGTATTTATTGAAGGAATACTTATTCCAAAATCATTTTGTAGCAATGTTTTGAGAGATTTGGTCATTTATGCACATGCTCATGCCAAATTTCACATCACCTATGATCTGGACATTTTTTATCCCTAATTTTCTTAATGTATCTTTAACTAGGTTGGTTTGTTCCTTTTGAGGATCTCAACCTGTTTTTCAACACATAAGATCAAGTGACTAAAGTTTTAATTTCCCTCTTTTTCGTTAGCAAAAACATCAATGTTTTTATGAACATAGGTTTTTGTTAATCCGAGGTTCATACTTTAGCATATAATATAATGAAAACATCACAAATTTCATAGCAACAGTTGAAATCAATTTTGACGAGAAGAAATAATATCATAGTTTAACAGACATGTTTTAGATCTGAAAACTATGAGTGATTTGTGCATGACCTCACATGTTGTGTGAAATTTGTGTGTCTTATGACATCTTGGTTGTTTTACAGAGTATTTGAATAATATCTTTAAACCTGATCACACGTTACTCTATTTTTCAACTAAATACAACCAACCTTAGTATCAACGAATTTTGAGCTGAACTGTTATGTCAAATTGATTGTTAGATCGAATTTGACTGTCCAGGCTCTGATACCAATTGTTAGGATCGAAGGCTCTCATGATTGTGCTTGTTTGTATAATTTGAACAAATCAAGTAGAAATGAACAGAGTTTAAGTGCAACGGAAATGAATAACAAGCTTTGTAAACACAATCAAAGGGAAAATAGTTTTGATAAACATTTGCTTCTCATTAAGTTGAAAGATTACAAATCAAAGCAAAAGATTATAATGCAAGCTTACAAACTAAGCTCCCCCTCAGCCTAATGCTCCAAGGTTGGTTGTACAAGATGAAAGGATTGAATTGAGGAGAAGAACTCACTCAAAAAGATCAAATGTAACAGTACTGAGTCCTGTTCCATTTATAGACGATCCAAACCACTGAGGCATCTCAGCTGACGTCGCCATGAAAGCGACGTCTAACAGCCTAACAACCTGTATCTATTGTTCTTTTACAAACACTGCTAATCTTAACCACTGACTATACATAAAACAATTGACATACTAAACTACTGCTCTCTCTTTACATTAGTGCTTTCCTCAAGGTTGATCAGTCCTTGATTTGGCAGTGCTTTGTTGTAACACCCCTTGTTTTCATAAGTCAAAGTCAAGTCAAGGTCAAAGTCAACGACCGATTTCGCGCAACTTGACTCGTAGAAATTTCTTTATTTGATTCGTATTATGTGGAGTAAGTGTTGTTAATGACAATAATCGATGTGTGTTAATCGTTAATCAATCGACTTATGACTGTGAATCATAGGAAGTAACAATGCGATAAAGTTAACTAATCAATAATCAAGCTACGCTAATCGAATCGACTTCAAATCACAACTCGTGCTACGAACTTTTACTTGTTATTATACGTGTGTGTGTGCCTTACGTGTTACCTGTGCATGTTTATTTGTGTTGTGTGTGATAATCAAACGAACTCAATCGAAACTCGAAATCTAACTCGAATTTCAATCGAACCCGAATCGCGAACGAACTATGATAAATGGTGGGAAATAGATTATGCGAGATATGAGTGTTTGGGACTGAAAGTAATTTGACTAGGAAACCCTATCGTATCGCATCGATCGCAATCGAAATCGAATCAGCAAAAATCGTCGCGTCAAACACACTAACCAAGTGCCATCCAGCCGGATGGCCATCCGATCGGCCGACTTGAAAGATAGAGATAGTTAATTTTTTTCAAAATGCTACAACGAAAACTTCAAAAGTTAAACCATCATACACAAACACATACTTCTTATAGGAAGAAACAATCCACTCGAATCGTCCTCCGACCGGATGACCACCAGAACGGATTGTTATCCGCACGGATTGCTGTCCGATCGAATTACCATCCGATCGAACCCCTATCCGACCCTTTCATACTTTGTGAAGTTTTACGAATCGCTTATCGTTATGCTACCGAATCTATTTAGGCTAACCGTACTCGCTAAGCGCTCCCTTCAATCCATTAATCGCTGTGAGTATACTCGATCCCTTTTTTCTTTAAGCACTTTTGGGTGTTACATACGTTACGAATATTCAAACTACAATTATCACACTACTCAAACTATTTGAACGCTAACCGTTAATTCATGTTATACGTGGCTTATGAATGCTTGTTTGTTATGTTTACACATGGAATGCTGTCTACCTGCCTTAGCAACGATAGTACTATAGTTTGGACTCAGCACCCGTTCACACGGGGGTTGTTAAGGATCTTTTACTTGCATGGATTACGGTGGTACTCATGTATTGCGAACTGCCTCGGGCAGTCAACCCGCAGTCATTGATATCGATGGATCTATGTCGATAACTAACGTGCTTCATTTCACTATGTGTACGTGCTGGTTATGCGTAAACGAATTCGAACTCTATATGCTATTATCAAACTTGTATGCTCACCTTTACATTTTATGTATTGACTTTATTTTAACGTATGTGACAGGTGCTTAGGATGCATATGTGGTAGGAATTTGAAGCTAGAATAACGCTCTAGAGCCCAACAAATAGTTGTCTGTAGATAACGAATCAAGGGTCTCTAGAAGCAGATAAACAATTGCTGTCTATTTAAACCTGAGTTGTCGGAACAGAATATTTGACTGGATTTATGTCTGTAATAGTTATTTTGTTGTTTGAGATACGGTATGGGACGTATTATTTAAATTGAATAGTATTGATAATTGTTATGGAAACTTCTGGACAATCTGTTTCGCTCAGTGCCATGCCCCGATGATTCCGCCATCGGTTGGGGTGTGACAGATTGGTATCAGAGCCATAACTATAGGGAATTTTGCTAGACATGACCTAGTCCGGGTTGATATCTTAGAGACCTAGACTATAGTTAGGAACCAACAGACCGAACTTATGTGCTGTACCCAGCTATTTCTCGCTATCACTGCACTCGAATTTTCAAATAGGGTCAAGCAATTTCGTTGGGATTAGGTGTGAAAACCGCAAACTCTCGACTAAATTGCTTGGTCAGTGCCGATTTTATCGATTTATCAATTATTTCCTCATTATTTTCAATAACAAACGAGGAGAATTATACTAAATCAGGAGTGAAATCCATATTTTGATGAATAATCTCCTCAATTTTGCTAAAACAAGGAAGAAGTTGCTAAGCTAGGGGTGAAACCCTAACCTTGGCAACTTGCTCCTAACTTTTACTCATCTCACCAAAGCCTCGACGAACTCCAACGACCTGAATTCATGAGTATGACCCAGGGAGTACGTGTTGAATGCCCAAGAATCGAGGCAGAAACACGATCCCGAAAGTCAAAGTGTGACGACAAGTCTGTTGAGAATAGTCGAATCACTTTGGGTAGTCAACGTCTAGTAGCTGCAGACGATCTAATTCTCAATTTTATGTGTTTGGAGTCGGCAGTTGTCACTCTGATAATTCGTCAATTTTATGTGTTTTATGTGCTTTTGCTTATTTATGTGTTTAAATTCTTTGAAGATTTACTCGATTTTGCTTTCACTTCGATCGACACGCACGAGTCGCACTGCATTTCTATCCCAAATCGCTAACAAATCGTCGAATTTTGGACAACCCTATGCTACACTACGCTATTCGATATACTAAACGCGATCGCTATACTCGAACGATCGCAAGCTTTGAATAATAGGTCTCTGTTTTCTGACTGCCTCTAGTGACTCAATGCGTGTGTGTTCGTTGCTTCTATGCTCTACATCTTAGGCGTTATGTGAATACGTGCTCTACATGCTTAGGCGTTATGTGATTATGTGCTCTACGTGCTTATGTGTATATGTGAAAGTGTGCTCCATGTGTTATGTGTGTACGTAAATGTACATGTTACTGAGCTTTAGTAAGTAGTAAACGTGTGAGGTGAGATTCGAATACAATGTGTTGAGTTCCGTGGCGATGTCTATTGCAGACAATGTCGTCCGGATCCCGTCATGCACTTTCTCTTCAAGAAAAGAGAGACAGACGTCTTGCTTCCATCATCGCTAAAAGTGTGGCAAAGTCCGTGAGCGATGTTTACGAGAATGCCAGCAAATCATCTGAAGAATCAAGAACCAACGCTCCTAAAGCTGCCGCAAGGCCTTTCAGCTTCAAGCAATTCAAGTCTTGTGGGCCAAAAGAATTCACTGGCGAAGGAGGTCCCACTGCACTATTTCACTGGTTTGACTCCATCGAGGTTACTCTGCGACAGAGTGGTTGCCCTGATGACCTCCGTACTCTGAATGCTACCGGCGTTTTCCAGTCCCGTGCACTAGACTGGTGGACGGCCGAGAGGAACAAGCGAGGGAACGATGCAGCCTACAGTCTGTCGTGGGACGAGCTCAAGGAAGTTATGCTAGAGGAATTCTTCCCTCCTCACGAACGTCAAAAGCTAGAAGATGAATTTTGGCACATACAGCAAAAGGATGGTGACAATGCTGGACTTACTGCTCGTTTCAAACAGCTCAGCATTATCTGTCCCGATCAAGTCAAGACTCCCGACATGACAATCAAGAAGTACATCCGGGCCCTGCCCGACTGCGTTGCTGATTTCGTGCAAGCGGCTAAGACTACGACGATCGAGGAAATCTATCTGTTGGCCGCTGAAATCAACGACAAACGGGTTAAGGCTGGGGTCTGGGATAAGACTTCGAAGCATCTGCATCAAGCTACCGCTACCGTACCAACTGCTGAACCCACCTCATCGAGCAACAAGAGGAAGAACAAGAGAAAGAACAACTCCAGCAATAAGAACCGTGCGATCACTACTGCACCAATTCAAGCTGTACCTGCCCAACAGCGTCAAGTAGCGGCGCCTGTGGCCAATGCACTGCCTGCAAAGCGTGCATACACTGGGCCACACCCGATCTGCCCTACTTGCACCTACCACCACCCAACTGCCATTGCTTGCCTTTATTGTGCTCATTGCAACGTATACGGCCATTTTACTGCCAACTGTTGTATTCGTCAAGCTCCTGCCAATCAAGCTCTACTCACTGCCCCACAGGGTCAACAAGCTCCTCCGGCACCCGCAGTCAAAGCCAGAGCCTGCTTCGCATGTGGCGACCCGAACCATTTCGCCAACATGTGCCCAAACATGGTTGTGAAACAAGAGCCTCAGCAACAGCAGCAACAACAGGCCGCACGCGCCAGAACTTTCAACCTCAATGTGCGTCAAGCCCAGGCCGACAACAACGTGGTCAATGGTACGTTCCTTGTGAATGGTATTTATGCTTCATGTTTGTTTGATACTAGAGCCGATAACTGCTTTGTGTCGCTCAAATTTGAGAAACTCCTTAGTCGTAAACGTTCCCAACTCTCCTCGGCATTCGATGTTGAAGTCGCTACTGGAAGAACCGTCGCCGTCAATTCCGTTGTCCGTGATTGTACTCTTGAGCTCAACAATCACATCTTCCCGATTGACCTTATTCCGATGCAACTCGGAAGTTTCGACGTCATAGTAGGTATGGATTTTCTTCGAGAGAATCATGCTGAAGTTGTGTGCTTCGACAAGATGATTCGTTTTTCGCTCGCGAGTGGTGACTTATTGTGTGTTTATGGCAATATTACTTCAAAGGGGCTCAAGCTTATGTCATGCGTGCAAGCCAGCAAGTATCTCCGCAAGGAATACAGGGCTTTCTTGGCTAACGTTGTAGCAGCGGAGAAGGAAAAGAAAGAGAAGAAGGAAGTGAAAGACGTTCTTATGGTTAGAGAATTTCCTAATGTCTTTCCAGAGGATCTTCCCGGATTACCTCCAAGTCGTGATATCGACTTTCGTATCGACCTCATTCCTGGAGCAAATCCTATTGCCAAAGCTCCTTATCGACTTGCGCCGTCCGAAATGCGCGAGCTCTCAACCCAACTCCAGGAATTACTTGAGAATGGCTTCATTCGCCCGAGCACCTCTCCTTGGGGCGCGCCAGTCCTCTTCGTCAAAAAGAAGGACGGGTCGTTCCGGATGTGCATCGACTATCGGGAATTGAGTAAGTTAACTATCAAGAACCGCTATCCCCTACCTCGCATCGACGATTTGTTTGATCAACTACAAGGCGCTACGTGTTTCTCGAAGATCGACCTACGTTCAGGATATCACCAGCTACGTATTCAAGAAGAGGATATACCCAAAACCGCATTTCGCACTCGATACGGTCACTACGAATTCGTTGTCATGCCTTTTGGTTTAACCAACGCACCAGCGGTTTTCATGGATCTGATGAATTGCGTGTGTAAACCATATCTCGACCGTTTCGTCATCGTATTCATCGACGATGTCTTGATTTATTCCAAATCAAAGACCGAACACGCGCAACATCTACGTTTAGTTCTCGAGTTACTCCAGGGGAACCAACTCTATGCCAAGTTCTCCAAGTGTGAATTCTGGTCGGAGGAAGTTCAGTTTCTGGGTCACATTGTAAATAGTCAAGGCATTCACGTCGATCCTGCAAAGATTGAGGCTGTCAAGAGCTGGGTTACACCTAAGAACCCGTCTGAAGTCCGCTCTTTTCTCGGACTAGCGGGCTATTATCGACGATTTATCGAAGGATTCTCGAAGATTGCTGTACCGCTTACCTCTCTTACGCATAAGGATCAGCCTTTTGTCTGGGGAACCAAACAAGAGACTGCCTTCCAAACCCTCAAGCACATGCTTTGCAATGCTCATGTCCTCACGTTGCCCGACGGAAACAATGATTTCATTGTCTACTGTGATGCTTCCAACCTTGGTCTTGGTTGTGTTCTCATGCAACGGGACAAGCTCATAGCTTACGCATCTCGTCAGCTCAAAATCCACGAGAAGAATTATACAACCCATGATCTCGAGCTAGGCGCAGTTGTTTTTGCGTTAAAGATTTGGCGACACTACCTTTATGGTACCAAGTGTACGATCTTCACCGATCATAGGAGCCTACAACACATCTTTAATCAGAAAGAACTTAATATGCGTCAACGCCGATGGGTAGAACTTCTCAACGATTACGACTGTGAGATCCGTTATCACCCAGGCAAGGCGAATGTTGTTGCCGACGCACTCAGCAGGCGGAGTTATCTGCTTAGCACTCGTAATGTTCAAGCCCAACACGATCTCGAAACCCTTATTCGCGATGCTCAACATGCATGTTTTAATGAACGCACCCTGAAGAAAGAAAGAATCTACCACGATGGAGCCCAACTTGTGAGCAAATCGAATGGGATATTCCACTTCCTAGACCGAATTTGGATTCCCAAACGAACGGACTTACGACAAATTTTGATGGACGAAGCCCACAAACCTCGGTATTCTATTCACCCCGGTGCCGACAAAATGTACCAGGATCTCCGTTATAGGTACTGGTGGCCGGGTATGAAAAGGGATATTGCTCTCTACGTCGGAAAATGCCTAAATTGTGCTAGAGTCAAGGCTGAACATCAAAGACCCTCTGGCTTACTCAAACAACCACCAATTCCCATGTGGAAGTGGGAGAGCATAGCCATGGACTTTATAACCAAGCTACCGCACACGTCATCAGGTCACGACAGCATTTGGGTTGTGGTCGACCGTTTGACTAAATCAACTCACTTTTTGCCGATACGAGAAGACTACAAGGTAGAACGATTAGCCCAAATCTACACCGACGAGATGATTTGTAATCATGGGACGCCTCGTAACATCATTTCTGACCGTGATGCTCGGTTTACCTCGCGACTGTGGGAAACGTTTCAAACGGCACTCGGTACATCGCTTAATCTAACTACCGCTTTCCACCCTCAAACCGACGGTCAGACTGAAAGAACGATTCGTACTCTTGAAGACATGCTTCGTTCGTGTGTCTTAGACTTCGGTGGTAATTGGGATAAATACCTGCCGTTAGTTGAATTCTCGTATAACAACAGCTACCATTCTAGCATCCAAATGGCACCATTCGAGGCATTATACAGAAGAAGATGTCGATCGCCTATTGTATGGCATGAGATCGGTCATTCGCAATTAACCGGTCCTGAGTTATTACAAGAAACGACAGACAAAATTTTCCAAATTCGAGACAACCTGGTGAAAGCTCGGGATCGACAGAAAAGTTACGCCGATAAGAAACGCAAGCCCCGGGAATTTGACGTTGGTGACCACGTACTCCTAAAGGTATCACCTTGGAAGGGTGTGGTCCGATTCGGCAAGAAAGGGAAACTCGCGCCTCGATATGTTGGACCTTTTAAGATTCTGGAAAGGATCGGAAAAGTCGCATACAGACTCGAATTACCGGAGGAACTTAGTAATGTCCACCCGACTTTCCACGTGTCAAACCTCCGAAAGTGCCTCGCCAACCACGATTTACATGTTCCTCTAGACGATCTACAAGTGAACGAAACATTACACTTCGTGGAAAAGCCTGTCGAAATCATGGATCGCCAAGCCAAGCAGCTCAGACGCTCACGCATTCCTATTGTGAAAGTCCGATGGGAAGGCAAACGAGGCGCAGAGTTCACTTGGGAACTCGAAAGCGACATGAAGGCTAAGTACCCGCAGCTGTTTAAAGAGAAAGTCTAGAAAGAGAAAGTTCTCAAACGTGATTCACGGTGATGCACAACTTCCAGCTTAATTTCGGGACGAAATTCCCTAAACAAGGGGAGGCTGTAACACCCCGTGTTTTCATAAGTCAAAGTCAAGTCAAGGTCAAAGTCAACGACCGATTTCGCGCAACTTGACTCGTAGAAATTTCTTTATTTGATTCGTATTATGTGGAGTAAGTGTTGTTAATGACAATAATCGATGTGTGTTAATCGTTAATCAATCGACTTACGACTGTGAATCATAGGAAGTAACAATGCGATAAAGTTAACTAATCAATAATCAAGCTACGCTAATCGAATCGACTTCAAATCGCAACTCGTGCTACGAACTTTTACTTGTTATTATACGTGTGTGTGTGCCTTACGTGTTACCTGTGCATGTTTATTTGTGTTGTGTGTGATAATCAAACGAACTCAATCGAAACTCGAAATCTAACTCGAATTTCAATCGAACCCGAATCGCGAACGAACTATGATAAATGGTGGAAAATAGATTATGCGAGATATGAGTGTTTGGGACTGAAAGTAATTTGACTAGGAAACCCTATCGTATCGCATCGATCGCAATCGAAATCGAATCAGCAAAAATCGTCACGTCAAACACACTAACCAAGTGCCATCCGGCCGGATAGCCATCCGACCGGATAGCCACTTGGTGAAGGATGACAGGTGCCATCCGACCGAGATGCCATCCGACCGGACAGTCATCCGGGCGATGTGCTATCCGACCGGACAACCCTTTCCTCTTTTGGCATCCTATAAATACCCCTGTCATTGTCATCTTTTCCACTTTTAGAAATCCCTGTTCGACAAGCACGCTTAACCCAACCTTTTCTCAGATTTCTCTCGATTCCGGTAAGATCTCATCCTAAATCTTGTACTCTCTTGATCTACACGCACTCCTACACCTTTCTATCTTTTAAATCTTAACTTTTAACCGTGAAATCACTAGATTTCGGGTGTTCTAAGGTGATGTCATCATGAGTTCTTCAAGAACATCATGTTTTGACCTCAACCCACCAAGAACAACTTAGATCTAACCGATTTCCACAGAGATCTTGTAAAGATCTTGACACAAGTGTGGTGAAAAAGGATTGAAAGATGGTTTTAACTTTCTTTCAACTCTTTCGCACTCGAAGTACTCAAAACCGATAGGATCCGACCCTGAATTAGTCTTCTACTCAATTATAGTGTTGTACTAGTTCAAGATCCGGATTCTACTCACGAGACTATCGACTTCGGGTTAACCAAGAACAACGGTCTCGAGCCGATAACCGGCCGGACTAGGGTGATCCCTGGTCGGGTTGGTCATCTGGGTTGAACTAGGGGTTCTGTAGGCTAACACGTTGTCAAAGTGACTCGACATAACGACAAACCTTCAAAACGACCAAGTGTAGAACGAACAGGACAATCGGAGCGGATTGCCATTCGACCGGATTACCATCCGACCGGATAGGTCACCCGAACGAATTGCCACCCGAACGGATTACACTTGGGTCCCACCTTTAAACAATCTTAATTAAAGTTTGGGTATTGAACAAATTGCAATCCGATCGAACGACCCTCTAAAAGGATTACTCTTCGGATCATGAGATACTAAGACTTTAAAAGACTTAACAATGTCCAACATGCTCAATAGCACGAATTGCCATCCGATCGAATTGCCATCCAATCGAATGACACTTCTGTAGTGAACTTGTTTTCAATAAGTAACCTCATCACTAAGTCACCGTCCGACCGGATGACCATTCGAACGAATTGCCATCCGCACGACTAGTCATCCGATCGGCCGACTTGAAAGATAGAGATACTTAATTGTTTTCAAAATGCTACAACGAAAACTTCAAAAGTCAAACCATCATACACAAACACATACTTCTTATAGGAAGAAACAATCCACTCGAATCGTCCTCCGACCGGATCACTATCCGACCGGATGACCACCCGAACGGATTGTTATCTGCACGGATTGCTGTCCGATCGAATTACCATCCGATCGAACCCCTATCCGACCCTTTCATACTTTGTGACGTTTTACGAATCGCTTATCATTATGCTACCGAATCTATTCAGGCTAACCGTACTCGCTAAGCGCTCCCTTCAATCCATTAATCGCTGTGAGTATACTCGATCCCTTTTTGCTTTAAGCACTTTTGGGTGTTACATACGTTACGAATATTCAAACTACAATTATCACACTACTCAAACTATTTGAACGCTAACCGTTAATGCATGTTATACGTGGCTTATGAATGCTTGTTTGTTATGTTTACACATGGAATGTTGTCTACCTGCCTTAGCAACGATAGTACTATAGTTTGGACTCAGCACCCGTTCACACGGGGGTTGTTAAGGATCTTTTACTTGCATGGATTACGGTGGTAATCATGTATTGCGAACTGCCTCCGGCAGTCATTGGTATCGATGGATCTATGTCGATAACTAACGTGCTTCATTTCACTATGTGTACGTGCTGGTTATGCGTAAACGAATTCGAACTCTATATGCTATTATCAAACTTGTATGCTCACCTTTACATTTTATGTATTGACTTTATTTTAACGTATGTGATAGGTGCTTAGGATGCATATGTGGTAGGAATTTGAAGCTAGAATAACGCTCTAGAGCCCAACAAATAGTTGTCTGTAGATAACGAATCAAGGGTCTCTAGAAGCAGATAAACAATTGCTGTCTATTTAAACCTGAGTTGTCAGAACAGAATATTTGACTGGATTTATGTATGTAATAATTATTTTGTTGTTTGAGATATGGTATGGGACGTATTATTTAAATTGAATAGTATTGATAATTGTTATGGAAACTTCTGGACAATCTGTTTCGCTCAGTGCCATGCCCCGATGATTCCGCCATCGGTTGGGGTGTGACATTTGTCATCAGTAGATTGTACCAGCAGTGCTTAGTTCTCAGCAGTCTTCTGGCTTCATCAGTAGTTTTGAATAACAGCAGCAGTTGTATCCGGGCAGTGGATGTAAGACCATCAGCTGTTATAATCACTTTCAAGGGAGAAGACTTAGTGTAAACAGTTGCTTATTGTGAATCCACTGTTGTGATCCGATTTTGGCTTTCATTATTTGTTCCTCTGGTAGGGTTCAATCCCAACATCACCAGTTATTAACGTAGCAATTTATGATGTTGTTGGCAAATTGTGAACTCTTCCATCCTTATCTCTTGTTCCAATAAGCTTCAAGCTTACATCTTGAAACTCATTTTCTTGAAAACAATCTCTTACCATTCTGAAGGACTGGACAGGAGGATTGCAAAAATCCAACATATCTTTAAGACCCTCTATGGTTGTACTATCAAGCTGGTTGTTTCTTGTAGTTTTGTATTCTATCTGAGAACTGCCAGAAATATAAAATGTTAAGATTTACATTCATTTCAAATGATAATGAATGTAAATATACTGAAAAGCAAAATATATATTCATAAATGCCACAATTATCATAAAGAAATTACCTTACTGCTTTTTGACGATTTACCACTTCGTTTTGTGAATCATATATGTAAAGCTGAGAGAATTTGGGTTCTTCCCCATCGTCCGGAAGTAGACAACCCATTCGATGATAATCCTGACCTTGTAGTCTAAATACATAAGGACCTTTACCTCTCTGATAACTTTTGTCAACCTTCCCACCAAGAGATGTGAAGGATAACATCATGTTATATGCTCGAATATTATCCATGAAATTGCGAGATTGTGAGGTATGACTTTTATATAAATGACGTAGTAATGGAGAAGGTGTAGGCGGTCGTGGTAGCTCAACATCTCCATTTGAACAACAAAGAGAATAGGATGTTTTTTTACGTTTTTTATTTCCCCTAAGCATTTCATCTTCCCATAACATTGCATCACATTTAGAACACACAAAGATGGCATCTCCATGATCAATATAATCTACAGACTTAGCAAATTTATAAGTCAACAAAAGTTATCTACATATTGAAAACTTAACAAGAATTTACATTCGTATCTTATACCTTTAGAAATTCCATGAATCTTCTTAACCACAGAATCTGCTAACATCTCATCACTCATTTGTAATTCAATTTTAGATATTCCACATTTATTGAAGCTTGTAAAATAAGACATATATAACAATTCATAAAATCTAAGATTAAATAAATATTTTGTTTCCAAAAATTTAAAACATACAATTTGTAATATCTGATAATGGAGTCCTCTCAACAAAATTAGATGTTTGCTTAGTACTTCTAAAAGGAGTGTGATTGACATTCCTTGATGAGATTTTTCTTGATGAATCTTATAAGACAAAAGTATATAAAATAAACAAACAAAACTACAATTCATAATTAAATTAGAAAAAAAAATACCTGCAGTAAGTTTACCTTTTTCATTTGTAGATGAGTGACACACATTACTACTAATATCTGGAATAGCATAAGTAGGAAGGTGATACACATTCCTTCTTTCAACATTGGTGGTTGAAGCTTGTAAAATATAACATATGTAAGGATTCCAAAAACATAACATATACATACACATTTCTTTTAATTTTTTTTTTGCAAAACTATAGCACATACCACTTGAAGTATTTGAAAATGGAATCCTTTCAACAGAATCAGATGTTGATGCAGGATGACAACCTCTGTTGTTTCTCTTTTGTTGAAGAACATGCTTCCTTTTTTTCTCTTTCTTCAGCACACCTTTGACGTTGAATTGCTTGAAGGTCAACTTCATACTTACTTGAAATTGTGTTATCTGTATCCATAATTTAAAATACTTGAATGAAAAAGATTGTTAACCACTCGAGAAAAGAACTTTGAAAGTATTGTGAAAATTATTTGAAATTACCAAAAAATATCTGCAGTAAGTATACCTTTTACTTGTGTAGATGAGTGAAACAAATTACTACTAATATTTGGAGTAGCATAAGCAGGAAGATGATACACATTCCTTCTTTCAACATTGGTGGTTGAAACTTGTAAAATAGAACATATGTAAGGATTCCAAAAACATAACATATACATACATATTTCTTTCAAATTTTGTTTGCAAAACTATAACACATACCACTTGAAGTATTTGAAAATGGAATCCTTTCAACAAAATCAGATGTTGTGGTAGGATAACAACCTGTTTTGTTTCTCTTTTGTTGAAGAACATACTTCCTTTTTTCTCTTTCTTCAGCACAGCTTTGACGTTGACTTGCTTGAAGGTCAACTTCATACTTACTTGAAATTGTGTTATCTGTATCCATAATTTAAAATACTTGAATGAAGAAGATTGTTGACCACTCAAGGAAAGAACTTCGAACATATTGTGAAAATTTTTTGAAATTACCAAAAAATATCTGCAGTAAGTATACCTTTTACTTCTGTAGATGAGTGAAACAAATTACTGCTAATATTTGGAGCTGCATAAGCAGGAAAATGATACACATTCCTTCTCTCAACATTGCTTGTTGAAACTTGTAAAATACGAAACATGTGTAAGGATTCCCAAAACACAACATATAAATATATATTTCTTGTAAAATTTTGTTTGCAAACCTATAAGGCATACCACTTGGAGTGTTTAATAATTGAATCCTTTTAACAGAATCGGATGTTAATGAACGATGAAAACCACTGTTGTTTCGCTTTTGTTGCAGAACACCCTTCCTTTTTTTCCTTGCTTCAGCAAGGACTTGACTTTGACTTGGTTAAAAGAACAGTTCATACTTACTTGAAATTCTATTATCTGTATCCATAATTTCAAATATCTGAATGAAGAAGATTGTTAAGCACTCAAGAAAAAGACTTTCAAAGTATTTTGAAAATGGTTTGAATTATTTGAAAATGATTTGAATTATTTGAAAAGGAAAGCTGTATTATTAGGGGGTAAAATGTAAGTTCCTTATCTCAATGGCGGTAAAATGTAATTTATTATTCCAATGGCGGTTTACCTTTTTACATAGAGGCGGGTAGAAACATACTTTACCTTTTTAACGACTCTCCAAATCCCCTTTACAAAATTGTTTGTCTGATCTCATAAAAAGTGCTTCAAGTTTTAATCTCCGATGTCCATTTCAATATTGAATCACTCCACTTGAATACTTCTTACTTTTGACATCATCAACAACTTCGATCAAGGTATAATAATATTTATTAAAATTTGTATATATATTAGTTTCATATGCACATGATTAACAACTGTTATGAAGACTGTTCTCAATGTATTGCATGTTTTAGATGATATATCAAGTTAATTTTACAAGCTTTTTTATTTTTTATAATGTTTCCGATTTGAAGTTTTGTTTGATATGGTGTTACATTTGGATTCTTGAAAGCAATCGATAAGGTATATTTTGTTGTTTTTCTTACTTGATATTAAAGAATATGATTAAATGACAAATCTTTTATTTATGGACTTGCAAAAAAAAGTTATTGACAGTGGTACTCGATTCTACAGTTTTTAGAGGAATCTTTATTTATTGATATACTCTAGATAAATCGATAAATATTAAATGCGTTATCTGAATGACATAGATATGTTAAACATTGTTGGTTCATATTTGTTATCACAGTCTTTATAAATAATGAAGTATCTGATAAAATACATTGTCTCATTTTTTCTTTGATTTTTAACCAGAAACATCATATCTTGGAAGATGTCTTTTTATAAATATTTGGATTCTCTTAATTCCAAAATCTTGGTAAGATTATTACATTAAAACCATTTTCTACAGTTTTATTGTTAACAATTAATTCACATATAACACTTGCCAATACTTAAATACTTGAACTCAACAGATAATACCACAAAACTTTGCAAACAATCATTTACTCAAAGAAGTTCCTGGTAACGTTGGCGTTATAGAGTGTGTAAACGGTATGAGATGGGATTACCGATTCTCAAAACACAATGGAACTTTTTCTCTAAAGGAAGGATGGTCCTCAGTTGTCTCTGACCTTTCATTGAAAGAAGGATGTATGTTGGCATTTAAAAAAACTACACCATATACATATCTGCTGACACCTTTTGAAAAAGTTCATCATTATCCAACAAAACTCCCAATGATTTCTATGTTCACATCAATATCGTTTGAGAGGAAGTTTGGATGTATGGATTCATTCTCCCATAGTTTTACGGATGTTTGTAAGGACGTGTTTGTAAGTTTTGGTATTTTAATCCAATACTTAAATGTTACTATAGTAATTAATGATATAGTTGTTAATTTTACTGTACCTTTGTTGATTTCATAATTTTATATCTTTTTGTTCAACTAATACCCAAGGAGTGAGTCAACGTCAGTATAGGAGTTGGTAAACTTAAAGAGACATTTAAGATCTATGTGAATCAGTGGGACTCTTTTGATGTACTACTTCAACGTGATCCTCTTCGGAATTGTTACTTTATAACCGATGGATGGGAAAAGGTTGTACACTACATGGGTATGCAAACAGGAATTGTACTTGTTTTAAGATACGTAGCGGATTACATCTTTCTGCTTACTGCCTTTGATTTGAATGGATGTGAGATTGTTGCACCCAAATCCAATGACAGTCCGATAGACGATACTTCCTCACCCAATTTAGAAGTTGCTCAAATTACCGAGGATCTGCATCACCAGTCGGATGTTGAAGAATCCAATGACACAGATTCTGATAGTGATTATGTTGTATCGAATGAATCATCCGATGATATCGACGACACAGATTTTGATGCTGCTGTTTCATATTATGAAGCTGATCCTGATGTATACCCCTTATAATTCGTATGGTACTGCAGCAAACATTTTGTAAGTTTATTCTGTTAATATATTATTCCTCATTCTTTGGATGTTAAATGTTTGTTAGAATTAAGGTGTTTTTTTTGTTACTTTACTTAAATACATTATGTATTCCTTATTAATTATTGGTATTTTATATTTATTTTTAAGCGTTTGAATGTGAAAGTAGCGTCTTTATCAAGGATTCATAGAACATTAAAGATGACAGTTGAAAATCTGAATGGAGTTGACACTGTAATTGACTTTCGACGGGAGAAGCATGGCAAGGGATTTAGTTACGCGGCTTGTCAATTCACCAAGAAGTTCACGAAGCCCAATGGTATCTACAGAAATATGAGATGCAAATTTGTCTACTCTGAAGAAAAAGCCACGCTGATCTTAAAGAAAGTCTACAGATAGTTGTGGTTGTTGGTATTATCTCATTTGAAATAAATTATGGGATGGTGATGTATCAAACTTCTATATTTTGAAAACTTACGACTTACGAATATTTAAATTATAATCATGTATGCTTATCTCGTTATTTATATTAACTTAAACCTTTGTTGTACATTCTCCATATATTTTAATTGGCTCTTCATGATACATTAGAACTTGAATTATACTCTGTAAATTTATGGGCAGTCATGGATACTTTAAAAGGCTTCAACAAATTTATGGACAATCATCGACACTTAAAAGGCTTTTCTTAAAAGGCTTCAACAAATTTATGGGCAGTCATCGACACTTAAAAGGCTTCAACAAATTTATGGGTGATCATTGTCATAACTTCACTTGAATTAACCTCTGACTACAAACAAATTTATACACTCAACCTCTATTCTGGTGATGTCTGACAAACCAAAAGCTCTGTCAAACAGAAAATATGTTCAAGCAAAGTCTGTTGTTCCAAACAACCTCTGCTGATAAACACAACCTCTACTGCTGAATATGAATACAAAAGCATCATAAAGCTAACATCTGCTGTTACTTAAAAGGCTTTTCTTAAAAGGATTCAACAAATTTATGGGCAGTCTTCGACACTTAAAAGGCTTCAACAAATTTATGGGTGATCATTGTCATAACTTCACTTGAACTAACCTCTGACTACAAACAAATTAATGCACTCAACCTCTATAACTCTATTTAGATAAAGTCTGACAAACCAAAAGCTCTGTCAAACAGAAAATTTGTTCAAGCAAAGTCTGTTGTTCCAAACAACCTCTGCTGATAAACACAAACACTGTTATAGCAAATAACCTCTGCTGATAAACACAACCTCTGCTGCTGAATATGAATACAAAAGCATCATAAAGCTAACATCTGCTGTTACTTAACAGATGATACAATCTTTAAACATTTTGACATCTGCTGTTGAAACAAAGGTCTGCCAAACATAACATCTGCTGATCATTCCACAGTATAGATTGCTAACATCTGTTGTGCCTTAACAGATGATGCAGTTCAACAGAGGATTTCAAACATCTGTTTACACACGCATCATGAGGAACATCTGCTGATAAACACCGAGATGGTTCAAGCAAAGGTCTGCCTAAGAGAACCTCTGCTATGGACTAACAGATGATGCAGTTCAACAGAGAATGTTTAACAGCAGTGCTTTAATAGACCATGATCAACAGATGATAATATAATAACAATAATATTCAAACTGTAGCAATTACATTTTCATAAATCTAACAACCATCATCGAAGTTGTAACAAAATCTAAACACTGATACACTAAACACTGTTACATAAGAAAAACTGATACATAAATACTGATGTTGAATCCGCTGTAGATGCTGAACCACTGCTGTTACTGACCAGTGGTTTTCCTTTGGTTGATCAGGCCTTAGGTACATAAGTGTCTATCTTTAACAGGGCTTTGTCTTCAACAATGGATAGGTCTCATCAGTCTTTAAGTCCATCAGTCTTTATAAGGAGCAGTGGTTAGTTATAACAGTCCTTAGCATGATCAGCTGTTATAACCACTCCATAACCCTTTGAGAGGAAGCAAGTGTCCGTCTTTTAAATTGAGAGGAATCATTGCATTACATCCCTGTTGAGAAACAGAATCAATAAATTTAGGGAAAATGGGTTTGAAAGATGACAACCCAACAGTGGAGGATCTCATTCGACAGCTCTGATAAATTCAATGGTATTCTCAAATAAGGCTTCCTAGATTTTTGAAGACCGACAAATGTCCACAGTGATGCTTCTTTGGACATTTTTCGGTCTTCAAAAATCTAGGAAGCATTATATGAGAATACCCTTGAATTTATCGAAGCTGTAGAATGAGACCCTCAACTGTTGGGTTATCATCTTTCAACCCCATTTTCCCTAAATTTATCAATTCTGTTTTTCAGACCTCCCAAAGCCACCTATCCGCCTCCAAAGAGATCGAGAGCTTGAAGCATAACTTGGACTTGCTGTCATTCCACCAGTTGAGTATTTAATCCCAATATACCAACTGTCATTCCACCAGTGGTACACCAATGCAAGCATCTGAATAAACAATAACAAATCAAAGACAAAATCAAAAGCTACAAACATATCAAACAAATTTCATAGAATCATGATTTATTTTAAACACATATACATCTATTTTTAAACACAAACAGACATTACCTCTTCATCAATAAAGTTGAGATCCATTTTATAACCTTGATTACATTTCGAAGTTCGGCCAACAAACTCAAGACTTCCACGCTAAATAACAAATCCAGCAAGATCTACCTGAAGAACATTTAGCATACAAACCTTCAGTTTGTGATAAAAAGGAAAAATAAAAAAATATCTATTTTTAAACTACCGTTGGTCTGCATAATATTCAAATCGATGTTAAACATGATGAATAAACAAACATCACCAGCTTTTCTTATGTCATTGGGATTTCTCCTTTTACAAACATATCAAAATCAATCTACTCGTAATCACATGGTACACCAATGCAAGCATCTGAATAAACAATAAAAAAATCAAAGACAAAATCAAAAGCTACAAACATATCAAACAAATTTCATAGAATCATGAAAGAAATTAGGTCACGGATTGTTACCAGATTTAGAGAGAGAAGAATTGATGGAAGCATTGGAAAAGATGACGATTTGAAGAAACTTCAATCTGGAAAACATGTAACAAAGCTCAAGAAATAACGAAGAAGAAGAAGAAGAACTGACTAGAAAGTGTATTAACAATTACCAAGTGATGCTTATTACCTGATTTATTTTAAACACATATACATCTATTTTTAAACACAAACAGACATTACCTCTTCATCAATAAAGTTGAGATCCATTTTATAACCTTGATTACGTTTCGAAGTTCGGCCAACAAACTCAAGACTTCCACACCAAATAACAAATCTAGCAAGATCTACCTGAAGAACATTTAGCATACAAACCTTCAGTTTGTGATAAAAAAAAATAAAAAAAAATCTATTTTTAAACTACCGTTGGTCTGCATAATATTCAAATCGATATTAAACATGATGAATAAACAGACATCACCAGCTTTTCTTATGTCATTGGGATTTCTCCTTTTACAAACATATCAAAATCAATCTACTAATCACATGGTACACCAATGCAAGCATCTGAATAAACAATAAAAAATCAAAGACAAAATCAAAAGCTACAAACATATCAAACAAATTTCATAGAATCATGAAAGAAATTAGGTCACGGATTGTTACCAGATTTAGCGAGAGAAGAGTCGATGGAAGCATTGGAGAAGATGACGATTTGAAGAAACTTCAATCTAGAAAACATGTAACAAAGCTCAAGAAATAACGAAGAAGAAGAAGAACTGATTACAAAGTGTATTAACAATTACCAAGTGATGCTTATTACCTGATTTATTTTAAACACATATACATCTATTTTTAAACACAAACAAACATTACCTCTTCATCAATAAAGTTGAGATCCATTTTATAACCTTGATTACATTTGGAAGTTCGGCCAACGAACTCAAGACTTCCACACCAAATAACAAATCCAGCAAAATCTACCTGAAGAACATTTAGCATACAAACTTTCAGTTTGTGATAAAAAGAAAAAATTAAAAAATATCTATTTTTAAACTACCGTTGGTCTGCATAATATTCAAATCGAAGTTAAATGCAACGCCTCTGTCGTCTTCATCCTCTTCTCTGTATCTACAGTTTTAGAGATAGAGAGTTGAGAGAGAGTAGACAGAGAGATTGAAATGGGTTTTTGAAATTATGATTGGGTTTGGATTTGGGTTTGAATTTATATTTGAGAGAGAGAAGAATTGAAGCTCTGATGACATTAAATGCAAATTACATATCCCTATAAGTTTTAAATTTCAAATTACCCTCCCGTTTTACTGAAACATCAGTGGTTTGAATTTTGAATGAAAATCAGTGGTTTCATAATTGAACATGGGCCAGACCTTTGAAATTTGAAAGTGGGGCAGTGGTTTGAGGGCAGATCTTTGAATTATGATGTCATTATGCTCCCTCTATGGCTGTCACCTCATCGTCGATGACATAAGAAAAACCTTGTTGGACAGCCTCTCCTGCTGACACATCAGCTTTTCTTATGTCATTGGGATTTCTCCTTTTATAGAAAGTATAGATAGATATAGATGTTTAGTATCAAACTAAAGTTTCAAACGTAAAGTTAAAAAATATTAAATTGTAAATGTTAATTACTAAATTAAGTATTAAAGATTAAATTAACATATTAGAATAATGCTTTAAGTTATTTGAGCTGAATTACTAAGTATATTAAACAATGGTAATTAACTTTTAATATAAAAATACTTTAGGTCTTAGTTTCATATACTAAATTAAAACATTGATTATATTTAAAATAGTAATGTGCAATTTGCCTTCCTGAGGTGTGGTCTCGATTGTCGTCTGACTCCCTGTCTTTCATTTTTTGTCCGCTGACTCCCTGACATGGTTATTTCATTGCCATCTGCCCCTCTATCGATAATCAACAGTTAAGTTGACCGTTAGAAATGGTTGAATTTACCATTTACCCTCAGGTGCATTATTAAACATTCTCTCTCTCTCTCTCTCTCTCTCTCTCTTATCTAGCGTTGTGTGCAACCCTAATTTTGAGTCCATGTCCGCAAATCGCAAGCAAGCTTCAACCCGATCATCAAGAACAATGTCGGAATGGTCTTCTTCTTCAACCACGAAACAGAGCACACCGAAGTACAAGGGTTTGAAAGGGAGTTCGTCAAAAAGTGTTTGCTCAATGTGTAGAGGTGTGACAACCATGAAACTGTCACGTACCGAAGCTAACTTTAAACAACCGTTCTCTCGTGTGTAAGTGTACACTCTTGTAGCTGAAGTGAAAAACCTGCATCATCAGATTCAGTTGTTTGTGTCTTGAAATTATAATGTGGATTTTCTGTGTTTACAAGTCCTTGAATTGGTGAGATTATGTGTGTTGAACAGCAGACGAAATGTGGTTTCTTAAGATGGGTTGATGATCCCATATGTGATAGATTTGAAAGTGTAGTTCCTCCAAATGGTCTTCAATTGGACGAGCTCTCCAATCTCCACCAGCCATAACGAGAATTGCGTTGTAATTGAAGCACTATTCGACAAATTTTAAATGTTCTTATCGAAAGCATGGATTTTCTGAATACCACAGGGTCGCAAACACATAGAAGAAAGGATTTGAGGGTTTTATTTAAGAAGGAGATGCGAAATTACCATTATAACCCTCTAGTGGACAATCAAACATCGTTCACTTAACTGTTGACTAACGACGGGGGCAGATGGCAATGAAATAACCACGTCAGGGAATTAGCGGGCAAAAATTGAAAAATAGGGAGTCAGACGACAATCTGGACCAAATCTCAGGGAGGCAAATTGCACTTTACTCTATTTAAAAAGTAGAGTTAGGTTCCGGTATAATTGGGTCTTAATATACAAATTGGACTTAACATGAGAAATGGAGGGATTTTTTTTTAAATTTTCTTATCTTGTCAAGCACGTATTTTAGTTACAGGATCTAAAAAAATCGTGTTTTAGTAATTACATAATTACTCTACTAGTATGTAAACACAATTTTTTGTTTACATTTTGCAATTAAACATCTAATTAAGTAGATGAAAAACAAAAGTTTCTTTCACTTCTCATGTTAAGGCCATTTTATATATTAAAGACTCATTTGAATTTGATCCTTACACTTAAAAAGTATTAGATAAATATATTTAAGTATTCAATATTAAGTCAAACTAGGATTGCGACCCGCCGCAATGCGGCGGGGATTGTTTAGTTATAACTAAGTCAATCTAGGACCTGCACGTTATGTTAAACCTGTCAAACGGGGGAAAAATAGACGATGTAAAAACGTTCACCCAAACACGCACATTGCGTTGTGTTAACTCGCAAAATTTAGAACGAAACGTAAAACCGTTAAACCAAATACGCACGTTGCGATGTGTTAAGTCACAAAATTTAGAACCAAGCATAAAGCGAAAAATTTGCGGAAAATGAAAACTATAAAGGATCAAAGTTGAAAGTAAAAAAAGTTGTGAGGATAGATTGTAAAAGATAAAAAGTTTTGGGTTAAAAGTAAAAAAAAATAGTTTTGGGTTAAAAGTAATTTATGAATTAATTTTGGGTGAAAAGTAAAAAAATCAATTTCTTTTGGAAAACCCCCAAAGCCAACGTTACGACAACCATATGCGTAACCATTTTTTCTTTGAAAACCCCTCAAAGCACACCCCGCATTGCGGTGGGACGTAAAACGGTGTGTCAAATAGTACTAATGTCACACAACCGTCATCTACCACCAACACTGACTCGACGTACGATATGCGTGTTGCGACAAACCTGTCAATTATGGAAAAATAGAGGTAAAAACGTTGAACAACACATGCACGTTGCGTCGTATTAACTCAAAAAATTTAGAACTATACGTAGAACGAAAATTTGCGAAAGATGAAAAGTACAAGTGACAAAAGTTGCGAAGTTAAATTGCAAATAATGAAAATTTTTTGGTTAAAGTTAAAAAAACAAATTATGTAGAGTTAAAATTGGAAAAGATAAAAACCTTTTGGTTAAAAGTAAAAAATAAACTTTTTTTTAAAAGCTCATAAAGCACAATGTACAAGTGCTTATGCACAAAAAATTGCAAACTTATATATTGAATAATATCATACGTAAATTATGATTATTATATATTTCTATTCAATATATCTTTTCAAGCATTTGAAATCTTCAGCCCCTCACTATTTAATTAGTAGTACTTGATGTGTTTATTAAAAATGAGACAAAAATGAAATTCAATCCGTTGATCTCGGCTAAAAAATTGGAACGTTTTTCTATGTTTCCTTCAAGTCCACACACTCACACAGATTCATGCTTTAATTTGTATCCTTGTTTACTAATAATATGTAACATATTACATATATTTTTTTTATGTATAGGTGTATGGATATATATAATATATGGGGAATGTTTAAATGAAAACTACTAGTTATTGTGAAAACTCGAAAACTAATTAAAAAAGCCAAAAAAAACATACAATTTTTTTTTTCATACAAATTTTCGCCATTTTTTATATATAAAAAAAATTTGTAATGCACATGTGTATGTAATACTACACATGTGTATGTGTACTACAAAAACAAAACCTGCGATTTTTATAAAAAAAAATTGAAAAAAAAATTGATGTGTTTTTTAGGCTTTTTTTAATTAGTTTTCGAGTTTTCATAATAAAAGTGGTTTTCATTTGAAGAATCCCCGTATATGTATTTGTTCATAGATTTGTTAAACTGTAAACGGCAAGAAGCTTATTTAGTAGAGCTTCCTAAGATATTGTTTCCTTAGATAAAGACAAGTGAAGACCCTAAAGGATGCAAAGCACCCTAACTTGCACCCGCACACACATGCGTATCGTGTGTACGATGTTGGATCAGTTCTGTTTATACATGAGGGAAAACATGAAAACATACCTTTGATTGCATCAACACAGGCTAGCAGAGAATCCAGATAGAGACGCAGCAATAAGGTTTGACATGATTGTCATCTTGGTCTGGTTCCTCCTTAGGGTGCAATCTAATGATGGGGACTTAGAAAACCGAAAAGGGTATCGGTTGTAGGAGAGGAGGTCGAAATTATGATGTTATGCTTTATTAGGGTTTGTCTAATTGTGTAACTGAGTAACCCTTTAACCTCCACATAATTCTCCTTATATAAGCACCCAGGAGGAAACCTAATTAGTTAATAAGGGTAATATGGTCCATCAACAATTACCAACTAATTATTTAATAGGTTATTATATATTTTGATCTATATAATGTAAATGATTATAATGGCTACTATATTAAATATTATACCATAATATATTTAATCTTACATTCTCCCACTTAGCCAAGTAATCATTTACTATGAGTATTAGATAAGCCTGATCAGGAGTTAACACTCATTTTAGCCTTAAACAAGTACTATAGCAGAGAAATACAGCCGTTGAATCATTATGCGACTCAGGACCCCCATTAATCATACTATAGCCTTAATTTAAAACCTAATCGTTATGATCAAAATACGCATAAGCCCTTTGTTTGATTTGTAACTATATTTGTCTATATGCCATTATGCTAGCTTGACATATTCTTAGAGACATACAAAATCAAACTGATGAGGAAAATTAACTAATACTTAGTCATTCATAGTACGATATGCAGTTGCGCATGGCCATCAATTAATACACGTCTCTGAGCTCTCTTAATAAGACTTATGGGTAATAGCCCCTCAGTTATAGGATCCTTAAGCATATCATGAATGTATTCGATACAAAACTTAGTTTCCTCAATTCGTTCATAAACGAATAATTAATTGTGTATCGAAACTTAATGCAGCACCTCTTGAACTGTTACTGTTCAAGGAGTCATGGTAGCTGACTTTATCACACTAAGTCTTCAAAACATTAATTATATGGAGTTAATAAACTTATGAGTCCACTGATAAATTTTCAACAACATTTAGTGACTATATTATGTCGTTATAACTTAGGTTGTTAATATCAGTGCATTATGACTCCTCCATGAAATAGGTTTTGTCTGCTGACATAAGGATATACCCGAAATTACATTCTTGTTATCTTTGAACATTTGAAAGTTAGAGTAATAAAACGGTTTTAATTCTCACTTCTTCTTCAAATTGTAGCCTCTCGTCTCTTTTAAAGATATTATAATACTCCATTAGATGTTTCACATTAATCTAGACATATCTAGTGTGTTGCAATTTGAGTAATATCTAAACGAGTGTAGACTTGAACTTACATAAGGCTTCTAATTAATGAAGCGTAAATAAATAATCTCACTTACCCTATTATCCTCTAAAGGAGAGCAGTATTGTTTGTTACATATGTAAGGACCCATTTAATGTTAAACTTATGGAACGATACTATTGTCCCATTGAGTCTATCCCAGTATGTTATGATATCAATTACGTAAGAGATATCTCTGAGATGTATATTATATCAAAGTTTGTGTTAACAATGCTTTGACTTATGTAACATATACTTGTCAAAAGAATATCATCTATATAGACAAGTTTATCTTAGTTGCTCCCACTCATTTTGAGGTAGGTACATTAATCCACTTGATTCTTGATGAAAATAATTACGTTAGCTTTTCATCACATTATGATGTTTGCATTAACCCATACATGGATATTATTGGCTTACAAATAAAGTGTTCTTTAACCTTCAGTTTGAAACTTTAGGTTGTTATCTAATGAACATGTAAATGTGTCAGCCATTTGTTAGGGAAAATTGTTTATAATGTTCATCTAATGTAGCTTTAAACTATTATAAGCTACTAGAACAGTGACGATCCTCAAAGAAATCTTTGTTAGATATGTAATAAAGATTTTCTAATAATTTATCTCTTCCTGAGTACAACCTTTGACAATCAATCATGCTTTTGAGTGTCTTAACGCTTATATTAGGATTTGGTTTAGTTATGAACACTCTTAGGTAATTCAATCAAATCCCAAACGTTATACGAACACATAAAATCAGTTTTACTAGAAAACTGTTTTATTCCATTTAAAAAATTTAAGATTGATTGACGCTAATGGCTTAATTATGAGAGATAGGATCAGTAAACTTTTCCAAAATCCATTTCAACTTCAGTTAGGGAGGTTGTGTAATCATCAAAGTTAGTAGGCTTTTAAACCTAGATGACCTCCTGAGTTGATTATTGGGTTTGTTAGAAGTTTCAGTTTTGTGGATTAGCTCTTGGTTAGGTTGCTATCATTTTCATTCTAAGTTTGTAAGAGTTGGTGCAGTATGGTGTATAAGAGGTGTAATCGGAGTTAAATTCGGAGTGAAATTTAATGGCACTCTTCCCCCCGCCTCTTGTATTCATTGCAAATCATGATAAGGACTTTGACTGCTCCCACCGACCTTAGAAATCTTTAGGAACTCAGCATGCTTAGGGTCAATATTTAACGACCAACAGATTCTAATAGAGAAACACAAAAATTAATGACGTTAGTCGTGATTTCTCTTGTTGAGGATTATGTTAGGTCAGGTAAGAAATCTAAGTGTGCCCACAATTAAGCAACAATGAAACTTTTGTAAGAGTAGCATTAGATTTAAGGAGATAAGTTATGATAGAACAGTGTCATAATGGAGCAGTGTCTTGTACAAGAGGTGTAAATTGAAGTAATATAAAGTTTTCACTCCCCCACCTCTTGCAACTATTGCAAGTTGTTATTAAGACACTTAATGCTCCCACTGATCTTTGATATCTCTAGAAATGCTACAAGAGAAGTTTCAATGAGGTACGTGACGTGGGAACCTATCATATATATGTTATACTTTAATTGATTTCCTTAACATCCAAATGTCATAAGAAACTTAAGGACATATTTAATAGAAATCTTAATAAGTAAACATATGAATAGATTTCTTCTAAGACTGTGGGCCATATGCGACAAAATTTAGATACAAGTTGGTAGTCTTTTAAATGATAAATGAATTATGTCTGAATATTCCATTTGGAATAAGTTCCACGAATGTCAATGAATGACTTATGATGGACCCATACTTATTTCTTAAGCCAAGTAATATTTAGGGCTGTAACGTCATGATTTAAAATCACTTAGAATGAGATTAGTTGAATAATCATCCTCATTAACCATGTCATGATTTCTCATGAATTTCAGTTATAATGGATGAAATTTGTAAGTCTCATTTTCCTTTTGTCAAATTTTCATTTGCATGAAGACAAAAGTTGTGAAAGTGTAAGGTATCATCTAGTTTCATCTTAGTAATGTTTCTATCCAGATATTTATAACAAATAAGATGAGAGTTTAAGGTAAGTGTGACTTTATGTTGACTATGCAAACCTAAAAACCTTCATAACATTGCTTAATTATGATACTATATTCTGATTAATTTTCAGAATATATAAGGTATCGAAAAGCGTTGTCAGAAAACTGCTTATTATGGTTCTTATAGCCTTAACATTTAATTTTGTCACTAACTCTCATATTAGTTATTTGTCGAGTTCTGGTAAGGAAACGTATGGAACTAGAGTCAACTAATCATGTGTTAATTGGAATATTAAAATTATCAGACTTAAATATCATTAGTAAGTGACTATCTAATTAACTTATCCAACTGTTCTTCTAAATAATGGATAGTCTCGTTGCTTATGCCTAATCTAATGGCACAATTATTCAGTGAGATTTTCCCTTGAAGAACCTTAGAGTTGGGATTTAGCACTTGTAATTTGTCTATGGACCTTATTTTCCTCTTTTAAAGTTTAAGGGGTTCTAAGGTGAGTATCAACTTATTTTCCAGTTTCAAACATTTATTTCTATGTACATATATTGCTTATCAACACACTCATTATACTTTGGTACTTTTGAGTGTTATAGTTAATGTATAATGCATCAAATTGTACAAGTGAAAATCTTAGTATGTAATGTACTGCAAAAAATGTACTTATTTCCATGCGTAAGCCCTTAACTTTATGGGTCATGGTATTGTACATTATTATGTATTCACATATACCACTTAGCTTTATAGTTTATAATATTAAATGAAGGCATGCATCTTAGGAGTTCTTGTGATTAATCCACACATAATAGATTAGTCTTAGGAAAAACTTAATCTGGAATAACCTTTTAGTGACAGCACTTATTCTTGATTATCATAAGAGACATCATGTTCGATTTATCCTAATCATCATGCTCTACTTTTCTTCTGTAGTGCTTAATCAGAAGAGAGCAGTAGGATTATCGTGTCTTAAGAGATAATCAAGGATTTAATTTAAGAGCTAATTCTTATAGAAACTTTAAATAAAGCAAAATTTAAAATTAGAGTGGATGAGACATAGACTTATAGAAGAAAATTATAGTGAGTAAAATTATGGGTACTAAGAATAAAGCAGACGAAATGATCATAAAATTTATTAAGGATCATTAATATAAGGATCATTGTGTGAAGAGGTTGTGATATGTCTATTACTAACATCAAAATAATAGACTTAGCTAAAAAATTCTACTTAAACGAAGACAAAACAGCTTTGGCCAGAAGTGTAATCATTTAAGCATATGTGCAAAGTGGTTGTAACAAATCAGCTTTGGCCAGAAATTGAGACAATCACTTTAGTTATGCACTCGTTAAGTATGCCATCTATGAATGAATTAAATCAGCTTTGGCCAGAAATTAAGACATTCATGCTTATGATGCATACTTAACATAGCTTTCGTAATACTTGAACGATAAGTAGATGTATCAAGTCAGCTTTGGCCAGAAGTGATACATCAGAAGCTCATTCAAGTTAAGCCATTTTGGTTTTGTAAAACATTATTTGATCCTTATTAATTAACTAAATATTTACAAAAACCAATTATTTAATAGCAAACTACCCGTTAGTTCACATTAAACAGCTTAAAATAATGAGGTTTCGAGTCACAACCTCGTTGTCTCGAGTCGAGACCTTTGTCTCGAGTTGACACGTTATGGTCTCGAGTCGAGATCTAATGGTCTCGAGTCGAGACCTCTGTCTCGAGTTGACACGTTATGGTCTCGAGTCGAGATCTAATGGTCTCGAGTCGAGACCTCTGTCTCGAGTTGACACGTTATGGTCTCGAGTCGAGACCTCTGTATGAGTTGAAAAGATTTAATGGCCTGATGATTTCGAGTCGAGACCTTGTTGTCTCGAGTCGAGACTAATGGTCTCGAGTCGTAATCTGATGGTCTCGAAACTTCCTGTCAACAGCTGTGAATGTGGAAGCATAACTGAAAATTCGAAAATTAGGAATTGTGATAGAGTTTCCTATCTTAATATTGATCTATTTTTATCATAAAATTTCGAAAATCATAACCTGTTTATCCTATTAACAGATTTCGAAAATCCTTATTAGAAAAAATAGATCAAAATCAGGAAAACATATAACAATTCAAATCATATTCCAAAACTTATAGGAAATTTCGAATTTTAACTAAGAACATGATGAACCCTAAATAAAAATTAACTTAATCATATATCCGAAATCTGGAAATATTTTCATTCATTTAATCAGTTCTTGAACATTATGATTTTGGAATAGTGATCACGGATGAAACTAACGATCCAAGATGCGTAGAACAGATCCGAATTTTAATTCATTTAATCAGATCCGAGATGGCATCTCGGATGAACAAAACCGAATTTTATTATGGTTTTTCAAATCCTGTTTTCCAGTTTTAATCCAGATTTACGGATATAAAAACAGAACCGACTAATCAACATATGCTCTGATATCACATGTTGGATCAGTTCTGTTTTGAACATGAAGGAAAACATGAAAGCATACCTTTGATTGCATCAGCACAGGCTAGCAGAGAATCCAGATGGAGACGCAGCAATAAGGTTTGACATGATTGTCATCTTGGTCTGGTTCCTCCTTAGGGTGCAATCTAATGATGGGGACTTAGAAAACCGAAAAGGGTATCGGTTGTAGGAGAGGAGGTCGAAATTATGATGTTATGCTTTATTAGGGTTTGTCTAATTGTGTAACTGAGTAACCCATTACTTGGGGAGCAACTACTCGGTCACGTTATTCCCATTACTTGGGGAGCAGCTAGGTTGTTGCTACTGGTTCACGGTCACCATTGCTCACGTCGAGGTTGATGTTGTTGCAGTTCCCACCACCCATGGATTACCATTGTTTCGTTTTCGAGTTACCACTACTCGACGATTTTAACTAGTGTCGTGAGTTAAGAGGACAATTCTGGTTGGACGAGATTAATGCAATTTAATTGTGTTTCCTACAACTTTATATGCATTTCAATTTCTATATGGGTGAATATAAAATGAACATTAGGGTTCATTTAAGGTTTGTTTTCTTTATAACGAAAAACTGAATGTCCACATAGACATTGAAATAGACGAACAACATTTTCCAGCCAAGTAGAAAGGACTACTCTCGCGAAATCAGTCCAACATTCCACACAACTTCATCTTTCGCATACTTATAATTACCAAAAAACATGGTGGTATGTCGGGTGTGTAAGCCATCTCCGTCAGTACATACATTTTTGGTTGTTGAACCTTTATGGAGGAGGAGGAGGAATCTTTATATTTCTTTTAAGGGCTCGGGCCTTCAACAGCTGTATTGTTTTTCTCATAATCTAAATCATCTTGATTAAAAACTTAAGACAGATCATTACATAAGTGGCGGACCTATGTAGTCCGCAAGGGGGGCGGGCGCACCCCATGAATTTTTCATTTCTTCTAGTATATATGTGATGAAATCCCGAACGCCTCCATGAAATTTTAACACCGAACCCCTTGAGAGTGTGGATAGGATGAAGAGGAGTGGGTAAAGTGAAGAGATATAACATCGCTTATTTTTCCGGCCGGTGAAAGCTCTGATTCTTATTATGTGAAGAAGAAGAATTTAAAATAATTAAATGGGTAAATGTGTTGTGTACATGAATTTAAAAAGAAAACTGACACATCTCTCTTTCTCTGTGATAACTAGTAGATAGTTAAACAAATGGTCCTTCGGTTATTATTAAATTTACATTTAACATAGTTAGGGGGACGGAGTCATAGCGGCGAACCATTCGGGGAATGGTATTCAACGATCGGTGAATGATAGCCGGCTCCAAATCGATGAGTGGTGAGGGTGTTGTGCGGTGAGTGGGATTGATTGAGGAATATAGCCGTTTAAAATATGTTTTATTTATTTATGCATAATTTCTAGAAATAAAAAATATATAACTCAAACACCTTAATAGTGATTGACCATTACCAGTGATTGAGTGCAAAAAAGAGAGTGGAATAGGGACTTGACATGGCATGATATTATTAGCTAGAGAATAACTCAAACACCCAAAGTGATTGAACGACTCCCTCCACCCTTAAAAACGAGATTTTACTTTTATATAAATAATCAATAATTTAACCCCAAAAAGCTGTTGTCAATGTATAATGTTAACAACTATTATCTATTTATGTAAGGTAATCCCATTTATTGTCGGTAATCCCATTTAATTTAAATAAACTATATAATTTATAGAAAAGGGAGAAAAATGTCACAAAATAGCAAACAAGGTTTAAAGGTATTTTAATTAGGTCACTCATATAATTTATAGAAAAATGAGGAAAATGTCACCAAATAGTAAACAAACTTTAAAAGTGTTTTAATTAGGTCATTTGTATCGTTATTAAAATATGATATCTAATGAACTAACCTATTAACTTTACTAATTCTAAATTAGTTTTTTCATGAAACCTTTTTTTATTTAACTAATTCACTAAAAAACCAATGAATCGAACATATTTTCGTTATATTACGACTAAGTTTTTAGGTTACTATTTCTTTGGTATGACGAGTGTATCGAAAACCGAGTTCCCACCCGTCACAACGCAAGGGTCTCATCCGCTAATCGACTTTTACAATTCTTAAAACCTGTTAAATACTTAAATTTAGTTTGACTGAACTTTCTAATACGACCCGACCTAACTCGACCCAAAACCGGAGTAAAAAAAAATATTATATAGCAATAAGCAAACGACTTTTAAAAAATTTCTACACCCCTTGAAAAAAATTTATAGGACCGCCACTATTACATTTATCTAGTATACAAGATTGTTATTTCCCCCCTACTATTGTACAATAAAAGAAAGGTAATGAAAAAGAATTCAAACAATGATACATGTTATAATTCTCGTGTACAGTTGCATATAATCCAAAATGATGTTAGTTGTATCATGTATGTGACCTCAAGAAGTTATTGTTTCTTTGAAAGAAATATAGGGAGTTAATGTACAAAAATCGTTTTCTTTTTAGTCTTTCAACTCATTCACCTAACATAAGAGTTAGGTGATCTATTCCACCTAAGTAAATTTTGTAACATATACTACAGAATTTTTTAAATAACAAAAGTCTTTCTTTAACTAACAAGTTAAAACGACTGGCCAATTTTATAGTCGTGTAATGATGTCAATTGACCCCCCCCCCCCCCCCCCCCTCCACCCACCCACCCACACAAGTATCACATCATTGTTATAAAAAGAAATTTTAAAAGTCGTTTGTTACTACTTTTTGTCCATGAAGGTGGTACCATGAATCCATGATCTTGGGAAGTCCTGCCTAGAAGCAGGGCGGTTCTTAGAAGAGCCGTGGAAGAGCCACGGCCCGGGCAAGTTTTTCGGCCGTAATGCTAATTTTTCGCATTTCGATCGAAATTTTTTATATATACTATGTTTGGCCCGGGCTTGCCCGGGCTTTTTTTAGTGCCCGTGTCTTTCGGCCCTGGCACGTTCAACGGGCAAGATCCGCCACTGCCTAGAAGGTCTAGACTAAGGGCGAGAATGGGGCTATTTGAACATAAAGGGCAGATCTTGGGTTAACCGAATTCGAGCCACGCCCTTGAGATTATCTGACCGTCAAGTTAAACATGCTTTGAGATTAGGTGTCGTGTATGTATAAATGTGCATATATATAAATATTGGCTTTTTTTTTTTGGAACGGCAACTTTCATTAAAAAAAACCGACTCTAGCAAGACACTAGAACCAAACAACAACAAAACCACATTACACTGAGAAACAACACCAATCTTTCCAACACAAGTTTAACGAGGATCTATTTTTAATCCATAAGTAGCTTAAAGATCTAATTTCTTCCTTCATTTTAGCCGTTCCTTCGTCTTTGTTTGAAAATATCATCGCGTTTCTAGCTTTCCAAATCACCCAGCAAGCCGTAAAAATCACACCTTGAACAACCCTCTTTTTTATCTTCTCCAGCTTCATCCACTTATGTGCCTCAAGAAGATCTCTAACCGAAAACGCATATAACGGAGGGATATTGCACCAAGATGACACAAACTGCCAAATCGTCGTGGCAACGTAGCAGGAAGTGAGGAGATGCACACTCGTTTCTTCAACCTCACCACAAAATCTGCATGTAACCTGGTCCCATGTGTCTACCCAAAATATATAAATATTAGCTGGTTAATTGATTATCTTTTGTCGTTAATTTATAGTTTGGCCTGTACCCATGTGTCTACCTTAACCCTTGGCAGTTGGCACACATGCCATGTATAATTTATAGATTGAGGTGACATGGTGACACTAGGGCTGTTGGACTGGAGGGGTAGGTTCATTGCTTATTGTGATAGATGGGCAAAGAGATATTCTTGTTTGTAATTATTTTGCATTCTAACTTATTTAGAAATATGGTATTCCGAAATATGAAATTTGTTTTCCAAACGAATTTAAAAAAATATTCTGGTGCTTGTATGCTCGTGATTGTTGCTATAGGCTTTATTTCAAGCCCTTTAAGGAAACACAACACCAAGAAATTTACCTATTCGGAGGCAACAATAAATGGTGTTCAACAACATTGTTTACAAGAGAAAACTAAATATCCATTCCATTCAAACTTAAAAGAGGGTTGAACATGCGGTATTTAGTTTTCTCTTGTAAACTCATGTCGATCACCTTGGCCCAATATGCTAGATGTGGGTATATGGCTCCATTGCATTATTGCCTAGGATTACGGGTGTCAATTATGTCGGGTTAGTGGGTTGAAATATGTAACCCGAACACGACTCATATTATTATTCGTGTAAAGGATTTCAACCCTAACTCGCACACACATAACTTTGGGTCAACCAAATACATGTTTAACCTATATTTTTAAACGAGTCAAAAAAGTTGACGAGTTATAAGCGGGTGGCTAGGTTGTAATCAGGTTATTAGTAACGTGTTTAATTATTAAGTATAAATGTGACAAGTAGATAACATGGTGTAATAAAACTAACATTTTCAAACTTAACAGTAAATTATTGAAATTAAAGTCATAATAAAGTACGAAATCCAAACCAAATTTAAGCATAAAATTCAAATCCTTTGAAAAAATGCATTGTATATTGTATGGAAATGATGTAGAGTCCGCAGCGTAAATGAGTAATTTGAAGTTTCCTTTTAAATATTGAAATTGAACCGTAAATTGCAAGTGTACCTTCACAAAAAGAGAAAAAAAAAAAACAAAACAAAACAAAAAACAATAAAAGTTTTTTTTTTTCTAAATACTTAAACGAGTTAACATGTCGACCCGTTTTTATACTGGTCAACCTGAACCTGACTTATTTTTAAAACATGTCAACCTAAACACGACTTGTTTTTTAAACGGTTCATGTTAGTCAGCCAAAACATGTTCTTTCTCGTGTCGTGCAAGAATTGCCACCACTAGCTAAAGTTGCGTCTTGAGAAATTGTTGCCGAATAATATCCTAACCCTAGTGAACTTCGAGCGATGGTGTGTGCTCGTGAATGTGCTACGAGCTCTTTACTAGAATTCCAATTTGTATACAAAGGTTTTCGTTAATTATCATTTAATAGCATATAAGTTTCAATCAGTTAATATTGTAATTTGCATACACCTGCATATGTATTGACGCCGTATAGAAACATGAAACACGTTAAAGTACACTCTCATCAATCCACGTTGAAAATTTATTCCTCATTATACACGTTGAAAGTTAATGCACTACAATTAAATCTTAGACTCATAATTTTGATATTTATATTTTGTTAACTAATAGCAACATAATTATCTATCAGTTTTCGTTTCTGCATAAAATCGTAACTATAAACACTTCTGACCCATACCCGGTGATATGAACTAGGTGTTTAGTCATGTCGGATTGGTGGATTTCGGATTGCTAGGTTAAATAATTGAACCCGAACACAAGACACACATTTATATGCGTCAAAGATATGAACAACCCTAACATGGCCACACTTAAAATTGTGTAATATGAAAGCCTGAACATGCTTCTTTTAACTTTTTTTTTTTTCCAAACAAGTGAAACGGGCTAACAGGTAGTAATCAAGTTGTAAACATATTAAATAGGTCGAAGGCTTATAATAAACGGTGTTAAAATGGGTTGTAAATAGGTTGACGGATCAACCTGGTGTCTTTATAAAATGGGTTAAATAGGTTAATCCATTAACCAAACACAACTCGTTTAATTAAATGTGTTAAAACACATCAACCTAAATAAGTCCGTTTATCACAACCTTATATTATGTTATGTTATGTCGTATCGAAAATTCTTAAAAATTGGAGTTAGATTTTTTCAAGAATATGAAAACTAAATTCAAACTGCAAAGTAATTTCTACGTTTAAGCTTGACTAAAATGCCACTAAATATAAACTGAACCGGAGGCTAAGAGTTATTTACGTCAACGGTCAAATTTCTCTAGAGCCTACTCAGTTCAATAGATAATGTGTACATAGGCTTAGAGCATATGTAGTGGGCTTTATATAGCGCCCAAATCATCACATAAAGCCCCTATAAAGCCCCCAACACCATTACGGGGGGCTTTATGAGACAAAATTTGGGGGAGACGCGATATATATAGCGCCGGGTGGGGGGAATCTTTCAAAAATTGGACCAATCAGATTTAAGCATGTTTTTTTATATTAATTAATAAAATTGAAAATTATTAAATAGGTAATGATGGGTAGGGGCTTTATGACTACGGGCTCTAGTGATATAACGCCCCATAAAGCCCCCGTGTGACGTGGCACGACACGTGTCGCATAACGCCCCACAGGGGGCTTTATGACTACGGATGGCCTTAGTGGTGGATCTAGATTTTATTTTTTAAGAATGCAATCAAAGGGTTTTATCATATTTTTAAGGCCATGCGTAGTCATAACGCCCCTTTGTGGGCGTTATGCGACACGTCAGCAAGGGGCTTTATGGGGCGTTATGCAATTTGAGGCCGTAGTCATAACGCCCCCGCCTAATCATTACTCACTGAAATTCCGGCTTCTTCTCCGGCCTTCTTCTCCGGCTTCTTCTCCGGCCTTCTTCTCCGGCCAAACCAGAAAAAAAAAATGCAGGGACCAAGTTCTCCGGCAACAGTCTTCTTCTCCGGCAACCAAGTTCACCGGAAAAAATGGTGATGATGCAGGGACCAAAGTGTAAAATGCAGGGACCAAAGTGTAAATTCCGGCTTGTTCTCCGGCCTTCTTCTCCGGCTTCAGGTCTTCTTCTCCGGCTTCAGGTCTTCTTCTCCGGCTGAAATTCCGGCTTGTTCTCGGTCTTCAGGTCCGATTTGCAGGGACCAAACATGCTTCCTCTCCGATTTGCAGGGACCAAGCATGTATAAACCAAAAGCTTTAAACAAAATAACGCCGCGAAAAATCTCGCGCCCTCCCCCCATTTTTGAAACATAGCACCGATGGTTTTGGTGTTCCCGGCGTTTTTGGGGCGCTATCGGTGCTTTGGGCGGTATATGGAGCCCCAGTACGCAAGGTCTAAGAGATGTAATCAGGATTTTTCTAAAATAATACACTAATTTATTTTTTATCGTGGGTCCATCCCTGCATAGGCTAGTGCAACAAGAAGCAAAAAGAGGATATGATTGATTGATTTGTGTTTATGACTAGAGTGTAAGAGCATTCACATCCAATCCATCAAATTATACATACATTCCATTAAAAAACAACTCCAATATCAATATATTTCCACTAAAAACAAATATTTTTTCTCTCTCATTTCAATTAAATAATATTATCATTACATTTTTCTCTCACTTCCACTCACAACCACTTTCAAAATATATTAAAAAATTATAACGGGTGAACAGTGTCCCCCCAAATATACAGATGAACAGTAACATTTTCTCTCTCCTCTACTCACAATCACTTTTTATACCCTTTATAATATAAAAACCCCTCCTCACATAATTTGATGGTTAGGATGTGAATGCTCTAAAAGGTAATTAATGAGCATTCACATCCATTCCACTTGGGAGTGGAGTTTTTATACTGTAAAGAGTATAAAAATTGGTTCTGTGTGAAGGAGAGATAAAATGTTACTGTTCATCTGTATATTTGAGAGAACACTGTTTATCCCCTATAATTTTTTAATATATTTTGAAAATAGTTGTGAGTGGATGAGAGAGAAAATATTATGACAAAAAGTTTAGAAAAATGTTATGTAATTGAAATGGAGAGAGAAAATATAGTGTTTTGTTAGTATAATTTAAGGTAAAAATATGATAGAATGGATGTGAATGCTCTTATTTGATGTTTCTTTCCTTTAGGCTATACACGCAAATATAAACAAGGAATACTTTTTTTTAAGTATATAATAATATTTGAATCACTTTTCAACCAACTATTTTATTTTCAACCAACTTATTTGATTTTCTTTCCTTTCGACTTTTTTATTTTCAACAAACTTATGTGATTTTCTTTCCTTTCGGCTATAAAGCCAAGGGCATGTTTGGCTTAGCTTATTTTCAACTTTTCCAAAAGTCCTTTTGCCAAAAATAAGTCAGGAAATCCTGACTTTTGGCTTTTGCAAAGGACTTTTGCCCTTCAAAAGGAAAGCCAAACACTTTCAAAAGTCCTTTTGCCCCTTCAAAAGTCCTTTTTCCTTCAAAATAAGGAACCCCAAACACCCTCTAAATATAAACAAGTAGGGTTGCAAATGAATCAAACGAACACAAAAAAGACTTTATTTCGTTTGTTAAGAAATATATGTGTTTCTGAATTGTTCAAGAACACTTGCCGAACGAGATTTTACTTTCGTGTTCTTTGTTAAGGAAATGAACTTGTTCGTGTTCGTTTGTGTTTGTTTGTTAATTTTAGGCAACGAACGAAAACATACGTTGATGAACACTAACTAATGTCCATGAACACAGATGAAAACAAACGAACACAAACAAGCGTTCATGAACAGAATATATAGTACACTAACACTTATTAAATATTTTATTTGTGGAATTTTGAAGTATTTAAATAAAATATAAAAAAACTAAAAACACTAATAAATATTGAACTCGGCCAATGTTCATGTTTGTTCATTTAACTAAACGAACGGACACAAACGAACTTCCCGCCAAATGGTTCACGAACTGTTCGCCGAACGTTTGGTTCGTTTGATAAACAAGTTAAAGTATAGAATAATATAGAATTATATTTATGACATAAGCACTCTTTACTTTAAGTGTAAGTAAGACGGAAATTATATCGTTTCATACCATATAGATCAGTGTAAGTAAGACGAAAATTATATCATTTCATACCATATAGGGTAAATTACACTTTATTTGTATTGGATTGTAAAAGATAATCTTTAAATTCAATAACTACAACCGCAATCCTTTTTTTTTGTTAAAAGCATTATACTCTAGATCCTTTAACACTAATTCAGTTAAAATTTTCAGTTATGTATGGCATGTGCCTTGCACATGAGGGTATTATCGTCTTTTCCTATTCTAATACAATTAACCAAAAGAGTAAACTTCCGTTTTTCTCCCTGTGGTTTGGTTGTTTTAACGGTTTTGCCCCAATCATTTAAAAACGGCCATTTTCCTCCAATAGTTTACTATGTTTTTCCCATTTTGCTCCTCGCCTATAACTCTATCCAAATTGTTTGTTAACTAAAAGGGCATTTTGGTAATTCAAATTTAAAACTAAGGATATTAATTTATTACTAATTTTTTAAATCCATATTTTTCTTTTTACAATTAATACATATATCAAATAGGGTCGTATTATTGGCACACCTTGGGGGATTAAATCGACACCCTCAATACGCATCGTATAGGCCTATACGATGCGTATTGAGGTGGGTTCAAACTTCTATGTCTGCCAAAGGCTGTCATTGTCCCCTACCAAAAAAGTAATGCGCATCGTATAGGCCTATACGATGCGTATTGAGGGTGTCGATTTAAATTTTTTATTTTTGCAAGGTAGCTTCCTGTCACGCGGTAGCTTTCCGTCACGCGAACGAAAAAGTAATAATGAAGATGAACATTGTATTTATCACGAAAGTACTGGACAACTGAGATAACAGCTCTGGTTTCATCAGCGGCATTTGAACAGGAGAGTTGAAAAAACTGAAATTGGAATTGATCTTGGAACAACATACTCTTGTTACCATATAACACATGATAAAAGCGCTTCTCTAGACAAACTGGGATTATGTTCCGCAAATTGGGAAGCACATATTTGCTTCAAGATTTACGTCTGATGTCCATGTTTGATCACATTTGACTTCATCGAAGCTGTAGAATGAGATCCTCCACTGTTGGGTTATCATCTTTCAACCTCATTTTCCCTAAATTTATCGATTATGTTTTTCAACAGGGATGTAATGCAATGATTCCTCTCAATTGAATAGACCGACACTTGCTTCATAGGACTCACTTGAATCGTCTCGGATGTAATAACAGTACGTTTAGCATCTGTGCCTGCTTGAATTGCAGAAAGCAAATGATAACGAAGATGAACATTGTATTTATCACGAAAGTACTGAACAACCGAGATAACAGCTCCGGTTTCATCAGCGGCATTTGGAACAGGAGAGTTGAAAAAACTGCAATTGGAATTGATCTTGGAACAACATACTCTTGTTACCATATTCTTGGTTCAATACCAACTCGTCTTTAGTAGTGTTTGTTTGAGGACCTGATTCAGATACACAATGGTCTCTTTGCTTCGTCCACTAGAACTATTTGTGTATGCATTCTTTTGGTAGTTAACAACGCTAATTAGAAAAAAAAAATATGTAAAATTAATCATATCGATTGCTATAACAGGATGGATGTGACACACACAGATAGATAAGCTGTCACATTTGTCAAATTCGTTGCGTGCATTCATATTGTTTAGACAACAAACAGATAATAAACAGATTGTTTGACTTCTTGTTCCAAATGCGACTGTGAATATTGAATGTGCAAACTGAAACATCTTGACACGATATAATTGCAAGACTGTTTATCGGGCTTCCAATGCTCACACAGGGTGATAAACAACGCTGATACGAACACATGCCAACTGATTCAAATTTAAACAATGCACGCCTCAACTGAGATAACGGACATCCATCAAGCTCAAAAAGAAAACTTGTGTTTCCCATAGTCACAAACGATTGCGGATTGTATTTCGCATAGCCACTGTTTCCGTAGTAAAAAACAATTGTGGTTTGCACATTCAATCTTCAATACTTCATTAAAATACCACTAGTAGAAGAACCCGACACGTCTTCATGTTACGGAGAATGTTCTCGAAATTGAAGGAAAAGGAAAAGATTTGTTGAAATCGAAGAAAAGAGTAAAAAAGATGAATTGAGGCGTGCATTTGGAACAAGAAGTCCAACAATCCGTTTATTATCTGTTGTTGTCTAAACAATATGAATGCACACAACGAATTTGACAACTGTGACAGCTTATTAAAAGTATAAATCACCTCCAATCCTTTCCTGGTCAAATCACACACTATAAAGTTTAAACTTATCGTGTGTTGTAGTTTGGAAAGATGACCGAATAGACATCTGAATAACAAACTTTGGAGAACTTGTTTGCGTTATCCTTCAACATAAGCTAAAATACGCTAAAATACATTAACATACGATAAAATACGCAAAAATATGTAAAAATACGCTAAAACAGGTCAAAATACGCTAAAATTACGTTAGAATATGCTAAAATACGTTAGAATAAGCTAAAATTACGTTAGAATATGCTAAAATACGTTAAAATACGTTAAAATACGCTGAAATACGTAAAAATACCCTAAAATAAGCTAAAATAAGCTAAAATACGTTAGAATACGCTCAAATACGTCAAAAATACGCAAGAATACGCAACAACATGTTAGAATACGTCAAAATACGCAAAAGTACGTCAAAATACGCGACTAACGATATTTCCACACACGTATACATATAATACGGCACTATGGAGTACAAGTGGATTTCAAACAAAACTGTACGTAATCATAGAATACGATATTCGCACGCAATCGAACGGCACCGAAATGACTTATGTTGAAGGTATACGTAATAAAACGACAAAATATGCAAAAGTTCGGCAAAAAACGAGACGTGTACGCGTCGAACCGAGGGAAACACGATAACACTAAATTTGAAATAATGCCATATACGATCGTATAGGCCTATGTTGTATCGTATATTAGCTTAATACGCATCGTATAGGCCTATACGATTCGTATTAAACTTTGAATTTTCTCAAAAATACCCCTGAATTTATCAGAAAACCAAGGGTATTTCAGTAAATTCATCGATTAATACGCATCGTATAGGCCTATACGATGCGTATTGAACTATAAATTTCTCAAAAATGTTTTTCAAATCAAGGGTTCCATCATTACAACCACTTGTTTTCAACGGGGATGTAATGCAATGAATAACATCAGAAATAACAGCTTCATAGGACTCACTTGAATCGTCTCGGAAGTACTGAACATCAGAAATAACAGCTTCGGTTTCATCAGCTGCATCGTTTACCGTGGAATGCATCCGTATTTTTGTAAATCGCCCAAACAAGCATGCCTTGAACGAGTCTAGAACACTCGTAATTCTCAACCGGCTTTGAAACCGGACGGAATCTACGAAGAAACTGTTCAATTTCACGGTGAGTGGAGAAATTAGCGACGGAGAAACTGTTGGAATTTGTGGATTTCGGTTGGTTCAGAAACTTAACAAGAGAAGCAACTAAAAAAGCGGTGAACGGTATTTAACGTACACACCGCATTCGAAGATCCTTGCATTAGACACAAATTGTTGGAATTTGTGGATTTCGGTTGGTTCAGATCTCTATTCGGTCATCTTTCCTCTCAATTGAATAGACAGACATGTCACACCCCCAAAATCCACACGCGGAGTATCACCGCTTGGAGGCGTGACTGACCAGGATCAAACCACCAATCATATTGAACAAGCAAGTAATTAATTATAAAAGTCCAACCAACACGATTGGTGTCCAAAACAAACATAGCTTAAGTTGTAAGCGGAAGCATAATGTTTAAAACCAAAACATAAGTTTAAATATCCAAAGGTTTAACATGGCACACAGCTGTCCATGCCCCACAACGACTCTTCCTTGTGCAAGCTCCAGCTAAGTACCTATTGACCTGCAAAGCATGTAGTAACGAGTCAACAATAATGTTGAGCGAGTTCACAGTTGGGTGTTTGTTTTAGTTGTTCCAAAAATAGTTCCTTTAACTGGCATCCCTGCCGTGGGGGTTACCCCATAGTTGAAAACGTGATTTGTTTAACCCATTAACTCTGGCAATCCAGCCGTAGGGGCTACCCCATGATAGTTATCTGGCATTTCGGCCGTGGGGGCTACCCCATGTATACACTAGACTCGTTACCATATCGACTGCTGACTGTAGTCATGTTTAAGTGCCCTGAACTGTCAATGTCTATCAGCATTGACGTGCCCAGATCCATTAGTTCACGCCCGTCCTCTGCGGCACGGTGTGAGGCTTGTCAGACCTAAATAGCGCTATCTAACTAATGACCCGCTCGCCATTGGCCCGGCGATTAAGTCGATATAAAAAGGAGGGACTTCGTGATAGAGTTTTGGTCTAGTAAAAGTTATATGTCCGTAAGGACGAGAAATTACATTCCTGAACCAGTACTGTCCTACCCAAGAAAGGACGAGGAATCCATATTCCTTAACCCCATTCCCAACCCCTGGGAATCCCATGCTTTGTAGAGTGTGAACTCACCTTGGTTTGCTCGGCAGATACACAGAAAGGTCAAGTCTAGCTGCTAGTGGTCAACCACGTCCTAACATGGTTACCATACAAGTCAGGTTTTGGTTTCAAGTTGTGCACATAAGTATCACATAAGCTAGCAGGTAAGGAACACACAGATCATGGCAATCACACATCATCACGTTTAACAGTCATAACGTATCCAACTAGTACGATCCGGAAGATATAGCCCAATAACAGTCGGCCCAACATGTTGTGCGTTCAGCACATCCTTGTGCGATCCACAACATGTTGTGCGATTCCGTTAGACACCCGGCCCAAATAACAAGAAGCCCAAATAAACATAAGTAGTTCAATAAGTAACCGGCCCAAACAATTAAACATGGATCCCTTGTGCGATCCGAGAACCCTTGTGCGATTGGGGCTAATCCGGCCCAACAGTTAAGTAACATTACAACTTGAGCGACTAGAGACACCTTGTGCAACTGGGGACCTCTTGTGCGAATGGACCTCTTGTGCGACCAAGGTGTCTTGTGCGATTAGTTTCATTATCCGAATATTAAGCCATTCAGTTACAATCATTCACTGGTTTCCTTATTTATATTTTATCAATTAACAAAATTTCCAACTATCCATTACCATAATCTCGATCAAACTGAGCATATTCTAATCAATTCTTATGAACCCTAATATGATCATAATCGTGAACAATATTCAAAACACATAAACATATCTATCTAAGGTTTCAAACCATCATATAACACCTCATGATCTACCCTACAACTAACCCGATTTCAGCAAACATGCAGCCGATTAACAAACATTCTGTTCTTAAAACAATAATATAAAATCCGATTAGCATGAACATTAATCAACACACATATGCAAACCGATTACAAGCACATCAACAATCAATGATTTAAATCACAATCAATTCACAAGATATTCTTAGCTCATCATGCAATCAATTCGAGACAAGACATGATATCCGATTAACATTATCATACCTATCCGATTCACAAGAACATTATCATTCATACACACCATATCATTTAAAAATAATATCATAGAACACACATCATAGAACACTAACCGGTTAGAGAAGGAACAAGGATTGATCCGAACAAGGAAAGATCTTCGATGGAGAGGGTGTGTGTTGCCGTCGAGTTCTAGAGAGAAGGAAGAGAGCTAGGGTTTGTAGATTTGTGTCTTTTGGTAAAGTGTGAGATGGGTACTAGCACCCCATGTGTTAATCGACTAATGGGGATGGGCCGAACCCAAACTTGGGCTGCCCGTGATCCGAATACAAGTTGTGGCCCGAATGGGCTTGCGCGATCGGGTGAGTGTTGTGCGTTTGAGCCGTTTATATACATACATACATTACACAAAGCACGTATCAACATATCATTCATATAATCATTCACTTTCATAAAATCACATATCGTACACATACGTTACTTCAAAGTACAAAGATAGGTTCGGAAATACGAGTTGTCACATTATCCCCAAGTTGAAAGAAATTTCGTCCCGAAATTTGGTACGTACTCACTGAGGAAGCTAGTTAAGTTGTATGGTTTTCCTGGGGTGTCACATCCTCCCCCCGTTGATCTGGAATTTCGTCCCGAAATTCCGTAGCTTCAGCCTCAGTAGTGGTTGTACTGTTTGCGAATAGTTGGGGATACTTTTGTTTCATCTGATCTTCGCGTTCCCAGGTGAACTCTGGGCCGCGACGTGAGTTCCAACGAACTCGAACGAGAGGTATTCTAGTACGCTTGAGGACCTTAACATCCTGGTCCGTGATTTCAACTGGTTCCTCGACGAATCGTAACTGCTCGTCGATAGTGAGCTCCTTCAAAGGAACTATGCGGGTCTCATCTGACAGACACTTCTTCAGATTTGACACGTGGAAAACGTTGTGAACTGCACTGAGTTCCGCTGGTAAGTTCAGTTTGTAGGCCACCTTGCCTATTTTCTCAATGACTTCGAAAGGTCCAACGTATCGTGGGTTAAGTTTGCCTCGTTTACCAAAACGAACCACACCCTTCCAGGGTGAAACTTTGAGTAGCACTCGCTCCCCAACCTGGAGCTCGAGTGGTTTCCTGCCCTTATCGGCGTAGATTTTCTGACGGTCACGAGCTGCCGCCATTCGTTGTCGTATCTGAGTAATTCGTTCTGTTGTGTCTACCACCAGTTCTGGACCAGTAATCTGACTATCCCCCACCTCTGCCCAACAAAGAGGTGACCGGCATTTACGCCCGTACAATGCCTCAAATGGAGCAGCTTTAATGCTGGTGTGGTAGTTGTTATTGTACGAAAATTCCACAAGTGGCAGATGCTTTTCCCAGCCGTTGCCAAAGTTAATCACACATGCCCTAAGCATGTCTTCAAGGGTCTGGATGGTGCGTTCAGACTTCCCATCTGTTTGCGGGTGATAAGCTGTGCTCATATCTAGACGTCAGCCAAAAGACTTGTGCATTGCTTGCCACAGTTCTGAAGTAAAACGTGCATCTCGATCCGAGATAACCAAGGTGGGCACTCCGTGCCTCGAGACAACTTCCTTAAGATATACGTCTTCTAGTGTGGAAAACTTATCCGTTTCCTTGATAGCCAAGAAGTGAGCAGACTTCGTGAGTCGATCCACGATCACCCAAATAGTATCGTTACCACGTTGAGATCTAGGCACGCCAGTAACAAAATCCATGGAAATTTGCTCCCATTTCCATTGTGGTATTTCTGGTTGTTGGAGTAGGCCTGAGTGTTTCTGATATTCCGACTTGACTCTCGCACAAGTCAAGCACTTGCTAACGTATGTTGCTATGTGAGCTTTCATGCTAGGCCACCAATACGTAGTTTTGATATCGTGGTACATTTTATCCGAACCAGGATGTACCGAGTAGCGAGACTTGTGTGCCTCATCCATCACAAGCTCTCGTAGGTTGCCATAGAGTGGGACCCAAATGCGTCCTGTTACGTAGTAAGCACCGTCTTCCTTTTGTTCTAATCGTTGCCTTGAGCCGCGTAGGGCTTCAGCCCTGAAGTTTTCTGGTTTCAATGCTTCTACCTGAGCGTCTCGTATCTGAGAAGGAAGACTAGACTGTATAGTGAGTTGTAAAGCTCGTACGCGCTTAGGCGCAGTGTCCTTTCGACTGAGGGCGTCAGCCACAACATTGGCTTTGCCTGGGTGATACCTGATCGAGCATTCGTAGTCATTCAGTAGCTCGACCCATCGTCGTTGTCGCATATTCAGTTCCTTCTGTTTGAAAATATGCTCGAGACTTCTATGATCTGTGTAGATGGCGCACTTGGTACCGTAAAGGTAGTGTCTCCATATCTTAAGTGCAAAAACAACAGCTCCCAGCTCTAGATCGTGTGTAGTGTAGTTCCTTTCATGAACTTTAAGCTGGCGTGAGGCGTAGGCTATAACTTTATCCCGCTGCATCAATACACAACCAAGACCCTGAATGGATGCGTCACAGTAAACCACAAAGTCGTCTTTACCCTCTGGCAATGAAAGGATAGGTGCACTGCAAAGTCTATCCTTTAAGTGTTGAAACGCTAATTCCTATGCATTTCCCCATCGATAAACAACGCCTTTCTGCGTCAGTGAAGTAAGAGGCTGTGCAATCTTGGAAAAATCCTTAATGAACCTCCTGTAGTAACCTGCCAATCCCAAGAATTGGCGAATTTCCGTTGGTGTACGGGGTGCAGGCCAGCTCTTGATCGAATCTACCTTGGATGGATCAACGTGAATCCCATCCTTGCTCACCACATGGCCTAGGAAATGGACTTCACGAAGCCAGAAGTCGCATTTTGAAAACTTGGCGTACAACTGTTCTGCTCGAAGGAGTTCCAAAATGAGTCGTAAATGTTGCTCGTGTTCCTCCTGACTCTTCGAATAGATCAGGATGTCGTCGATGAATACAATAACGAACTTGTCTAGGTACGACTTGCACACTCGATTCATCAAGTCCATGAAGACCGCAGGTGCGTTTGTCAGCCCAAACGGCATAACCAAAAACTCATAATGTCCATAACGGGTCCTAAAAGCTGTTTTAGAGACGTCCTCTTCTCGGACTCTCAGCTGGTGATATCCTGATCTCAAATCAATCTTTGAATTGTAGCTCGACCCTTGCAGCTGGTCGAACAAGTCGTCAATGCGTGGAAGAGGATAGCGATTCTTCACAGTCACCTTGTTAAGTTCACGGTAGTCGATGCACATTCTGAAAGTACCGTCTTTCTTCTTCACGAATAGCACTGGAGCTCCCCAGGGCGAAGAGCTAGGATGAATAAAACCCTTATCCAAGAGTTCTTGTAGTTGCGTAGAGAGTTCTTTCAACTCTGATGGAGCTAAGCGATACGGTGCTTGAGCTATGGGCGCTGCTCCAGGAGCTAGCTCGATTTGAAACTCGACCTGGCGATGAGGCGGAAGGCCAGGCAATTCCTCAGGGAATACCTCAGGATAGTCGCGTACGATCAGAAAATCCTCTATCTTCTTCTCTTTCTTCGAGGTGTCGGTAACGAGTGCCAGAATGGCAGTGTGGCCCTTACGCAAACACTTTTGGGCCTTAAGGAAAGAGATGATGCTCACAACAGCACCACTCTTGTCGCCACGAATCATAAGAGGTTCATCACCTGGGCGAGGAATACGGACAATCTTTTCGTTGCAAAGGATCTCTGCTTGGTGTTGGGATAACCAGTCCATCCCAATGACAACGTCGAAACTACCCAGTGTGATAGGAAGGAGGTCGATCGAAAAAGTGTGGTCAGCAAGAACAAGATTACAACCTTTGACTACGTGTGTGACCTCTATACTTTTACCATTAGCTAACTCTACAGCGTGCTTGGGGTTCAAAGGTGTTGGGGTACGCTTAAGCAGTTGACTAACTTTTAGGGACACATAACTAGTATCAGCACCCGAATCAAATAAGACAGTAACGTAAAAGTCGTCGAGAAGGAACTTACCCGTCACAACATTGGGATCATTCCTCGCTTCTCCCTGGCCAATAACGAACACACGGCCCCTTGCACCATTGCCATTGTTACCCCCGTTGTTCCCATTCCCCTGATTGTTGTTGTTATTGTTGTTCTGGTTCCTGTTCAGTTGGGGACAATCTCTCTTGAAGTGGCCTTCAGCTCCACACTGAAAGCACCCTTTGTTGTTACCTTGCTGCTGCTGCTGTTGGCGTTGATTCTGTTGAACTTGTTGTTGCTGACGATTCTGGTTTGCTGGGTATAAACTTCTGCAATCCTTTGCTGCGTGGCCTGGCTTGTTGCACCGATGACGGTTACCCCTGGTGCATGGCCCGCTGTGATGTAGGTTACATCGATTGCATTTAGGGTGATTTCCCTTGTACACACCATGACTTTGGCTACCTGATGATTGCTGACTAGGACTCTTATAGTCGTCAGTCCTTCTCTGCTGAGACTGAGATTGCACAGAAGTTGAACCTTTGCTTGAAGCTCCATCCCATTTTCTCTTGTTGTCACTAGGAGCATCCGAAGTAGCTGTAGCACTTATACGCTTTGGTAACCTGTTCTGCTCCACCGCCTGATCAGTGTGACGGTGAGCCAACTGAACAACCTGCTGGATGGTGGCGAGGTTTGCTGAAGTCACATGACTTTGGATTTCCGGCACTAAGCCCTTAAGATAAAGTACGATACGCTTAATTGGAGGGTCCACCATAGTAGGACACAGTAATGCAAGCTCATTTGATCTCTTCGTATACGCCTCAATTTCTGACCCCGTCATCTTGAGGTTGAAGAACTCGACTTCCATCTTATGAAGGTCATCACGACTGCAATATTCTTCCTTGATCATCTCTTTAAAATTGTTCCAGGGGGTGGCGTTAGCAGCAACCAACCCCAGCATTTGGACCTGAGCGTTCCACCATGTGAGGGCTAAACCCTCGAGAGTACCGGTAGCATACTTCACCCTGAGCGCCTCAGGGCATTCACACATTTCGAACACAGATTCTAGTTCTCAAACCAGTGGAGGAGACCTACAGCTCCTTCAGTGCCGCTGGAGGTAGTTGGTCGGCAGTCCATAAAGGTTTTGAAGGTGCACACAGGCGGCTGAGCATGTTGACCTGTTGTGGGTGTAAGAAAGGACAAAGTTTAACACAAAGGTAGGTTCACGAGAGTATGACCTAAAGATCCTAGAATGAGTTTTAAACTGCAGGGTATACCTCCTGCTTGTGCGGCTGCAAGTGCCGCAGCAACCTGTTCGTTGATCAGAGCCATCAACTGGGCTTGTGTCATGTTAACGCGTCCAGACATGATCTTCATATCAAGGAAACACGAGTGAGAAAGGTTCGCGAAAGTGCAATGACAGAAGAGGGTAAGCACACATGTGTTCAGCAACAGTAGCTATACTAACTAAGCATATCATGAGCAAAGTTCTACGCTATCTAGCATGTAGGTAATAAAACATAAACCATATCACCTAGAATGTCGAGCCTTGCACGTGGAGTGAAGCGTCGTTGTGGATCGTAGAGCACTGTACAGGTTATAGTCTGGTTTTAACAAAATCATTTTCCCTTTATTAAAACCAAGTTCTCTATAACCAATGGCTCTGATACCAATCTGTCACACCCCCAAAATCCACACGCGGAGTATCACCGCTTGGAGGCGTGACTGACCAGGATCAAACCACCAATCATATTGAACAAGCAAGTAATTAATTATAAAAGTCCAACCAACATGATTGGTGTCCAAAACAAACATAGTTTAAGTTGTAAGCGGAAGCATAATGTTTAAAACCAAAACATAAGTTTAAATATCCAAAGGTTTAACATGGCACACACCTGTCCATGCCCCACAACGACTCTTCCTTGTGCAAGCTCCAGCTAAGTACCTATTGACCTGCAAAGCATGTAGTAACGAGTCAACAATAATGTTGAGCGAGTTCACAGTTGGGTGTTTGTTTTAGTTGTTCAAAAAATAGTTCCTTTAACTGGCATCCCTGCCGTGGGGGTTACCCCATAGTTGAAAACGTGATTTGTTTAACCCATTAACTCTGGCAATCCAGCCGTGGGGGCTACCCCATGATAGTTATCTGGCATTTCGGCCGTGGGGGCTACCCCATGTATACACTAGACTCGTTACCATATCGACTGCTGACTGTAGTCATGTTTAAGTGCCCTGAACTGTCAATGTCTATCAGCATTGACGTGCCCAGATCCATTAGTTCACGCCCGTCCTCTGCGGCACGGTGTGAGGCTTGTCAGACCTAAATAGCGCTATCTAACTAATGACCCGCTCGCCATTGGCCCGGCGATTAAGTCGATATAAAAAGGAGGGACTTCGTGATAGAGTTTTGGTCTAGTAAAAGTTATCTGTCCGTAAGGACGAGGAATTACATTCCTGAACCAGTACTGTCCTACCCAAGAAAGGACGAGGAATCCATATTCCTTAACCCCATTCCCAACCCCTGGGAATCCCATGCTTTGTAGAGTGTGAACTCACCTTGGTTTGCTCGGCAGATACACAGAAAGGTCAAGTCTAGCTGCTAGTGGTCAACCACGTCCTAACATGGTTACCATACAAGTCAGGTTTTGGTTTCAAGTTGTGCACATAAGTATCACATAAGCTAGCAGGTAAGGAACACACAGATCATGGCAATCACACATCATCACGTTTAACAGTCATAACGTATCCAACTAGTACGATCTGGAAGATATAGCCCAATAACAGTCGGCCCAACATGTTGTGCGTTCAGCACATCCTTGTGCGATCCACAACATGTTGTGCGATTCCGTTAGACACCCGGCCCAAATAACAAGAAGCCCAAATAAACATAAGTAGTTCAATAAGTAACCGGCCCAAACAATTAAACATGGAACCCTTGTGCGATCCGAGAACCCTTGTGCGATTGGGGCTAATCCGGCCCAAACATATATCCGGCCCAACAGTTAAGTAACATTACAACTTGTGCGACTAGAGACACCTTGTGCGACTGGGGACCTCTTGTGCGAATGGACCTCTTGTGCGACCAAGGTGTCTTGTGCGATTAGTTTCATTATCCGAATATTAAGCCATTCAGTTACAATCATTCACTGGTTTCCTTATTTATATTTTATCAATTAACAAAATTTCCAACTATCCATTACCATAATCTCGATCAAACTGAGCATATTCTAATCAATTCTTATGAACCCTAATATGATCATAATCGTGAACAATAATCAAAACACATAAACATATCTATCTAAGGTTTCAAACCATCATATAACACCTCATGATCTACCCTACAACTAACCCGATTTCAGCAAACATGCAGCCGATTAACAAACATTCTGTTCTTAAAACAATAATATAAAATCCGATTAGCATGAACATTAATCAACACACATATGCAAACCGATTACAAGCACATCAACAATCAATGATTTAAATCACAATCAATCACAAGATATTCTTAGCTCATCATGCAATCAATTTGAGACAAGACATGATATCCGATTAACATTATCATACCTATCTGATTCACAAGAAGATTATCATTCATACACACCATATCATTTAACAATAATATCATAGAACACACATCATAGAACACTAACCGGTTAGAAAAGGAACAAGGATTGATCCGAACAAGGAAAGATCTTCGATGGAGAGGGTGTGTGTTGCCGTCGAGTTCTAGAGAGAAGGAAGAGAGCTAGGGTTTGTAGATTTGTGTGTTTTGGTAAAGTGTGAGATGGGTACTAGCACCCCATGTGTTAATCGACTAATGGGGATGGGCCGAACCCAAACTTGGGCTGCCCTTGATCCGAATACAAGTTGTGGCCCGAATGGGCTTGTGCGATCGGGTGAGTGTTGTGCGTTTGAGCCGTTTATATACATACATACATTACACAAAGCACGTATCAACATATCATTCATATAATCATTCACTGTCATAAAATCACATATCGTACACATACGTTACTTCAAAGTACAAAGATAGGTTCGGAAATACGAGTTGTCACAAGACACTTGCTTCATAGGACTCACTTGAATCGTCTCGGAAGTACTGAATCAACAGAAGGATGAATCAACAGGCATGCCTTGAAGTACTGAATCAACAGAAATAACTGAAATAACAGCTTCGGAATCTATTAACCCACAATTTGTTGGAATTTATAGATAGACACTTGCTTCATAGGATTCACTTGAATCGTCTCGGAAGTACTGAACAACAGAAGGATGAGATATCAGCAGTTAGCTCGAAGAAGTTTCTCTCAATCAGGTGTTCCAATAGATTCTCCCTTTTAACAATGTCCTGTTAATTGTTCCATACGTTATGAGATTCTTCGAGAATTAGAAAAGGAGAAAATACGGAACGACAAGGGTAGTATGAGTCTGAGTCCACCGTGTCCGTAGTAAAAAACGGTTGCGGTTTTGCACATTCAATCTTCATTGCTTCGTTATAATTAATAATGCGGTCTTGATTGAAGATGTAATTGCAAGACTGTTTGTCGGGCTTCCAATGCTCACACAGGGTGATAAACAACGCTGATATTGAACGGATTATTGAACCAAGAAAGTCATTGGAATGCCGCAGATGAAGTCAAATGTGATCAAACTTGGACATCAGACGTAAATCTTGAAGAAACGGAACATAATCCCAGATTGTCTAAAGAAGCGCTTTTATCATGTGTGATCCAGAGGTCGGTCTCGGTTGAAGATGTAATTGCAAGACTGTTTGTCGGGCTTCCAATGCTCACACAGGGTGATAAACAACGCTGATATTGAACGGATTATTGAACCAAGAAAGTCATTGGACTTCCGCAGATGAAGTTAAATGTGATCAAACTTGGACATCAGACGTAAATCTTGAAGAAACGGAACATAATCCCAGATTGTCTAAAGAAGCGCTTTTATCATGTGTGATCCAGAGGTCGGTCTCGGGTGGGCATAAGATCCGTGGGCCCTATTGTCGGATCTGTGACTCAATGGAAGATGTGATTAAGGTAAGCGTACCGTATCATGTGTCATAAAACGGAACATAATCCCAGATTGTCTAAAGAAGCGCTTTTATCATGTGTGATCCAGAGGTCGGTCTCGGGTGGGCAAAAGATTCGTGGGCCCTATTGTCGGATCTGTGACTCCATGGAAGATGTGATTAAGGTAAGTGTGCCGTATCATGTGTCATAAAATGGAACATAATCCCAGATTGTCTAAAGAAGCTCTTTTATCATATGTCATATTAGAGTAGTATGAGTCTGAGTCCATTGTGGTTCGTGAATGTTTCGAATCATCATAGAAGACGTGTCGGGTGAGTTGTGGTTGATTTATAGGAGGAGGTTATGAAACGAATATATGTTTATGCGAATTTAAATGACAATACTGGCATAGGTGCTGGTCTTTTCTCCCACTGTGCAAACTTGAAAAATCTCACCATAACACATCTAATATGACACATGATAAAAGCGATTCTTTAGACAATCTGGGATTATGTTCTGCAAATTGGGAACCACATATTCGTGTGTAAAAGCTTGGAAAGATGACCGAATAGAGATCTGTATACACCCTTGGTATTTGTTTACCACATGACACATGATAAAAGTGCTTCTTTAGACAATCTGGGATTATGTTCCGTAAATTGGGAACCAAATTGTAGACTGGTGGGCTTGAATGGTTTTAATAATACTTGAAAATGGAAATATTCGTGTCAAGATCTTTATCTATCATATCATCGACCAACTGCTCGAAATCCCTTTCGTTTCTCGGGTTCGCATTCGACACAACACAACAAAAAATAAATTCAAAAAAACAGTGGCCCGATACGCATCGTATAGGCCTATACGATGCGTATCAAGCCCGCCGCCAGACATAACCTGCACTTGTCAGTCTGCCGTGTCTTTTACTTTATTTCAATACGCATCGTATAGGCCTATACGATGCGTATTGAATTGAAAAAGTGTGCAGATAGACAGGGGGTGTGCAATTAAAAAACCCCATCAAATATTATCTGTACATTCACACCCATTTCTCACCACCACCACCTTGCACCACCCCACTCATTCTACACACACACTCCGACGGTCTCACCTAACCGCTCAAATATTTTAAAAGTAGACCTGAAACCCAATCTGGTGGTTAGGGTTCAGACCATTCCTACCCACTCCGACGGTGAATGCAGACCAGACCAGATCTGAACCATACGACGGAGCCCTAACTGTGAGAAGTCAGAGAAGAACTGAACCACACGACATATCTGAACCAGGGGGATTTGGTGGTCTGGGTTTAAATTGTCTGTCGGTCTAGGGTGGTTTGGGTTTAAATTGTGCGTCCTCCCATCAGATCTGGTTTCAAGGTCTTTGGGGTTTTGTAAGTTGGTGGTGGTTGGGTGGAGTTGGTTCAAGGTGGTGGTAGTCCGATGGAGTTGGTGCAAGGTCGTGGTCGGGTGGGGGTTGTGCACGGTGGTGGTGAGGTTGGGACGGTTGGTGGTTGTCGTGATTGTTAGTGATGGAGAAGAGAGATAGTGTAGAGAGAGAAAAAAGATGGTATAGAGAAGGAAGATTACTCTAAACAAAAACATATAAAATCTAAAGATCTGGGATTTGAAGGGAGTTCATCACGTGTTATTTGGCAAAGAGAATTTTGGGCCGATTAAAGAAATTTAAGGATTTGGGATTTGAAGAAAGAGTTAGAAGCCTTTTTGTTTGGATGAAAGCTTCCAATTTTTTCCACCAATTTCACTTTTTTCTATACAATGACCCAAAGTTGGCGGTAAGTTCAAGAATCTTGAAGTTCATATATCTGTATCTTTGTGTTCACATTCTTGAAGTTCATATATTTGTATCTTTATGTTCACATTCCAATTGCAATATCTGCAATTTATGCAGATGGAGCAACAAATCACATAAATTTACAAATCCTAAAAACAATTTCTACTGTCATAAACCCTAGGGCTCAGAAACATCCACAACCATCTAAGACCCTACTTCCTTCTCTTTTTTTTATTTTAACTCATGATCAACACACTTCTTTCTCCTTTCTCACAAATCACTTGGTGGAATCAATAGATCTAGAATTTGGGTGCGGCACCGTATGTTATGTGGTGGGGGTTCTAGGGTTCCGGGCGGTGACAGTGAAATGTAGTGGTTGTGACGGGGGTGGAAGTTAGGCGACCGGGGGGTTTCTATGGTTCCAACGACAATGGATGTTTCTAAGCGATGACATGGGTATCTAGGGTTCTGATCACAAGTAATGTTTGACAGGTGGTGGTGGGTGTTTCTGGTGGGTGATGGTGGTTAAAGGTGGTTAAATGTGTCGGGTTGTAGGTGTAACACCTCGCAAAATCATGTCCAATATAGTGATGACACGTGTCATAAACTCTGATCATGTAAAAAGTTAACTTTGAAGGACTAAAGTTGACAAACAGTCAAAAGATGTATGTGGAAGGACCAAATGTGTCAACATGCCAAACTTGTGCCTCTGATTGACCTCACATGATGTTCATATTCTTTATTGAATAAATTGTCGAATGCAAGAAGCCATTTGTGCTTAAAATCAAAAGATTTCAAAACACATGGGCTAAAGTGTCAACATGTTAATTCTTACCTCTGAGTGACCTTTTAACGATCCCGAGGCTTTGTAATATCTTATTATACTCTCATGAACATCGGATAATGATTTCATGAAGTTTCGGTACAATTATATGATTTAATTGCAATTTCCAAGAAAGAAGGGTTGAAAGTGTCAATATGATAATTCTTCTCCCAAGAGACCATTTGAATAAGTCCGGAACCCAATAATACTTGGTTTTATTCCCAAGATCATGTGAAATCTGATTATATTGGCCCCTAGTGCTGAAAATGAAAGATATACGAGTTTAGAAAGTACAGGGACTGAACTTGCAAACAAAAAAACAACTTTTGAAACCGGCTGCCTCGCGTGGCGCGCCGGGTGCTCCTCTCCCTGGCGCGTGGCGCGGCGGAGGACCATTTCCAGCCAAAAACTGGAAGCTACCCAGCATGCAACCTGAAATCTGCAATGGATTCTCTGCAATACTGAAACGTAAACAGCTGCATGTTGATGGTTTTTAAAAACCATTTGGACACTTGTGAGCATCATAAAACATCTGGGACACTTGGATTCATCTCAATCAATCCTCATCCTCTATATAAAGGCCCTCATTCATTCATTTGGAACTTGCCCATTTCAAAATCAGACTTGTTCTCTCTAAAGCTTTGTCTCTGGAGCATCCTGGTCTATAAGGAAGCTCTCTTAAGTTCAAACTTCGTGCTAAGGACCCTTGTAAGTGTTCTTGGCTCCTGTAGTTCAGTTTTTGTATGTCTAAGGACCGAAAGTCAAAGATAGCGTAATTCTGCTTTGACTTCTAGTTTATTCATTAACGGTCCAGCCATGGTTCTAAACGAATGTGGCTATATGTTGGTAATTATGTAGGTGTTAATCCCTCAGAAGGGCACCTCCTAATTATCATGTTTACTTAGTTAATTGTCGGGTCACAGTAATTAACAGAAAAGTCAAACGAGTCAGTTTTTATTAAAAATTCATATTTGATAATGTAGAAGCTATAAAATATGTTTTATTAGAGGTGGCAATCTTGACCCAAAGGCTTTCAAGTGGGTTAGTTTGGGTTGCTTTTAAAATTATATGGGTTAGTTTGGGTAAGATATTTTAACTAATCGGGTCACAACGGGTCAATTGAAATTTCATCTTGTTATTTTCGGGTCAAAGCGGGTCGACAACTTTAAAGAAATGGGTCGTTGTGGGTTAGCACCTTAAAGAAACGGGTTAGATTTCGGATCACAATGGGTTTCGGGCCGACACAAGTATCCGCACAAGACGGGTTACGACACGAAATAGGTTTTGGATCGGAACGGTTTCAGTTCGAATTGAGTTTCGGACCGAGACGGGTTTTGGCACGCGGCGGGTTTTGGATCAGAACGGGTCGGTTGGATCGAGTTCGGGCCGACACGGGTTTCCACACGGGACGGGTTTCGGATCACAACGGGTTTTAGGCCGACAAGAGTTTCCGCACGGGACGGGTTTAGGCCGACACGAGTTTCCGCATGGGACGGAATTCAGATCGCAACGAGTTCTAGGCCGAGACGAGTTTTCGGCCGACACGAGTTTTTGCACAGGACGGATTTTGGATCGCAACGGGTTTTAGGCCGACACGAGTTTCCGCACGGGATGGATTTCGGATCGCAACGGGTTTTAGGCCGACACGAGATTCGGCACGGGACGGGTTTTAGACCGACACAAGTTTCCGCACAGGAAAGGTTTCGGATCGCAACAGGTTTTAGGTCAACACAGGTTTCCGCACGGGACGGGTTTCGGATCACAACGGGTTTTAGGCCGACACGAGTTTCCGCACGGGACAGGTTTTAGGCCAGCACGAGTTTCCACACAGGACAGGTTTCGGATTGCAACGGGTTTTAGGCCGACACGAGTTTCCGCACAGGACGGGTTTCGAATCGCAACGGGTTTCAGGCCGACACGGTTTCAATATTTTCAATTTTTTGTTTCGTTTCGTTTCATTTCGGTTTCGCAACTTATAATTGTAGGAAAATGTGAATTGTTGTGAAATTAATTGAACTGAGTATTGCACAGTCAACTGTGAACAATTAAATCATCGAACACAACGCATATGTATAGACCTATAATGGAATTGCACTGTATAGGTCTATAGAATCGTTTTGAAATCAAATGAAATCTGTATAACAACTAAGCAACTAAGCATGTATTTACGGGTCGTATAAACACCAAAGTTATATTGTAAAAAAAAAAGCAAAACTTGACCCGACCCGACCCGAAACCCGTTCTAACCCGGACCCGTTCTGATCCAGACCTGCTCCGACCTGGACCCGTTCTGACCCGAACCCGTTTCGACCCGAACCAAAAAAACCCTTTTTATAATTGACTCGTTTTGACCCGAACCCGTTTTGACCCATGACCCAACCCGACTCGACCCGTTTTCCAGGTCAATGTTTTATCACTTTAATAACTTGGTAAACATTATAAGAACATGTTTAGACATTTCTGAGTTTAGGCCCCGGTTAGCAACCGAAAGTCGTAAAAGTTGACTTTTGCTTTGACTTTCAGCTCTCACCCGAATTAGCTTAGTATCTTTATGCCTTAAGGTTCCTTTCTGACCATTTTATATGTTAGTATAACCCTCTGAGGTTATACTACATGGTCCCTTAGTAATCTGAGTTCAATTCCATGTTTCCGTTATTTGCTTAAATTTGACTATTATGCCCTTATAATGTAAAACGATATTTTTGGATATGTGAGTATACAAATAGCTTTGTTACAGATATATAAGCATGTCAAATTAATTTGACGTCATTTTCTGGCCTCAAACTAAAGTTATGCACGATATCGTAAAACTTAACTTTTTATTAATTAAATTACGCTTTTGCGCATAAAACATATTTAAACCCAAATGTTGACACCAAACTGATTACCTACTGTTATGATATTATTTTTAGGAATTTTTGGAATATTGGGTCAGATTTTAAACTGACCATATCATTTAGTTCTTGTATAATTCGATAAATGATGATAATGCGCTTTTTGTTAATAAAATGAGATTTACATATCATTAACATGCCAAACTTTTTCCTACTGATGTTATATGAAAAATAAAATATTTTAAACATTCAAGGCTGATAAAAATCTCAGAATTTCATAAACATCGCATATATCGTCAATTGTCGATTTTTACACGAATTAGGTGCATAGTATGGTTTATAACCATATTTGGCACCCAAGACTTGTTACCTACTGAATTTATAAATAAATTTTAATACTTTTACAGTAGGTATAAGTCATGAACTCAGACTTCCAAATTTGTCCTTAAAAACATATGTGAAATGACCAAAATGCCCCTATGGTGCATAGTTTGGCATTATATGGTAAACCACACATATGTAACATCATAAAATAATAGTTTGGTCTAAGTTTATAACTTAAATAAGACCCGTTAGGAATCTAATAGGTTAATAAAACCTTCGTTCCAGATTAAGAGCCCCGGTAGAAGTTATTTGCACTTGTTTGAGTAGACTATACGACTGTGTATACAAAAATTTGCATTTAAGCTCAGGTAAATACTTTTAAGTTATTTTCCCTTATACGGGCCTGGGATACGGTAAAATATTACCGCTTGGTCGGGTGTAGAAACCTTTTAATCGAATATGGTTAAATTGCATAATCCCTCTTTAATCAGTGTTGCTTGATAACAAATAACATTGGGGGTTAACGACCGTGTCCTGGATATCCTTGGCTGATTTAAAAATCGTAAATGGCCATGACTTAAGCACGGGGTGTAGGCATACACCTGTCAGTTGCGTATGTAAAAGATATACTCATTTGCTGGGGTGACCCGCCGTGAGTTTATATTTGTGGTGTGTTGTTTAATATTGTTCGGTTTAATTATACCGGCCCTAAATGTTGGACAAACATGTAAATCTGATACAAGATTATTTTTAATATATTTGTCCCAAGATATAAAAACATTTGTGCCTTGTGTATTTAAATCAATTTTCATAAATCCTTCCAAAAGAGTCGGTTAATTGTATTTACCAGTGTAAACTGACGTACTTTTCAAAAAGACTAAGTGACAGGTACTGTACGTAATTGGCTGGGAGCTCTGGGAATTAGTTAAAGAATCTTGCAAGTTCTTAATGCTTAAAGTCTGTTGAACAATATTTTGTATTATGTTTTAGATCCGCCTGTGGATCTTCTTACAACTGTCTGTATAATATTTATTCATACTTTACATTTCGGTTTGTAATAGTATTTTCCTCCAAGATTTCCGCTGTGTAATAAACTGTGTATATTTGACTATGAAGATATAAACTACGTCATGATACTCCCCACCGGGCCCACCGGTAAAATGTGGAAATATCGGGGTGTGACAGTAGAGGGATTGTGGTTGCAGTGGTGGATGGGTTACAGGGGGCGGTGGTTGCAGGGGTTGTTGGTTGTGGTGGTGGATGGGTTGAAGGGGGTGGAGGCTGAAGGGGGAATGTGATTGCAGTGGTGGATTGGTTACAGGGAGATGTTTGTTGCGGTCGTGGATGATGGTTGAGGCGGTGATGGATTGTAGAAATGAGAATGAGAGAGAGAGAGAGAGAGAGTGTGTGTCGCAACCCCCGATCCCTGATTCCCGGGAACGGGCGAACGCGAGCTCAGATAGTGGTGGTATCAGTTTGTTTAATCTCGCAGCGGAATTTACATCAGGACCGTAGTTAGGAAATGTTTATCAGAGTAAAACCACCATATTTGATATTAATAATAACATGGGCAAAACCCAAGTTTCTTATTACAATACATTTATAGGGACAAACCCTATTTTATTTAAATTAAAACATTGTTTCTTAGATAACTTTTATAGCCACTTATTTTCCAAGCCGTCAGTGCTCTCGAGCTGGCTTTTTTCCCAGTTGGCTTTCACATTGTGTTACCTGAAACATGTTTTAAAAATATTTTGTCAGCGGAAAATACTGGTGAGTGAATCCCAGTTTAATCAAGAAACATTTTATCAATTAACACAGTATTGAGAGCGATCACATTGTTTATTTCTACACAATTACTCAATCAGTACTGTCAATCCTTGACTTATGGGTCATATTACGCATTGGCTAACTCGTTGTCCAAATGTAACGTACTGTCGTCCCGACTTATTACTCGCAAGTAATAAATTTTGTATACAAAACCCCAAATACCGGCAGTAATTGAAGAATTACAAAGACTCAATCACTGCTTAATCGCATTGTAAAATAATTAAGGTTTTGTAAAACATTCCAAAAACATTAACAAAAAGAGGATAAACTCACATTGCTATCTTAGGCTTTTCGTAAGGATTTCCTGGATATAATCTATAATTTATACAAATGTACATTGGTTAGTATCATAACCCTTTGAAAATATTAATAATACCCTCCCCGAGACGGCATTCCAACAATTACGTCGGGCAGAACCACGACAGTTGTTACGGAACCCTAAATCAATCGGGCAGCGTAACTATTATAAAACTGGGGTTATAATACTTACAACGGAGCAGAACCTCGCTAATTAGGGGTATAATACCCAACTATTATGCTTATAATTTTCAGAATTCGAGATTGAGATTTTAGAATGAGCGACGGAAAACGTAAACTGATGGCCTTCTTATATAGGGCTGAAATCTGACTCTTAGGCGGCCCGCGTAAGGTAAGGCTAAGCCTTACGCGGCCCGCGTCAACACGCGGTCAACATAATAGCTTAGCTGGGTCAGCTACTAGACTCGACACGATGTCGACACGTGTCATCACCAGGTTGCGCCACCATTTGTGACACGCGCGGCCCGCGTTAACTTAAACGGGGTCTTACACGGCCCGCTTGAACTTAAGAAGTCAACTAAGTCAAATCCAGTCTTGATACGGCCCGCGTGAGATAATGGGGTGGGTCTACGCGGCCCGCCTCAACTCCTTATTTCATGTTTTTAATTTATTTTATATGTTATAACATAATTTGGGCTCGGTTTTCACATACGGGATATAATATAAGACACATTAGAATATTTTAAGATATAATAGGGTGTCGGAAATATTATAAGGGTGTTGGTTTTACCGAGGGTTGTTACAGTGTGTGTGTGTGTGTGAAAAAGCTATTTATATACATAATAGATTTTATATGTTTCAAAAAATCTCTCGCTTTTGTTGTACTATAATGGGAAAAGACAATAATGCCCTCATGTGCAAGGCACATGCCATACACAACTAAAAATTTTAACTGCGTTAGTGTTAAATGATCTAGAGTTGAATCCTTTTAACAAAAAAAGACTGTGTTTGTAATTATTGAAGTTATATGTTATCCATTGCAATCTGGTACAAACATAAAGACGACAAGTGTAATTTACCCTTTCATATATATATAGGGTGGGGTTCGGCTACAAAGTCGATTTTTCCTAAAAAGTGTACAAAGTCATAAAACACCACAATTTCAAACATAAAACACACCCAAAACACACAAATAACAAAGTGAATAGTACTAAAACACTATATTAGAACCCTAACAGTCCATAAAAACTTCAAACACACCATCGTAGAACTATGAATATAAAACATAACATGATAATCAACATAAAACACACTAATGTTAAATCATTCGATAACCAAAGCCTTATCATCCAAAACACAAAACAAAAACCACAAATATTGTGTTTTAATAACCTCCACTATGTTATTTGTTGGTTTTGAGTGTGTTCTATGGTTGACATGATGGTGTTTTATGACTTTTTACACTTTGTAGGAAAAATCGACTTTGTAGCCAACTCCCACATTATATATATATATATATATATATATATGATAAGGATCCGTTAGGAACCACCCTTTATTGCGAGAACCAGTGTGAACACATGGCATTTATTGTAATTAAAGTGAAATTCCATCTAACAGCTATTGTCACACCCCGATATTTCCACGTATTACCGGTGGGCCCGATGGGGAGTATCGTGACGTAGTTGATATCGTCATAGTCAATAATCACAGTTTAAATGCACAGCGGAAGTCTAAAAGTAATTTATACAAACCGAATTGAAAGTAACATAAAATATTACAAAACAGATTGTAAGTGGATCCACAGGCGGATCTAAAATAAAAAGAAATATTGTTCAACAGATTTAAGCATCAAAAGCATGCAAGACTCTTTATTTGATACTAGGAGTAGCCAGCCCATTACGCGTAGTACCCATGGTTGTAAAACAAGGTTTCCAAGACCGAGTACTCCCCGAGTAGTCGCTACAAGGCAGGCAGCCGAGGATACTTTCCTTGACTCCGCCTAATTACTCGGAGTCGGTCAAATGCGGTCAACCTCGGCCAGAATTGGATCTAGTAGGTCAACTCGGGCCTAGTTTGACTTAAATAATATTATAACATAATTTCTAGGCCTATCATATTAAAGAATAAATATTTTTCACATATTTTGTTATAAATATTAGTAAATTTGTGTTATTTGACATATATTTAATCTCCAAAAAGAAATTTCTTTATAATTTAACATGTCCGAGTACTCCCCGAGTACTCTCCGCGTAGACCGAGTACTCTCAACTCGCCGGTCGACCGACTAGGGAGCGCCTAGCGACTTTTGCAACCATGCCTGCACTTAACCTTTTTTTGAAAAATACGTCAGTTTACACTGGTAAATACAATTAACCGACTCTTTTTGAAAAGTGTTTATAAACTTGATTTAAATGCACAAGACACAAAATTCCTTCATAACTTGGGACAATTATTTAAAAATAATCTTGTATACAGATTTACATGTTTGTCGTCCATTCGGGGCCCAGTTAGAAGAGCCAGATTAGATTAATTGACACACCATAAGTATATGCCCACAAGAGATGTGAGATACCGTTTATACATGTAACAACCCTCGGTAAAACCAACACCCTTATAATATTTCCGACACCCTATTATATCTTAAAATATCCCAATATGTCTTATAATACACCCCGTATGTGAAAACCGAACCCGAATTATATTATAGCATATAAAATAAATTAAAAATAAGAAAAATGGAATTGAGGCGGGCCGCGTAAACCCACCTCAATAGTTCACGCGGGCGGTATCAGGGTCTAAACCTGATATCGTTGAATCCTTTAGTTCAAGCGGGCCGCGTAAGAGTCCTTGCTAGTTAACGCGGGCTGCGAGAGATCATGAAACGCGGAGACATCCGGTGCTGACACGTGTCGACATCGTGGCGGGTCTACTTGGTGACCGGGCTAAGCTATTCTGTTGACCAGGGTTGACGCGGGCCGCGTAACCCTTGTCTATGTTTTAAGCGGGCCGCGACAGGACTAGAATCAGGAACTATAAATAGCAGGCATCAGTTTTCGTTTTCCGTCGTTCATTCTCAATTCTCAATCTCGAATTCTGAAAGTATTAAGCATAATATTTGGGTATTATACCCCTAATTAGCAAGGTTCTGCTCCGTTGTAAGTATTATAACCCCAGATTCGTAACAGTTACGCTGCCCGATTGATTTAGGGTTCCGTAACAACTGTCGTGGTTCTGCCCGACGTAGTTGTTGGAATGCCGTCTCGGGGAGGGTATCATTAATATTTTCAAAGGGTTATGATACTAACCAATGTACATTTGTATTAATTATAGATTATATCCAGGAAACCCTTACGAAAAGCCTAAGATAGCAATGTGAGTTATCCTCTTTTTTTGTTAATCTTTTTGGTAATGTTTTACCAAACCTTAAATGTTTTACTATGAAATTTAGCAGTGATTGAGTCTTTGTAGTTCTTCAATTACTGCCGGTATGTTGGGGTTTTGTATACAAAATTTGTACTACCTGCGAGTAGTAAGTCGAGTATGACAATACGTTACCATTGGACAATGAGTTAGCCAATGGGTAATATGGCCCACAAGTCAGGGGATTGACAGTACTAATGGGGTAATTGTGTAGACATAAACAATGTGATTGCTCTCAATACTGTTCACTGTGACTTTTTATTTAAACTTGATTAAACTGGGATTCACTCACCAGTATTTCCGACTGACAAATGTTTTTAAAACGCGTTTCAGGTAACCCAATGTGACAGCCAATTAGTAAAAAGCCAGCTGGAGAGCACTGAAGGCTTGGGAAAATGTGGCTATAAAAGTTACCTAATAAACGATGTTTTAAATTCAATAAAATAGGGACTGTCCCTATAAATGTATTGTACTAAGAAACTTGGGTTTTACCCATGTGATTATTAATATTAAATGAGGTGGTTTTACTCTGATAAACATTTCCTAACTACGGTTCTGATGTAAATTCCGCTGCAAGATTAATTAACAACTGGTACCACCAAAACTCTGAGCTCGCGTCCGCCCGTTCCCGGGGATCAGGGATCGGGGGTTGCGACAGAAGGTGGTATCAGAGCCTAGCCACTGGTCTGAGCCAAAGAAGTGTTCTGCTGACACTTAAATTCTAAATTTTATGTTAGGAAATAAATTACGTAAATACGTGCATAACTGTATTTATTTGTTATGTGTTATTTGACTATTTGTTAGTTTACAGTATGAGTGATCAAGGACCCCCAGACATGAGTCGTCAGTTGTCTGAATCACCTAGGAGTGTGTCACAACCCCCGATCCCTATCTGTCCCGGGAACGGGCGGACGTGATCACAGACTTTGGTGGTATCAGTTTGTTTAGTCTTGCAGCGGAATTTACATCAGGACCGTAGTTAGGAAATGTTTATCAGAGTAAAACCACCATATTTTATAATATTTAAACAAATGGGATGAAACCCAAGTTCATAGTACACACATTTTCATAGGAATAAATCCTATTTTATTTAATAAAACATCTATTTTATTTTAGGTAACTTTATTGCCACTTTTCCAAGCCTTCAGTGCTGTCCAGCTGGCTTTTATTGGCTTCACACTAAGTTACCTGAAACACGTGTTTAAAACATTTTATCAGCAAGAAATACTGGTGAGTGAATCCCAGTTTAATCAAGTTTAAATAAAAAGTCACAGTGAACAGTATTGAGAGCGATCACATTGTTTATGTCTACACATTTACTCCATTTGGTACTATCAATCCTGACTTGTGGGTCATATTACCCATTGGCTAACTCATTGTCCAATGGTAACGTATTGTCATCCAGACTTACTACTCACAAGTAGTACAAATTTTGTATACAAAACCCCAACATACCGGCAGTAATTGAATAACTACAAAGACTCAATCACTGCTAATTTTCATGGTAAAACATTTAAGGTTTGCTAAAACATTACCAAAAACATTAACAAAAAGAGGATAAACTCACTTTGCTGTCTTAGGCTTTTCGTAAGGGTTTCCTGGGTATAATCTATAATTTATAGAAATGTACATTGGTTAGTACCATAACCCTTTGAAATTATTAATGATACCCTCCCCGAGACGGCATTCCAACAACTACGTCGGGCAGAACCACAACAGTTGTTACGGAACCCTAAATCAATCGGGCAGCGTAACTATTATGAAACTGGGGTTATAATACTTACAATGGAGCAGAACCTCGCTAATTAGGGGTATAGTACCCGACTATAATGCCTCTAATTCAGAAAGTGAGATTGAGAATGAAATTGTGAGCGAACTGAAATGAGATCCGATGCCATCTATTTATACATGATGAATTCGACTTTCAGGCGGCCCGCGTAAGGTAAGGCAAAGCCTTACGCGGCCCGCGTTGACTCTAGTCAACTCAGTAGCTTAGCTGGGTCATCAACTAGATTCGACACGATATCGACACGTGTCAGCTCCAGGATGCGCCACCATTTAGAACACGCGCGGCCCGCGTCAACTATGGAGAACTCTTACGCGGCCCGCTTGAACTAAAGGTTTCAGCGGAGTCAAAGTCTGGTCTTGATACGACCCGCGTGAGATTGAGGTGGGATCCTACGCAGCCCGCCTCAACTCAGAATTCATATTTTATATTTTATTTCTAATACTATAACATAATACGGGCTCGGTTTTCGCATACGGGGTGTAATATAAGACATATAAGGGTATTTAAGATATAATGGGGTGTCGGAAAATATTCGAGGGTGTCGGTTTTCTTGAGGGTTGTTACAGAGTGAAGGTACATCATCACAGCCTGCCCTTTCTGGGTATACTGCTGATCAGGAAGAAGGAGTGTTTGCTTTTAGAGCTCAATCTGAAGAGCCATTTCCTAATAAGAAACGAGGATGGTTCAGTAAAGAAGCTTTTGCTTATAGGAAGAGAATGCGAAAATTGCAACAGCAAAGAGTCTTAGCAGCTATTAAGCGAGAGACAGATGCCCATACGTAGGATATGCTTAATAGAAGCCTAGCTAATTTCCATATCCTAGCTACAACTGCTGCTGACCCGAGTCTGGAACAACTAGTAGCCCCACAACCACAAAACCCATAACAACCCATGGAGATAGAAAATTTTGACAACCAGGTGGAAATGCATGATTTTAACCCAGAGGAAATTCCTAGGGTACCTGCACCAAACCCTCTAGACCCAAATTACGACCCCTGGTGGTTCGATAATAGGGACTTTGTGCAACGTTACCCTATCCAGGAATATCCACCCATACAGAACATAGAAGCCTACCCAGGTATGGACCCTTTAGATCCCTATTACCATGATAATTACATTAGGGAAATTTTAGAGGATCCTTACCAATTTCAGGAACTTTTACCCCCATATCAGGAACCCGCACCCCAGATTCCAAACACAGTCCGAGAACCTGCACCCCCAATGAGTGCAGAAAACGTGCAAGAACTTAGGACTTTCAGGGAGGAAATTTTAGAAAGCAGTGAGAGAATGCGTCAGGTGGGAGAGCGTCTCGTATGGAAATACGATGAACGCAATATGGATTTCTGGATGAATCCATATCCTTGAATAAAGATGGTGAAATGGTAGTAATAATAATAATAAAATAAAATAAAATTATCTGTGTACGGATGCATAGTACTATTAGTGTAATTTTCTTTCTGTTGGTATTGTAATCTTTATTTCAGTACTAGTGTGTAATAGACGCATAGTATATGAAAATAGAGTACAAGTCGCAATGATCGACGTTTTTGGTTAGATTGCGTGTCATGTGATTTACTATATTAACTATTATTGGTGATATTAATATGGGGAAAATGTTTAAAATTCAGATGGCCGACGAAGAAAATCAAGGAAATCTGAATAACGATAACCAAAGTAACATTAACGTGGTTAATGAGAATCCAAGCATCAATAACAATGGAAATCAAGTGGATAATAGTGTTATCCAACACATTGTAGCACAAGGAATTATAGATGCAATGCCATTTATTCTTCAAACTGTTAAGGATGCTGATAATAAAAGTAAGTATAGCAGTAAGCGACCCATTGAACCGGAACACAGTGTAAACAATGGACCTTTACTTCAAATGCCTATTCCAAAAAGAAGAAGAACCATGCCTTATGGTTGTTCTTATAAAGAATTCTGGTCTTGTAAACCAATGGAATTCTCGGGCAACGAAGGGGCCATTGCAACCTTACGCTGGATCGAAAAGACTGAGGCAGTCTTAAAGATAAGCAAGTGTGCTGAAGAAGATAAAATATTGTTTGCTTCTAATCTGTTTAAGAATGCAGCACTAGAATGGTGGAACACTATCCTTCAGACAAGAGGAAGTGATCAAACCTACAATATGGAATGGGAAGAATTTAAAAACAAGGTAGAAAGGAAATTCTGCCCACCCAATGAAAAAGAACAGATAGCAAACAAATTCCTAAACCTTAGGATGACTGGTGTGGATAGTAAGGGATACACTAAAATATTCTTTGAATATGCTAGAATAGTGTCGACCCTTGCTTCACCAGAACCAGTGTTAATTTCCCGTTATATTTGGGGATTAATTGGGGAGATAAGACACGTAGTCAAGGCAGCTAGACCTCAAACCATAGAAGAAGCTGTAGAACTAGCCAATACCTTGTCTGATGAATTAGTCCGTACTAGAGAAGAAGATCAGAGGAGGAACTTAACCCAAAGACTTACACAAGAATTTCGTTCTGGAAATTTCAATCGTAGGAATATGAGTTCTACCTCTGCACCATACTGCAAGGTCTGCAAGAAAAAGCATTCGGGAAAATGCTCCACTCTCTGCAATTATTGGAAGATGCCAGGACACAAGGAAGAAAATTGCAGGAAGAAATCCAGTAATGGATTTTGCTACAACTGTGGAGAAAAAGGTCATATCAGGCCAAACTGCCCAAAATTAGCTCCAGCTCCAGACAATAAGAATACTAAAAATGCTAGAGCATTTGTTTTGACTGCAGATGAAGCCAAGATGATCCCAGATGTCATAGCTGGTACGTTTTTAGTTAATGATGTTTTTGCTAAAGTATTATTTGACTCTGGTGCAAACCAAAGTTTTATTAATACATCATTTTGCAAATTTCTAAATCAGTCATTAACTAAACTACCACAAGAATGTCTAGTAGCGACAGCCAATGGAGAAACCACTAGGATTTCTGAAATCTTGCAGGGAGCAAGAATAGAAATTTTTAACCAAATATTTAGGGCAAACCTATATCCCATGAATCTGGCAGGATTCGATGTTGTTTTAGGAATGGATTGGTTAATAGCCAATAAAGCCAATATTTTATGTGATCAAAAGTTAATTCAAGTAAATTCACCAAAAGGTAAAACGATCACAATTAAAGGAGATAAACCTTCTAGGTCTACTAAATTTATCTCTGTGATGAAAACTGCAAGTTGTATAAGAAAAGGTTCTATAGTGTATTTGATTTCTATAATCACTAACACTAAAGGAAAGGATTTAAAAGATATTCCAGTAGTATCTCAGTTTTCAGATGTCTTTCCAGAAGAATTGCCAGGACTACCGCTAGATAGAGAAGTTGAATTCAGAATCCATTTGCTACCAGGAACAGCACCAATTGCCAAAGCACCCTACCGTTTGGCACCTGCAGAAATGCAAGAATTGAAGAAACAATTAGATGAATTGTTGGAGAAAGGATTTATACAGCCAAGTTCGTCGCCATGGGGAGCGCCGATACTGTTCGTTAAAAAGAAAGACGGATCAATGCGTATATGCATTGATTACCGTGAATTGAACAAGGTCACAATTAAGAATCGATACCCATTACCGAGAATCGATGATCTGTTTGATCAACTGCAAGGAGCTCGATTTTTCTCTAAAATCGATTTAAGGTCAGGATATCATCAGTTAAAGGTACAGGAAGAGGATATTCCTAAAACCGCTTTCAGAACAAGGTATGGCCATTATGAATTTACTGTCATGCCATTTGGTTTAACCAATGCCCCAGCTGCATTTATGGACATGATGAACCGAATATGTAAGCCATATTTGGATAAATTCATAATTGTCTTCATAGATGATATTCTAATTTACTCTAAGAGTAAAGAGGATCATGCAAGACATTTGCACGCACTTTTAAGTTTATTACGAAAGGAAAAGCTTTATGCTAAGTTTTCAAAGTGCGAATTTTGGTTAGAACAGGTACAATTCCTTGGACACCTAGTCAATCATGAAGGAATTCATGTAGATCCAACAAAGATTGAGGCAATTACTAAATGGAAAATCCCCGAGTCACCAACCGAGGTTAGAAGTTTCTTAGGATTGGCCGGTTATTATAGAAGATTTATTAGAGATTTCTCTAGAATAGCCATTCCCTTAACTAAGCTAACCTGTAAATCTGTTAAGTTTGAGTGGGGATTAAAACAAGAAGAAGCCTTTATAATTCTTAAGCAAAGATTGACCCATACACCTATATTAGCATTACCAGAAGGAACTGAAGACTTTGTAGTCTATTGTGATGCTTCTAAATTAGGTTATGGATGTGTATTGATGCAACGACAAAAGGTTATAGCTTACGCATCTAGACAACTTAAGAATCATGAAGAGAATTATTCAACCCATGATTTAGAATTAGGAGCTATAATTTTTGCTCTTAAGATTTGGAGACATTACCTTTATGGTAGTAAGTTTACTGTATTCACCGATCATAAGAGTTTAAGGTACGTTTTCAAGCAAAAAGAGTTGAATATGAGGCAAAGACGCTGGATGGAATTTCTTAGTGATTATGACTGTGATATCCAGTATCATGAAGGAAAAGCAAATGTAGTGGCAGATGCTTTAAGTCGAAAATATCATGATAAGCCAAAAAGGGTACGTTCTCTTAAATTAAATCTGCAAGTAGATTTAAATGATCAGATAAGAGAAGCACAAGAATCAGTAATCAAGGATGATTCTGAAAAATTAAAAGGTACGCTAAAAGAATTAGAACAAGGAACAGATGGAATATGGAGATTCCATGAAAAGAGAATGTGGATACCTAAATTAGGAAATCTACGTCATCGTATATTAGAAGAAGCCCATAAGTCTAAGTATACGATGCATCCAGGAAGTGATAAAATGTACCAGGATTTAAGGAAAAATTTCTGGTGGATAGGAATGAAGAAAGACATAGCAGCTTATGTTTCTAAATGTCTAACCTGTTAACAAGTCAAAGCTGAACACCAGAAACCCTCAGGTTTGTTACAGCAATTAGAAATGCCAATGTGGAAATGGGAATTAATAACAATGGATTTTGTTACTAAATTACCCAAAACAAAGAAAGGAAATGATACAATCTGGGTGATTGTAGATGGGCTAACTAAGTCAGCTCATTTTCTACCAATGAAAGAAACTTTTAGTATGGAACAATTAGCTAAATTGTATGTAAATGAAATTGTTTCTTTACATGGCATTCCTTTATCAATTGTTTCTGATAGGGATAGTCGATTTACCTCTCATTTTTTGTCAAGTTTCCAAAAGGCAATGGGAACCAAGCTAAAACTAAGCACAGCTTATCATCCTCAAACGGACGGACAAAGCGAAAGGATAATTCAGACAATGGAAGATATGCTTAGAGCTTGTGTAATTGATTTTGGAGGTAATTGGGACGATCACTTACCTTTAATAGAATTTTCTTAAAATAATAGTTATCACACAAGTATCAATGCTGCACCATTCGAAGCACTTTATGGAAGAAAGTGTCGAACTCCAGTCTGTTGGGCAGAAATTGGGGAAAAGCAACTATCTGGACCTGAGATAGTGCAAGAAACAACTGACAAGATTATTCAAGTCAAGGAACGATTGAAAGCAGCACGTGATCGACAAAAGAGTTATGCTAATAACCGATGCAAGCCATTAGAGTTTCAAGTAGGAGATAAAGTATTATTGAAAGTCTCTCCTTGGAAAGGAGTGGTAAGATTCATCAAAAGAGGAAAGCTAAGCCCCAGGTATATTAGACCATTTGAGATTATTAGAAGAATAGGACCTGTAGCCTATCAGCTACAACTGCCAGAGGAAATGGCAGGAATACATGATGTGTTTCATATATCTAATCTCAAAAAGTGTTTAGCTGATGAATCACTGATAGTACCTCTTAAGGATATAGAGGTAAATGAACAACTCAAGTTTGTAGAAAGACCTCTACAGATTGAAGACAGGAAAGTCAAGAATCTCAAGCATAAGAGACTAATTCTAGTCAAAGTGAAGTGGGACTCCAAAAGAGGACCTGAGTATACATGGGAACTCGAGTCAGAAATGCAAAGGAAATATCCATATTTATTCCAGTAGATCTCGAGGACGAGTTCTAAAAACAAGGTGGGGAGAATGTAACAACCCTCGGTAAAACCAACACCCTTATAATATTTCTGACACCCTATTATATCTTAAAATATCCCAATATGTCTTATAATACACCCCGTATGTGAAAACCGAACCCGAATTATATTATAGCATATAAAATAAATTAAAAATAAGAAAAATGGAATTGAGAGGGGCCGCGTAAACCCACCTCAATAGTTCACGCGGGCGGTATCAGGGTCTAAACCTGATATCGTTGAATCCTTTAGTTCAAGCGGGCCGTGTAAGAGTCCTTGCTAGTAAACGCGGGTCGCGAGAGATCATGAAATGCGGAGACATCCGGTGCTGACACGTGTCGACATCGTGGCGGGTCTACTTGGTGACTGGGCTAAGATATTCTGTTGACCAGGGTTGACGCGGGCCGCGTAACCCTTGTCTATGTTTTACGCGGGCCACGACAGGACTAGAATCAGGAACTATAAATAGCAGGCATCAGTTTTCGTTTTCCGTCGTTCATTCTCAATTCTCAATCTCGAATTCTGAAAGTATTAAGCATAATATTTGGGTATTATACCCCTAATTAGCGAGGTTATGCTCCGTTGTAAGTATTATAACCCCAGTTTCGTAACAGTTACGCTGCCCGATTGATTTAGGGTTCCGTAACAACTGTCGTGGTTCTGCCCGACGTAGTTGTTGGAATGCCGTCTCGGGGAGGGTATCATTAATATTTTCAAAGGGTTATGATACTAACCAATGTACATTTGTATTAATTATATATTATATCCAGGAAACCCTTACGAAAAGCCTAAGATAGCAATGTGAGTTATCCTCTTTTTTTGTTAATCTTTTTGGTAATGTTTTACCAAACCTTAAATGTTTTACTATGAAATTTAGCAGTGATTGAGTCTTTGTAGTTCTTCAATTACTGCCGGTATGTTGGGGTTTTGTATACAAAATTTGTACTACCTGCGAGTAGTAAGTCGAGTATGACAATACGTTACCATTGGACAATGAGTTAGCCAATGGGTAATATGACCCACAAGTCAGGGGATTGACAGTACTAATGGGGTAATTGTGTAGACATAAACAATGTGATCGCTCTCAATACTGTTCACTGTGACTTTTTATTTAAACTTGATTAAACTGGGATTCACTCACCAGTATTTCCGACTGACAAATGTTTTTAAAACGCGTTTCAGGTAACCCAATGTGACAGCCAATTAGTAAAAAGCCAGCTGGAGAGCACTGAAGGCTTGGGAAAATGTGGCTATAAAAGTTACCTAATAAACGATGTTTTAAATTCAATAAAATAGGGACTGTCCCTATAAATGTATTGTACTAAGAAACTTGGGTTTTACCCATGTGATTATTAATATTAAATGAGGTGGTTTTACTCTGATAAACACTTCCTAACTACGGTTCTGATGTAAATTCCGCTGCAAGATTAATTAACAACTGGTACCACCAAAACTCTGAGCTCGCGTCCGCCTGTTCCCGGGGATCAGGGATTGGGGGTTGCGACAATACATACGCAACTGTCAGGTGTATGCCTACACCCCGTGCTTAAGCCGTGGCCATTTCTAATAAATGAGCCGAGGATATCCAGGACATGGTCATTAACCCCCCAAATGCATTGCACCAAACAATACAGATTAAAACGGGTCATTTCAATAGCTTAACCACTAATCGATCAAACATTCAATACCCGACCAAGCGGTATTATTATAATACCGTGTCCCAAGCCCGTATAACGGAAAATAAGTTAAAAGTATTTACCTGAGCTAAAATAAAATTTTAATCCCAGCCGAATGTCAAATTAGCAAGTACAAGTAGCTTTTACCGGGATCCTAATCTGGAACGAAGGTTTTAATAACCTATTAGTTTCCTAACGGGTCTTTTTTAAGTTATAACTTAGACCGGATAGTTTTAAAGAGAGGTATACGGTTCAAAACGCAAGATTAAGCGAAGGCCAGATTAGAATGTGATTTAGACCCAACAAGTGTGAGGACTTGTATAAAATGGGTAAACTAAATACATTCTGGATTTTGAAGTAAAAATGATAAGGTTTAACCCGTTTCGGTTAATTTATGCAAACTAGTTACATAAACCGTACCGAACGCGAAAAATGCATAACGGGTAACCAAATGAGTCATGAACAAGTTCCACAAGTTAATATGCTTTTAATATGTTGTGATATCAGTAGAATATCTTCCATTATGCCCAAAATGAATTTAAAATCAATTTAAGCCCCGTAGGGGTATTTTTGTCATTTTAAAGTTTATAAAAGAGGTTTAAATATAAACTGAAGATCTGGTCTAAAACCTTCTGTGAAAATATTTATTTTATGTGGTTATAACTGAAAGATATCATACATATGTGTACTTAATTGTTTATGGCCAAACTATGCACCGTGTGGGCATTTTGGTCATTTCACATATGCTTTAAGGGTCAAATTTGGAAATCTAAGTTCAAGACTTAAGCTTACTGTTAAAGTATAAAAACTTGCTTATAATATCAGTAGGTAATGAGTCTTAAGTGTCAAATATAGTTTTAACCCATACCATGCGTTTAAAAAGCGTAAAAGTTGGTATTTGACGGTTTTCGGGTTATTTAAGGAAATCTGAGATTTTGATCAGTCCCTAAAGCTTAAAATATTTTGTTTAACATATGAATTCAGTAGGAAAAGGTTTGGTATCAAAATGTAATGTAAAACTCATTTTATCAAAGAAAAGGGCAATTTCGTCAATACCGAATTTCATTAAAACTCTATAATATAATCAGTTTAAAATTTGGCAAAAATTTCCAAAAATCCCTAAATATTATATTATATCAGTAGGTATAAAGTTTGGTGACAAAAATTGGGTTTGAATATGATTTATACTAAAAATTCCATTTAATTAATAAAAAGCCTCCAATTTACGATATCGAGCATAACTCCTAATTTATACCATAAACTGATGTCAAATTTTTTAGGACATGCTTATAAATCAGTAATAAAGGTTTTTGTCCTCTCACATTTTCAAAAATCTCGTTTTTATATCAAAAGGGCATAATGGTCAACAATTAAGCATTTAACGGAAACATGCAAATGATTCAGATTTAAAAGGGACCATATAGTATAATCTCAGAGGGTTAAACTAACAAGTAATATGGTCCTAAAGGAACCCTAAGGCATGACTAAAACTAAGCTAATTCGGGTCAGAACTGAAAGTCAAAGCAAAAGTCTACTTTTGCGACTTTCGGTTGCGAACCGAGCCTAATCTCAGAATTGTCGGGTTGAACATGCCTAAACATGTTCTTATATTATTTACCAAGTTATTTTAGTGTTAAAACATGTTCCATAACTTCAGCATTATCAGTTATGAGTTAATTCGCAAAACTAGTCCCGTTTGACTTTTCTATTAAGTAGTTTGACCCGACAATTGACTGAGATAACGTGATAATTAGGAGGTTCCCTTTAAAGGGTTTAACACCTACATAATTACCAACACATAGCCACTTTCAATTCGAATAATGGCTGGACCGTTTGTGATTAATCAAAAAGTCAAAGCAGAATTACGCTAACTTTGACTTTCGGTCATTACACTAATAAAAACTTAATTACAGGAGCTAAGAACGCTTACAAGAGTCCTTAGCACGAAGATCAAGACTAAGAGAGCTTCCTTCCAAGCTAGGAGGCTCCAGAGAATAAGTTTGAAAGCTTAAAACTTGAGAATGAGTTTGAGAGTTACAAAACTTGAACTTGCAAGTGAGGAAGCTGCCAATTTCACACCTATTTATACTACTCAAAGGTTGCTACCAGATTAATAAAAGTGTTCAGGTGCTTCTCTGATCATCACATGTGTCCAAAAATGTTTTTTAAAACCAACAAACAATCCATAGAATCGATCAAAACTATGCAAAGGTGAAGAGAGGTGAAGTGACTTGCACCTGTGCATGTTTCTGTCCAGATAACGCCGTCGCGTCGCGCGACGGCAGAGGAGGGGACCTGTGGCGTGACGCCACCACCTGGTTTACAAGCTCTACAAGTTTCAAACTTGCCATATTCACCCCCTGAACCTTTTAAAACGTAATATTTTCCATTTTAAGCTTATTTAACCCATATAATTTATATTTTTATGATCCATGAGATATAATCAAACACCGTTAGGTCCGGTTTCGTTAAATGATAACCGAAAACACAAGTTTTGCCTCGTTGACGCTTTTAACCCCTTAATTACGAAAGTTAACGTATTTTTCTCAAACGATATCGAAACCTTGTGAAATTTTTGTCACTTATTCTTGGGAATATAATTAGTCGTTACAAAGCTCCGGGTTCGTTAAAAGGTCACTCAGAGGTATTACTTTAACATGTTGACATATTTAACCCTCGCGTCTTGTAAACTTTCACTTTCTTCCACCAACGGTTTCATACGTTTCATAATTTATTCGTTAAGGGCATAAACATCGTGTAGGGTCGTTGAGAGGCAAAATTTTCAAATGTTGACACTTTGGATCCTCTTACACACATACTTTCTTCGTTTGTCAACTTTAGTCCCTCATAATCAATTCGTTTTTTTTTTTTTGGGTAAAGGGTTACCCCGGTGAATCTATTATAAACAACCGCAAATAAGTACAAGTAGTGAGGATGAGTTCCACACTAGTTCATATACAGGACATGCCCCATATATGTAAGCCAACAAAACACAAAAGAACCTATGACATCACATCACATCAACCTAGCCTACTATACATCATGAAAAGATATCTAGTAGACAAAACAATACATAACTAAAATCCTCATCCTCCATCATCAAAAATGAATGCAGCCCCTTAACACGAACCAAAGACAATCTATCCATTGGATAACTTTGTGGAAGAGGTGCTTGCCCCTGCTCTTGAAGACGAAGGATATGTACCCGAAGTCATAGACTCATTGGTTTCATCATAGACAACCTCAACCTCTTCCTCATCTGCATCCTCATGAATATGTCTACCCCCTTTATTTCTCCCTTGGATTGAACCACCATTTACCCCAACAAAATCAAGAGCAGAAAACAGATTATGAGTTTGAATTTTAGGAGAAGTAGTAACCTGCTGAGTTGCAACGGCCATTTTCTTCCTATCAACCGGTCTATACTCAAATTTGGGCTTCTGGTTATTAACTTGAAAGCCATTATTCTTTGCACTCTTCTTAGCCTTAATTTCAGTGAAACCATCCTCATCTACTTTTGGCCTGTTAGTAGGAGGTTTGGATGTTGATCCAATACGTTTAGGGCAACCCTCAGAGTCATGCCCAAACACACAACAGTGAGCACATCTTGGGGGTTCCCATTCATACTCCACTCGAATATTCTCCGTAACATATTTGTTTCCATCCAATTCAGGAATAGCCATGGTTAGAGTCCCTTTCAAATCCTGATCAGCCGATATTTCAATAAGAGCCCTAGCATAACTGCTCCTTCCCCAAGCCTCATTACATATATCATTAGTATACGAATCAAGCCTCACGGGAGACCCAATTTTTGACGCCAGCATGCTTAAACCATCATCAGAATACGCCACTAGAGGGACGTCGTGCAATTTAACCCAAACTGCAACCTTTTTAAACTCTTCTTTTTAAGGGTGTTTTTAGGGGACCAAATGTTGAGAAACATAAGTTTATTACGGATCATCCAATGTCCCCCTTCAAGAACAGCATCCATACCCTTCCTGTCTTCAAACTTGAAGAAAAAAAAAACCCATTTGAATTCATCATAGTTTTCTGAAGACCATGTTTCTTCCAATTTGTTCTCCCAAAGTAATCAACTACTGGATATGCAATTCTATCACCCAGGAAATAACCATAAAGAGTGTTAGCTAACCTGTTATTAACCTGGAGAAAAGAATCAGTCGGAAGCACTACATCCACACCATCCAATGAGACATCTGATTTTAGCAAAAGTCCTTAGCACGAAGATTAAGACTAAGAGAGCTTCCTTCCAAGCTAGGAGGCTCCAGAGAATAAGTTTGAAAGCTTAAAACTTGAGAATGAGTTTGAGAGTTACAAAACTTGAACTTGCAAGTGAGGAAGCTGCCAATTTCACACCTATTTATACTACTCAAAGGTTGCTACCAGATTAATACAAGTGTTAAGGTGCTTCTCTGATCATCACATGTGTCCAAAAAATGGTTTTTAAAACCAACAAACAGTCCATAGAATCGATCAAAACCATGCAAAGGTGAAGAGAGGTGCAGTGAACTGCACCTGTGCATGTTTCTGTCCAGATAACGCCGTCGCGTCGCACGACGGCAGAGGAGGGGTCTTGTGGCGCGACGCCACCACCTGGTTTACAAGCTCTACAAGTTTCAAACTTGCCATATTCACCCCCTGAACCTTTTAAAACGTAATATTTTCCATTTTAAGCTTATTTAACCCATATAATTTATATTTTTATGATCCGTGAGATATAATCAAACACCGTTAGGTACAGTTTTGTTAAATGATAATCGAAAACACAAGTTTTGCCTCGTTGATGCTTTTAACCCCTTAATTACGAAAGTTAACGTATTTATCTCAAACGATATCGAAACCTTGTGAAATTTTTGTCACTTATTCTTGGGAGTATAATTAGTCGTTACAAAGCTCCAGGTTCGTTAAAAGGTCACTCAGAGGTATTACTTTAACATGTTGACATATGTAACTCTCGCGTCTTGTAAACTTTCACTTTCTTCCACCAACGGTTTCATACGTTTCATGATATATTCATTTAAGGGAATAAACATCGTGTATGGTCGTTGAAAGGCAAAATTTGAAATGTTGACACTTTGGATCCTCTTACACACATACTTTCTTAGTTTGTCAACTTTAGTCCCTCATAATCAATTCATTACACGTTTAAAGTTCATGACACGTGTCGACACTATATTGGACATGATTTTGCGAGGTGTTACAGCTATATATCCTCGTTCTGGTTTTGTAGTTCAAATCATTAACTTCTACCACCCCGATGACAACCGCCGTCGTCGACACATCCGCCGCCGATCAGCGTTAACACATCACCGCTGCCACCACCGAGACACCACCGCACCACAACCGTGACAACTCCTTCAACTACAACTCCTCCGCGAGAACTCATCCGATGACATTCATACATCTGCTCATATGTCACCACTACGATAACTAATCCGGCTCGTCCTTATACGATTACTCAGTCGAATACATCATTTATCCGGTGATTACAACAAATTACATACTTTTTATTACACCCATTCCGTTACCAATTCCGCTGAACACTCAATTTCCACTGAACACTAAATTTCTGGTGACACTACTTCAACATCGACTGCTACAGCACCTATGAATCTAGACCAACAACAATTACAACTTATACGATACGAGACTAAAGGTAATATACAAAATTAGTTTTTACATGCTTGATGACTTTATGTTCGTATATCAGTGTTTATTTATCATTGATCTTTGTATGTTTTACTAGTTTTTACATGCTTGATTACTCTATGTTACTATATCATTGTTTATTTAACATTTGCTTGATTACTCTACGTTCCTCTACCATTGTTTATTTAACATTGTTCATTTTTTTTTGTTTACCTGCTTGATCAATACAACGATCATGCACATGTGCATTATGTTGATAACACCCATACTCGTCATCTGTAAACTGATAACCATCAATAACATGAACATGCACATGTGCATCGCGTTAACAACACCCCATAATCATAACTAATCTTACTATTAACCATTAATACGTAATCATGTACATGCGCATCAAATTGCCAACACCCTATAATCATCTCCCTATAATCATATGTTAACCATCAACACATTCCCATGCACATGTGCATCACATCGCTAACATCCTATAATTATCACTGATAAACTATTCACCCCCTATAATCATCACCGATAAACTATTGACCATGTATACATCGTTGACCGTATAAACATTGTGCGTACACATGCCATATATTTTATTAATTGCGATATTTATATCCTCTTATTCATTTTATTTTTTGTTTATACACAGGAATAGTTAAGACTGCCATGCATTCTTCACCTAATAGCACACCATATTGGATACTTGATGTTGATGTCCCTACTGTAAATAGAACGTTTAATCACTCGGAGGACGTTGTGATGATGTACAACACTTATGCTACAAAATCTGGATTTTCCACACGCATTGGCATATCAAAGAATAAAAAAATACCCGAACAATCCTACATTGAGCATTCGTACACATTGTGTACATATTATGTTCAAAAGAAGGACAACCAAAAAATAATTGAACTACTTATAAATTGATTATCACTTGTTTTTTGTTTACATTCCTTGTTTAGACTTATTGTTTATCTACTTAACGGTGTAACATTCACTGTTTTATTCATGACCAAGTAACATAAATTACCAACATGTCCATTGTTTCAACATCATGCACATGTGCATTACCCAACGCGTGCATTTTCAACATTGAAACTAATAACGTACCGTAAATCACTCAACTACTGATTTACGTATATAAGCATTTGATTGTGCAATATTATTGTAATCAATTGTATATTTACTTTCCTAGTTTATAGGTGTACATGTACTCTATATAATATTTTACAATCAAATGCTTAATATACGTAAATCAGTTGAGTGATCGTTGAGTGATTTACGGTACACTATTAGAAACCATACCATCTAAACTTATCGATGCACAATTTTTAATGTCATATGTTTTAACTACACGTACTCCATTTTCAACCCACCTATTATACATTGCAACATATACATTATGCACATATGCATTGCCACCATATACTATGTCAAACAACATTATACATTACTACCTCTACGTTATGCACATGTGCATTGCCAACATAAACTATGCCACACATTATATCACATCAATAGGTACATGTGCATTTCCAACATATACTATACTAAACACCATACAATATTGTAAACTACATATCCTATACTAAACACCATCATACATTACCATTATACATAATAATATATAAATATGCACATGTGCATTGGCAACATAAACATTTACGTCACAACAATAGACACTTGTGTATTTCTAACATATACTATACCAACCACCATATAACTTTTGAAAACATTGTAAATTGAATATAATAATCTAGAAACACATCTATATCACCACTATGCATACTAATTCACCTTATGCACATGTGCATTTCCAACATATACTATACCATATTATATCAAATTATCGAATTAACGATCATATAGTTGTCACTGTCCAATAAACAAATATAAATTATCATTAAAAAATAACTAACATATAAACAACCATACAAAAAACAGCCATAATTTTCAATATCACACCGTTCTATCCAACTTTCCTTCATTAATGTTTTCCACCGTCTCATTGCCCTTATCATCCATCACATTGTGCTTTCGTTTACTTGTCCTATTCCTTGTATTTTTTTTCTCTTGTCGTAACTGCACATGATATCAAACAACATCGTTCAACATGAAAGTAACAATTGGATGCACATGTGCATATACTACCAACTGTATCATCGACTAATAACCAACCTTTTTTGGCTTTTCGCTTAACACTTTTGTATCCACCTTCCTTATCATCTGGCAGTTTTGTTGCCCCTTCATCATTCGATCTCAACACAAATGTTACTTTCTTCGCTTTTTTTTCATTTTTTGCCTAAAATAATAATTGAAACATAATATAATTAAGCATGCAAATTCAATTAATATGTGCATTAAACAACTTTTTTTCATCACCGTAAACGATATGCATTTGTGCATCTATATGCACTTTGTGCATCAATATGCACATGTGCATCACATACTATTGTCATTATGCGCTTGTGAATCAATATGCACATGTGCGTCACATATTCTTATAATGATATTTAAAATCAATCCATATGTAAAATTCAATGTTATGTGCTCAAATTCAATATGCACATATGCATCACTTTAAACAACAACATCAACAGAATCTAATTACACAAAATCATATACACGTATATAAACAAAGTTGTTCATGTTCGCTATGCACATGTGCATCACATGAAACAATAACACCATCATATTAATTACAAAATCATGTATTGTACACAAAAATGCTCAAGTTCACTATGCACGTGTGCATTACCTAAAACAACAACACCAGCATATTCTAATTACACAAAATCATCTACACGTATCCTAAACAAATCTGCTCAAATTCACTATGCACATGAATGATATTATTAACTTTATTTGGTTCACATATACATACTAGGTCAGTTATGGCACTGTATAAGTCCGTGCAATAGCATAACAATCACAGTTAACGAATCAACGACTTGAATCACATTCAAAGAAATCAAAATTACCGATAACAACCGATACTTGAAGTATAATATATATATGTACTGGTAATAATCGGAGCCTTACCGAGTGTTAGATGGCGTGATTGGCGATAGTTGAGATTTGGCAGAAATAGACGATCAACGATTAATACTCCGACGGACACGATTTCTGATTTCTAGGTCATGTCGATCAATGGTAATCGATGATTTTGTAATCGGTTATTGAATGTAATAACAATCGGTAACCGATGATGAATGATTTTGTTAAATTTGTGCCCTAAATTATACGATGATATGGTGATGTTGTTAATGGAAATCGAATTGCAAAGATTGTAGAGACCGCACTATTTTTAATATTCACTATTTAATTACAATAATACCCCCAGTTCACACTGGTTCTCATGGTTCTCGCAATAAAAGTGGTTCTCGCATGAACCCTACCTATATAGTGGAGGGTTCAAACAATAAGAAAATTTTTGTAATCATAAAAAGAATAAGTTTTAAACCAATAGAAATGCTTCATTTTACTTCATTTAATATGTGTATTTAATGTTATTGAAAAAGGCATATAGGTAAATTTATACTTGTAATTAATTAGCTAATTAATTAAACTTGCAACTCACTTTTAAATATACTATTTTCAAGATAAAGAGGGCTGTTTGGCAACTTCTGAATGTTTAAGTGCTAAACCAGTAAAAGGTCTGAACCATTAAGTGTTGAACCAGTAAGAGGTCTGAACGATTAAGAGCCAATATAATGTTTAACCCTTTAGACGAAAATGTCGGGTTAGAGGAAAATGTCTGACCAATTCAGATTAGATGTCTTAACCATTCAGACTTTGTATAATACTTAACCATTCAGAGGCAAATGTCTGAACCATTCAAACATCTGCTTACGAAACAAACAGTCTGAACCATTAAGTGCTAAACCAGTAAGAGGTCTGAACAATTAAGAGCCTCATTAAGAGGTAACTAACAGCCCCAAAATAATTTATGGTGAAGGACAATTTTCGATGTGTGTTGGAATTTTGAAATGTGTATGATAAATTTAGATATGCGTAAGGTAAATTCCAGTAAGTAAGTGTAGGATATATGTAGGATAAATTTTAAAATGTGTACGATAAAATGTTTTTTGCTTTATTAATGAGAGATAACATAATTAATGGGAGGAGTTATAAACTATGTAATGTTTTACCATTATGTCATTTCTTTTTTTCTTCTCACATTAAATTTCTTCTCAAATGAACCTTCCCATATATATATATATATATATATATATATATAGTGTGAGGTTCATTGGGGAACACTAAAAAAGTGGGGAACAGTGGGGAACCGGCTCAAACGAACTCCGATTGGACTCATTCCAGCGACGTTGGAACCGGCTCGTCGAACCCTAACTAGGATCTCTTAACCCTAAACCCTAAATCATAATCCCTAAACCCTAAATATCCTAGGGTTTGGCTTTTAGGGTTTAGTTTTAGGGTTTAGCATTAGGGTTTACGGTTTAGCTTTAGGGTTTAGGGTTTAGATTTAGGGTTTAGCTTTAGGTTTAGCCTTTACGGTTTAGCTTTTAGGGTTTATAGTTTAGATTTTACGGTTTAGCTTAGGTTTTAGCCTTATTTTTTAGCTTTAGGGTTTAGAGTTTAGGAGTTAGGATTTAGGGTTTAGGGTCAAGAGATCTTAGTTAGGGTTTGACGAGTCGGTTCCAACGCTGCTGGAATGAGTCCAATCGGAATTCGTTTGAGTCGGTTCCCCGTTGTTCCCCACTTTTTTAGTATTCCCTAATGAACATTCCCCTATATATATATATGGATCAGCAAATGGTACCGGGTACCGATACCGAACCAAGTACATTTTCACTACCAGTCCAGTACGATAGAGGTTTAGTACCGGTTTTTACCTCAAATACCGGTACCAAACCGTACCTGGTATTTTCGGTACCGGTTGGTACCGAGCTCATCCCTATATATATAGGGGAGGGCTATATAGAAAACCCTTAAGTTTTTAGAAAACTCTGGAAACTCAAATCTCCCCCCATTTTTACCCAACCTCCCGACAATTTTTTTTTTTTTTTTTGAAAAAAATAACACATGTAATATACATGTTTTAAAGTGTTTTGGGCAAAAAAAAACAAAAAAGCGCCGAAGGGATGTTTTTAAAAAAAATAAACAAATTGCAGCATGCTTCGGGTGACTAACATGTGTTAGGCACAAAAGGCAGAAACTTGCTGAAATTTTTTTTTTTTTTAAAACATTCCTTCGGCGTTTTTTTGGTTTTTTTTGGCTCAAAACTCTTGTATATTACATGTGTTTTTTTTTTTTCAAAAAAAAAATATCGGGAGGTTGGGTTTTCTCAAAATGGAGGGTTTTCTATCTAGCTTTAGCCTATATATATATATATATATATGGTGGGAGTTGGCTACAAAGTCTATTTTTCCTACAAAATGTAAAAAGTCATAAAACACCATAAGGTCAACCATAAAACACACTCAAAACCCATAAATAACATAGCGAAGGTTATTAAAACACAATTTTGTGGTTTTTGTTTTGTGTTTTGGATGATAAGGCTTTAATTATCGAATGATTAACATTAGTGTGTTTTATGTTGATTATCATGTTGTGTTTTATATTCATAGTTCTATGATGGTGTGTTTGAAGTTTTTATGGATTGTTAGCGTTCTAATATAGTGTTTTAGTACTATTCACTTTGTTATTTTTATGTTTTTGGTGTGTTTTATGGTTGAAATTGTGGTGTTTTATGACTTTGTACACTTTTTAGGAAAAATCGACTTTGTAGCCGAACCTCACCATATATATATATATGATAATATTTGTTTATTTACTTGGATGAATATATATTAAGGGTAAAGATCATGTACAAATAGCCTTATCGTACAAAGCGTACGAAAGGCATGAAAAGTTAAAAAAACACGGTGGCATTTTTGTAATTATTTTCCTCGTAACTACCCTACAGGATCATTACTCTACAAGATCAAAGTTATCCTACAAGGGTAAAATTACATTACAAGATCAAAATTACCCTAAAAAATCATTTGTAGACTAATTATGATGCTCTACAAAATTACCCTATGATATCAAAATTACCCTATAAGATCAAAAATACCTTACAAGGTCATTTTACAAAATTACCCTACAAGATCATTTGTATGGTAATTTTGATAATTACTGTACGAGTAAATAATTACAAAAGGTGTCACCGCATTTTTTTACCTTTTCATGTCTTTCGTACGTTTTGTACGATAAAGCTATTTGTATTTGATCTTTTGCCTATATATTAAATACCATTTTTTAAGGTGACTTTAGGGTGTATAAAGAAAGTATCATACGTAAATTTACAATTTAGAAAGAATTAGTTTGCAAAATCACAAAATCTCATCCAATAAAAAGAAGTTGATTGCACCATGGGTTACGGTAACTTTAAATATCAGGTCAATTGACTAGACATTGTCTAGACGTGTCAATTTGTACATTGTCAATTTGTATCACCTTATCAGCAATTTCAAAGAAAATTAAAAGTTTGAACCTTACGTCTACGTCTTAGACTTGCCGTTGTGGTCACGCAAGCAAGCAGCCGCGAGCCACGTAGGCATCCATTCTCTCGCAAACACAGCAACAAGGTGCCGCGATGGCCAGCGCAAGCAAGGTGCCGCGAGCATGGCACCGGGTGCCATGTTTGACCTTTGTGTGTTGGGGGGCTAAAAGTAGCCGTTGAAGGGTAATAAAAATCGAATTTTATTTAAAAAAAAACCAATAAAAACCCTTTCAAACTCTCATTTCTCCAATATTCATTAAAAAAAAAACCTCTCGTACGTTCATATTTCTTACACTAAAAAAACCTTTATTACTCTAAAAAAATGGAATAGAATGTATTTTCCTCATCCAATTCTTTTGAAGAAGACCATCTCATAATGGAAGCGGGTAGAATAACAGTTAACCATTTGGTTGAGTGGTCTCAAAGGTGATGGGGGCTAACGAGACAACCACCACTTGATCGTGACCGAGAGAGAGCTCACCAAACATTGATACGTCATTATTTTAGCCCCGACCTGTTTACGATGAAGAACATTTTAGCCAACGTTTTTGAATGAGTAGACAATTATTTATGCATTTAGAGAATGATTTGCCGGAGCGATATCCTTTTTTTCCAACAAAGGGTAGACAATTATTATTTTTCCATTATATTTATATATATTGTTGATGAACAACGATGAATAGTAACTTTATTTTTATAATAATATATAGCTTTTTATTATTTTTTATTTAATATATTAAAACAGTTTATTATTATATTTACTTTTAATAACATATTTTTAATTTTTCCCTTTTTAAAACCATATCTTTTCTTTACCGTTTTTTAATAATTCTTTTTTCTTTTTTTAGAACATATATTAATTTATCGATTGATTAATTTGATACTTCTTTAATAATCTACGTTTATAACTTTTTTCTAAAAACTTAAGTACGTAGTTGTACTTAATTTTTTCCCTGACATTCCCTTATAAGTTTTGTTAAAAACGAAGTTTTACTCAAAATAAAGTATGTATTTGATATCATAAGATGATACGATGATAAACTAAACTATTCTAATGGTTTGCCTTTCTAAACAACATGATCTATTTTTAAATCACGTTTGTTTTACATTATCATTTGCTTGGTTTCGCCGCAACGCGCGACGTAAACAAAACTAGTTAATATTAGTTTACAAGTTTAGAAAGGATAAAGATATGTGAACCGGTCCAAAAATTCTGAAAACTGAACCATTGGTTTATCAGCTATATATGGAACTCTGGACTATTCTATCCTTGTTTTTATCTGAACTGGTCAAATTCTGAAAACTGAACCCTTGTGGTTTGTCTATTTACTAATTAATTAACCAACTATATTGTGATTTTGGACTTACTTAAGAGCAATTGAGTGTGTACTGAATAACTATGGGGGCATGGGGCACGCCTCTTCCAACATGTTTATAGTTAAAAAAATATACTTTTTGTTAAAAGTAAAATTATTTTATACGTGCAGTATGTACAATAATATTAATAACAGGAAATTTTAATAATAATAATAATAAAATAATAATAACATTATTATTAATATAGTTCTATGAAATTTATAATTTTATTATCTTTTATCAAAAAGTAGATAAGCACTTATAAAACTTTGAACTTTTTTCCTTTAAATGTTACAAAATCTAAATCTTATATCAATATCAATCATCAATACTATATAATAAAAAAAACAATGAGAGAACACATATCATTTATTTGAGCCATCTATTTTTTAGTTTTCTTGTCTCTCTCCTACTTAATTATAGATAATTAATATTAATTAAAAGATAATTATAAAATTAAATTTAATATAAATTTAAACAATTTGTATATGAGATAATATAATATTTTGAAATCTATACTTTCCATAAAAGGAGAAATCTGAGTGACATAAGAAAATGTGATGTGTCAGCTGGAGAGGCTGTCCAACAAGGTTTTTCTTATGTTATTATCGCATCATAATCCTGAATATATAAATCACTTTAAAATACATTTAATTTATTTTCAAAGCATTGCCTTGTGTATTCAAATGTTAAAGGTCTGGCCCACATTCCAAAGGGCAGAGCACTGCCCATCTACAAGAAAGTAACAGATGGTTCCTTTGGCAAACGTATACCATAGCAGATGTTTTGAAATTGCGGGTAATTTGAAATTCAAAATGCATGGGGATATGTAATTTTCAATTAATGCATGTCACTCACTCACTTCTGTCAATCATCTTCTTATATAAACTGATTTATATTTTCATTTCACTATTCATATTTACATTCTCGTGTTCTCTTCTTTTGTATTTTCAAAACACATTTCTAATGTATCTCTCCCTCAAATCCCTTCTTCTCAATACTCGACATTTGTTCATAAAGGATAAGAGAAAACGAAAGCTCTCTCTGACTCACTTTCAGGACAAATTTTGGGATATGTGGTTTGCCTTGATGATGGTAATGTGATATATATGATTATGTTTGTTTTTGTTTTTTATTTTTACTAAAGTTTTTTTATTTGAGTTATGACTAAATGATGATTGTGAATGATCTGAGCAGATGATGATGATGATTGTTCTACGGTTGTTTCCAGCATCATTGTTTCAACATCGTTTAAAGTATGTTTTTTTTTGTTACTCTAATTTTGAAATTTTTAATTTTTAATTTTGAAGTGATATACTCTAATTCTCGCTTTATATTTCAGTCTAATCACAGTTGTTTGAAATTCATATAATCATCTGCGGGTTATTATAGGTTTGTATTAAAAGAAGTATAAAGTTAAATTAAACACAAAGAAAGATTATTAAATGTACATTTAAAATATTTTTTGCTTATGACTAAATGATGATTATATATGACTTTGGGCAGATGATGATGATGATGTAGAACCCACAGTACTTCCTACTAAACGCAAGAAAGGATCTGCTACTGCTGTAAGATAAGATTTTATCTTACTAGAGCAATGTTCTTTCCTGCCTTTTTTGTATTAAAAGAAGTATAAAGTTTGGTTTAAAGCAGCCCTTTAGGAAGCAAGAGGTACTCTTCAACAGTAGTTCCTATTAAAAGAAGGATTAAGGACAGTGCTACTCTTCAACAGCTGAAGAAGTGTTTTCATGTACTGCATCTTTGTCTGTTCACGAGAGACCAGGTTTCCAGAAACCTGATGGTGATGCATTCAGTACTTCCGTGGAGTTCATGCCGATTGTCGAAGATATACATTGAGAAGTTCGGTACTTGATGGAGTTTAAGCTAAAAGCACTAAATTTTTGCTGTTAGATTCGTAAATTTCTTGGTGTTGTTTTTAGATTTTAAAGTTTCGTTGTATTTTAACTCGATGTAATTGTTGATCTTTTAATCCTCATAATGTTTGTGGAGCATTTAATCCTCATAAAGGTGAATAAGTATTATTATGTAATTTTTAATATCATCTGATTATTGCAGATCGGTATTTTTGATGTAGAAGTGAAATTGTCTCTGAGTTTAATTAGATTATGTTGATGTTGTATCAATTTCTGTTAGTGTATAGATCTGTCAAAGTTAAAGTTTGACAAAAGAGAACATCTGCTCTAAATCATCATCTGCTGATCTAACGGCTATTTGACTTGCTACTGTTGCCAACATCTGTTGTTGCCTAATAGAGCTTTTCGAAGAATTTCCTCCTCTCAATTGTAAATACTGATGCATCTGTTACTTTAACTCTCTGTCAAAGGTAAAGTCTGCCCAAAGAGAACATTTGTTTACTGGTCGAGTATTCTGCTAATCTAACGGCTGTTTGACTTGCTACTGTTGGCAATATCTGTTGTTGGCTAACAAATGTTCGCAAAATCTTTGTCTGCTGGAGTTACAGAAGCATTTGTTTAATATGTATGTATAGTATTGCTGGTCTTTAAATGAATAGATTTTTTATCTGAGTTATGACTAAATGATGATTGCAAATGAAGCGATTTTTTATCTGAGATTTTTTATCTGAGTTAAAATACATTTAATTTCAAACCACTTCTCTATATTCAAATGTCAAAGGTCTGGCCCACATTCAAGAGGGCAAACCACTGCCCATCGCAACAAAGTATAACTTAGCAGATGTTTCCTTTGGTAAACATATACCTTAGCAGTGGTTTTGAAATTGCCGGTAATTTCAAATTCAAAATCCCTGGGGATATGTACTTTGCAATTAATGCACGTCTCTCACTTAGTTCTGTCTTATGGTAAAGGCGTGTTATGGTAAATGAAGAGGTTAATTATAATTATAATAACGTGTTTAATTTTATACTTTTCCCATGGAAATGCATTAAAAGCCTAACGAGTGTCGCATCATATTCTTTCGTCTGACGATGTATTTCGTCATAACCGCCTTCATTGGGTATATAAAATACATTGGGCAGAGGTTTTCATCATTACCGTTTTCATCCATCTACTCAATCATCTTCAAAAGTTTTTTGTTTATCAATATCATTACAATTTCTTTTACTTTCAAAGACGCATTGGTTCACTGCAAAATGGAAAACATTGGGTTTCAAGTGATTGTTGACGAAATTTTCACAAGGCTCTCTGCAGAAGATATTGGTCGTGGAAAATGTCTTTCCAAGAATTTTTATAGGACACTGTCAAGTCATGGATTTCAGATGATGCATGCTCTCCGAAGTGGAGATTCACTACAAAAGAAACTACTCTCCTTTAAAGACACGTCAATTGTCATTGATGACGTAGTTGCTGGTAATTTGGATGTTGTTAGAAGCAAAACATTAAGTTTTCCTAACAATGTCCACCATAGCTTCTTACGTATTCTATCTTCATTTAATGGATTGTTGTTAGTTTGCAATGAAGGCATTTGCTATGAGCTGATTCTTTGGAATCCAACTACCAGGCGCTATAAGGTTTTGTCTGATGACTACTTAAATTACAATCATGATCGAAACTATGATACTGGTGGAATTTATTTTGATCAATTCAATGATCTGAAAGTGCTGAACATCATACGTTACCGTAATGTAGCTACTGCTCGTGTTTACTCACGACGTCGTGAGTCATGGAGAACAATAAATTTCGGTAGCGTAAATAATTATGGTTCAAGTGGTTATTCATGGTCTACAGGAGTTTATGCTGATAAAACCATATATTTTATGGTTTCAAATTATTGGTATCCACTAGGTGAGAGGAACATCGTTGCTTTTGATGTACTGAGTGAGACTTTTAGAATGCTTCGTTTTCTAGAGACTATTGTAGTCAATCCTTGCCAAGGGCATTTTTTGACCATCGCAAAGAGGCTGCATTTGATTGTTATTGGAAAGTCTGCTGAGCTAACTGTTGATTTGCTCAGATATGAAGAAGAAGGCTGGATGAAGGTGTTTGCTTTCAATAATTCTCGTGTAGTTGATTATATAGATAGGTGCCGAAGGACTAATATAATTGAAAACAACAAGTGGCTGATAACAAGCATCTGGGGGATATGGTTGAAGCTGATCTGAGCAACGAACTTCTGAAATACCTCCAACATGTTGACAACTACAATGGTCCGAAAGGAGCTTTACTTATCGAGACTACTGTTTCGCCCATTGATTAGGAATTAGTATGTTGTATTTTATTGAATGATGTTTGCTGTTTTAAAATTTGTTTATTATATAGTTACCTCTGTTTGACACTTGTAGTTTTTATATAATTAGTTGTGTTAAAATTATTAACCATGTTTGTTATTTAAATTAACTAAATGAATATTTATGCTTGAGAGTGTAAAAGCTTGTAATATTGGCAAAGGTCTGTTTAAATGATCAAAGCTCTATTATTGTGAACAGATGTTTGAAAATAAAACAGTGGTTGATACATCAGTTGACTTTGGTCAACAGATGGATGAACTTTGTATGCTGTTTCGCCCATTGAATAGGAATTAGTATGTTGTATTCTATTGAATGTTGTTTGTTGTTTGTTGTTTTGAACTTTGTTTATTGTATAGTTACCTCTGTTTTACACTTGTACTTTTTATATAATTAGTTGTGTTAAAAGTATTAACCATGTTTGTTATTTAAATTAACCAAATGAATATTTAGGTTTGAGAGTTTAAATGATCAAAGCTCTGTTGTTGTGAACAGATGTTTGAAAATAAAACAGTAGTTGATACATCTGTTGACTTTGGTCAACAGATGGATGAACTTTGTATGTTGTTTCACCCATTGATTAGGAATTAGTATGCAGTATTTTATTGAATGATGCTTGCTGTTTTGAACTTTGTTTATTATATAGTTACCTCTGTTTGACACTTGTAGTTTTTATATAATTAGTTGTGTTAAAATTATTAACGATGTTTGTTAATTAAATGAATATTTAGGTTTGAGAGTTTAAATGATTAAAGCTCTGTTGTTGTGAACAGATGTTTGAAAATAAAACAGTAGTTGATACATCTGTTGACTTTGGTCAACAGATGGATGAACACAGATGTTTGAAAATAAAACAGTGGTTGATACATCTGTTGACTTTGGTCAACATATGGATGAAAACAGATGTTTGAAAATAAAACAGTAGTTGATACATCTGTTGACTTTGGTCAACAGATGGATGAACTTTTATGTTGTTTCACCCATTGATTAGGAATTAGTATGCAGTATTTTATTGAATGTTGTTTGCTGTTTTGAACTTTGTTTATTATATAGTTACCTCTATTTGACACTTGTAGTTTTTATATAATTAGTTGTGTTAAAATTATTAACGATGTTTGTTATTTAAATTAATTAAATGAATATTTAGGTTTGAGAGTTTAAATGATGAAAGCTCTGTTGTTGTGAACAAATGTTTGAAAATAAAACAGTAGTTGATACATCTGTTGACTTTGGTCAACAGATGGATGAAAACATATGTTTGAAAATAAAACAGTTCGGTTAAATGTATTTGTGATGGGTTCGAAGTGTTATATAGTTTTTAATGTATATTTTAAGCCCTTTAACACTTTTTAGCCAAGTTTTAAATTTAAAAAACATGATATTTACTAACACTAAACACACATATGGGCAAGTGCACCCATCGTGAGCGTAGTATAGTGTTGGTAAGATACCGAGGTCGTCCAATGACACAAGAGCTTTTAATACCGGTTTATCCTCAACGTCTAATCAAATCAAAAGTTTAGAAAAAAAAAGTTTTTAAACTAGAAAAATAAAACTAACTAAAATGCTGAAAAATAAAAATAAAATAAAAACAGATAGACAAGATGAATCACTTGGATCCGACTCGTGTTTAGTGTAACCTTTGATTATTTCCGCACTTTTGCACTTTTTAAGAGATTATCTTAGTTATTGTAGTAGGCCCCTCTTCTGAAGGTGACGTTACCCTCAACCCAGTAGTTTGAGTCAGCAAGGATACAATCCTAAAGGGTTGGATTATTGAAAGATAATTAATTAAGTTATTAATGCATATTGTGGTAGGCCCCTCTTCTGGAGGTGACGTTACCCTCGGCTAAGTAGTCTGAGTCAGCAGGGATACAGTCCAAAATAGCCGGGTTAAAGTATTAATAGTAGTTTACATATGAGGGGGTCAAGGAGTTCGAACCCCCGTCATCCAATACCAGTGGGTATTGAAGGAGGTCCTACTAAAGTTGACCCAGGTCCTTGCAGGATCTATACACTGAACAAGGCAAGACTCTTACCAAACCGTTCCTTTAACCCCCGACCAGGTAGCCAACATACTTCCATATAGACCGTGGAGATATGAATGGTGAAAATCTTTTATTTTATATAGACAGTAAAATAATGCCAAGACACCACGAACAAACGATAAGGAAGAATCACCTTCAACATAAGAAACTAGTTATTAAAGTCATTAATACAGAACCAAATAAAAAGTGCGAAAAGATTAAAAATAAAAAGTATTACACTAGACACTTGTCTTCACCAAGTGATGTAAGAGACTTAGGCAAACATGGCATTTGATTGTCAAGAACTCTTACGATCAATCTTGGATCCCGAGACTACTCACACACTCTATGATGGATGATGGATGATGGATAATGGTGGTGGATGTGGGTTGTGATGGTGGTGGTGGTGGGTTGGTGAAGTGTGAGAGAGGTGGTTTGCCAAGGGATGGTTTGCAAATGAGCCAAGCACCCCTATTTATAGCCTGCACAGAAGCCCGGACACGGCCCCGTGTCCATTGGGCATGGCCCCGTGTCCACCCATCTTCTCTTTCTTCATTAAATGCGGTTTGTCTGCATTAGTTGACCACGCCCTAGTGTCCACTGGGCACGACCCCGTGTGCAGAAGCGTATCTATACTATCAAGATTTCCTCAGATTCTGCGAATCTTAGAGTTGACCACGGCCCCGTGTCCGCTGGGCACGCCCCCGTGGTGGGTGATAGAAGCTTCTACAACTTTGTCTTTTCTCCAGACACTTGGGCACGCCCCCGTGCTCAGTGAGCACGGGGCGTGTTCAGCCTTCTGTTATCTTGTTTTTCTTGGGAAGATGCTGTCGAGGGGTCGGGCATGACACGTTTATTCCTTTTCTTGTATTTATGCTGGATTTGGCTGCATTTTTGCTTCTTTTGTTCATTTAAGCTCTTTTAACCCTGAAAATACAAAAGGAAAACAAAAGCACACTTTTTCCAACATTAGTACTAAAAAGGGGTTAGTTTTATGACTCATTTGATGTAATTTATATGTTGCATTTTGCACACATCAATTTGTTGTGGAGAAAACTATGGTTGAAACTGCTGTTGGGTTAAAACGGTGGTTTAAAACTACTGTTGGGTTAAAATAGTGTTTTGTGGAGGTTGAAGGAACATGTTTGAATGCAAATGTTATTTCGTTTACAAAAGATTAATAAATTGTATATTTTTGTATTTTTTATACTCTAAACTTTAAGTATTTTCCGGCTGACTTATTTATTTATAAGTCTATATATATATAACCATATTCATCATTCATATTTATTATGCATGGTTTTCTAAGAAACGACCCGTGTTTGCACACAGGTCTTACCGCTAGTACTATATAATAAAAGAAACCAATGAGAGGACAAATGTCATTCATTGGAGTCATCTATTTTTTAGTTTTCTTGTCTCTCTCTCCTACTTAATTATAGATAATTAATACTAATTAAAAGATAATTATAAAATTAAATTTAATATAAATTTAAACAATTCGTATAGGAGATAATATAATATTTTGAAATATTTATTAGATTTCAAAATTATTTATCCTGAAATTAACAAAAGACGTACACTAAACATAAATTAATATAATGTATCATCTGCATTGGATCTGCATACTGATAATCTTAATCATGTTAAGATCCAAAATCTAAAAGGTGAAGTCCATGAACTATTTACAAGATCTCAAAAAACCAAAACTGGATTCAGCTACGGTATTGTTGGATGGCCTGGTTATCTGAAGAACCAAAATATTGTTTTTGGTGATAAACTTTTGTTTGAATTTCACAAGTCTACTCAGTTGCTAAAGCTAAAAAAAGTTGTGCATTTCGTGACAAAGAAAAAGCCCTCTTCATGAGCGTTGTGTTGATTGAAGATTTATAAACAATGTTTGATGTGATGGTTGTTTGTTTGTGGTTGTACATTTGGTTCCTCGGTAATAGTCATATGTAACTGATACATTAACAGATGATCTATGTTTATAGTTGTCTATTATCTATAATAGATAACAATTTTTGGTACAATATCTGTACACCTATCTATACTTTCTATTAAAATGTGTTAAGCATGGTTTTCTAAAAACCACTCGTGTTTGCACACAGGTTTTACTAGTACTATATAATAAAAGAAACCAATGAGGGGACATGTCATTCATTAGAGCCATCTATTTTTTAGTTTTCTTGTCTCTATCTCCTACTTAATTATAGATAATTAATATTAATTAAAAGATAATTATAAAATTTAATTTAATATAAATTTAAACAATTCGTATAGGAGATAATATAATATTTTGAAATATTTATTAGATTTCAAAATTATTTATCCTGAAATTAACAAAAGACGTACTCTAAATATAAATTAATATAATGTAAATGATTTATCTATTTTATTAAACTAAAGTAGTTAACGATAGAACATATTTCAAAAATGTTTATAAGGACAAAAACATTAATCAATGTTTATTGGTTCTATACTTTTATTTTCGTGTTCAACTCTCGATTCAAATACGGTATTCACTATATCTACGTGACATTTATAAGAACCATCACCGCAATCACCCCATCCATCATATATCGATTATATCCGTTAGTTTTTTTAAAGATATAATTTTTTATTAGATTCATTCAACCCGTGTAATAATCGAGGTTTTTTAAAGATATAATATTTTTATTATTTACTATACAAAATTACATTTATGCAACTCGTGTAATACACCGGGTTTTTAAAAAGATAACTTTTTTTTATTATGTGGTATATAAATTTAGATTTATTCAATCCGTATAATACACAACGTTTATAAAGATATCACAAGATATAACTTTTTATTGATTGGTATATAAAATTACATGTGCTCAACCCATATAATACATGAGGTTGTTAAAAATGTAATTTTTTCATTATTTAATATATAAAATTAAATTTACTCAAGACGTACACTACACGGGGTTCTTAAAGATATAACTTCTTTATTATTTAATATATAAAATTACATTTATTCAACCCATGTAATAAACGAGATTTTTAAAGATATATTGTTTATTATTTGGTATATAAAATTACATTTATTCAACCCGTGTAATAAACGAGGTTTATATATATATATATTATTTGGTATATAAAATTACATTTATTCAACCCGTGTATTACATGAGGTTCTAACCTAATATCTTGTTATAAACTCTATCGTTTTAGTTGGTATGTATTATATGCTTATACAAAAACCAACTTAAGACACGACCGAGACAAATGAACAGACGCGCCCTTTGAAAAGTTAACAGCCCCATCGTTTGTTTGATTGTTTTTAAACAAAACGACGCACCACCATGCAATGTATATAACCTCCACACAAATCATCCCATCTGGGTAAATGAAAAGGCATACAAAGTAAATTCACCATACACACCAATTCATATTGATACGATGTACCGAATGGAAGAAACTCCATAAGAACAACAATTATATACTTATACAAAAACCAACTTAAGACACGACCGAGACAAATGAACAGACGCGCCCTTTGAAAAGTTAACAGCCCCATCGTTTGTTGGATTGTTTTTAAACAAAACGACGCACCGCCATGCAATGTATATAACTGTAACACCCTAAAAACTGGTTTGGTAATCAAACCACGCTAATACTAATGACGGGTAAAATACCGTTAGTGGTGAAAATGTACTCGGTAAATATTAGGATGAAAATAAATAAACCCAATATTAATTAAAAGGAGGATAAATACTTTGAGAAAACAAAGTATATAAAAGACCCAAGTTAACGGGACTTAAAATATAACGGGTTATAACTTCCCGAACCCATTGAGGTAACTAGGAATAAATAACCTAGTTAGTAGCATGTGATTAAGTGACAAATGGTGAGTTATAGCTTCATTTGGTCAAGATAAAACATGAGGGACTGATATTGCCAAGTGGGAAACTTGTTTTATAAAAAAATAATAAAACACAACACACACACTTAGTGTGTGTGTGTGCACGTATGAGCGACCAGGAGACAAAAGAAGGGGGATGAACCCGAGTTCAACAAATCTTCAAAATTTAAGATCAATTCAAGACCCAAATCGATGCATGAACATGAATAAACGATCACAAAGTCAAGGGGATCGTAAGGTATGTCGAACCTTTGAAATTCATGACATTGTGAAATTTTGATTAACATTACAAGATGCGATTTATGTAAGAATCGTAGAGGCTATAGCCGAATTAGTGAAGTATGATTGTTTAGGAACAAAACCTAGTTGAAAAACTTGATGTATTAATGTTGAAAACTAGAAAATTGTTGATTACCCATACATGTGTTAAATGGGTATTATAGCTAGGTGATGAACACATAAATTCTCAATGTGGAAATAGTATAAAAATGATGTGTGATGCAAGTCTAGATGTTGTTCATGTACACTAGACATAGAAGCTCGATTTTGATGTTAAAAGCTTGGTTAAAATGTTAGTCATGAACTAGACAAAAGATGTAGAAAAATCTTGCCCGCTAAGAGTTTGTTAAAATGCCTAGGTGAAATCGTGTGTTTACTCGGTTGTAAGTAGAACTTGATTAGATTAGGTATCCGGAGGAATGCCTAATAACATGATGAAACGAGTTTCACTTATAGATGACAACCCGTAGATTTTGTGTAATGAATGAATAAAGTGTCTTTGATAATTGGAAGTTAGGTTAATTTGATGTTAATAATAGCATGCACATGGATAGAAAAATAGTTTAAAACGGTAGCATCATTATAATGTCTACCGGATAATTGATGAGATCGCCTAAATGAGTTATTGAACGCAAATATGCATTTCATACAGTTAAGGGTGATCGACTTTTAAAAGTCAAATTAACCAATGATGAAGTCGAATAGTAGTTTCGACATAGAATTCGTAAGAGGGAATAGTCGTATGTGTTAATGACTAATCTAACCGTCTTACGAATTATGATGATAGTTTGACGCTTGACAAGCTAGGTGGAGGCTTGGGAAATAAGCGGGTCAAACGGATCGAGTACGCGGAAAAAGAGCATAACCGGATGCAAGGTAAGTAAAACTTACAACCATTCGTAGTATACATATCTATTTTATAGGTTATAAATACAACGGATTGTATCGAAATATGAGTTCCGACACGAAATGATATGAGTCTGAACAAATAAAATGATGAAAACCATGTTAATGGTAAAAAGGGAGTCGAAATGGTAAATTAGTCACAAGATGACATATATAAAAGAGTTTTTGGAATGGCTATTTATAAGGTAAGCCTAATCGAACAATAAGGGTTAAATAATGAAATGGTAAATATATACCATTCAAACATAAGCGCAAACTTATTTGGTCGTTTAGCCTAAACGGGTCAAATGGTGATTTCAACACTATTTGACCAATAACGACTAACAAATATTTGTCGAGTACAATGCTCACAAGGTAAATCGGCTTATGGAAAATTTCATTGCTATGAATTAGAAAATCATTAAGGCAAGGTATTAAAACGGGTCAATACTTTGACCCGATCCAGGTACGCATAAACGATTTTTTAGTTAAACATACAATTCTTGGTCAAATAATTATCGAAAGTCCTTCGTCGTAAAATAAGGGACTAAAGTTGACCAAAACGCCCTTGAAGGGTAAATTGGGAAAACGACCCATATGGGTTGTTTAGGAACTTGCATTATGATTATGGAATCATTAAATTTGAATAAAAGTTATAGGTGTACACATTGGTGGGTCAAATGCCTAAAAATGGGTCATTTGCGTAAAATGACCAATCGAAGGGTAAATGTGGGATAATAAGTTAGTTATGCTAAATTCACCACAAAAAAATAGTTGTGATGGAATATAATTAGATATTTTAGATGTGGAATTACGAAGTGTCAAAAGAAAAGAGCTAGTTTAAGACTAAATTGCTTAAATCCCCTAAACGGGTCAAAATGGATCTATGCGCATAGCTTGCGTACAAGTCGCATAATTCATAAAAATTATGAACCCGAGCTAAAGATTTTGTGTTAAATACATTGGAGTATGTATTTTGATTAGTTAGAAACAAGTTGGTGATTTTAAACTTAAACGGGTCAAAAGTCTTAGTAAATCAATTTCAAGCCGAGGGCTTGAAATCCTATATTTTATAAGTTTGGATGTCTGGTTATAACTCCATATGATGGAGAATCAAATTACGAACGCGTAGGAAAAAAATCACGCAAAACGGAACTATAGATCAAAAGTTATGTAACTTTCAAGTTGGAAATATTCCTTAAAAACATAGCTGGGAAAATGCAGTAACAGAAATGAACTTTCTGTCGAAATGTGGCCGTCGCTCCCCACGACAGAGAAGACATGAGTTTTCGTGCCCCGCCACGGGCTGTGGCGCCCCGTGAAGGCCGAGGCCAAGTCTGTCGCAGCCCGCGACAGACTTCAGAGCTGGCAAAAATTTATATTTTGTTTATTTTGAATTTTGGACTTGTTTAAACTTGTTATTTAACTACCAAAACTAACTTTTGAGTTGGTTTTGATTATAGGTGAATATTAGGAATACCCGGATGAAGATCAAGCGACGTACAAGAACCGAACAGATGAAAATGAAGCTTCAACACGTTGTTTCATCGTTATTTTTAAACTACGAACACAATCACATTATGTTGTATTATTTTTAAATTGTAAAAGTTTTAATTTACCCGTATTTTTCAACGTATATGTAATCATAATTACATGTTTATTTTCGTAAACTATACGAAAACCATTAAATTATAGTAAGGGTCTAACAATAACCTCCATACAAATCATCCCATCTGTGTAAATGAAAAGGCATACAAAGTAAATTCACCGTACACACCACTTCATATTGATACGATGTACCGAATGGAAGAAACTCCACAAGAACAACAAATCCTAGACGGTGATGAAACCCAGACGAAGAAAACGGCGGAGAAACGATTATCACCGGAAAACATGTTCGCCGACCATGAACCACCGCCGCCTACTCGATCCAACATCGGACACTTCTGTCAACTAACTGACGCCACCATTAAAATGGAAATGTCAATATATACTTCGTAAGACGTTATGTATCGAAACAACCAATAACAATGTCAAAAGAGTAAATTACGTTTTTGGTCCCTGTGGTTATATCACTTTTACTATATTAGCCCAAAATAAGAATTTTTAACATATCTGCCCCCATGGTCTCTATAACTAACCATTTTGGCCCCTAAGTCTAACCATTTTGGCCCCCCATGATCTCTAAACTTAGGGGCCAAAATGGTTAGTTATAGAGACCATGGGGGCATATATGTTAAAAATTCTTATTTTGGGATAATATAGTAAAAGTGATATAACCACAGGGGCCAAAAACATAATTTACTCATGTAAAAAATATATGCTTCTATTCTCAGACCCTACCGGTGGTACTGAAACCGACAAGAAAATTTAAAAGTTACCTGACTTAATTTGATGACCAAACCGACACACCGTTTACGCATCTCTTGCAACCACCGTTCCCCTGTCGTTTGCCACATTATCACTCCCTATATAACCCCCGCTGCCACCAAAAATCTACAACCATGGCAGTTACCGTTTTCCGGCCATGGCGATTACAGAGAAATGGAGAGAGATCATCGGGGGTGACGGTTGTGGTGGTGATGGTTGATAAAGACTTTAGGATTTATAAAGTTGAACGGCGGTGGTAGTGGTGAATCGGTGACGGTGCTGTGGTGGTTGTGGTTCGGTGGTAGTGCTATTGAGACGGCGGTTCTTTGGTGATAGGGGTGTGTAATAACCGAACCGTTAACTGAAACCGAACCGAAAACCGACAAAACCGAACCGAAATTAACCGAAAGTCGGTTAACGTATATTTTTTTACCATCGGTTAACCGAAATTAACCGAATTGAACCGAATCATTTATTTCTTTATATATTTCTAGCTTGTATACATTTATTTCATGTTTTTCATGTTTTATACTTTCGTTTTATGTAATAATACCTCTATTTCATTTATTTATTCCTTCATTTCATTTATTTATACCTTCAATTCATTTATTTATACCTCCATTTTATGTATTTAAACATCTATTCATGCATTTATACCTCCATTTCATTTATTTATACATCTTTTTTTTTTTTTTGAAAATTGCACTTCAATAAAAACAGAACAAAGCAACTTATCTCCAAGATAGAGATAAGCACTCAAACAAAATTACATCGCCTCAAACGAAAACCGACACCACCCTTTCCAATCTACCGTACCATCTTTAAACCTGTTCCTATACCACAAATACCCAAAGACTTAACATCCGACACTATTTGAACTACATTTACAACATTATTTATGAAAGTCTTCTTGTTTCTAGCTTTCCAAATACGCCAACACGTCAGGACCAAGACTCCATGCACGATCTCCTTTTTCTTCTTCGACCCATCCATTTGGTTAATTACTTGCAGCACATCAGAAATTGAAAACAAATAAATCGGAGATAAGTTGCACCAAGAAGGGATGCCACTCCAAACTCCACTTGGCAACCTACAAGCTGTAAAGATGTGATCCGTTGTTTCATCCACATCGCCACAAAAAACACAACGACCATCACCCACCATAATATTCCTCCTCCTAAGCGCCCACATAGTCGGAATCCTATCCATACATGCCCTCCACATGAAGATATTACATTTAGTCGGGTTCCATTTACACCGCTTAAAATTACAAATCGCATCACTACTACCTTAACCACATCCTAGTCTCCTTAACCGAATATTCCAAATTTACCCCTTTATTCCACACCCATTGATCCTTTCTATTTCATGTATTTATACCTCCATTACCGAAAACCGACAAATTAACCGAATTAACCAAACCGATTAACCGATGACTTCGGTTATGGTTACGGATAATGCTAATAACCGAACCAAACCGTGCACACCCCTAGTTAGTGATGTGGCAGCGACGGTTTGGTGGTGATGTTGTGGTGGCTGCGGGATGTTAGCTTCTCCGTTTCTTCGTTTATGTGTGAGTGTGTTGAAGAAACTGTCAAATTTGTTGTTGAGTGATTGTATTTGGGTTTTATAGATTTGGTGTGTTTACTGTTTGGTACATCGCCGCCCACTGTTATACATCTCCCAAACATTGTACAATATATATATAGGGAGAAGATCATGCGAGAACCACCTCTTATTGCGAGAACCAATGTGAACACAACCAAAAATGCCTAAAAATAGCTAAAAATCACACAAATTTTTTTTTTAATATTTTTTATATAAAAAACGCTACTTTTCGAAGCAAAAAAAAAATAGCGATTTGAGCATAAAAAATATTAAAAAAAAAATTTAGATTTTTTTTTTTTTTGATTTTTTTTAGGTTTTTTGGGGGTTTAGTTTTTAGCATTTTAGCTTGGGGGGGGTTAGGTTTTTGGGGGGTGGGGGAAGGGGGTTTAGGTTTTGGGGGGGGGGGGTTAGGGTTTTTTGGGGGTTTTAGTTTTTAGCATTTAGCTTGGGGGGGGTTAGGTTTTTTTTTTGGGGGGGGGGGGGTGGGGGTTAGGTTTTTTTAGGCTATTTTAGGTTGTGTTCACATTGGTTCTCGCGGTTCTCGCAATAAGGGTGGTTCTCGCATGAACTCCTCCCTATATATATATATATATATATATATATATATATATATATATATATATATATATATATTATAAACAAAACACCATCATTAGATAACCCTGTTGGATTTATATGTACGGGTACGATAAGTCAACGTTGTTGACCGAGCTATGACCCGTAAGAGTTACACCTTGGGCAACGAACATTAAATCCACTTAACTCGATTAGCTGGTGATCACGAACAATTAACGGAACGAAATATATAATTATCTAGAATAATTATATATCCACGAGAAATGGAATTTATTATTTATACGGGTTATAAATAATATAACGTTTAATTACTTATTTAATTAAACTTTGTTTTTCGGGTTTCGTATCGCGTCTGGGCTTGAACTTATTATATTGGGCTTCAGGGCCTAAAAGATAATTAGGGATGTTAACCTAATTATATATTTCTCTCTCTCTCTCTCTCTCTCTCTCTCTCTATATATATATATATATATATATAGGAGGAGTTGGGTAGAAAGTGGGTTTTTCCTAGAAAGTCTAGGAAGCAATAAGAATGTGACACATGGCATGGAGGGATTTTAACTAAAAGGGCACTTGTGTAATTTGACATTTTATTTTATTTTTGGAATTTTATCTCTCATTAACTAACAATGCATAATTATGGAAACTGTTTCTCCATGATTTTCTCAATGGTGGTTTCCAAAACATAGTAAGATGTAAACAGCAAGCAAAAAACGAATCATGTCCGTCTTTTTCTACATCACAAACTGAAAACCCTAATTTCAGTTCACAGTGAAGGTGGTTGTCGTCGTAAGTTAACAGCCGGAGATGGTTGAACGGAGATGAAGATGGTCATTATGATGGCTGACAGCCGGAGACGATGATGAAGGTGGGGGTTGAAGACGGAGGGTGTCGAAGAGAATCGGAGATGACGACGGAAGGGTGATGATAGAGGATTTCTTGACGCTGTGCTTTACCATTCATGCTGGTAATGATGGAGGATTTCTTGACATTGTGTTTTAACATTCATGCTGGTAATGCTGGAGTATTTCTTGACGCTGTGTTTTACCATCCATGCAAGTAATGCTGGAGGATTTCTTGACATTGTGTTTTAACAGCAAGCAGATTAATACAGTTATGTTTTAACATTCATGCTGGTAATGCTGGAGGATTTATTGACGTTGTGTTTTACCATCCATGCAGGTAATGCTGGAGGATTTCTTGACATTGTGTTTTAACAGCAAGCAGATTAATACAGTTGTGTTTTAGCAATCATGTTGGTAATGCTGGAGGATTTCTTGACGTTGTGTTTTACCATCCATGCTGGTAATGCTGGAGGATTTCTTGACATTGTGTTTTAACAGCAAGCAGATTAATACAGTTGTGTTTTAGCATTCATGTTGGTAATGCTGGAGGATTTCTTGACGCTGTGTTTTACCATCCATGCAGGTAATGCTGGAGGATTTCTTGACATTGTGTTATAACAGCAAGCAGATTAATACAGTTGTGTTTTAGCATTCATGTTGGTAATGCTGGAGGATTTCTTGACGCTGTGTTTTACCATTCATGCTGGTAATGATGGAGGATTTCTTGACATTGTGTTTTAACATTCATGCAGGTAATGCTGGAGGATTTCTTGACGCTGTGTTTTACCAACCATGCTGGTAATGCTGGAGAATTTCTAGACATTGTGTTTTAACAGCAAGCAGATTAATACCGTTGTGTTTTAACAGCAAGCATATTAATACGATGTGTTTTCTTGATGTGTTTCTTCGTGAAGGATAGAAGGAAGAGAGAGAGAAGAGAGAAAGGGAGAGAGAGAGAAAAATTGCAAGAAATGTGGGGTGGTTATGGAATGACAATTATTTCCATATTTAAAACAAGCTAAATGACATATCTACCCCTGATTAATTAAATAATCCTATTTTTAAGAAACACATATTACCAAAATGGCACCAAGATGATCTCAACCATTGAACACATCCATTGGATGGCCCAGATCGCTTCCTAGACTTTCTAGGAAAAACACACTTTCCGCAGAATCCCCACTCTCTCTCTCTCTCTATATATATATATATATATAGGGGATGGTTCAAATGAAAACCACTTTTAACGCGAAAACTCGAAAACTAACTAAAAAAAGCCTAAAAAACACAAATTTTTTTTTTTCAATTTTTTTAATAAAAATCGCTGGTTTTTATATATAAAAAAAATTTCAAAAAAAAAAAAAAAAAAATTTGTGTAGTGCACATGTGTAATAATACACATGTGTAGTACAGATACACATGTGTAGTATTACACATGTGCACTACACAAAAAAAAATTTTTTTTTTTTTTTTTGAAATATTTTTTTTATATAAAAAAACCTGCGAAATTTGGTTTGCAAAAAAAAAAAAAAAAATTGTGTGTTTTTTAGGCTTTTTTTAGTTAGTTTTCGAGTTTTCGCGTTAACTAGTGGTTTTCATTTGAACCTTCCCCTATATATATATATATATATATATATTTGTTTCAATCCTCTAATGATGCCTACACTGCCGTCGAACAAAAGAAAAAACAATCACCACTTTTTGGTGATTTGGCTACTGCCGTAAACAAATCACAAAAAGGGAAATCCCTTTTTTGGGTTTTTGATACAATCAAAAAAGAAAAGAAAAACAACATTGCCGCCACTTCACAACAAAGTGCCGTACACCTTTTCTTTTCTTTTGTATTGTGACGACCGGCCAAGCCAAAGCCGCCGCTCGGTTCATGTTCGTGTCTAGCACTCGTTCGTTGTAACTCGGTGTCTTATACGGTTATTATTAACCAAAAGGGTATAATTTTTCTCATCAGTAGATTAATTTATTTTGCTTATCGTATTTGCATGTTTGTAACCATGATCCTGTTCGGTTCACTTTTGGTGTTGATTATTTATATTTATTCCGTTGCGTTTTTATTAATTATATATTTAGTTAATAAAATATGTCAAACCCGTTCTGATAAAAAGTTAAATTGACACCACTGAATCCCAACAAAGCCAAGCATTATACAAATTTTTAATCTTTTAGATGAAGGTATGATTATTTCATAATTTTATTGTGTTGGTTGACGTTAGAAAATCTTTAATTATTAATAGGTATAATATTTAGAAAACGAATTGAACCATTACATAACCAAACAAAACAAACAAAACCTTTTTTTAAATCCCCCTTCCAGCCCAGTTGGTTTCCCATGTAGTGGTTGGGCCGGCTTCCTCCTTGTGAGGTCTCAGGTTCGACTCCTGGCTGCGGCATATTGGGGGGGACGTCTGTCACACCCCGATATTTACACGCTTGGCCGGTGGGCCCGGTGGGGAGTATCGTGACGTGGTTGGCAACATAATAGTCAAACAACACAATATTTAAATGCACAGCGGAAGCAAATGAAAGATATATTTCAACTGAATATAATTGTAATATCGTGTATCACAAACAGTCGAAAGTTTATCCCCAGTAGGATCAAAATAAATAGGAAACAGTAGTTCAACAGACGTTAGGCATCTTAAGCTTGCGAGACTCTTTATTGATGCTAAGGAGAAATATCCAGCCAATTACGAGTAGTACCTGCATTTAATCTTTTTGAGAAAATACGTCAGTTTACACTGGTAAATACAATCAACTGACTCATTTTAAAAATGATTAAAATTTGATTTGGATGCACATGGCACAAACATTTTATAACTTGGGATAATTATTTAAATATATAAACTTGTAAAAGAATTACATGTTCCTTATGCGTTCAGTAGCCCGGATCGTGCCGGGTTAAAGATCAATAGACACACCACATAATCTATTTATGCGCTGACGAGTGTACGCCTACACTCCACGCTTAGGTCGTGGCCATTTCGTAAAATGATGCCAAGGATATCCGGGACATGGTCATTAACCCCCCAAAGGCTTTAAGTAAACAAAACATATTTAAACGGGCCGATCAAATTGTTCAATTAACCACCATACGATGGAAGATTTAATGCCCGACCAAGCGGTATTTTATATACCGTACCCCAAGCCCGTATAAGGGAAAATAAGTTAAAAGTATTTACATGAGCAAAGTAAAAATCACAATAAGCAAATGCAAGTAGCTTTTACTGATTCTCCTATTCTGGAACAAAGGTTTATAATAACCTATTAGAATCCTAACGGGTCTTTAATTAAGCTTAAGCTTAGACCGGTTAGTTTCAAAGATACGGTTCGTACGCATGATTGAGCGAAGACCGGAATAGAATGTGATTTAGACCCGACAAGTTTGATGACTTGCTTAATATGGGTATTTCATACACATTCTGGATTTTGAGATAAAACCGATAAGGTTTGACCCGTTTAGGCTAATTTATGTAAACTAGTTACATAAACCGAACCGAACGCGTAATAAGCGTAACGGGTATCCGTAAGAGACATATACAGGTTTCCTAAGTTAATATGCTTCAAATATGTTGTGACATCAGTAAGATGTCTTTTATTATGCCCGAAACGAATTTAAACACAAACTATGCCCCGTAGGGGTAGTTTGGTCATTTACAAGGTTATAAAAGAGTTTAAGTATTAACCTGAGTTACAGGTCTGATATAATCAGCAAAAATACTTATTTTACTAAGTTATAACAGTAGGGTAGAGTATATATGTGAAATTTATCAATTTTAACCAAACTATGCACCGTAGGGGCATTTTGGTAATTTCACATAAGCCGAAAAGCTCAAAACTGAAGTCTGAGTTAAACAACCTTTACTTACTGTTAAAGTATTACAATTTACCTAAAGTATCAGTAGGTATCAACCCTTGTATGTTTAAAACAGTTCTAGTACATACTATGCGTTAAAAACGCTTAAAAAGGCGATTAGAAGCCATTTCCGGGTTCTATACATAAAGCTGATATTTTTATTATTCCAGAAGGCTTAAAATAATTTATTTATCATATCTAATCAGTAGCAAAAGGTTTGGAGTCGATTAGATATGTAAAACTCATTTTATAGCCTGTAAGGGCAAAACCGACAATTACCGGATTAAGCCTATGACTATAAGTTATGCTCAGCCTAAAATTAATTAAAAATATTCAAAAATACCAAAATAATATATTACATCAGTGGGTAATAAGTTTGATATCAAAAAGTAGGTTTAAATAGGCTATACGCTAATTACGCCGTTTAGTTGACAAAAAGCTTTCAATTTACGCTAATGAGCATAACTCTTAATCTAGACCTCAAACTGATGTCAAATTTTGGTTACAAGTTTATATATCAGTAATTAAGGTTTCTACTCTTTTACATTTTCAAAAATCACGTTTTAAGGTGAAAAGGGCATAATGGTCAACATATGAGCAATTAACGGAATCGTGCATATTAATTGGATAACTAATGATCCATGGTGTATAATCACAGAGGGTTATACTAGTATGTAACCTGGTCCTAAGGAAGCTCTAAGTCAATTCCAATTCATACTAAAACGGGTCAGAACTGAAGTCAAAGCAAAAGTCAAAGCTTTGCGACTTTCGCTTCCGAACCGGGTCTAAACAGAAAATTGTCGGGTTGAACATGTTTAGACATGTTCTTACACTAATTACCAAGTTATATTAATGATCAAACAGGTTGTATGTGTTCTACATTGCTAATTATGCATAAATTAGAAAATAAGCATTCTGTTGACTTTTTAATAACAAGTTTGACCCGACATTTGACCTAGTTAGAGTGGGAATCAGAGGGTGCCCTTTTAAGGGTTTATTGCCCACATAATTACCAACTTATAACTACTTTCAATTCGACTAATCACTGGACCATTAGTGATTAATCGCTAAGTCAACCGTTAATTATGACGGTTTGACTTTTAAGCTAAAACTAAGCAAAAACTTAATTAAGAAAGGTTAAGCATACTTACTGAAGTCCTAAGCTTGATTAGTGGTCACTTGAGCCTGCTTTGGAGCTCCAGAAATGATCAGGAATGCTGAAGGAAGGTGTGAAGAATTGGTTGCAACCTTGTGGCCTTATATAGTGCTCAAGAACTCATGGATCATTGACACACAAGTCTAACTAAGGCCATGGATCACTTCCAGATGTCCCTAATTGTCTAGGGGTTGCCTAGGGGTCGTGCAAGATGAGGAAAAACATTTATAAGTCGGTTAGAATGCAAATGGAAGACAAGAACCCAAAGTTTGCGGACCAGACAGGCCCTCGCGGCACGCGTAGACCCCCCTGGGGCTTCGCGTCGCGCGACACCCTCCTGCACCAAATCAAATTTTTAGATTTTTATGTTTTGGTCCTTGGCTCTTGGAAACTTTGCTTCGACTTTATTTCTTGCACTTTGAACCCTCCAACTTGACTTATAAGGGCTCCAAGACATATACCCACTTTGTTAAGTCCTCGGTAAACTTTATTATTACCCGAAAAGTCCTAACTTTCAACGTTGACGCTTTTAACCCCTCGCATACGAATTTGATCATAACTTTCTCATACGATAACGAAACTTTATGAAATTTATATCGTGCATTCTAGTGAGCATAATTAACTGTTACAAAGCTTCAGGTTTGCTAAAAGGTCACTCAGAGGTATACTTTAAACATGTTGACACATTTGACCCCTGTAGTTTGTAATCTCTCACTTTCTTCCATATTTAGCTTCATATGATCCATGATTTATTCGTTTGAAGGTATGAGCATCATGTAGGGTTATTGTAAAGTATATTTATTCACTGTTGACATTTTGAACTCGTATATTTACATACTTTCCATGTTTGTCAACTTTAGTCCTTTCAGAACATTCTTTCACACGTTCAAACTTATGACACGTGTCAATACATTATAGGACGTGAATTTTCGAGGTGTTACATCCTCACCCCCTTAAAAGAAATCTCGACCTCGAGATTTACTGAAACAAATAAGGGTACTTTTCTTTCATTGTGGACTCAACCTCCCACGTGTATTCGGGACCTCTACGGGCATCCCATTTTACCTTTACAATAGGCACATGCTTCCTTCGAAGCTTCTTAACCTGTCGGTCTTCAATCGACAATGGTTTTTCCACAAATTTCAAGCTCTCATCTATATGCACATCTGTATGTGGTATGACTAGCGACTCGTCAGCTAGGCATTTTTTCAGATTGCAGACGTGGAATACGTTATGAATACCACTGAGCTCTTCAGGTAAATTTAACTTGTAAGCCACTGATCCGACACATTCGATGACTTCGAATGGTCCTATGTATCTCGGGCTTAACTTACCTTTCTTGCCAAATCGCATCACTCCTTTCCAGGGTGATACTTTTAGCAACACTTTGTCACCAACTTCAAATTTCATAGGTTTACGCTTTGGATCTGCGTAACTCTTCTACCTATCTCGGGCAGCTTTGAGACGGTTACGAATCTGGACAATCTTGTCCGTCGTTTCAAAGACTATCTCTGGTCCTGATAATTGGACATCTCCAACTTCCGCCCAACAAACGGGCGTTCTACACTTTCTGCCGTATAAGGCCTCGAAAGGCACAGCCTTGATGCTGGTATGGCAGCTATTGTTGTAGGAGAATTCGATTAACGGCAGGTGGTTATCCCAACTACCACCTAAATCAATCACGCATGCTCGAAGCATGTCTTCCAAAGTTTGAATAGTACGCTCACTCTGACCGTCCGTCTGAGGGTGGTAAGCCGTACTAAAATTCAAACGCGTGCCCAAAGATTGTTGGAAACTTTTCCAAAAATGCGACGTGTATCTAGTATCTCTGTCAGAGATAATAGCCACAGGTACGCCATGTAGAGCTACAATCTTGTCTACGTATAATTGGGCTAACATGTCGGAGCTATAGGTCTCCTTGATGGGTAAAAAATGTGCTGACTTAGTCAGTCTATCCACTATCACCCATATCGTATCATTTCCTTTCCTTGTTTTAGGTAACTTGGTAATAAAAGCCATCGTCACCATTTCCCACTTCCACGTGGGAAGTTCAGGCTGTTGTAGCAAACCTGACGGCTTTTGATGTTTAGCTTTGACTTGCGCACATGTCAAGCATTTAGCTACATAGGCGGCTACAGACTTTTTCAATCCTATCCACCAATAGTTTGCCTTCAGATCCTGGTACATCTTATCAGCTCCAGGATGAACGGAATATTTAGAACTATGGGCTTCCTGGAGGATAACATCTCGAAGTCCCCCATAAATTGGAACCCATATTCGTCCATTCAATCTCAGGATTCCGTCCTTGCCCTGAGATAATTGCTCTTCAGTGACTCCCAGCTTTTCATTAGGATAGTTAGCTTCCAACACAGCTTCCTTCTGTGCAGCTAACAACCTTTCATTTAAGCTGTTCTTTATCTCAATGCTCTTGGCATTGATTCGGATGGGTTTCACCATTTCCTTTCTGCTTAAGGCATCAACAACCACGTTTGCTTTGCCTGGATGGTATCTGATTTCACAATCATAATCATTTAAGGTTTCCATCCAACGTCATTGCCTCATGTTTAAATCCTTCTGGTTAAACAGGTGCTGGAGGCTTTTGTGATCGGAATAGATCACAAACTTGATCCCATACAAATAATGCCTCCATAGCTTCAGTGCAAATACAACGGCACCCAACTCCAAGTCATGGGTGGTGTAATTCTTTTCGTTCACTTTTAACTGACGTGATGCATAGGCAATAACTTTGCCTTTCTGCATAAGTACACACCCCATGCCAGTGTGTGATGCATCGCAGTAAACTACGAATTCTTCGGTACCTTCAGGCAACGTCAGTACAGGAGCGTTGCTCAACTTTTGTTTCAGGATATCCAAGGATTCTTGTTGCTTAGGGCCCCAAATGAACTTTACTTTCTTCTTAGTCAAGGAAGTTAAGGGTGCAGCAATCCTTGAAAAATTTTCAATGAAACGTCTGTAATATCCTGCCAATCCCAGGAAGCTACAAATTTCAGTGGGCGTCTTCGGCTCATGCCAGTTCATGACAGCTTCAACCTTAGCGGGATCTATGACAGCTTCAACCTTAGCGGGATCTACTTGGATTCCACGCTCGCTAACCACATGTCCAAGGAATTGGACTTCTCGAAGCCAGAATTCACACTTAGAGAATTTGGCATAGAGTTTCTCATGATGTAGGAGTTTAAGAATACAGCGAAGGTGTTTCTCATGGTCAGCTTGGTTCTTCGAGTAGATGAGGATGTCGTCAATGAAAACGATGACGAACTTATCTAAGTAAGGCTTGCAGACGCGATTCATGAGATCCATGAATGCGGCAGGTGCATTAGTGAGCCCAAAAGGCATCACTAGGAACTCGTAATGACCATAACGAGTCCTAAATGCTGTTTTGTGTACGTCCTCATCTCTAACCTTCAGTTGGTGGTAGCCTGACCTCAAGTCAATCTTCGAGAAATAACTTACCCCTTGCAATTGATCGAACAAATCGTCGATCCTGGGCAAAGGATACCTATTCTTTATTGTGACCTTGTTAAGCTCACGGTAATCGATGCACAGACGCATCGATCCATCCTTCTTTTTGACAAACAAGACTGGCGCTCCCCAAGGAGACGAACTAGGTTTAATGAAACCTTTAGCTAGTAATTCATCTAGTTGTGCTCTTAATTCCTTCATCTCTGTTGGTGCCAACCTGTAAGGCGCTCTAGCAACAGGTGCTGCTCCAGGGATGATGTCAATTCTGAATTCTACTTGCCTATCTAGTGGTAAGCCAGGTAGCTCTTCAGGAAACACTTCAGGGTATTCAGAAATGACGGGGATGTCTTCCATCTTAGGTTTTGGCTCATCAATGGTCACTTGTGCCATGTAGATGACACAACCCTTCTTTAAACACCTAGAGGCCTTGAGCATAGTCACTTGCTCAGGCAATCCATACCGGGTATCTCCCTGAATGGTAAGTGATTCACCAGACGGAGTCTTGATCACCACTTGCTTCCTATTGCAGACAATTTGGGCCTGGTTATGAGATAACCAGTCCATACCCAACACGATGTCAAAACCGGCTAACTTCAAAGGAAGTAGGGACAAAGGAAAAGAGTGGTTCTTAATGGATATGAAGCATCCATCTAATATGGTTGAGGCGGTTTCTAAGGTGCCATCTGCTAACTCTACCTCATATTTCACTCTTAGGGTTTTAACAGGTAAATTCAGCAATTTGCAAAACTTATTATCTATGAAAGACTTATCAGCGCCTGAATCAAAAAGCACTCTTGCATAAACGTCATTTATAAGGAATGTACTTGTTATCACATTGTCATCCTGTACTGCTTCCTTTGCATCCATTCTGAAGACCCTAGCATTGGTCTTCTTGGCCTCTTCAGGCTTCTTGGCGTATTTTGGGCAATTGGTCTTGATATGCCCCTTCTCATTGCAACTGTAGCAGGTTGCATCCTTCATCTTTTTGCAATCCAAGGTCTTGTGATCCTTGGACTTGCATATCCCGCAAGCAAAAGTTCTTGACTGAGTCTGCGAGTTCGATTCGAGCCTGCACTTTCCGAAGTGCTGTTTCTTGCAGACTTTGCATTTGGGCTTCTCACCAGACTGATGCCCATCCTTCCTCGACTCAGACCCCTTCTTGTTGTCACCGTTTCCTCGGTGCTTCTTGTTTGACCTCCGTGAATTATCATCTTCACGTTTTCTTTTCTCAGCATCTTTGTTCCTCAGCGATCTTTGTCTGACCGCGTCCAGCGTGAGGGACAGAGATATATCAGCTACGGATCGGAAAGTAGCTGGCCGAGAGGCCTTCACGCTTGCCTTTATCTCTGGGGCTAAACCCCCAATGAAACGAGCGATTCGTTTGGGTTCCGGGGTCACCAAATACGGAACTAACCTCGACATGGTATTAAAGCTCGTGAGGTAAGCTTAGCAATCTAGATTGGTCATTACCAACGAAAGAAAATCTGACTCAATCTTTTCGACCTCGTGTTGAGGACAGTAGTTCTCCCTGATGAAGGCAACGAATTGTTCCCAAGACATGTTGTACAATGGGATCTTCCCAGTGGCTTGAATCAGCGATCTCCACCAGGCTAAGGCCTCACCCTTGAAAGATTGAGACACAAACTTGACTATATCCCTCTCAGCGCATCCGCTGATATCCACTACTGTGTCCATCTCATCTAACCACGTCATGCAGTCAATGGCTCCTTTTTCCCCAGTGAAATCCCTGGGTTTGCATGAAACGAAGTATTTATAGGAGCAACCCTTATTACGGGGTTCTTGATTTAGTACAATCTGTTGAGATGGAGCACTGTGATGGTTTGAGGAGAGTCGATCATCATCTTTCTTTGGTTCTTCCTTCTTGGAAGGTGGCTTTGAATGCGGTGTAGATAGGGTCCTACTTCGAGTCCCACTATATTCTTCATACTGCCGCTCCAAGGCCTTTGTAACAGCGTCGTCTACTAACGCTTTCAATTCAGCACCCGTTAGATTAATTCGGGCGTTATCATTATTCTCCACTGGGTGACTATTAATTTCATCCGAGTCAGCCATTTTAATTGAACTGTTACATAAAACAAGGACAATAGTTTACTTGGGAGTTTATTATGGAATTGTCTTTTATGGCAATTCATTAACCATGGTAAACATAGACCATATTTGGTTAATTTATTAATCATATTTATTTAGGATTTTTATTATAATTTATCCTAATTATAAAACAATAACAGTTTTATTAGTAGCACAAAAGGCCTAGTCACAAAGACATTTTTAAATTATAAGCTATGATTTCAGAGAATCAAGGCTTTAAGGTTTGAACATAGTTCTTTACCCTTTTTCGGACAGGGAGTCATAGCTACCACTGTCTTTTGGCTCATGTAGAAATGAGCAAGGCCCGTAGGCACTATATTACCAATGTATGGTCATAATATGATCATCTTAAGTGATGATTTAAACCCATGATTCAGAGATCTTTAAATTGGGTTAGGAATCTTCTAAAGAATCCTTATATTAGAATGACGTGTGTGATTTTAACGAATCACATCTGCCAGGAGCGTTAACATGTTTACAGATGTTAACAGGGATTTGAATCTTTTAAACAGGTCTTACCATCATGGCCAGGTCTTCACAATGACACTCAGGCTAGGTTTCACTCTTAAGATTCTTATTCAATATTTAAATAGGCAGATTATTATCAAAAAGGAATGATTTTGATTTATTTATTTCATATATAATATTTATGCATATAATGGCAATAATGAAATTTATAAACATATCATTCCATTAATTATTAAAAGATTACATACTGCCCTAAACGGGTCTTTCAACATAATATTTACCCACGCAGGGGTCACACTGAAATACTAGTCCACGCAGGGACTTAAATAAACATCATACCCTCGTAGGGGTTAACAGAAAGATAGACCCACGCAGGGGTCAAAACAAACAAACATACCCACACAGGGGCTAATACAGCAAGACAGGCCCACGCAGGGGCTCAACTGAAACAAGGAAACTACAAATAATTGAAGGATTCAATGGTCCTTCTTGCTCTTCCCTTTTATTAAACTTGTTAATCCCTGGAAGAAAGTTTGTCGCTCCCTGCGATCTCGGTGAAAGTCTCGCTCGACCTGGTCCAGTCTCTGAAGAATTTCCTCCCGTTCTGGGGGAGAAAACCTTGGCGGCTGCGATTGTGTCCGAATTATAGGTCTGGCAGGTATTTGGTACTCATGAGTTGGGTACCCTGCTCACCAAGGAGCTCCATACGGTCCTTCCGGGTTAAAGGCGTTGTAATTGGCCGCTACCAAGTATGGGTCGGCTTCCGCGTAATTGTAGTTGGTGTGAGTCGGCGGCCCAAACGGGTTGTATGTCATAGGACCCATATATGCTAGAATCGGGTTATCAAAACCCATCGGTGGTGGTTGCGGTGCAACTGGGTTCGAAGGTCCACCCATTTGTGGATCTTCTTGAAGTGGCGGATAATGACTGCCACTCGATTGTCGAGGAGAGCTAAAATGAAAGTCCCCTCCTCATGCAGACATACGTGCTCCGGTTCTCCTACGCCTCGGCGGTTGCGGAGGTGTCGGCCGAACTGGTGGTGGTGGAGGCGGTGGCGTGACTGCCACGAATTGTGAATCCTCAGAGGGATCCTGCTGTTGATGCTACTGCTGTTGGTGAGGCGACGAATGATGCGAGGGTGTAAAATACCACTCGTACTGATTGAATCGTGCCTGGTAACTGTCCGGACCATGGTAGGGTGATCCGTGAAAGGATGAACCATCTGAGACCTCGATGGGATGGTTCGTAGTTCCGGTTGCGGGCTCGACGGGATCGGTGTCCTCGTCCATATCTTCCGCATGATCGCCGGAGTAATGATCTTCTGGCCCCAATGGGTTAAAACCCACTGGTTCTTGTATGTAATTAGCCGGGTTAAACCGGCCCCTAAAAACAGGTGTAGGGTCACCAAAGGAATGGTGCGATAAGGATCGCTGTAGAGGTATGTAAGAAGGTTGAGGGTTGTCGGGCTCATTTTCCGACTGTGGCCCACATGAGTTGTGAATGGGAGGTGTCGAACTGTGCGAGACAGGTCGTCTAGCATGTTCAAAAAGGTTCCTCCGGTTTTCTCTAGGGTCAGCACTCGCAGTGGCGGAAGGAGCTCGCATGTGCGAAGGTCCTGCCTCGTCGTCATTGGGGGTGGTGATTGGCCCCTTGCCTCGTCCTCTTCGTCGAAAGAATCTTGTTAGTGCATTACGTCTATTGACTTCGTCTTGTATCATGTAATAGGATAGAATAGGATAATCAGTGCCCGAGGTTTGAAAAACAGTTTGTTAGATTTAAGATGCTGATTCCTCCCGAAATGACTCCATGTCATTAGGAGTGGAATCAACACCACTATATATAGGGCATGTGTTGTTTTCATTTGGTACGGAATTAGGATTGTGTAACGAAGTGCTGCCAAATTGTTCTCAGGTTGTAATCAATGTTAAATCATTACAAGAGGCATTATAATTAGTTTGAGCGTCCGTTTCATTGATTCCGCCTTTGAATCGGATAAACAACTCTTCTGATCGACTCATTCGGGTTCAACAACGATCCTACAAGTGGTATCAGAGCTCAGGAGGAAGAGTTTAGCTCAATTATATCAGTTTTCTGTCTTCTACACCTTCTTTTTCAATCTGAACAAGATTTACCGGTCAAAACCAGATCAAAATTTCACAGATTGTTTAAAATTGGACATAGACAAATCCTTGAAAGTTTCATGATTAAATACGGACTAAAAATGGACAAAATTGACCTTCGAACTGATTCCGCTCGAGATGGATAGTTTCTGATTCCGCTCCTAATTGTCTGATTCAGCTTCAAAAGTCTGATTTCACTCCAAAAGACTTGCTGATTCCGCTCCTGATCAATTTTAAAAATCTAATTCCGCTCCAAACAGAAGTCTGATTCCGCTCCCGGCTACCATATTCTGATTTTGCTCCTAGACACAAACTTCTGATTCCGCTCCAGAAGTTTAAAATCTGATTCCACTCCAAAGTGCAAATTTGTGATTCCACTCCAAAGTGCAAATTTGTGATTCCACTCCAAAGTGCAAACTTCTGATTCCACTCCAAAGTGCAAATTTCTAATTCCACTCCAAAGTTGTTTCAGGTGTTTGAAGATGTCAAGCAGTGAGGTTGATCCTGATAGATATTGGAAAGCAAATTATGCAAGATGGGAAATCGGAAAATTAAATGAACCATTCAAAGAAGCCCAGAGAGCAAAAAGATGGAATGAAGAGTTGAAATGTTACATGGATCCACGGGGTAATCCAGTTGTTGATCCATCAAAAGTGGATTTCGAAGCTGTAACAAAGTTGATTCCAAGGCAAGCTACTTTCAACACACGAAGGTTATCTGATAAAGCATATTTGCCTGATTTGGAGAAGAAGATAAGAGAGGTTTATGAAGCAAGTCTACCGAAGGTGGTAGAAATGAAGAAGAGAAAAGAAGAAGAAGAATTGAAAAAGATGGTTGAAGATTTGAAGAAGATAGCTTTAGAGGAAGTCAAAGTGGAAACAGTAAAAACTGAGAAAGTGAAAGAAGATGTTACTGAAAAACAGCAGGTTTTTGAAGAAGTAATTTCAAAGAAAGAAGAATCTGAAAAGTCTGTATCTGTGAAATCTGAACCAGTGATTAAGAAAGAGATTGCAGAAGACACATCAGTCTTTGAGATTGTTCAGAAGGAGAAGAAACAGACTGAAGATATTCAAACTTTGAAAGATGAAAAGAAAGCTGATGATGAACAGATTTTGGAGTTGCACTTGAAATGCGAAAAACTGAGATCTGAAAATGACAAACTTTTGAAGAATGTTGAGAGTTTGTCATTAGAAAACAAAAAATTTAAAGAAAAAGAAAAAGATTTTGAAAAGATTAAAATTGAAAATAAAGATGTTTCTTGGATAAAATTAGAAAATGAAGTTTTAAAAGAAAAAGAAACAGATTTTCAAAATCAAATAAAAGTGTTAGAAAATGAAAAATCTGTTTTTGAAGAAAATAAAATTGCAAATGAAAAGGCAATAAATTCTCATCTTGAGAAAATTTCTCAACTTGAAAAAGAAGTTGAGAATGCTAGAAATAAAATTGATGATCTTGAGAAGAAATTGAAAGGTTTTGTGACCTCATCTGCATTATTAGATCATATATATCCAAAACCGATCAATTCTGTTTCAATAAGTGACAATTTCACAAATTTTGACAAAGTCAAAATTGAAGATTGCAATGACAAAGCTGATGATGAAATAGAAAAAGAAAAGAAAAGAAAAATATTTTTAGAATTACAAGAAAATTTTCAAAGTACTGTTTTACAGTCTACTGAAATAGGTGAATGCTCTAAGCAAAAACCTGTTAAGAAGATTGTAGAACAGAAACAAAAAGTTAAAAATTTGAAAAATTTTCAAAATAAAAATAAAAGCTCATCAGTTCAGTCATCCAATCATTATCAAAAATCACAAAAATTTAAAAATGAAAACTCACAAAATGTTGGTAATAAGTGGTGCAGGTTTGACCACAGTGCTCAAAAGCCAAATTCAGCATTGAAGAGGAGAAATGACTATAACCAAGCCAAACAATGTTATGATCTGAAGGTTTGGACTGACAGAAGAGAATTGTACGATAACAGAGTGTGCTACACCTGTGGTGTTAAAGGACATATTGCTGTTAACTGCCAGAATTGGTATTTTGAGACAAGAAGATGCTTTGAATGTAATATCAGAGGACATATTGCCAGAGATTGCCCAAGGAGATTGTTGGGAAGATCGAGGGTTGAATCTCAGAGAACGGTAAAGAAACCAGTCACTGTCAAGCCCAAAGAACAGAAAGTGGAAGATAAGAAAGTAAAGCTTTCACAGGGGCAGAGAGACAGACTGAGGAAGAAGAGGAAGAAGGCGAGAGAATACTTGGAGAAGATTTTGTCTTCGGGTTCACCGGTTGGTTCGAATAAAAGTTCTGATGAATCGATTCACTCGACTGCAAAGTCAAGCAAATCGAATTCTTCAGATACAAATCTGAGGACAGAAAAGAAGAAAAAAAGAAAGTTATTGGCGATGAATCTGGCTCATCCAAGTCATACAAGCCAAGTTCAGGCAATGAATCTGATTCCACAAAATCAGAGGAGCCACAAGTTGAGGTAAAAAAGGAAGAAACAATTCCTTTAATGAATAATGAGAAATTTCCACCATTACGAGCTACAAACCTAAAATCAAAAGGTGTTGATGCTGAAAAAATGTTTAATAGCAATGTTAAACATATTTTTAGTAAGATGGCTGATGGTAAGGAAAAAGGAGTAAAAGAATTTTATGAAGAAAAGAGAAAAGCTCAAAATACACCCAAGGACAGTCAGGCTTGGGTGAAACTTTTCAAATAGAAAAATTTGACTTGCCGGAGCTTCCAGGTTGGTAAGTGTGAAGCAGGTATCGGCATCATTCTTGAGAAATTCACAGGATGGTAACTGTAATATTTCATCTTACAAGTGGTTAATCAAGGACATTAAGTTGTACTTGAATTTCTACAAGTGATAGTGGTGTTTCACCTAATAATGTTAAATTTTCAAAATGGTTAAAAGAGAACAAGGTGATGAGATGACCCCGAACCCTCAAGTGATGGGTAAACAAACTAATTTTTCCTGAAATACCATCCTGATTAACACAAACTTAAGTGTTTTGAAATCATTATGGGAAAATAGTTTGTTGTAAGGGGGAGTTCTGATTGAATACGCCGAAACCCTCACGGCTGAACAAACATGATTACTTTCATCAGATTGAAAAACGGTTTTCAAACTGTTAAGATCAATGGGTTGTAAATCATGGGGGTACTTTATATTAGATTTTCTGCAAATCAGAGCACTTTTAGCAGAAAATGGATGGCGAGACAAAGCTATCAGTGTTGGTTGTCAAATTTTTTTAAATGGTTTTGCATTTTAGGGGGAGAAAAATTGTTGTTAGAAAATACAAAAACATTAGAAAATTTGAAAAAGCCAAAAAACATGATAAAATTCAAAAAATTGAGTTTTTGCGTAAAAAAGAGGAAATGATAGTACATCAGTAGACAGTTACAGTACGCTAAAGAAATGGAAAGTTTAAATGTGTTAAACGATCTCACCGTGGATGTGTCGATAGATTTTTATACACTTAGTAAACTTTTTCGGGATATAAATCTAAATTCAAACACTTGCTTATTTCGTGGGGAACACTACTTGGATATATAGGTAACCCCTGAAATCTCGTTTGAAAGGTTCCTTTTTCTGATATACTAGGTCTTTATACTCAGTGATATCTGGGGTATTATTCCGGGACTTCTGCTGAATGGAAGTTCTGACCTAGTCCTCGAATAATACTTTCCGCAAATGCTTGAAACACAGCATCACCCTCAGCATATATGATAAGACAATAAAATTGCTTAGCAATGCTGTTGTAAAAAAGATCCTCTAAAGGGGACACACCCACAAGTTGAGTCATGATCTCTCTGCTGAACGGTAGTTCTGACCTGAGCTCTCATGATTCTTCATAATTTATTAACCCCTTACAGATATCATTTGTGTTATAATTACCTGTAAGACTGAATATTGGGATCTGGATACGGGAGTATATTCAAGAGGTGGGACACATGAATTGGTTTAAGTTCTTAAAATACCTAATTCGTATCCTGAATCTGTTGAAATTTGTATGAAAATTTAAGTGGACCAGTATATCGACAATCTAAGTGAATTGTTTAATTCTTAATGTGTAATTAAGCTCAATGGTACTTGTGACTTGTCAAGATCTGATATGATCCTCTAACGCAAACTCAAACAAAAATATTATCTGTAAATATGTTTGTACATATTTCGTTACTGCTTTATATTTTCAGAAAATACAAAAAGATTTTGATTTCTGCTTTATTTTCGATAACCGATGTCTGAATGCTGAGTTTCAAAATCTAAGTAAGCTGATCGTGTTTCTGAACATAAAACAAGTTCATTAATTTGAAACTTGAAGTTTTAAAATAAAAAATTCAAAAACAGTTTGTGATATCTCCAAGGTCATTAAGTTGGACTTGGATGATTAACTGTGGGGGATTTGGTTGCTTATATTGTTATAGAGCTAGTTTCCGATACGATTCGATGAAACTGCCAAATTCATGAGAAGTGATTTTGAGGAGATTGAATTGTCAGATTACGATATCTGGAAGATTAAAATGTTGTTACTTATAGTTGTATGAGTGATTGCAGGAAAAGTCCAGACTACGATCCCGAGAGCAGAGTCTAAGGGGGAGTCTGAAGACAAGCTGAAAGTTAGGAGGAGCTTGTAGCTGGAAAGCTAGGTGTCGATCCCTAAAAGCACGGAAGCTTGACGAAAGGGGGAGCCTGCTGATGATGAAGTTGTTAAGGATAGAGCCAGTGATGAAATCCTGGTGTAAGAGTAAAAGTGTGAAGCTGATCAAGAGAGTGATGGATGCTTACAATGTTACAATCTGAGTGAGGATGCAGAATGATCAAGACTGAAGAAGGTGTCATGATGAAGATTAGTCACTGAAGACTTCGTCAATATCCGAGGGGGAGTCTGTTAGTGCATTACGTCTATTGACTTCGTCTTGTATCATGTAATAGGATAGAATAGGATAATCAGTGCCCGAGGTTTGAAAAACAGTTTGTTAGATTTAAGATGCTGATTCCGCTCGTAATGACACAAGGTCATTTGGAGTGGAATCAACACCACTATATATAGGGCATGTGTTGTTTTCATTTGGTACGGAATTAGGATTGTGTAACGAAGTGCTGCCAAATTGTTCTCAGGTTGTAATCAGTGTTAAATCAATACAAGAGGCATTATAATTAGTTTGAGCGTCCGTTTCATTGATTCCGCCTTTGAATCGGATAAACAACTCTTCTGATCGACTCATTTGGGTTCAACAACGATCCTACAAATCTTGGCGGCATAATTAATCCTGTCAATACAACATAAGATAACGACAAGAATATATAAAATAAAAGACAAAGTTAAAAATTTAAAACAATGTGGATTGTTCCTATGTTCTTTGTCTAGACTCGAAAATTTGGAATGTGCAATTGTGTAACTGAGATTAAACACAAAAGGCTAGTGTTTAATTCACTCAGCGTTGGCTCTGATACCAACCTGTCACACCCCGATATTTACACGCTTGGCCGGTGGGCCCGGTGGGGAGTATCGTGACGTGGTTGGCAACATAATAGTCAAACAACACAATATTTAAATGCACAGCGGAAGCAAATGAAAGATATATTTCAACTGAATATAATTGTAATATCGTGTATCACAAACAGTCGAAAGTTTATCCCCAGTAGGATCAAAATAAATAGGAAACAGTAGTTCAACAGACGTTAGGCATCTTAAGCTTGCGAGACTCTTTATTGATGCTAAGGAGAAATATCCAGCCAATTACGAGTAGTACCTGCATTTAATCTTTTTGAGAAAATACGTCAGTTTACACTGGTAAATACAATCAACTGACTCATTTTAAAAATGATTAAAATTTGATTTGGATGCACATGGCACAAACATTTTATAACTTGGGATAATTATTTAAATATATAAACTTGTAAAAGAATTACATGTTCCTTATGCGTTCAGTAGCCCGGATCGTGCCGGGTTAAAGATCAATAGACACACCACATAATCTATTTATGCGCTGACGAGTGTACGCCTACACTCCACGCTTAGGTCGTGGCCATTTCGTAAAATGATGCCAAGGATATCCGGGACATGGTCATTAACCCCCCAAAGGCTTTAAGTAAACAAAACATATTTAAACGGGCCGATCAAATTGTTCAATTAACCACCATACGATGGAAGATTTAATGCCCGACCAAGCGGTATTTTATATACCGTACCCCAAGCCCGTATAAGGGAAAATAAGTTAAAAGTATTTACATGAGCAAAGTAAAAATCACAATAAGCAAATGCAAGTAGCTTTTACTGATTCTCCTATTCTGGAACAAAGGTTTATAATAACCTATTAGAATCCTAACGGGTCTTTAATTAAGCTTAAGCTTAGACCGGTTAGTTTCAAAGATACGGTTCGTACGCATGATTGAGCGAAGACCGGAATAGAATGTGATTTAGACCCGACAAGTTTGATGACTTGCTTAATATGGGTATTTCATACACATTCTGGATTTTGAGATAAAACCGATAAGGTTTGACCCGTTTAGGCTAATTTATGTAAACTAGTTACATAAACCGAACCGAACGCGTAATAAGCGTAACGGGTATCCGTAAGAGACATATACAGGTTTCCTAAGTTAATATGCTTCAAATATGTTGTGACATCAGTAAGATGTCTTTTATTATGCCCGAAACGAATTTAAACACAAACTATGCCCCGTAGGGGTAGTTTGGTCATTTACAAGGTTATAAAAACTCTTAAGTATTAACTTGAGTTACAGGTCTGATATAATCAGCAAAAATACTTATTTTACTAAGTTATAACAGTAGGGTAGAGTATATATGTGAAATTTATCAATTTTAACCAAACTATGCACCGTAGGGGCATTTTGGTAATTTCACATAAGCCGAAAAGCTCAAAACTGAAGTCTGAGTTAAACAACCTTTACTTACTGTTAAAGTATTACAATTTACCTAAAGTATCAGTAGGTATCAACCCTTGTATGTTTAAAACAGTTCTAGTGCATACTATGCGTTAAAAACGCTTAAAAAGGCGATTAGAAGCCATTTCCGGGTTCTATACATAAAGCTGATATTTTTATTATTCCAGAAGGCTTAAAATAATTTATTTATCATATCTAATCAGTAGCAAAAGGTTTGGAGTCGATTAGATATGTAAAACTCATTTTATAGCCCGTAAGGGCAAAACCGACAATTACCGGATTAAGCCTATGACTATAAGTTATGCTCAGCCTAAAATTAATTAAAAATCTTCAAAAATCCCAAAATAATATATTACATCATTGGGTAATACGTTTGATATCAAAAAGTAGGTTTAAATAGGCTATACGCTAATTACGCCGTTTAGTTAACATAAAGCTTTCAATTTACGCTAATGAGCATAACTCTTAATCTAGACCTCATACTGATGTCAAATTTTGGTTACAAGTGTATATATCAGTAATTAAGGTTTCTAATCTTTTACATTTTCAAAAATCACGTTTTAAGGTGAAAAGGGCATAATGGTCAACATATGAGCAATTAACGGAATCGTGCATATTAATTGGATAACTAATGATCCATGGTGTATAATCACAGAGGGTTATACTAGCATGTAACCTGGTCCTAAGGAAGCTCTAAGTCAATTCCAATTCATACTAAAATGGGTCAGAACTGAAGTCAAAGCAAAAGTCAAAGCTTTGCGACTTTCGGTTCCGAACCGGGTCTAAACAGAAAATTGTCGGGTTGAACATGTTTAGACATGTTCTTACACTAATTACCAAGTTATATTAATGATCAAACAGGTTGTATGTGTTCTACATTGCTAATTATGCATAAATTAGAAAATAAGCATTCTGTTGACTTTTTAATAACAAGTTTGACCCGACATTTGACCTAGTTAGAGTGGGAATCAGAGGGTGCCCTTTTAAGGGTTTATTGCCCACATAATTACCAACTTATAACTACTTTCAATTCGATTAATCACTGGACCATTAGTGATTAATCGCTAAGTCAACCGTTAATTACGACGGTTTGACTTTTAAGCTAAAACTAAGCAAAAACTTAATTAAGAAAGGTTAAGCATACTTACTGAAGTCCTAAGCTTGATTAGTGATCACTTGAGCCTGCTTTGGAGCTCCAGAAATGATCAGGAATGCTGAAGGAAGGTGTGAAGAATTGGTTGCAACCTTGTGGCCTTATATAGTGCTCAAGAACTCATGGATCATTGACACACAAGTCTAACCAAGGCCATGGATCACTTCCAGATGTCCCTAATTGTCTAGGGGTTGCCTAGGGGTCGTGCAAGATGAGGAAAAACGTTTATAAGTCGGTTAGAATGCAAATGGAAGACAAGAACCCAAAGTTTTCGGACCAGTTCAAATTTTTAGATTTTTATGTTTTGGTCCTTGGCTCTTGGAAACTTTGCTTCGACTTTATTTCTTGCACTTTGAACCCTCCAACTTGACTTATAAGGGCTCCAAGACATATACCCACTTTGTTAAGTCCTCGGTTAACTTTATTGTTACCCGAAAAGTCCTAACTTTCAACGTTGACGCTTTTAACCCCTCGCATACGAATTTGATCATAACTTTCTCATACGATAACGAAACTTTATGAAATTTATATCGTGCATTCTAGTGAGCATAATTAACCGTTACAAAGCTTCAGGTTTGCTAAAAGGTCACTCAGAGGTATACTTTAAACATGTTGACACATTTGACCCCTGTAGTTTGTAATCTCTCACTTTCTTCCATATTTAGCTTCGTATGATCCATGATTTATTCGTTTGAAGGTATGAGCATCATGTAGGGTTATTGTAAAGTATATTTATTCACTGTTGACATTTTGAACTCGTATATTTACATACTTTCCATGTTTGTCAACTTTAGTCCTTTCAGAACATTCTTTCACACGTTCAAACTTATGACACGTGTCAATACATTATAGGACGTGAATTTTCGAGGTGTTACAACGTCCCTATGATGGATCGTTCCTACCGATGCATGGTTCGATCCGGAGGGCAACCCGGTTTTCATCCAGCTGTTACCCCAGCGGTTTTACCTGTGTGGGGGCAGTATGGTTTCCGGGCGAAGGTCAGTTTCCGTACCCGGCCAGGGCCCGATAGAACATCGCGTCCGTAACACGGGACTGACAGGGGATTGTCTTTGACAAGAACCCGGTGACCTATAGGTCCTGTACATAGAAAGTCACCTTTCAAAAAAAAAAAAAACCTTTTGTTTGAATGTTGGTAATGTGACAATTTTGTTGTTTTGGTCGAGGTTATATAATCTTTAAGTATTTGTAATGTCTAAAAGTCTAGACTCAGATATATATTAAATTTGTTCTATACAATTAACTGACTAGCGAAACTATAAATTTGTTTTATATCCTCAATCGGTTAGCAGTTTAGCACCACTTCACTCATTGCCTATCAGTGGCAAAGCTTGAAATTTCTGACCCGGAAGTCACCGGACCTAAAAATTTCTATAAAACCGGGGGTAAAAAACGTATATACCAAAAAATTTCTATACGAAAACTACATATTCTCTACTACTGAGCGAAAAGTTCGGGGGGTCGGCCGCCCCCTCCCGCCCCTTAAAAGCTTCGCACATATTGCCTATCTTCTGACTAGCCAAACCTTCATCTTTACTACGAGCTTTGATATACCAAACGTATAATATATCATTCCAGAAAAGATAAATTGACATACGTATAAAAAATGGCATACGATTTTTGCTTTAAATTAACTTAACATATACAATGTTTATCTTAAAATACCCAGACCTGGTCTAAGATCTCTCCTAATAATAAAAAGTTAAAATAATTATTGATCTTAAAAAAAGAGAAAAATATAAAAGTTGCTATTTGTTATATATTATGCTAGAATAATTGCAGGAGATTGATGAATATTTGTTGTGTATGTTTAAATATAATTATCATCTATGTATTTGAGACAACCAAAACCGCATTTAATTTTATGGTTTTCGATGGATCAATTTAATTTCTTTTTCCGACATTTGGGTTTTCTTTGCTGAAACGGGCGTCCGTGCCATAACAAACCAATGTCATCCTTTCGACTTAGTTATTCTTTTTAACGTGTTAACTTTTAATTTGTGTTCGGTTTACCGGTCCCGTCGCAACGCGCAGATTGACGTTAACTCGTTTATATAAAAGAATTAACACACAAAAAAACAAACAAACTAAAAAACAAATGAAAGTGGGTGTGTCGGAGTTTTCATGCCAGATCTCGTTATTAACCATCACACAATTGTCATTTTTCATGCCAGATCTCGTTATTAACTATTATCACGAGTTTGTTCAGATTGGTGACCGACAATGACTCGTGGCCAAAAAAAAAAAAAAATGATTTTTTTTTTAATTATTACCAGAATACCTCTCCAATCTCCATTACCAAAGAAGTTGGTCATCGGTTAAGTTTGCCTTAATGATTTTGGTTTTTTACAGATACAGTTCTAGGGTTGTTGCATTTTTGTTTTGTAAAAATAAAATTTAACCAAACCAAGCAAAAATTCAGTTTTCGGTTGAGTGAACCAAAAACAATCCGGCGAAACATATCAAATGACCTTCAACTACGGACTTATTTATGTCAACTTATCGGTAATTCGTCAATGAAGTTTCCCATATCAGACAGTTACTTTCAGAGCTAGATAATTTCAATTGATGTATCACTTGAAGCAATAATGCATTGAAAGCATGAAAGGGTTTTAGGTGTTTAACTATTGAATTTCAAAATACTATGTTTTATCAATGAAACAATAATGCATTGAAAGCATGAAAGTGTTACTTTTAGGTGCTTAACTATTGAATTCCAAAATACTGTTTTAAAATAATAACATTTTCTAGTAATTTTATTTCGAACTATACTTTTCATATACACCCTTACCCAAATAGTTATAAATTTTACTTATAATTTTACTAAAATGTTATAAACTAGGTGATGCTCCGCCCGCATTGCGGGGTGATGGCCGAGTAATTCTCAACCAATTAAAAAACACTACTATAATTTTGTTAGTAAAAAAACTAAAACGATGATAAGACCGTTTTTTCCGGCTCAGGGCAAAACTGCAATTTTTCAGGACTAATGAGCGAGTGTTAGGCACCTCCTTGACACGGAAAAAAATTAAATCGAGTCAACCGATTAAAAAAAGTTTTCTACTTTTGCGAAAAAAACTAAAACGATGGGAAAACGTAATTTTGAACTGAGGGCAAAATCATAATTTTTATTTAGGGATAAAATCGTAAATTAAATGGACCAATGGGGGAGTGTAAGGCAGCTGCCGGCATGACTGTAATTTTACACTGGGGGAAAATTGTAATTTAACCAGGAAAACAAACAAAAACGATGGAGAAAATGTAAATTTAATTTGAGGGCAAAATCGTAACGTGGCTATGAGGGAAAAAAAACTAATGGGAAAACTGTAAATTTAAACGGGGAAAATCGTAATTTTGAACCGAGGACAAAATTGAATTTTTTTGCTGGGAGCAAAAGCGTAAATTTATTTTTAAGTCGGGGTAGAAACATAACTTTGAACTGTTGACAAAATCGTAATTATAAGGGGAAAAACTAACGGCAAAACTGTAAATTTAAACGGGGCGAAGTCGTAATTTTGAACCCAGGGCAAAATTGAAATTTTTAGATGGGAGCAAAAATGTAATTTTATTTTTAAGTGGGGGCAAAAAATTAATTTTACACTGATGGCAAAATCGTAATTTTAAAGCAGAATAAAATCGTAATTTTGTTGGGCCAATAGGAGAGTGCGAGGCAACTACCTGACACTATTACCTCCACCGTCCATCTCACCCAATAGTTGAAAACTTTGAAAACAACTATTGCCGCCAATTGGATTTGTATATGTTGAAAATGAAAATATTCTTTCTTTTTTACGTAAAATATTCCATGTAGGGGTATAACTCAAGTGAGATAATAATTTTTTTAATGGCAAACTAATCTACTCTATACTTTTATACATAAAGGATTTGACATTTTGTATTTTTTACGGAAGAAATAATTGATAAATAATACTAGAAGGGGCGGAAACACAAACACTGTCAGGGTGTGCATTGTTTGATTGGTTCGGTTATTATCCTCAGGCAAAACCGAAGTCATCGGTTAGTCTACTTTATTAACCAATCGGTTTTCGATCACTCAATTCGGTTTATTTGGTTAGATTGACGGTTTTATGTTTGATTCATTTAATTTCGGTTAATAGTCAAAACCAAGTTTGGTCTAAAATACATAAAATGGAGGTATAAAATATGAAATACATGAATTGAATGTATAAAAACTAGAAATATATGAAAATATAAATGGTTCGGTTTGGTTATTTTTGGTTAAATGAGGGTACGCATAAAATTGATAACCGGTTTTGGTTAATTCGGGTTATGGTTAATCATTTTTTAGTTAATTCAAGTTTTTCTTGATTTCGGTTCGGTTCAGTTTCATCTGTTATCGTTTTCGGTTAACAATTTATTTATTGCTCATCCTTAGATACTGTGAATCACGTAATATATCAATTTTTTAGAGTTAATTACATAGTTAGTCCCTGTGGTTTGCACAAAGTAACATACTTAGGTACTAATAGTTTAGAATCACATTCTATGGTATTAACTTTTCATTTTGTAACGTTTGAAGGTATTAACATTATTTGTAGGCTTAAAATCACATTCTATTAGTACCTAAATATGTTATTTTGTGCAACCCACAGGGACTAACTATGTTAATACCAGGGGCGGTTCTTAGAAGGCCACTGGCAGGGACACGGCCCGGGCAAGTTTTTCGGCCGTAGTGCTAATTTTCCGCATTTCGGTCGAAAATTTTTATATATACTATGTTTGGCCCAGGCTTTTTTTAGTGCCCGTGTCTTTCGGCCCTGGCACGTTCAACGGGCAAGATCCGCCACTGGTTAATACCCTAGAAGTTAATACCTCCAAACGTTACAAAATGAAAAGTTAATATCGTAGAATGTGATTTTAAACTATTAGTACCTAAGTATGTTATTTTGTGCAAACCACGAGTACTAACTATGTAATTAACTCATTTTTTAATTAAAAAAACTATACTGATACTATACTCAAATTAAGATAAGGCTAAATTGCACTTTTCGTCCTTTATGTTTCAATGTTTTGACAGGTGCTGTCCTTTAACTTTAAAAATTACACTGTATGTCCTTTATGTTTGCAATCATATTAACGGGCGGTGTCCTTTCAGCTAAACCCAGTTAACTTTTTTATGTTAAAACCCCTCACGTGTAACTTTATAAAACTCCTTAACAGCAAGGACCATATGTGTAACTTTGTAAAACCCCACACCTGCAACCCCTTTCTTATAAAAAACAGAGATGCATGTGATTTCTCTGACGAGAGAGAGAGAGCGGAGAGAGAGAGATGCAGGTAAGAGAGATAGATCAGAGAAGGAGAATGACGTCCGGCCACACCGAGACGGCGGAGGTGATTCTGCCACAAATCAAGAAAACAAGTCGGAAGAAATCTTCAAAATCCAACCAAATCCACCTCACAGACAAACCCAATTCAGTCATGATTCTGCCACAAATACCCTTCTGCAAACATGATCTTGTTCAAGATTTCATTGAGTTGCAACAGGTGAAAATTTTTATGTGTTCGGCTTGGGAAGAGGAAGATCTCTTGGCAAGACCCTTTGGCTATAAGGGCATGATGTTCATGAATAGAGGACTTGCTGGATATGCTGGATTGTTTATTCTGAAAGCCCTTTGAGGATCATAAACGAATCAATTTCTTGATTAAACCCCCATTTGTAATCTCTTTTAAGAAATTTCTGAAGTGGGTCATCATCGTTTGAAGATGAGGATGAATTACCTTTAGTGATTGTGTCTGATTGAACGGTTTTTGCCTCTGCTCTGAGCTTCGAGAACCTGGAGCTTCGTGGCTTCGATTGAACAGATTTGTATGAAAAATCGAAACTCGAAGGTGACCCTTTTGAGATTTTGGGGTTTTCTAAAATGGGTTGTGAAGAAAAGCTTGGAAGAACGCCATTTGTAACGAGGGCCATGGATGTGGTGGAAGTTTCAAGAAAAGAGAAGAAGTTGAGAGAGACGATGATATGTGTTGTTATGTGGTGTCACACCCTAACCGATGGCAAAAACATCGGGGTGAGGCTCTGAGCGAAACAAATTGTCCAGGAGAAATCCATAACAACTAATTTACCAGATAATTAACATTATGTCCCATACCATAACTTATCAAAATAAAACAGTTATTATAGACATACATATCTCAAGACAATTCATAGCTCCGACAACTCAAAATATTAATTATTTGTTTCTAGACTCATCCTAACTTGATTCCACATAGCAAGCATCCTAGCATCTCAAACACCTGTCACATACGTTAAAATAGAGGTCAATACACATAGTGTAAAGGTGAGCATACAAGTTTAATAGTATAATAGATAGCGAAATCGTTTTACGCATAACCAGCATGTAACATGTAGCAAAGTGAAGCTAGTAGGTTATCGACAATAAAATATTCACAGACGTGACTACGAGTTGTAGAACGCGCAACACATATCACCACTGTGACACATGAAGTAAAACCCTTAACAACCCCTGTCCACGACAGGTACTGAGTCCAAACTATAGTACTATCGTTGCTAAGGTGTCAGGCAACAATCAATGTGTAAACATAACATACAAGCATTCATCGAGTAACATGTATAACATGCAGTAAAGGTCAGCGTATAAAAGTGTTTGCGTTGTGTGTCGATTGTGATTTGAATAAGTAACGTATGTAACACCCAAAAGTGCGTAAAGCAAAAAGGGTTCGAGTATACTCACAGAGATGGTAGCTACTAAACACGATCTGTGATTGGATTGAAGAGAGCGCTTAAAGTTAGCCTGATTACAGAACGATAGCATAAGCGATGAACAGTGCGTTAAACGGTGTTGCGTGACTGAGTGACGAATGGTCATTCGATCGGATGACAATCCGGACGGATGGTCCTTCGATCGGATGACAATTCAGACGGACGGTCATCCGGGCGGATGGCCATTCGGTAGGATTGTTATTCGTTTGGGATGGATGTGTTTGTGTATGATGGCTTTGAAGTTTTCGTTGTAGCATTTTAAAATGAGAGAAGTATCTCTACCTTTCAGGTCGTCCGGTCGAACGGTCGGATGGCCGTTCGCTCGGATGGCGATCCGTTCCAAGTGAGACACTTCACAAAACAAGTTCCTTAGTAGAATAGTCATTCGATCGGATGACTATTCGTTTGAAACTAATGATCTTTGAAAATTTCTAAAAATGTTTAAGTGTTGAGACCCCAAGTCATCCAATCGGATTGTCGTTCGATCGGGTGGCAATCCGATCGGATGACAGTCCGTTTGGTGACCTGCTCGTTTTGAAATCTGGAAAATTTACTAAGTTTAGAAAGTTTGTGGTTTGACCGAGACGATATGACAACGTGTTAAACAACTGAAACTCCCCCAAGTCCAAGTCATCCGATCAGATAGGAATCACCCCGTCCAATCAATTAACTGTTCTTAACAGGCGTTCATGTTCAACTCGTAAATCGGTTGTCTCTTTGATAGAAATCAGTTCTCAAACCGACACTTCACTAGAGAATGAGTAGAAGGCCTGAATGAGCTCTGATTCTATCGGTTTTGAGTGCAAGAGTGTAAAAGAATGTAGAAGAAAGTTATGAAAACATCTTTCAATTCTTTTGATCTTGTTTGGTTTGAAAATGTTTAGATTTAGGCGAGATCAGTGTTTAAACATGTTGAAATCTCTTAGATCTGAGTTGTTCTTGGTGGAATGAAGTCACACTTTGAAGTTCATGAGAACTCATGATGACATCAACCTAGAACAGCCCAAATCAGCCGATTTCATGGTGAAAAGTTAAGATTTGATGGTGAAAATGATGAAGAAGTGTGTGTAGATGATAGAAGTACAAGATTTGAGGTAGAAACTTACAAGGATCACGAAAAATCGAGAGAAAATAGCCCAAAAGTGTGCTGGTCGAACGAGAACTGTCACATCACATGAACAGTGATGTGACAGGTGCTATTTATAGGTGACAGAAGAGGAAAGGCGGTGCAGGGTGACGGATCGGAGGGCAGTCCGATCGGATGGCCATCCGATCGGATGGTCATCCGGACGGATGACCATTCGATCGAATGGTCATTCGATCGAAGGGCTCGGGTGAGTTTGGCTTCGATGTTTCGTTTTGTGCGTTGAGCGTTGCGATGCGTTTAAGCAAGTGTCGATTAAGCGATGCGATAGATTTAAATAATAGTCACACAAATAACATAACTAACATACAACAACATAATTAAACTTGCGTTTCCAGTTCGTTATGAGATTGCGTTGCGATAGAGTTGCGATTGCGTTTTCGATTAATCATCACAAACATAATATAAACATGCACAAGTAACACATAAATAGCACACACACGTAAAACAATATTCAGAACCTGCGATTCAAGTGCGATGCGATTGCGAGGCGGTTAGCGATAAATAGATAAATAGGTTAGCGATAAATATCGATTAAACGGTGATTATTAGCATTTACTCCACATAATACAACTAAAGTACATAAATTAAAGACATCGATTGACGAGTCAAAGAGTACAATCAATAATTAAGCAAGGAGTGACAGATCACATTTAGCAATCTTTTATTCCTTTGACTTTGACTTGTACTTTGACCTCAAAGACGCAGGTTGTTACATGAGGTGTGTGGATGGAATTTAGTATTCATTCGTATGTTAATCACGAGCCTGAAGTAGTTTCCAAATTGTGATGCGCCTTGAATTCTTGATTGAGTTGGAAGTCCTTAATGTTGTGTTCTCTTATACATAAATCCCCCTTAACTTGTGAATATGCATATATGGTCCCTTCTGTTAAGGAGTTTTACAAAGTTACACGTGAGGGGTTTTAACATAAAAAAGTTAACTGGGTTTAGCTGAAATGACACCGCCCGTTAATGATTGCAAACATAAAGGACATACAGTGTAATTTTTAAAGTTAAAAGACAGCATCTGTCGAAACATTGAAACATAAAGGACGAAAAGTACAATTTAGCCATTTTTTTTATTTATATATATATTTTTAAAAACCACTTTCACGCCCTTCTCACTCCGTACTTTTTTTTACCATACTTCCTTGCTGACATCACTACCAAACGACGTTTAATGTCCTCTCTTCATGCCCTCCTGCTCCATATACTCTTAGGCCAGGGGGTGTGGCCTCGCGCCACCCCGCCAACTCAGCAAAAATGGCGCCCCATGGCGACCTCCCCTAACCCGTGCATGTTATCAAGGGGGCACTACCCCATGTCCGCCAGCATGCTAACGACCATTTTAACGCCAATCATGTGGGACCCATTCCTTTTCCACCAATCAATTTCCTTCTTTTTTTATTTCCTTTTTCTTTTCCTTTTTTTATATTATTTAAAAAGGGCTTAAACCATTACAAGGATGTTAAAGGAAGGGGTTTTAAAGCCCCACATATGAGGTAAGGTCTACATGGCACTGATGTAGCGTAATAAAGCCCCTATGGTATAAAAATACCGCACCCTACATCCTTAGTCATCAAAGAAAAGATGTGTTAAAAGTGCCAGCAATTGTTGGCGCCCACTGGCCTGTTGGGAGTTGAGGTCAGTCGCAGTATGCGTCCAAGACAGGATACGAACCAATGGGCCGCAAACATAAGCAAGGTGAAATGACGACGGTGTGGCACAAAGGTTAATTAAAAGGTAAATTAACAATCTAAAACAACCAAGTGTTCCATTTACCACGTATATGCAAGTTTTGTTTTTTTGTTATTATAATACATCTGATTGATTAGATTGTTTTTTTTTTTTGGGTTTAAGTGTTGATCATGCAAGTTTTCTTTGTTATTTCAGCTACGAGTTAAAAAAGGAAACCTAAATGAAGACGTGACGTGCCGTAGTATATATTGGATAATAGTAACTTGGATGATGTTCTAACATTATTGTTTTCTATGAATATCAAATTGAAATCTATTTTTTTTCTTTAAATTTGAAGACGATGAATATTTGTTTCCATGTTTTTTTAGGCTAAATTGCATTTTTCGTCCTTTATGTTTCAATGTTTCGACAGTCGCTGTCCTTTAACTTTAAAAATTACATTGTATGTCCTTTATGTTTGCAATCATTAACGGGCGGTGTCCTTTCAGCTAAACTCAGTTAACTTTTTTTTGTTAAAACCCCTCACGTGTAACTTTGTAAAACTCCTTAACAGCAAGGACCATATGTGCAATACCAAAATTTTGTTGGACCGAATTTAAACCCCATCGATTCAGCATCATCACATCATCAACTACTCAAATCAGATAACAAAGCTGAAACTTGTCGAACTTCTACAACTCACAGATCAAAACTCGATTCGCTAATGATACATCATTAGAATTCATCGAGTTATTAATCAAATACAATCCTGTTTATCTTGAACTGAATTGGTTAATAACTCGATGAATTCTAATGATGTATCATTAGCGAATCGTGTTTTGATCTGTGAATTCTAATGATATCATTTCACATATGTGCTAAAATCAATTATTTTGATTAATTTTCATGTCCTAATATAATTTAAAAGTGATACTTTTATGTATGTATTGTTTTAGTATGTGCTAATTTAACTTTTTTAAGTGCTAGGATCTGTTCTTACGATTTGTAGGATAAATATGGTTTGTACCGGAACCAACCCCCATGTATATATATATATCCAGCGACAATTGCAAAGAAAAAGAACGACGGGTAGCGAGAGAGAGCGCCTAGACTCATTTCTGATCATTTTTCGTCGCCTCAGATCCCTTTGTTTGCCAAATTTCGGCTTTAGGTTAGTGATTAAGTGTATGACTCATTTGATGGTTAGTTTTATTGCTGTTTTAATTTATTTGATTAGTGAACGGAGACTAGGGTTTGAAAAAATTATACAAGTTATGAACTTTAGATCTAAACCATTGTCGGTACGAGTATATAAGTAGTTGATGTGGATTAGAACATTGAATGCTTATGAATTATGATTAAGTAAAAAAATGAAAACCCGTTGAGAATTTAGATATATTAGTTAGATATTAAATTTACATTATGCATTTGTAGTGACATTTGAGATACTTTTGTTGAGTATATAAAATATAGCTTGATTATCTTTTTTTATATGACATCACCTGATCCCAGTATCCCACCCAAGCTAGACCGAAAAAAAATATTATATATCAATAGACAGATGACCTCAATTAATTTCCGTTCCCATAAAAAAGATTCTGGATCTACTACTACTGCCCACTAAGCTAGAAGGCTTTTATTAAACTCAAGGAGAGATCCCAAACCCATACCACCCCACCTTGATGGAAGTAATATACAAAAGCTTATTCAAACGTTGAATGTTAGTCACAGAGAGACGCATCTCCGTGTGGCGAGTGTAACCAAGTTGTTTGCTAGTTTGTGGACCCTTAACCTCCCGTATTTGAATTTGGTTCGTTTTGACTTTAGACTATGGGGTATGGGGCGTGGGTTGGCTGAAAACGCCCAAGCCACCACCCCGGGTGGGCTTGGGTTTGGGCGTGGCCCAAGGGGCGGGAGTTTAAGGCCGGGCGTGGGGCATGCTAGCGATCCTATGTGGCCGGCTCTTATTCGCTTGTTGGCTAGGTCATAGCGGGGCACATTTAAAATTCAAATTATAACTGTTTGGCCAAGCCAAGCGGTTCACCCACCCAAGAGTCAACATCGCTATATATATAACCCCCAACCCCACCGGCTGTCCACCGCTACCCCAACCCAAACACACTTGATCGAACCCGCTACCCACACACACTTGATCGATGGCCTCTTGGACACACGAGGAAGAGCTAGCTCTTGTCACGAGCATCGTTGACGCAAAGAAGGGCCGCCAACCCGGTGAGACCCGTTACTGGCCGGAAGCTTTTGCTAGCTACCGGCATAACGTGGGAAACGACCAGCATAATTTAAACGCGTGCCAACACAAATGGCACGAGCTACGACCGAAGCTCGATCGTTTCAAAGCATACTACGACAGCGTCCCGGGCGGTGAGATAAGCCACGAAGACCGGGTGGCGGTGGCGAACATCGAGTTTCGGGGTAAGGAGCGGAAGCCGTTCGACAAGCTTGCCCTTTTCGAAATCTACCTAACGCTCTAGGTTTTTTTTTATTTTGTAATCATTTTTAGTTTTTTTTGTAATTTTTATGAAGTTTGTAATTTTTAGGAATTTAATAAAATTTTAGGCTTTTTTTTAATGTTGTGTGTATTTTTTAATTTTTGTTTTTTTAATTTTTATTTTAATAAACCTGCCAAGCCACGCGGGCTAGCCACGCTCCGCCATACCCCACGGACACGTCACTCACCGACGGGGGGCTCGAACTCCACGTGTTAACCCATGCCCCCAACTAGAGGTGTACAAAAAACCGGTTTTAGAACCGAAACCGGGAAAAAAAACCGAAACCGGTTTTTTTTTAACCGGTTTTTTTATAACCGAACCGGTTTTATAACCGAACCGCCGGTTATAGACCGGTTAGGATTCTTGGTATGAAAAACCGGTTAATAACCGAAACCGGTTTAAAAAAACCGGTTAAACCGGCTAAAAACCGTTTTTTTTTTTTTTTGCAAAAACCGGTTAAAAACCGATCCCAACCGGTTACACCGGTTATTGTTTTGGACTTGAAAAACCGGTTAGTAACCGAAACCGGTTATTAAAAAAACCGGTTTTCATTTTGGATGAAAAAAAACGGTTCGGTTAATAACCGAAACCAGTTTTAAAAAAAAAAACGATTTATACACCTCTACCCCCAACCCCCGCCCCACCATACCTCACGTTCTTAAATTGATTGTTGGTTTTGACTTTAAATTGAATAACCACTAGTGTTTTGAAAATTGCCCTTTTCTTTAAATACGGACGAAATTTCGTAGCAGCTTAAATGTGAATAAAATATTATTTAGAGTTAAATGCCTAGTTGATACTTGTGGTTTGTAAATATTGAAGACTTGGTCTTAATGGTTCAGTAATTACAGAGTTGGCCTCGGTATTTATAATTTTTGCACTCGTATGGTCCTTTTCACTACCTATATTAAGTTTCTCAGTTAAATACATTTAAAATTACCAAACTACCCTTGGTATTAAAAAAACAAAGAGTAAATTACTTTTTGAGTTCCTGTGTTCCACTTGAGTACAAAATCAAAAAGTTTAACGATCTGAGTCTCTAGCCGTTTATTTATAATGTTTTGAGTCCAATTTTGTTTATTTTATAACGGTTTGAGTCTAATTTTGTTAAAAAAATTTGGACTCAAAAGGTTAAAATTTGAACTCAAAAGAACTCAAATGGTTATAAAAAAGTGTCTAGAAACTCAGGACGTTAAACATTTTGATTTTAAATTTAAATAATTAAAACTACTAAAAAAATACTTAAAAAGTAATTTACTCAAAAACAAAAGATGAAGACTAAGGGTGAAGGGAGTGGTTAAACAGGTGAAAGTGGCAAACTTTAAAATGGACCAATCAGAATGTGCCATGTCAGTAGGTGTGAAGAGTTTAAACTTTGGTGAAAAATGTTGGCATTGGTTAAACACTTGAAAGTGGTAAACTTTTTTTTTTTTCATTTAAAAAAAATATATATATGAGTTAAAGTCAAAGATACATACACACATCACTGCCAAGGTCTTGTCCCCCTCCCTCTTTGTCGATCGGTGACCATATACCGAATATGAAGTTTGCCGCGCGGTAAAAATGGGACGGCGCCAGTGTTGCCTCTTGGCAAACCGGTTTACCGCTTTGTTCACCGCACCACTCCCTTCACCCTAAATAATAGAAATAAACAAAAGATTTAATATTATATATAAAATTAAATAAAAGATTTTTTAATACTTTGGGGCCCCACCCCCACCTATCTTCTTCTACCACAACTCACCAGCAGCCTTTCAATCCCTCAAACCACCAACATCCTCTCTCGCCGGAAAATCAAGCATATTCGGCCGGTAACGATCCTCCTTCACTCAATTACTCCGTCGACCATCCCCCTAAAGCACCCAAAACCCTAATCACCGAGGCGGCGGCTAGCGTGGTGGTAGCAACACAGGCGGCGACTGGTGTGGTGGGTACCGGCGGGGATAGCGATGGTGGTGGCTGTGTGGTGGTCGGAGTAGCGGTGGGTAGTTGATGGTGACGATGGTTATGGTGGAGAGTGTTGTTGGTCGTTTGCAGCGGAGGTGGGGTTTGTAATTGGTGATGGTGATGCACGCTAAGTTTAAAGGTGTAGCTCGATGATGATGGATGATGTTCACCAGATAAATTGATTACCAGCTTTCATGTTTTTATAGTTTTTGAATTGAATGTATGAAATATCTGAGAACATATCCAATGCTTATGCAATCTATGTGAATGGTTTAATTACATGAAATATTTGAAGTATTTGAATGGTTGTTTATCTCTCTGCAATTGTTAAAAAGGGTATGTTGCAATCAATTAGAAATTAACATTTTTAAAACTTAATTTTTAAATCAGAGGATGATGGCAGAGGCGGTGGTGGTGCTAGGGTTTTTTTTAGAGAGATATAGAGTAGAAGGGGGGTGGGCCCATAATTTTTTGGTTTTTATTTTTTTATTTTTTAGTTGACTAGGGACAATTTAGTCATTTCATAATGATTTAACTGGAAAATTTAACAAAGGTCACGAGTTTAAAAATTGCAACCACTGAGACCAAATGTGTAATTAGTAAACCTTTAGGACCAAGTCTGTAATTTTGGCAAACCAGAAAGACCAAACCAGGCATTTAACTCTATGATTTAAAAAATAAAAGTTAATTTACTTTTTTTTGAACGGCAAATTTGGATCACTGACGGACCACTGGAGTATCATCGTGCCACCAGCGGAACCACCAGATCATATCCATCTCCACTAGGCATAATGCATATACACTAATTCAGGAGGAAACCCAATAAATATGGGAAAACTCACTTTGTGGGAATTGAACCCAGGTCCTAAAGTCTTATCCCACTCCCAATATGCCACTAGGCTATAGAGGCATGGAAAAAAAAAGTTAATTTACTATTCAACTTATTTTATATTTTTCTTTAATCAATACTGTATATAAAGATATTAAGATATAAGAAGGTTCAGAGCAGCATACCGGTGATGGCTGTGCGATTTCTTCGAACCTAGTTAAATTCTGTGTTGAACTTAACAGAAATCGAATTGAACTTTCATGGTTTCTTCGTGTCTCCTTCGTCCAATGAAGCAGCATATATCTCCCGACATATCTCTCGTACCTTTAGCAACGGTGAAATTACTTAGTTACTGTGAGTCTCATCATTAAGTTCTGGTTCTGGTAATGGGAATGCTGTGGAACAAGATCTCTTTAGAACAACCAACAGTTCAGTTGTCTTGTGAATCCAGATATTTGAACCCTCTTTGGGTTTCTGAAAATCAAGAACCACAAGATGAACCCTCTCAATCTGGTTCATCTCAACCCATCACAACCTGTATGTTTTATTCTTCCTAATTTCATTTCTAGCTTCAACAGTTAATTATAGTTTTGTTAAGGTTTAGTTCTGTTATAGGTTATGAATGTTCCCTCCATATTCTAATTACAGCATTCAGATATGTTTTTCCATTAACTTTTCCATTGAGTTCAACTTGCCACCACAACCGGTAGGTCCTCGTTTACGTGTTTTCAATATAATCGACGAACCAGTGATGGCAGTGAAGATGACCAACGTTTATATTTTCAAGCATAGTATAATTGAATGTTTTGATGTACTTTTAGATTATGTTTAAGGTAGGTTAATGTAGTTTCCATAGGTATTTTGAATGAGTGCTTAAACATATAAATTAATTTTACAGTTTGGGTAAAACAAAAAAGACAAACAGAAGCCACATACAATTAAGATTTTTTAAAGAGACGATCGCAGTTGAGCCTTGCATCAATCACGTTGTGAGAAGAGTCAAATGACAGGCTGCAACGACAAATAGTATGGTCATGATCTACTAATTACACTGTGTATCGAGCGTCCAGCCTTTGAACAACATGTCAAATTTAATCAAGTTCAAAGATCATTCAACAATGTCAAAGCAACAATTCGAATATACACACAAATCAGGACAAGATTGAAGGGTATCACTAAGTGGCCCATTTTATCACCAACGCGGCCGATTTAACTCTAATTGTCTAAATTTAACTATTGTCATCCATTTGTTTATGTATAAATACCGAAAAGTGAATTGGAGCTCCATCTGTTATTTCAACTCATCCTGACCCATCATTTTCTAAAATCCATTTAATCTTTTGGCATTGTTTCCATTTACTTGTAAATTATCTATCGGAGTTCCAACTTGCAAATGAAAACCATGTTCCAACTATAGGTTTCGAGCTGCAGGCTGGGAATTATTTCTCATATCATCAGGAAATAACGTATAAGATAAGAGCTGCACTAAAGATCTTAACATTCCGTGAGCAACATGTTCTTGTTCAGTTTTGGTCGCCTCATGACGTTGGCAAACACCAAATGCTTACAACCAAAGATCAACCATTTGGTCTTGGTGTGGCCAGTGAAAAATTGTGTTCTTATAGGAAGGACTCTGAGCGCAAAGCTTTTCTTGTGGACAAGGATCACGAAGAAGACGATGTTAGTCCTCCTGCGCGAGTATTCAGGCGGGGATTGCCAGAGTGGACTTCTGATATCACTGATTACGAGACGAAAGATTTTCCACAACAAGACTGCGCAATCCGTTGCAATCTTCATGGGTATTTGGCCTTACCGGTATTTGATTCTACTACAGAGTCATGTGTTGGTGTGCTTGAGATTTTGACCTCCGTCAAGTATATGTGTTACGCCTTTGAGGTTCAACAAATTCACAAAGCACTGCAGGCGGAAAATCTGACGAGCCCACAAGTATTTGATTACCCTATTTTAAAGGTGAGTTGGGTCTTTTAGAGAGTTCTTATTTGAATCTTTTTTTATTTGGATTCTTATATCAGACGTTGCTTTTATATGCAGGTTCCCAATGAACGCAGGCAAAACGAGTTGGATAAAATCTGCGATATATTGAAAGTTGTGTGTGACATACACAGTTTACCTCTTGCTCAGACATGGACTGTGTCCCCGACCAGTAGTTACGTTTCCCATAATAAAGTTATCGAGAAGACCTGTAGTAGTTTCGACACCAGATGCATCGGGAAAGACTGCATGTCTACGGCTGCTTTGCCGTTTCATGTTCGAGATTTGGGCTTGTGGCATTTCAGGAAAGCGTGTGGAGAGCAACATTTGGATAAATCCCGTGGCTTTGTTGGAAAGGCGTTGTTAGACCGTCGTTCGTACTATTGTCAAGATGTGACTGAATTAAGTGAAGAAGAGTATCCTTTGGTACACTATGCACGCATGAACGGGTTAACCAGCTGCTTTACAATATTCTTGCATAGCGTTGAAGGTGATGATGGAGATGACTATGTGCTAGAGTTCTTTCTACAGTTGGGGAATAAAGATAGCAGACACGTTGTGAACTTGGTGCAAACGTTGAAGCAGCGCGTTGAAGTCGCTTTGGGATTTGAGTTGGGTGAGATATTATTACCTGTTACTGAACCACCTAGGGATGTTAGTTGTCTGTCTTTAAATACAAATCCTCATATTATTCCAATATCCTCTACCACATCGGCAAACGCCTTGACACCTGAGACGGATTCATCAGATTCGGAGTCATTGTCTGCAAATGTTGCTAAAACGGACCCTGCAAATGTCCCAAGCCAACGGTCACCCAAACATATTTACCCCAATAAACAGGAATGTATTATCACTGACAATGTAAGTATGCAGAAGACGAAACAGAGCAGAAAACGTAAGATAGACTCGCTGACAATGGAGACAGTCGAGCAACATATTGGAAAACCACTAGGCCAAACCGCCGAAATCCTTGGTGGTAAGTCCTCTTATTTGTTTATGGTGGTTCGTAAATTTTTTCGTATTAAAATTAACATACTCATTAACTTTGGTCCGGTTTACTCTTTTTCAGTTAGTAGGTCTACGTTGAAGCGCTTTTGTCGGGAGCATGGGATATCCAGTTGGCCCGTGCCAAAGCATAGCAAAAGAAGCGATTTAGTTACTGACCCGAATCTGTCACAAGAATTATGGTTAGAGAAACAATTGCAACAGTCTTCAACGCGGAGTGTGAGCCATATTTCAGAAACGGGGTTTTTGACGGTGAAGGCGAGTTTTAAAGGTGATATGATAAAGTTCCCATTTTGTGTTTCATCTGGGTTGGTGGAACTGGAAAAGAAAGTGGCAGAAAGAGTGGATGCAAAGGGTCAAAGGCTTAGTATAAAATACGAGGATGAAGAGAAAGATTTGGTGCTCATTACCTGCGACACTGACTTGGAGTTTTTGGCTAGTAAGACCGCTATCAAATTATTCGTCCACCTGGCTGATGATGATCAATTAGCATTTAAAAGATCACACAGTGAGTAAAGTAGATCGGTCCAGTGCACGGCTCCACAACGGGATCGGGTAAATCATAGCTTGCGCTGGGCTGGATACAAGAGGGTATGACAGAAGCCGGTGGAAGCAAGATTCAAACCTGAGACCTTTGCTAGAGGGAATCAGATGCATACCACTCCACCATCCTTGAAGGTTCTTATTGTTGTGTTTGTAATATGAAGTGAAAGAAGAGTGTTTTTAATATTAAGTCAAAGAAGAAACTAGCTCCTGAATGTTTTATTTGTAAATTGTAACATGAAAGTCAAAGAAATACGAATGATTCTCAAAAGGCGATTTTATTAACAAAGAGAAGATAAATGCAAAAACATAATGATCCAAGAAAATCTAATCTACACTACAATAATATTTGGCAATGATCCAAGAAAAGGAGATGATATTTATTGTTTGTCCAACATGATTATTAATCGGTCTTTGGATTTTGTTCGTCATATCCCATTAGATGAATAGATGGTTTTATGAATCATTAACTTTTCTTTTAAGGAGTTTCTTTCTTATTTGTTTGAATTTGAAACCAAATGTGATACTCTTACATGTCTTGACCCTTATTGTAACGGTATTCCATTAGCTCATCATTTCTCAGCTGCTCAAGCATTTCTCGATACCGTCTTTAAATTGCATGGCTCTTCAATGACCAAAGTCTCAGACAGAGATGCTATTTTTTAAAGCAATTTCTGGAAAGAATTCATACGACTTCAGGGGGTGCAGCTAGCTTATTTTACTTCGTACCATCCTCAAAGTGATGGACAAACTGAAGTTCTGAACCGCTGCCTTGAAACTTACTTAAGGTGTAAATGTATGCAGACCCCTACTAAGTGGTTAAAATGGTTGAACTTGGCTGAATGGTGGTATAATGCTTCCTATCATTCTGCCAACAAGGTCAGTCCTTTTGAAGCATTATATGGTTTTCCTCCGCTTTTTCATTTCCCTACATTCTATATGATACTGCTGTCGAGGTTGTGGAAGTCTTACAGAGGGACAAAGAGGCCATGATAGTTCATCTAAAGCAAACTTTGGCGCAAGCTCAAAATCGAATGAAACAATATGTTGACAACCATAGAAGTGAAAGTCTTTACAGTTGGTGATTGGGTTTATCTAAGAGTCTAAGACTGCAGCCTTATGTGCAGTCTTCAATTGGGGGGTCCTAAGTATTCAAAGCTTTGTCCAAAGTATTTTAGACCCTATTTGATCTTTAGAAAAGATTGGAAAAGTTTCGGACCCATGATCGATGCATTTTAGGTGTACACTATTGTATAAGAACTATTCGGTGACGCAAAGAGTGATGGGAGAGTGTGGGAGTGGCATAGGGATCCCCGAGGGGGTATCAAAATGGCATAGATTATTGAGATGCAAAACCTTATTAATGGTGTTTTGTTTTCGAATGGTAACGATTGGTGGGCTTGGTCTTTGCTGGGGATAGCGGGGTTACAGAATGGTAATTATTTCTTTCTGTGATGTCGTTTCGGTCAAAAGAAAAGCTTCTTTCTTGGTCAAACGGGTCGAAAGTCACCCGACGTGTTTTTTTTTTATTTTTGGTACCTCCTAAACCTAATAATATATATACCTTAAAAATATATTTTTGTAATCTTATCAAACACATTAAATTATATAAGATACGCGGCATATATCTTGATCTTTTTTTCACCCAACGTTTGCTTTGACAAACAAAGGCAATATAGTCTTTGCACTCTCTAGTACTTGATGTATTACAAAATACATCCATTTATCGTGTAAAGTTTGTATAATTTCCGTTTCATTTATTTCGGTTTTTAGCTAGAATTAGTTCCACTTTCGTTAGTTTGTTTGTTTGCAGGTCTCGGTTGCAGAAAGTTGGAAAAAACCTTTAAAATATGCTGAAAAGATGTTAGCAACGAGATCCGGGTCGTGACGTAGCTAAACGGGAACGGAAAACGAGAAAATCCGGAAAAAAAGCCACGTGGCGTCACGCGACAGATTTTTGGAGAGAGCTTGAACAAACACGAAGATAAAACATAATAAGTCTGAGTTTTGAAGTGCCTCGTCGCGCGAGCATATAAGCACACGTTCTTGGCGTAGCTCGACAGTGTTAAAATCGGGTAGAAATCATTATTGCAGCAGGATTTGTGTTAGAAGTTGATATAAAAACATCATTAACTCATAAATCAACCCTAATCACGAATCAACAGTAACTTGGGCGAAAGTTTGGAGCAATTTGGAGCGTTTTTGGAAGCTTGAAGCTGCTGGTTGAAGGTCGGAAGCTTAGGAAGTCATCCGGGTCGTCTTTTCACTATTCGGGTGTCTTTTTATTCTTCGTTTCTTGTTCTATGATCATGTTTCTTTGTCATAAAAATACTTTTGTGATTGTTTCAATGACTATGATTGTCAAATTCACTTACTGCCTAGACTTGGATGAATGGTTATGTAAAGTTTTGAACTTTATTATTTTTATTTAATTATTTATGGATTTTTGCAAAAGTAGTCGACTTGGTTTATTGGTTTGATGTGTTTGCATGCTTAAAATTGTTTAATTGTCTCTTGTTACTTCGTGTGAGTCTTGGTGAATATCTTTCACGGAATAGGTTCATGCTAGATTATAGATTTATTCTATAATCTTTAAGGTTAATTGGCCAATACACCTTAGAAGTAATAATTGGTAATTTAATAACTTTAAGTGTTCTACTAATTTCAAGAGCTGTGAGGTGCGAAATTATTGTTAGGTCTTCGTCATTAAATTGCTAGGTAGGTTCTTCGTGAGAAGTCTGAACCAGTTGCCTTAGTGATTGTTGTCTAACAAGTCAAATTGAAATTCCAAGTCTATCCTAGGTTTATAGCCTGTGAGGGAGTGTATCATATTAGGATGCTTTTGTAAACCTTACATAACCCGTGAGGGAGTCTAATTAACCAGTGACCGTAACAGCCTTTAGAGTTCCATAAGTGTCTCCTTGAGAAGGGTCGAGGGTCTTGTTCGGTGTCTCGACATGTTTAGAATATAAAGATCCCGGTTATATAATAATTAATAAACATAATAAAGTTATTACTATAACAATACAGGATTCCAGTCTAGGGAGTCGTTTCCATCAAATGAGTAAAATCCAATTTAATTCGTGCTTCGTTAATTAATTTAATTTAAATTACAATTTTAGGAAATTAGAGCCCCCCCCCCCCAAATATAAATGTCGTGTCCATGTCAGTCTAGGTCTAGATAGAGTCTAGTTAACGTAATTAATAGAGTCATGTGGGTTCAATATCTGGACTTACTTAGCTTTACTAGATTCGATCGGTTCACTTGCCGGTTAGTAGTTTAGTTGAGTTTAGAGAGTCTAGAGTATTACTTTGTGTCTAGATTAAGGGTATGTTTGGCAAAAGTAGTTGGTGGCTGGACGCTGGTAGCTGTAGCTTTTAATAAAATGTATAAAATGACCAAAATGGACATAACTAAAAATTTAAAAAGTTTATGCATTAAAAAATTTATTATCTTTAGAGGTTAAAATAGTCATTTTTTTTCCTAAAAGCTTGTAGCTTCTTCTAAACGCTTCTAGTAGGAGCGTTCAACCAAAAGCTTCAAGCTCCTAACCTAAAAGCTTCAAGCTCCTTCAACCAAACAAGGTTTTTTATTGAGTAGCTTTTTCTTAAAAGCTTCAATCTATAAGCTCCTAAAAGCTTCATACCAAACATACCCTAAGTTAATTTAGTTTGTTTAGATTAATCTACATTTAGCACATTAGTATTAATTATGGCAAGTGAAAGAAAGTGAGGGGAAATGGGGAGGTGCTCTGTCAGTTAGGTGGCATGTGCTTTATGTCGTGACAGTGGGATGGATTGAAAGGGGCGTGAATCGATGGCAAATAGCCTTATGGAATGGAAAGAAAGGTAGTGTGAGGTAGGGATGAGCTCGGTACCGGTCGGTACCGAACCGGTACCCGAACCGAAAGTACCGGTACTGAAAATCCTCAAAAGTGGGTACCGGTACCGGAACCGAATATACCCGGTATGGTTCGGTTTGGTACCGGTACCGGTACGGTACCGGTATTTGAGGGTAAATACCGGTACCGGACCGGTACCGTACCGGTACCGAAAATGTCAAAAGTCGGTACCGAATCGGTACCGAAAAGGTACCCGGTTCGGTAAATTCTGGTAGCGGTACCGGGTTCATTTTGCTCATCCCTAGTGTGAGGTGGAAGTGATGTGGCTGATGAGAGTGATCGGCGAAGATGAAACCACACCCCAGAGCCTTAGATATTTAGATATGGCTTTTACTTGAACCACTCAAGCCTTATCATCTATGGAACTCTGAAATTATTTCTTTTTATCTGAACCGGTCCAGTATCCTGTAAACCAACTAATGGGATTTTGGACTCACTTGAGAGTAAATGTCTGTACTCTGTGTAGTGAACAACTATGAGGACATGGGGCACGCCTCTTCCAACATGTTTATAGTTAAAAAAGTACCTTTGGTTAATAAATTTTAAATTCTTTTATACATGTATGCTATGCAGTAACATTAATAACAGAATAACATTATGTTAGTTATAGTTCGGTGACCTTTATATTTTTGTAATCTTTAATAAAAACGTAGAGATAAGCATTTATAAAAATATGAACTTTTTTTCCCTTAAATTTTATAAAATCTAAATCTTATTCTTGTTTTCACATATTCTATAAAATTTCGAATATATGGTTGCGATATGTTTATTTTTAGAGTAAAATATCATTTTAGTCCCTGAGGTTTGGATCATTTTGTCACTTTAGTCCAAAAGTTTCATTTATCGCATATGGGTTCAAAAAGTTTTTGACATTGTCGTTTTAATCCAACTAACTTAACCCCATCTTTTTATTTGTTAAATGAGGGACAAAGGTGTCTTTTTGAGTTTATGAAAACCAATATTAAAATAAAACTAAAAATAATGAAATATATAATATAATATATACATCACGTTATTAATTTTTATCACAAGTTTGTTCAGGTTGGTGATCAACAATGACTCATTTTTATCACAAGTTTGTTCAGGTTGGTGATCAACAATGATTCGTGACTAAAAATATGATTTTTTTTTTTTTTTTTTTTTATTATTACCTCTCCATTAACAAGCAAAAATTCAGGTTTCGGTTGAACTGAAAACAATCCGACACCACAAAAATGACCTTCAACCACGGACGTATTCATATACAATTTATGGTTAATCCGTCAATGAAGGTTCAAATATCAATTATTTACTTTAAAACTAAATAATTTCAATGGATATATCAGTTGGAACGATAATGCACTAAAAGCTTTCTTGTTTTATATTAAATAACTGGTTATAGGTGTGTGTAATTATAGACTTTCAAAACACTTAAGTTTAAAAATAAGAGTAAATTATAAAATCGTCTTTTATGTATGTCACTTATTGCAAACTGTGTCATTTGTATTCAATAATTACAGAAAGCGTACTCAATGTTTGCAAACCCTTACAAGTTATGTCCTTTAGCCCTAACTCAGTTAATTTTTATGATTAAATTTGACTAAATGGACCCCACATGAGGGTATATTGATCATTTTAACCTAAATACTAAAAAAAATAAAATTATAAAAAAAATCAGATCTTCTCTCTCTTAACTCTAATCTTCATAATCTGCACATTATCATCAATAACCCAGATCTTCAAAACTTCAAAACACATTATCATCAATAACTCAGATCTTCAAAACTTCAAAACACAGAAAAAATAAACAATTAGCATCAATAACCCAGATATTCAAAACTTCAAAACCCAGATTATCATCAGTAATCTGCACATTAATTTGGACATTATCATCAATAACCCATGAACAAAAAAACCCTAATTTTGTGTAGATAATTGATTGAATTGATAGGCACACTGACTGTTTTGATAGGCCTTTAAGTGTTGCAAATGAACTTGGTAGGTCACCGATAAACTCGTTGTAAGACAGGTCCCTGTAACACCTGAGTCGATTAACCTTTTGTTGTCAAAACGTAGAAGATGATATCATAGATCATAAAAGTCGAGCATATATACATATTGAGAAAAGAAATTCACATCATACATTTCTCTGAGAGATGATAGGCCTGTGAATACATTCCCAACCGACCCGTTTAAATAATTGTGGCTCAAATTCCTGCAAGGAAAAAAGTTCATGACTATTTGATTGTAGGTGATGAAAATTACAGGGAGGGGGTTAACTTACACTGCAACCGCCACCGCCATCTCCATCGTCGACCTCCACCACCACCACCATCTCCACCGTCGAGTAAAATTACCAAAATACCCTTAGATGGGGTCCATTTAGTCAGATTTAACCACAAAAATTAACTAAGTTAGGGCTAAAGGACATAACTTGCAAGGGTTTGCAAACATCGAGTACGCTTTCTGTAATTATTGAAGACAAATGATACAGTTTGCAATAAGTGACATACATAAATGACGATTTTTGTAATTTACTCTAAAAATAATAACATTTTCTAATAATTTTATTTTCAAATATAGTTTTCATATACACTTATACATTGTCAACTAATTATATCATTTACATTGGGAGAGGATCAAATATGAAGTATAGTTTGGGTATGAAGGGTACGAAGGAATGTGGTTATGACATGGGGCAAAATTGAAAAACAAATGGGAAGGGTACTCGAATCAATACGTTTTAGATTACCTTTTGCTGATAAGGGAAAATCTTGAACACTCCCTGTCGTTTCTTTGTCGCCCTTTGAAGAACGGAGATGCAGATGGAGCGTGTAACACCCCGTGTTTTCGGGAAGTCAAAGTCAAAGTCAAAGTCAAAGTCAAGGTCAAAGTCAACGACCGATTTCACGCGACTTGACTTGTAGTAGATTTCTTTTATTTTAGCTATTATGTGGAGTAAGTGTCTATAATTACAATAAATCGACGTATGGTTATCGCTATTCAATCGACCTACGACTGTGAATTATAGGAAGTAACAATGCGATAAAGATTACTAACGATAATCAAACTATGCTAATCAAATCGACATCAAATCGCAACTCAAACTACGCATATTAGTTAATGTTATATGTGTGTGTGTGCCTTATGTGTTACTTGTGCATGTTCATTTATGTTATATGTGGGAATTAATCGAAACGCAATCGAACTCGAATCACAATCGAACTATGATAATTAATGGAGAAGGGATAGTGCTCGATATGAGTGATTGGGACTGAAAGTAATTTGACTAGGAAACCCTATCGTATTGAAATCGACTCAGCAAAAATCGTCGCGTCAAACACTCGAACCAAGTGCCACCCGACCGGATAGCCATCCGACCGGATAGCCACTTGTCCATGAGTCAGGTGCCATCCGACCGAGATGTCATCCGACCGAGATGTCATCCGACCGGATAGTCATCCGGGCGGTGTGCCATCCGACCGGACAACACTTTCCTCTTTTGGAATCCTATAAATACCCATGTCACTCTCAAACTTTTCTACTTTTGGAAACCTCTGTCCGAACAGCTCGTGTCCCTCGCCTTTTCTCCGATTTCTCTCAATCCCGGTAAGATCTCGTCCTAAATCTTGTACTTTCTTGATCTACACACACTCCTACACCTTTCTATCTTTTGAATCTCAACTTTTAACCGCGAAATCACTAGATTTCGGGTGTTCTAGGATGACGTCATCATGTGTTCTTGAAGAACTTCATGTTTTGACTCCAATCCACCAAGAACAACCTAGATCTAACCGATTTCCACCCAAATACACAAAGATCTTATAGAGATCTCAACATAAACATAATGGAAAAGGACCGAAAGATGGTTTCTAACTTTCTTTCAACTCTTTTACACTCAATGCACTCAAAACCGATAGAATCAGACTCTGTTCTAGTCTCCTACTCACTCTTAGTGTTGTACTAGTCCAAGATCTGGATTCTACTCACGAGACCACCGATTTCAGGTTAAACAAGAACAACCGTCTTGAGCCGGTAACCGGCCGAACAAGGGTGATTCCTGGTCGGTTTGGTCACGAGGGTCAAAATGGAGTTCTATTGGTTAACACGTTGTCAACACGTCTCGATAAAACGACAAACAATCAAAACGACCAAGTGTAGGACGAACGGAACAATCGGACCGAAATGCTGTCCGGCCGGACTACCGTCCGACCGGATGACCATCCGAACGGATTGCTGTCCGAACGGATAACACCTTGGGTCCCACACTTAAACAACTTTATTTAAAGTTTGAGTATTGAACGAATAGCCATCCGATCGAATTACCATCCGACCGGATTACTCTTCGGATCATGAGATACTAGGACTTTAAAGACTTAAACAATTTTCAACATGTTCATTAACAGGGTTGCCACCCGGTCGAATGGGCATCCGACCGAGTGACTCTTCTGCTAATGAATTGTTCCCACAAAGTAACCTCATCACTAAGGTCGCCGTCCGACCGGATTACTGTCCGACTGGATGACAATCCGAACGGATTGTTATCCGCACGATTGACCGTCCGATCGACCGACTTGAAGGATAGAGATACTTCCATGTTTTTAAAATGCTACAACGAAAACTTCAAAGGACAAGCCATCATACACAAACACATTCATCTCATAGGAAGAAACAATCCACTCGAATAGTCATCCGACCGGACTACCGTCCGACCGGATGACCATCTGAACGGATTGTTATCCGCACGGATTGCTATCCGATCGGATTACCATCCGACCGATTTGCTATCTGACCCACTCACATTTTGTACCTTTTACGCGTCACTTATCGCTATGCTATCGAATCTATTCAGGCTAACCTTACTCGCTAAGCGCTCCCTTCAATCCATCAACCGCTGTGAGTATACTCGATCCCGTTTTGCTTTATGCACTTTTGGGTGTTACATACGTTACAACTATTCAAATCACATCAAACACACTACTCAATACTATTTGAATGCTAACCGTTAATGCATGTTATACGTGGCTTATGAATGCTTGTTTGTTATGTTTACACATGGAATGCTGTCTATCTGCCTTAGCAATGATAGTACTATAGTTTGGACTCAGCACCCGTTCGCGGGGGTTGTTAAGGACAATTACTTGCATGGATTACGGTGGTAATCATGTATTGCGAACTGCATTTGGCAGTCAACCCGCAGTCATTGGTATCGATGGATCTATGTCGATAACTAACGTGCTTCATTTCACTATGTGTACGTGCTGGTTATGCGTAAACGAATTCGAACTCTATATGCTATTATCAAACTTGTATACTCACCTTTACATTATATGTATTGACTTTATTTTAACGTATGTGACATGTGCTTAGGATGCACACTTGGTAGGAAATTGAAGCTAGAATAAAGCTTTAGAGCCCAACAAATAGTTGTATGTAGTAATCGAATCAAGGGTCTCTAGAAGCAGATAAACAATTGCTCTATTTAAATCTGAGTTGTCAGAACAGAATTATTTGCCTAGTTTTTATCTGTAATAATTTGTTTACTGTTTGAGACATGGTATTGGACATGTTATTTAAATTGAATGGTAATGATAATTGTTATGGAAACTTCTGGACAATCTGTTTCGCTCAGTGCCATGCCCCGATGATTCCGCCATCGGTTGGGGTGTGACAGATTGGTATCAGAGCCATAACTATAGGGAATTAGGCAAGACACGACCTAGTTCGGGTCGATGTCTTAGATACCTAGTCTATAGTTAGGAACCAACAGACCAACTTGTGCATATCCGATAGCGATTATGTACGAGCTTATCTCTCGATATTCTCGCTTATTCTACACTATCACTGCACTCGAATTTTCAACTATGAAAGAGTAACTAAGTCGAGATTAGGTGTGAAAACCACAAACTCTCGACTAAAGTTGCTCGGACAACCCGTATTCTAGTTACAAACAAGGAGAATTATGCCAAATCAGGAGTGAAATCCGTATTTTGATGAATAATCTCCTCTATTTTATTAAAAACTGGAACGAAGTTGTTAAGCTAGGGGTGAAACCCTAACCTTGACGACTTGTTTCGCTCATTTTACAAAGCTCTCACCAAAGTCTCGACGGACTCCAATGACCTGATGTCGCGATACGACTAACGGGAGGCATGCCCAACGCCCAAGAATCGAGGCAGAGGCACTGCCCTGAAGGTCGAACGTGTGCAACAAGTCCTTGAGAATCGTCGAAACACTTTGGGTAGTCGAAGTCTAATAGCCTCAGACGATCTAATTCTCGATTTTTATGCCTTTAGATTCTGAGCCCGCGACTGCTGACTCTGATGATTCGTCGATTTTATGTGCTTGTATGTATGTTTACCTATTTAAGTGTTTAAATTTTGGAGATTTACTCGATTTTTGCTTTCACTTCAATCGACACACGCGACTCGCACTGCATCTCTATCTCAATACGCTGACAAATCGCTGAACTTTAGACGACCTTATGCTATGATATACGCTTATACTACACGACTCGATATACTAAACGCGAACGCTATATTCGAATGCTCGCGAACTGTGAATGATAGGTTTCTGTATTCTGACCACCTCATGTGACTAAATGTGTATGTGCTTATGTGTTTACGTGCTTATGTGCTTCTGTGTTTTTGTGAATCGGCAATTATGTGACTACGTAATAACATGATGTATGTGTTCCTGAGCTTTAGTAAACGTTAGATGTGTGAGGTGAGATTCGAATACGTTGTGTTGAGTCCTTTGACGATGTCTGTGCAGACAATGTCATCTGGATCCCGTCATCCCTTACTTTCTCGTCAAGAAAAGAGAGACAAACGCCTTGCTGCCATCATCGCTAAAAGTGTAGCATAGGTCGTGAGTGATGTTTACGAGAATGCCAGCAAAATCATCTGAGGAATCAAGGACCGAAGCTCCTAAAGCTACCTCCAAAGCCTTCAATTTCAAGCAATTCAAGTCGTGTGGGCCAAAAGAATTCACTGGTGAAGGAGGAGCTACTGCACTATTCCAATGGTTTGATTCCATTGAGGTCACTCTACGATAGAGTGGTTGCCCCGATGACCTCCGAACACTGAATGCTACCGGCGTCTTCCAGTCCCGCGCATTAGACTGGTGGACGGCCGAGAGAAACAAGCGGGGAAACGATGCAGCCTACGGTCTGTCATGGGACGAGCTCAAGGAAGTCATGCTAGAGGAATTCTGCCCTCCTCATGAACGTCAAAAGCTAGAGGATGAGTTTTGGCACATACATCAACATGAAGGTGACAACGCTGCTCTCACTGCTCGCTTCAAGCAGCTCAGCATCATTTGTCCCGATCAAGTCAAGACTCCGGAGATCACAATCAAGAAGTATATCCGAGCTTTGCCCGACTGCGTTGCAGATTTCGTGCAAGAGGCTAAGACTAAGACGATCGAAGAGACTTACCTACTGGCCACCGAAATCAACGACAAGAGGGTCAAGGCTGGTGTCTGGGATAAAACTTCAAAGCACCTGCATCAAGCTACCACTGCCACACCAACTGCTGAAACCACCACCACATCGAGCAACAAGAGAAAGAACAAGAGAAAGAACAGCTCCAGCAACAAGAACTGTGCGATCACTGCTGCACCGATTCAAGTTGTACCAGCCCAACAACGTCAAGTAGCGGCGCCTGTGGCAAATGCACCGCCTGCAAAGCGTGCATACACTAGGCCACATCCGCTCTACCCTACTTGTACCTACCACCACCCGACTGCTATTGCTTGCCATTTTTGTGCTCATTGCAATATGTACGGCTACTTTACTACCAACTGCCGTGTTCGACAAGCTCCTGCTCATCAAGCTCTGCTCACCGCCCCTCAGGGTCAACAAGCTCCTCCGGCACCCGCGGTCAACGCCAGAGCCTGCTTCGCATGTGGCGATCCTAACCATTTCGCCAACATGTTCCCAAAAAGGGTTGTGAAACAAGAGCCCCAGCAGCAGCAGCCTCAGCAGCAGCAACACCAGCAACACCAGCAGCCGCAGCAACAAGCAGTATGCGCACGAACTTTCAATATCAACGTGCGCCATGCCCAAGCCGACAACAACGTGGTCACTGGTACGTTCCTTGTGAATGGTATTATGCTTCATGTTTGTTTGATACTGGAGCCGATAATTGCTTTGTGTCGTTCGAATTCGAGATACTCCTTAGTCGTAAACGCTCCCAACTCTCCTCGACGTTCGATGTTGAAGTCGCTACCGGAAGAACTGTCGCTGTTAATTCTGTTCTTCGTGATTGTACTCTTGAGCTCAACAATCACATCTTCCCAATCGACCTTATTCCGATGCAACTCGGAAGTTTTGATGTCATAGTAGGCATGGACTTTCTTCGCGAAAACCATGCTGAAATTGTGTGCTTCGACAAGATGATCCGATTCTCGCTTGCGAACGGTGATTTATTGTGTGTCTACGGTGATACTACTTCGAAAAGTCTCAAGCTCATGTCCTGTGTCCAAGCTAGCAAGTATCTCCGCAAGGAATACAGAGCTTTCTTGGCTAACATTGTAGTAGCGGAGAAGGAAAAGAAAGAAAAGAAGGAAGTGAAAGACGTTCCTGTGGTTCGAGAATTTCCTAATGTTTTTCCAGAGGATCTTCCCAGACTACCACCAAGTCATGATATCGACTTTCGTATCGACCTCATTCCTGGAGCCAACCATATTGCCAAAGCTCCCTACCAACTCGCGCCGTCCGAAATGTGCAAACTTTCAAACCAACTCCAAGAATTACTTGAGAAAGGCTTTATTCGCCCGAGCACCTCTCCTTGGGGCGCGCCAGTCCTTTTCGTCAAAAAGAAGGATGGGTCGTTCAGGATGTGCATCGATTATCGGGAATTGAATAAGTTAACTATCAAGAACCACTATCCCCTACCTCGCATCGATGATTTGTTTGACCAACTACAAGGTGCTACGTGTTTCTCGAATATCGACCTATGTTCAGGCTATCACCAGCTACGTATTCAAGAGGAGGATATACCCAAAACCGCGTTTCGCACTCGATACGGCCACTACGAATTCGTTGTTATGCCCTTTGGCTTAACCAACGCACCTGAGGTTTTCATGGATCTGATGAATCGCGTGTGTAAACCATATCTCGACCGTTTCGTCATCGTATTCATCGACGATGTCTTGATCTATTCCAAATCGAAAACCGAACACGCGCAACATCTACGTTTGGTTCTCGAGCTACTCTAGGGGAATCAACTCTACGCCAAGTTCTCCAAGTGCGAATTCTGATTAGAAGAGGTTCAGTTTCTGGGACACATTGTTAATAGTCAAGGTATTCATGTCGACCCTGCGAAGATCGAAGCCGTTAAGAGTTGTATTACACCTAAGAACCCATCTGAAGTCCGTTCTTTTCTCGGACTGGCGGGCTATTATCGACGATTTATCGAAGGATTCTCAATGATCGCAGTACCACTTACCGCTCTCACGCATAAAGACAAACCTTTTGTTTGGGGAACCAAACAGGAGTCTGCTTTCAAAACCCTTAAACACATGCTTTGCAATGCTCCCGTTCTCACATTGCCCGACGGAAACAATGATTTCATTGTCTATTGTGATGCTTCCAACCTTGGTCTTGGTTGTGTCCTTATGCAGCGGGACAAGGTTATAGCTTACGCATCTCGTCAGCTCAAAATCCACGAGAAGAACTATACAACCCATGACCTCGAGCTAGGCGCAGTTGTTTTTGCGTTAAAGATTTGGCGACACTACGTGTATGGTACCAAGTGTACGATCTTCACCGATCATAGGAGCCTACAGCATATCTTTAATCAGAAGGAACTTAATATGCGTCAACGTCGATGGGTAGAACTACTCAATGATTATGACTGTGAGATTCGTTATCACCCAGGCAAAGCAAATGTTATTGCCGACGCACTCAGCAGACGGAGCTATCTGCTTAGCACTCGTAATGTTCAAGCCCAATACGATCTCGAATTCCTCATCCGCGAAGCTCAGCACGCGTGTTTCAACGAACGCACTCTGAAGAAAGAAAGAATCTACCACGATGGAGCCCAACTTGTGAGCAAGTCGAATGGGATATTCCACTTTCTGGACCGAATTTGGATCCCTAAACGGACCGATTTACAACAGATTCTGATGGACGAAGCCCACAAATCCTGGTATTCTATTCATCCCGGAGCCGACAAAATGTACCAGGACCTTCGCTATAAGTACTGGTGGCCGGGCATGAAAAGGGATATTGCTCTCTATGTTGGAAAATGCCTAACCTGTGCGAGAGTCAAGGCTGAACATCAAAGACCCTCTGGCTTACTCGAACAACCACCGATCCCCATGTGGAAGTGGGAAAGTATAGCTATGGACTTTATAACAAAGTTACCGCACACGTCATCAGGTCACGACAGCATTTGGGTTGTGGTTGACCGTTTGACTAAATCAACTCACTTTTTGCCAATACGAGAAGACTACAAGGTAGAACGATTAGCCCGAATCTACACCGACGAGATCATTTGTAATCATGGGATGCCTCGTGACATCATCTCTGATTGTGACGCTCGGTTTACCTCGCGACTATGGGAAATGTTTCAAACGGCACTCGGTACATCGCTAAATCTAAGTACCGCTTTCCACCCTCAAACCGACGGTCAGACTGAAAGAACGATTCGTACTCTTGAAGACATGCTCCGTTCGTGTGTCATACACTTTGGTAGTAATTGGGATAAATAGTTGCCGTTAGTCGAATTCTCGTATAACAATAGCTGTCATTCCAGTATTCAAATGGCACCATTCGAGGCTTTATACGGAAGAAGGTGTCGATCGCCTATTGTGTGGCACGAGATCGGCCATTCGCAATTAACCGGTCCTGAGCTATTACAAGAAACGACAGACAAAATTTTCCAAATTCGAGACAACCTGGTGAAGGCTCGGAATCGACAGAAAAGTTATGCCGATAGAAGACGCAAGCCCCTTGAATTTGACGTTGGTGACTATGTACTCCTAAAGGTATCACCTTGGAAGGGTGTGGTCCGATTCGGCAAGAAAGGAAAGCTCGCGCCTCGATATGTTGGACCTTTTAAGATTCTGGAAAGGATCGGAAAAGTCGCCTACAGACTCGAACTACCGGAGGAACTTAGTAACGTCCACCCGACTTTCCACGTGTCAAACCTCCGAAAGTGCCTAGCCGACCACGACTTACATGTTCCTCTCGATGACATGCAAGTGAACGAAACATTCCACTTCGTGGAGAAGCCTCTCGAAATCATGGACCGCCAAACCAAGCAACTCAGACGCTCTCGCATTCCTATTGTGAAAGTTCGATGGGAAGGTAAACGAGGCGCCGAGTTCACTTGGGAACTCGAAAGCGACATGAAGGCTAAGTACCCGTAATTATCTAAGGAGAAAGTCTAGAAAGAGAAAGTTCTCCAAAGTAATTCACGGTGTTGTACAACTTCCAGCTTAATTTCGGGACGAAATTCCCTAAACAAGGGGAGGCTGTAACACCCCGTGTTTTCGGGAAGTCAAAGTCAAAGTCAAGGTCAAAGTCAACGACCGATTTCGCGCGACTTAACTTGTAGTAGATTTCTTTTATTTTAGCTATTATGTGGAGTAAGTGTCTATAATTACAATAAATCGACGTATGATTATCGCTATTCAATCGACCTACGACTGTGGATTATAGGAAGTAACAATGCGATAAAGATTACTAACGATAATCAAACTCAATCATTCTCCTCCACCGAACACAAATGCTAAGCACAAGTCATAAGGTCTTTGTAAGGGTTGTAACGGGGCTAGGCTAAGGGTATGGAATTGGATTTTTTTTTTTAAATGGCTAAGGTGATGAAAAATTCGATTTTTATTACAAACGACTACTCTAAACTAAACTAAACTAAACTAAACTATAAACATCAACTACAAGACAACAACTTTAGCCTTTTACTCAACAACTACTAACTCGTATTTTTGTACTTTTCTCAATGATTTTCTATAATTTTTTTCGCAACATTTTCTGAATTTTTGCTTTTTTTTTTTTTTTTTTTTTTACGAAACACAACTATACAATCAAATAGACCTATAATCGAATTTTCATCACACAGGTTTAAAAATAAAAGGTTTAACGGATGTGGGCTAAATGGGTTGGTCAAACGAAAGGTTTAGGCTCAAAGTGGGCGACTAGGGGATTTATTTGGGTAAGGATGGATAAATGGTTTTAAAGGAAAAGGTTCACCTAATGCCTTAATCATTCTCGTGCATGTATTCGGTCTATTGTCTCAAACGTATCAAAAGATGCAAGTTCTACAATACATGACTAATGGTCCACTCAAACAAAGAAACATAAATATGCAATTCTATGATGTAAAAGTGGATCAAAACCTCACATATATAAAAGGTATGGTATGTGACATGCATGATGTGCTAGTTTCTTAGGCGAATTACTCCCAAATAACCACCCGCTAAATACCCGTTATGCTATTAACTTGAACTTGACCATGACAAAAGACCAAATGGGTTGTGTCATCCCTCGTTGACTTAGTTACTTGTGCTTTAAGATCGCTTTTGAAACAAGATATTTTTGAAAAATTTTTGAAATTTTCCCCCATCCCCACACTTGAGGTAAATATTGTCCTCAATGTGTAGTATTTAAATGAACGGGTCAAAATCGAAAACTTTTACTACTCCCCCATCCCCACACTTGAGGTAAACATTGTCCTCAATGTGTAAGAACTAGAGTTTTTAAAACGCACAAGGGATGTGACACGGCTAACGTCCCCAAAATTTCACCCCGGAAAATAAAATACAATTTACAATCCACTTATTACTAATCTAAGAATCAAGGTAAAAAGGAAACGCATGCACCTGATTTTTGTCGCTAAATGCTCATATATTCTTCTTCTCTTCATAAAAACGGTTGTCCCACGAACATGTTGTACCTACAAATCTTAACCCTTGTGTAGAAGCATGCTTCTCACAACCATTGAAATTTGTTAGGTGCTTAGTTCTACCATTTTTATGAAAGTGTTACCAAATCATGCGTTAAATTACCTTGATTTTTGTGGAAAAATAATGTACAACAATAACAATCCTAACTCACTTTCGTAGGAATCACGGTTGCATTTAGCTTATGCAACAAGCCCTTTTAAACCCCCCAATAGCTTGGGGGAAGGAGAGGTCTCGTGAGGGTTATATAGGGAACACACCCACAACGTTCATTTAACTAAGAAAACGAAATAACAAATTATACAACAACAACAACTAACCTACGGAGAGAAACTAAAACAAATTATAAAATAAAATATACAACAACAATTTACTTACCACCTCATGGTGGTCGAATGGCGTGCTTGCCGCCTACGAACTTCTCGAAATCACCCACCGGTGATTCATACCACTTGTTGCCAAACGGTCCAAACTTCCTCACCTCCTCTTCCTTCTTCTTTTCTAGAGGTGACTTTTTCGTCTTTTTCGTCTTTTTCTTCTTGACCGTTTTTATCTTTGTTTCTCCAAACCAACCAACCATAGCACACACCTTTTTGTTTGGATTCATGTCCTTTTTAGGACACTTATCCTCACCGAGCGGGTTAGTGAAATTTGGAAAAACCTTTAAATTTAATTCCCGTTCCCCAAACTTCATGCTTACCGTTCCCGTTGCACAATTTCTTATGGCATTAGCAGTTGCCAAGAACGGTCTACCCAAGATAACTACCGGTTGGGTCTCCTCAACACACCCAACATAGTCTACTACCAAAAAGTCAACTGGGTAGTAGCAATCATCCACCTTAACAATCACATCTTCCACCATCCCCCTTGAATGCGTGGGAGTCTGATCGGCCATTACCATGGGAGTATCAAAATTTTTTAATGGACCAAAATCATATTGGTCATACAGACTCCCGGGTAAAATGCTTACACAAGCTCCAAGATCGAGGAGCGCCCGCTCAATTTTAAATGTTCCAATTTGAATTTGAATAAGAGGATCTCCTGGGTCTTGAGCTTTTTGGGGGAGCGCACTTGACAAAACGGCACTAACATGTGATACCAAATCAATCGGTTCGGGTAATTTATTGTGCCGTTTTTCAATGCTCAACTCTTTCAAGCATTCCACATGAGCCGGAACCTTTTTAATGTCATCAAGTAACGGCAAATTAATTTTAGCTTGTTTAAAATTTTCCCACCCCTCGTCCTTTGGTGGGCACCGTTCTTCACTTTTCGATGTATTAAGCGGGTTAAGTTGATTTAAACAATTTTCACAAAAAGCATTTTTAGTTACATTTTCAATTGTACTTTGTGAAATCGTTTCTTGTTTATTTTCATTTTCTGGCTCATCACTTATATCTTCCACTACACCATCAACGAATTGTGGTGGCGAGATGCTTTCAACACTACGAACTTCATCATTTGAAAGAATACTTACCGCGCTAACGTGTGCATTCCTCACGTTGCTTGTGCTAGAACCTTGATGCTTCGGGTTCACGGTAGTGTCACTTGGAAGTCCTCCTCCACTTCCACGAATTTGAGCCATCTCTTGAGCAACTTGTCCCACTTGCTTCTCTAGTGCCTTTTGAGATTTATCCCTCACTTCAAACTCTTTCCGCATTTCAGTTTTAATTTCTTGATTTGAATTCATGAGAGCTTGATGTGAGTTGGTAAGAGTGCTCATAGTATTCATGATGGCATCTAGTTTCGAATTAATCGAATCATCACCTTGAGAGTTTGATGCACCACCCCCATTTCCACCTTGGTTGTAACCCCGTTGATAGTTGCCTTCACGGTTTTGATACCCTTGATTACCACATTGGTTGTAATTCCTTTGGTAACCCCCTTGGTTACCACCTTGACGATTGTTATACGAAGACCCTCCTTGACCACCTTGATTCCCCGCTTGGAAATTCGGATTCATTTGATTCGAAGAATTGCCATACCGGAAATTAGGGTGATTTCTCAAACCCGGATGGTAAGTGTTGGAGTTCATGTCATATTGCTTTCGATCCCCATACCCTTGGTTTACCTCCTCGGTGTAATCACTCGACCCCGTTGGACATTGCTCGATTCTATGCCCAATATCTCCACATTCTTCACAAACTGCGAATTGTACCGCATTCACTTCCTTCTTCTTCATACGAGCCATTTCCCGCTCTAAGGTAGAAATTCGATCCTTAGAATCAAGATCGGGAAGTGACCGGGAAATGGAATGTTTCTTAGCTCTATCGGCCGATTCCTTCTTTTTTGACCGTTTGCTCATCCACTCCAAAAAATCCCAATCATCATCTTCGTGATTGCTCAAGAGAGTCCCGTTACTCGTTGATTCAAGGCGGTTCCATGTATTGTCATCTAGACCCCGTACAAAACACTTCACCAATTCCCACTTTTCTATTTGGTGGTGTGGGCATCTCCGCATCAATTCTTTGAATCGAGTGAATGCTTCATGTAACGGTTCACTCGATAATTGCCGAAATGACCTTATTTCATCCCTAGTGTCGTCGGTCTTCGCCATCGAATAGTATTCGTCTAAAAAGACTTGTTGCATCTCTCCCCATGTCCGGATGCTATTTGCCGGAAGTGTGAGAAACCATTGTTTTGCCTTGTCTTTCAACGAAAATTGGAACAAGCGAAGTTTGACCTCCTCTAGTGCAAAATTGTGCCCCCCGATGGTGTTGCAAATAGAAGAAAACTCCGCCAAGTGCGTATATGGCTCATCATTAGACCTCCCATTGAAGTGGGGAAGTATATTGATGTAATGGGGTTTGCAATCGAACATTCTCCTTTCGCACACTATAGGAGAATCATTGTCAGTAACTACCGGTCGAAAACGGTCATTCACTCCCCGTGGAGGTTGTTGACGACGTTGTGGACCATTAACCTCTTGATCGACCGGCCTTCGGTTGTCTCTTCTATCACCTCTTCGATCACCACCTTGATTTCGACCTTGGTTACCCCTTTGATTACCTCCTCCCACGAAACGAGGAATCCGATTAGGGTTACCATTGTTGTTATTGTTGTTGTTGTAAAACCCATCATTTCGGTTCCGTTGATCGTTATTTCGTGGTTGGCGGTTATTTCCGTAACCATCATTCCTCCTATCCCCATACCCGTAATCATCATCCCCTACATAGTTGGCGTTTTGATAGCCAAACTCCTCATCTTCAAATCTTCGTGCATTGTAAATATTACCCCGATTCACATACCCCCAATCTTCGTCATCATTAGCCCGATCATCATAATATTCTCCATCATCCGAATTTTCCGTATGCACGCTCACATGTTCCGGCGATTGATAACCGGGAACACTATATGGTTCGTTATCCGGGATGGCGTTCCTCAAATCGTCTATGTTGAAGAATGGGTCTTCGTTCACGGGATTGCCACAATCTCGATTACCTCGATGGTCGGAATTAACATTCCGGTCATCAAGGTTGAGGGGTAATGAATTGTGTCGATGAAGGTTTTGTTGTTGGTGTGTTCTTTGGGTATTGTTCGGGTTTTGGTTTTGGAAAGGTGGTGTGGGTGGTCCATTGTTGTTATTACCACCCGGTCGCTCTTGATGCATAGGTTGAACATTTTGGGCGGGGTAGAAGGTTCCTCGGGATTGGAATTGATTTTGGTTGAGATTTGGGTGGTTGGAGTTTTGGTTTGCCATTGAATCGGTTTCAATGGTCGGTGTGGATTGTGGTGTTTGATTGGTTTGATTAGAAGCAAGAGCTGCTTCTAACCGGGTTGCTAGATTTCTCCTTGCAACCCTTTTAATTTCCGGTTCGTAGACTAAAGGTGAAGTCCTCCCGGAGTTCCGCGTATGCATGCACTACCTGTAACCTGCACAAGTAACACACCCCGCGTAACAAGGAAAAAGACAAGTACAAGAAAAGAAATTATGCAATTTAAACAGTTAATCACACAAATTCAAACAATATCCAAACACAAAGCGCACGCACTCCCCGGCAGCGGCGCCAAAATTTGATCGGAGTGTCGCGCTCCGGTCAAAGATAATATTTATAAGCCCAATTTACCCTTAACTATGTGTTAGGGGTAGCAAGGGGTCGAACCACGAAGAGTATGTGGTTTGTGTGTGGATTCGATTGAATTAAAACAAATGTCACGATTTATGAAGCTTGCTAGAATATCTTTATGTTTTTGTTTAATTGAGAGATGTGAGTTTAGACTAAGTGAATTGATTAAATTGATTAACAACTAATAATTAACGATTACGATTAAATTGGTTACTAGAACAATAATAAGAAAAAGGAATCACACCCGGTTTCGGTAATTGCTAACCTAGGATTTCTACAAGTTTTAGATTCAACTCAAATGCATATGATTAGCGGATTTAGTGTACCGTGACTTAGGTGCTAATAACTATCAACGTCCCGAAGAACGGACAAGAATACACTTTATAATCAACACAAGTAAATCCTAACCACGACAATGCATAATTACATATCACCATTTCGCAAAGTCATAACTTTTAACATCGTTCGACAATTTACGAATTCGCAACAAATGTAACACTATTATAAAAGGTTTCAAAAATCAAACACAAATTGTCACTAAGTTGAAACAAGAACAATTCGAAACCCTAAAATTAACAACTACCTACACCGGGGTGAAACCGAGATGATTAGCCGCTCATGGTTGAAGAAGCTTGCTCACCGGATGATTGGAATGCGAAGGAAGTCATCTTGAAGCTTGAAAGATGTAGGAATTGTGAATGATGGAGGGTTGGTGATGAATGATGAAGAGAAGGATTAGGGTTTGTGGAATGATTGATTGTGAAGATAGTGATGGTGATTCTTGATGATCTTCAATGATGGTGATGATAGATGTGTAATAGAGAGGGAATGGTAGGTCCTTTATGATAATTCGAATGATAGGCGTGATGATAAGTGGAATGGATATCAGTGATGAATGGTTCTTGGCTCCAAAGTGATATTCAAACTCTTCAAAGTGTGTAACTCCCGAAAATTGATGAGATATATGTTTTTAACTTATCCCCAACAATAAACCACTAAAATTCGCGATGGCCATTTACAAAGACCGTCGCCGACGGCCTAAAGGTCCGTTGCCGACGGTGTGTGGAAAATCAAAAAGTGGTCGACGGCCTAATCCCCTGTCTACGGACAATCTGAGCGACGACAAATTGTATGGGGCAAAGTCAATCCAGTTGCTGCCCAATTTTCGATGATACGATGAAGCCCACTAAATAATGTTGATGTTTAATGCTCTCTCCACGTGAAGGATGCTGCTCAATTTTCCAAGCCAAAGTCATCTCATGTTGGCCTCCCAATGTCACATGTTGGCTGCCTTTATTACTTCTTTTCATGAATTCTGCCAAAACAATTGTCTGCATGTGTGATGATGATGATTTTTAATTATTGCTCTCCTTAATTGTTTCACCTGTTGTTGACTTTCAATTCCTTTGATTCCGTAAACTCATGTTGATGTTACTGTTTGTTTGTCTTGTGTCTTGAATCAAAAGTCAACACACTTATCCAATAAGGGATCGTCCAACATATGCAAACATGTATTAAATGCTATTGTGATGATGGATTATTCTTCACAACACATATGCATGTGTGTGTCTCGAAATATGCTTCCCCCTTTTTTTTTCTGTGATGATCACGGTTGATATTATGGTCATCAATGATGGATGCTCCACTTCATCTCTAACCTAGTTAACTTCCTCGAATTAAACAAATTAACCTGCACAACCATAATCTCTCGTAGTTAACTTATTTAATGCATATAATTACTTACAACTAAACAAAACACGCAAGATAGACACTTTAAAACTCGGGTTTTACCCTCTCCATCACATCCCCACACTTGTCGTTTGCTTGCCCTCAAGCAAATCTGTATTTCACTTTCACGTGGGTCGAACGAGAAACACATTTCCCATTCCCAAGACAAAGGTTAAGGTCTAATGTCATACCCGGTTCAAACTTTTTTTTTTACAATTTATGAAATATTTAACGGAAAAGTGAATAATCCCATATAAAATGGTTATCCAAGATTAACCCGCCCGTAAAACTAACAAGTCATGCACATCCCTCACAATGTACTCTCAACTCGGTTTAAAATTGGCTAATAGTTGATACATTAGCGCTTTTGAAATAATCACTCAAACCGATTAGAACACGTAACCGCATAGGCTTGCAACTCAATCATTCTCCACCACCGAACACAAATACTAAGCACAAGTTATAAGGTCTTTGTAAGGGTTGTAACGGGGCTAGGCTAAGGGTATGGAATAGGATTTTTTTTTTTTAAATGGCTAAGGTGATGAAAAATTCGATTTTTATTACAAACGACTACTCTAAACTAAACTAAACTATAAACATCAACTACAAGACAACAACTTTAGCCTTTTATTCAACAACTACTAACTCGTATTTTTGTACTTTTCTCAATGATTTTCTATATTTTTTTTCCGCAACATTTTCTGAATTTTTGCTTTTTTTTTTACGAAACACAACTATACAATCAAATAGACCTATAATCGAATTTTCATCACACGGGTTTAAAAATAAAAGGTTTAACGGATGTGGGCTAAATGGGTTTGTCAAACGAAAGGTTTAGGCTCAAAGTGGGCGACTAGGGGATTTATTTGGGTAAGGATGGATAAATGGTTTTAACTTTTAAAGGAAAAGGTTCACCTAATGCCTTAATCATTCTCGTGCATGTATTCGGTCTATGGTCTCAAACGTATCAAAAGATGCAAGTTCTACAATACATGACTAATGGTCCACTCAAACAAAGAAACATAAATATGCAATTTTATGATGTAAAAGTGGCTCAAAACCTCACATATATAAAAGGTATGGTATGTGACATGCATGATGTGCTAGTTTCTTAGGCGAATTACTCCCAAATAACCACCCGCTAAATACCCGTTATGCTATTAACTTGAACTTGACCATGACAAAAGACCAAATGGGTTGTGTCATCCCTCGTTGACTTAGTTACTTGTGCTTTAAGATCGCTTTTGAAACAAGATATTTTTGAAAATCTTTTGAAATTTTCCCCCATCCCCACACTTGAGGTAAACATTGTCCTCAATGTGTAGTATTTAAATGAACGGGTCAAAATCGAAAACTTTTACTACTCCCCCATCCCCACACTTGAGGTAAACATTGTCCTCAATGTGTAAGAACTAGAGTTTTTAAAACGCATAAGGGATGTGACACGGCTAACCTCCCCAAAATTTCACCCCGGAAAATAAAATACAATTTACAATCCACTTATTACTAATCTAAGAATCAAGGTAAAAAGGAAACACATGCACCTGATTTTTGTCGCTAAATGCTCATATATTCTTCTTCTCTTCATAAAAACGGTTGTCCCACGAACATGTTGTACCTACAAATCTTAACCCTTGTGTAGAAGCATGCTTCTCACAACCATTGAAATTTGTTAGGTGCTTAGTTCTACCATTTTTATGAAAGTGTTACCAAATCATGCGTTAAATTACCTTGATTTTTGTGGAAAAATAATGTACAACAATAACAATCCTAACTCACTTTCGTAGGAATCACGGTTTCATTTAGCTTATGCAACAAGCCCTTTTAAACCCCCCAATAGCTTGGGGGAATGAGAGGTCTCGTGAGGGTTATATAGGGAACACACCCACAACCTTCATTTAACTAAGAAAACGAAATAACAAATTATACAACAACAACAACTAACCTACGGAGAGAAACTAAAACAAATTATAAAATAAAATATACAACAACAATTTACTTACCACCTCATGGTGGTCGAATGGCGTGCTTGCCGCCTACGAACTTCTCGAAATCACCCACCGGTGATTCATACCATTTGTTGCCAAACGGTCCAAACTTCCTCACCTCCTCTTCCTTATTCTTTTCTAGAGGTGACTTTTTCGTCTTTTTCGTCTTTTTCTTCTTGACCGTTTTCATCTTTGTTTCTCCAAACCAACCAACCATAGCACACACCTTTTTGTTTGGATTCATGTCCTTTTTAGGACACTTATCCTCACCGAGCGGGTTAGTGAAATTTGGAAAACCCTTTAAATTTAATTCCCGTTCCCCAAACTTCATGCTTACCGTTCCCGTTGTACAATTTATTATGGAATTAGCAGTTGCCAAGAACAGTCTACCCAAGATAACTACCGGTTGGGTGTCCTCAACACACCCAACATAGTCTACTACCAAAAAGTCAACTGGGTAGTAGCAATCATCCACCTTAACAATCACATCTTCCACCATCCCCCTTGGATGCGTGGGAGTCTGATCGGCCAATACCACGGGAGTATCAAATTTTTTTAATGGACCAAAATCATATTGGTCATACAAACTCCCGGGTAAAATGCTTACACAAGCTCCAAGATCGAGGAGCGCTCTCTCAATTTTAAATGTTCCAATTTGAATTTGAATAAGAGGATCTCCTGGGTCTTGAGCTTTTTGGGGGAGCGCACTTGACAAAACGACACTAACATGTGATACCAAATCAATCGGTTCGGGTAATTTATTGTGCCGTTTTTCAATGCTCAACTCTTTCAAGCATTCCATATGAGCCGGAACCTTTTTAATGTCATCAAGTAACGGCAAATTAATTTTAGCTTGTTTAAAATTTTCCCACCCCTCGTCCTTTGGTGGGCACCGTTCTTCACTTTTCGATGTATTAAGCGGGTTAAGTTGATTTAAACAATTTTCACAAAAAGCATTTTTAGTTACATTTTCAATTGTACTTTGTGAAATCGTTTCTTGTTTATTTTCATTTTCTGGCTCATCACTTATATCTTCCACTACACCATCAACGAATTGTGGTGGCGAGATGCTTTCAACACTACGAACTTCATCATTTGAAAGAATACTTACCGCGCTAACGTGTGCATTCCTCACGTTGCTTGTGCTAGAACCTTGATGCTTCGGGTTCACGGTAGTGTCACTTGTAAGTCCTCCTCCACTTCCACGAATTTGAGCCATCTCTTGAGCAAGTTGCCCCACTTGCTTCTCTAGTGCCTTTTGAGATTTATCCCTCACTTCAAACTCTTTCCGCATTTTAGTTTTAATTTCTTGATTTGAATTCATGAGAGCTTGATGTGAGTTGGTAAGAGTGCTCATAGTATTCATGATGGCTTCTAGTTTTGAATTAATCGAATCATCACCTTGAGAGTTTGATGCACCACCCCCATTTCCACCTTGGTTGTAACCCCGTTGATAGTTACCTTCACGGTTTAGATACCCTTGATTACCACCTTGGTTGTAATTCCTTTGGTAACCCCCTTGGTTACCACCTTGACGATTGTTATACGAAGACCCTCCTTGACCACCTTGATTCCCCGCTTGGAAATTCGGGTTCATTTGATTCGAAGAATTGCCATACCGAAAATTAGGGTGATTTCTCAAACCCGGATGGTAAGTGTTGGAGTTCATGTCATATTGCTTTCGATCCCCATACCCTTGGTTTACCTCCTCGGTGTAATCACTCGACCCCGTTGGACATTGCTCGGTTCTATGCCCAATATCTCCACATTCTTCACAAACCGCGAATTGTACCGCGTTCACTTCCTTCTTCTTCTTCTTCATACGAGTGAATGCTTCATGTAACGGTTCACTCGATAATTGCCGAAATGACCTTATTTCATCCCTAGCGTCGTCGGTCTTCGCCATCGAATAGTATTCGTCTAAAAAGACTTGTTGCATCTCTCCCCATGTCCGGATGCTATTTGCCGGAAGTGTGAGAAACCATTGTTTTGCCTTGTCTTTCAACGAAAATTGGAGCAAGCGAAGTTTGACCTCCTCTAGTGCAAAATTGTGCCCCCCGATGGTGTTGCAAATAGAAGAAAACTCCGCCAAGTGCGTATATGGCTCATCATTAGACCTCCCATTGAAGTGGGGAAGTATATTGATGTAATGGGGTTTGCAATCGAACATTCTCCTTTCGCACACTATAGGAGAATCATTGTCAGTAACTACCGGTCGAAAACGGTCATTCACTCCCCGTGGAGGTTGTTGACGACGTTGTGGACCATTAACCTCTTGATCGACCGGCCTTCGGTTGTCTCTTCTATCACCTCTTCGATCACCACCTTGATTTCGACCTTGGTTACCCCTTTGATTACCTCCTCCCACGAAACGAGGAATCCGATTAGGGTTACCATTGTTGTTATTGTTGTTGTTGTAAAACCCATCATTTCGGTTCCGTTGATCGTTATTTCGTGGTTGGCGGTTATTTCCGTAACCATCATTCCTCCTATCCCCATACCCGTAATCATCATCCCCTACATAGTTGGCGTCTTGATAGCCAAACTCCTCATCTTCAAATCTTCATGCATTGTAAATATTACCCCGATTCACATACCCCCAATCTTCGTCATCATTAGCCCGATCATCATAATATTCTCCATCATCCGAATTTTCCGTATGCACGCTCACATGTTCCGGCGATTGATAACCGGGAACACTATATGGTTCGTTATCCGGGATGGCGTTCCTCAAATCGTCTATGTTGAAGAATGGGTCTTCGTTCACGGGATTGCCACGATCTCGATTACCTCATGGTCGGAATTAACATTCCGGTCATCAAGGTTGAGGGGTAATGAATTGTGTCGATGAAGGTTTTGTTGTTGGTGTGTTCTTTGGGTATTGTTCGGGTTTTGGTTTTGGAAAGGTGGTGTGGGTGGTCCATTGTTGTTATTACCACCCGGTCGCTATTGATGCATAGGTCGAACATTTTGGGCGGGGTAGAAGGTTCCTCGGGATTGGAATTGATTTTGGTTGAGATTTGGGTGGTTGGAGTTTTGGTTTGCCATTGAATCGGTTTCAATGGTCGGTGTGGATTGTGGTGTTTGATTGGTTTGATTAGAAGCAAGAGTTGCTTCTAACCGGGTTGCTAGATTTCTCCTTGCAACCCTTTTAATTTCCGGTTCGTAGACTAAAGGTGAAGTCCTCCCGGAGTTCCGCGTATGCATGCACTACCTGTAACCTGCACAAGTAACACACCCCGCGTAACAAGGAAAAAGACAAGTACAAGAAAAGAAATTATGCAATTTAAACAGTTAATCACACAAATTCAAACAATATCCAAACACAAAGCGCACGCACTCCCCGGCAGCGGCGCCAAAATTTGATCGGAGTGTCGCGCTCCGGTCAAAGATAATATTTATAAGCCCAATTTACCCTTAACTATGTGTTAGTGGTAGCAAGGGGTCGAACCACGAAGAGTATGTGGTTTGTGTGTGGATTCGATTGAATTAAAACAAATGTCACGATTTATGAAGCTTGCTAGAATATCTTTATGTTTTTGTTTAATTGAGAGATGTGAGTTTAGACTAAGTGAATTGATTAAATTGATTAACAACTAATAATTAACGATTACGATAAAATTGGTTACTAGAACAATAATAAGAAAAAGGAATCACACCCGGTTTCGGTAATTGCTAACCTAGGATTTCTACAAGTTTTAGATTCAACTCAAATGCATATGATTAGCGGATTTAGTGTACCGTGACTTAGGTGCTAATAACTATCAACGTCCCGAAGAACGGACAAGAATACACTTTATAATCAACACAAGTAAATCCTAACCACGACAATGCATAATTACATATCACCATTTCGCAAAGTCATAACTTTTAACATCGTTCGACAATTTACGAATTCGCAACAAATGTAACACTATTATCAAAGGTTTCAAAAATCAAACACAAATTGTCACTAAGTTGAAACAAGAACAATTCGAAACCCTAAAATTAACAACTACCTACACCGGGGTGAAACCGAGATGATTAGCCGCTCATGGTTGAAGAAGCTTGCTCACCGGATGATTGGAATGCGAAGGAAGTCATCTTGAAGCTTGAAAGATGTAGGAATTGTGAATGATGGAGGGTTGGTGATGAATGATGAAGAGAAGGATTAGGGTTTGTGGAATGATTGATTGTGAAGATAGTGATGGTGATTCTTGATGATCTTCAATGATGGTGATGATAGATGTGTAATAGAGATGGAATGGTAGGCCCTTTATGATAATTCGAATGATAGGTGTGATGATAAGTGGAATGGATATCAGTGATGAATGGTTCTTGGCTCCAAAGTGATATTCAAACTCTTCAAAGTGTGTAACTCCCGAAAATTGATGAGATATATGTTTTTAACTTATCCCCAACAATAAACCACTAAAATTCGCGATGGCCATTTACAAAGACCGTCGCCGACGGCCTAAAGGTCCGTTACCGACGGTGTATGGAAAATCAAAAAGTGGCCGACGGCCTAATCCCTTGTCTACGGACAATCTGAGCGACGGCAAATTGTATGGGGGCAAAGTCAATCCAGTTGCCGCCAAATTTTCGATGATATGATGAAGCCCACTAAATAATGTTGATGTTTAATGCTCTCTCCACGTGAAGGATGCTGCTCAATTTTCCAAGCCAAAGTCATCTCATGTTGGCCTCCCAATGTCACATGTTGACTGCCTTTATTACTTCTTTTCATGAATTCTGCCAAAACAATTGTCTGCATGTGTGATGATGATGATTTTTAATTATTGCTCTCCTTAATTGTTTCACCTGTTGTTGACTTTCAATTCCTTTGATTCCGTAAACTCATGTTGATGTTATTGTTTTTTTGTCTTGTGTCTTGAATCAAAAGTCAACACACTTATCCAATAAGGGATCGTCCAACATATGCAAACATGTATTAAATGCTATTGTGATGATGGATTATTCTTCACAACACATATGCATGTGTGTGTCTCGAAATATGCTTCCCCCTTTTTTTTTCTGTGATGATCACGGTTGATATTATGGTCATCAATGATGGATGCTCCACTTCATCTCTAACCTAGTTAACTTCCTCGAATTAAACAAATTAACCTGCACAACCATCATTAAAAGTCCTATTTATTTTATTATTTTATCTAATAGGAAACCCTAATTGAGACACCCAAGTGATTCTACGCAAACCCTAAAATTTTCAGAACAATCAAAATCAGGATCAGGGCCCCTAAAACTTAGGGGGGGGGTATTCCCTACTTAACGATTATCCTTATAACTTATTATAAAAATCGAATTTAATCGTTTCGTCGACTCATCAGGCCTAGTCCCACGCGTGGCAAGCCTATAAGTAATTCGTGTCTCTTACGGACCGTAACATTGGGAGTCTTACGGTCCGTAAGCATCTTCAATTTTGTGTATAAATAGCAGCGTCTGGGACTTGATTTCTGTTTTCATTACGACGTTCAAATTCGATCTGTACATCGAGTTATTGTCGAAATAAGTCTCAAATCACTAATTAGTAGGGGGTGCTGCTACGATACAGGGTATTAACTCGATCGCTATTACGATTCATTGTCCGATCGATCAATGTACTCAATGGATGTTTAAGTGCTGCCCACATTAGGGTGATGTTTTGTCATTAATCGTTAATTCGATGGATGTTTAAGCATAGCACTTTGTCATTCGTTGTGAGGGTTGATCTCGTGATTTATCGTAATTGCTGTATTAAGTTACCTACCTAGTTCGTGTGCACTAGGTTACAAGGCTAAATCAATAGGCTAAGCTCTGCCTGTATAAATCTGCAATATATCAAGGATTATCTGTAGACTAAACTTTGGCTGTATGAATCTGCATGATTATAAGTGAGTCATTCTCTTTTTATCAAATTTATTTACAAAAGCATGTTATTTTCAAAGATTATAATTACAGTGATTAAGTTTATGTAATCACCAAGTTACAGCCGGTATGTGGGGTTTTGTATACATTACTTGATAACCGTCACTATTGGACAACGAGTTAGCCAATGAGTGATATGACCATAGTCACAGACACCATCGGGCAAAGAGGCTACCGATGGATGTTCGAGTGACAAGTACTGTGGGTAGTTGGTTTGATATCTGGAAACATTGTAATCTCTCTTAATACTGTAAATTATAACAAAGGGGTCGTTTTCATAAATAGAATGATTCACTCAGTATTTCCCGCTGACAAAACCTTTTTAAAACACTTTTCAGGTAATTACAGTAGATTGGAGTAAGAGATGATACGGCACTGAAAGGCATCAAGAAGTGGCTTATTTATTAATTGAATCAAAATAAGAAATATTGTTTTATGTAATAAAATTTATCTTTATTAAAGCTACCATTATAAAACATGAGTTTATCCCATTTATTTATTAAATAAAATCCGGTGTTTTCTAAACTCTGATATTTTTCCTAACTCACGGTCCTGATAAAATTTCCGCTGCAATGTTTTCAAAATAATCACCGGTACCGCTGGACTGTTCACGGCACCCGATTCCGTCCAGGGTGGGTCGGGGGTCGTGACATCCTCCATCCCCCTCAAATGTGAAGGAGGCTCATCCCCCACGAGCCGCCTACGTGGCGCCTACGTGGCGGCCCATCCTCGTGGGGATGAGCATCACCATACCCATTAGTCTAAGGGATCGTCCAACATATGCAAACATGTATTAAATGCTATTGTGATGATGGATTATTCTTCACAACACATATGCATGTGTGTGTCTCGAAATATGCTTCCCTTTTTTTTATGTGATGATCACGGTTGATATTATGGTCATCAATGATGGATGCTCCACTTCATCTCTAACCCAGTTAACTTCCTCGAATTAAGCAAATTAACCTGCACAACCATAATCTCTCGTAGTTAACTTATTCAATGCATATAATTACTTACAACTAAACAAAACACGCAAGATAGACACTTTAAAACTCGGGTTTTACCCTCTCCATCAGTGACAGAGCGGTAGATGAGTGATTAGAATTTGGGGCCGGATTTGATACAAGGGTTTTAATGGGCCTACAAAATCTAATCCATTATTAAGGTTAATTGGATCAAATATAAGGTTAATTGGATCAAATATAAGGGCTTTATTGAATTGTTCAATAACATTAGGTTATTTGAATTAGGTCATGTTTTAATTATTAGACAATGGGTTGAGTTATAATACTAAGTATTTAAAAATAAGAAGGGTAAGAAGCCACCAGAGGGTGACAAGTGTCCTAGGAGGAATTAAATGGAAAAGGGTAATTTTGTCTATAAGAGGAAAGAGAATATGCACATGCAAGTCACATGTTATTCCCCCCCCCCCCCAATTTTTAAACGTCCGTAACTTTTGTTCACATCATTTGTTTTTAAAAAAAATTATACCATAAAATCGAGCGTTTTTTTATCTTTAATATGAGTACCATATTGTTATATTTTTCAAAAAAAATTCAAAAACCCAGTTGCATATTACACAATGGACATGATGTAAAACACAATGTAAAGTAGATCAAAAACACAATCAATGACAACAGATAAAGACACAATAAACAACATACTAAAACACAATGACCATAACGTATAACACAATGGTGATAACATATAACACAATGACAACAGATAAGAGACACAATTAATGACAATAGATAAAAGACACAATGGAGAGCAGATGAAGACACAATGGAAAACAAACTAAAAACACAATACACCACAAACTAAAACACAATGAACAAAGATAATAAAAAAAATTGAACAAATTATTAAAACATAATGGACAACATATTAAAACACAATAAATAACATATTAAACACGATGACCTGAACTAATAACACAATTTATAGAAAACCCAGATATAACACCATCTTCAATGTGTCATATATTGTGTTATAGGTTCTTATAAAAACGCAATGGATAGAACCCAAATTAACATTGTGTTATAGGTTTTGATAATAACACAATGGACATGATGTAAAACACAATGTAAAGTAGATCAAAAACACAATCAATGACAATAGATAAAGACACAATGGACAACATACTAAAACACAATGACCATAACGTATAACACAATGGCGATAACATATAACACAATAAGTATCAGACTAAATAAAAACACAATTGATGACAACAGATAAAAGACACAATTAATGGCAACAGATAAAAGACACAATGGAGAGCAGATGAAGACATAATAGAAAACAAAGTAAAAAACACAATACACAACAAACTAAAACACAATGAACAAAGATAATAAAAAAATTGAACAAATTATTAAAACACAATGGACAACATATTAAAACACAATAAATAACATATTAAACACAATGACCTGAATAAAACACAATGGACAACATATTAAAACACAATGAATAACATATTAAACACAATGACCTGAACTAATAACACAATTTATAGAAAACCCAGATACAACACCATCTTTATTGTGTCATTTATTGTGTTATAGGTTCTTATAAAAACGCAATGGATAGAACCCAAATTAACATTGTATTATAGGTTTTGATAATAAAACAATGTATAGAAACTCTACTGACCAAAACCCAGTTAAAAGACACAATGACCTGAACCTTTAACACAATGCAACAAAAAAACCCAGTAAAATGAAATTTTTTATTTTATTTTTATATGATAATATGGTACTCATATTAAAGATAAAAAAACGCTCGTTATTATGGTGAATTTTTTTTTTAAAAAAAATGTCGTATGAAAAAGTTATGGACGTTTTAAATCGATGGGGGAATTGGCATGTGCCTTGCATGTGGAGAGAGAAAATCCATAAATATAGGATTCCCTTTATGCCCTTCTATTATCTTCTTTTCCCTACAATTAATCTCAACCCTCCAAATCTAAGATCAATGGACTAGAATCCTTCTTACCCTTCTTATTTATTTTATCCTTTGTATTTGATCCTAACCCATTAGACAATATAAAATTAGGTCATGCTTTCATTTTAGACAACAAATTATCAGTTAGTTAGCTAATTTCTATATCAAACATGAACTAATAATTTTTTCGTAACAAAGTAATAAAATTTTTATGTCCTAAAACATATTGCCTTTAACATTATTTTACAAAGATATGTAACTAAATACAAACAATTTAAATGATGTATTATAATCTATTTCGATGGTTATTAAAGCTACCCGTGTGGTCACACGGGTCCTACAACTAGTTATAGTCAATCTCATATAATCTTCTTCCTTTCTCTTTTCCTACATCTTCAAAACCTATTATTTTTAAAATCCCATTTTCTTCATTTTTTTCTCTCTATCATCACTAAATCATATTGTGATTTTCTTCATCAATCAATGATTCAAACACTCAATTAACGTATTCTTAAACTTTTTTTTTGAAGAAACCCAATTCAATTTTACACAATTTTCTCTTTTTTTTCCTTTTTTAAGTGAATCAATCAATTTATTCGTTAGTGTTTCAAGCTTTAAATTTTCGTCAATTGTTAAAGAAATCCTAAGAAATCGGCTCAATTCTATGTAATAAATCTAAAAAATTTCGTCAAATTATGTTTTACGACCTGGGTTTTCAAATTATGTTTTACCATCACATATTACAGATAGAGTGAATTGCAAGAATTGTCCTTTATCTTTATACCCATTTGCAGGCGGTGTCCTTTATGTTTAAAATTGACGAGTTTTGTACTTTATGTTTTAAAATCCTGCACTGTATGTCCTTTAGCCCTAACCCAGTTAAATTTTTCTGTTAAATCTGGACATGTGACTTGCATGTAAGGACATTTTTGTCATTTCATCTCTCTAGGGACTAAACATGTAAATAAATTAAATATCCAAACATTTAAAAAATACTTCAAAACAAAAGATTTAAATAAATAAAAAGTTATCTCTCTCACCTCCCTCTATCACTTACCACCACCCCACCGTCACCACTTACCACCCCTTGTTTCCACCACCTCCAACCCAACCCAACCTAGCCCAACCCACCCATATCTCTCTCGCTAATAGCCGTAACCCACCAGCCTCCAACTATAATCCAGTTTCTTCTTTATGTCTTTCCCACACCATATAAAACACCACAGAACCCAATTGACAAAAAAAACCAAGAAGCTTATTGCAACAATAGTAACAAAATTATCATCGGCCAGACCCATGTCTAAAGCACTCTAAACATTGACAATAATAACCCAATTAGAGAAACTAGTTGATTTCAAAGGAGGGTTATTAAATGACAAAGCCATTACCTTGGCAACTGATGTTCCTGATCCCATGGCTATTCCTATATCTTCCTTCTTTAATGTAGGTGCATCATTCACTCATTCCTCTTGATAAACAAAAGTTTTATCTTTCTGGTTATAATTACAAATATACACAATCTCCCTAATCCAAAACCCACATCCACACGCGCCGCCGTCCCTTTTCAGAACTCTAGATATCTTCAAGGAGGAACCCGACTCCCCTCCTCGATCACGCGCATAAACGGTCTTCACCACGACGACCACCATCGCTTGTAGATCTAAAAGCCCCAAATCTGTTTGCTTCAAGATATGTCGGTGTAAAGAACGGGGAAGTTAGGGTTCTAGATGTGGAGGAGGGATTGGGGCTTTTGGTGTGAGAATCTTCGTTTTTTTAATGATTGTAATGGAAGTCGGTAGTGGCTCATGGCTGTGGAGGCGGTGGTGACTAGTGGTAGACTGGTGGTGAGAGAGATAGGTAGAGAGAGAGGATGAAGGGTGAAAAGAAATATATGTAATATAAATATTAGAAAAGAGTTTATTTTTATTTTTATTAAAATAATTTTAAATATATAGGTAAAAATACTAAATTACCCTTGTGTGGTTTGATTTAACAGAAAAATCTAACTGTGTTAGGGCTAAAGGACAAACAGTGCAGGATTTTAAAACATAAAGTACAAAACTCGTAAATTTTAAACATAAAGGACACCGCCTGCAAATGGGTATAAAGATAAAGGACAAAACTTGCAATTCACTCTTACAGATAATAATAACATATAAATTAAAAGGTATAAAACATGTTTCGATTTAAAGTTTCGCTTTTGAATATCACCAACATAAAAGAAACCCTCAACTTCTTTCTCTTTATTTCGTCAATGTGAAAAAAAGAAAACAACAAAACGGAAAGATTAAAGGGGGGGGGGGGAACAATCTTCTTTTGTTTGAGTTCTCATTGCATTTAACGCATTCTCAAAGGGAGAAAAAGAAAACAACAAAACGGAAAGATTAAAGAGGGGGGGGGGGGGACAAGCTTCTTTTGTTTGAGTTCTCTTCTCATTGCATTTAACGCATTCAAATGGTTGATATTAAAGTATTATATACGAAAACTACTAAAAATTAGTGAGATTTTCTCTTGTTACACGATGGAAATTGGATAGGTATTGGCTTGGTTTACTATGATATCGGCACTTGTTATAGCTACCAAAAAAGAAAACTCTAAAAAGTAAAGTCGTGATATGATTAAAAGTTTATCAACTCGTGTTTTTCATTGATCGAAAACTATAAAAACAAGTATCAATATCGGTTTCAGTAATACCGATACTGATTTATTCGGTCGGAATCGATTTGGTTTCACGGTCCTGGCACTCGCCACAGCTTACGATACCAAAAAATAATGTATTTTAAATACAACTTCGTTTTCAACAAAATTTATACCGGAATGTCGAGAAAAAATAACCAAACACAATTGCATGTTATTTTATTTTATTTTAATTTTAAAGTTAACAAATGAAACTTATTAAAAAGAAATCAAATTAATTGAAAATTAGATATAACTCTATCATAAATCATTAACAAAATAATATCTATACAATTTAAATTTTGTTCTACAAAAACTTTAAAGAATTAATATAACACGTGTTCATGGTATCTCTAAATTTTATTTGGTTTACCATATCTTATTCTCTATCTCACTCAGAAACACTTAGCTCATTCATAGTAAAATATGTAGTGTGGGGAGCGGTGTGGATTTCTGGATGATGCTTCATTAATGCTACCCACAACAGTGAGGCATTGTAGAATTTGAAGGAATGTGATTTTGGTAAAAGGTAAGACGATCGAACAACGATGTTCTTTATGTTACGAGAATGTGTGACATTAATTTAGTTACTTCAACCGGTTCATGGACTTTGAAAGATGTAATGGTCATTTTAAGTTTGAATAAAATATCGATTTCTCTCAAGCAAATGGATGAAGAGGGACATGATGTTAAATTCAGGAATGTGCAGTTGATTGTTAAGTGAAATCTTTTCATGGCTCGAGGAAAAAAGAGAGGTTCGTTGTACATGGTATGTTTATTGTCAGAAGGAGAGACCATCCTAGTTCAGAAGAAAAACAAAGTCTAGTTCACAGAGTCTCCTAGGCAGAAGAAAGTTTGTTTTATTGGGGATAAACCCAGACACCTGGCAGATCTAGGTTGAACGTGCTATGAAAGGTTCAACAAAACCAATAAAAGGTTTATGTGGCAGTGGGAGCACTGGTAGTCAGCCAATCAAAGCTTCATCGAAAGTTACCAGGCAGTGGGTTAAGGGAACCTATGTTATAGTGGCTAAAATACCTCTAAAGAATTACCTACTACATACAAAGAGTGTTGTTTGTGCTCACAGTGTTCCATGATCTGGTAGTTTGTGTCAGTGGGAGTCAATAGGGACAGAGGATGAGTTAGGGGCGGATTTAGCCATGACTGATGTGAAGGTCGTTGCAACTAGGAAGATTTCAAGAGGTATAAGTGTTCACAACGGAAGGCAGTTTGAAGATTATCAAGCCTCCAAGTGGAAATTTGTTTGGTTTTGTGGAGCCTTAATTAGAGCCCGACTAAAAGATAAACTAAAGTGACAGATTAATTAAATTGAAGACTTATTGCTTTCTTGGGGATAAAGTTTAAAAACCTAAGTTGATCACTAAAATATTATTTTTACATCGAAGGATGATCACACATAAACTCATCTTCATGTGACGATCAGTGGCGGACCCAGGATTTTTTCTCATGGGGTGCGGAAATTTCTAGGATCGGTTGGGTCGGTTCGTATAATTAAAAATTTTGGTTCGGTTCGGGTCGGTTTTGTTCGGGTCGATTTCGGTCCAGTTTAGTTATTTTTTTCTCACGGGAGGTTAAATATTAAAAAATTTCGGTCGAGTTGTGTCGGGTCGGGTCGGGTTAGTTCATATAATAAAAACTATCAACCAACTTATTTAATTTAAAATATACATTTGCCTTTAAATGATTAAGCATTATATTGAGTCTGAATGGTTAAGACTTTTTTATCTGAATTGGTCAGACATTTATCTCTGAACGATTAAGCATTATACTGGCTTTTAATGGTTCAGACCTCTTACTGGTTCAGCACTTAATGGTTCAGAACTCTTACTCTTAGCACTTACCCATTTAGAAATTATCAAACAACCCCTTAGAATGTTATTTAGTTATTTATTCTAAAAAATAACATAAATTTTATGAAATTGGTTTTTTTAAAATAGTAACTCCAAATTAGAATAAATTAATGAATGAATAAAGTTATAACACATCCATTAAATAGCGTCCAAAGTAAATCAAAATAAAATGCAAAGATATATTGTATATTCACGGTTGCAAGCAATTAGAAGTGATTAGGCAATAGGTTATGTAGGTAGGTTAGGAGGCTTGCAGCAAGTCAACAACCTTTTTTTCAACTTTCAATATAAAAATACATACCAATAAAAAAAAATGAGTTATCTTTTTCAAACCTTTCTTCTTCATTTTTTTTCTTTGGTTGCAGAGCAACTATGGTTGCCTGAATAATCTCTTGCATCATCTTTTCTTCCTTTTCTCTTTAGTTCCAGAACGTTTCATGGGGTGCGGACGAAAAAATCCAAGGGGTGCGGACGGGATTTTCGTCGGAAATTTACACTAAATTTTTTTTTTCTCGGGGGTGCGCCCGCCCACCCTGGCTTGTAGGTGGGTCCGCCCCTGGTGACGATTCTAATTGATATTCTTTTAGAGTTTGCTCCAATATTTCTAATCGCCTTTCCTTTCACCAGGATTCACCAAAGTCTATGGACCCTTAACCTCCCGTATTTAAATTTGGTTAATTTTGACTTTAGATTAATTAAACACAAGTGTTTTAAAAAAATTCCTAGAACTTTTTCTTTAAATATGGGAAAAATTTCCTAGAACTTTTCTTTAAATATGGGCGAAATTTTTTAAATATGGGAAAAATTTCCTAGAACTTTTCTTTAAATATGGGCGAAATTTTGTAGAAATTTAAACGTGGAGAAAAGTATTATTAAAAAAAAATTTCATCGCCTTATTTCTTATTTTTCTGATATATTAATAAAAATATTAATCCACTTACTTTTTTATCAAAAAAAATTATATATTATAGTTTTAGGATAAATATGGTTTGTACTTAAACCAACCCCTTATATAATAATATTAGAAATAATAATATTAAACAGCAGGATACCGAGTAATGTCCCTGCTGTTTCTGCGAATCTGCGATACCACCGCGTGACTGGTTTGAAATTCGTGTTGAACCCTATCAGAACTCACATCGAACGTTCATGCTTTCTTCGTGTCTTTTTCGTCCAATGAAGCTGCACTGCATATATCTTCCGACATCTTTCTTATACCTTTATACGCTGCCACCAACAGTTCATTAAGTTCTCGTTTGTGTAGATTCAGGTCATCATGGAAATGTTGTGGACCAAGATCTATCTTGAACAACCTACAGTTCAATTGTCTGGTGACTCCAGATATTTGACCCCTCTTTGGGTTTCTGGAAAACAAGATGAACCCTCTCAATCCATCACAACCTGTATGTCTCATTCTTCTTATATTCATTTCTAGCTTCAGTAGTTCAATTCTCAGTTAGTTATAATTTTATTAGGATTTAGTTCTGTTATAGGTTATGAGTCTTTGTTCCCTCCATCTAATTACAGCTTTAAGATATGTTTTTCCATTTCCTTTTATATTATCTACCAGAGTTCAACATGCCACCCAGGCACTACGGGCGTAATCGGAGGGCTTGACCATACTTTTAAGGAATGATCGGGATTTTTGCCTAAATAATAAAGGGGTGGCGTTCCCCTAAGCTTGGCTGTAGGTCCGCCTCGTTTACGTGTTTTGAATATAATCGACGAACTAGTCATTGGTGGACCTAGAGTGATAGAAGGGGTAACCTCCGTCGCCCCTTGACGTTCCGGTGGCGCTCCGACGCTAGTGTAAATTTTGGAAAATCTGACGTTTTTTTCGATTTCGTTACCCCTTTTTATTGAAACGTTACCCCTATGCGGATTTTCTAGATCCGCCACTAGAACTAATGATGGCAGTGAGGATGAATAATATTTGAATGTTTTATTGTACTTTTAGATGGTGTTTAAGTTAGGTTAATGTTTTATTATAGGTTGACATGTTTTTTGAACCAGTGCTTAAACAAAAAAGACAAACAGAAGCCTTATAGTCGTTGTCATCTTACATCAAATTTGAAAAGAAAACTACCGTTTTATATAATCCTAGACCATGCATTCTGTTGGCCTCGAAATCTATTTTCTATCTATATTACTAGTAAGTAGTTTTCTCGTACGACATTTTCCTAAAATCTATTTAATCTTTTGCCATTGTTTCCATTTACTTTTACAATATCTATCAGAGTTCCAACTTGCAAATAAAAACCATGTTCCAACTATAGGTTTCGAGCTGCAAACAGAGAGATTTTACTCGTATCATCAGGAAATAACGTATAAGATAAGAGCTGCATTAAAGATCTTAACATTCCGTGAGCAACATGTTCTTGTTCAGTTTTGGTCGCCTCGTGATGTTGGCAAACACCAACTACTTACAACCATAGATCAACCGTTCGGTCTTGGTGTAGCCAGTGAAGAATTGTGTTCTTATAGAAGGGACTCTGAGCACAAAGCATTTCTTGTGGACAAGGATCATGAAGAAGAAGATGCTAGTCCTCCTGCACGAGTATTCAGGCGAGGATTGCCAGAATGGACTTCTGATATAACTGATTACGAGATGAAAGATTTTCCACAACAAGACTGCGCGATACGTTGCAATCTTCATGGGTACTTGGCTTTGCCAGTGTTCGATTCTACTACATGGTCATGTGTTGGTGTGCTTGAGATTTTGACCTCCGTCAAGTATATGCATTACGCCTTTGAGGTTCAACAAGTTCACAAAGCACTGCAGGCGGAAAATCTGACTAGCCCACAAGTATTTGATTACCCTACTTTAAAGGTGAGTTGGGTCTTTTAGAGAGTTCTTATTTGAATCCTCTTTTTTCAGAATTCTTATATCGGGAGTTGCTTTTATACGCAGGTTCCCAGTGAACAAAAGCAAACCGAGCTTGATAAAATCTTGGATATTTTGAAAGTTGTATGTGACATCCACAGTTTACCGCTTGCTCAGACGTGGACTGTGTCCCCGACCAGTAGTTACGTTTCCCATAATAAAGTTATCGAGAAGACCTGTAGTAGTTTTGACACCAGATGCGTCGGGAAAGTCTGCATGTCTACGGCTGCTTTGCCGTTTCATGTTCGAGACTTGGGCGTGTGGCATTTCAGGAAAGCGTGTGGAGAGCAACACTTAGATAAAGCTCGCGGCTTTGTTGGGAAGACATTGGTAGACCGTGGTTCGTACTATTGTCAAGATGTAACTGAACTAAGTGAAGAAGAGTATCCTTTGGTACACTATGCACGCATGAACGGGTTAACCAGCTGCTTTACAATCTTCTTGCATAGCGTTGAAGGTGATGATGGCGACGACTATGTGCTAGAGTTCTTTCTACAGTTGGGGAATAAAGATAGCAGACATGTAGTGAACTTGGTGCAAACATTGAAGCAGCGGATTGAAATCGCTTCTGGATTTGAATTGGGTGAGATATTGTTACCTGTAGAAGTTACTGAACCACCTAGGGATGTTAGTTGTCTGTCTTTGAGTACAAATCCTCATATTATTCCAATATCCTCAACCACATCGACGAACGCCTTGACACCTGAGACGGATTCATCAGATTCAGAGTCACTGTCTGCAAATGTTGCTAAAACGGACCCTCCAAATGTCCCAAGCCAACAGTCACCTAAACAAATTCAGCCCAATAAACATGAATGTATTATCACTGACAATGCAAGTATGCAGAAGACGAAACAAAGCAGAAAACGTAAGATAGACTCGCTGAAAATGGAGACAGTCAATCAACATGTTGGAAAACCACTAGGCCAAACCGCCGAAATCCTTGGTGGCAAGTCCTCTTACTTGTTTATGATTGTTTGTACATTTTTCCATATTTTAATGAACATACTCATAACTTTTGTCCGGTTTGCTCTTTTTCAGTTAGCAGGTCTACGTTGAAGCGTTTTTGTCGGGAGCATGGGATATCCAGTTGGCCCGTGCCAAAGCATAGCAAAAGAAGCGAATTTGGGTCAGAGAAACACTTGCAACAGTCTTCAACGCATAGCGTGGGTCATGTTTCAGACACGGGGTTGTTGACAGTGAAGGCAAGTTTTAAAGATGATATGATAAAGTTCCCATTTTGTGTTTCATCCGGGTTGGTGGAACTGGAAAAGGAAGTGGCAGAAAGGGTGGATGTAAAGGGTCAAAGGCTTGGTCTAAAATACGAGGATGAAGAGAAAGATTGGGTGCTTATTACCTGTGACGCTGACTTGGAGTCTTTGGCTAGTAACAGCGCTATCAAATTACTCGTCTACGTGGCTGATGATGAACGCTTAGCTTATGAAACGTCACACAGAGAATAAAGTAGATTGATCCGGTGCATGTTTCAACCGATGGTGGCAAGATTCAAACCTGAGACCTTTGCTAGAGGGAATCATCTTTGAAGGTTCTGATTGTTGTGTTTGTAATATGAAGTCAAAGAACAAAGTAGGTCCTGAATGTTTTGTTTGTAATTTGAAGTCAAAGAAGAAAGTAAATACGAATCTCAAAAGGTGATTTTATTAATACAAAGAAGATACATGCAAAAACATAATGACATAATGATCCAAGAAAATCTAATCTATACTACTATAATACATGGCAATGGAATCATACAACCATAAGACTTAAAAAAGGAGAGGAAAAATTACAAGTTTTGTCCTTTTATCTTAATACCACTTATCAGGCGGTGTCCTTTTTAACAAATTTTGATAAGTTTTGCCCTTTATAAGGAATTTTGTTGCATGTTTTGTCCTTTAGGCTTAACCCAGTTAGATTTTCTTGTTAAATCTTGATACCCAAGAGTATTTTAGTCTTTTTACCCATCTATTTCAAGAGTCAACCCTAAAATATTTTGTTTTATTCTTTTAAATAATATTAAATAAATGGGTAAAAAGACTAAAATACCCTTGGGTGACAAGATTTAACAAGAAAATCTAACTGGGTTAAGCCTAAAGGACAAAACGTGCAACAAAATTCCTTGTAAATGGCAAAACTTGTCAAAATTCGTTAAAAAGTACACCGCCTGATAAGTGGTATTAAGATAAAGGACAAAAGTTGTAATTTTTCCAAAAAGGAGATGATATTTATTTTGTCAAACACGATTATTAATCGGTATTTGGATTTTGTTCAAGTCATTTCCCATTAGATGGTCTATATGAATCATTAACTTTTCTTTTAAGGAGTTTCTTTCTTATTTGTTTGATACCAAATGTGATACTCTTACATGACTTGACCCTTTTTGTAACATTATTTGATTTATTTCTGAAATTTTCTATGAATTGGTTCCTACATTTAAAAAAATGTGAGCCAGATTACATGAGTAATCAATGTGATAGTTGATATTTAAAATCATAACTCGCCGTATGTTAAATGTGATGAACAGATGATTACATAGCAGCTAGCTTATTTTACTTCTTACCATCTTCAGTGATGGACAAAGTAAAGTTCTGAACCGCTGCCTTGAAACTTACTTAAGGTGTAAATGTGTGTGGACGCCTACTCAGTGGTTAAAATGGTTGAACTTGGTTGAATGGTGGTATAATACTACCTACATTCTGCTACCAAGGTTAGTCCTTTTGAAGCATTATCCGCCTCTTCATATTCCATACATTCCATATGATACTGGTGTGAAGGGTGTGGAAGTCTTACATAGGGACAAAGAGGCCATGATAGTTCATCTAAAGCAAACTTTGGCTCAAGCTCGAAATTTAATGAAACAATATGTTTACAACTGGTGATTTGGTTTATCTAGGAGTCTAACTGTCTAAGAACGTAGTTCTATGTGCAGTCTTCAATTAGGGGTAATAAGTATTCAAAGCTTTGTCCGAGGTATTTTGGACCCTATTTGATCTGTAAATTGGACTTGTGATCGATGCATTTTAGGTATAAACTATTGAATATCAATTATAGCAAAAATGCATTGATACAAGTATAAAATATATTGCTTTAACTAGTTTTTTTTTTTTTTTTTTTTTTTTTTTTTTTGTACTTTATAGGTTATGAAACAAAATAATAAGGCTAAATTGCACTTTTCATCCTTTATGTTTCAGGGTTTCTGCAGGCGTTGTCCTTTAAGTTTAAAAATTACACTCTATGTCCTTTATGTTTGTAACCTATAACGGGCGGTGGCCTTTCTCATAAACCCATGTAACACCCCAAAAATGGGGTTTGATAATTTAAACCCGGTTAATATAAAGGAACGGGTAAATTACCGTTTGGGGTAAAAATGACCCGTAAATAAAAGTTGACTAGGAATAATTTACCGAGTGGTGACATGTATATATAAGTAACAAGATAATGAGTGTTAGTCTCTTTATTAATTGAAACGAAGTTGAGGGACCAAAACCGTTAAAAAGGAAACATGATTTATTAAATAAAGGAAAACCCACACACACACACACACACTTCGTGTGTGTGTGAAACGATCAGGAAGAAGAAGAACAAGGGTTCAAACCCTAGTTCTTGATAAATCTTCAAATTGAAGGGTGGAATGAAGTCTAAAATCATAACCGAGCATGGATAAATGATCACTATCACGAGGGGATCATAAGGTATGTCTTAAATTTAAGATTTGTGATCATGGGTGAAGTGGGTTATGTTCTAATCCGTGAGTTAATATGAAATTAATCATGTACAAGGGTTAGAACCCTCGTATAGAACATCGGTTACGTATGGTTAGTGCTAATTTGATGATTAGAGGTGAAACCCGTTAGTTATGGTGAAGATGATGACTAGAATCACCATCTATGTCCAAGTCTTGTGGAAAGATTGATGTATTATGTGGGTATGATGAATTCTTGTTAGATGAATTAGGAGAAATATGATGATGCTATGCTTGATGTTTATGTGCTAATGATACTTGTTGATTATTAAGAAGATTTGATGAAATATGAATGAACTAGGAAGATTATGCATAAACTAGTTGTACATGGTGCCTAGGAAGTAGTACGCACGCCACGTGTTTGATGAAATATCTAAATGACAATAATATGTGAAGGTTGTGTTATGATGATGTTGAGTATGCTATATGCTTGTTTGAATCGGCTAATGGAATACATATGTGAGATATGAACTTGATATGATCGTTCATATGAATAATCATGTATGCTAATAAGGATGTTAATGTAATGACATGAAAGTATAGGAATCATGTCAAGATGGATGGGAGCGTGGAAGGCTAACGGGACAAGAAGACTCAAGTAAGCGAATACAAATACGGACGAGTAAGGTAAGTAAATCCCGGACTTACACTTTAGATGTAAAATATATTGTACTATGATCATTATTGTGATACATGTGAAAGTATTAAACAAATGAAGTAAATAGGTAAGTTTACGGAAAAAGAAGTCGAAAGTGAATAGGAAAGTATAATGATGCTAATTGTTTTCTGTTAAGAATAAAATGAAAGTGCAGGTATACTAATAATGGAGAGTGAAGGTTAAGTATGGAAGTCGTACGAGAGTGTCCGAATGGATGGACGAATGGACTTATATGAACGAGAATAAGAGATGTTGATGCTTGATTATGCACGTTTTAAAGTATATATATTATGTCACTGGTTGCTAATGAAGTAATTGGTTGTGGTGACTGCAGGTTGTACATGTTTATGAATGTTTGTTCAAGATGTGTAAGCGGTTGAAGATCGAGTCAAGACATGGGTTGTACTTGGGTGTGTATGTGGTCACTTAATTCGATATACGTATGTTAGTTTTTAATTAATTTATGAAAAGGGATTAATGTATTTAAGTGAAAGAAAGAATAACTTATAAAGAAATTTTTAGTATGTATTTTCCGCTGCGTCAAAATTTGGTTAAAACGTGTTAGGGCGTTACAACCCAGTTATCTTTTAATGTTAAAACCCCTTGTCTCTCTCAACTTCAAACATGAGGGACCTTTTATGTAAAAAGTGAAACATTCAAAAACCCCTCTCTACCCTATTCTCTCCTGCCGATTGATGAATTATGCCCTTTTTCAACCACTGAATCCATCAATATGATCTTGTTTTCCGATAAATGATGCCTTCAAGCGGTGGTTCGTTACCACCGGATCCCCCTAACCTCTCGTACCCGTCCAATTTGGTGGATAAACCCCCCACCAGGCGTATTTCAACCAGATCGTCTGGTAGTATCCAAAACCCTAATGAACAATTGCCACTCAAATCTCCTGGTACACTGAATCAGAGTAGTAAGGGTACTAAAAAATCTTCAAAACCTGTTGGTATTCGACAACCCCTATCTTCCATAAGTGTGAATGGCCTTTCTCATGCCCCTTTGTTTGACGCTCAGCACAACAGAGATGTGAATGCAGCGCCTACTTCAGCGGCGGTGTTTGGGCAGGTAATCATGGATGTGGATGGCCCTCCGAGTCCCACGGTAGCTCACTCATCCTTTGATGTTGCGGTTCACTCCCTTAATCATGGTAAGTCCAACTTGTCTAATCCCCTAACTCCATTGAAATCCCCCTGTATTGTTAACTCTGTTGCTGCTAAGGTTCTTTCCCCTTTGAAATATCCGGATTTTGTTCCACAAAATATGTCGGATGTGGAAGGAGGTTGGGACACTCAAAGTGACGATGATGAAGATCTAGATGGAAAACGGGTTGAAACAACTCAAAGACGACGTTCCGGGTTCGCCGGAATTGGTAGTGCTTACCGGATTTCCATCGAAGTAACGAGATGCGTGCTGAAACTTTGTTGTTAAGTTTTTATAAGATGGAGATGATGTTTATCGCGAAATAAACGGACCGAAAAAGCGTAGAAATGGGGTTCCGGAGTTGCCGGAATCCGGCGAAATTGCCGGCCGGATAAACGTAGAAGATGGCGGCTGATGCTTTTGTTTTGTTTTGTTTTTGAATGTCACTTTTTTACATAAAAGGTCTCTCATGTTTGAAGTTGAGAGAGACAAGGGGTTTTAACATTAAAAGATAACTGGGTTTTTGAGAAAGGACACTGCCCGTTATAGGTTGCAAATAGGGCTGTAAACGAACCGAACGTTCAGCGAACAGTTCGTGAACCGTTCGGCGGGAAGTTCGTTTATGTTCGTTCGTTTAATAAACGAACGAACATGAACAAGAAATTCCGTTCGATTAGTTAAATGAACGAACATGAACAAATGTCTCGTTCGTTCAATTGTGTTCGTGAACGTTCGGTAAGGTGTTCGTGAATATTCGTTCATTTGCGTTCGTTTATGTTCGTGTTTTAATTAAAGATTTTTATACTTTCATATATTTTATCTATACTTTTTATACTATTAAACTTTATTTATATTATTACCCTAACAATTAAACTAGGAAACCTTTTTTCACCTTGTTTATGCACCATTTCCCTTTCTTTTCTCATTATTTACATCGACGAATATGATCTACCTCCGTTCCACAATAAGGGATTCAAGTTCAAGTGCTACTCTCTGGGCCATCCACCTTTATCCTTTATCGTGTTCGCCAAATTTATTTGTGTTCGCTTGTGTTCGTGAACCGTTCGTGAACACACTCATTTCCTTAATGAACGAACACGAACATAAAATCTCGTTCGGTAAGTGTTCATGAACCGTTCGTGAACACATTTATTTCCTTAACGAACGAACACGAACAAGGCCCCGTTCGTGTTCGTTCGGTTTGTTTACAGCCCTAGTTGCAAACATAAAGGACATAGAGTGTAATTTTTAAACTTAAAGGACAACGACTGCAGAAAACCTAAAACATAAAGGACGAAAAGTGCAATTTAGCCAAATAATAATAATAATAATAATAATAATAAGAGTAAACTTCCGTTTTGCTCCATGTGGTTTGGTTATTTTAACGGTTTTGCTCAAATAGTTTAAAAATAGCCATTTTCCTCCCTGATTTTTCTAACTTATCTTCATTTTGCTCCCAGCCTCTAACTCCATCAGGGAGGAAACTGGCGACAAACTCGAAAGATTAGGGAGCAAACTGGCGACAAACTCGAAAGATCAGGGAGGAAAATAGCTATTTTTAAACTATTGGAGCAAAACCGTTAAAACGACCAAACCATAGGGAGCAAAACGGAAGTTTACTCTTATAATAAAATAATAATAACAATAATAATTTTAACAACAACATGAAAAGTGAAGATTATGTTTAATAATTAGATGGTTTCCAAAACTAATTATGTTATAGAGTTATTGGGCTTCAATGTCAAATTAGTTGGGATGCTATAGAATCACCTAAATCTAAATGTGGCAAGTTTTGGGTTGAAGCAAACCCAACGTAAAAGGAGAGAAAGCAATCAGAAGGCCCACAATCCCACTAAAATCTAAAAAAAAAACAGCCCACTTAGATTATGTTTAGGTCGTCAGTGGAGAAATTATTAAAAGTTTTTTGGACGGAAGCTTTATGGGAATGAGAGGGGTGTTCTTCGGGTTATTTTCCGTGTTTTAGATCGGGTTGTTTGGGTTTTTTTTAGAAAAAAAGTGGCTTGATGACCAACTCATTTAAAATTCGGATTGGTTGGGTTCGGGTTATTTGGTTTCGGGTTAGTTTGAGTCAGGTTTTTCGGTTTTCGAGTTTAGATGTAAAAATGAAAAAAAATGTTTTCTTTTTACAAAATATCATCAAAACTTATATTGCTACTAAAACAATATCATCAAAATTCAAATATCATTTGACAATATGATATGATAATGTTCAAAAGTAATAAAACTTAATGTTCCAAATACAAGAGACTCTAAACAAAAACACCTCTATAAAAAAGACAATAAATGTTCGAGTTTGTTTTCAGATGTTGTATTTCGGGTTGTTCGGGTTTTTGGCTGGGAAAAAGCGACCCGATAACCAACGCATATAAAGTTCGGGTTAGTCGGGTTCGGGTATTTTCTAATTCTGGTTCGGGTGGTTTGGAATTCGGATCGGCTTTCAGGTTTCAGATAAAAATGGACAGCCCTAGATCACACAACGAAATTTTTGAGGGCAACACATGGTTAGGGGGGTGCAAGAAAAACGATTTTCAAGAGAAGGCCGTTGTGCACGAGAACCAATGACGACTGTACGAGGCTAAATCACCTATGATCTTCTTCGGGCCTAGGGTTTGTGTTAGATATTTTCGTTTCTTTGTTTAACCAAGGAAATTGGGATTGAATCTGTAAAGTGTAACATATTAAGTTTTGATTGGATTCAGTTGCGATTTTTCGTTTAAAATATTTGATTGTGCTGGAACTTTGTTTTCATATAATTGAATTGATGTTGTGTGAATATGGCATTTAAGTTCGGTTTCACATCTACTACTTGGTTAACCATACACGTAGTCACCCTCAATGACATCCCACTATGTTAACTAGATCGATGGTGTTTTATCAAACATGAAGTCCAAAGTGGATTGCTCTTTTCTTATTTTTTTATACAGAAGAATACATCTCAATTATCATTAGACTACTAGAAATTAGATAAGATCATGTAACTATAAAAAATTGTATCAAAAGATTAAAAAATAGGAAATTAAATAATTTATTATTATTATATTAAATATTAAATATTACCTTGTAATGTTGGCCGGTTCCTCCTTTGGGAGGTCACCGGTTCGACTCCCACTGTGGTCTTAGGGGGGGACGTCCCTATGATGGATCGTATCCTACCGAGGCATGGTGTGGTCTTGAGGGCAACCCGGTTTTACCCAGCTGTTACCCCAGCGAGTCTCTCGTGTGAGGGCAGTATGGTTTCCGGGCGGAAGTCAGCTTGCGCGGCGGCCGGGGCCCGATCGAACATCGCGTCCGAGAGTGCGGGGCTGACGGGGGAATGTCTTCGACATGAACCCGGTGACCAATAGGTTCAGTACATAGAAAGTCACCTTTCAAAAAAAAAAAGTTATTAAAAAATAAATTTAATTTTTGAAATTAAACAACTGAAAGAATCTGACAGTGTATATATGCGTACTCCCATCGTCCTCCTCCCAAAGGCCAAAACCCCTCTTCCGTACAAAAACCGCCAGGAGGGTTTAGGTTTCTCTCCGTTTTCGCTCCGATTCTCTTCAACAACCATATGATCTAGGTATCTTTCTTACCCTAATTTATCGAGTGATCCGTGTCTTTCTATATTCTGAATTGGAATTCGGTGTGCACATGCCAAATTTGTGTATAAACCACACATTACTTATTAGTAGGGATGAGCATTTGGTACCGGTTCCTATTTTCTCCGTTTTTCGGTACCGGTACCGGTATTTACGGGTAAAACACCGGTAAGTACCGGTACCGAACCGGTGTATTCGGTACCGGTACCACTTTTCCCCGTTTTTCGGTACCGGACCGGTACCGTGCTCATATCAGGCATGTTTCGTCGATCGGTTGATGTATCGCTAATTGATTGTTAGGGATTGACATATTACCTTTTTTGATACATTTGTATCGCTAATGGTTTTCTTTATTTTTTTTATGATAAAGGGCAAAATCTGAACTTTTGATGTGGCATCTAATATTACTAAATCATGTACAGTACTAGAATAGTGTGACTGAAAGTTTTTGTTTGTACTTTTAGATGCTGTTTAAGGTAGGTTAACTTGGTTTTCGTAGGTTTGATAACTAACTATAAACGTGTAAAAATTACAGTCAGGTCATCGCCGTGAAGCCAGTGGTGTTTTAACCAAACTACACCTTTACAAGAGTGTAGTGGTTTAACGAAAATCACAATTAATTTTTAATCCTTTTTTATATAAATGGGAGAACATGGTTTGATTGTGACTTGGCCCCACACCCCCAGCCCTTAACGCTCGTTAAGGGGATAAGGAAGAAGGGGGCGTGAACCCCTTGCCGCTCCTCTCAAATGGGTTGTAATGGTTTGGCTGGGGTATTCCATGTTGAGGTAGATGGGGCGCTAGCCCACTACGGCTAGCCTTATAGCGATTTAAGTGATACACGAATATCCAAATTCCGGTTATAGTAATATGCAATGAGCTTGATTTGCCTTTTTTTTTTTTTTCAATTTATAAAAAACCTGGTTATTTTCTTTTGGCATCAAAGACAGCGGATGTGTACTGAACTTGGTTTAAACTTTGAATCAGAGCATTGAGGCTGTGTCTGGATTTTAATTAGGTGACGAGTGTTTGTAAACAAGATGGATTCATCAGATTCAGGGTCGGTTGTGGCAGATACTTCTGAAGCTGACTATTCGAGTACAGAGAGCGTTTGTGATAACTTCACTCTGAAAGTGAATGTGACTTTCAAGAAGTCTATGAAACAGTTCGTATTTTCTCGTTTTGATGAACTTTCAACATTGGAAGACAAAGTTGCTAAAAGTTTTAAGTTAGATGGTCAGAGGTTTCGTCTAAAATACTGGGACGAATTCAACGATTTGATACGCATTTGTTGTGATGACGACTTGAAGCTGGCTCTAGATACTTTAGGCAGTAACAGTATTAACTTAACATATGAGAAGGCTTTTTGATGGTTTATATTAGAGTAGACAAGAAATCCTTTTCGGATATTCGATCTGAAGCAAAAGAAACTGCAAAATCCTTAGCAGATATTCAATCTCCCTTGGATGGTGTAGTTTGCCAAGTGTTTTTAGCCACAATCAGAATTCAGCTTAACACAATTCCATTATCCATTATCCCTCTACAATTAAAATTATGCTAGCGGGATTCTCTCGTGTGATACGACGGGAATTTGGTTTTGGTCGGTATCGGTTCAGTTCGATACGGTAACAACACTCGATACAGTAACCTAAAAGAAAACTAAAAAAGTAAAGTTTCAAAAACCATAAATACGAATAGTGGTTCCGGTTTCGATAATACCACCAGTACTGTTTTTGGTATCGATTCGGTTAGTAATGGTACGGTACATGCAATTCTTATACCTTATGATACCTTACAATTATCCTATTTTGAATATAACTTTATTTGTAATAAAATTTATACCAGAAAAGTTAAAGAAAAATAGAATAAATGAAAAATAGAAATTTTTGACACGTGTCTCTGGTGCCTTCTTATCTTATTTTTCAATTGTTTTTTTCTATTAAACAATAGTTTACGTCAATATAATTTAGATAATGATAATAACTTTTTATCAAACTTTGAATTAATAATCTCCATATCTTATTTTTCAATTTTTAAGTTCCCTTTTTTTTCTTTGCAGAACCAGGCAAATATATAAATTTTTATTCTCATTTAAATTAGATTTAGTTAAATTATTTTTAATTACTATTATCACTTAATATTTAATAGGATACATAAATAAGAAAATTATATTCCATCACAAACTTCATGGATCTCTCTTATTTATTTACTTTTTATTTTATTATTTCCGCTTATTAATAATCATCTAATATTTCATTGGTTCTACGACATGTTTCTAACCTAATAATAAATAAAAAAACAAATTAAAATTTTAATAAGTAAATAGTACATCGAATTTGTCATTTAAATACATATCTTGACGACCGTATGTGTTAATCGATTACATTATATTTATTTAACGCGTGCAATATACGGGGTATTATAAATATATAACTCTATTACTTATTATATAAAATTAAATTTATGCAATCCATGTAGGGTTCTAAGCTAGTTAACTAATATATGAAATATTATTAAAATACTAAGGGGTTGTTTGTTTACCTCTTAATGAGGCTCTTAATGGTTCAGACCTCTTACTGGTTCAGCACTTAATGGTTCAGACTGTTTGTTTCACGAGCAGATATCTGAATGGTTCAGACATTTGCCTCTGAATGGTTAAGATTTATACAGAGTCTGAATGGTTAAGACCTCTAATATGAATTGGTCAGACATTTGCCTCTGAACGGTTAAGCATTATACAGGCTCTTAATGGTTCAGACCTCTTACTGGTTCAACACTTAGGGGCTGTTTGGTAGCCTCTTAATGACCATTCAGATGCTACCTCTTAATGGTTTAAAACATCTGAATGAATAAGAGGTAACCTCAAGTCTGAATGGTTAAGAGGTAACATCTGAATGGTAAATTATCACATGTCACATTCTTCTAACTTCTCATTGGTAAAATTCTTAATGGTTCCATTAAGAGGTAGCCTCTTAATGACCATTCAGAGGCTACCAAACAGCCCTTTAATGGTTCAGACCTCTTACTGGTTCAACACTAAACCATTCAGATGTTGCCAAACAGCCCCTAAATGGATTAAGGGGCTGTTTGTTTACCTCTTACTGAGGCTCTTAATGGTTCAGACGTCTTACTGGTTCAGCACTTAATGGTTCAGACTGTTTGTTTCGCGAGCAAATATCTGAATGGTTCAGACATTTGCCTCTGAATATTTAAGCATTATACAGAGTCTGAATTATTAAGACCTCTAATCTGAATTGGTCAGACATTTGCCTCTGAACGGTTAAGTATTATACTACCTCTTAATGGATAAGACTTGTTACTGGTTCAGCACTTAATGATTCAGACCTCTTACTGATTCAGCACTTAACCATTCAAAAATTGCCAAACAGCCCCTAAATATGTGTCACACCCCGATATTTCCACGTATTACCGGTGGGCCTGGTGGGGAGTATCGTGACATAGTTGATATCATCATAGACAATTAATCATAGTTTAATGCACAGCGGAAGTCTAAAATAATATGACAAACTGAATTTGGAAAGTAACATAAAATATTACACAACGGTTGTAAGTGGATCCACAGGCGGATCTAAAACAGAAAGTAAACATTGTTCAACAGACTTAAAGTATGAAAAGCTTGCAAGACTCTTTAATAATACTCAGGAGTTTCCAGCCCATTCTGTATAGTACCTGGACCTAATCTTTTTGAAAATACGTCAGTTTACACTGGTAAATACAATTAACTGGCACTTTTAAAAAAAATATTTATAAAATTGGTTTGGATGCACAAGGATAAAATCTTTTATTACTTGGGACAATTATTAAAAATAAGGGTTATTGGATTTTATCACCCCTAACTATTGGCTATTAGCCGCTGCCACCCCCAACTATCACTTTGACGCCCGCCACCCCCAACTTAACACTTAGTTTGTTCTGTCACCATGTCGTTAACTGATCACTAACTTTTGAGCTTGTTACTATACTTTTTGGGGTGCCTAAAGATTCCTAAAACCTTCCTAAGATCCCTATGATACCCCCAAAAGTATAAAAACAGGATCAAAAGTTAGTGATCAGTTAACGACGTGGTGACAGAACACACTAAGTGTTAAGTTGGGGGTGACGGGGGTCAAAGTGATAGTTGAGGGTGGCAGCGGCCAATAGCTAATAGTTGGGGGTAATAAAATCCAATAATCCTAAAAATAATCTTGTATACAGATTTATATGTTTGTCGTACGTTCGGGACCCGATATAGAAACCGAGACAAGATTAATAGACACACCACAAGTATAGGCCCACAAGAAGTTTCCTTGCGAGTGAGATATCGTTTTTCATACGCAACAGTCAGGTGTATGCCTACACCCCGTGCTTAAGACGTGACCATTTCAAATGAATGAGCCGAGGATATCCAGGACACGGTCATATTAACCCCCAAAGGCTTTGTATCAAACAAAACAGATTAAAACGGGTTATCTTAATGATTTAACCACTAATCGATTAAATATTCAATACCCGACCAAGCGGTAATAATTTACCGTATCCTAAGCCCGTATAGGGGAAAATAAGTTAAAAGTATTTACCTGAGCTAAAGTAATTTATTCTCAGTCGTATTTTCAAATTAGCAAGTACATGGAGCTTTTACTGGGCTCCTAATCTGAAACGAAGGTTTTAATAACCTATTAGATTCCTAACGGGTCTTATTTAAGTTGTAACTTTGACCGGTTAGTTTTAAAGGAAAGTTTACGGTACAAAACGCAAGATTAAGCGGTGATCGGATTAGAATGTGATTTAGACCCGACAAGTATGAAGACTTGTATATAATGGGTAAACTAAACACATTCTGGATTTTGAAGTAAAAATGATAAGGTTTGACTAGTTTCGGCTAATTTATGCAAACTAGTTACATAAACTGTACCGAACGCGTATATGCATAACGGGTAACCGAATGAGTCATGTACAAGTTCCACAAGTTAATATGCTTTAAACATGATATGATATCAGTAGGATATCTTCCATTATGCACAAAACGAATTTAAAACCAATTTAAGCCCCGTAAGGGTATTTTGGTCATTTAAAAGTTTATAAAAGAGGTTAAATAGCAAACTGAGGTTCTTGTCTTAAATATACAGTAAAAATATTAATTTTATCAAGTTACATCAGTAACATATCACACATATGTGAGGTTTATTATTTATGGCCAAACTATGCACCGTAGGGGCATTTTGGTCATTTCACATATGCTTTTAAGGTCAAATTTGGAAATCTGAGTTCAAGACTTATACTTACCATTAAAGTATAAAAATTTATTTATAAAATCAGTAGGTAACAAGTCTTAAGCGTTAAATATGGTTTTAAACCATACTATGCACTTAATAAGCGTAAAAGTCGGTAATTGACGGTATTCAAGATGTTTATAAAATTCTGAAGTTTTGATCAATCTATAAAGTTTAAAGTATTTTATTTAACATATAATATCAGTAGGAAAAGGTTTGGTATTCAAATAATATGTTAAACTCATTTTATTAACAAAAAGGGCATTACCATCATTTACCGAATTTATGCTATAACTCTATATTATGATCAGTATAAAATTTAACAAAGATTTCCAAAAATCTCTAAATATCATATCATAACAGTGGGTAGCAAGTTTGGTGCCAAAAATTGGGTTTAAACATGATTTATACTGAAAATGCAATTTAATTAACAAAAAGCTTTAGTTTTATGATATCTTGCATAACTTTAATTTTAGACCATAAACTGATGTCAAATTTTTAGGACATGCTTATAAATCAGTAATAAATATTTTTGTCCTCTCATATTTTCAAAAATATCGTTTTTATATAAAAGGGCATAATGGTCAATTTTAAGCATTTAACGGAAACATGCAATGAACTATGATTTCTATGGGACCATGATGTATAACCTCAGAGGGTTATACCTACATATAATATGGTCACAAAGGAACCCTAAGGCATGACTAAACTAAGCTAATTCGGGTCAGAACTGAAAGTCAAAGCAAAAGTCTACTTTTGCGACTTTCGGTTGCGAACCGAGCCTAATACTCAGAATTGTCGGGTTGAACATGGCTAAACATGTTCTTATATTATTTACCAAGTTATTTAAGTGATAAAATGTAATTTATAGCTTCTATATTATCAGTTGTGATTTATTTTGCAAAAACTGACTCGTTTGACTTTTCTGTTAAGTAGTTTGACCCGACAATTGACTGAGATAACGTGATAATTTGAAGGTGCCCTTTTAAGGGTTTATCACCTACATAATTACCAATGCATAGCCACTTTCAATTCGAATAATGACTGGACTGTTAGTGATTAATCATAAAGTCAAAGCGTAATTACGATATCTTTGACTTTCGATCATTACACTAATGAAAACTTAATTACAGAAGCTAAGAACACTTACAAGTGTCCTTAGCATGAAAAATTAGACTAAGAGAGCTTCCTTCCAAGTCAGGATGCTCCAGAGAAGGAGTTTGAAAGCTTTAGAGATTGAGAGTTTGAGAATTTTTGAAGTGCAATGAATGAGCTCCAAACATGGCCCTTTATATAGTGAAGGAGGTGAAATAGGATCAATGCAGGTGTCCCCCAAGTGAAATCTGATGTATACAGGTGTCTAGAGATTTTATAATACCGTCAAATAGTCCCTAGTATCGAGTTCTTGTGAGTGTATGGCTGTTTTGGAGAAGAAAGGTGCAGAACCTGCACCTGTGCATGTTTTCTGATCAGATCACGCCATCGCGTCGCGCGACGGCAGAGGGGTCAAGGTGTGGCGTGACGCCACCATAAGGATTACCAGCCAAACAAGTTTCAAACTTGGCAGTTTCACCCCCTGGACCTTTTAAAACGTAATAACTTTCATTTCAAGCACTTTTAACCCATAAAGTTTATATTTTGATGATCCTTAGGATATAACCAAACATCGTTAGGTCCAGTTTCGTTAAACGATAACCAAAAACACTAGTTTTGCCTCGTTGACGCTTTTACCCTTTATTTACGAAAGTTGACGTATTTATATCAAACGATATCGAAACCTCGTGAAATTTTGTCACTTGTTCTTGGGAGTATAATTAATCGTTACAACACTCCGAGTTCGTTAAAAGGTCACTCAGAGGTATCAATTTAACATGTTGACACATTTAACCCTCGCGTCTTGTAAACTTTCACTTTCTTTCACAAACGGCTTCATACGTTTCACAATTTATTTGTTTAAGAGTATAAACATCGTGTAGGGTTGTTGAAAGGCAAAATATTCAGATGTTGACACTTTGGATCCTTTCACATATATACTTTCTTCGTTTCTCAACTTTAATCCCTCGAAATCAATTTATCACACGTTTAAAGTTCATGACACGTGTCGTTGCTATATTGGACATGATTTTGTGAGGTGTTACAATATGTATGTTGTTTTAGCCCAGTTAGTTTCTCCCTTTGAAGTTAGTGTTCGACCCGACAAGGTGCTTGGGTTCGAGTCCCACCAACACCTTTTTTTCCTTAAAAACAGTTTCTACACTTGTCATACCATGGATGCCACTCAACCTTTTAACTTGTTTCAACTTACATTCTAAATTGGTTAAATATATTTAAAAGAAAATATAATAATTTTGAAATAAATTTTAAATTTACACAATTTAAAAGGCCAATTTATCACAGAGAATTATTGCTAATTATCAATAAATAAATACATAAACTTAAGATTTACCATTTACACGACTTGAATTATTGATAATTTGAAATGAAAAGTTACACATGAGAAATCTTCTATTGCTAAATTTTAAACATTATGTTTAAACCGTATAAACCAAACCGTTCAACCCGTAGACATCTGGCCTGTTTACATGAAACCGACTGTGTAAACCAGACTGACTATGTACAAGAAAGAAAATACATTTTATACATTATTTTCATGAAAGAATAAAATAACCAAGGAAAATTTAATCGCTTTATTTAAATACATTTCGTGCAACTTGAGACCACATAAGATCATAGTTACCAAGGAAAAATTGATCATTATTTTTAAAAATATAATCTATTATTTATTTAATATTATTTTATAGTATGATACAATATTAATAATTTAAATTTGATTTATTACTAACATATGATGATTAACATATCTAAACTTCTAAACAAACATATTTATATATTAGATACTAATAAGTACATATTAATTTATATTTATATTTATTTGTTATTATATGTTTAAAAATATTAGATTAGATATTAATAATATTATTATTAAATTGATAGAGAAAATGCCATGTGAATGAAATTTTTATTATTAGATGCCATGTGGCATTAAATATACTCTTTTATTATAGTTAGATTAACGAAACTAATGGTATATAAAAAAATAAAGTAAATTACTTTTTGAGTCGCGATGTTTTATTGGTTTAATTATTTGAGTACAAAATTAAAAAGTTTAACGTCTTTCTAACCGCTCATTTTATAATGTTTTGAGTCCAACTTTCTAACAATTATACTTTTAATTTTGGACCCAAGTGATTAAAACCACTAAAACACAAGAACTCAAAACATTATAAAATGAGCTGTTAGGGACTCAGGGTAAAATTTTTTGATTTTAGAAAAAAAAAGTGGTTAAAACTACTAAATCACAAGAACTTCAAAAGTAATTTACTCAAAAATTCAATATTTTAAATCGTATTTAGTTATATTAATTAATAATTTAATTTAATTTAATATTCGACATTTTTAAACCGGATTTAGGGGCTGTTTGTTTACCTCTTAATGAGACTCTTAATGGTTCAGACCTCTTACTGGTTCAGCACTTAATGGTTCAGGCTGGTTGTTTCATAAGCATATGTCTGAATGGTTCAGACATTTGCCTCTGAATGGTTAAGATTTATACAGAGTCTAAATGGTTAAGACCTCTAATCTGAATTGGTCAGACATTTGCCTCTGAACGGTTAAGCATTATACAGACTTTTAGTGGTTTAGACCTCTTACAAGTTCAGCACTTAATGGTATAGACCTTGGTTCATCATTTAACTTGACAAACACCCCTTAGTTTTATTAATTCACTAGGTTATTACCTGGGATTGCTTCCCGGGCTCGGGAAACTTAGTTATATCAATTATTATTTGTTATTAATACGACCTCATTACATCAAGCATCTCATTGGATTCAACAAAAATGTCTTCACATCACCGGATTAGATCATAAACCCATATTAGAGGTCAAACAAAAGCACAACAGGACCACATGAATAACATCATTTTCACTTTTACTTCAATGCACTTACGTGATTGGGTGATTTGGGATTTTGTAAAAATGTTTGTTCTTGTACTTCTTAACAAAATTACATAGAATTCAAGAAAACAAAACAATGACTTGAAGAACTATAGTTTAACACCAAATCTGATCGGGGAAACAGATGTTGACCAAAAGTCAAACAGTTGTTGACCAAAAGTGAAACAGATGCTCAACCAGATCCACTGTCTTCTTATATTTTAGCACTGTTTTCCTCTTCAAAACACTGTTCAACCTAACATGGGTTTCCATGAACTGTTGACCAAAAGTCAAACAGATGTTAAAACCACTGTTTGAGTTATTCAAACGTCTGTTGAATACTAAATGAGATGTTGGCTAAAAGTCAACCAGATGTTGACCAAAAGTCAAGCAGATGTTCACCAAAAGTCAAACAAAGCGACCCATACATGATTTCTTATACATATTTAACATGTCTCATTTGATCAGTTTCAGTTTTAGTTTAGAAATTGTGGACACCAGTCCAAGCAAAAGGCGATATGTTTCTTAATATAATCGAAACTGTATGTGTTTCTATTTGCTTGAAATGATTATCAGAGAATAGTACTCGATGTTTTTATTCCTTTAATGGCATAATTGACCAGCTTATCATTGTCAAAGAATAGCGCTTATAACTTTGAACATGATTTTGCTATTAGTTTGTACTATATTTTCAGTTAGGGAATCGTTTCGAGTGAGTAACCGAGTATATTGTCTTTAGCTTACATCTCCGCATTGTTTCCATTAGACATGGACCTAATAATTTACATGTACATATATAGTTTTAGAATCACAACTTCAAAACTAAACAAATAAGTCTACCATCAGTTTCGAAAAGCAAAGAACTACAACCCAAAAACTTGGTTCAATGTATGCTTCTGCATTTGCCTTTTTCAATCCCATGAACATTCATCCGAACATAAAAAACTTTTTACCTTTCACAAAGTTAAGTGTAAATGCTTCACCTAGAGCCATGCCTTTATTTCTCACAAACTTTCTCATTCCTTGCAGATAATATCTTGGTTGACCTCGGGATGAACCTATAGCAGCTTGAACATTCCAAACATCACCTACCACGTCCACAATCTTCAAACCCATCTTACGATTCAGTCCAAGATCTTCAGCCTGTACTTTAAAAAGGCGCTGTAACAAACAACGAACAATTCAATAAACAAAGAATTAACACATCTTTAAAATCTTACTAAAGTATGATATATTAGTAAACTCATAATCACAAACTTACAAAATGACCATCAACACGGAAAGAAATAGGTACGATCTGATTATCTTCATTCACAACAACTATACCACATTCATTGACATTAACGATGTCCTGTACAGCTTCAGTATCTGAACTCAAGACAATCTCTTCTATCACCTTTTCTTTAACAATAACACAGACCTTCGGTGGAAGCACTAAATCATAGGTAGCACAATTGAAAACCGTGATATGAAAAGTCTGAAGATCTATCATCTCAAAGACAATGAGATGATCAGCAGTTAATGACAACTCATTCTTTATCTCCTTCCATCCGGTAGTTATGTAAAGTTCATTGTTGATATCTTCCATCCGTACAGACCAGTTCTGGTTTCCAGATCCTTTAATAAGAATCGGATATGAAGGAATAGTGTTTAACATCTTGTGATGAACAAAAGAACGATTAATACTCTACAATCAGAATAAAACACATTATATAGTATATTAGTAAAAATATATCAGAAAATTAAGTAAATAAATAAAAAACAACAATTAAACAACTGTATCTCCAAAAAAAATTACATGATGAATAATCTTCGAAGTTACATACCACATAATCTTCGTTACCAGATGGTTTGTAGTAAAAATCTTCACAAGGAGCAAGAGCAATGTCTTGATAAAAATACAATATTCTGAAACTTTCTAATGCTTATTCATAATGAAATATCAACCATGAATCTGAATATATTTTCAAACTGTCTACCAACTGACACCAACCATTATAGAAATAATATCTGCCATTGCTTAGAGGATAGATCTTGACTTTAAAAACATTTCCAGTTGTGGTCCAGATGTTTGTATTTCCAGTTGGATAATTAAACTGTTGAATCCAATTTTGATACTGTTTTGGCAAAATCTAAGCATAAATAAAAGAAACACTTTTATTTCCAGATATCATACAAAAAAATTAAAATTAAGTGTTAAACTAAGATTGGATAAAATTACTAACCAAACATTTCCTTTTACTGTCTTCAAGGTAACACGGAAATCCATAAATCATTCTCACGTAAAAATGTAACAGTATCAATCATAGAGAATCAAAATAAATAACATTAAGAAATAAATGAATACAATCCATTAGGGTATGCAATACATCTAAATAAAAGATGATACAACTAATATATATCAAAATAACAATAGACAACATCGAAAAGGTGAGAATACATGTAATTTCTTATCATATCGAAATATATATATATTTTACAGCAAATCATATAATTAAAACTTAAAACCTACTTTTCCTATTAAGTATCACAAATAGACATGCAGGATCATCAGCTGAATAAATTGTATAGAAAGACAGGTAGTGACTTGTGTCTATACCAAACAAAAACTTAAAAACAGTATACCAACTACTAATCAAAATAAGTTCAACTTTTCAAATGCACATGAGAATACATCAGTTAAAATCGGAAATTTATATTATACTTCAGAATAACAGTATACCAACTACTAATCAAAATAAGACAAATGGTAGATACACGAAATGCAGATCACTTTTTTAGAATCATATATGTCTATCATAACATGCATAATAACTGCATAGTAATTGGATATACAAAAAAATTAGGACTATCAGAAGTTGTTCCAGTATAAGCCGCAACAATAAACGCAATCATAACCAACAATGGATTGAAAAAAACAGGGAGATACATGAATACACCACCGTCGATTAGAACTTCTTCATTAAAACAACAAGAACCATAATCGGCTATGGAATTCAAAACTAAAAGAATAAACATGAAAAAATACAATACAAAACAAATCAGATTATTTAACAATACCTTTGTTATTATACAAGATGATATTGATGAAGATCGGAAGAGATCGAAGAAGATGACAGAGTTTCTTGGAGAAAGTGTACAAAGAAACGTAGAGAGAGAAAGGAACCGAGATTTTGTGAGGATCTTTAAAAAGTTAGAAGGTTTAAAAATATCCCATGTAACCGGGTCGGATCATCCCATTTAGTTTTTCGTCAACATCTGTTTGACTTTTGGTAAACACCAGTTTGAGTTTTGGTCAACATCTCATTTAGTATTCAACAGAAATTTGAATAACTCAATCAGTGGTTTGAAAATCTGTTTGACTTTTAGTCAACAGTTGGATGGAAACCCATGTTAGATTGAAAAGTGTTTTGAACAGATGTTTAAACATCTGTTTAGACTTAAATAGATGTTGGGGCTTAAACAAATGTTTGGCGTTCTATATCAGTTGTTTGGACTTAAACAGATGTTTGACCTTAAACAAATGTTTGGCCGTAAACCGATGTTTGGCAATAAACAAATGTTTGGCCTTAAACAAATGTTTGAACTTAAACAGATGTTTGCCCATAAAGAGATATTTGGCCCGAAACCAAACATCTGCTTAAGGTCAACATCTGTTTCACTATTCGTCAACATCTGTTTGACTTTTGGTCAACATCTGTTAACATATAAACACTGTTAACATAAATTACAAATAATTAGCTAATAGACGGCATACAATTAGCATCTTAAATCATCAAGACCCTTAACAATTTGACCATATGATTTAATCGTGTGTTTTATCTTAGATGGGACAACTCGAAAAGAAAATTCACTAAAAGGATAACTTATTAAACGGGTAAAAAAAAGCTCAAAGTGTATTTTACTGCATAAATACTGTTGCATACAAACACTGTTAATCGTGTGTTTTCTATTTGCTTTTTGTTCAGCAAAGGCATTGAGAGTCACATCAACCTTCTTTGTACCATCTGGCCTTGGAATTTCTACAACAGGTTTAGCCTTTGGATCAGGTTTTAGATACAAACCATCCTTTCCTTTCTTTCCTTTCTCCCCTTTTTTGGCATCATCAGGGTTTTCTACATAGCTCACTTGTTATGGTAGCAAATGTTGAAGCAGTGGATAGAGACTTTGAGGATTGTAACAACTGTTGCAGCATATTTTTGATATCTGGCACAGATGTTTCAAGATTGGTAACTCTCTCCGTCAAATTCTGATATTTTAAACAATCACCCAATTTAATGGGATCATCTGATTTCCCACCAGCAGTGGTTGTTTTTTTAACTATCAGTGGATAGCCAACAGTGATTCAAACACTGATGTTTGGAGTTAAACAAATGTTTAACCTTAAACAGATGTTTGCCATAAACAGTTGTTTGGCCATAAACAGATGTTGGCCTTAAACAAATGTTTGACCTTAAACAGATGATTGCCCATAAACAGATGTTTGGTCTTAAACCAACTGTCAGTGGATAGCCAACAATGATTCAAACACTGATGTTTGGAGTTAAACAGATGTTTAACCTTAAACAGATGTTTGCCATAAACGGTTGTTTGGCCATAAACATATGTTTGGCCTTAAACAAATGTTTGACCTTAAACAGATGATTGCCCATAAACAGATGTTTGGTCTTAAACCAAACATCTGTTTAAGGTCAACATCTGTTTGACTATTGGTGAACATCAGTTTGACTTTTGATGAACATCTGTTTCAGTTTTGCTCAACATCTCATTTAGTATTCAACAGAAATTTGAATAACACAATCAGTGGTTTGAACATCTGTTTGACTTTTCGTCAACAGTTGGATGGAAACCAATGTTAGATTAAACAGTATGAATGAATAAACACTGAAGTATCATAAAACTGTGAATGAATATCATGAAAAGTCAGATGTGATACAACAGTTGAGAGGAGACCTTTGTATTTTAGGCTTGTTTCTTATTTTGATTAACTGTTGATGATGTTGAGAGTTTTTATTGACACTGACATTTTAGAATATGTTAAGATGCATGTTGAGATTATTAAAATAAACTATTACATAGAAAAATAGAAATTTAATGAAATATTTATAAACTATTACACGCTAGAGTTAACACTTGTTAGGATTTCATAGACTCTGGCCTTTCTCCATGTGATTTCATATTCTCTTTTGTTTTTCAGGTCAGTTAGCATGTTACAGATTTTCTGATCCTGTTTTAGAAGTTGTGTGAGAAACTCTTCTGCATTCTTCTGGAAGTCTGATGGAGGAGAGTGGAGGACTTCATCAAGCAATGCTATGTTGTTCCAGGTTTTCTTGTAATTAGTGTCATTGATTATGTCGACTTTACTGTTTAGTTCTTCGTCTGTTCTTTTTTCTTTGAGTGACCACATCGAGAATTGGGTTTTAACATCGCTGGTGTCTGACCAGTGGTAGAAGCTGAAGTTTGCCATGTAGATATTTGTTGGATTTTCTGATGTGGAATAATCTTTCACAGATAGTGATTTGTAGGACAATTTGTTGATGTTTTGAATCAAAAGTAATTATCGGTCTTTTATAGAGTTTAAAAACGCGTCTACATGGTAAATGAAGAGGTTAATTGTAATTATGATAATCTGCTTTTGTTCTTTGAACTTCGAAAATTTGTCCCATGGGTTTCTTGGTATTTAATTTTAATGCTTTCCCATAAAAGTTGGGGTTTGAAAAGGTTTTTGCATTAAAAGACTGATGTTTTGAAATGTTTATATAAACTCATGGCCACTTCACATGTTTTTCATCACGATTTCCTACGAAGATATCATACTTTCAAGAAAATCGAGTAATATAGTTTATTCAAATGGCGTCATTCACTTCTGTAAAATCAGATGATTTAAAGCAGCGTTTTGTGAAGCATATAGAGGAACAGGTGTATGAAGATAGGGCTACTCTTCAAGAGCTGAAGAGATGTTTTGATGGATTGCAAGTTGGCTTGTTCACGAGAGAGCAGGTTTCCAGAAATCTTTTGCGGATGCCTTCAACTTCAGTTCGTGAGCTTTGTGTTGTTAGCAATATAAAGTGCGGTGATAGAGACATGGAGTTCATGGCGATGCTGAAGGACATACATCGAGAGGTTCAGCAATCCATGGAGTTGAAGCTGACATTTCTTAATTCTTACGGTTATTGTTAGATTTAAAAGTTTAGTTGTTCAGTATGTTATGTAATAATTGGACTTTTAATGTCATGAATAAATGAATAAATTTTAATCTTATGAATCTATGTTGCATTTGTAGGGAAAAAAAGAGAGAGAACGTCAATTTTAAATTACCATTTTGCATATTTTGAATTTCAAAAGTTATTGATATAATCAGTAATTACTGATTTGATTTGAAAGCAATTGTCATCATGACATTTCTAATTTTTATTTTAACTTTAATTAAGAGAAAATAACCGTCAATTCGAAATTCCCATTTTGCATATTTTCAATGTCCAAAGCTCAAGAAATTAGCATTAATTACTGATTTGATATGCAACAAAATGTCATCAACAGTTTTTTTTACTTTTTATTTTAACTTTAATTTTTATCACCAAAACAATATTCGAGGAACTCTTACCTCATTGGAATGTAACGATTAGGTAAAATTGTAATTTCATTGTGATTCTAGTTTTCGTTTGATAATTTCATTCTATAATTAATTAACCACATCAACAATAAAAATGTAAGCAGTGGATGTTTTTTAGGAAAACCAATGATTGTCAATATCAGTGGATGTCAACAATAAAAATGTGAGCAGTGACTATTTTTTAACTATCAGTGGATAGCCAACAGTGATTGAAACACAGATGTTTGCTCAGTTAGTGTTCAACATGAAGAATGAAGAAACAAATGTTGTCTTTTAGCAGTGGATAACATTTAACAATCAGATGTTTGAACCAAAACAGTGGTTGTAATAGACTTTTAAGGATTAATGAAAACTATCATTTTTAACTATTTTGAGGATGTTTGACCTTAAACAGATATTTGACCTTAAACATCTGTTTGGACATAAACAGATGTTTGCGCTTAAACAAATGTTTGCGCTTAAACAAATGTTTTACCTTAAAAAGAAGTTGGCCAATAAACATCTGTTGGCAAAAAAAAAAGACCAATTTCAAGAATACTATACCCAAACAATCAAAATGAGGAGCTTAATAATCATCCAAGTGTACTTCATTTTTATTTAGTAGTATAAAGATCAAACCATTGTTCAATTTATAGTACAGATCAGTTAGCATGCTGGGGTGATGTGATAAATACTGTTACATATAAACATCTCAGTGATATGACATCTAACAGAGTATAAAACACTGACGTGATAAATATTGTTACATATAAACACTGTTAACATAAACAAAGGTAGAATATCTGTTGTTGATGCTAAACCACTGTTGTTGTTGGGCACTGGTTCGTCTTTCAGATTGTATAGGGTTTGTCTCGAGAGATAAACTATAGCGAACCACTGCTACACTAAACACTGTTACATAAGAAACACTGATACATAAATACCAAAGTTGAATCCGCTGTAGATGCTGAACCAATGCTGCTACTGAGTAGTGTTTTCCTTTCGTTGATCAGGCTTTAGGTACATAAGTGCTTGTCTTTAACAGGGCTTTGTCTTCAACAGTGGATAGGCCTCATCAGTCTTTAAGTCCATCAGTCTTTATAAGGAGCAGTGTTTAATTATAACATTCCTTAACATGAACAGCTGTTATAACCACTCCATAACCCTTTGAGAGGAAGCAAGTGCCCGTCTATTCAATTGAGAGGAGTCATTGCATTACACCCCTGTTGAAAAACAGAATCCATAAATTTAGAGAAAATGGATTTGAAAGATGATAACCCAACAGTGGAGGATCTCATTCTACAGCTCCGATAAATTCAGGGGTATTCTCAAATAATGGTTCCTAGATGTTTGAAGAAGGACAAAGACAGACAAATGTCAACAGGGCTGCTTCTTTGAACATTTGTCGGTCTTCAAACATCAAGGAAGCATTATTTGAAAATAACCCTGAATTTATCAAAGCTGTAAAATGAGATCCTCAACTATTGGGTTATGATCTTTCAATCCCATTTTCACTAAATTTATCAATTCTGTTTTCAGACCTCCGAAAGCCACCTATCCAGCTCCAAAGAGATCGAGACAGCTTGAAGCATAACCTGGACTTGCTGTAATTCCACCAGTTCAGTATTTAATCCCAATATACCAACTCAATACAAATAACAAATATTTGGTGTGCTACAACTGTAAATAACTCAGGAAACAGATTTGAAACCATAAATATGGATTATAGAGATCTATGAATGAAACATGGGTGAATAAACCAACAAAACAGATTGTGAAAAACAAAAACTACAAACATATCAAAATCAATATACTGGTAATCACATGGTACACCAATGCAAGCATCTGAATAAACAATAACAAATCAAAGACAATTTACCGATACTTACCGAAACCATAACTGGTCAAATTTATGTGCGGCTCTTAACTACATTCTGTAGAATCTGTACAACTAACAAATAATCAAAGAACAAAGAAACAAATAATCAGAGATGAGATACATAAGGGCTTGTCTTTAACAGGGATTTGTCTTCAACAGTGGATAGGCCTCGTCAGTCTTTAAGTCCATCAGTCTTTATAAGGAGCAGTGGTTAGTTATAACAGTCCTTAGCATGATCAGCTGTTATAACCATTCCATAACCCTTTGAGAGGAAGCAAGGGTCGGTCTATTTAATTGAGAGGAATAATTGCATTACATCCCTGTTGAAAAATAGAATTGACAAATTTAGGGAAAGTGAGGTTGAAAGATGATAACCCAACAGTGGAGGATCTCGTTCTACAACTTCGATAAATTCAAGGGTATTCTCAAATAATAGTTCCTGGATGCTTCCAAAGAAGCAGCACTTTAGACATCTGTTGTTCTTCAAACATCTATTATCTATTATCTATTCTATCTATTATATATAAGAAATGAAAGTTATTTGGTCCACGTGGCCCAAATAACTTTCATTTATTATATATAATAGATAGAATAGATAATAGATAATAGATGTTTGAAGACAACAGATGTCCAAAGTGCTGCTTCATTGGAAGCATCTAGGAAGAATTACATGAGAATACCGCTCAATTTATCGAAACTGTAGAATGAGATCTCCACTGTTGGGTTATCATCTTTCAACCTCACTTTCCCTAAATTTATCAATTCTATTTTTCAATAGGGATGTAATGCAATTATTACCTTATTTAAGATACCTTCAACTGCATCTTCTGATAAATCAACATTCATTTCACTCAAATGATAGCTTCAACTGCATCTTCAATCATGAACTATCTAAAGAAATGGATGAAATCATCCATAAATACCCAAAATAAAACTAATTAAACCATCCAATATTCTTGAGTACTCACCATTAATGTGATGACCAATATAAAATCAAACCTAAAAGCATACAAATCATAATGAAATATGAAATCAGGTAGCAAGTGACCAATCAATCAAACTCATAATCATATAGAAGCCTAAAAATAAAATGAAAATTAGATAAGTGAAAATCAAAACTGAACAGGAAACCTGACCAAAAATTAACCAAACACCTGATGTTGAATCCACTGTAGATGCTGAACCACTGCTGTTACAAACAGATCATACCTCGGGAACTGGAAATTTAAAAGGATCGGCTTCAAAGGCTTCAACAATCGGAAGATTCAAATCTCAAGCAAATGAAACCCTAATTTCAAAAATAATTATCGGTGAACATATTCACAGATCAATAAACAACAGATGTTGTACTCATATCATCACCGTTAAGAAAATAATTATCGGAAATCTAGCCGCAAGTAAGCGGATCTGAACTTTGATGACCATCGATGACAACAACCTTGGAACCATATGATGAGATTAGGAGTAGAAATTAGGGTTTAATTAGAAACTTTGTATGAAAAGAAGAAGAAATCAACACAGATCTATAAACATACAAATCAAACCTCAAATGGAAGAACCTTGCCGACGAAGAAGATGAAAGAATCTTGTAAGAGAAAACCGCAGAACCCTTAGCCGGCGCCCCATCTTTCGATCTACCTCTCGAATCTTCTCTCCTTCTTTCAAGATGAAAAGCAAAAAGAGTACTGGTGAGTTTAGGGTTTATGGAGAATAAATGTGAGAAAGAAAAATCGATGATGGAAGAACTGGATGAAGGAAAGGATCTTTAGGGTTTGGAGAAAAGAGAAAGCCTGAAGGAGAAAATGAGGCGACAGAATGATTTAGGGTTTTTTAGGAGAGATTAAAGGAGAGTGTTACTGTTGGGTGGGAATAATCGATAATGGAAGAACTGGATGAAGGAAAGGATCTTTAGGGTTTGGAGAAAAGAGAAAGCCTGAAGGAGAAAATGAGGCGACAGAATGATTTAGGGTTTTTTTAGGAGAGATTATGTAACATCCCAAAAAGGGGTTTGGTAATCAAACCACGTTAATAGTAAAGACGGGTAAAATACCGTTAGTGGTAAAAATTAACCCGATAAATATTAGGACTCAAATAAATAAACCTAATATTAATTGAAAAGGGGAATAAATACTTTGAGAAAACAAAGTATATAAAAAGGCCAAATTAACGGGACTTAAAACATAACGGGTTATAATTTCCCGAACCCGTTAAAGTAACTAGGAGTAATTAACCTAGTTAGTAGCATGTGATTAAGTGACTAATGGTGAGATATAGCTTCATTTGATCAAAAGAAACTAGAGGGACCAAAAGTGTTTAACTTGAAACTAATATTAATAAAAAAAAAAAAAAAACTCAAACACTCACAATTGTGAGTGTCTGAATTCGATTAGAACACAGGGGACGACCAGAGCTTGCTCTCAAACCCTAGTTTGTGCAATTTGATCAAATTGAAGGTCAAGATCAACTCCAAAACGAAATCCGAGCCTAGATTGGTGATCTCCATTGCAAGGGGGTCATAAGGTATGTGAAACTTGATAGAAAATCTCTACTTGAATTTCTGAGCAAACCTAGAGAATTCGAAATTGATGGTTGCATGTTTGTTATTTTGATGAAATAGGAATGATATAATGTCTAGGAGTAAAACCCTAGTCAATCACATGTTGAAATCATGCTTATTTCTTGTGAATTCACAATCACCATTGAAGGTGATAAGTGGGTGTTGTAGGAACATGTTAAACACTAGAATTTTAATTGTTGTTCTAGTGTAATTTGAGTTCTAGGAAGTAAATTCAGATTTTGTTAATGTGAAAATTGATGTAAACATGCTTAGTTGATGTTAACCATGGCTAAATGACAAGTATTGAGCTTGATAATAAATTGTGAGAAATTATGCCCGCAAGGTGTTTGTTAAAATGCCTAAGTGAATGTTTGTATGTTGAAATTACGAATGAAACGCATAATTGGCTTGTTTGACTAAATACGCGAAATAAGGGTTAAAACGCGTTCTAATCATAATGTTGATTTAACTTAATTATGCCTATTGTATGATTTAAGATAGTTGACCTATACAAGTCAAACTAACCAATGATAAAGTCGAATAGTGGTTTCGACATAGAAAATACGTAAGGTGGAATAGTCGTGAATTGAAATGACTAATCTAACCATCTTGTGAATGATGATAGTTTGTCGCCTAACGAGCTAGGTGGAGGCTTGGGAAAGAAGCGGTCAAACGAATCAAGCACGAGAAGAAAGCGTATTCGGATACGAGGTAAGTAGAGCTTACGCCGCTTTACATTATTTGCAAAGTTACTTAATTTCAAGTATTGATATGAATGCTACTAAGTGGTTGGTATATGATATTCCGACACGATTCAATGAGAGTCGGAATGAGGGAAAATGGTAAGAAATCATGAATTATAGTAAAAGGGGTAAAATGGTAAATTAGTCATGTAATGACGAATAAATAAAAAAAACGGTTTTAAGTAAAACAAGTTCAAAGGAAAACCGGGATAGGTTTAAAGGGGTGAAATGGTAATTAAATACCATCTCATACGGTCAAATGGTCAATTAGGCTAAATGGGTCAAATGGTGTGGTTAACACCATTTGACAAGACAATCGCTTGTTGAGTTTTTGTAATCACAGGAAATAACATAAGCTTGTTGCTTTAACTAGAAAGAGTTAAAGCAAAAGTATGTAAACGGGTCAATGCTATGACCCGAGCCAGGTACGCATATGTGGACTTATAGTTAAAAGTGCAAAGAAGGTCAAATATCTAGCCGAAATCCTTCATTGCAAAAATGAAGGATTAAATGTGACCAAAGAGCCCTTAATAGGTAAACAATGTAAACGACCCTTAGACGTTGTTTAGAAATTTATATTATGAGTTTGTAACCTTTAGATGTGTATAAAAGTTCTAGGCCAAAAACATTTGTGGGTCGAACGCCTAGAAATAGTCAATTGCGAAAAAGGACTAGCCAAAGGGTAAAATTTTGGGATTTTGGGTTCCTTATGTTGAATCCACTATAGAAATAGTTTGGGTGGAAGATAAGTAGTTAATTAGCAAGGAGAGAAGAGGCGCGAAAAGAAAATAGCGAGTTTGAATGCTCAAATGCATGAAAACTTCTAAACGGGTCAAAATAAAGTAGGTGGTGAAATGTAGGCTTAAGTTTAATAAAAAAAAACGTAAACCGGGTAACGGGAGCGTAAACTATATGAATAATGGATCCGGGTAATGGATGATAGCTTAGACATGTTAAGAAACGAACCCCAAGCAATTAAAATGAGTTTGGATAGGTTTGGATGCAAATTTGATGAAAAATAAACGTGCAGAGTTGACACGGGCGGGTGAAGTTTTGACACGGCCGGGTGAAGGGGCTGTGAAAAATATATGTTAAGCTGACACGGCCGGGTGATCTTTTGACACGGCCGGGTGAAGGGGCTGAAAACAAAATATATAATTTCTTGTATTTAATTATTTTGTTCAAATGCCTTGATTTCTAATCTTTTAAATGAAATTTAGGAATCCATGATAGAGATTTAAAGTTAGATATCTTAGTTTATGATTTATGACTAACTAGAAACAAGTATAGAGGTCCTAAATACAAACGGGTCGAAATATTGATTCTGAACAATAAGCCGAATGCTTAAAGATTTAGAATTTCATTAGTTTTAAATGTTGAATTTTACTCTACAAGATGGAGAATCAAATTACGATCATGTAGGAAGAAACGGGAGGTCAAACGGATACGTGGATCGAAAGATACGAAAGTTTTCGTGTCAAAAACGGCAAAATGGAAGGGGCATAACACAGGGGCCACCGTAACTTACGGTGCCTACCGTAAGTTACGGTGGGGCTGAAATCGATACGGTGGTTGCCTCCTGAGTTACGGTAGAGAAATTTTAACACAGGGGCCACCGTAACTTACGGTGTCCACCGTAAGTTACGGTGGAGGCTAGAATCAAGTAATTGTTTTTTTTTATCAAGATATCAATGTTGGATTTTTCCTAATTTCCTTGTTGTATTAGTTATTTAATTATCAAAACTGACCTTTAAGTTGGTTTTGATCGCAGGTGAATGTCGAGAGTCCCGGATGAAGATCAAGCATCGAGCAAGAACCGAACACACGTTAAATAAAGCTTCTGCAACGTTGTTTCGTCGTTATTCTAAAACGGCGAATTAAATCATATTATGTTGTATCACTTTAAATTGTAAAAGTTTTTTAACAAACCCGTATTTTCAGTATAATTGTGACTATTATTACATGATTATGGATTTAAATTATACGATAAACGTGAAATAATAACAAGGGTGTTACAGATTAAAGGAGAATGTTACTGTTGGGCGGGAAAATGGGATTGAGGATACCCTAATTAAGTGACACGTGGCCCAAATCAGTTTCATTTATTATATATAATAGATTTGGTGTGAATGCACGACAATATAATCCTTAACGACACTTGGGTTCGTTTTATTACAACCCTAGTGGTGTGAATGCAAGTTTGGGAGGAAAAGCCTGAAAAGGTGACATTCTCGAGGTTTGTGCAGCAGAGCAGACAACCTTATCTTGTTCAACGTTGTTTCATCGAATCACCGGTTTGAATTGATACAGAACTCGAATTTGAAATTACTTGGAGTGTAATCTCCTCCCTCCCCGTTATATTCTTTGATTTCCATTTAGATATATTTTCTTTTATTATTTTCATTCTGTTGATTCTTTCTGCATTTGGTGATGGTGATGTATCATTAAGTTACAGTGGTTTGTATAGGGATAATGCTGTGGAGCAAGATTTCTCTGGAACAACCAACAATTCAACTGTCTGGTGAGTCCAGACATTTGACCCCTCTTTGGGTTTCTGGAAATAAAGAACCACTAGACGAATCCTCTCAATCTGATTCATCTCAATCAAACACCTCATGTATGTCTTTCATTTCTAGCTTCACTTATTAGTTAATCTTAATGTATTTAAGGTATATTTTCCCATTTACTTTTACATAATCTATTAGAGGTCCAACTTGCAAAAAGTGATGGACCCAGGAATTTTTTCTTGGGGCTGCGGAAAAATTTTGAAGATTTTAGTCCCTAGTTATATAAAAAAAAATTGGGTTCATAGCGGGCCGGGTGATGTAAAACAAGTAAACATAAACAAACAAAGTTTCAGAGCGGGTCGGGGTGGGTCAATTTCAATTTTCAAACAATCAAACCCTATTTCCTAACTTCCTATCACATTAACAAACAAAGTTTCAAATAAAACAGTAAACAACATAAAAAAAAAACCATCATAAGTAGGTAAAGTAACAACAAAAAACCATCAAAGTTCATTCCCTACCTACTTCTATTTCTCCTAATCATTAAATAAATCAACAAAAAAACTTATCTAAAACATAGATTGGTCTTTAATTAGAAGAATCCGACGAAAAAAAGTGGTTCAACCCCTTTTCCTCTTGAGAAATCGCGCCAAAACTTCCCTACTCATGATTCTTGTCACATGTAAATCGCTCTATAACTTCATAAAATGACACTAAACACTAAACAAAATAAACAATCATGTTCAACCAATACCATAGTCCATAATTTTTAATTTTAATTTTCAAACATTAAAGTCTTAGTTTTAAATGTTGATTAGTAATCATTTAAACAAACATCGCTTAAAATAAAACAACAAAATCATTAACTAGGAGTCTCGAACAACTTAAAAAAAATCAATAATATAAAAAAGATCAAACCCTTATACATCTATATTTTCTCCAAATCACCACATAAAACAACAAAAAACAATCAATAAAGAAAGGCCTGGCATAATAATGTTCGGAACAGCCGGAATTTTGAATTTAAAGGCCAAAAAACTCGTTTGGTCGTGAGTCGTTGTAGACTGTGGTCATTGGGCGTCTTTTTTAGAGTGGGATTTGGAATTCGAATGGGTCATGGGTGGGTTAGTTTGGGTTATTTTATTTAGTTCAAAATCTTTGGGTTGGATTTGGGCTTGAGTAGTTGGGTTAATAAAATTAGATTATAGATTGGGTTAAGTAAAGTGAATAAGTAGGTAAAGAATAATTATATAAATTGTTTTATATACTTATATATTCATAATAATTAGTGTTTAATATTTGAGGACCCGGGGGGGGGGGGGGGGGGGGGTGTTAAAAATTTCAAGGGGTGCGATTGAAAAAATCCAAGGGGTGCAGTTGGGATTTTTGATGAAAATTAGCCCTAAAAGCTGTTTTTTAAGGGGTGCGGCCGCCCACCCTGCTTGCAAATAAAATCCTTGTTCCAACTATAGGTTTCGAGCTGCAGGCAGAGAGTCGTTACTCGTATGATCGAGAAATAACATATAAGATAAGAGCTGCACTAAAGATCTTAGCGTTCCGTGAACCACATGTTCTTGTTCAGTTTTGGTCGCCTCGTGCTGTTGGTAAACACCAGCTGCTGACAACCATAGATCAACCGTTTGGTCTTGGAATGACTAGTGAAAAACTCTGTTGTTATAGGAGGGACTCTGAGCGCAAAGCTTTTCTTGTTAACAAGGATCATGAAGAAGAAGATGTTAGTCCTACTACTCGGGTGTTCAGGCGAGGATTGCCAGAATGGACTTCTGATGTAACTAATTACAAGACGAAAGATTTTCCACAACAAGACTGCGCAATTCGCTGCAATCTTCATGGGTATTTGGCTTTACCTGTGTTTGATTCTAATTCAGGGTTGTGTGTTGGTGTGCTTGAGATTTTGACTTCCAAGTATATGTGTTGCGCTTTTGAGATTCAACAAGTTTACAAAGCACTCAAGGTCTTTAATCTTACATCTCAAAAAGATAAACTATCTCATCCTTAACTCCTTGTCTCATTCCCTTATTGTCATATTGCAGGCAGAAAATCTGACAAGCGCAAAAGTATTTGATTACCCTACTTCAAAGGTGAGTTGGGTCTTTCAGAGAGTTCTTATTGAATCTTTTTCTTGGCGATTATTGTATTGGAAGTTGCCTTTATATGCAGGTTCTCAGTGAATGTAGGCAAACCGAGTTGGATAAAATCTACGATATTTTGAAAGTCGCTTGTGACATCCACAGTTTGCCTCTTGCTCAGACATGGACTGTGTCTCCATCCAGTAGTTATGTCGCCCATAATAAAGATATAGAGAAGACATGTAGTAGTTTTGACACCAGATGCATCGGGAAAGCCTGCATGTCCACTGCTGCTCTACCGTTTCATGTTCGAGACTTGAGCATGTGGCATTTCAGGAAAGCGTGTAGAGAGCAACACTTGGATAAAGCTCACGGCTTTGTTGGGAAAGCATTGTTAGACCGTGGTTCGTACTATTGTGAAGATGTAACTGAACTAAGTGAAGAAGAGTATCCTTTGGTACACTATGCACGCATGAGCGGGTTAACCAGCTGCTTTACAATCTTCTTGCATAGCATTGAAGGTGATGATGATAAAGACTACGTGTTAGAGTTCTTTCTACAGTTGGGAAACAAAGATAGTAGACACGTAATGAACTTGGTGCAAACGTTGAAGCAGCGTGTTGAAGTCGCTTCTGGATTTGAATTGGGTGAGATATCACCTGTACAAGTTACTGAACCACCTAGGGATGTTGGTCATCTGTCATTAAGTACAAAACCTCATACTATCCTAACATCCTCAACCACACCGGCTAACTCCTTGACAACTGAAACGGATTCATCAGATTCAGAGTCGTTGTCGGCAAATGTTGCTAAAACTGACCCTGCAAATGTCACAATCCAGCGGTCACCCAAACAAATTCACCCCACTACAAAGGAATGTGGTATCACTCACAATATAAGTATGCAGGAGATGAAACAAAACAGAAAACGTAAGATAGACTTGGTGACAGTGGAGGCCGTCGAGCAACATGTTGGAAAACTGCTAGATCAAACCGCCCAAATTCTTGGTGGCAAGTCCTCCTACTTGTGTATGATGGTTATTTTAATGAACATACTCATAACTTTGGTCTGGTTTGCTCTTTTTCAGTTACTACGTCTACATTGGAGCGTTTTGTTCGGGAGCATGGGAGATTCAGGTGGCCCGTGCCAAAGCATAGCAAAATAAGCGATTTTGTTACCAACCCAAAGCTGTCACAAGTATTATGGTCAGAGAAACACTTGCAACATTCTTTACCGCGGAGTGTGGGGCATGCTTCGGACACTGGGCTGTTGACAGTGAAAGCGAGTTTTAAAGGTGATATTATAAAGTTCCCATTTTCTGTTTCATCCGGGTTGGTGGAACTGGAAAAGGAAGTGGCAAAAAGGGTGAATCTAAAGGGTCAAAAGCTTAAGCTAAAATACGAGGATGAAGATAAAGATTTGGTGCTTATTACCTGTGACACTGACTTGGAGTCTTTGGCTGGTTACACCACTATCGAATTACTTGTCTACCTGGCTGATGATGATCAATTAGCATTTGAACATCACACAGTGAGTAAAGCAGATTGATCCATTGCACGTCTCCGCAAAGGGATTGGGTAAATCGAAGCTTAAACTGGGCTGGATTCAAGAGGCAATGACAGCCGGTGGAAGCAAGATTCAAACCTGAGACCTTTGCTAGAGGAATCATCTTTGAAGGTTATGATTGTTGTGTTTGTAATATGAAGTCAAAGAAGTGTGTTTGTAATATGAAGTCAAAGAACAAAGTAGGTCCTGAATGTTTTATTTGTAATACGAAGTCAAAGAATGCAAAAACATAATCAACATAATGATCCAAGAATATCTAATCTATACTCGCAGTATGTTAAATTTGATGATTACATAGCATCTATGAAAAAAGTAGTCTTTGTTCAACGTTGACATGACTGTATATTCTATTGACAATGTATATGATCATATGAGACCATGGGGTATGGGGGTCGCCCCGTCCCGGTTCGTCCCCCACGTCGCACACCGCCCCCCGGGCTCGTCGAGGCTCTCCCGGCTTCTCCAAGCCGTTGGAGACGAGGCAAAAATGTGGGCCCCCCTTAATTAATGCCGTTGACTAACGGCTAGTTTTAAAAAAATAATTATTTTAAAACCTATAAATACCCCTTCATTTAACCATTTTTATACAAAAATTTACCCACTCTCCAAACAACCCCCTTTACAAAATAATCTTCTCTAAAAAATAGACAATGTCATCTTCCTCTTCGTCGGGTTCGACGGATATCAGAGAAGCCGTAAAATATTTTATAAACATGGTGGTAGCCACGACACAACTAATTCTGGAAGAAGAGGAGGAGGAGGTTTCGTCACAACCACGAAACAGGAACCCGACCATCAACTAAGACCGAGAAGGTTAGTTTTATTTTATATTTTATAGCGTTGCATTATTTTTATAAGTTATATATGTGTTACTATATATTACTTGCCACATCGTATAGGTGCTCATGAAAGATTAGTCGCCGATTACTTTGCCGACGAACCGTTGTACTCGGAGACTATGTTTAGACGCCATTTACGAATGAGTCGACGACTGTTCTTACGTATAGCCGACGATTTAGCCTCCTATGACCCTTTTTTTACATTGCGATACGATGCTAGAGGCAAAAGGGGCTTCACCACCTTACAGAAATGCACTGCGGCGATTCGTCAACTGGCTTATGGGACAGTAGTCGATGCTTGAGACGAATACTTAAAGATGTCCGAAAGAACTACTAGAGAATGTCTATACAAGTTTTGCAAATTTGTGGTGAGGCTCTACAGCAAAATATATTTGCGAAAACCGAGTTACAATGAGGTACAACAATTGTATCAACACCACAAAGCAACGCACGATTTTCCAGGAATGCTCGGGAGCATTGATTGCATGCATTGGCCATGGCAGAATTGTCCTACTGCATGGCGAGGAATGTATACGCGAGGCGATCAAGGACATCCAACAATAGTTCTAGAAGTTGTTGCGTCTCATGACCTATGGATTTGGCATGCTTTCTTTGGGATTCCTGGTTCGAATAACGACGTCAACATTCTACAAAATTCCGAGATTTTTGACAATGTTATAAAAGGGACCGGTCCTGATACGGATTTACGGTTTCGGGAGTGGAGTACAGACGCGGGTATTATCTGGCTGATGGAATATACCCACAGTACTCTACAATTGTTAAAATTGTTAGGCATCCGCCAGATGAAAAAAGAAAAAAATTTGCCAAGTTTCAAGAAGCGGCGAGAAAAGATATTGAACGATGTTTTGGTGTTCTCCAACAAAGATGGCATATTATTTAAAACTCGGCACGCGCTTTTACACCCAAAAAGTTGCGATACTGTATGTATGCTTGTATTTTGTTGCATAACATGATCATCGAAGACGAAGGCCACGCAATTTGTGAGTATGACAAGAATGCGGTGGAGCAAAATAATGTTCCGGTTAGCGAAGTACAACAAGATTTAAACAGGTTCTCATTACATAACGATTTCACACATGCCAATCTTCAATCAGACTTGATCGAACACATTTGGAATCTCGAAGAAAACAACGAGTAGTTTTTTTATTTATTTGTGTTGTGTTTTTTTTAAATGTAACTTTAGTTTTTTTTTTAAATGTAACTTTAGGGTTTTTTTAATGTAGCTTTAGGATTTTATTTAAATGTAACTTATTTTTATTTTTATTTACTTTGTTTTAATTATTTAACTAAATCAAAAAAAATAATAAAAAAGGGGGGAGGACTATCCTCCACACCCTTGGGTAGTCTTCAAGGGGATGGTCTTCCACCCTTGGTGAGGTGGCGCGCCTATGTCATATTAATTGATTGTCGTTTTTTTTATTTTAGAGTTAAATGTCATTTTAGTCCTGTTGTTTGGGCTATTTTGTCAGTTTAGTTCAAATGTTTCATTTTTCATATGTGGGTCCGAAAAGGTTTCACCGTTGTCATTTTAGTCCACTGCGTTAACTTCATCCATTTTTTTCTGTTAACGAGAAAGACAATTCGGTCATTTTATATGGCCGAATTTCACTTTTAGTTAACAGAATTACATATAAAATGACCGAATTGCCCTTCTCGTTAATAGAAAAAATAGATGAAGTTAACCCAGTGGACTAAAATGGCATCGGTGAAACCTTTTTGGACACACAGACAAAAAATGAAACCTTTGAACTAAACTGGCAAAATGACCCAAACCACAGAGACTAAAATGACATTTAACTCTTTATTTTACTTTTAAACCTTCAACTTCATTGATATACGTGTTTAGCCCCTTTGTTTTTAGAAAAGAAAACTTTCTTTTTATTGGTTAACTTTGTTTATATGCGTGTTTAGTCCCTCTGCTTTAACTTTCGGTAGTGTACATGTTTAGTCCTTCTACTTTTATTCCTTTTAGTATTTCATCTTTTAGCCTTTTCACTTTGCTACCATAACGAATCAACCCGAGGGAATAGTGATTGTTAGCTATTAGTGGATAACCGCTACTACTTTTGGACTTTAATAAAGTTACTTTATAATTCCTAAACTTTATTAAAACAAAAATTCTTTGACACGCGTATTTTTATTTATGTCTAATTTTTATTGAGATCGTGTTATGAGTAGTATGTATAAATAATCGAAACACACGCATGCATGTTATTAAACTGAGAAATATTTTGCTTACTGCTCTGCAATGCGGCAGGGGGTAAACTAGTAATATACATGCATCAACCATTCATCTGTTCCCCCTCCGTTTGCAAATCGCTACCCCCTTGCTAGTGGGAGCGTTTTGTTGTTAATAAAAGATGGTGTTCGAAAAAAAAGAGCACCACCACCACAACCACCACTCTCCGGCCATCGTCGCCGCTGTACGGAAAAAACTGCCAGGGCTTCTCTCTATTTTCCCTCCATTCTCTTTAACAACAACCGCCGCTAATGATATGATATTTATATAGGTATTCTCTCATATTCCATCAACGAATCAGTGCTGAATGATCCGTGTGGTTCTAAATTCGTTTTGCACGGGTCAATTTTGTATTAAGCTAGGCTAGCTATGTTTTTTATTCATGTCGTTTGTTACATGTCTTGTAGACAGGTCTTTCATCTGACATCTGCTGATTCTTTCCAAACCCAAACTTTCCTTTCTTGGACTTCTGGGAGTGATCATCCTCCCTCTTTCTCTTCCCGTCAGTCTCAGTTTTGACCGACTTCTGCCTCGCTTCATCCTGAGTGAGGGAAAAGGATAGGTCCACAACAAACCTAAAGGTGGTAGGCTTTGATGCCTTCACCATTCCTTTAATTTCAGGTGCTAGCCCACCTATGAAACGCGCAATGCGTTTTGATTCTAGAGTAATCAAATATGGAACCAGCCTTGACAATGAGTTGAAGTTGGACACATACTTCCGACAGTCAAGGTTCTTCATGGTGAGAGTTAGAAAATCTGACTCCACCTTTTCCACTTCATGTGGTGAACAGTATGTCTCTTTTATCACGTCCACAAATTTGGACTATTCCAAATTATACAGGGAAACCTTCCCTGTAGATTGAATCATTGCCTTCCACCAGGTCAGGGCATCGCCCTTGAACGACTGGGAGACATACTTCACTATATCCTTATCAGCACACCCGCTGATATCCGTCACTATTTCCATCTCATCTAGCCATTTCATGGCGTCAATAGCTCTCGTTTCCCCATTAAAGTCTCGTGGCTTGCACGACACAAAGTATTTATATGTGCACCCGTCTTTAGAAGAACAGGACTTTTCTTTGAAAATTTGTCTTGGCTCACTCCTCGCAGTTGAGGAATAGTGTGAGCTCTCCCTTTTGTGTGCAGAAGAATGTGGAATAGAATGGGACTTAAGTTGAGTAGAACTCGAACCTTTATAATTAGCTATGAAATCATTCATAGCTTTGCCGACCTCGGCGGCTATTAAGGCCTGAAGGTTAGCTCCTTCGACTTCGCGGACATTGTTTAAATCATCATTGAGCCCGCCGTTAGCGCCATCCGAATTTGGATTCGCCATAACTAGAAGCTTTGTACTATAAGCCAAATCATACGAAGCAATAAACGAGAATTAAATAAAACTAAGCATGCATACACATCGAACCGATAATCAAGTTGACTACTTTCATAAAGAATACATAAATAATCAAACATCCATAATAAACATTAAAACTTTAACACCCCATTCATCTTAATCTAGGTAGTTAAAATTATTTAGCCAAGAAACATAATCAAGAAAAAGAAACAAGTCTCAAATAATAAATAATCCATAGTAGCAAGTTTGAAAAACACAAAGTTATTAAAACTGACTAACTATTTGCAAACCGAACTAGAATCTTGAACCGTGAAGCTTAAATCTCGAACCAATAATCTTTCTCTTCAACAAAATCGTTCCTTTTCGTATCTCCTGTTATGCGTTCTTCTTTTTCGATACCTTCTGTTCGTATTGTCGCCTCCAAAGAAAATAATAATATCTCCTTGTATCTCGAATTAGTGGTGCACAAATCGGGTTTTTTTAAAAACCAGTTCCGGGTATGGAACCGGGTTCGGGTAGGATCGGGTTTTACAAAATCGGGTTTTTTAAAAACCAGGTCGGGTCCAGGTTTTCTACCAAAAATGTATACCCTATATACCCGGGTTCGGGTAGGGTTCGGGTCGGGTTTTATAAAACCCGGGTATTATAATACCCTATTTCTGGGTTCGGGTCTGGTTCGGGCATTCATCGGGTAGGGTTCGGGTATGCATCGGGTTGGGAAAAAACCCGCACCGGGTATTAAAAAAAACCCGACCGGGTATTAATGTTTCTTTATATGTTTTAGTCGATGGTGCCTATTGAAATTTTAATGACATTTTTAAATTTAAATTCGATAGTGCTAGATCGAAGGAATAGTCCTGATTTGAATCCTTTTGGATTACATAAACAACAATATATTTTATTTGGTATGTTATGTTTTAACCAAGTTCCATCAATTTTTCATTTTTTTGTATTAGACAAACACCAATGGATCTTTCCAGCAAATAGAGGGGAATAATGACCAAATACTTCAAATATCATTAGAAACCTAATAATTAAACAAGATTACATCAAAGTGCATGCATAATTTTGTTAAATCATAAGAACTAGAAGTCTTAATGCTTGAAAACATAGATAAAATAACATAGATAAAAAAACATAGATAGGACTTGAATCGTCTTCGCTTCTTGATCTTCTTCTTTTTGGTCGTCTTCGTTTTTTGATCGTCTTCGTTTAGTCTTCTTCTAGTGGGCTTGACATTCCCATTTCAACCTCTTCCTCGTGTATATCCGTTTCAACGCCATTTTCATCTTCAAGTGACTCCACATGTTGAATCTGCTCCGCCACATCCAAATAGTCCTTCAAGCAAATACACATTTCAACCGACTCGGGACTAAGCTTCGTCCTCCTTAATGAAATGACTCGGCCACTAAAAGAAAAGGCGGGCTCCGAAGCTACCATGGAAGCTTGGACACTTAGTAGATCACGGGCCATTGTGGCTAGAACTGGAAATTGGGGTTCATTTTCTTTCCACCAAGCCAAAATGTCAAAATTATCAAATTCTTCTTCGGAAGTGGCGAATGCTAAAAAATCCGATGCAATATATCTCCCGAACTCGCTACTTGGGGTGTTACCACGAGCTCGTTTAGCATTGTCACTTCGCAAAGTATTAAACAAACAAATTTTTAAATTTCTATTACGGCTTGTTGAACTACCACTAGAAGAACCCACATTTTCATAAGCTTGATGAACTTGTGAACTTAATTGACCATATTTTGCGTAATAAACATCAAACAACTTTTCAAATTGTTTGTTAAAACTTGCTTGCGTTTTTGGCACAAAATTAGGATCTTTTTCTTGCAAATCCAAAGCAAAACATATTTTCTCAATCAATGTTTCCACACCTCCTTTGTTTACGTATGGGTTTAGAGCGGTCGAACAAGTAATAACGGGAGGCATACTTCAAAATACTTTCTAAACTTTTCTTTCATCGGCTTCATCATTTTAACAAAAATCGGACCTTTATATTCCAAATCTTGAAGCGTTGTTGCCATTATGAAAAGTTGATTAAGAACTTCGCAACTTATGGGATAATAAACTCCCGATAAAAACTTTGTTGCACTTTTAAAAACCCCAAGCACATCGATTAGAGTTTCAATAATAGCCCAACTAGACGGCGGGAATGATTCAACCTCCATTTCGTCTCCAAGCAAATCATGAAAAGCAATCAAACAATCCTTTTGTTTTATAGCGCTTTCTGTAACACCCCAAATTTCGTATGCTATAAAACAATATTATTTGGTGATGCTAAATAACGGAAGACGGTAACGGTAAAACGGTACCGTAAGGAAATGATAGTAAATTGTAACATACCAAAACACGAATTTTAAGATTTCGTTAGAATGACACTATGTTCAATTAAATAAATATAATAACCAAGTTATTTAACTTGGTTAAATGTCTAACTAAACAACCAAAGGAAGGAAATTGCTACAATTGTGATCAAGTAACAACTATAGGGGCCAAGGTTGTTAAAAAGAGGAAAGCTATATTAATTAAAAAATATAATTAAAACCCAAAAACACACACTCAGTGTGTGTGTGGGTGTCTACGTACGACCAGGAGAGGAGAAGAAAGGGGTTCAAACCCTAGATCACAAAATTCATCAAATTGAAAGGGGATTTAAGGGCTAAATGAATGCATGAACCAAGAAAGTCGATCACCTAAGTGTTTCTAACATCAAGTAAGTCGAATTTGGTGTTTTGGTGATGTTTGATTAAGTGGGTTTTGTGTAATCCGAAAGTATAGTGTAAGATTAAACATGAATGTTTGTTATGATGAATGTGTAGATGTTAAAATATGTTTAATTTTGACTATGATGATGATTTGGGAAAAACCCATTTGTATTATAAGTGAAGATGATGATAAAGATGATTATTCATGATCAATAGATGTGAATTGTTGATGGATCATGTTGTATGTAATGAGTAATTTTAGTTAATTTGAATATAGTATGAAGGTTATATGATCCTAGTTGAATTTGATGATCTATGCTATGAATTAGGAGGATTATGCAATAGAATACTTGCACATTAAGCTTTGCATGTTGTATGCACACCAAGTGTTTGATAAAATGCATAGGTGAGATTTTGGAAGAGATTTGATGAAAAAGAATCTGTCCAGAAAGTTATAGCCGAATTTAATCGGCTGTAACCGGGTCAAATCTGGTCAAAAACTGATGTTTATTGAGTTTGTGATGAACTTTCAGGAAAAACCTTTCAAACCCAACTGGATTTGCATTTTTTCGACGAAAAATGAACGTTTTATGAATTTTTCTGTATCGAAGGTTCAGGCTGCGTTTTCTGGAAGAATTTGCAGCCCATTACGAATGTCATAACTCAATTTAGGAATTCAGTTATGATCTCAAATTTTTACTATAGGTAGCTTCAGGTGATTCCAAAAATCTCCAACTGGAATTTCGTCAATCGGATAAACGAGGAATTTTAAACGAATTTTTCCGTAAGCTGCAGTCAGAAGTGACGAATCTAATTGCAGCTTAGTAAATGAATTTTTATAATTTTTTGGTAGAGAGTTAGACTCTAAAAATTTAACACAATGATAACCTCTCCGAAGGGCACGTCACATAAAAATATTGTAATTTTTGCAAGCTCGTAAGTACAGTAAACGGACGTCACAAAACAGCCTATTTTCAGTGAATTGAGCTATACATGTTAGTGAATGATTAATTAATGAAAGTAATGTGACTAAGTGGTTATATGTTTATCGGATTGGAAGTGTGTATGATTGACAGTTGACTTTTTAGAAAGTCAACAATGTATGAATAATAAGGTTAGACTTCCTAACACTATTGTGAGAATAAAGAGATCATGTGAATATTTGCTAGATTATTATATGACGAACATGACGGTAAGTTGAATTGGTTATGTTATGAATGATGTGATAATGGATCTATGCCATATTATGTTAGCAGTTGCCTACTAGTAACGATCTATGGCATTACGAATTGTAAATTGTATGTATTGTTATGTAATCATTGGTAATTATGCATGTATGAATGTATTTAATTTAATGTATGGTGGAATGTGTACTATAACACGCGTATGTGGTATATAGAATCATGTGTAGAATTTCTCGATGTATGAATAAAGTAATTGATAATATGAGTTATAACGTTTGCTAATAATGACATGTAAACGTGGACATGAAAGGATAGGTACATGCCATTTTGGGCGCGAACTCGGGAGGCAACGAGACGAACATATGGAATACGTATCAACTACTTACGGGTCAAGGTAAGTGCTTCTTGCACTTAATAGTTGTATGCAGGAACATAGGTTTATTGTTTGCAGGTTCTTGTACTTGTATACGTAGAACATCTTGTGGTTTAATGTGGAACTTATATGAGAATATTAAAGTATGAAATGTTAAATTGGAGGTATTCATAGGAGAATACCATGGACCAGGGAATCATAACCCACGAGTATGGTAAGTATCTATATCATAGATTTGAAACTATTTAATTGGTAAGATGAATTCAAGTCATGGGTACATGACTTGCCTGGTGATTATTATGTTTTTTTAACTAAGGGTAGAATTTTAGATGTGTTGATAACGGTTAATCTAATAAAGAGTTGTTGATGTATTAAAAGTCGAATTAGTACGTGGCTTCCAAACCACAATCTTAATAAATGGGATGCTTTGGATTAAATAAGTACATATGCATATGATTCCAAGTTGTGTACAAATATCATAACCATGATGTTTATTTAGTAAGTGGATTAGATTACAGTGGTAACTGGTTAAACTATTGTCTCGAATTATTTAACTTGGGGTAAGCAAGTAGATTTGGGTCACTTGATCCACATGAATGAAAAAGATTTGGATTCTGGCTAAGTAAAGCATTAATGAAATCTTTGGATCTGCTAGAAATAAATATTAATGGTCTAATAGTTGAATGAGATTTTTATCACAGGTGGCTTAATTGTGAATTCTAGCGGAGGTTGATTCACAAGTTGGAAGCGATAGTTGACTATGAAATTAATGGAGTCGAGTTCGTTGGAAGTTTGTGAAAAATATAGATCAGAATCCACCTATTTGAGTTATCTAATATATATTATATATAGAACTCATAACGTGCATGTTGGGTTTCAGGTATAATGGGAACTAGAGGTTCGCGGACTGATGAATGGAACAAGGTTTGGCGAGAAATTCGAGATCGGGTCAGCAATGTCAGTTCGTCCATCCGTCAGGTTATATCGCCGACTTAGACGGGTCATCATGTTTTACTTGCCTTTTTAGGCATTCGGTAGTTTTAAACCGTGTAAGCTTCATGAGTCAGACGTAGTGTCTTGTTTTGTTTATGTTCAAGTTTAGAGTTGTAAAATGGATTGTAAACAGGTTTTGTTACCGTAACGGTTATCCGTATTACGAACGGGTTATGCCGAAATTTTATAAAAATTGGTATGAAACATGTAAGTGTTTAAATGATGGTAACTATCAAATGAAGGTCAAGACACTATAATTGTTTCTAGAAATTGAAGCTAAAAAAATGAGCCTACATTCCGCATAGTAAGAATGTTTTAGAAAATTTATGGACGTTATACTTTCAAACATGCTACAAGTCGAATTCCATCGAGTCGCTACGTCCCAATTCGCACCCAAACTTTTAACACCTGATTCTTTACAATATTTTCTATATCGCATATATATTCCCTTGTTAGTAGCAAAAATATCTTGTAGCATTTGTTTAAATTTTTTTCTCAAATCCACAATTTCATTTAAACCGTCTTGCACAACTAAATTGATAACATGTGCCACACAACAGCTATGAAAGAAAAACACCGTCGCAAGTCGGTTTATATCTTAACTTTAGTTGTGTGACCGCGGCGGTGTTGTTGGATGCATTATCAAAAGAGATAGCAAACAACTTGTCACCAAAATTATAACCATCGATTACTTCTTTTAAAAGTTGAAACAAATTGTTTGCGGTATGTGGATAAGGAAATAACTCAAAAGCAATCGTACGCTTTTGCATTTGCCACGTAGAGGGATCTAACCAATGCGCGGTAACACAAAGGTACGATTCAGGTAACCCATGAGGTGCCGACCAAACATCGCACGTCAAATTCACACCGGTTTTTAAACTTTGAAAAGTCGAAAACAATTGTTGTTTTGCTTGTTTCCACGCTTTTAGACAATCACGTCAAAGAGTAGTGCGACTTACTTGGTTATAACGTGGTTGTAGAACTCTTTGGATGAGTAAATAATAACACCAAACATCTCCAACCACTCTCTGTTTTTTTTAAATGTCTTCAAAGATTGTTGTACAGTAACAAATGTCACATCAAGTGCAGGCCCCCTTAGCTATATAACCGGGTATAAAAAAAACCCGGTTCCAGGTATTTATAAAAACCGGTTCCGGGTATTTATAAAACCGGGTTTCGGGTATAAACCAGGTATAAAAAAACCCGGTTCCGGGTTCGGGTTTTAGATCAGATATGAATACCCGGTCCCTACCCTATGGGTAGGGTCAGGTTCGGGTTCGGATATAGAAAACCTGGTTTTTATAATACCCGATTCCGGGTTTTTTTCCGGGTCCAAATACAGTTTTTCACGTTATTAAAGCCCTTGCGGATTTCTAAAGGCATATTGCCTCACCGCACGTTCCTCTCACAACCCAATCTCACAATAAATTTGGGAAATAACTAGCAATGACAAAGATGGTAATTATGTGGATTTAACGAGGGCAATAGGGTAATTTCACTGTCCATTCATGCCCTCTATGGCCTATGGGTCTCCCCCTTCATTCAATATAAACTTTCTTCTGATGAAGTAGGCCCCACAAAGAAAACCAAATATATGGCAGTCAACTCTCGATCAAGAAATTGGAAAAGAGAAATTCCATACGTAAGTTCTTTTTTTCTTTTTGTCAACACATGAATGAATTAATTCAAGTTTGAGCTATTTTTAAATAGCTTTTCTTTATTGCTATTTTTAAAGCTATTTTTAACTTTAGCCCTCTGACTTTTAAAGCTACAACATCATTTTTAAAGCTTTTCTTTATTGCTATTTTTAAAGCTATTTTTAAATTGGAAAAGAGAAATTCCATACGTAAGTTCTTTTTTTCTTTTTGTCAACACATGAATGAATTAATTCAAGTTTGAGCTATTTTTAAAGCTATTTTTAAATAGCTTTTCTTTATTGCTATTTTTAAAGCTATTTTTAACTTTAGCCCTCTGACTTTTAAAGCTACAACATCATTTTTTAAGCTTTTCTTTATTGCTATTTTTAAAGCTATTTTTAAATAGTTTGAGCTATTTTTAACTTTAGCCCCTCAAGTTTTATAAGCTATTTTTAAATAGCTTTTCTTTATTGCAATTAAACCCTCTGACTTTCAACTTTATTTATTCTAAACTCTCGGTTCCTTGTAACTAGGGGTGCAAACAAGCCCGAGCCGAGCCCGAGCTCGACCAGGGTCGAGCTCGTTTAACATATGAAAGCTCGAGCTCGAGCTCGGCTCGAAGGTAATTTTTCAAGCTTGAGCTCGGTTCGGGCTCGACTCGTTTAGTATTTATTAATTAATTTATATTAATTATAATTATTATTATAAATATAATTTAGTTATTTTTTTATATTTATATAAATGATAATTATTATTATATAAATATATGTTTAATATATTAATAAAAAAATATATAAACAGAAAGCTCGATTAGGCTCGCGAGCCGGCTCGAGCTCGATATGCGAAGCTCAAGCTCGGGCTCGTTTACTAAACGAACTTGTTTTTAGGCTCGGGCTCGGGCTCGTTTAAGCTCGGCTCGTTCGAGCTTTTTTTCGAGCCGAGCTCGAGTAGCTCGGCTCGTTTGCACCCCTACGTTTAACCCATTTGTATTATATATATTTTTTTCAAAATGTGTTTTTATGTTTGATTGGGTATATTATGAAATAATTAAATTGAGAAATCGACATAAGTTTTATAATTAAAATATAATTGTTTATATACATTTTATTTTTTTGTGTAAATTTTATTTTTGAGAATATTAATATGGGTAAAAAAACAAAAAGAAAAAAAACCAGGCTAAACGGGTGGTGTTATTTATGTGTATGCCCCGATTTTCAGGTTCAGAATTGTGTAAAATTTTCGGGTTTAGCAACCTACGAATACGACCCGTTACTAGGATCCAAACCTCCTTTAAGAGCATCTTTAATGTCCTGAATCTTGGTGGTAACCAACTCCACAAATCCACGAATACGACCCGTTACTAGAATTTGGTGTGGTGTTAATGAGTCATGAGTAACCGGGATTAATCAAATCCAAGGAAATTAGACCAAAAAGTTAATATGATACAACAGATGGCTTGTTAAATATGGTTGAACCAGGACCATGTTTACCCAAAACCATAGTGGGGCTAACCATGTACCCTACATGGTTCCACCTCTGCACACACATAGCCGAAACATGATCGGCCGGGATGTTTTCTCTTATATGTATCTATCAAAACACCACCCAATATTACATATCTACCACCCTTTCATCCTTAATTCCAACCATATATATAACCTCCCATTATATGCATTCTAACTCACTTACCTTCCATACTCAACTGCCTAATTAATTTCTTACATGTCGAGAAGATCCGGAGGAAGTACTCCAAGAATCAGCGACGACCAGATCATCGAACTCGTCTCCAAGTTGCAACAACTTCTTCCCGAGCTTCGAAACCGCCGTTCCAACAAGGTATTTTTTGTTTATGTTTATGACACATGGTTTGTTAAGAAACTGTTGGACTAGGGTTTTTTTTATTCTTAATCCTATCTAGGGGTGCAAACGAGCCGAGCCGAGCCGAGTCCGAGCTCGACTAGGCTCGAGCTCGACCAGGCTCGAGGACCAGGCTCGAGCTCGAGCTCGAGCTCGGCTCGATTTGAGCTTTATTTCTAAAGCTTGAGCTCGGCTCGAAGGTAATTTTTCAAACTCGAGCTCGGCTCGGGCTCGACTCGTTTAGTATTTATTAATTAATTACCCTATATATTAAAATTTGAAATGAATGAACAATAACATCACTAAGTTATGAGTAAATGGTATCGGGTACCAGTACCGATATCAAATTTACTAAATACGGTGTATTTTCGGTACCGGTTCGGCAACGGTATTCATAGGTTTTTACCCTTAAATACTGGTGCCGTACCAGTACCGACCGGTACTGAACCGTACCAGCATATTCGGTACCTGTACCCACTTTTGGGGATTTTGGTTACGGTATTTTCGATACCGGTTGGTACCGAGCTCATCAAATTCTGTCGAATGCAAGTAATTGCACCGTTTAGATTACTTTTATACACACAGTAAGTAAAATTTATTTCGTTTGAATGAGGTTTTATATACACAACTTATTTTGCTTTCTTTTTTATCTTTTTCTGTAATGAATGAATTGTAGCATGTAAAATTAACTTGGATATTTAGATTATTGATGAGCAAATCGTATCAAATCCTGTAATCAAACCGGTATCGTATCGGTACCAAATTTACTATACCAAATCATTTTCAGTACCAATTTGGTACCCACCTTTTGGCGTTTTCAGAATCGTTACTTTTGGTTCGACACCAGTCTAGCACCATACCTTTATTTATTTATTTTTACCTTCAAATACCATACCGTATTTTACTGAGTATTTTCGGTGCCGGTACCTAATTTCGAGATTTTCCAGATCGGTACTTTCGGTGCCGTTACCGGTACCGAGCTCATCTATATTTTAACGTGTTAGCACCATAATAACTGAACTGAAAACAACTGAATTTCCAACGTATAGGACGTGTGGGTCCTATTATTATTATATATTAGGTTATTTAAATTCGTTTTTTAGGACGGAGTGACTATCCTTATCACGTCATTTTTATTTGTGTTTTGATATTCGGTATCCGCTTGCTATTGCTGACACGCGTTTTGCAGTCATTGGGCCCCCCCGCAACGCGCGGGTGGAAAATCAACTAGTTCATATTAATTATAAATATTATTATACATATAATTAAATTATTTTTTTATATTTATATAAATGGTAATTATTATTATATAAATATATGTTTAATATATTAATAAAAAATATATAAACAGAAACCTCGTTTAGGCTCGCGAGCCGGCTCGAGCTCGATAAGCGAAGCTCGGGCTCGGGCTCATTTACTAAACGAGCTTGTTTTTTAGGCTCGGGCTCGAGCTCGTTTAAGCTCGGCTCGTTCGAGCTTTTTTTCGAGCCGAGCTCGAGTAGCTCGGCTCATTTGCACCCCTACTTGTAACCGTGTTAGCTCGATTCAGTACTCGATCAAGAATCTTCAATATTTCTCGATTTTAGCTCAAAACTTCACGAACACCTGTAAAATATAAATTTAGCAAAACAGAACAAAATCGACTCGAATACTAATACAAATACATTAAAATATTATACAAAATACATATGATAAATAATATGGTTTACACCATATCAAAAATCCCCACACTTACTCTTTTTTCGTCCCTGAAAAAAAAATATATGCTACGAAATCATAGTCAAAATAAATATTCAGTCTCAAAAATTAAATTATTGGGTTATTGGATTTTAATAATCCTAAGTTTCACCTGTTGGCCGATAATAATCCCAATTTTAAAAATTTCCTCCAATGATCTCAACTTGTAAAAGTTTGGCCGCCATTGATTCTTTTCAAATACATAATAATTTGTTCTACTCAATAGATTCAATTACACATAGAGACTCCTTAATTGATTTAAGTGCACCTATGTTAGAAAAGGATCAATGGCGGCCAAACTTTTACAAGTTGGGATTATTGGAGGGAATTTTTAAAGTTGGGATTATTATCGGCCAGCAGGTGAAACTTAAGATTATTAAAATCCAATAACCCTAAATTATTTAATTACAAATTGTTAGTTGTAAATAGTTGAAGGACCTAGTTGTTAACTAGAGGTCTCTACATGTAATTATAGGTGTCCCTACATGTAATTAATATTTACTTGTTGGTCCCTCCTTCCCCTATAAATAGAGGGATCCTCTTCATTTGTAAATACACTTTTCATTTAATACAAGTTCAGATTTCCTTTCCATTTCATACCTGTCTCTTTTACATGGTATCAGAGCTAAAGGTGTCTTAGCTCAAGAATATCCTCATTCGGGTGACCATTTCCGGCTCTCAGTTTAGGAAGTTCGTAGTATGCTCTGTGGTTGCAGCTTAGTCTGACCTTCCACATCAGAAACGGATTTTCTCCTTCATACCATTTCCGGTCACCACCAGTTCTGTCCTAAAAACCGTTCCAGATCCGTTCAAACACACCCATTACTTCAGCTCACATCAAATCTGTTCCAACACCCAAAACCTCCACAACCCGTCACCTACTTTTTCAGATCTGTTCTTTTTTCCGGCGAGTTAACATACACCGCCACCACCATTAAACTCGTCATCGCCCGATCTACAAAACCCCCAAAAACGCGCCGCCATCTGACCTGCCATGCGCCCCCACGCGCCGCCCAGACAATTGCCGCCGTACATCACGCGCCGCACGTGACGGCGCGTCAGCCATCGTCCGGCCACCCCCTTTTTCCAGTTCAGTCGGAATTCCCTCCCCGTCCATCCCGTCAGGTTAATTTTTCGATCCGAGAATTTTTTCGTTCCTGCCTCGTTTAGCGTGTTTGTATTCCAGTTCAGATTTTTCGAGGTTACTGTTCACCTGTCCTGTTCCAGATCTGATCTGCCAAGTTTCAGATCTCACCTCCTCATCCAGATCCCGGGTTACTGTTCATCGCAGTACTGTTCATCCGTTGTTACTGTTCATCCGGTACTGTATTTTTCAGCTTCGTCGGAATTTATTTCCGGTCATTTCCGTGAAATCGGTTTTCCGATCTGAGCAACTTTCGTTTGCTGCCTCGGTTCGCGTGTTCGGGTTTCATCTCAGCTTTCCGCTTTTCTGCTTGAACATCTTTTCAAATGGGTGACGAACGAAATCACACCATTACATGCACCAATGAGGAGTATGATTTGCTTCAACGGTTCCTTGCTTTTTGGTCATCGAGTCCTCAAACCAACTCAGTACAATCAGGTACGTTTTATGGCTTTGACTTATCCTGGATTATTGATTCTGGAGCTACTCATCACATGACTGCGAATCAAGAAATTCTCACTAGCCTTCATAATACCTCTTGCTCACTAGTTAAACTTGCAGATGGTTCCTCGTGCCCCGTACGCGGCATTGGATCCATTCAGAACCCAGATAGCCTAAACCTGTCTTCTGTTCTTCTTGTTCCTAACTTCCCTGCCAGTCTTTTATCTGTCAGTCAGATTACTAAACGAAATAATTGTTCCGTTACCTTTTATCCTACTCATTGTACCTTTAATGAACTAGGTACTAACCGAGTAATTGGTACCGGCCTCGAATCAGAAGGTCTCTATCGAATGTCTTCATTGTCGCATCACAAAGCAAACATCTGTGAGTCTAGTATCTTTGAAACTCATTGTCGGTTAGGCCATCCCTCAGTAGCCGTCCTACGACAAATGAGACCTGGCATCTCTATTCCCGATAACTTCCATTGTGAGTCATGTCAGCTCGGTAAACATACTCGACGTCCTTATCCCCCAAAAGTGTCAAGCCGAACCACTTCCATATTTGAACTTGTCCATTCAGATGTATGGGGTCCATGTCCAGTTAAGACTACATTGGGCTTTCAATACTTTGTTACTTTCATTGATGATTATTCCCGTGCCACATGGGTTTACCTATTGAAATCCCGTAGTGAAATCAACTCAATCTTTCGTGAATTCCATGCATATGTCAAGACCCAGTTCAAAACATCCATCCAAACCTTACGCATCGATAATGCTAAAGAATATATGTCCACCGATTTCTCTACATATCTCAAATCACAAGGTATTATTCACGAGACTTCTTGCGCATATACATCTCAACAGAATGGTGTTGCTGAACGCAAGAACCGCCATCTGTTGGATGTTACTCGCACACTCATGATTCATGCTCATGTTCCTCGTCAATTTTGGGGTGATGCTGTTCTTACTGCGGCTTATCTGATTAATCGTAAATGGTCAAACCCCGTTCTCTGTCTTATTTCCTAGAGGAACTCCATTTCCTCTTGAGCCTCAAATTTTTGGATGTGTAGCTTATGTCCATGATCATCGTCCCGGAGTCCCTAAAATCGACCCTCGAGCCATTCGTTGTATCTTCGTGGGTTACTCACGTGTCCAGAAAGGTTATCGGTGTTATAGTCCTTCTCTTCGTCGATATTTTACCAGTGCTGACTTCACCTTTGATCAGTTGTGCCCTTTCTTTCCAGAATCTTCCATTCCAGTTTCTGGCCTGTTTCCTGATCCTGATATACCTGAGTCTCACATCATTCCTACCTTTCCTGTGTCACCTATTCCCTCTACCCCTTCGGTCTCAGACACCACAGTTCCAGCTCCTCTAGCTTCGGGCCTTCCAACAGATCCTCCACCATTACTCTTCACAAATGCTAGGCGAGGTAAGGAATCAACAACAGAGACTCTTGATTCACAACCAGCCTCTACATCTGGTACGTCCACAGTTCCACCACCTGACACTGAACCTGTTTCACCATTACCAGAAACCGTTACCTATGATCCTCCAGGTGCACCGTATCATGATATACCTATTGCCTTTCGAAAAGAACCTAGACATGCCACCCGTTATCCCATCCAGGATTATGTTGCTTATACTCACCTATCCATGGAGTCTCATGCCTTCACCACTTCACTTGATTCCTATCCGATTCCCAAAAATGTGATGACATCTCTGGCTCATCCAGGATGGCGTCAAGCCAGGGAAGACGAGATTGGGACCTTACGGGCCAATCAGACTTGGGATCTTGAACCACTTCCTCCTGGTAAGCGTGTTGTTGGTTGTCGTTGGGTTTTCACAGTAAAACTTAACCCTGATGGTTCGCTACATCGTCTGAAAGCTCGTCTGGTACCTAAAGGTTATTCTCAAGCTTATGGTATTGATTATGACGAGACTTTCTCCCCGGTTGCCAAGATGCCCTCTGTGCGTATTTGTATTGCTCTTGCTGCCATTCATCATTGGCCGCTCCACCAGCTTGATGTCAAGAACGCCTTTCTCAATGGTGTTCTTGAGGAGGAGGTTTATATGGAGCAGCCACCTGGGTTCATTGTTGAGGAGGAGGCCTCAAAAGTATGCAGACTACGCCGTTCCCTATATGGTCTCAAACAGTCTCCAAGGGCATGGTTTGGTCGCTTCTCTAGTGTTATGGGAGGGTTTGGGATGGTTCGTAGTGCATATGATCACTCTGTATTCTTTAGACATCATCAGGGCCGAAGGATTATTCTAGTTGTTTATGTGGATGATATCATAATTACTGGGGATGATGAAGATGGGATTACCAAGCTCAAACAGTTCCTTCAGTCTCAGTTTCAGATTAGCGACTTAGGTCGACTTCGGTACTTCCTTGGCATAGAAGTATCTCGTTCCCCACAAGGAATACTCCTTTCTCAGCGAAAGTATGTCCTTGATATGCTAACTGAGTGTGGCTTATTGGGCTGCAAACCAGTTGATAGTCCTATGCTTCCTACGAGGAAGCTCCTTCCAGAGGACGGAAGTCCAATGAAAGATCCTGAGCAATACAGACGACTGGTCGGAAAACTTAACTACTTAACTGTCACCCGGCCAGATATCTCCTTTGTCGTCAGTGTCCTAAGTCAATTCATGGCCACTCCACACACAGGACACTGGGATGCTGCTCTCCGTGTCTTAAGATATCTCAAGAGCACACCAGGCCTAGGGATCTTATATTCCGATCAGGGTCATTGTCGTGTGGGTGCTTTCATAGAAGATGGAGATGGACGTATATCTGGATTCTCAGACGCAGATTGGGCAGGCTGTCCTATTTCCCGTCGATCCACCACTGGGTACTGTGTTTTCGTTGGAGGAAATCTTGTTTCCTGGAAGAGTAAGAAACAACACACCGTATCTAGATCAAGTGCCGAATCAGAGTACAGAGCTATGGCAGATGTTACATCAGAGATGATATGGGTTCGTCGTCTTCTCAGAGAACTTGGGGTTATCTCTGAAGACTTGATGCGATTATACTGTGATAATCAATCAGCTATACATATAGCCAAAAATCAAGTGTTCCATGAGAGAACTAAACACATTGAGGTTGATTGTCACCTAATCAGAGATCGGATAGTCGGTACTCAAAAGGATCCTCCATCGATTCAGCCAATCCATGTTAGGACGGAATTCCAACTAGCGAATATCTTCACGAAACCACTCCGGAAGCCACAGATAGACTTCATATGTAACAAGTTGGGCATGATTAACATCTATGCTCCAACTTGAGGAGGAGTGTTAGTTGTAAATAGTTGAAGGACCTAGTTGTTAACTAGAGGTCTCTACATGTAATTATAGGTGTCCCTACATGTAATTAATATTTACTTGTTGGTCCCTCCTTCCCCTATAAATAGAGGGATCCTCTTCATTTGTAAATACACTTTTCATTTAATACAAGTTCAGATTTCCTTTCCATTTCATACCTGTCTCTTTTACACAAATCAAGCACATGTTAACTTACGATTGCAGGTATAGGATCCACTTAAACTCAACACCGATTCCTAGGCCCTTATCATGTTTAATTATGTTCAAGTTCGGTTAATCAACCTAGGGTCTCAGACTAAAAAGTCACGGATCCACTTGATCCCGCTTCAAGCTTATGAAATAAAAGGAACAACCAATTGGCTATTTCCTAACCGTTTTATACCAAAACTCATTTAATTTAAAATCAAAATTTTCTTTTTTTCATTCACGAGCACTAGACTTCTTTTGCGTACCTAACCCAGAGGTTGTCTCAACCAGAGTCACCATCCCCGATAGCGACAACGTGGACTTCGGTAATTTAACATTTTTTTTCTCTAACTCCACCTAAAGGAAATCTAAATCAGAGTTAACATCCCCAATAAAGATTACATAAGCCTCGTCTTTTATATCAATCTAGCTAGTGGGACCGTTTTGTTGTTAATAAAACTAGTAAGAGTAAACTTTCGTTTTACTCCTTATGTTTGGTCGTTTTAACAGTTTTGCCTCAATCCTTTAAAAATAACCATTTTACTTCCTGATCTATGAAGCTTATCTCTATTTCACTCCCCGTTCCTAACGCCATCCAATTCAATTGTTAAATCCTGGTCACATGCCTCTCACATGAGGGACATTTTAGTCTTTTCCCATCCTCCCTTATGTTATTATTAATTATATGTATATATTTACATTTATATAAATCTAATCTAATAAAAAACTCCAACTAATGCCACATGACATTTTCTTATTCAAAAATTTAACTAATGCCACATGACATTTTCTTATACAAATCATTAATAATATTATTTAATAAATATCTAATTCTAATTAATGATTATTATTATTAATAATATTATGCTATTAATACTAATAATAATTAAAATTCAAGATTGATACTTAAATTTTTTATTAAAAGAATTAATGACTATTATTAATAATATTATGCTATTAATATTAATATTAATTAAAATTCAAGATTGACAATTAAAAATATACATAAAGTTTTTATTAAAAGAATACTTCAACTTTTCTTTTAATGGCAGTTATTTATGTTTTTTTAAAACCTATGATTATAATAACTTTTAACAAATAATTATGCTTAAGTTTTTTCATATGATCTATAATTTTTATATTCCACATATTAGTTTTGGTTTCCGATTTATTACTGTATTTTACAATAATTTATGCTTAAGGTGAATATTATGAACTACTATGTTCAATCACATATTTGTAATATGATTTTTGTTTCTTTTTTAGTGAGAAGTGTTTGTATCTTCTTTATCCTTCTTTTCAGGTTGTAAAGGGTTCATGTCAAAACAGGTTATTTTTTACGGGTCAAAAAAATATGAGTCATGTTAGGCCAACGTTTCAACAACTTTTATGCATTCTATTTTTTTACATATATACATTTTGTAATGTTTGATATACTGTTTATCACTGGCGAAAAAATATTATCAAAAGTATGATATAAGATTTCTTTTTAATAAAACGATTAAAACATTAGCATTCAAATACTTTTGACACATTTGGTCATTTCACTTTTTTGTTTTTTTAAATGAAACATGTTACTCAGTTGAATCTTTTCGACAAAATACGACTCTAATTGATCGTTTCCCCTATCATATGTAAAAATGTAATTTCAATCGTATGATGTATTTAGAGATTTATAATATATATACATATACACACACAATCCGTGTAATACGCGGTTCTATAAGCTAGTATAACAAATAAAATCATTCACTTTCATCCCTGCATCTCTCTATATCTGTAACAACCCCACCCACACCATTAGACACCACCCCAACCCACCGAACAACCACCACCCCCTTCCACCATCTCCACGCGACAACCACCACCAAATACCCCTTCTCTCGTTCCAAAAATATTATTAATTTTGGCATTAGAATACTAGATTTAAACTCATTCCAACGACACAGTACAATCTAAATCCATAAGCTTCGCCATAATCGCTTCCGCTTCATCTTTCGTAATCCCTTTCTTCACATCAATCGACACTTTCTCCACCAAATCATTCGTCTCTTTTGACCCAAAATCCGTAAACCCCCTCTCCCACCTCTTTAATAATCTTAATCTTCGTGGCCGCCACCGCACTAGCACCGGCGCTGAAACCGGGCACCGAACTCACATCGGTTACAAATGGGCCGTAAGTTGAGATTGAGGTAGTCTGGTAACTCACATAAGTACAGAATCCAACAAATTAGGGGTTTTAAACTCAGATATGGGTAAACGGATCTCAACAACCGATTATCTCCAGTGCCTTCATCTCACACCCCTATAAAGATTCGTGGATTTTAGATGCTTCATTGGTAGAGGGTTTCAAATAGAGGTGGTCTGGCTGCAATGGAGGTGGCGTGTTAGTGATTTGGGTGCTTCTGACATTCTAAGAAAGAAGGGGTAGTTGGCGGTGGTTGTTGGCAAGTGGTGGTAGTGGCGGCTAGTGGTGATCAATGGTGGCCAGTGTTTATAGAGAATAGGGCTGGCAATAGATATCTGTATAAGACACGATTAGACCTGTTTACTAAAAAAGTATACAATGTGATTTTTTACTTTTTTTTTCTTGTTACATAAAACATAAAACTGTGTTATAGACATGAGATATCAAGTAGTTAAACGAGTTGTATTCATATTTAATACTTGTGTTATATGTGTCGTCAGAGACCTGTTACTTAAACCCGATTAGACATGATTTGTCAGCCCTAATAGAGAAGGTAGAGAGGGGTGGTAGAGAAAGAAGAGAGGGAGAGAAGGGTGAGAAAAAAATGATAAGTAATTTTTCTTTATAAGAGAGGATGGAAAAAGACTAAAATTCCCCTCATGTGATGGTCACGTGATCAAGTTTTAACAGAGGAATTGGATGTCGTTAGAGTCAGTGATTGAAATGGTGATAATTTGAAAACATAATGTAGTAAAATGACTATTTTTAAATGATTAATGCAAAATCGTTAAAATGACCAAATCATAGGGAGAAAAACAAAACTTAACTCAACTAGTTTTCAGTACATACAATCACAAGATTGATGACGTAAGCGGGGAATAGGGAAATCACATGGTTGGCCAAAAGTGGAGGCCAGGTTTAATTTTTTTTTCATAAAATAGTTATTTATAAGTCCCATCAAATTACGATTTTATCCCCTGTTTAAAATTACGATATTGCCCCAGCTCCAAATTAAATTTATACTTTGCCTCTCGGCTTAAATTTACGATTTTGCCCTCTGTTAAAAAATACGCTTTTGCTCGCCCTCGGTAAAAAAAATACTCTTTTACCCTCAGCGAAAATAACGTTTTCGCCCTAGTTCAAAAAAAAAATTTGTTTTCCCCCCCGGTTCAAAATTACGATTTTACAACAGTTTATTATTTTATACCTACTTTAAAATTACGGCTTTGTCCACTGTTTAAAAACGTATTTGCCCCCAGTTCACAATAAATTTATGCTTTTGCCCACAGCTAAAACTTATGAACTTCCCCTCGGTGCAAAATTACGATATCACCCTCAATTCAAAATTACGTTTTTGCCCCCATTGCAAAATAAAAAAATGGTTTTCCCCAAGCTAAAAATTAGGATTTTACCCTCGGGAAAAAAAATTGATTTTTCCCCCAAGTAAAAATAAAAATATGACTTTGCCCCCAGTTAAAAATCGTGTCAAAAAACTGCCTAACACTCTTTTTACTATTTCTTTCTAGCAAAACAATAGTACTGTTTTTTTAATTGGTTGAAAATTATTCGGCCATCGCCCCGCAAAGCGGGCTGGACATCATCTAGTTTTATACATATGTACAACTATATATTGGACCGGACTGTATTTTTCAATTTCCCTTTTTAAAAAGAATCAACACAATTAGTTTATTAATGATAAAAGATAATTCATCCATTTTATACTTATGTACAACTTGTTATGAACAAGCCAAATAGCAAGAAGATGAGAAGAGATATTGGGGAAGAAAGAGATGTTTATTATTAATGGTGTGTCATATAAAATAGAATACATTGAGTATTTATAAGAGGAAAAAAGCTTGGAGAACAAGTTGAACTATATTAGGAATTGATAATCATAATATTATTAATTATTTATAACACTCCCCCTTGGTTATCAATTCCATACGCTTAATGCTGCCTCATTAAAAACCTTGTCAGGAAAACCCAATGGGACAAAACCTTGACTAAGGGAAAAAGAGTGCAGCGCGTATTATCTCCCCCTGATGATGATCACTTAAGCTCCTTGAGTCGACGCATCCCGATCCCATGAACTAACTTCTTGAATGTTGAGGTCGGCAATGATTTAGTGAACAAGTCTGCTAAATTTTCGATGGAACGAATTTGTTGGACAATAATATCTCCATTCTTTTGTAGATCATGTGTAAAAAAGAACTTTGGCAAAATGTGCTTTGTTCTATCACCTTTGATGTATCCTTCCTTTAGTTGAGCAATGCATGCTGCGTTGTCTTCATGTAAGATTGTTGGTCCCTCTTCTCCCGAAGAAATACCACAAGATCCACGAATGTGTTGTATTACAGTCCTTAACCAAATGCATTCTCGACTAGCTTCATGTATCGCCAATATTTCTGCATGATTAGATGATGTGGCTGTGATTGTTTGCTTTATCGAATGCCATGAAATTGCAGTACCTCCACTTGTAAATAAATATCCAGTTTGAGATCGCCCAGTGTGAGGGTCAGACAAATACCCTGCATCTGCAAAACCAACCAAACCTGTTTTCGATTGATTTGTAAAATACAAACCCATATCTTTTGTACCTTGAAGGTATCTAAATATTTGTTTTACCCCATTCCAATGCCTCTTTGTTGGACATGAACTATATCTTGCCAATAAATTTACAGAAAATGATATATCAGGTCGTGTATGGCTAGCAAGAAACATTAGTGCACCAATTGCACTTAAATATGGTACTTCTGGACCAAGGATTTCCTCTCCATCTTTAAGAGGTCGGAATGGGTCTTTTTCCACATCAAGCGGCCTTACAACCATTGGGGTACTCAATGGATGTGATTTTTCCATATAAAATCTTTTTAGTAGTTTCTCTATATAAGTTTCTTGATGCACAAGGATTCCACCCTTAAGGTGTTCAATTTGTAATCCAAGACAAAACTTTGTCTTCCCAAGGTCTTTCATTTCAAATTCTCTTTTCAAGTATTCAACTGCCTTTTGAAGCTCCCCTGGAGTTCCAATTATATTCATGTCATCAACATATACGGCAATTATAACGTATTCAGATCCTGACCTTTTTGTAAAAATACATGGGCATACAGAATCATTTTTATAGCCTTCTTTCGACAAATACTCACTAAGGCGATTATACCACATACGCCCAGATTGTTTTAGCCCATATAATGATTTGTTTAGTTTGATTGAAAGATGTTCTCGAGAACTAGATTTACATGAGTTTGGCAATTTGAATCCTTCAGGAAGTTTCATGTAAATATCAGTATCAAGTGAGCCATAGAGGTAGGCTGTCACAACATCCATTAGACGCAAATCGATCCCTTCTTGTATTACCAGACTAATAAGATAACGAAAAGTTGTCGCATCCACCACTGGAGAATATGTCTCCTCATAATCAATTCCAGGTCTTTGTGAAAATCCTTGTGCTACTAATCTTGCCTTGTATCGTACAATTTCATTTTTCTCATTACGTTTTCGCACAAAGACCCATCTATATCCAACAGCCTTCACACCTTCAGGTGTATGGGCCACTGGTCCAAAAACTTCTCGTTTATTTAGGGAATTCAATTCTGCCTCTATCGCGTCTTTCCATTTTGGCCAATCATTTCTTTGTTTGCATTCCTCAACTGATTTTGGTTCTTGATCCTCATTGTTTTCCATTACTTGTAGCGCTACATTATATGAAAAACTATCATCGACGTCGATTTCGCTTCGGTTCCATACATTTCTAGACATGATATAATTAATTGAGATCTCTTCGCTTTCAGGTACCTGAGGTTCTTCTAGAACCATCATGTCTAGTGTCTCTTCTGGAGACTCATTTTCTTGCGTTATTGTTACCTCGACTTGACCATCTATATTATTTGCTCCCTTTTTCTTTCGAGGATTTTTATCTTTAGAACCGATTGGTCTACCACGTTTTAGGCGTGCATTAGACTCATTACCAATAAGTGGTTGTCCTTGTGGGACACCTATTTTAACTGGAGCATTAACAGCTGGTATATGTGACTTAGTCACTTTCTTTGGGTCAGTGAATGCGTCTGGTAATTGATTTGCTAATCCTTGTAAATGAATTATCCTTTGAACTTCTAGTTCACATTGTTTAGTTTGAGGATCAAGATGAGATAATGATAATTCATTCAAAATAATACTATTATCCAGCTGTTTTTTGTCTCCCCCTAATGTTGGGAATGTTGATTCAACAAAATGACAATCACTAAATCGAGCTGTAAATAAATCACCCGTTGTAGGTTCTAAATACTTAATGATCGATGGTGATTCATACCCAACATATATTCCTAACCTCCTTTGAGGCCCCATCTGTGTGCGTTGTGGTGGAGCGATTGGAACATATACAGCACAACCAAAAATCCTTAGATGGGAAATATTTGGCTCCTGACCAAGAACCAACTTTAATGGGGAAGAAGTGTGATAACTCGTTGGCCTGATGCGAATTAGTGTTGCTGCATGTAAAATTGCATGTCCCCAAGCAGAGGCTGGTAGTTTTGATTTCATAATCATTGGTCTTGCAACCATTTTAAGTCGCTTAATAAGCGATTCAGCAAGCCCATTTTGTGTATGTACATGAGGTACAGGATGCTCTACATTTATCCCAATAGACATGCAATAATCATTAAATGTTTGGGATGTAAATTCACCAGCATTGTCTAATCGAATATTCTTGATGGGGTAATCGGGAAAATGTGCTCTTAGCCTTATTAATTGAGCAAGTAGTCGTGCAAATGCCATATTACGACTTGATAGTAGGCACACGTGTGACCATCTAGTTGATGCATCAATTAAGACCATAAAATATCTAAATGGTCCACTAGAAGGATGTATAGGTCCACAAATATCCCCATGTATTCTTTCCAAAAAAATCAGGGATTCAGTCCCCACCTTCATTGGTGATGGGCGAGTAATCAACTTCCCTTGTGAACATGCAACACATGTAATATCCTTGGACTGAAGAATTTTCTGGTTCTTCAAAGAATGCCCAACTGAATTTTCTATAATTTTTCGCATCATTGTTGTTCCGGGATGGCCTAACCGGTCATGCCATATGATAAAATTTTCTTGGTCGATAAACTTCTTGTTTATGACTGCATTTGATTCGATTGCATTAATTTTAGTATAATACAAACCAGAGGCAAGTGCGGGCAACTTTTCTAACACATGCTTTTTACCCGAACTTATATTTGTGATATGAAGGTACTCATCATGTCCCTCAGATGTAGTCTCAAGATGATATCCGTTTAAACGAACATCTTTAAAACTTATTAGATTTCTTTGAGACATTGGGGAAAATAACGCATTGGTTATTTTAAATGGTGTTCCACCTGGCAACACTACATAAGCTTCTCCAAAGCCTTCAATTAATTTTGATTTACCAGATATAGTACCAACATTTGCCTTTTTCATGGTTAAAGTAGAGAAATAACTCTTTTTCTTAAGAATTGTATGCGTTGATGCGCTGTCAATTAGACATATGTCTTCTCCATTAATAGGGATCTTAGTTACACACTCCATATGCTTCAAAACAAAACAAATCATATGAATAAAATGTCTAACATGATTCAAACATAACAAATCCCAAAATGTTTCATACGCATCAAAACAAAACAAAACAAAATCTCAAAATGTCTTAAAGAAATGAAAGAAATAACATCACTTAAAAACTAATAATTCATATGTAAGGAAAATTGCAAGCATCCAACTGGGTTGTATCAGCCACGATATCACCAGAATCCAAGTTAGTTGGCTCAATAAGGAAATCATCATAATCCAGGTTAGTTGCATCATTATAATCTTTATGACCATCAGTGACATCAACATTTGCAACCTCATATGTAAAATTTGTTTCTATTCCTTTTGCTTTGTCTTTGATGGATTGTTGATAAAGTTCCACCAAGTGTTTGGCCGTACGATAAGTCTTCGACCAATGATTGTTACTTCCACATCGGTAACATGCATTCGATGAAGATCCCACCTTCTTTTTATTTTTTTCATCACTGGATTTATTTTCATTATTATGCCACTTTTGGTGGGTCCCTTTGTTTTTAAACTGAACACTATGATAATTTCCTCGGCCACGTCCACGACCACGACCATAACCACGACCACGGCCACGATGATAACCTCGACCACGTCCGTAACTTTCACTTTGGCCATTATATGTTGCCACATTAGCTTCAGGGATTGGGGTTGCTCCAACCGGACGAGTCTCATGATTTTTCATTAAGAGCTCATTGTTTTGCTCGGCCACAAGCAAACATGATATTAACTCACTATATTTGGTGAAACCCCTTTCACGATATTGTTGTTGTAGTATCACATTTGAGGGGTGAAAGGTTAAGAATGTTTTTTCCAACATTTCCTTATCAGTAATATTTTCACCACATAGAATCAATTGTGATGTGATTCTAAACATTGCCGAGTTGTACTCGCTTATAGACTTAAAGTCTTGCAACCTTAAATTGATCCACTCGTAACGAGCTCTCGGTAATATTACCGTTTTCTGGTGGTCATACCTTTCTTTCAGATTGGTCCAAAGGACAAGTGGATCCTTGATAGTGAGATACTCACTTTTCAAAGCCTCATGAATATGATGGCGTAAGAAGATCATGGCTTTTGCCTTATCTTGGGTACTTGCTTTATTTCCTTCTTTAATAGTTTCACCCAGATTATTGGCATTCAAATGTATTTCAGCATCCAATACCCATGACAAATAGTTTTTCCCAGTAATATCTAAAGCCATAAATTCAAGCTTTGCAAGATTTGTCATGGTAGAACTATATTGTAAAAAAAAAAAACACATGCGTTAATGTATGTTATTTGAAGTGTAAACCAATAAATATAAAACTTTTCAAGATTTGGTTAACATTGTATTTTAATAAAAGAAAGAAAAAAAATTACACATATACATATAATATTAAGAAGGTCCTAATATTAAACCTTGTGTAACAGCAACCACATCTATCTTATTGAAGTAATGAAAGTTACTGAATTCTTATTAAAAAGAAAAATAGCAAAGTATCATCTAGTTGAACATGAATATGAAGATTTAATATTAAATAAAGAGTAGAATACTAGAATCACTCATCATAAGATGCAAAAGACAATTAATTTAAATAATATAAGAAAATCTGGTTTCAATATTATGTTTATTTAAATAAGGTCAATTATAATTTTTATTTGTATTTGTTCATACCAAGAATAACATATCGTAGAATCTTGTTGTATATATACAACAAATATATAAAATAAAAAGATAATTCTTATTTGTTTTCTATGTTAAAAATCATATTACATAGCATGTAAGTTTTAGTTTTTACAAGCACACTAAAAACAAAAGAATTGAGTCACTGTATGTTGACGTTGACTAAATAGAAGTGACTGAAAAATTGAAAATAGGAACACATAAAAGCCATTAAAAGCATTGATAAAGCTTTTACGCCTTCCCCCTTTTACTATTTTCTAATATTAAAATTTTAACAAAAAACATTAAACATATCAATTCAGTTCACATAGAATATAAACTTTCGGATAGATAAATATTTTTTAATGGAGATGGTTAACAAACAAGCTCTGCAATTGCATAGCCTGAAAAAAAAAATTCCTTCCAGGAATTCCGATATATTATATCTATATTTTAGTGATAAAAATAAAATAACTTTGTAGCATCAAGACTAGAAGGCAATATAATAAAATAATAATGAAATAATTAGACAATATGATATACCTTATGATGTGTGATCCAAAGCAATCGTGCTGATAACGTGTTATGAACAAGCCAAATAACAAGAAGATGAGAAGAGATATTGGGGAAGAAAGAGATGTTTATTATTAATGGTGTGCCATATAAAATAGAATACATTGAGTATTTATAAGAGGAAAAAAGCTTGGAGAACAAGTTGAACTATATTAGGAATTGATAATCATAATATTATTAATTATTTATAACACAACTATATATTTAAAAATGAAAAAAAAGACATGTGGTGACGTCATTAAGGCTTAATGATTTGGTTTAACATAACACCTCGTGTATTTAGAGTGGCCCCACCTCTTTCTTTAACTAATAATTAAATAAAAGAAAAAGGAAGAAAATCTATGATTGGTGTAGAGTGGCCCCACCTCTTTCTTCCTCTCTCGCTTGTAGTTTACATACATCAACCATTCCTCTGGTTTCGGTACCGAAGTCGTGTTCGAAAGTGGGACCGTTTTGTTGTTAATAAAAGCTGGGTGTTCGAAAAAAAAAGAGCACCACCACAACCACCACTCTCCGGCCACCGCCGCCGCTGTAGGGAAAAACTGCCAGGGCTTCTCTCTATTTTCCCTCCATTCTCTTTAACAACAACCGCCGCTAATGATATGATATTTATATAGGTATTCTCTCCTATTTCATCGACGAATTAGTGCTGAATGAAATGATCCGTGTGGTTCTAAATTCGTTTTGCACAGGTCAATTTTGTATTAAGCTATGCTTTTTATTCATGTTTGAGTTAATCGGTCGATGTTTCCCGAATCAATTGACATATTACCTTTGATCAATGATATATTGGGTTCTTATCAATGTTTTTTTGTTGTTTTTTTTAAAGGATAACAGAGTATTGAGGCTGCCTCCGGATTTGAAGTAGGTGACGAGTCATCCATTTGTGGGCCCAGGTACAGATTTGTCTGTAACAAGATGGATTCATCAGATTTAGGGTCAGTTGTGACCGATACTTCTGAAGCTGACTATGCGTGTATAGAGATAGTTTGTGATAACTTCACTGGTTCTGTAGAAACGAGCAACCTTTTGAATGTGAACGTAAATTTCAATGAGTCTACTGAACGGTTCGTATTTTCTCGTTTTGATGGACTGTCAAAATGGACAAACAAAGTTGCAAAAGAGTTTAAGTTAGATGGTGAAGGGTTTCATCTAAAGTACATTGATGAAGACAACGAATTGATATGCATTTGTTGTGATGACGACTTGAATTCGGCTCTGAGAACTTTATGCGGTAACAACAGTATCGACTTAATATATGGGAAGACTAGTTTTGATGGTTTATATTAGAGTATATACAGTCAGCAGTTAGTTAGGCTACTACAGTTGGTTTGCAATTTTCTGTTGTAGCAGTTTAGAGGCTCCTATTCATTATATAAAGGAGGCCCATTCATTGTATCTTCTCATTCAATCTATTGAGATAATCTTCTTAATTCTAGTAATTAGTTTGATTTTTTATTGGTGAGCCTTGTTGTTACCTGTTGGGAATTAGTAGCCGAAATATTCAATAATAATAGTACAGGGTCTACTTGAAGCCAACTTGATAACCTCAACATCATGATCATGAGTTGGAAACTAACGCATAGAGATCCGTAGCGGATCATTGGCGGTGACAAAGTGGTACGACACGAGTTAGCTGAGGCGGTGGCAATGCGGGTTTAGGTGTTTAAAGACTACCGATCGTCTAAATAAACGGTTGGAACACAAAGATGGGAGCGACGGAGGTGGTGAGTGCACGCGTGGGGGGGGGGGGGGGGGGGGGGGGATAGATAAGCACAAAGAAGGGTTTAACGTTGTATACCCAACAAATGTACAACACAACAATAAGCAAGTATGACTCTCAAATGCATAAAACATCCTTAAAGCCAAGAGTACAACCCTACGAAGCTAAAACCACTTCTATCTATACACTACTAGGTTAATGCCCGCGTAATGCGCGGGCTTCAACCAAAACCATATTATTTAGTTTGAAATTTAATATTATGTGAAAACGCATACATTGGAAGAAACACTATTAGCGGATTAATTTTTACATGCCGCTAAAGCAACATGAAAACAATAAAAAATAAAAAAATAATCTACTCACAAGTACAATAACATATGTTCCTCTAAAAGTATGCATATTCACACAACAAGGATTATTTCGATGCATCTCTTGATAGCTTGAGGATCATTAGGAATTTTATCTGGTTGAACCTGGCATGCCTGTTTCACAAATAAGGTAAAAATTACTGGCATGAATTTAGATTAGACTATAAACAAAAATCGGCCAAATAAGTCATATAGTTAAAACAATGAAAATGAGGGTTAAAAGGTGGCACCATGGGGTTAAAACGCGTATAATAACGGGTCAAAATAGGTTACTGTCAATATTCAATGATTTTTAATGTGGGTCAAAACGGGTAAGGTGAAAACAGCTCACAAACATCTTTTTATCCATAGTTTTATTTATAGCTTTAAAGAATTCTTATGCATCTTTTTATCCAAAAGGTTGATACTTTAGCATATTGTTAACACCAAAACATTTTTCTAAACTTTTGTTGGATATGGTGATTATTACAAATGTTGAACTTGTTTATTCTTGTTCATTCCTATAAGAAAACTCGCAAAATAAAAAGAAAAGTAAAAGAAATTAGGCACTTACTTGCTAACATATGAGTTGTCTTTACGTGCAATCATTTTTTATAAACGGTTCTTATCATAACTCCTTGTGCACAAGAAGCCCTAGCTCTCACTTTTTTTCTTCATATACTCACAGACCCTTTACCGACAAATAAAAAACAATAAACAAAAATGAATATACATATATGCCGATAAATGTATACATTTACACAAAACCTTAAATAAAGACCAATTCATTTACACAAAACCTTACCATGGTTGTTTGTACAGATTCGTCATTCATACACCTCGATTAAGACCAGAAACATTCATTGTTGTCTTGACGTTCTCAATCTGTTTTGGCAGCCCTTACCAACACTTACCATGGTTGTTTACACAGAGTTCTCGGCCCAGAAGCACCTTTCAAATAGCCGCAAAAGTTCCCTACTCGCTATTGCATCATTCTAAAACTTTTGATATGGAAATCATGCTCGAAAGTGTCACCTTGCTGTCCAGTTTTGACAGCTAGTTGTCCTTTCAGGAATGTTTGACCATCCATGCAGCCCCCAAACACGTATTGATGGAACATGAGTGATGCCCATTAACCACTCGATCACACCATAGCTTTAATAGCTAGATAGGGTCCATAAAACACCTGAAACACTGCTTCGTATTTCATTCGCTGGATGTCACTTTTCAGCGACTGTCACAACTCCATCTTGGCAGCCCACTGACACCTTTAACATAAAAAAATTAATAAATTGTTGTTCAAATTGATGTAGAGTAGGAATAACAATTGTCGTTCAAATAAATTCAATAGATCATAGCGGTATTTAATTAATTGTATAAACACACAATTGCATAAAAAGCACATGTACATATATACATTGCTCCATTCACTTTGGAAAAAATACAACCAACACTACCATCATGTACAGACTTAGGAAATGGGAGGGAACTAATAAGCAACATAATTCAAATCGATATCAAATCATGGCCAATATGGAATGTGGATAACTAATAAGCAACATAATGGGAGGGAACGATTATATGATGCTCAGATCAGTAAATGGTGGAACAAATGGTGATAAATCCACCAAAGCTACCAATCTATAATGCGAGAAAAATAGTTGGTCCTTTCATATAACATTTGACTGACCCACCTAGAGTCACTCATCACCCACTTATAAGTGCATAAAACATTATCCAAATTAACCCATGTATAAGTAAAAGGTACATCACCCAAATCAACCTATTAAAAACACTTATAAGTAACTTTTACCAAATTTGGTCCGTTTGAGAAAAAAATTACCCAAATTAACCCTAGTTAATAATACACTCTCAATAATTTATGTACCTGACAATTATCAAGAATACATTCTCAAAATTTATTTTAGGAAAACCAAGGAATTCATGGAAAAAAAACAACCAATTTGATCACCATTCTCATTCATGACCAACACTTCATATAACAAAAAAGAAATTAAGCTATAATTTAGTGATCTTACAAAATAACTACCTTATAGAGGTGGATGATCTCTCTGAAACATTCAGGGGCTGGCCCACTTCAATAGCATCGATGATGAGTGCTGACACATCAAACGTTGACTCAATCTGGTCACCTTGCCATTGAGGGCTAGCAAAACTTTGCCAATAAGTTACAAATAACAATAATAAAATATGTTTATTTAATAAACTTAGTTTTCCTAAAAACTGTCTGTTTTTTATAGAAGGTAATCAATTTAGCAACATCCATTCATCAATTACAGTTATATTTTGAAATGACAAGCAATAAACTCAGGCTCAAACAAAATGCACATAAAACCCTAACCTATTCTTGTCGATCTACTTCATAAGCGCTGACTAAGAAATTTTGTGTGTCAACTGGAAAGTTTCGATGCACAACCTCCATTTGATCCACTAAGCCCTGCATTCTTAGTATAACCTTATTTTCACATATAGATAAATAAAAGAAAACCTAAATAATTATTCAACGGTAGAATTCGAACATACTTCTTAGCTATTAGCACCTCGCCGCTTTCATAAAACCCTAGGTGTCTAGCGAACATACCATCTACATATTCAGTGAGTGACTGCTTTAATAGGTGTCTAGCGAATATCAAATGCCATCACATGTCTTCTTTAAGTAGACATGTCATACAAAGGTACCCATGTATACACTATTTTATTTAGAAACCACAAACAATGATGTTACATTATGTATAGGAACTCTTGCTCAAGAAACCTTACAATCATATGCCATAACGACAATGAAACTTAATGACAAAATGGCACCACTTGAACCAAAACGACCACCCGTTCTATCACGACCTTAACCGTTGGATCCACCGGTTCCACCAAAAGAGCCAAAACCACCACTGCCACAAAGGTCAGTTTTTGAACCAGCATTAACAATTATTTTTAGGAAGCTTAATATAGTAAATATACACTATAAAACATAAGATATTAAATGGTTCATCATGCTACCTCCAAAAATTGTTGAATCCCTTCACTTCAAGCGATTGCTGAGACGAATGAATTAAAATGGGTCCTTTCTTTCCGGCCCGACCTGTATGACCACACCGATGAACAAAAATTTCTTAAGACCATGAAAGCTCAAAATGAATCACCTGATCATAAAACACAAGATCCGAATCATAATACAATTGGAAACTAAATTGTACCTAATAAAAGAAGAAAGACATACCAGATCAACATTATGAACATCAAGATTACAAAAAGAAATATCAGTGGTTACTAAAGCATTAAAACAACCGTCTCTAAAGCCCGATAGCATTTTCTCCCGCCAAACCACTTTTTAATCTAATTTGCCTGCAAAGAATAAAAATAACAGTTTAACGTGACGTTTCCTTTTGATAAACATATGTCAAAGATAAATATTCACTTAATTTTATCAAATTCAAACATCCAAAATAAATATCCTAAACATAACACCAAAAAATTTAGTTTCTTTGTATCTGTTCTTACATAACTATAATCACCTTCACCACGGCGATATCTTCACAAAAAATTATTGATAGGAGCAAATCGGAAAAAGACGATTAAAGATTATAGAAGAACCATTCTATAAATCAAGAATCTATAGGGTTCGAATCTAAAACATGAAATCGTACCTATTAGTTTTTTTTAGGGTTTGAATCTAAAATACTAATTTTTAAAAGAACAGAGAAGGTAGAGTTGGATTGATGAGCAATGCAAGATACAAAAGAAACAAAGATTAGTGAGAAAATCTAAGTAAATCAACAATGATAATAGGAAATCGAACCACAAGTAAGAGATTACCGTCGATTATAAAATGTTGAAATCCACTAAATGAAGATTGAAGCCAACTTTGATTGAAATCCATGAATCAACGGCAATATAGTGGTCATCGTCGGAGTTCAGATCGACAGTTAATGGCTGTCGCATCGGCTGTGTGACATCGGTGTCTTTCGGGTCTTTCGGTGGCAATCGGATTCAGGCCATACTTGAAAGCTGATGCTGTGAGTAACAATTTTTGGTAGAGGTTGCTCTAATCCTTCAAACCGGAAGAAACTCTGTGAGAAGAGATAAAGAGGCAGAGTAATTTTGTTCTAAGGTTTGGTTTAGAAGGCGATTGAAAGAAGAAACAATGATTGAGAGAGAGAGTATAAAAGAAACTTCCATTATACGCTTCTCCAATCCTTGAATTTTAGATATGCCACATGTGCTGCCACATATGCAGCTTATTTGGCTTAAACCAATGGGTGACAAGTGTCCCCCAATGGTTTTGTTTATTATATATATAGATTAGGCTGGAGGGTGTGGGATGGAGCCCCTAGGGGCTTTATGAAGACACATCAGCGCCACCTAGGATCCACCTCAGCCATGGGGCTTTATCACGCCTCCCTTTAACTTGTATGGTGTGGGATGGAGCCCCCTATCAAACAATACTAAAAAAAATATTTTATTGGTTTAAATCAAGTGGGCCCCACCTGATAAACTCATTCTTGGAGTTATCATGGTAGCGGAGAAGGGATGGCGCCCCACTCTTAAAATCCTGGGTGTGGTGATGGAGCCCCTTGGGCGCTATACATGGATGAGGTGGAGGGATGGCGCCCTCCATACCCTCCAGCCTTATCAACCGCGGGACTCAAACTCTCGACATTATATAGAGGACAATATTTTACACACCTTGGTGTCAATAGGACAATCACACCCTTAATTTAAGGGTCATGGTATCTAGACACCCCCCAAAAATTAGTGTGCATCCCTCAATACGAAGTGTATAGCACAATACGCTTCCTATAGGTTTAAAAGCAATAAATGCTAAACCAATAGGAACCGTATAGGCCAATACGCTTCCTATTCGCTTACTGAAACCTGCTGCTCTCTGCCATGCAGGAAGTGCAGAGAGTTCAGACCTGAAAAGTACTGACAACTTTTGAAAACTGAGTTCAACAGGAGGCGTATTGGCCAATACAATTCCTTTACAGTTACCAGGAAGTGTATTCAGCAATACGCTTCCCATAGGGTTTTGGTTGGTGGACCAATTAAATTAATAGGAAGCGTATAGGGCAATACGCTTCATATTGATACGATGAACAAATATGCTCTGACATGCAGGTAGTTCAGAACTGAAAAGCTGTAAAGTGACTCGAATATGAAGCGTATAGAGCAATACGATTTCCATAGGGAGCCAATAGGAAGCGTATAGGGCAATAAGCTTCCCATGGGGTTTTGGTTGGTGGACGAATTAATTCCATACGAAGTGTATTGGGCAATATGGTTCCTATAGGACCAGAAATTTGTTATATATCCAAGCTTTGGGGATGAATGTATTATGACGAAAATTCACAAACTAAACAATCTGATCAAACCATTCGTATCACGATGTCGTCTTGGGGCCTCAATTATATTTTTGGTGATTATTCAAACGAGTCATATCCGAACGAATCATACGTCTCCGAAAGTAAAATCGAACACGTTGTTGAAGGAGGGGAGGAAGAGGTTGCATCCGTGGTTCGTTGTAATGATGGGTTTCAGGTGCCCGATTTGAACCAAGAGTACGCAGAGGAACCTGAAAGCTATCCGCAATACCAATACCTGTCTTACTATTCGCATGCGGATGTAAAACACGAGAACGAATACAAGTACGAGTACGGGGAACGTGTTAAACATATCGAGGAAGATGATAACGGTTTAGAGGAAGATGATAACGATTTTGAGGAAGCTGATGACGAGGAGGAAGTTGCCAACAATAACGAAGAACCTAACCCGGATGTCTCTTTTGAAACGGATCAGGTTTGACATTCCGGTTACTTACGTGTTATTTAAATATTTTGTGTTTATATTCTTTTAGGGATGTTTTTACCATTAAGGTTTCACTATCACACTTTATAGATTGGGAAATATATGTGTTATTCGATGTATAATTTTTATTAGATTCTGTATTTTGTTACATTTTTTTTTATCTATAGTGTGTTTATTTTGTTTTAGGGTCTAAAAAGATATCCTCACTCTTATATGGATTACTTTTCTATATCACAAAACTAAAGATTAAAATATTCTTATTTTTCTTCGTCTTCAATTGATTGCTTTTTCTATAATTGAAAGAACAATATTCATTCATAATATATTTGGACGCTTTCGTGTTTGAATGATGTGTTTGCTTTTTATCTTTCGTATAATTTTTTTTTATGTGAATTGCTAATATTTGGCTTTAAATGTTATGCCCAAATATAATCTTTCTATAGGTTTTGGATATCGAATAATGGTTTTTTTTTCATAATTCTCAGGTTTTAAAGTTATTTTCTTAATGCAAATATCACCAAATGTTATGGAAGATCAAACAAATATGTTATTATTATACTAAACATATATTTTGGATCTAGCCTACAACTTTGTGTTGATATGTTTAGAGACATATTAGCATATATTGTGCAAGTAAAAATTAAATGTGCGGATATGAACCAAATGTGCTAATATATTCATAGATAATATTTAAATCTATATAATCTATATTAAAAATAAAAAAAATGCTAACTGATTAAATTATGGACATGTGGGGTGGCGGACACTGGGCGGTAGGTTATCGGGCAGGATAGCCCGTGGGATCGTTTGTTTCGAATCAGAGCTGGGTCGTCTTATCGGCCGTTGATGGTGGAATTTCTCTCCACATTCCGCTATAGACCTCGATCGGCTGACCGTGCGAACTCGGATTTTGATGATCCGAATTTGCCGGCCCCAGTGCCCGAGATCACATTCCGGCCCCAATGCGAGCACGTAACGAAGACCGATCTTTTCTATCTCTATTGTTTATTTACTGGCCGTCCGTGCGCCCTCCATCTCTGCTTGGTGGATTATTTTGTCACACGTTGGAGAAAGCAGCGTCGTGGCAGTATATATGGAGGATCATTTATCGGCCGGATAGCCGAGAGTGTTGGTCGGTACTCTGGTTGGGCTGATGTTAAGTATCCGGCACCGGCTCCCTGCAAATATTTGGACATGAGGTCGATGACAGGGATGAAAGTGGCGGTAAACATTCCTAATGTTGGTTATAGGTTTGTCGGGGCGAATCGTCAAGCTTGGGCATGGCAGCCGTTGGTACATCACCCGCTTTTGGAGGCTGAGGAGGTTCAGATGCCTCAGATGGCTGAGCAGGAGGGCAGGCATGATGATGTTGAGGTCCCACCTCGGCATGAACAGGGGGGTCATCAGCATCCACAGAGAGCTTATCGTGCGGTTAGGTTACCTCGGTCAACCAACCGTCTTCTCGATAGGATTTTGCGTAACCAGGATGAGCAGATGCGGGTTCTAACATCTCGATAGGATTTTGCGTAACCAGGATGACCAGATGGACCGGTTGCATGATGGCATTGGGTGGATGATGACTGACATGGGTGAAATGTATAAGCATATGGGTATGTCGGTTCCACCCCGTCCATCACCACGAGTTTATCAGGGCCGGGGCCTGTTCTATACGCAGTAGCCCGACCCGTCCATGTCATCCTTTACTCAGCCCATTCCGTCCATGCATGCATGTATGTTATCTTATTTTTATTTCATTATCTATGATCAATTTAATGTTATAAAATGTAATGGATAATTTGTTTAAATTCTTATAGGCTTCAGGCCCGTCCTATTCCCAGCCCGACCTTTGGATGCCTCGTTTTCCTCAGTCTGGCCAGACGATGCCGCTCTTTCCTTTGTTCGGCACTTCCATGCATGTATGTTATTTTGTTTTTATTTCAATTTTTATGAACAATTTTAATATTATGTAATGATTATTTTGTTTAAATTTTTTATAGGCTCCGGGCACGTCCTGTACGCGGCACAACCCGTCGCCCTCTGTTAGGCGTGGCCCGATATTTACGGAGGAGGAGCTCGCGGAGTATAACGAGGAGTCTGATGAGAAGTCTGACGAGGATTGATGAAGATAGTGGTTTGTGATGTTTTTATATGATGCAATATTGTACGAACAATTTAGTTTTAATGTTTTGATGTATGAACGATTTAATTTTCTGTTTAATTAGGATATGTTTGTTTTGATAAGTTATAATGTATGTATATGTTTAGTTTGTTTGGATTGCTTAATTTAACTATGTTGTTTACAAAAAAAATTTAACAAATAACCATCATTATTTTATAACAAAAAAACTAACTCAAATTAAAAAATAAATAAAGTTTGGTAAGAGCAATATGTGATGCGTGAAAAGGAAAATTCTTCTAGGGTCGTATAGGGCAATACATTTCCTCTGGTCCCTTAGACCCCCCGTAGTGGGGCGTTTTTTAAAAAAAAAAAATTCAAAAATAACGCCCAAAAACGCCCGGAACCCATTACATGGGGCGTTTTTTAGCGTTTTTTTTTTTTTTTTAAATTGATTCAGCGTTTTTTAAACCACGCCTTGCCCCCTTCTCCTTGTCCAATCATCTTTCATCTCCCTTTTTGTTATCCAATAAGATTTTTTAAGGGTTTTTGTTTTATTTAATTATTTTACATCTCATTTAACATAATGCCACAATCCCCACTACACCCATTTTGCAATAATGCCCTGTGCTGACTGGACTGCCACGTGTCGCAAAACACCCCATGGTGAGGGCATTATTGAGCTGAACCACTACACATGGTCTAATCATTGGCTGTAAAGGATCTGAAAAGTGACTGAAAAGCATCTGAAAAGTTGTCCAATAGGAAGCGTATAGATCAATACGCTTGGGCTCAGAGGAACCATATAGCCCAATACGCTTCCTGTAGGGTTAGGGATGTGCAAATAAAAATGGGGGATGTGTGGATAGTGATATCCTAATTTAATAAATAAGTTGTAAATGTACTTAGGGTCTGTTTGACAACTTCTGCATGGGTAAGTGGCGAACCAATAAGAGGTCTAAAACATTAAGTGCTGAATTATTAAAAGTCAGTATATTGCTTAACCGTTCAGAGGTAAATGTCTGACCAATTCAAATAAGAGGTCTTAACCATTCAGAATCAATATAATGCTTAACCATTCAGAGGCAAATGTCTGAACCATTCAGATATCTGGTCGCGAAACAAACAGTCTAAACCATTAAGTGCTGAATCAGTAAGAAGTCTGAACCATTAAGAGCCCATTAAAAGCTCATACAAACAGCCTCTTAGAGTTTATAAAAAAATAACTCAAACTTCTAAAAAGTTTTTCATGTATTTATACCTCTGGTTGAACTTGAGTCAAACTTGTTAAACAAATGTAATTCTTTCGAGATGCTATAGATCCAAATCAAACTTGTACGATTGAGCATAGTTCTAATGATTTCTTTCTAGTTGTTGTAGTTTCCTTTTTAATTTAATAATTAAATAAGAATGTCAAATGCAGGAAGCCAACATACATACACTTTGTTAGCCACACGCACCTATAATAGGGTGTCTATTACGGGTTTTTCTTACACATGTTACATGCCTACTCGTCACCTGTTGTACCCATAGGTGCGGGGTTAAGTGGTTAACCAACGGGTTATAAATGTATCAAAAATCTACATAAAAGTGAGCTTTTTTTTTTTTTTTTTTTTTTTTATCAAAACATCCAAACAAATAGTTTGTTAAAAGAAACCCTTTAAATAAGTTACTCATAATATTACTGTCCAATATATTGATGGAAAGTAACGTTCTTACCTCAAACTAACATTTTATGTTGCTTATTGCGGGTCTGATTCTTAGATTTATTTACATAAGTATCATGTTCATTGACTTGTTTTGAAAATTTAAAAACTAGTAATGATATACATGTGACGTGGAAGCTAGTGATTGGATTCTTAATCCTTGACCACACCAAACCAAACCACATGTTCTTACACCGTCCGTAGTAGGCGTCTTCTCCCTCCAAACACACCCAAAAACGCCACCACCCCCACCCCCGTCGGCGTGTTTGAGCGTTTTCTTTCAAAAAAAGTCCGGCCGCGTGTTTTGAATCACGCCGAAGAAGAAAGGGCTTGACCAATGATGCTTAATCTTCTTTTTTCTTGTCCAATAGTTTTTTTTGTTGGTTTTTTTTATTCTATTTAATAATGCCCCACAATGCCCACATCCCCACTACACCCATTTTAGAAAACGCCCCATAATGTCTTATTGCTGAGTGTACTGCCACATGACGCAAAACGCCCAAAGGTGGGGTGTTAACCACTACACATACACATGGTCTTTGACAACAGCTTCCGGGAAACAGCTAGCCACAATTGACTTGCATGTATGAGAGAGACATGAGCACATCGATCTCTTTCTCTATAAATATACATCTATACGAGTGTACTGCCACATGACGCAAAACGCCCAAAGGTGGGGTGTTAACCACTACACATACACATGGTCTTTGACAACAGCTTCCGGGAAACAGCTAGCCACAATTGACTTGCATGTATGAGAGAGACATGAGCACATCGATCTCTTTCTCTATAAATATACATCTATACACTCACCATCCTTTCTCTATAAATATACATCTATACACTCACCTAAACTTCAAATCTCTAACCACCACAAGTGGCCTAGTGGTGGAGTGACTTGGGTTCTCCAATGGAGACCCAAGTTCAATTCCCATTAGTGCCACTTTGGTGGCCACCGACACCCGCTTTAAAGCCGGACCGAGGACACTCGAGGTCTCGGGTTCGAAACATGTTTCTTACCCCTCTTTGATGGCTATGGGTATTTGCCGCCAGGGATCCTTGTCGGGTGGTGAACTGGGAAGGGAGATCCCTTCCGCGGTCAGGGGTACCGTGCAATTACCCTTTTTTAAACTTCAAATCTCTATCTTAGTATCCATCAAAAGACCCTCTCTTGGAGTGTTTTAATTTGCGGCCTAACGGTTATGATGAATTAAATTTTTCAAAAAAAAAAAAAAAAGTCAGGCTTTTGATTTTTTTTTTATTATTTTTTTTGTGATGAAGCTCTTTTTGTTATTAATTTTTATATTTAATTTCTAATTTTCTTGCTTTATATTTTGATTATACCAGTGTTAAGCCAAATATTTAATTGTCATAAGTTAGAGGGTTACTATTATAACTAGGAGAACATATATATAAACCTCTTTGTAATCAATATTGAATTAATGAATGAAGTTATGAGTTGATATGTCTCTGTTTTCCTTATTTACGTCCATATAACCAGCACAAAATTGATTTTCGTTCTACTCCTTGTATATTTCTCGGTTATAGCCCGTCTCATCATTGCTATCAATGTCTTGATCAAACTACTCACCGAATCTACATTGCTCGCCATGTCCGATTTAACGAGCATGTTTTTCCCTCCCTCACTGAACTCTCCATCGACCCTCCTTCATCCTCTACAGCCGCTACTTCCTTTTCAATAATTCCTGATCCGCCATTAACCATTTTCGATAACCCATCCATTCCTACAACCGAACCATTGCCACCCACCCCTCCTATTTCCGAACCTGTCCAAACCGCCCCTATTCCTCAGACCAACACCACCCAACCTACTTCCTCTCCTTCGCAACCAACCACGCCCCGTTACCGACCTCCTCACCTTCGGCCACATCCTAAACCCCGAAATTTTTTTGACCCTTCAGCCAATATCGCCACCACCGCTACCGTTCCTTCTGAACCGACTTCCTTTATTGTTGCCAACGAATCCGCGGAGTGGCGTCAAGCCATGGCAGCCGAGTTGCACGCACTACACAGAAACGGAACATGGTCGTTAGTTCCTCCAGTTCCAAATTCTAATGTTATTGATTCCAAGTGGGTTTACAGGTTGAAAACTGATCAGCATGGGAACCTGACTAGACACAAGGCTCGATTGGTAGCAAAGGGTTTTTTACAGCAGTCTGGCATTGATTATCATGAGACGTTCAGCCCTGTGGTCAAACCAGCCACCATCCGCACGGTTCTTTCTCTTGCCGTCTCTAACAATTGGTCTCTGAAACAACTTGATGTGCAAAATGCGTTTTTACACGGTGATCTACATGAAACGCTCTATATGCGTCAACCACCGGGCTTCGAGGATCCTAAACATCCTAATCATGTTTGCAAGTTGCACAAATCCCTTTATGGCTTAAAACAGTCGCCCAGGGCATGGTTCACCAAACTCTCAAACGTCTTGCAGCATCTTGGTTTTCATGGTTCCAAAACTGATCCATCATTATTTATCCTTAACCGCTCGGGTACACAGGTTTACCTACTAGTTTACGTGGACGACATCATTATTACGGGCAACGATCCCAACACAGTTAATCACATTATTGCCTCACTTGGTAAGCAGGTATCTCTCACTGACATGGGTCGTCTTACTTACTTTCTTGGTATTGAAGTTCTTCACACCTCTTCGGGTCTTATCCTATCTCAACGGAAGTATATTCAGGAACTTATTAATCGAGCCGGGTTAAAAGAATCGAAACCGCTTGCAACACCTACAAATGCCAAAACAGATATGATAACCAAGAAGGACCCACTTATGTCCGATCCTACAAGATATCGCCATTGTGTTGGAGCACTTCAGTATGCCACTTTATCTAGGCCCGACATTGCCTACGCTGTTAACAGGGTATGCCAGTTCATGCATGAACCTCACGAATCCCATTGGACGGTTGTCAAACGTATCATTCGCTATCTCAAGGGAACGTCTCAATTGGGCCTTCGTTTTACATCAAATTCAACGTCTACATTACATGCCTTTGCTGATTCACATTGGGGTGAGCGGTTGGTTCCTATTACCGCATATTCGGATTCCGATTAGGCTGGTTGCCCGGTCGACCGTCAATCCACGGGGGGCTATGCTATCTTCTTGGGTTCGAACTTAGTATCATGGTCAGCTCGTAAGCAGAAAACTGTCTCTAGGTCGTCTACTGAATCGGAATACAAGGCTATTGCTGATACGGGTGCTGAACTAATCTGGTTAAAGTCTCTTCTACAAGAACTGGGAGTTAAGTTAAATAAACCCACTCTTTGGTGTGATAATCTTGGAGCTACGTATCTTTCACCAAACCTGGTGTTTCATGCTAGAACTAAACATGTGGAGGTAGATTTCCATTTTGTCCGTGAGCAAGTCAGTCAAGGAAATCTGAAGGTTCAATTTATTAAAACAGATGATCAAATTGCCGACATCTTCACGAAGCTGTTATCAACTCAAAGATTTGAATTTTTAAGATCCATGTTGCAGGTCGTTACCCGCCCTCAACTTGCGGGGGAATGTTAAGCCAAATATTTAATTGTCATAAGTTAGAGGGTTACTATTGTAACTAGGAGAACATATATATAAACCTCTTTGTAATCAATATTGAATTAATGAATGAAGTTATGAGTTGATAACCTGATTGGTTTATAATTCAGTTTTGTAGAAAGTTGAGATTGTAGATTGATGAGAGAAAGAAATGTGGAAGAGAAGAAGGCAAAGGAGAGGATGATTGCTAATTGAGAGAAGGTATTTTTAAGTTGTATAAATCAGGGCTATGGGCTATGGTACTTACCTTTGAGTGCCTTTGTCTCTATAAGTAGCTTTCTCGTATAACATTTTTCTAACGTTGTTATGTGATTTTAAACCATAAGTTCTATACAGAAATCTGACATGTGGATGTTATTTTTTGATACCGAAGAATACATCTCAATATCTCATTAGACTATTAGAAATTAGATAAAGATCATGTAACTATAAAAATTTGTATCAAAAGATTAAAGAATAGGAAATTAAATAATTTATTATTATATTAAATATTAAACAATGCCTTGTAAAGTTATTAAAAAATAAATTTATTTTTTGAAATTAAACATCTGAAAGAATCTGACAGTTATATGCGTACGAACCCTCAAAACCCATCGTCCTCTTCCCAAAGGCCAAAACCCCTCTTCCGTACAAAAACCGCCAGGAGGGTTAGGTTTCTCTCTGTTTCGCTCCGATTCACTTCAACAACCATATGATCTAGGTATCTTTCTTACCCTAATTTATCGAGTGTTTCTATATTCTGAATTGGAATTCGGTGTGCACAGGCCAAATTTCTGTATAAACCACACATTACTTATCAGGCATGTTTCGTCGATCGGTTGATGTTTCGCTAATTGATTGTTAGCGATTGACATATTACCTTTGATAATTTTTGTTTATTTTTTTTATGATAAAGGGCAAAATCGGAACTTTTGATGTGGCATCTGATCATGTACAGTACTAGAATAGTATGATTGAAAGTTTTTTTTTTTGTTTTTTGTACTTTTAGATGCTGTTTAGGGTAGGTTAACTTGGTTTTCAAAGGTTTGATACTTTCCTAACGAGTTAACACTTAACTAACTATAAACGTGTAAAAATTACAGTCACGTCGTCATCGCCGTGAAGCCAGGGGTGTTTTAACCAAACTACACCTTTACAAGAGTGTAGTGGTTTAACGAAAATCACGATTAATTTTTTATAGACATGGGAGAACATGGTTTGATGGGTTTGATTGTGACTTGGCCCCACACCCCCAGCTCTTAACGCTTGTTAAGGGGATAAGGAAGAAGGGGGCGTGAACCCCTTGTCGCTCCTCTCAAATGGGTTGTAATGGTTTGGCTGGGGTATTCCATGTTAAGGTGGATGGGGCGCTAGCCCACTTCGGCTAGCCTTATAGCGATTTAAGTGATACATGAATATCCAAATTCCGGTTATAGTAATATGCAATGAGCTTGATTGCCTTTTTTTTTCAATTTATAAAAAAACTGGTTATTTTCTTTTGCATCAAAGACAGCGGATGCGTATTGAACTTGGTTTAAACTTTGAAGCAGAGCATTGAGGCTGTGTCTGGAGTTGAATTAGGTGACAAGTGTCTGTAAACAAGATGGATTCATCAGATTCAGGGTCGGTTGTGGCAGATACTTCTGAAGCTGACTATTCGAGTACAGAGAGCGTTTGTGATAACTTCACTCTGAAAGCGAATGCGACTTTCAAGAAGTCTATGAAACAGTTTGTATTTTCTCGTTTTGATGAACTTTCAACATTGGAAGACAAAGTTGCTAAAAGTTTTAAGTTAGATGGTCAAGGGTTTCGTCTAAAATACTGGGACGAAGCCAACGAATTGATAAGCATTTGTTGTGATGACGACTGGAAGCTGGCTCTCGATACTTTAGGCAGTAACAGTATTAACTTAATATATGAGAAGGCTTTTTGATGGTTTATATTAGAGTATATACAGTCAGCAGTTAGTTAGGCTACTACAGTTGGTTTGCAATGTCCTGTTGTAGCAGTTTAGAGGCTCCTATTCATTATATAAAGGTGTATCTTCTCATTCAATCTATTGAGAACATTTTCTTAATTCTGGTAATTAGTTTGATTTTTTTTTATTGGTGAGCGTTGTTGTTACATGTAATTGAGAATTAGTAGACCAAATAGTCAATGATAATAGTACAGGGTCTGTTTTGTAAGTTGGTGGTTAACAATTAGCAGACCTGAATTCTTTCATTTCTTCTTTTTGATTCTTTCTTATAACTGAATCTATTAGTTGGTATAAGACCATAGCGTATGGTTTGGGTAGTCCCTTTGGGGACTATCCGCCACGTAGGCGTCACGTCACATTCGATGAAGGACCATCCAAAGGGGACTACCCAATAATAAAAAACTAATATATAAAATAAAGGAGGGAGAGAGAGAGAAGAACTAAGGGGGCCCGCCATTCCACCAACAACCTGCTCGTCGCTTCCGTCTTGCAGCCGACGTTGGCGACGCGACGACCCCGGAGAGGGCAATGTGGGATGCCGAGGACGAGCCGAGACAGGGGGGGGGGGGGAGCCAACCCCCATACCGCACGAAGCGCTGCAAGTTCTCGCCCTCGGCCAGTGGGGCCTTAGTTGTGCGATCAACGAAGCATTAGGAAGTGTGGCAACTCGTAACAAGTCAATGGGGAAGACGCATACAGATCAAGAGAAAACTTTGTTGCCTCTGGAATCGGAGGCAGAAAAGACAAGAAATCCTTTTCGGATATTCGATCTGAAGCGAAAGAAACTGCAAAATCCTTAGCAGATATTCAATCTACCTTGGATGGTGTAGTTTGCTAAGTGTTTTTAGCCACAATCAGAATTCAGCTTAACACAATTCCATTCTCCATTATCTCTATTATCTCTACACGATTAAAATTATACTAGCGAGAATCTCTCGTGTGATACGACGGGAATTCGGTTTTGGTCGGTATCGGTTCAGTTCAATACGGTAACGGCACTCGATACAATAACCTAAAAGAAAAAAAAGTAAATGATGCAAGATTATCTCAAAATTTGACTTTTAATCTTTTTATTTAGTTGCCTATTTTGTAGGGATTTCAATTTCCTAGTTTATCTCTTTTTTATTCATTATAAATTAGGATCTAGGGTTTATGTTTTAGTCAGTTTTTTGGTTAATTAATATTTGAAGAAGATTGTTTTTAGAACCGTTGGTTTATTTTATCATCTTGAGTAAATTACAAAAATCGTCCTTTATGTTGACACTAGATTGGAAAGTGTGTCCTTTATCTTTAAAAGTTACAAAAAACGTACTCGATGTTTGCAAACCCTTGCACGTTACGTCCTTTAGCCCTAACACAATTAGTTTTTATGGTTAAATCTGACCAAATAGACCCTACATAAGGGTATTTTGGTCATTTTACCCTAAATACTAAAATAAATAATCATAAAAACAATAAATAATTTTCTCTTTAAATATATAAATCTAGAGTTAGGATCCTGTAAAAAAGGCCCAAAGTGTGAGAAAGGTAAGAAAGAATCTCAACCATTAGATCTTTTGATCTAATGGTTGAGATCAATAGGGACCAAAATGTAAAATATTTTTCTTAATTTGGACTGAATTGAAAATTATAGGGGTAATAAAGTCTTTATATCCATTCAAAATAGGAAACTGTAAATCAAAATTCCTATAATTCCGATCTCTCTCTCCAATTGATCGTACAGTTTCTCTCTCTCTACAATTTCAAAACCCTAATGCCGCTAAACCTCCATATCTCGACTTCTTTGTGCCCCGATCAATCACACACATGATCGAACAGCGGCGACGGCGAGCGACGAGCGGCGACGGCGAGCGGCAGCGGCGACGGCGAGCGGGCAGCGGCAGTGGTTGTGCGGATCGGCAGCGGTGGTGCAGCAGTGGTGGTGCCGGAAGTGCCAGTGGTGGTGCCGGAAGTGGAGAAGATGATACAGAGGTGTTATTTTTTTCTTTACTGAATGGTGTTATATATTGTACTGAATGGTATTATTTTTGTACTGAATGGTGTTATTTTTGTACTGAATGGTGTTTTTTTATTTACTGCTGAATGGTGTTATTTTTGTGCTGAATGGTGTTATTTTTGTGCTAAATGGTGTTATTTATCTACTGCTGAATGGTGTTATTTTTGTGCTGAATGGTGTTATTTTTGTACTGAATGATGTTTTTTTTTATTTACTGCTGAATGGTGTTATTTTTGTACTGAATTGTGTTATATTCTTGTACTGAATGGTGTTTTTTTTATTTACTGCTGAATGGTGTTATTTTTGTGCTGAATGGTGTTATATTTTCTGAATTGTGTTATATTTAAAACACCATGTATGAACATGCTCTGAATGGTGTTATATTTATGGACAGTTATAAGTCCTAAAATCCAGGTTTTCTCTCTCCAAATCCTTAAATCAAGGATTACCATATTTGAATTTGTTAATGCATTTACAATTATACCCTTTTCAATTAATTTAAATCTAATGGTTGAGATTCTTTCTTACCTTTCTCACACTTTTTGGTCTTTTTTACAATAACTTCACCCTATAAATCTATATATACATATAGACAGACAAACTCTCTCTCTCTCTCTCTCCTTCTTCATCTCAACTCTCTCTCACCTACTACCACCTCCAGACATCCCACACCACATGTCACCGCCACTTAAACTCACCACCACCACCCACCTCTACCTGCGACCGTCTTTCAAACCCACCACCATCAAACAAGTACTTCAGATTAGATTCAAAAGAAATGCATAAATCTGATCTCAATCCTAGAAATCATACAATCCAACTGTCTAGGGCTGGGCCTCGAAATTATCCCAAACCGATCCAAATCATACATAGCCACACCAGTATGCATCATCTCCACCGCACAGCACGCCAGACCGAACGTCGCGGGCCAGATCGATACACGTCGAGCCCAATCCATCAGATCGTCCACTTTCGAGATCACGAACTCTGCGGTTTTGAGTAAACCTGTAGGAGACGCAGTAGACGGTGGATCTGGCCGTGAGTACGACGCCAGATAGGAGAATCCTTCGGCTAGCGTCGGGACAATTGTATGGATTGATGCGGCGGCGCGTGTGGAGGACACGAGGAGAGCCAAGCGATGGGATTGTCTGGTGAGGAGAGCCATTGGAGGCTAGAGACAGAGAGGGTTTGCAGAAGGTTGATTTGGTGTGTTGGGATTGAAGAAGAAGAAAAAAGTAGGGTAGATTTGGGTTTTGATTTGTTGTTAGGCAAAGAACGATAGATGGTTGTCCGATGAAGTTTAGGTGAAGTGGTGGTGGTGGCAGATAAATGGTAGTGGCAGGTGGGTTGTGCTGGTGGTGGGGGTAAGTGCTGGTGGTAGGATAGTTAGAGAGAGAAGTAGTAGAGGGGTTATTTTAGTGGTGTCTTTATATATTTATAAGTATATATAAGAGTTAAATGCTTGGTTGGTCCCTGTGGTTTGCGAAAATTGCAGACTCGGTCCTAATGGTTTACTAATTACACACTTGGTCCCAGTGGTTGCAAATTTCAAACTCGGGTGGTCCTTAACACCAACTTAGATTAAATTTCTCAATCAAATGTGTGTAAAATTACTAAATTACCCCTAAACAACTAAAAACTAAAACTAATGGCCCACCATCTTCTTCCTCCACTGTACCACCACCCTCTTATCTTTTCCCTTTTAATTTTCATACACACATACAGTTCTACACACGCATTCTGCACATTTAGAGAAATGCTGAGAGAGATAGAGACATAGAGAGAAAGAGGGAGAGAGAGAGAGCGAGCGCTTGAGGGTGGAGGAAGAACTGACCGAACCCGGCGCAGTCTTGGCGAGGGTAATCCGCTGTCAGATCTGGAGCATTCTTCACCTCCGTCTTCTTCTCCGCCACCGTCATCTCATTCGTCTCCGATCGGATCTCCTCCTGCTCCTCCGCCTTCAGATCTGGATCATTCTTCGTCTCCGGATGAATCTCCGCCGTCTTCTCCGGCTACATTACCGGAATCTGCACCAGAACTGGCAGCGGCTAGTGACGTCACTGCTGAAGTGAAGATTGAAGAATGGATGGAATCGATTGGAGTTTTTCTAGATAAGTTTTCCAGTTCGGATTTTGAATTTGTTTGAGTTTTATGTGGAATGTGTTTCTATGTTTAGATCTAGATCTATAGATTCAAAGTATCATATCAATTACTATACAGTTATACAGTTATACATTCAGTTCATTATATATATAATCAATTTCACCTGCTGATCGGAGTTCTTACTTAAAGAGAGTTTTTGAATTTCGAGTTTCGAATTTGATTGAATTTTACCCGCAAAACATTTCTACGAGCTTCAAGTATGTTTTTTCAGCGTGGTGGTGGGCGGTACAGCGGTGGTGGTGTTGGTACAGTTGTGTTGGTGGTTCAGCTAGTGGTGGTGGTACAGTATTGGAGGAAGAAGATGGTGGGCCATTAGTTTTAGTTTTTAGTTGTTTAGGGGTAATTTAGTAATTTTACACACACTTGATTGAGAAATTTAATCTAAGTTAGTGTTAAGGACCACCCGAGTTTAAAAATTGCAACCACTGGGACCAAGTGTGTAATTAGTAAACCATTAGGACCAAGTCTGCAATTTTCGCAAACCACAGGGACCAACCAAGCATTTAACTCTATATATAAATATATAATTTTAAAATTGTTTTATTATTGTTTTTTATGATTATTTATCTTATCATTTAGGATTAGGGCTGTTCATAAAGCTCGCGACTCGTAGTTCGCTCGAAAAAAGCTCGAGAAAAACTAGCTAAAAAAACTCAATTTGAGATGACGTGAACCAAGCTGGCTCATTTTGTAACCAAGCCCAGCTCGAGCTAAGCTCGGCTCGGCCCATGGCTCGGCTCGTTGGCTCGTTATTAGGCTCGTTTAACTCCGACGTAAAGCTCAAGCCAAGTTTAACCGCCTGAATTAATTTCGAGCTTGACCTCGACCCCACCCTGGCTCGGCTCAGCTCGACTTGTTTACAACCCTATTTAGGATAAAATGACCAAAATACCCTTATGTGGGTTTGGCTTAGTCAAATTTAACCATGAAAACTAACTGTGTTAGTACTAAAGGATGTAACATGCAAGGGTTTGCAAACATCGAGTACGTTTTTTGTAACTTTTGAAGATAAAGGACACACTTTGCAATCTAGTGTCAACATAAAGGACGATTTTTGTAATTTACTCTATCATCTTTGATTAATCAATCGTTCTTGAGCCATTTGATTGCACGTGAAACTGCATCGGTTGGTATCAGAGCTTTGGTTTTCAAATGGCTCTGCGTGAAGGCAAGTGTTTTCTTGTTCAAAGAGTCGCCGACCGTGGCATTGAAAAGAACATTGGTGATTCACGTGTTCGTGGAGATTGATTAAATTATGACCGTAGATCCGACGTCCGAGGCAACGAGATCAGAAACCGTGATCCCCGTGATATTATTAAGGTCGAAAGGCTCCGACAACGAGTCCGAGATCTTGAAGAGATCAAACGGCTCCGTCAACGGGTCTGATATCTTGAGTTACAACGGGAGAGGCTTGTTATTGAAACAAAATTGGGACCTATCTTCTGGGACGATGTAAACGAGGAGGAGGAGAATCCATTCAGCCATTACCCACCCCGGTTCTTCAAACCTATCTATCAGGAGAATTTGACGGATGATGAATCCGATTTGGGCACCGTTGTGTGGGATGAAAGTGAAGATGAGGAGCCATGGCTATTTTTTGATGAAATTTTGAAAGACGAAAATAAGGTTACCAATGGTGTTGATACCATGGCTAAGGTAGTTGTGCATATTCCTTGGCTGACCCAAAAATTTCGAAAGTAAGTTTGGAAAGTTCAATTTCAAAATCTCAATCTAATTGCGGGGGGTCCGGGACCAGAGAAAGGCTGATTGGATTAGGGGTCTAAAAACTTCACATGGGGTACACTTTATTTCCATACAAGAAACAGAACTTGGGGATGTTAACAATTATATGATTCGGAATTTTTGGGGAAGGTCGACTTTTGAAATGGCTGCTGTAGATGCATTAGGACGGTCGGGAGGTTTACTTAGCCTCTGGAATCCTAGTGTTTTTAAATGCATACAAGTGATTAAAGGTTAGAGATTTTTGGTGGTTAGGGGCAGGCTGAAACCAACAGGTGAACTTATTAACTTGGTGAATGTATACGCGTATAACGAGCCGGTTGCAAGAAGGGGGTTATGGAGTGAACTAATTGCGGTGAAGCGATCGTGTTCCTGGATTGTGGCTTTTTGTAGGCGATTTCAACGATGTTAGAGAGCCGGAGGAGCATCTTAACTCGGAATTTGTGGCTCAAAATGCGGCGTTCTTCAATCAGTTTATTGAAAGGGCGGAACTAGTCGAATATCATATGGGGAGTCGGAAATTCACCTTCCATTCTGATAATGGCATTCACAAGAGTAAATTGGACCGTTATTTGGTGTGTAAGGGTTTTCACGACAAGTGGCCGATGGCATCGGTGGTCGCCTTATCAAACATTGTGTCGGACCATTGTCCTATTCTTTTGACCACTACGCCGACGGACTTTGGTCCGATTCTGTGTAGGATCTTTAACTCTTGGTTGGAGATGCCGGGTATACTCGGGTTTATTGAGCAGTCTCTAGCAAGTTTCAGATTTGATGGGCCGGCAGATCTGGGTCTCACAATTAAGTTAAAATAGGTTAAATTTAAAGTGAATTCTTGGGTACAAAGCCACAAGGCCGAAAAAGAGGTGGAGTATAGAGAAAATATGGCGAAGCTGGAGCATTTGGAACTCAAGGCAGAAGAGAGAGATTTGACTCCTGGTGAACTTGATATTAGAACTGAATTCAAAAAAGCTATTTTGGAGATGGATAGGGTCAGGGTGTTGGATCTGAAACAAAAGTCACGGGTGAAATGGGCCGTGGACGGAGACGAAAATACGACATTTTTCCAAAGCGTTGTCAACGCTAACGTGAGCTCGAACCGGATCAATGGTCTTATGATTGATGGCAAATGGGAGACGGCACCCCCGTTCATAAAGGACACGGTATGTTCTTTTTTCATGCAAAAATTTCAGGAACCTATGCATTTGAGACCCGGGTTACTGTGTTCGAATTTACAACAGTTGTCGGATATAGAATCAGACCTCCTTGCAGCTCCTTTTTCTTTGGTTGAAATCAAGAATGCGGTATGGGATTGTGCCGGGGACAAAGCTCCCGGACCAGATGGAATAAATTTTCGGTTTATCAAGAGGTGTTGGGGGTCTCTACAATATGATTTTGTTAAGGTATTTGAGGAGTTTTCGCAGAATGCAACGATTTCACAAGGTTGCACTTCTTCGTTTATTACCTTAATACCAAATTTAACGACCCGAGTGGCTTGGCGGACTATAGACCAATTAGTTTGATTGGATGCATCAATAAGGCGATCTCAAAAGTGTTGGCAAATCGGATGAAATTGGTTATTAATAGGCTAATCTCCGAGGAGCAAACCGCATTCTTGGCTAATAGGAGTATCTTGGATGGCCCGCTTGTGTTAAATGCGCTTATACCTTGGCTGAGGAGAACTAAAAAAATGGTTTCATTTTCAAAGTCGATATCGAAAAAGCATATGACTCACTTAATTGGGAATTCATTGAGTCCATACTTGCTCAAATGAATTTCCTGGAGATTTGGAGGAAATGGGTTATGGCTACGGTTAAAAATGCTCGGGCTTCGGTTCTTGTGAACGGTTCACCTACACAGGAGTTCGGGTGTTATTAAAAGCAAGGTATTTTACTCTGATAAAATATTTCCTAACTACGGTCCTGATGTAATTTCCACTGCCAAAATGATAAAAATCTGGATACCATCAAAACTGGTTGCGGCCGCCCGTTCCCGGGTTGTTAGGGGACGGGGGTTGCGACAGAAGGTGGTATCAGAGCTAAGCCACTGATTTAGCCACAAAAGTGTTCTGCTGACACCAAAATATTATATGTTAGGAAATTAATTATGGAACTACGTGCATATCTGTATTTTATTGTTGTGTGTTATTTGACTATTTGTTAGTTTACAGTATAAGCGACCAAGGACCCTCCGACGCCTATCGTCAGTTGTCCGGCTCACCTAGAAGCGAAGGCACCTCTTCACAGCCTGCCCTCTCCAGGTATTCAGCTGACAATGAAGATGGGATATTCGTGTTTAAGGCTCAGTCTGAAAAAGCCATTCCCTCTGAAAAAGAGAGGATGGTTCCGTAAGGGAGCACATGAGCGTAGGAAGAGAATGAAAAAGTTACAACAGCAGCGAGTTCTAGCAGCCGCTAAGAGAGAAACAGATGCCCACACCCGAGACATGCTTAATAGGAGTTTAGCAAACTTCCATATTTTAGCAACCACAGCTGCCGACCCAAACCTAGAGCAACTCATAGCCCCTCAACCATTACCCTTGTTTCCCACACAGCCAATGGAAATAGAAAACAACCCAGAAAACCAAATCCAAATGCATGATTTTAACCCAGAAGAGATACCTAGGATACCAGCACCTAATCCCTTAGACCCAGACTACGACCCATGGTTCGATGATCATAGAGATTATCAGCAAAGCTACCACCTAACAGACGAACCCATGCCAAACCTAGCAACTTACCCAGGTCTGGACCTTCTAGATCCCTATTATGATAATGACGAATACATTAGGGAAATCCTAGAGAATCCATACCCTCAGGAAGAACCCATGTCACAGTACCCAGATCCAGTACCAGCACCTGCACCCCCAATGAGTGCAGAGAATGTGCAAGAACTCCGCACCTTTGGTGAGGAGATTTTAGAAAGTAGAGAGAGGATGAGGCAGGTTGGAGAACGACTCATCTGGAAGTACGACGAGTGTAATATGGAGTTCTGGATGAACCCATATCAGTGATGGTGATAGTAACAATATATATATATATATATATATATATAATATGTGTGTGTTATGGGTGGTTTTCTGCTCATGTATCCTCAATAATATTCTGACTGTGTTTCTTTTGTTTGTGATCAGGATATTGGTAACATCCTGATATAGTATCCTGGTAGTGACTAATTAATTCACGTGCAGATTAATGGTGCAAGTCTATAACGTTCAAGTGGATTTCGTCTCCCAAAGACTCGGGCAAATCTGTTGGAATATGAACGTTGAAGCCGGAAGACGTGGACTACAACGTTAACAAAGGGAATATTCGTTATATCCCGGATTTATAGGCTAGTTAGTTAGTTTTGTTTTACTATAAATAGGAGTGATCGGATCAGATAAGGACACACAATCTCTCGAACTCTCTTTCTCTCTAGCTGCAAACACTCACAACACACTTACACTTGTATTCAAATCGCATTGTAACACTTAGTTGATCCGCATCATATCCTACACTGTATCCTGATATTGGAAGCAATAAGAAGAACAAGGCAGCTGCGATTGTCAGCTCCCGAGGTTTTGTGCAGGCGATCTAGATTGATCAAAGGCTTTCCTTGTACATCCCGTGTCACCCTTTACATTCTTGCTCATTGTTTGATTGTAGATACAGCTCGATATCCTGAGCCGTATCCTGAAAACTGTTTTTGCAAACAACTAAATTAGCATATTTTTGACACGCATTCTTAGCACACTATCTCACTTAACTAATTTGATCACTTAATTGCTTCGGTAATTTTTAACCAAAACAATTTGGCGCCCACCGTGGGGCAAGTGGTGCTATTTCTACTAAAAGCTTTTGCAAAATCATTACTTGGTTTTCTATTTTCAAAGTTTTTGCTACACTATTTTCAATGGCCTCAAGATCAAACATGAGCTCTTTTACCGTATCTGCTACAACATCTGCAACTGTTGATGCATGGAATGTCTGTTGACTACGTGTACACCATGTCTTAGGTCAAGATAGGTCAACATAAGGTCTTGAAAGTCAAAATTATGTTGAGGTTTCGCTTGAATGTACATGTTGTAAGTGGTTTCGCTCCAAGGGTCTTGATGGTTTCGCTTATATGTCATAGATGGTTTCGCTCTTATGGTAACTTGGAGGTTTCGCTTATTAGTCATGTCCATATAAGCGAAACCACATGGCCTATATATAGTCGTTCGAGTGAAACCTTATTAATTATTCGTGTATGTTAGAGCGAGACCTGACTATTGCTTTTGTAACCGAACTCTGTCAAAATCAATTCAGAAAGCAATAAAAGAGAAGGAATTGAATAGGAAAAGCTGTATAACTTCATTTACGTTGATTCCGCCTTCGTATGTGAAGATGAACGTTCTCAACTGACTTTTCGGGGTCGCAAAACGGTCCAACAAGTGGTATCAGAGCTTCAGGACGAGGAGTTCATACTACTACAGCTGATTCGACAAAATTCTCTTACTTCTACTCACTTTCTTTCATACTTTTTCGATTTACACTAGTTCCTACGGTTGAAACTGTCTGATTTTTGAATATAATGTGTAAAATACAGTAATAACAAACCCTAGAAAGTTTCAGGTTAAAACACGGCTTAAAAATGGTAAAAATCAGGTAAAAACTAGGTTCCGCTTATTCGGACATCGATCGAAATAACTTGATAGTTTCGCTTTTATGGACACTTGATAGTTTCGCTTTTTCGGACACCTTAGTTTCGCTTATTTGGACATTACCTGGTTCGCTTATTTGGACAATTCCACTTTCGCTTATTTGGACAATTCCACTTTCGTTTATTTCGACATACACACTTTCGCTTATACAGTCAAAGTGTGGTTTCGCTTATCTGTCATAGTCTGATTTCGCTTATAAGTCACTTATACTGATTTCTCTTTTGTGTCATATGTGATTTCGCTTATTTGTTACAAAATTGATATTTCGATTATTTGTCACAGTTTTCAAAAATTTCGAAAATTTGTCTAAGTGTTTGCTGATTTTGCAGGTACACTCAAGATGGATGACATTTTCTTGAACCCGTTTAGCGACATGTACGCATTTGCTGGAGATTCCAGAAACAATGATACTTCGTCAAGCAAAGTGAATGAGAATCCGCCAAAAGAAAGGAAAAAGGAAGCTTGGGAATCGGAAAGTGCTTTCGGAACATTCAATAAACCTCCAAAGCTAATGGCTATCGAGGAATACAGTCAGTGGTCAAGAAAGTTTGAAGACTGGTTGATGGCATTTGCATTTCCCAGCTGGAAAAGTCTGAAAAACGGTTATGCCAATGGAAACAAAAATGGTGAAACTTTAAGAGCAGCTGAGGAGATTGATTCGTTTGTAGCTGAACAAAAATGTGTGGCATTGTTATTTTAGTCCGTTCGGGAGGACATAATCTCATTGATCGATTATTCAAACGCTAAAGACCTCTGGGCAAAATTAGAAAAGAAATGTTTAGGAAGTACTGAAATTGTGAAAAACAAAAGAAAACTTCTTAGAAAAGAGTTTGATCTGTTTGGATGTTTAAAGAACGAGTCAGTTTGTAAAATGATAGAAAGGTTTGGTCATCTAAAGCTGGAATTAGTAAGACATGATATCAGAATTCCTGAAGAAGATCTTATCGACAAATTGTTCGATTCGTTGCCTGACGAGATGGATTGGAGATATTATGCGCTGATGCTGAAGAATACCATCAAAGCACCAGAAAAGTTGACATTAGATTTGCTGATTGAGAAACTTGAAAGTCACGAGTCGGAACTGAAGAAGACATACAAAGTCAATCACTCATCTTACCAGCAGAATTTGGATTTGTATTATCCAAAAAGCATGATGCCAAAAGCAAGTTCTCCAAAGACTGCATTTTCTGTTGAAAATGTGTCCACAGCAAGCAAAGAAAGTCAAAGTGGTCAAAGCAGTGGAAGTCACAGTGGTTATCACAGTGGATCTTCATCATCTGAAAGTCATTCTGATGCAAAGAATCGTTTTCAATGCAACATTGCAATAGACTTGAAGAATGCTCAAAATTTTGATGAGGAGTCGGCTAAACAGCAGATGATCTTCCTAGCATCGGTGTTGGAATCGTATGAAGGGTTAGTAGCTGGGAAGATAGGCAACACCAACCTAACGAAAAAAGATTATGACCAGATAGATCCTGAAGAAATGGAACTGATCGATATTCATTGGGCTATGGCCAGTGCTGTTCGTCGAGCACAACGTTTCATGGAAATTACTGGCAGGAAGACAATTGGTGGTCCATCTACCAAATTGGGGTTCGATAAATCCAAGGTGACATGCTTCAAGTGTAAGCAGAAAGGTCACTTCAAACGAGAATGCAGAAACGCTTATGCTGATGAGTCGGAGAACCCTTTCAGAGATGATTATTACAAGAAGGCAATTTATCATCAGAATAAATCTGAGCCGCCTAGATTGAAGCAGGTTGAAGACAACAAAGAGAAATCTAGAGCTCTTGCGGTGATTTATGATGATGAAGGGTATAATTGGAGTCAAGAGGTTCTACCGGAAGAAGATGCGGTTGGTTACGCATTCATGGCGAAAAATGACGAACCTATTCCGTGGAAAGACGATCGAACTGAAGAGCAGAAATATCAATACAGAAAAATGATTGCTGAAAACAAAATAATTAGAATATCTCGTATCTTTCTGGAAGCAAGGAGAGCAAATAGATGGGATCCGGATAGAGAGTGTTATCTTGATGAATATGGAAATATTGCGATTGATGACAAAACGCTTGATATCGAAGCCATAATCAAGGAGTACAAAGAAGAGGATGATTATTGGCAGAATAAATGGTGGGGAACTGGAGACGAGAAAGAGAAAGAAGAGAAAGAGAGGAAGGAGAAAGAAGAGCAGGAAAAATCAAAGAAAGTTGATACTGGAGTTATTGACACAACGCAGGAGTTGACAGCAGAGAACCTGGGAAAAATGGCTGACAAAGTGCTGGCTGCTAAGGCACTTGAGGTAGACTCTAACTCCGTGTCTGAGTCAAAAAGCCAGGTCAGTTCAAAATTGTCAACAAATGCGTCTTTGCAAAAATTGCAACAAAGAGTGAAAATTTTGTAACACAGTCACGTATCTCAACGGGAAGAAAGTTGATGATCTGACAGCAAAGGTCAGAAGCGTTGAGAATCAGATTCTTGATCGTGACAAAACAGTTAAAGCTTCAACTGAACGGATAAGAGAATTAACTAGCCAAATTGAAAATGATAAAATTGATCATGAAAAAGTTAAAAATGAAAATGAAAAGTTAATTCTTGAAAACCGTCAGATTTCTGAAAAGTTTGAAAAACTAAAAAGCACAATGAAAGATAGTGATGATCGAAATGGTAAAACTTTTAAAGAAAATGAACATCTAAAAGCAGTGCTTAGAGTAAAAGAAGAATCAATCAACCAACAACTGGATGAAATCGCTAAACTGAAACTTAAATTTCAAGAGGCTGAAATTGAAAACGAGCGAATCCAGTTAAAGCTTAACAGTTACAGCTCCGCAAGCTTTGTTTTGCAACACATTATTCCCAAACCCATCGGGAAAGACAAAGCAGGCGAAGATGTGTATTCTGATGGAACTGGGGTGGGTTTTCATCAAGTTCCACCACCTGTTCTTGATAACTACACGAAAAAGCAATCAGGGTTGGTTGGAATTGAAGAAGAAAGTGAAATGAATCTTCCAGATTCAATTGATGTCACATTTACATTTTCCATGACGATAGTGTCCAAAATGATATTGTAAAAGGTGTTGTTGAAAATGTGCTAAAAATGGATAGTGACACTACTGAGGAAGATGGGTGTTTCTTGGATAAGTACATTCAGAAACCAAAATCCAAAAACATCTTAAGTGATGAACCTGGTCTTGTGATGTACAAGATGGCTGGATCTGATAAGTTGTATTCGGATTCTGAGTTTTCCATTGAGAATGTTAATGTAAAAAAATTGACAAATGTTTTCAAATTGGTTGAAGTTGAGTTGTCAGAAGTGAACAATCTGAGTCAAACAAAGAGAAAAATGAATTTTGAGAAAGATAAAGCTTACTACAAGAAATCTGTAGTTCCACCGCGTTTTTATTATAACAATCGAAAAAATTGGTCGGGTGGTTATCAGGGGGGTAAGTCTTATCAGAAAAGAAATGTTCCAAACAAGAGGTTTGCTGAAAAGAAAAAGTTTGTGAACAGTTCGAATTCACTTGCTGATGAAGAGAAAGAGATTTTTTCAAAATCGAATGAAGAGTTCTTTGAGAAAAGAGCTTCACAGTATCATTCTGAAGGCATAAGTCGAGTTGTTGATACTCGAACATGTTTCAGATGTAATCAAGTTGGTCACATTGCACGAAAGTGTACCAATGTGAAGCCTAAGACTGAAACTGTGAAGATTCAAAAGAAGAAAATTGACGAGAAGGGTAAAGCACCAATCGTTGTTGAGAAAAAGAGTGTGAAAAATGAAAATACCAAAGTGAAAAATGAACCTGTATAGAAATTGGTAACTAAAAATGACAAATTTTACAAACGGGTTGCATTATCTCAACAAGTTTGGAAACCAAAAACAGAAATGAAAATGTCAACTTCTGAAGTGACAAAGGCTGAAGAATCAATTTCGGTTGATTATGATGCAAATTTTCCACCTTTAAAGGCTGAAAATTTCAAAATTCAAATTGCGAAAGTCAAGGTTACACCTAAGGCTGATGAGGCCTGGGTGGACTCCATGTTTGACTAAACAGTTTGAATTGCCGGAGCTTCCTGGATCGCGAAGCATGAATTGGCATCTTTATTGAAGTTGGTTAATTTGAAGTTTGTTATGTGCAGGATCTTCCAAAACTTGTATCCAGATGGATCATGGATAGTGGAGCTTCAAGACATATGACAGGAAAGACTGCGTTGATGTATGATGTGAGAAATATCAATGGTGGTTATGTGGGATTTGCTGGTCATGAAGGTGGTAGAATTATTGGTGAAGGAACGTTATCCAACGGGATTGTGACGTTTGAGAGAGTTAACTACATCACTGAGCTGGAGAACAATCTGCTGAGTATCTCGCAGATTTGTGACAATATGTATACTACTCACTTCACTGATAAGGAATGTTTGATCTTGAAACCAGGATTTGTGGTTCCTGAAGAATGGATTATTATGCGGGCACCTAGAGTGAATGATTTATATGTGTTAGATATGAGTGTAGCAACTACATCTACTGGTCAAGCACATTGTTTTGTTTCTAGAGCAACTGAGAAAGAATCGAGATTGTGGCACCGAAAGATGGGGCATATTCACCTAAGGAAGATGAATCACTTGGTGCACAATGATTTGGTTCTTGGAGTTCATGTCAAAGGTTTTCATCTGGAAGGGGAGTGCATTAGCTGTGTTAAAGGCAAGCAGAAGAAAAAGTCACACCCTACAAAGCAAGTCAATTCAGTTTCGAGACCTCTGGAAAGACTTCACATGGATTTGTTTGGTCCTGTGAATGTCAAAAGTATTACAAGAGATTATTATTGTTTGGTTGTTACTGATGATTATTCCAGATTTTCGTGGGTTTCTTTCTTGAAGACGAAAGACGAAACGTTTGATAGTTTGATGGCGTTGTTCAGAAAAATTGAGAATTTGTACCAAAGGCATATCAAAAGAATTCGTAGTGACAATGGTACTGAATTCAAGAATAGTAAGATGGAAGAATTTTGTGATGAAAGAGGTATATTGCATGAGTTTAGTGCTCCGTACACTCCGCAGTAGAATGGAGTCGCAGAACGCAAAAACCGGACACTAATCGAGACGACTAGAACTATGCTCGCAGATTCAAAGTTACCGATAATTTTTTGGGTTGAAGCTGTTTCCGCCGCATGCTATACGCTAAACAGGGTTCTCACTGTCAAGAAGTTCAACAAAACATGCTTTGAGCTAATCAATAACCGCAAACCGAATTTGAAGTATATAGAACCGTTCGGGTCACCCTGTACTGTTATAGAACCTCATGGAAAGTTTGGTCCGAAGTGCATTGAGGGAATATTTGTTGGTTATGCAAATCCGATGCGACGTGTCTTCGTTCCAAGTGAGAAGCGGATTATTGAAGCTGCAAATGTTGAATGTCAAGGTTATACTATGCCGCCGCAGAATCCAAGAGATTCATGGCGTTATCATTATGACAAACTGTGGGATTCGTTTGACATGAGAGAAGAATCAGAGGATGATGAAGATTTCTTTGATGAGTTGGATATTTTGCGCGAATATGAGTCACAGCTAAGGTTCCCAGCTGAGTATTCTAGAAGACCTCAGGAAATTTCAAATGACGATGAAGCAGGTCCAAGTAATGCTGGTTAACATGATGATGTCCAACAGAATGAAGTTGCTCAGGATAATCAGTTGGTTCAGGATGATAATCAAGAAGCTGAAAATATGCCAGTCTTTGATCATGGTGATTCAGATTCTGAGGGGGAGCAAATTCAGATTTCAAGTCAAACAAATCAAGTTGGTGAACAAGATGCAGATCAGAATGTTACTAATCTGGAGGGCAATGTAGATGTTCCAAGCGAAGTGATGCCGCGAACTTTTTCATATCATCCAGAGGAGTTGATCATAGGAGAATTGCAGACAGGCGTTCGCACTCGAAGACAGATTGTTAAAGGGCTTACATGTTTTTATACAAAAGTTGCTCCTTTGCAAACTAAATTCTCATTAAGTTGTTTTATCTCGCAGGTTGAACCAAGAACTTACAAAGAGGCGCTTACTGAAGACTCTTGGGTCAATGCAATGCAGGAGGAACTTAGTCAATTCGAGAAATTGGGAGTGTGGAAGTTAGTGGATTTGCCAGATGGTCAGAGAAAGATAAACACCAAGTGGGTGTTCAAGTGTAAGAGAGACGATAGAGGAGTTGTTATAAGGAACAAAGCTCGACTCGTTGTTCAGGGCTTTAGTCAACAGGAGGGGATTGATTTTACAGAAGTTTATGCTCCTGTAGCACGACTAGAGGCAATCAGAATTTTCCTTGCATTTGCGTCTTGGAAGAACTTCAAAGTATATCAGCTAGATGTAAAATCGGCGTTTCTTTATGGGAAGGTCAAAGAGGAGGTTTACGTCGGACAGCCGCCGGGCTTCATCGATCCAATCAACAAAAACAAGGTCTACTTATTGGACAAAGCGTTGTATGGTTTACACCAGGCCCCGAGAGCTTGGTACGAGACTTTGTCTCAACACCTACTAGCCAACAAGTTCATTCGTGGAAAAGTGGATGCCACTCTCTTCACTAAAGAGGTCGACGGTCATCTTCTGATAGTTCAGATTTATGTGGATGATATAATTTTTGGGTCAACAAATGAAAGTCTATGCAAAGATTTTGAATCAGTGATGAAGCAAAAATTCGAAATGTCATCAATGGGGGAGATGAAATTCTTTCTGGGTCTACAAGTTGAACAACTACCTGAGGGAATTTTCATTCATCAAACGAAGTACGTTCATGATATTCTAGAGAAATTTGGGATGTCAAGTTCTACTCCAGTTGCTACCCCACTTGCAACAAATCATGGGATTCACCCAGATCTCACCGGAGACTGGGCTGATGAAACATTTTACCGATCCATGATAGGTTCTTTGATGTACTTAACTGCTTCACGTCCTGATATCATGTACCCAACGTGCCTCGCAGCAAGATTTCAATCTAACCCGAGAGCTTCGCACATGATTATTGTGAAGAGGATATTGCGCTACCTGAAAGGAACTCCTTCATTGGGGTTGTGGTATCCTAGGAAAGGCGATTTTATGCTCGAAGGGTATTCCGATTCAGATTTCGGATGCTGCAAAGTCAATTCAAAATCAACAACTGCAGGATGCCAGTTCTTTGGTCCTAGATTGGTTACCTGGCAGTGTAAGAAACAAACGTCTGTGGCGTTATCTACATGTGAAGCGGAGTATGTTTCTGCTAGCAGTTGCTGCTCTCAGATCCTGTGGATACAGCAACAGTTGCGCGACTATGGTTTGCAGTTTCTTAACACACCTCTTTTTGTTGATAATGAGGCCGCTATAAATATAACAAAGAATCCAGTACATCACGCTAAAACTAAACACATAGAAATTCGTCATCACTTTATTCGTGATTGTTTTGAGAAAAAGTTGATACGAATTGAGAAAATCCACACTGACGAACAGAAAGCTGATTTACATACCAAAGCTTTTGATAAAAATCGGTTTAAATATTTGTTAAAACTGAACGGTATGAAGCTTCTTTCAGTGTCGGATGGCATAATTGGCGTTGATGAGAGTACTGTTGCGGATGAAGACGAGAAACAATCTGCAATGGTTTGTCGATTTTTTACTTGTTTTGGTATTTAGGGGGAGTAGATAGATGTATATAGATATATTTTCAGAAAATACAAAAACAGTAAAAAATGCAAAAATACAAAAACATGATAAAATTTGAAAAAGAGCTTGTGTTTATAGGGAAAATGATAGTACATCGGCTAGACAATTACAGTATGCTAAAGATTTGTAAAGATTAAATGAGTTAAACAGTCTAACTGATGATGTGTTGATAGGTTTTCGCACATTTAGTAGATTTATTCGGGATATAAACCTAAAATTTCAAACTTGTGAAATTCGTGGGGAACACTACTTGGATATATAGGTAACCCCTGAAATCTCGTTTGAAAGGTCTCATATTTTGATATACAGGTTTTTATTCTCAATGATGTCTGGGGTATTATTCCGGGACTTCTGCTGAATGGAAGTTCTGACCTAGTCCTTGGATAATACTTTCTACAAATGCTTGAAACATAGCATAAACCCTCAGCATGCCGATGAAACAATAAAATTGATAGTCGCTGCTGTTGTAGCTAAAAGATCCTCTAAAGGGGACATACCGTAAAGTCGAAGCTGATATCTCTCTGCGTATACGGAAGTATCGACCTGAGATCCCTCGGCCCTCGCATTACCTAATTTATGTACAGATATCATTGTAGTATACTCACCTGTAAGACTGAATATTGGGATTCTGGATACGGGAGTATATTCAAGAGGTGGGACACATGAATGAGCTAAGTTCATAAGACATCTAATTCGTATCCTGAGTAAATTGAAATTTGTGTGAGAATTTAAGATGGATCAGTATATCGACAATCGAGGTGAATTGTTTAAGTCTGAGTATGAAATGAAGCTTAACGATACTTGTAATTTGTCTGAAAAGCTGATATGATTCCCTGACACGCTCACCAAAAATAAGTTTGTAAATAATTTACTTTGTTTACTTTCTGCAATTTAAGTTTTCTGTTTTTCATTTCTTAGTTTAGAACATTTTATAAAATCCAAAAAGATTTTATTTCTGCTTTATTTTCCGATAAACCAAAGTGGAGAGTTGATTGTTGGATTCTCAGATGTTGAAGCAGATGCAGGAGATTCTGGACTGAAGAATGAGGAGAGCTTATCTTGATGGAGTTTGATTTATTGAAAAGTCAAAAACAAGTTCATTAACTTGATACTTGTTATTTTCAGAAAATGTTTGAAAATGTTTTCAAAATCAGTTTGATTCGTCAAATGATCAACCAAGGTCATTGAATTGAACTTGGTAGATTAATTGAGTGATCAGGGTCATTAACTTGGACCTGAATACTTGAGTGGATTTTTAAAACTGATTGAGCATGTGATTTATTGTTGAAAAGATAGTTTGTAATGTTTGATGTATGAGACACAGGTTTTGGACTTCATTATTCCCAATGGAAGCAAAATGTCAAAGCATGAACCAAATAAAGACCTCAGATTCTAGCATATTGAGAGGGGGAGTCTGTGAAAGGGGGAGTCTGGATCAACAGTCAAAGGGGAGTTTGAAGATGGAGCTAGGACAAGATTGTGAACCTGTGAAGATAGAGTGCATATGATGAAAAGACAGAGAGTTGGGGAAAAGACCAAGACTGAAGACTCGGAGCTGAAGACTTCGTCAACATCCAAGGGGGAGTCTGTTGATGCATGGAATGTCTGTTGACTACGTGTACATCATGTCTTAGGTCAAGATAGGTCAACATAAGGTCTTGAAAGTCAAAATTATGTTGAGGTTTCGCTTGAATGTACATGTTGTAAGTGGTTTCGCTCCAAGGGTCTTGATGGTTTCGCTTATATGTCATAGATGGTTTCGCTCTTATGGTAACTTGGAGGTTTCGCTTATTAGTCATGTCCATATAAGCGAAACCACATGGCCTATATATAGTCGTTCGAGCGAAACCTTATTAATTATTCGTGTATGTTGGAGCGAGACCTGACTATTGCTTTTGTAACCGAACTCTGTCAAAATCAATTCAGAAAGCAATAAAAGAGAAGGAATTGAATAGGAAAAGCTGTGTAACTTCATTTACGTTGATTCCGCCTTCGTATGTGAAGATGAACGTTCTCAACTGACTTTTCGGGGTCGCAAAACGGTCCAACAGCAACGATTGGTTCGGTGCTTCCACCACCTCCTCCAAGGACGCAAGCTTCTTCACAGCCTCAGGATATTATCCCCACTCGGAATATTCAGGGATCTGCTCCTGTTTTGGCCTCTAATGATGAAATTCTGACTTTATTTGGTAGTGTACAGGAACAGATGAGGCAACATCAGGAGACCAACCAAATGCTGATGAGGGAGATACAACTCTTGAAATCCAGCTCAAGCAGGCCCGTTGAGGATATTGTCACTCCCTTGCAGCCCAGAGCTTTGAACTTCAGTTCTGCAGTATATACTGAGGATAACAGGGGCAATATTGTGCCTAGTCATTCCTAGAATCATACTCTTGAGATACCCTCTTCAGTTAGAGTGTCAACTGTGAGAAGTTCAGGATATGCTTCAGGATATGGCCAGAATCCTCAGACTGGTAACGTGTCTAATAATAATAATACTCTTGCTACTAATGGTATTGGATCTTTGCAGGATGCAGGTATGACATCAGCACTTTCCAGGGAGCTTCAGAAGTTAAAGGACATGATATCCAGTGTACCTGGAGTAGTCCAGCCGATCCCAGAAGTATCCCAGGATAGCCACAAGATATCTCGGTTTGCGTATCCCATTTGTGATGCTGAAATCCCAAAAAGATTTCAGACCCCCAACATGAAGCACTATGACGGAACTACGGATCCTGAAGAGCATATTGCCTAGTATAGGGAAAGGATGGAAATCAACCCTATCCCTCCAGATCTCAAGGAAGCATGCCTCTGCAAGGGTTTTGGTTCTGCCTTAACAGGATCAGCCTTAAAATGGATCTTAAACGTTCCTCCTCATTCGATTACATCGTTTGCTCATTTAGTCAATTTATTTAATAGTCAATTTTCTTGCAGTCGAAGTTTTGAAAAACTAACCAGTGATCTCTACAGGATAACTGAAGGACCTCAGGAATCCTTGAGAGATTATGTGAACAAGTTTAGCCGGGAATCCTTAGATATCCCACATCTTGATGTTACAACAGCTGTGCAGGCTTTCAAGATGGGATTGCAAAAAGATTCTCAATTTTACCAGGATCTTGTAATGAATCCCTGCAGGAACCTGGATGAAGCTCGGAACAGGGCTTTAAGATATATTCGACTGGAAGATGACAAAAAGATGCAAGAGAGGATGAATTAATCCACAACCTATGAGTCAACCAACAGGAAATCAGAATCCTCGTACAAACCATATCGCTCGAAGCCATATGGCAGGAATGACAGCAAGAAAGTGAATGCTGTTGAAGACGAGGATCCTGAGGAGTATCCTGAGTTGTCAGAATATTGTTTTTCTGTTAACATACCTGAACTGATGTATGCTATGCAGGGTTTAGGAGACAAAGCAAGGTGGTCTAGGAAGAACCAACAGAAACCTGATTGGAAGGATAAATCCAAGTGGTGTGCCTTCCATGAGGATTTTGGACATGTTACAAAAGATTGCATTGCCCTGAGGAAAGAAATAAGCTATCTGCTAAGCAAAGCATACCTGAAAGATCTCCTGGGAAGAAAGAAGAATAAGGGTCAGGATACTGAGAAGGATCCTGAACGAGCAGCATCACCTCCTGCGGATGCCAAGATAATTAACTTTATTTCAGGAGGATCCGATATCTGTGGGACCTCTTATTCTGCAACAAAAAGACATGCAAGGGAGGCTAAGGCAGAGAGGGGAGATAAACCAACCAGGATGTCAACCCTCACGACTGATAAAATGATCACGTTCGATAGTGATGATAGGGATACTGTCCAGGATCCTCACCATGATGCTTTGGTAATAACTTTATATTTTGCTAATCATTTTGTGCGTAGGATACTGGTGGATAATGGCAGCTCCGTCAGCATAATTCAGCTGGAGACACTGAAGAGGATTAATGTATCCCCGATGGATATTACTTTGAAATCCACTGTGCTTGTTGGGTTCAGTGGAGAAGCCAGGAATACCGTGGGAGAGATAAAATTTCCTGTGTATGTTGAAGGGGTCAACTCAATGCAACGATTTTGTGTTATGGACTCCTTATCCTGCTACAATATTATATTGGGTAGGCCATTGATCCATTATATGAAAGCTGTGCCATCGACCTATCATCAATGCATCAAGATCCCTACCCCTTGGGGGGTAGTCAAGGTGGAAAGTGATCAACAGGAAGCAAAGGAGTGTTGTTCTTCCTCGATAAAGCCCAATGCAGCATAGCAATTAAATATGGGAGCCCAGGATATCGTGGAGGCTTCAGAGCAGGATGTAAAGAAAATTATCCTGGATCAGGATAATCCAGATATCTCGGTGCTCGTAGGAACCAATATCCCTCAGGATATTGAAAATCAATTGACTAACTTTTTGAAATGCAGGATGTCAACATTCACATGGAAACATGAGGTTATGACAGGTATTTCCAAAGATATTATAACCCACAAGCTTGGAATTGATAGGTCTTTCAAGCCTGTCCAACATAAACGAAGGAAGTTTGCTCCAAAACGGAACACAATCATTCAGGAAGAGGTTGAAAGATTATTAAAGAGCAAGATGATTAGGGAAGTTAAATTTCCCAAATGGCTAGCAGATGTAGTTGTGGTGCAAAAGAAAAATGGGAAATGGAGAGTTTGTGTGGATTACACAGATTTGAACAAAGCTTGTCCCAAAGACCCATTTCCTCTACCTCATATTGATTCAATGATGGATGCTACTGCCGGCCATGAGATGTTAACCTTCATGGATGCATCCTCAGGATTCTAGTAGATCCAAATGGAACCTGCGGACCAGGAGGATACTGCTTTCATGACACCAACAGGTATCTATTGTTATACTGCTATGCCTTTTGATTTGAAAAATGCAGGTGCAACATACCAAAGATTGGTGAACATGATGTTTAAAGACAAACTGGGGGACACCATGGAAGTCTACATTGATGATATGGTGGTAAAATCTAAGAAGGCTGAGGATCATCTCTGGGATATTGAAGGAGCATTCGATATCCTAGACCAGTACAATATGAAGCTGAATCCTGCCAAATGCCATTTCGGAGTGGGGACAGGAAAGTTTTTGAGATACATGGTGACTAAAAGGGGGATCGAAGCAAGCCCAGAACAGATTAAAGCTATATTGGATATCAAGTCACCTTCAAACATGAAAGATGTACAAAGATTAACAGGGCGAGTAGCAGCATTAAACAGGTTTATATCAAGATCCTCAAAAAAATGCAAGGAATTCTACGATATCCTAAAGAATAATAAGAAATTTGAGTGGGGAGAGAAGCATGAAGCAGCCTTGCAGGAATTGAAGCAGTATCTCTCAACTGCACCCCTGTTGATGAAACCCGAGGATGGTGAACCATTATCCTTGTATCTTGCAGTATCAGGGAATGCAGTAAGTGCTGTCCTAGTAAAGGATCACGAAGGTCAGCAGTATCCTGTCTATTATGTTAGCAAAAGTTTATTAGATGCTGGAACTAGATATTCTCATTTAGAAAAAAATGATACTGGCCTTAGTTATGGCATCGACAAAGCTTAGACATTATTTTGAGATGCATAGGATTCATGTTAAAACCAATTATCCTGTTAAAAATGTGCTTAGGAAACCTGAGATGTCAGGTAGAATGGCCAAGTGGTCAGTAAAACTAAGTGCCTATGATCTAGTATATGAACCTAGAAATGCCATAAAGTCTCAGGCTCTAGCTGACTTTGTGGCTGATTTCAGTAGTGATATTCAAAATGAAGTAGACCTAGAAGTACAGCAACTAGGAGAAACCTCAGAATCCTGGACATTATATACTGATGGTGCATCTAATGTAAGAGGTGTAGGTTTGGGTGTACTACTAAAATCGCCACAGGGGGACATAATACCCCAGGCTATTAGGTGTGAAGTTCCTACCACTAATAATGAAGCAGAATACGACGCTTTGATTGCAGGATTAGAGTTGGCTAGGAATATGAATATTAAAAGTTTACAAGTGTTTGTTGATTCCTTGTTAATTACTAATCATTTTAATGGATCCTATGCAGTTAAAGGTGAGAAGTTAATCGAGTATCTCAAAATTCTCAAAAAATTAGCAGGATATTTTGATGTTTTTACACTTGAACAGGTACCAAGAGAGGATAATGCTGAAGCGGATGCCTTGGCAAATCTAGGATCATCGGTCAGGATACCGGAGGGAACCCAAATACCAATACTACATATCCTGTATCCTGCGATGGATCTTCTCAAATCTCAGGATAAGGAAGTAGTAAGTATCCAGGATCTTGATGATGAGTATCCCGAGGAGGATCCTAAGTCCTGGACGGCTCCAATCATGAGATATCTCAAGGAAGGACACATCCTAAAGGATGAGAATCCTAAGGCTTTTAGGATGAAGGTATCACGATTCACTATTATAAATGGTGTTTTGTATAAGAAATCTCTTGCAGGACCATACCTGAGGTGCTTGGAGGATCCCGAAACCAAAGAAGTGCTTCAGGATATACACGAAGGGGATTGTGGTAACCATACTGGGGGCAGATCATTATTCTCAAAGGTATTAAGAACAGGATACTATTGGCCGACGATGAGGAAAGATGCTGCAGAATATGCACGAAGGTGTGATGCATGTCAAAGGCATAGTAATATACTGCATCAACCTGCTGAACCACTATATCCTATTGCTTCCCCTTGGCCATTCATGAAGTGGGGGATGGACATAGTAGGAAAATTGCCAAAGGCTCCAGGAGGGAAAGTCTTTATGCTGGCAATGACTGATTATTTCTCTAAATGGGTTGAAGCTGAGGCATTTGTTCAAGTTAGAGACCAAGAAGTAGTATCCTTCATAAACAGGAATATCCTGGCCAGGTTTGGAATACCGGCTGATATAATTTGTGATAATGGCTCTCAGTTTATCAGTAAGAGGACAACTGATCTCTGTAAGAGTTGGGGAATTAAAATGATTACATCTACACCAGTACATCCTCAAGCAAACGGACAAGCAGAATCCTCAAACAAGATAATTGTCAACAATTTGAAGAAAAGACTAGGAGCTAAGAAAGGAAGATGGGTAGAAGAATTACCCTTTGTTTTATGGGCTGATAGAACGACAGTGAAAAGCGCAACTGAGCAAACCCCATTTTCCTTAGTATTTGGAGCAGAAGCAGTAATCCCTACGGAGATGGTGATACCTACAGCAAGATCCAACTTCCGGGATCCTGAGCAGAATCCTGAAGTCCTATGCCAAGAATTGGATACTATTGATGAGACAAGAGATGCGGCAAAGCTAAGGATGGCAACATATCAACATAGGATATCCAGAGCATATAACAAGAATATTAGGACTAGAAGGTTTCAAGTTGGAGATTGGGTATTAAGGAAAGCTTTTCAGAATACTACCAATCCTGCTGATGGAAAATTAGCTCCGAAGTGGGAAGGACCCTATGAGATTGAATCGGAATCGGGAAAAGGAGCATATCGGCTTAAGAATATGGAGGGGGATATGTTACCAAGATCCTGGAATGCTATACATCTCAAAGCTTATTTCAAGTGAGTTTGGAAATTAATTTCTAACTCAGTATGGTATGAATTCTATCTCTTTTTAAATATAATTCTATATTATTTGAACCCAGTACTGACTTAAGCATCGGAGGGGTGTTAGCTAAGCTAACACCCACCTTAGTTTAAGGTTGTTTTGCAGAAGGTGCTTCGGGATATAACTCCAGGATACACACTCAGGATAGTTTGAAAGATTAGAGGATTGGCCCCCTCTCTCACGTTTAAGGGATCCTGATCCCTTCACAGGTTTAAAGGTATTCACCTTTCTCTCGAATTGGGTTTAAACACCCCGCCTGGAGCGCAAGTTATCCAGGAATAGTTCAAGATAGCGGGACCAGTTCATGTAAAAGTGGCTGACAATTTCGTTATCATTGGCTATTGTTTTGGTCAAAAATCACACAAGGATAATGCAACCAAATCTGATTTTGTGAGGTATGATGCTTGGTTAATTGTATGAACAACAAGTATATGAAATCAACGATGAACACCGAGATTTATACGAGGAAAAAGCCCTTGATCTTTAGAAGATCTCCGGCATAAAAAACCTCGGGTGATGGAAACTACCGATCACCAACTACATTGCAAAAACAGCAGTGATCCTTGTACAACTTCGGAAGAAAACAAGCTCAATACAATGAATTTCTAGTGTAAGTGTGTGTTTTCGCTAAGTGTTTGCAGAGAATTCGTGTGTTAAGTGTTTTTTTTTTCTGTGGTGTGTACGAATTGTGCCTCTAATGAGCTTGTTTCCCCTTAAAAAGATAAGGAAAAATCAACTAACTAACTTCCCGAAAAAGGTGGAAGTCACCCATGACCACCACTAATGGTTATTTCTTCAATATGCACGTGCCTAAAAGCATATTCCATGAGATTCCAGCAAAGAAGTGGTCCACTACGTCCATTACCTACATTTACACATTAAAAACGTGCAAAACATAAGTTCTGTTAAGGATCCTGGATCCTCAGACTCGTGATCCTCAGACTCTGGATCCTCAGACTCTCTGCATCACCCATTAAGCATCCGTGATCCATGCCTAGTCTCAGGATAGATGATCCTTAGCATAAAATTCATGCCCTAACAATTGCCCCCAATATGGCAGTTGTGATAAGGATTCACAGCTGTCATATTTCCGTCAGAAGCGGACTAGCCGTTGCTGCTGGTAACTAGTTGTTACACTGCCTGTCGTCACTGATAAGACCTGCTATAATCATCATTGCAGAATATAGAGTTAGAGATAACTCCTCAAGTGCCTTTACAGATAAGAAGATCCTTCCGTTCGTGGAGAATGAATCCTTCTACACAGTTTGCTATTAACCTTCCTGCACTTTAATTTCTGCATAGACACTTTAACTGTTAGATAGCCTTATCCGGCCTGGGTGGATGGTCCACGATTTTGCTGGTGAAATCCAGGCCAGATGATTTTGATACATAATGAATAGGTAATAACATTAAACGTTTTTAGCTACATCTATAGTTGTTTCTTCCTTTTTTATTTTTCATGTATGCTTTCTATTTTCAAAAATATCATCACCAAACAACTGGAAAGTTATTGAAAATCTGATGATAATGTAAAACTTTTAACAGAAAACTTGAAGTGTTCGAACAAATGTGGATCAATGATCCCTAACCAAAAAGGATAAGAGACAACTTACAGCTTAGAAAAAGTTAGAATATAACATACCAGAGAATCCAAGTTAGGATTCTATATCATTGTAAATTATTGCTAAATAAGCAAACTATGAAAAGTAAAGCTTCTAGGATCAAGGATCCTTATCGTCAGAACTTGTATAACTTTAGACAGTAGTTTCTAGGGTGAAGGATCAGGGATCCTTGAACAATAGGCAGGATAATGGGTGGTGGATGGATCCTCTGTTTGGGGGATGAAGCCACTCGTTATCCTTCCGTCTTTTATTTTCTGCACTACAAAGACCCGTAAACAATGGACACCCTTTGCCAACCCATGTGGACGGGCCACGTTTTGCTGGTAGAAACGTGGGTTGGCAATTTTGACAACCGTAAATGGTTTAACCTTTTGTGAATAAAATAACTTGAACTTTTTGGCTTATTTTGTGTTGATATCCTTGTTAATATCTTACTTTCCAACTGTTGTAATGTTCATTCTGTTTATACTTATTAAGCCTTGAAAAATTAAAAAAGATATCCAAAAAGTTTAGGATATGATCAAGGATCACATATCCCATAACCGATAAGTTCTAAAAAGTGATATAGTTTAAGAATCACAAGTTCAGTTGTCAAGTATAAGGGTTATTCAAATGAATAATGAATAAAATTAAAATAGTTAAGGATCATACCTGAGAATCCAAGTTAGGATCCTAACCTTTATCATTATAAACAAGATAACCATAAGACAAACCTTAATGGAAGGTAAGGATCAAGGATCCTTGGTCGTTTGTCTCCAAAAACCTGAAATAGGATACACCTTGGGACTAAGCCAATATAAGATAAGAGTTAGTAACTGGGGACAAGCCCAACAAACTGGGGACAAGCCCAAATAAACTGGGGACAAGCCCAAATAAACGGATGTAAACTGGGGTCAAGCCCATATAAACGGATGTAAACTGGGGTCAAGCCCATATAAACGGATGTAAATTGGAGTATGGCCCTCACTGGCGACTATCCAAACTTGAGCGACATGAAAATGCCGAAACCTTAGCTAACGTGAAAACGTTAGAAACCTTAGGAACGGATGTATGGTACGTCTACCATTATACGTAGGATCCTGGGTACAGCCAGTACAATGAAATTGTCAGCCCCTAAAACGAGTACTGGTCGCACTGCCTTGAACTGCACCAGGATCATCGTGCGCTACTGGCGAAACTGGGGACAAGCCCTTAAACTTTGGAGAATTGGCCAACCACTTTGATCTTCTGTAAAATGATAACAACTCTGCAAAAGCTTAAACTTTGTGAAAATAGATGTTAACTGATTAACATCTTTAACTTATGATAAGTAATAAGTATAAAATCAGCCACAAAATGAAAATGAAAGTAATGGGTTACCAAATGTAGAATTATATATCCTTTGAGGATCCTGGATCCTTAATCAGAATACCGGTATCGCTGAGGATCCCTGATCCTTCTTACTTAGTATTTTTTGAGATGAACAGCATTCCAAGCTCTTGGTAGGAGATCACCATCCATTGTTAACAAATGATATGCCCCCTTTCCTGATTCAGCTTCAATTAGATAGGGGTCTTCCCACTTTGCTGCTAGCTTGCCATCAGAAGGATTTGTAGTGTTCTGGAATGCTTTTCTTAGCACAAAATCACCAACTTGAAATCTTCTAATCCTGACATTCTTGTTGTATGCTCCAGCCATTCTTTGTTGATAACTGGCCATTTCCTTTTTTCTGACTTTGAGCAAAAGCTTCTTCTTAGGATGCAGATGTTATGTTGGTTGGTGTAGAATATTACTGTGTCTTTGACAAGCATCACACTTCTTTGCATAATCCACAACATCCTTCTTCGTGGTAGGCCTATAGTATGTTGTTCTAAGGATCCTTGAGAATAGTGCTCTGCCCCCAGTGTAGTTTCCACAGTCTCCTTGACTTTGAAAGCTTTAGGATTTTGTCCTGTAGGGATCTCTCCATGTTGTATATATCTTAGGATTGGAAGGATACAAGATCCTGAATTCGACTGTGCAGGATCACCAGGTATGATTGCAGAATCCTCCACTATCTCCATGGCTACGTGATCCTCAATTGCAGGAGTTAAAACATGGGTGATGAGTATTTTTCACATCTTCTGGCATCTTTAGGAATGATCCAAGGTTAGTTAAAGCGTCAGCTTCTGCATTTTCTTCCCTGGGTACATGTGGTAGACTGAAAAAAGCAAAAGAATCTGCCAGTTTCCTGACTCATGATTAGTGGTTTGGAATTCCATGCAGTGGATTGGGGTATAATGTCCCCCTGTGGAGATTTTGGTAGTGTGCCTTGTCAAGTTCCTTTAACATTTGAAGCTCCATCCGTGAAGAGTGTCTAAGGATCCTTGGTCTTCTCAAGTTGTTGAACTTTTAATTCAGCTTCCCTTTGTAGATCACTACTGAAATCAGCCACAAAGTCAAGTAAAGCTTGGGACTTGATTGCCCATTTTGCCATTCTACCTGACATTTGAAGTTTCCTGAGAACATTCTTGATAGCAAGGTTAGTTTTCACAATAATGGTATGAGTTTCTAAATAATGTCTATGTTTAGCAGAAGCCATAATTAAATCAAGAATTAATTTCTCTAAATGAGAGTACCTGGCCTCAGCATCAAGTAGAATATTACTTACATAGTATACCGGATGTTGAGAGCCTTCATGATCCTTAACTAGGATCACACTTACTGCTTTAGCTGAAATAGCTAAGTATAAGGATAACGATTCTCCATTTTCTGGTTTCATCAGGGCTGGTGCTCTTCTTGGATAATGGCATTCTTTCGAGTGCAAACTTTCTCCTGTCATATCTTCATATTTCCAAGCGAAGGTAGACTTTCTTCTTTTCAAGAAGGATATTAAATCCTGCTCAATACTGTCTAGGATCCCGGATCCTATAAAAATTTTGGATTCAGGATCCTCTGGGTTCAACAGAATATCCTTGACGTCTTGCTCCTTGGAGGTTGGCTTCAATGAAGAAGTGTAACAGTTCTTTGCCTCCTGCTGATCACTTTCTATCTTCACCACATCCCATAGAGTTGGGAGCTTGACACATTGATGATATGTTGAGGGGACTGCCTTTATATCATGTATCCATGGCCTGCCAAGGATAACATTATAGCAGGATAAGCAATCTATGACACAAAATTTTTGAAAAGAATTAACTCCCTCTATGTAAATAGGAAGTTTGATGTCCCCCAATGTAATCTTTGTCTCCCCACTGAATCCCACAAGGACAAATGATCTTTGGACAATATCGGATTCAAGGATGTCCATTCTATTGAGGACATCCAACTGGATTATGTTCACTGAGCTTTTCCGATCAATGAGAATCCTGCAAACAAAATGGTTAGATACAAATAATGTAATAACTACACCATCGTGATGAGGATCCTGAATGTCCGCACAGTTATCCTCATCATATGATATCACTTTCTGCTGGGTAAGGAGGGAGGTCCGAACAGGTCTGCCCCCATTCTCTATCTTTGTTTCCTTTGCACGTCTCTTAGCTGCTGAGAACCTCCGGAGATGAAATGGATGATTTGAGCATCGGATGGTGGAGGAGGAGCTTTTTCAGGAACTTTCTCAGGATACTTGATCCTTGACTTTTTCCTTCCGAGCAATTCCTTCAAGTATCCTTTGCTCAAAAGATAACCTATCTCCTTCCTTAATGCTATGCACTCATCTGTGAGATGACCAGAATCCCCATGGTAAGCACACCATTTCGATTCGTCTTTGGTGGCAGGCGGTTTGTCATTCTTCCTTGGCCACCTAACCTTGTCACCTAAACTCTGCATAGAAAGGATTAGTTCATTATTATCAGCAGGAAAACAATATTCAGAAATAGAAGGATAATCCTCATCATCTTCCTCTTGTTCCATAACATGCACATTCTGGTTGTCATGCTTGGAGTATTGCTTGGATCAGTTATCCTTGAGATAGGATCTTTATTTGTCTTGCTTTGAGGATCCTGACAATCTCTCGTGGATCCTTTTGTCATCCCTTAAACGGATGAACCTAAGGGCCCTGTTTCTTTCCTCATCTAAGTTCCTGCAAGGGGTCATGACAAGATCATCATAGAACATTGAATCCCTAAGCAAACCCACTTTAAAGGCTTCTAGAGCTGTAGCAATATCTAAGTTAGGGATTTCTAAGGATTCTTTACTGAATTTAATTATGTAATCTCTAAGTGATTCATTATGACCTTGAGTTACCCTATATAAATCACTAGTTAATCGTTCAAATCTCCTACTGCATGAGAATTGGCTATTAAACAAATTAACTAGATTAGCAAATGAAGTAATAGAGTAAGGAGGAAGACTTAGCAGCCATTTTAACGTTGATCCGGTAAGTGTGGATCCAAAGCCCTTGCACAAGCAACCAGATTTGATGTCTGAAACCTCTTCGGTATCTCTCCTGAATGATTCAAATTTGGAATTCTAGATGTGAATCCATGTTGGCGGGATTCTGGCATAACCGAGGGACCAGAGGAAGCAATGGTCTGCATTGGTATGAAGTCTCCTAGATAAACATCTGAACTTCCGGGTTGCACACTCCTTAAGTATCCTTGATCCTGGAAGATGTTGGATCCTTGAAGTGCTGTGAATGTAGGTCTTGGAGGATAATCCATAGATCCGGAAACCTGAGATGAAGATCCTTGAACCTGGAAGGAGGAACCTTGAACCTGAGAGGAGAAACCTTGAACCTGAGAGGATCCTTGAACCTGAGAGGAGGATCCCTGAATTGGCTGCGTCCCCATGCATCCTCCTAAACTGGTGAAGAATCCCTGATGCTGAAATGAGGATCCTGAGGGCTGGAAAGAGGATCCTCGAGCCTGAGACATTACCGATGATCTAGAATGCATTCCTATTGATGCACCCTGGTATTGGACATATGGAGCTGCAAAGTGCTGGGAAGTTATGACCGGAGTGTCGAAATTCAGCGACCTCGACATCAAAGGGGAGTGATCCTCTGCTGATTTATCAATTTCGCGAAGGATCCGGCCATTAGTTTTGACCTGCTGTTGCATGTGATCCTTCATTTTGGAGAATTCTCAGCATTCTTCTGGAATGCAAGGGAGAGATGATGCAAAGGCGGAATGCCCTGTGAAAAAGTGACCGTCGACATAGAACTTGGAGTAGTTTTCCCTGAGAAGCCATGTGGTTGAAGGTAATGAACTGAAATGAATGAAATGAACAAAATTTCTCAGAATTGAAGCACCAATTGCCCCACGGTGGGCGCCAAACTGTTTTGGTCAAAAATCACACAAGGATAATGCAACCAAATCTGATTTTGTGAGGTATAATTCTTGGTTAATTGTATGAACAACAAGTATATGAAATCAACGATGAACACCGAGATTTATACGAGGAAAAAGCCCTTGATCTTTAGAAGATCTCCGGCATAAAAAACCTTGGGTGATGGAAACTACCGATCACCAACTACATTGCAAAAACAGCAGTGATCCTTGTACAACTTCGGAAGAAAACAAGCTCAATACAATGAATTTCTAGTGTAAGTGTGTGTTTTCGCTAAGTGTTTGCAGAGAATTCGTGTGTTAAGTGTTTTTTTTCTGTGGTGTGTACGAATTGTGCCTCTAATGAGCTTGTTTCCCCTTAAAAAGATAAGGAAAAATCAACTAACTAACTTCCCGAAAAAGGTGGAAGTCACCCATGACCACCACTAACGGTTATTTCTTCAATATGCACGTGCCTAAAAGCATATTCCACGAGATTCCAGCAAAGAAGTGGTCCACTACGTCCATTACCTACATTTACACATTAAAAACGTGCAAAACATAAGTTCTGTTAAGGATCCTGGATCCTCAGACTCGTGATCCTCAGACTCGTGATCCTCAGACTCTGGATCCTCAGACTCTCTGCATCAGCCATTAAGCATCCGTGATCCATGCCTAGTCTCAGGATAGATGATCCTTAGCATAAAATTCATGCCCTAACAGCTATATCTTGGATCCTTAAGGTATATGAGGATTGATCACCCTCTCTCACGAAAGGGTATTTTCATACTCTCTAAGGTTTAAAGGTTTTCACCTTTCTAAGTCTTGGAGTTTATACACTCCCGCTTGTAGCGCATGAAAACTTGGGATTTCCCCAGAATACCTATGGGTTCATCCCCAGAACACTAAGGATTTATCTCCAGGATATTTTAGGGTTTATCCCCTGTAATACAAAAATTATACAAACGATTGCAATTGATGTCCAGAAAATTTCTAAGTGTTCAAAGACATAATGCACTGGGGACATTCCTACTGAGGCAATTGCGCAAAGCTCAAAGGATCAAGCTTGGACCCGGTACATTAAGTGTCCCAGACTGGGGACATCTTCGTTGAAAAGGTTGCAAAATAATTGAAGTTTGAAAATAGGGTTGCACTCTACCTCTTGTATAATCTTTCCTTTAAAAACCTTATCTAAATCGTTTAAATTTTTGAAACTATGTTTGACAAAAGCTTGATTATAACATTTATGAATATCCTCATTAGGATATGTTCTCAAAATATATTTTCAGAATATGCTTCAGGATATTTGGTCGGAATGTTTGGGACATGGTACTTGGATTAAAAATTAAAACTATACTTGAGTCAAACATCTATTATCAAAACAAGCTTTGTAAAATAAAAGTGAATTATCCTTTTTCTTTGAAAACTTTATCTAAATTGTTTGAGTTGTAAAAACCCTATTTGACAAAAGTCTTAGTAGGATATTTGCGAGTATCCTGATCAAGATATTTTCATGATATTTGGATAAGACACTTGAAATAATGCACTAAGTTTGGAACATTGAAATTGTATTCAAACTAAGCAATGCATAATAAGAATTGAAAAGGGACAATGATAGATAAGGTCAAAAGAAGGTTATATTATTAACGTAGCAAAAGATTATGCTTTTGGTTTCATCTCAAACCGAGATCCATCCACCAAAAGCACAATTAGTTCCTAACTATATTTACTTAACAGTTGAAGGTTTCATCTCAAACCGAGACCCATCCACCTCCAACTGTTATATCGTTCAAAACAAACCATACTAATTGACGAACAAGGGTTTCATCCTGAAACTCAGGACCCATCCACCTTTGGCCATCATATTGTTCTAAGTGCAGGAAAGTAAATTGTTTAAAGGACAGGAAATGAAATTGTTCAAACAACTACAACCATCAAACTTAAAAAAGTGGGCTCCGGCCTAGGCACGAACATCCATCATCGCACATTTCGCTGCTTACAAGGAGCAGCACCCTCTTCAACCATTGGATCATCACCAGCATCCGCTCCAGTATCTTTGGCAGCATCCTCACCAGCATCAGCCACCTTCTCAGCCATCTTAGCAGGCTCCTCAACAGCAGGCTTCACAGGATGCTCCATAGGGTTGCCACCGAGATCCCTCCACTTCGCCTCCCAAGCTTCGACATTCCACGAAGGGCATTCAAGGCCCATGGTCTTGGCTTCATAGGCCATTTTCAACCTGGCTTGGAGGAGGGAGATAACGACGGAGCCCTTGAGGCTCTCCCGATAAGAAGCCATGTCCTGTTCATGTTGAACCTGAGCTGCATCGTATTTGGCCTGTGCTTCTTGGGTAGCTTTCTTGAGGGCAGCCTCATGTTCCAGGATCATCGCCTTGTATTTGTCCTCGTAATGCTACGATTTGGCGGCGGCAATTGCTGCTTGATCTGCAACGGTGGTCTCTGCCTTCTTCAGCCTAGCCTCCAACATCTTGTTCAGATCGCATGAATCCTCATACAGGAACACCAACTGCTCAAGACCCTGCAATCTGGTGAACATGTATCAATGTGTGTATTCAAAATATGTAACCAGGATATATGTGCAGGATATAGGACGAGGATACCTACCTGATTAAGGAAGCCAGTCATGAACTTGCTGGACTTAGAGAATCCGTGGTTCTCAAATGGAAAAACGTCTGAGGCAGCAGGGGAGTCTGGCTTCTTTCTCTTACGGGAAATCGAGCCACGTGGCTTAGAAGTGGTGGAAGGCTTGGGAGCAGAGGCGGCCTTGGAGCTGGTGGGTTTCGATGTGACAGCTGGTTTAGGATTCACTTCCTGCTTGACTTGCATAGGACCGAAATAGCTATCCAACTCCTCGAGTTCGAATCCTTCAAGGTTTACGATTGGTGCTGCATGAAGGGGAGAAACCCTCAGTCTTGTTATATACTTTTAAAATATAACCGGTTTGATAAATGAAAATAACTTGTAAAATCATGCTTACCAGACATGTTGGAACTTGATCTTTGGCTTGAGCTTGTGAATAACAGGGTAAAAGTCCTCTCACTTTCCGGGAGCTTGTAGATTTACTTTATTCTTCCTTCTGATTCAGCACTTGGAGGAGCCAATTCCTTGAAGTTTGCTACAAAAAATGAATATATCAGGATATCAGTTCAAGATGTAGTCTCGGGATACGATTGGGGATATTCCTAAAACCCTAAATCCTACCGGAAGTCAACCGTTTCTTGGGAAGGTCAAAACCCTTGTCGATGGAATCCCTTTTTACAAAAAAGAATTTTTGTCTCCATTTATCCTCGTTCTTGGTAGCTTTAAGAATGAGAGGATCTTTGGAGATAGAAAAAAGGAGGAACTGGCTGGAACCATGGGACCTTAGACGATATGCCATCGGAAGATCTTCGATGCACAGGTTAGGCATGTGACGAGCTTTGATCTGCTTCAGGGTGACTAACACACGCCAAACCATGGGCATGGTTTGGGCAAAACTAAGGCCAGTAAGTTCGAAAAAGCGAGATATGAAGGCTGCGAATGGGTATCGGAGCCCTATTGAGAAAGGATAAGCAAAAAAGCATACCCACTCATCGGAACAAAAATCCAATCGGACCTCTCGGTCAAACGGACGGAAGATTGCTCCGGCAGGGAAGGCAGCGGAAGCTCATAAGGCTGCGATATCAGCATTATCGAATGAACACACCTCTTTTGAGGGTTCTTTTAGCAGGTTCTGGTTATGGAAGGTAGGAACAGAGTCTGCCGTTTGGGATCTGGTTCGGGTAGCCATGAAAAATCTAAGCAAAGAGAAACAAAGAAGAGAAAGAAAGAGAATACCTGAAGTTTGCTTGGAGCTCTATGATCATAATAAGGAAAATCAAGTAAATATAGGCTGAGTATAGGGGGTGATAAGTAAAATTCGCGTTGGAAGTTGCACAATGTCACCTCAATCGTCACTTCACTTTAATTGCCTCGATTCAAGAGATAAGCTTTAAAATATATCCGTTGGAATTGGTATACCAACAGATATATTTTGGGGACAATTGTTATGGGTGGTTTTCTACTCATGTATCCTGAATAATATTCTGACTGTGTTTCTTTTGTTTGTGATCAGGATACTGGATCAGGATATTGGTAACATCCTGATATAGTATCCTGGTAGTGACTAATTAATTCGCGTGCAGATTAATGGTGCAAGTCTATAACGTTCAAGTGGACTTCGTCTCCCAAAGACTCGGGCACATCTGTTGGAATATAAACGTTGAAGCCGGAAGACGTGGACTACAACGTTAGCAAAGGGAATATTCGTTATATCCCGGATTTATAGGCTAGTTAGTTAGTTAGTTTTGTTTTACTATAAATAGGAGTGATCGGATCAGATAAGGACACACAATCTCTCGAACTCTCTTTCTCTCTAGCTGCAAACACTCACAACACACTTACACTTGTATTCAAATCGCATTGTAACACTTAGTTGATCCACATCATATCCTACACTGTATCCTGATATTGGAAGCAATAAGAAGAACAAGGCAGCTGCGATTGTCAGCTCCCGAGGTTTTGTGCCAGCGATCTAGATTGATCAAAGGCTTTCCTTGTACATCCCGTGTCACCCTTTACATTCTTGCTCATTGTTTGATTGTAGATACAGCTCGATATCCTGAGCCGTATCCTGAAAACTGTTTTTGCAAACAACTAAATTAGCATATTTTTGACACACATTCTTAGCACACTACCTCACTTAACTAATTTGATCACTTAATTGCTTCGGTAATTTTTGACCAAAACAATTTGGCGCCCACCGTGGGGCAAGTGGTGCTATTTCTACTAAAAGCTTTTGCAAAATCATTACTTGGTTTTCTATTTTCAAAAGTTTTTGCTACACTATTTTCAAAGGCCTCAAGATCAAACATGAGCTCTTCTACCGTATCTGCTACAACATCTGCAACGTTTGGTTCGGTGCTTCCACCACCTCCTCCAAGGACGCAAGCTTCTTCACAGCCTCAGGATATTATCCCCACTCAGAATATTCAGGGATCTGCTCCTGTTTTGGCGTCTAATGATGAAATTCTGACTTTATTTGGTAGTGTACAGGAACAGATGAGGCAACAGCAGGAGACCAACTAAATGCTGATGAGGGAGATACAACTCTTGAAATCTAGCTCAAGCAGGCCCGTTGAGGATACTGTCACTCCCTTGCAGCCCAGAGCTTTGAACTTCAGTTCTGCAGTATATACTGAGGATAACAGGGGCAATATTGTGCCTAGTCATTCCTAGAATCATACTCTTGAGATACCCTCTTCAGTTAGAGTGTCAACTGTGAGAAGTTCAGGATATGCTTCAGGATATGGCCAGAATCCTCAGACTGGTAACGTGTCTAATAATAATAATACTCTTGCTACTAATGGTATTGGATCTTTGGAGGATGCAGGTATGACATCAGCACTTTCCAGGGAGCTTCAGAAGTTAAAGGACATGATATCCAGTGTACCTGGAGTAGTCCAGCAGATCCCAGAAGTATCCCAGGATAGCCACAAGATATATCGGTTTGCGTATCCCATTTGTGATGCTGAAATCCCAAAAAGATTTCAGACCCCCAACATGAAGCACTATGACGGAACTACGGATCCTGAAGAGCATATTGCCTAGTATAGGGAAAGGATGGAAATCAACCCTATCCCTCCAGATCTCAAGGAAGCATGCCTCTGCAAGGGTTTTGGTTCTGCCTTAACAGGATCAGCCTTAAAATGGCTCTTAAACGTTCCTCCTCATTCGATTACATCGTTTGCTCATTTAGTCAATTTATTTAATAGTCAATTTTCTTGCAGTCGAAGTTTTGAAAAACTAACCAGTGATCTCTACAGGATAACTCAAGGACCGCAGGAATCCTTGAGAGATTATGTGAACAAGTTTAGCCGGGAATCCTTAGATATCCCACATCTTGATGTTGCAACAGCTGTGCAGGCTTTCAACATGGGATTGCAAAAAGATTCTCAATTTTACCAGGATCTTGTAATGAATCCCTGCAAGAACCTGGATGAAGCTCGGAACAGGGCTTTAAGATATATTCAACTGGAAGATGACAAAAAGACGCAAGAGAGGATGAATTAATCCACAACCTATGAGTCAACCAACAGGAAATCAGAATCCTCGTACAAACCATATCGCTCTAAGCCATATGGCAGGAATGACAGCAAGAAAGTGAATGATGTTGAAGACGAGGATCATGAGGAGTATCCTGAGTTGTCAGAATACTGTTTTTCTGTTAACATACCTGAACTGATGTATGCTATGCAGGGTTTAGGAGACAAAGCAAGGTGGTCTAGGAAGAACCAACAGAAACCTGATTGGAAGGATAAATCCAAGTGGTGTGCCTTCCATGAGGATTTTGGACATGTTACAAAAGATTGCATTGCCCTGAGGAAAGAAATAAGCTATCTGCTAAGCAAAGCATACCTGAAAGATCTCCTGGGAAGAAAGAAGAATAAGGGTCAAGATACTGAGAAGGATCCTGAACGAGCAGCATCACCTCCTGCGGATGCCAAGATAATTAACTTTATTTCAGGAGGATCCGATATCTGTGGGACCTCTTATTCTGCAACAAAAAGACATGCAAGGGAGGCTAAGGCAGAGAGGGGAGATAAACCAACCAGGATGTCAACCCTCACGACTGATAAAGTGATCACGTTCGATAGTGATGATAAGGATACTGTCCAGGATCCTCACCATGATGCTTTGGTAATAACTTTATATTTTGCTAATCATTTTGTGCGCAGGATACTGGTGGATAATGGCAGCTCCGTCAGCATAATTCAGCTGGAGACACTGAAGAGGATTAATGTATCCCCGATGGATATTACTTTGAAATCCACTGTGCTTGTTGGGTTCAGTGGAGAAGCCAGGAATACCGTGGGAGAGATAAAGTTTCCTGTGTATGTTGAAGGGGTCAACTCAATGCAACGATTTTGTGTTATGGACTCCTTATCCTGCTACAATATTATATTGGGTAGGCCATTGATCCATTATATGAAAGCTGGGCCATCGACCTATCATCAATGCATCAAGATCCCTACCCCTTGGGGGGTAGTCAAGGTGGAAAGTGATCAACAGGAAGCAAAGGAGTGTTATTCTTCCTCGATAAAGCCCAATGCAGCATAGCAATTAAATATGCGAGCCCAGGATATCGTGGAGGCTTCAGAGCAGGATGTAAAGAAAATTATCCTGGATCAGGATAATCCAGATATCTCGGTGCTCGTAGGAACCAATATCCCTCAGGATATTGAAAATCAATTAACTAACTTTTTGAAATGCAGGATGTCAACATTCACATGGAAACATGAGGATATGACAGGTATTTCCAAGGATATTATTGTTTTGGTCAAAAATCAAGCAATGACAATGTAACCAAACTTTCTGTTATGGGGTATGATGCTTGAATTGATGAACAACAATAAGGATCACTATGAAGTGTAATGAACAAGCGACACGAAGATTTATACGAGGAAAAAGCCCTTGATCAATGAATGATCTCCGGCATAAAAAACCTCGGGTGATGGAAACTACCGATCACCAACTCAAATTAAACAAGAAATGTATTACAACTTCGGATGATAGCGAGCTAAGTACAAGTATCACTATAGTGTATTGTGTAAAAAATGTGTGTAATCGCCGAGTGTGTTAGCGAGAGCTGATGAGAGCGATTGTATGAGTGTGTGTGTGTAGCCAAAAATAACCAAGTCTTCTCAAAAATAGCTCGCTACCCCCTTAAAATTAGAAAATATCTAGCCTAACTAACTGTCCGCAAATCGTGCAAGTCCTCCACGACTCCATAACGTCCATTTCTGACCAAGCACGTGCGGAATAGACTTAGAATATTCTCCAGGAATATCGCCAAGACCAAGTCCAAGTTGATAGTCCTGCAAAACAATTACGAATTCAAAGTAGACAATCGTTAGTACAAGGATCCTTATAGTGATCCATGATCCTGATCCTGCAACACTTCTGAGGATCACTACTTCAGACAGAATTGAGGATCACTAAACCCAACAGTAAATAAGGATCACTGATCATTTAGAAATCCACCCCTAACAATTGCCCCCAAAATATAAGGAGTAATTATGTAAATAAATGAGTTATATTTTGTTCTTATCCGTAACGAATTAATCAGATAACTAGCCATTGGAGTCGGACTAGCCGTTACGATCATGACGTCAGTGAGGTGATTATCCTGCAGAATCATCATTATAAATAGGAGTTAGAGATAGGGATCAATCAGCATTCAAATTCAAGAGAACTCCCTTTAAATTCTCATCCGACGATCAAGCAGGTAACTCTTTTCCTTTTCTTCTTTTACGTTTTCTTCCCTGTTCATCTTTCTTCACCTTCTTCAAATCAAGATGATGCTGAGATCCTCACCAGCCAAGGATCATAAGAAGGAAAGTCCTCTCAAGAGCCAGGGGATCATTGTAGATTCGGTGAAAGAAATATGTTGTTTCTCTGATCCACAAATAGACAGGATTCGCCACTGTTTTCCAGCGAATACCGTTTTCAAACCATTTGACTCCACTATTTTAAGCGATTATGTCTCTGAAACTTGGGTAGCTTTCCCAGTCACACCTTTCACAATAGGATATTCGTATCCCTTCCCTGAATTCACCCAATCCTTTTTCTCCCTCACCGGCATCTCCTATATTCAAGCTATGCCAATGATCTGGAGGGTCTTGTATACCCTTGAAAGGATCATTGAGCAAGAGGGAATTGACTTGGGAATGTCAGAATTAGCCGAGATGTATGACCTTACCACATTTGGATCCCACCGATATCTATTCAAGCGTAAACCCGGAGAAGAACATCCCATCTTTAAAGCTACTAAAAACGATACCAACTGGAAACGGCGGTTCTTCTTCGTCAGAAGGGATTCTATCCCAGATGGAAAGGATCTGCCAAGGAAATGGAGCACCCATGGTAGGATAGGAGGATCCTTAGAAGGATCACTAAGTAAGCTCATTTCTGATAATGATTACTAATATGCTTTTGTTTCTTTTGTACAACTATCACATTCTCGCATATTATTCCTTCAGCTGCCACCAAGGGGAGACTTGCTGCTTTTAGAAAACTTGATCCTGCCACAAGATCATTCAAAACAAACACCCAGGATTCTCAAGAGGTATCCTCAGGCTCTGTCACCATGTCAAGTAAGTATCATGTTCTTTTTATATTCGAATGTTTAAATAAATAGTTATATATGAATAAAATAAGGACACTTATATGTTTTGGGTGTGTAGGCCCTGGAAAGTCATCAAGATCTGCTTCCAAATTTAGTGTCACTGAGCTTGACACCATCCGATCCTCCAAGAAGAAGCTTCCTGCCAGCCCAACTGCTTCGATCCCCAAGGCACCCGTTAAAGGAAGGGGTGGCAAGAAAAGAAAAGCCTCTGAAGCTGAGGATCTGCAAGGTCTGCCCCTGATCCGCAACCAGTTCCTTGAATACTTCAACGATGTAAGGATCCTTGTCCCTGCTTTAGGTATCCAACTTTTTTGAGGATCACCTGTTCTTAAACTGCTCTTTATCTTCTTTGCAGAAATTTGCTGAGATTGAAGACTACGTTAGGCATGTCGAGGAGCAGGACAAGAAGATTGCTGACCTCCAACAAGTCGCATTGCTCAAGGATCTTAAGATTGCTGGCCTCCAAAAGGATCTCAAAGATGCCAAAGCTCAGACCGCTACAATCCTGATTAATTTTGATTATGAGAAGAGCGAGATCACGGAGGATGCTAAGGTCTCCGCTGCCATAGCCATGTACAAGACCAAGCTACAAATGGCCCAAGAAGCTCAGGATCCTGCCTTTGACAGGAGCAACTGGGATGTGGAAGGCTGGAAGGCAAGGCTGGCTGAACTGGATGATGAGGAGGAGGCTGAGGAGATCCTGACGATCGAGGCTGGAGGCAGTGGCAAGGATCATGGTGGTGAAGCTAGTGGAGCAGGAGATGGTGATGCAGCGAAGGTGTAGGCTGCAGCAATGGGCAATGATGGACACTTCTAGACATAGCCGGAGCCCATTTTTTAGTTTGGTTATGGTTTTTTTTGTTTTGATGATGTTTTGATAAACAATGGTTGGTCTGTACTTGAACAATAGTAATTAGGGTTGAGGGTCATTGATGATCCTTTGAACAATAGGTAGGATTACAAATGGTGGAGGGATCCTCTGTTTGGGGGATGAAGCCATTGTGATCCTGCCGTCTTTAATTTCCTGCACTTGTTAGACCTATGAAAAATGGACACCCTTTGCCAACCCATGTGGACGGGCCACGTTTTGCTGGTAGAAACGTGGGTTGGCAATTTTGATAACCTTAAAAGGGTTTAAGCTTTTGTGAATAAAATGACTTTAACTTTTTGGCTATATCCTGTGTTGATATCCTTATTGTTATTTTATTTTTCAATCTTTTGTGATGTTCATGTCGTTTAAACTCATCAAGTAAGGAAAAATTTAAAAAATATCCCTTAAGAGTTAAGAATATGATCAAGGATCACATAAAAATAGTTTAAGGATAATAAGTTCAGTTGTCAAAGGATAAGTGTCACTTAAGTACATAATGAATAAAATGAAAACATTTAAGGATCATACCTGAGAATCCAAGTTAGGATCCTATCCTTTAAAATTAGGATAACCCAAGATACAAACCTTAGTTGAAAGTAAGGATCAAGAATCCTTGGTCATTTATCTTCACAAGCCTGAAATAAGATATTACTTGGGACTGAGCCAATATAAGATGAATGTTAGTAACTGGGGACAAGCCCAACAATTCTGGGGACAAGCCCAAAGGATAACTAGGGACAAGCCCAAAGGATAACTGGGGACAACCCCAAAGGATAACTGGGGACAAGCCCAAAGGATCGTATGTAAACTGGAGTATGGCCCTCACTGGCGACTATCCAAACTTAGTGACATGAAAATGCCAAAACCTTAGCTAACGTGAAAACGTTAGAAACCTTAGGAACGGATGTATGGTACGTCTACCATTATACGTAGGATCCTGAATATAGCCAGTACAATGAAATTGTCAGCCCCTAAAGCGGGTACTGGTCCCATTGCCATGAACTATACCAGGATCATCGTGCGCTACTGGCGAAACTAGGGACAGGCCCAAACTGGGGACTAGCCCACTGAACTGGGGTCAAGCCCAAATAACTGGGGTTAAGCCCAAATAACTGGATACTTCTGTGGATATTCAATCCTTAGTTAAGGATACCTGAACCTTCAAAACTCAGAATCAAGTAAAAGGAGGATAAAGGACGCAGGATCCTTATCCTTGTAAGAGAATAAAAAGAATGAAATAGTTTGAGATTGGAATGTTACCAGAAAGAGGATCATCTGTCAGTGGGGATCCTTCAAGGATACTTGTCTGGCAAGGATCGCGGATCATGATCACATGAAATATTTCTTCAAATGGACAGCATTCCAAGCTCTAGGTAGCAAATCACCTTCCATTGTTAGCAATCGATATGCCCCATTTCCTGCTTCAGCTTCAATCAAATAGGGGCCTTCCCACTTTGGTGCTAGCTTTCCATCAGCAGGATTGGTGGTGTTTTGAAATGCTTTCCTTAATACCATATCCCTGTTAGGGGAGGATTTTTTAACAATTAGTGATCCTTACTTGTTATCCTAATTAATGATCCTTACTTCTGTGACAGATAGTGATCCTCAGAAGAGCTTCAGGATCAGGATCATGGATCACTCTAAGGATCCTCATACTAACGATTGTTTGTTTATGTTTCATATTATTTCGCAGGAGTAACAAGCTTGACTTGGTCTTGGCAACGTTACTATGGAATATTCCACGGGTATTTCGCACACGTTTGAGTGGAAATGGACGTTGTGGAGAACGTGGGAGCTTGGCACAAAAGTCGGATAGTTTGTTATTGTAGTTAACTTCTATTTTTAAAGGGGTGACGAGCTAGAATTAGAACACTTAGCCATTTTCAGCTACACACACTCTCATACAATCGCATTCTTGAAGCTCTCGACGAACACTTATTAGTTTTCACTCACTTTTACACATCTCACAATAGTGATCCTTGTACCTAGCTCGTTACTATCCGAAGTTGTAAACATTTATTGATTTATTTGAGCTTGGTGATCGGTAGTTTCCATCACCCGGGGTTTTTTGTGCCGGAGATCAACTCTTGATCAAGGGCTTTTTCCCCGTATAAATCCTTGTGTCGTTTGTGCAATTTACCTTGAAGTGATCCTTATCATTGTTCTACATTTAAAGCATCATACCCCGTAACTAAGAGTTTGGTTGCATTATCCTCATTAGATTTTTTGACCAAAACAGTTTGGCGCCCACCGTGGGGCAATTGGTGCTTCATTCCTAAGAAGTTTTTCTGTTGGTGGTCGTTCCGGTTCATTGCATACAAATACATGGCTTCATCATTGAAGAATACCTCTACTGCAATGTCTGCGGTCAATTCATCTCAGGGCATTCCACCTTTGCCTCCACCCCCTTCTGGACCTCAGAAAAATGCCGAGAAGAAACCAACTCCAATTTTCTCCAAACCTCCAACTTCTTCTGCTTCTTACACTCCCACTACTAGTGACATGTTTACTTTGATTTTGCAGATGAAGGATCATATACAGCAACAGGATAAGACCAATGAAATAATTCTCAAAGAAATCAGAGATCTCAAGAAACAAAAGAAAACGGCAGAGGATCATTCCCCACTGGTGCCCAAATCTTTGAATTTTGATACTCCGGTGATTACTTCTCAGCCATCAGTGGTTCCAGATGTTCAATATGTGGGTGGACCAAAAGGAGTGCACTACGGAACAACAACAGTGACTCAGGCATCGGGTTCCTATTTCCAGCCAGCAGGATCCTATCCTCAGTATATAGGATCCTTCATGAATTCAGGAGGTTACCCAGGAGCGCAACAGATTCAAGGATTTTCCCTTGTTCCAGGATCATCCCAGGTTCAAGGATCCTCCGTTGTTCCAGGATCATCCCAGGTTCAAGGATCCTCCATTGTTCCAGGATCATCCCAGGTTCAAGGATCTTCCTTTGTTCCAGGATCATCCCAGGTTCAAGGATCCTCTTTTGTCCCAGGGTCATCCCAGGTTCAAGGATCCTCTTTTGTTCCAGGATCATCCCAGGTTCAAGGATCCTCCCTTGTTCCAGGATCATCTCAGTTTCAGGGATCCTTCCAGATGCCAGGATCCTTGAGGAGTTTGCAAACAGGAAGTTCAGATGTCCATCAGGGAGATTTTATTCCAATGCAGACCAATGCTTCTACTGGTCCTTCGATCATTCCAGAGCCCCAACAATATGGATTAACATCCATTCTTCCTAATTTGAATCCAATGGGAGGTAACACTTTTAATAATTCCTATGCTACTAACCATGGCCTTATGCAGGATCCAGGTATCAATCATGCCATGGCCAGAGAATTGCAAAAGTTGAAGGATATGATATCAAGTGTTCCAGGAGTGGTCAAACCTATCCCAGAGATTGCAGATGGGAGCCACAGGATATCTCGTTTTGCACCACCGATCTGTGATGCTGAGATACCCAAGAGGTTCCATGTTCCAACTATGAAGCTGTATGATGGTTCGACGGATCCTGAAGAACACATAGCACAATACAGGGAGAGGATGGAGATCAATCCAATCCCAGAAAGGTTAAAGGAAGCATGCCTGTGCAAAGGATTCGGATCCACTCTTACTGGATCAGTTCTCAAATGGCTGCTAAGTCTTCCTCCTTACTCTATTACTTCATTTGCTAGTCTAGTTAATTTGTTTAATAGCCAATTCTCATACAGTAGGAAATTTGAACGATTAACTAGTGATCTATATAGGATAACCCAGGGTCATAATGAATCATTAAGGGATTACATTACCAAATTCAGTAAAGAATCCTTAGACATTCCCAACTTGGATATTGCCACGGCTGTTGAGGCCTTTAAAATGGGATTGCTTAGGGATTCGTCGTTCTATGATGATCTTGTTATGACATCATGCAGGAACTTAGATGAGGTAAGAACCCGGGCACTTAGGTTCATTCGGCTAGAGGATGACAAGAGGATCCAGGAGAGGTTAGCAGGATCCTCAAAGCAAGATAAGCAAGGATCCTCATTCAGGAACAACAAGTTCAGATCCTACAACAGATCTGATAACCAGAACGTGCATGCTGTTGATCAAGAAGAGGATGATGAGGATTATCCTCCAATTTCTGAATATTTTTTTTCTGTTAATAACAATGAACTAATCCTTGCGATGCAGAATCTAGGTGATAAAGCTAGATGGCCCAGAAAAAATGATAGGCCAGCTGCAACTAAGGATAAATCAAAGTGGTGTGCATACCATGAAGATTTTGGGCATCTCACAGAAGAATGCATTGCACTGAGAAAGGAAATTGGATACTTGTTGAGCAAGGGGCATCTAAAAGAATTGTTGGGAAGAAAAAAGTCAAGGACTCAGGATCCTGAAAGGATCCCTGAGAAGGCTCCAGCCCCTCCAGCAGATGCACAAGTAATAAACTTTATTTCTGGAGGATCAGACATTTGTGGCACATCTTTCTCAGCAGCTAAAAGGCATGCAAAGGAAACTAAAATGGATAATGGAGAAAGATCCGTTCGAACATCAAGTGTCTCCGAAGGAAAAGTCATAACCTTTGATGAGGATGATCGTGTTGATATCCAGGATCCCCATCACGATGGTTTAGTTATTACTCTTTTCATTTCTAACCATTTTGTCCGCAGGATCCTTATAGACGGAGGAAGTTCAGTGAACATTATCCAGCTTGATGTTCTAAAGAAGATGGGTATCCCTGAATCAGATATCATACCAAGATCCTCCGTGCTCGTGGGATTTAGTGGCGAAACTAAGAATACCCTGGGGGACATTAAACTCCCAATATACATCGAAGGCCTACACTCATATCAAAATTTTTGTGTTATTGACTGTTTATCTTGTTGTAATGTTATCCTTGGCAGGCCCTGGATACACGATATGAAGGCAGTCACATCTACCTACCATCAATGTGTGAAGCTCCCTAGTCCTTGGGGAATAGTGAAGATTGATAGTGATCAGCAGGAGGCTAAGAATTGCTATACTTCATCGATGAAACCAGCCTCGAAATCAAGGGAGCAATAGCAATCAAAGTATCCTCCAAGGGATGTCTTGGAGGCAAGAGAGCAGGATGTGGTAGAAGTCCTCATGGATCCTGATGATCCTGAATCCAAAATCTATATCGGATCAGGGATCCTTGGCGATATGAAGGAAGACCTTACATCCTTCCTCAAAAGGAGAAAGACTACCTTTGCATGGAAACAAGAAGACATGACTGGTATATCTAAAGATGTAATCACTCACAAACTTGGCATTGATAAGTCCTTCAAACCAATCCATCAAAGGAGAAGAAAGTTTGCACCAGAAAGAAATGCCATTATCCAAGAAGAGGTAGAGAAATTGCTCCGGGCAGGTATGATTAGAGAGGTCAAGTATCCAAGATGGTTGGCCAATGTGGTTGTTGTTCAAAAGAAAAACGGAAAGTGGAGGGTATGTGTCGATTTTACCGATTTAAATAAGGCATGTCCCAAGGATCCTTTCCCATTACCCCACATTGACTCCATGGTGGATGCAACTGCGGGTCATGAACTGTTAACTTTTATGGATGCTTCATCTGGATTTCAACAAATCCAAATGGAACCATCCGATCAAGAGGATACAGCATTCATGACTCCAACTGGTATATACTGCTATATTGCTATGCCGTTCGGACTAAGAAATGCAGGTGCAACATATCAAAGGCTGGTGAATATGATGTTCAAGGATCAGATTGGACAAACTATGGAGGTCTACATAGATGATATGGTGGTAAAATCCATAAAGGCTGAGGATCACCTAAGAGACTTGGAGGAAGCATTCAATATCCTTGATAAATATAATATGAAGCTTAATCCTTCAAAATGTCACTTTGGTGTTAAAGCAGGTAAATTCTTAGGGTATATGGTGACAAAGAGAGGCATTGAAGCTAGCCCGGAACAAATCAAAGCTATAGTGAACATCAAATCTCCGGCCAATGCTAAGGATGTTCAAAGGCTAACAGGCAGGATAGCAGCTTTGAACAGATTCATATCCAAATCCTCAGAGAAGTGCAAAGAATTCTATGATATCCTAAGGAAGAACAAGAAATTTGAGTGGACGGAGAAGCATGAAAATGCCTTAAGAGCTCTCAAAGATTACCTATCCTCAGCCCTGCCTTGATGAAACCAGAAAAAGGCGATGTGCTATCCTTATACCTTGCAGTATCCTCGAAAGCAGTAAGTGCGGTCCTTGTTAAGGATCACGAAGGTACACAACATCCTGTCTATTATGTAAGTAAAAGTTTACTTGATGCCGAATCCAGGTATTCACACCTTGAAAAGCTTATTCTTGCATTAATTATGGCATCCACTAAGTTGAGACATTATTTTGAAACTCATGTTATTGTTGTTAAAACTAATTTCCCAATTAAGAATGTCCTCAGGAAACCAGAGATGTCAGGAAGGATGGCTAAGTGGGCAGTGAATCTAAGTGCATATGATATAAGATATGAGCCTAGGACAGCCATCAAATCCCAAGCATTAGCTGACTTTGTGGCTGATTTCAGTAGTGATTTACAAAAAGAAGCTGAGTTAGAAGTCCAGCAGCTAGAGGAGACCAAGGATCCTTAGATACTCTATACTGATGGATCCTCAAATGTCAAAGGCACAGGGCTTGGAATACTACTAAAATCGCCACAGGGGAACATAATACCCCACTCTATAGCTTGTGAGTTCCAAACCACTAACAATGAGGCTGAATATGAAGCCTTAATTGCTGGTTTGCAAATTGCAAAGCATATGGGGATCAGGTATCTTGAGGTACATGTAGATTCATTGTTAATTACAAACCACTTTAATGGATCCTATGCTGTTAAAGGTGAAAAGCTAACCAAATATTTAGAGATAGTAAAAAATTTGGCACTCTCTTTTGTTTCCTTTAGTTTGACACAGGTACCAAGGGAAGAAAATACAGAAGCTGATGCATTGGCTAACTTAGGATCATCTTTGAAGATCCCTGAGGATACCAAGATCCCTATTATCCATATCCTGACCCCGGCTATTGAGGATCATGTGGCTATGGAGATAGGAAATGATTCTGCAATTATCCCTAGTGAGGATACTCAATCCCATTCAGGATCTGGATCATGGATCTCACCAATCATGAGATACTTACAACATGGAGAGATTCCTACAGGAGAAAACCCTAGGGCTTTCAAAATTAAGGTATCTCAATTTACAATTTTAAATAATATGTTGTATAGGCGATCTCTTGCAGGACCATACTTAAGATGCATTGAGGATCCTGAAATCCAAGAAGTTTTAAAAGACTTCCATGAAGGAGATTGTGGAAACCACACTGGGGGCAGGGCATTATTTTCAAGGATCCTGAGGACAGGATACTACTGGCCAACTATGAAAATAGATGCTGTGGAGTATGCTAAGAGATGCGATCCTTGTCAGAGACATAGCAATATCCTTCATCAGCCGGCTGAATTTCTACATCCTATATCCTCCTCTTGGCCATTTATGAGATGGGGTATGGATATAGTTGGTAAGCTTCCTAAGGCACCTGGTGGGAAAGTATTCATGCTTGCTATGACTGATTACTTCTCCAAGTGGATAGAGGCTGAAGCTTTTGCCCAAGTCAGAGAAAAGGAAGTTATATCCTTCATTAAAAGAAATATTATAACTAGATTTGGAATTCCTTCTGAAATTATATGTGATAATGGTTCCCAATTTATTGGGGGCAGAACCACTAACTTTTGTGACAGTTGGGGGATTAAGATGATAACATCAACACCAGTCCACCCACAAGCTAATGGTCAAGCAGAATCATCCAACAAGATCATCATCAATAATTTGAAGAAGAAGCTTGGATCCAAGAAAGGAAAATGGGCAGAAGAACTACCTTATGTGCTTTGGGCTGATAGGACAACCCCTAAGAATGCTACTGGTCAAACGTCGTTCTCTTTGGTATTTGGGGCAGAATCAGTGATCCCAACAGAAATGGTGGTTCCAACTGCTAGAACAAGTACTCGTGGTCCTGAAGAAAATGATGAGAACTTGACTCAAGACCTGGATACTATTGAAGAAATAAGGGATATGGCTAGGATAAGGATGGCCAGTTATCAACAAAGAATGGCTGGTGCTTACAACAAAAATGTCAGGATCAGGAAGTTTCAAGTTGGAGATATGGTATTAAGGAAAGCATTTCAGAATACCACCAATCCTGCTGATGGAAAATTGGCTCCAAAATGGGAAGGCCCTTATTTGATTGAAGCTGAAGCAGGAAAGGGGGCATATAGATTGCTAACCATGGAAGGTGATTTGCTACCAAGAGCTTGGAATGCTGTCCACTTGAAGAAATATTTCATGTGAGCAGGATCCTCATAGCACAGATGATCCTTACGTTAGGGATATCCTTAAAGGATCCTTAAAGTATCGGTGATCCTTACTTTGGTAATATCCTAATCTTGAACTATTTCATTTCTTTATTTTCTCATATAAGGATAAGGGTCATGTATCCTTTATCCATCTCTCACGTGATTTTAAGTTTTGAAAGTTCAGGAATCCTTAGCAAAGTATTGGTTATCTGCAGAAGCAATCCGTCCTTTGGGTTTAACCCCAGTTATTTGGGCTTGACCCCAGTTCCACCTGTAGCGCATGATGATCCTGGTATAGTTCAAGGCAGTGGGACCAGTACTTGCTTTAGGGGCTGATAATTCCATTGTACTGGCTATACCTAGGATCCTACGTATAATGGTAGACGTACCATACATCCGTTCCTAAGGTTTCTAACGTTTTCACGTTAGCTAAGGTTTTGACATTTTCGTGTCACTAAGTTTGGATAGTCGCCAGTTAGGGCCATACTCCAGTTTACATACGATCCTTGGGCTTGTCCCCAGTTATCCTTGGGCTTGTCCCCAGTTATCCTTGGGCTTGTCCCCAGTTGCTAACTCTTATCTTATATTGGCTTAGTCCCAAGTTATGATCTATTTCAGGTCCTTGAAGATAAGCAACTAGGGATCCTTGGTCCTTATTTCTCTCTAAGGTTTATCTTATAGTTATCCTTATTATGGTTAGGATCCTAACTTGGATCCTCAGGTATGATCCTTAACTATTTTTAATTCTATTCATTATTTATTTGAATAACCCTTAAAATTTGACAACTAGACTTGTGATCCTTAAAATATATTGCTTTTTGGGATTCTTTAACTATAGGATATTTGATCGTGGATCATGTCCTAAACATTTTCAATCTGACTTATTCAAAATTGTTTATTCAATAAATGTGCATCAAAACAATGGAGAATTAAAGAAACAAAAGGATAACAACACAAGATAAGCGACAAAAGGTTAAGATTTTATTTATTAACAAAAGACTAACCCTTAAAAGGTTGTCAAAATTACCTACCCCGAGCATCTACCAACAAAACGTGGCCCGTCCGCTGGGGTAGGTAAAGGGTGTCCATGATAATAAGTTCAAAAGTAGTGCAGGAATATAAAGGCAGCAGGATCACAATGGCTTCATCCCCCAAACAGAGGATCCTTCCACCATTTGCAATCCTGCCTATTGTCCAAAGGATCATACATGATCCTTAATCCTAAAAACTATTGTTCAGTACAAACCATCAAATTGTTCAAACAAAACAACCATCAAACTAAAAAAAATTGGGCTCCGGCTATGTCTAGAAGTTTCCATCATCGCCCAATCATGCATCTTATACCTTCCCTGCATCACCACCTCCGGCTCCACTTGCTTCACCACCTTCACCTTTGCCTCCAGCCTCAATCGCCAAAACTTCCTCAGTCTCCTCATCATCTTCAAGATCAGCCAACCTTGCTTTCCAGCCTTCAACATCCCAGCTGCTTTTGTCAAAGTTAGGATCTTGAGCTTCCTGGGCCATCTTCAGTTTTGTCTGATATATTGTTATGGCAGCAGAGACCTTTGCACCTTCTATGAGATCATGCTTTTCATAGTCAAGGTCAATCAGGAGTTTAGCCGTCTTAGTCTTGGCATCTTGGAGTTCCTTCTGAAGATCAGCAATTTTGAGGTCCTTAAGCACTGCAACCTGTTGGAGGTCAGCAATCTTCTTGTCCTGCTCCTCGACGTTCCCCACATAGTCCTCAATCTCAGTGAATTTCTGCAAAAGAGATAAAAGATAAGGTCAGGACCAAGTGATCCTCAAATCAGCAGGATATGTCAGCAGGATATGCCAGCAGGATATACAGGCAGATACAGTGATCCTTACATCATTGAAGTACTCGAGGAATTGGTGACGGGTCAGAGGTAGACCCTGCAAATCCTCAGCCTCGGAGGTCTTTCTCTTTTTGCCACCCCTTCCTTTAGTGGGTTCCTTGGGAATGGAGATGCTAGGACTAGTAGTGGACCTTTTCTTCCTGGGTCTAACAGAATTAAGGTCAGCCGTGTCGAATTGAGAAGCAGGCTTGGTGGATTTTCCAGCACCTACACAACCAAAACAAGATAAGTATCTTCACTTAACTTATATTTCACTATTTATTTAAATTTTAAACAAAGATACTTATTTGACATCGTGACAGAGCCTGAGGATACCTCCTGAGAATCTTGGGTTGTTGTCTTGAAAGTTCTTGCTTCAGGATCAAGTTTCTTGAAAGCGATGAGTCTCTCTTTAGCAGCAGGAGACAATCTGAGGTGTGAGACAGAAATAGCTGCATAACACAAGACAAAAAGGGGTTAGTGATCCTTATACAAAAACAAGACTACCTGGTGATCCTTCTCAGGATCCTCTGGCCTACCATGGGTGGACCATGTCCTTGGTAGATCCTTTCCGTTTGGAATGGTATCCCTCCTGACAAAGAAGAAGCGACGTTTCCAATTTGTGTCATTCTTGGTGACTTTAAGAAGGGGGTGTTCTCCGCCGGGTTTTCGTTTGAACAAATAACGATGAGAACCAAAGGTAGTAAGATCATACATCTGTGTCAGCTCTGACATTCCTAAATCAATGCCTTCCTGTTCGATGATCCTCTCCAGGGTATACAAAACCCTCCAAATCATCGGCATGGCTTGGATGTAAGAGATGCCGGTAAGGGAAAAGAAGGATTGTGTAAATTCTGGGAAAGGATAGGTGTATCCTATGGCGAACGGAGTAACTGGAAAGGCAACCCATGTTTCTGAAACATAGTCGCACAGAATAGTAGGATCGAAGGGTTTGAAAAAGGCACTCGCTGGAAAGCAGTGACGAATCTTGTCTATTTGAGCATCGTTAAAGCAACACCTCTCATGTGTTGAGTCTTTGATGATCCTTTGACTCTTCAAGGGACTATCCTTCTGGTGATCCTTGGCGGGGGAGGACCAGAGCATCATTCTTGAAGAGATGATGGTAAAGTAAGAAAAACAGAGTAAAAGAAGGAGAGATAAGAGAAGAGATACCTGATAGATCTTCGACCAAGAATTTAAAGGGAGTTTCTTCGAATTTAAATGCATATCGATCCTATCATTATCTCCTATTTATAATCATGATTTTGCAGGGTTGTCACTTATGTGACGTCATGGTTGCAACGGATAGTTCTACAATAACGGCTATATTTACGATAGTTAGTTGCGGATAAGATCAAGAAAATATAATTCGCTCATTTAACGTATCACTCCTTATATTTTGGGGGCAATTGTTAGGGGAGGATTTTTTAACAATTAGTGATCCTTACTTGTTATCCTAATTAATGATCCTTACTTCTGTGACAGATAGTGATCCTCAGAAGAGCTTCAGGATCAGGATCATGGATCACTCTAAGGATCCTCATACTAACGATTGTTTGTTTATGTTTCATATTATTTCGCAGGAGTAACAAGCTTGACTTGGTCTTGGCAACGTTACTATGGAATATTCCACGGGTATTTCGCACACGTTTGAGTGGAAATGGACGTTGTGGAGAACGTGGGAGCTTGGCACAAAAGTCGGATAGTTTGTTATTGTAGTTAACTTCTATTTTTAAAGGGGTGACGAGCTAGAATTAGAACACTTAGCCATTTTCAGCTACACACACTCTCATACAATCGCATTCTTGAAGCTCTCGACGAACACTTATTAGTTTTCACTCACTTTTACACATCTCACAATAGTGATCCTTGTACCTAGCTCGTTACTATCCGAAGTTGTAAACATTTATTGATTTATTTGAGCTTGGTGATCGGTAGTTTCCATCACCCGGGGTTTTTTGTGCCGGAGATCAACTCTTGATCAAGGGCTTTTTCCCCGTATAAATCCTTGTGTCGTTTATGCAATTTACCTTGAAGTGATCCTTATCATTGTTCTACATTTAAAGCATCATACCCCGTAACTAAGAGTTTGGTTGCATTATCCTCATTAGATTTTTTGACCAAAACAATCCCCAACTTGGAATTTCCTGAGCCTGACATTTTTGTTGTAAGCTCCAGCCATCCTTTGTTGATAACTGGCCATCCTTATCCTTGCTAAATCCCTGATTTCTTCTATAGTATCCAAGTCTTGAATCAAGTTTTCAGCATTTTCTTCAGGATCACGAATGCTTGTTCTTGCAGTTGGAACCACCATCTCTGTAGGGATCACTGATTCTGCCCCAAATACCAAAGAAAATGGAGTTTGGCCTGTAGCATTCTTGGGAGTTGTCCTATCAGCTCAAAGCACATAAGGTAGTTCTTCTGCCCATTTTCCTTTTTTGGATCCAAGCTTCTTCTTCAAATTGTTGATGATGATCTTGTTGGATGACTCTGCCTGACCATTAGCTTGTGGATGGACTGGTGTTGATGTTATCATCTTAATCCCCCCAACTGTCACAAAAGTTAGTGGTTCTATTCCCAATAAATTGGGATCCATTATCACAAATAATCTCAGAAGGGATACCAAATCTAGTAATAATGTTCCTTTTAATAAAGGATATAACTTCCTTTTCTCTGACTTGAGCAAAGGCTTCAGCCTCTATCCACTTAGAGAAGTAATCAGTCATAGCAAGCATGAATACTTTTCCACCAGGTGCCTTAGGAAGCTTTCCAACTATATCCATTCCCCATCTCATGAATGGCCAAGAAGAGGATATAGGATGCAAGAGCTCTGCTGGTTGGTGAAGGATATTACTATACCTCTGACAAGGATCACACCTCTTGGCATACTCCACAGCATCCTTCTTCATAGTGGGCCAATAGTATCCTGTCCTCAGGATCCTTGAGAATAATGCCCTGCCCCCAGTGTGGTTTCCACAATCTCCTTCATGGAAATCCTTTAGGACTTCTTGAATTTCAGGATCCTCAATGCATCTCAAATATGGTCCTGCAAGAAATCGTTTATACAACATATTATTTAATATTGTAAATTGAGATACCTTAATTTTGAAAGCCCTTGGGTTTTCTCCTGTAGGAATTTCTCCATGTTGTATGTATCTCATGATTGGGAGTATCCATGATCCTGAATGAGATTGGGTATCATCACTAGGGATGATTGCAGAATCTTCTCCTATCTCCATAGCTACATGATCCTTGATAGCAGGGGTCAGGATATGGATAATAGGGATCTTGATATCCTCAGGAATCTTCAAAGATGATTCTAGATTAGCTAATGCATCAGCTTCTGCATTCTCTTCCCTTGGTACCTGTGTCAAACTAAAGGATACAAAAGAGAGTGCCAATTCTTTGACTATCTCCAAATATTTGATTAGCTTTTCACCTTTAACAGCATAGGATCCATTAAAGTGGTTAGTGATCAATAAAGAATCTACATGTACCTCAAGATACCTGATCTTCATATGCTTTGCAATTTGCAAACCAGCTATCAAGGCTTCATATTCAGCCTCATTGTTGGTAGTTTGAAACTCACAAGCTATGGAGTGGGGTATTATGTCCCCCTGTGGCGATTTTAGTAGTATTCCAAGCCCTGTTCCATTTACATTGGAGGATCCATCAGTGAACAGTATCCAAGGATCCTTGGTTTCTTCAAGCTGTTGGACTTCTAGTTCAGCCTCCTTTTGCAAATCACTACTAAAATCTGCCACAAAGTCAGCTAAGGCTTGGGATTTGATGGCAGTCCTTGGTTCATATCTTATATCATATGCACTCAACTTCACTGCCCACTTAGCCATCCTTCCTGACATTTCAGGTTTCCTGAGAACATTCTTAATTGGGAAATTAGTTTTAACAATAATGGCATGAGTCTCAAAATAATGTCTTAATATAGTAGATGCCATAATTAATGCAAGGATAAGTTTTTCTAAATGTGAATACCTGGATTCAGCATCAAGTAAGCTCTTACTTACATAATAAACAGGATGTTGTGTACCTTGGTGATCCTTAACAAGGACCGCACTTACTGCTTTTGAGGATACCGCCAAGTATAAGGATAACACATCTCCCTTTTCTGGTTTCATCAAGGCTGGGGCTGAGGATAGGTAATCCTTAAGAGCTTTAAGGGCACTTTCATGCTTCTCAGTCCATTCAAATTTCTTGTTCTTCCTCAGGATGTCATAGAACTCCTTGCACTTTTCTGAGGATTTGGATATGAATCTGTTCAAGGCTGCGATCCTGCCAGTCAACCTTTGCACATCCTTAGCATTGGCAGGAGATTTGATATTCATAATAGCCTTAATCTGCTCTGGACATGCTTCAATGCCCCTCTCTGTCACCATATATCCTAAGAATTTACCTGCCCTTACACCAAAATGACACTTAGAAGGATTAAGTTTCATATTATATTTATCAAGGATATTGAACGCTTCCTCCAAGTGTTTAAGATGATTCTCAGCTTTCTTGGACTTAACCACCATGTCATCAATATAGACTTCCATAGTGTATCCAATTTGCTCCTTGAACATCATATTGACTAGCCTTTGATAAGTAGCACCTGCATTCCTTAATCCAAACGGCATAGCAATATAACAGTATATACCAGTTGGGGTCATGAAGGTTGTATCCTCCTGATCAGATGGCTCCATCTGAATTTGTTGGAATCCAGATGAAGCATCCATGAAAGTTAACAACTCATGACCCGCGGTAGCATCCACCATGGAGTCAATGTGGGGTAATGGGAAAGGATCCTTGGGACATGCCTTGTTTAAATCTGTAAAATCGACACATACCCTCCACTTTCCATTTTTCTTTTGAACGACAACCACATTGGCTAACCATCTTGGATACTTAATCTCTCTAATCATACCTGCTCGAAGTAGCTTATCTACCTCTTCCTGGATAATAGCATTTCTTTCAGGTGCAAATTTCCTCCTCTTTTGATGTATAGACTTGAATGACCTGTCAATGCCAAGTTTATGAGTAATTATATCCTTAGATATACCTGTCATGTCCTCATGTTTCCAGGCAAAGGTGGATTTCCTTCTCTTAAGGAAGGATACTAGCTCCTGTTCGATATCGCTAAGGATCCCTGACCCTACGAAGATCTTGGATTCAGGATCATCAGGATCCATGAGGATTTCTTTCAAATCCTGTTTTCTTGCCTCCAAGACATCTCTTGAAGGATACTTTAATTGCTATTGCTCCCTTGGTCTTGAGGCTGGTTTCATTGATGAGGTATAGCAATTCTTAGCCTCCTGTTGATCACTCTCAATTTTCACCACTCCCCATGGACTTGGAAGCTTTACACACTGATGATAGGTGGATGGGACTGCCTTCATATCATGTATCCATGGCCTGCCAAGGATAACATTACAACACGATAAGCAATCAATAACACAAAACTTTTAATAAGAATGCAATCCTTCAATATAGATTGGGAGTTTGATGTCCCCCAATGTATTCTTTGTTTCCCCACTGAATCCCACAAGTACTGAGGATCTTGGGATAATATCAGACTCTGGGATATTCATTTTCTTGAGAACATCCAGCTGGATGATGTTCACAGAGCTTCCTCCATCTATAAGGATCCAGCGAACAAAGTGGTTAGAAATAAACAATGTAATTACAAGACCGTCATGATGAGGATCCTGGATGTCAACACGATCATCCTCATCAAAAGTAATGACTTTATCCTGGGTGACAACGGAGGTCCGGACGGGTCTGTCTCCATTATCCGTCTTGGTTTCCTTAGCATGTCTTTTTGCTGCTGAGAAGGATGTACCACAGATGTCTGATCCACCGGATATGAAATTTATGACTTGTGCATCTGCTGGAGGAGCAGGAGCCCTTCCCGGGATCCTTTCAGGATCCTGGGTTCTTGACTTCTTTCGTCCCAAGAGTTCCTTTAAATGCCCCTTGCTCAACAAGTAACCAATTTCCTTTCTAAGTGCAATACACTCTTCAGTGAGATGCCCAAAATCCTCATGATATGCACACCACTTGGATTTATCCTTTGTAGCAGCTGGTTTATCACTTTTCCTTGGCCACCTAGCTTTCTCACCTAGATTCTGCATTGAAAGGATTAGTTCATTGTTATCAACAGAAAAACAATATTCAGAAATAGGAGGATAATCCTCATCATCCTCTTCTTGTTCCACCGCGTGCACATTCTGGTTATCAGATCTGTTGTAGGATTTGGATTTGTTGTTCCTGAAGTAGGATCCTTGTTTATCTTGTTTTGAGGATCCTGTCAATCTGTCCTGGATCCTTTTGTCATCCTCTAGGTGGATGAACCTAAGGGCCCTAGTCCTTACTTCATCAAGATTCCTGCAAGGTGTCATAACAAGATCATCATAGAATAATGAATCCCTAAGCAATCCCATCTTAAAGGCTTCTACAGCCGTAGCAATATCCAAATTAGGAATATCTAAGGATTCTTTACTAAACTTAGTGATATAATCTCTAAGTGATTCATTTTGACCTTGTGTTACCCTATATAAATCACTAGTTAATCGTTCAAACTTTCTACTACAAGAGAATTGACTATTGAATAAGTTAACTAAATTAGCAAATGAAGTAATAGAGTAAGGGGGAAGACTTAGCAGCCATTTAAGAGCAGTTCCTGTAAGTGTGGATCCAAATCCCTTGCATAGACATGCTTCTTTCAACCTTTCAGGAATTGGATTGATCTCCATCCTCTCCCTGTACTGAGCTACATGCTCTTCTGGATCCGTTGAACCATCATATAGCTTCATTGATGGTATCTGGAATCTTTTAGGTATCTCAGCATCACATAAACGTGATGCAAAACGAGATATCCTATGGCTACCATCCGCAATCTCAGGAATGGGTTTAACCACTCCTGGTACACTGGATATCATATCCTTAAGCTTCTGTAGCTCCCTAGCCATGGCCTGATTGATACATGTATCCTGTATAAAGCCATGGTTAGTGTTATATAAATTATTAAAAGTGTTACCTCCCACAGGATTCGAGTTTGGAATTGCGGATGTGAATCCATCTCGTCGAGACTCTGGCATGATTGAGGGACCAGAGGAGGCAATGGTCTGCATTGGTATGAAGTCTCCTTGATGAACGTCCGAGTTCTGAGGCTGCATACTTCTCAAGGATCCTTGATTTTGAAGGAGGTTGGATCCTTGGAATTGAAATGATCCTTGAACCTGAAAGGATCCTGGGACCAGGGAGGATCCTTGAACAAGGGGGAATCCTGGGACCAAAGAGGATCCTGGGATCTGGGAGGATCCTTGGACTCGGGAGGATCCTTGGACCTGGGAGGATCCTTGGACCTGGGAGGATCCTTGTACCTGGGAGGATCCTTGGACCTGGGAGGATCCTTGTACTGCATGCATTCCCACATATCCTCTTGACGTGAAGTATCCCTGGTGCTGAGAGGAGGATCCTGATGGCTGAGAAGAGGATTCCTGCGGCTGGAAGTAAGAGCCAAATGCCTAATTCATTGTTGTCGTTCCATAACACCTTCCTGGTAGTTCACCCAAGTATTGCACGTCCGGAACTGCTGAGTGTTGGGAAGTTATGACCGGAGTGTTGAAGTTCAGCGACCTTGGCATCAGAGGGGAGTGATCCTCCACTGATTTCTTTTGTTTCTTGATTTCATCGATCTCCCGGAGGATCCTTTCGTTGGTTTTATCCTGCTCTTGTGCATGATTCCTCATCTGCAAAATCAGGGCATAAAGATCATTAGTAGTAGGATTAGTTGAAACAGAAGAAGTAGGTGGTTTTTGGAAAATAGGAGTTGGTTTCTTCGCAGCATTCTCAGCATTCTTCTGGGATCCAGAAGGTGGTGGAGGCAAAGGAGGGACGCCTTGTGAAGAACTGAATGAGGGCATCAAACTTGAAGTATTCTTCGCTGAGGAAGCCATCTGTTTGGTTGTAGCGAACCGAAATGACCACAGAAATACGAATCTTTCTAGGAATGAAGCACCAATTGCCTCACGGTGGGCGCCAAACTGTTTTGGTCAAAAATCAAGCAATGACAATGTAACCAAACTTTCTGTTATGGGGTATGATGCTTGAATTGATGAACAACAATAAGGATCACTATAAAGTGTAATGAACAAGTGACACGAAGATTTATACGAGGAAAAAGCCCTTGATCAATGAATGATCACCAGCATAAAAAACCTCGGGTGATGGAAACTACCGATCACCAACTCAAATTAAACAAGAAATGTATTACAACTTCGGATGATAGCGAGCTAAGTACAAGTATCACTATAGTGTATTGTGTAAAAAATGTGTGTAATCGCCGAGTGTGTTAGCGAGAGCTGATGAGAGCGATTGTATGAGTGTGTGTATGTAGCCAAAAATAGCCAAGTCTTCTAAAAAATAGCTCGCTACCCCCTTAAAATTAGAAAATATCTAGCCTAACTAACTGTCCGTAAATCGTGCAAGTCCTCCACGACTCCATAACGTCCATTTCTGACCAAGCACGTGCGGAATAGACTTAGAATATTCTCCAGGAATATCGCCAAGACCAAGTCCAAGTTGATAGTCCTGCAAAACAATTACGAATTCAAAGTAGACAATCGTTAGTACAAGGATCCTTATAGTGATCCATGATCCTGATCCTGCAACACTTCTGAGGATCACTACTTCAGACAGAATTGAGGATCACTAAACCCAACAGTAAATAAGGATCACTGATCATTTAGAAATCCACCCCTAACAATTATAACCCACAAGCTTGGAATTGATAGGTCTTTCAAGCCTGTCCAACATAAACGGAGGAAGTTTGCTCCAAAACGGAACACAATCATTCAGGAAGAGGTTGAAAGATTATTAAAGAGCAAGATGATTAGGGAAGTTAAATTTCCCAAATGGCTAGCAAATGTAGTTGTGGTGCAAAAGAAAAATGGGAAATGGAGAGTTTGTGTGGATTACACAGACTTGAACAAAGCTTGTCCCAAAGACCCATTTCCTCTACCTCATATTGATTCAATGATGGATGCTACTGCCGGCCATGAGATGTTAACCTTCATGGATGCATCCTCAGGATTCTAGCAGATCCAAATGGAACCTGCGGACCAGGAGGATACTGCTTTCATGACACCAACGGGTATCTATTGTTATACTGCTATGCCTTTTGGTTTGAAAAATGCAGGTGCAACATACCAAAGATTGGTGAACATGATGTTTAAAGACAAACTGGGGGACACCTTGGAAGTCTACATTTATGATATGGTGGTAAAATCTAAGAAGGCTGAGGATCATCTCCGGGATATTGAAGGAGCATTCGATATCCTAGACCAGTACAATATGAAGTTGAATCCTGCCAAATGCCATTTCGGAGTGGGGGCAGGAAAGTTTTTGAGATACATGGTGACTAAAAGGGGGATCGAAGCAAGCCCAGAACAGATTAAAGCTATATTGGATATCAAGTCACCTTCAAACATGAAAGATGTACAAAGATTAACAGGGCGAGTAGCAGCATTAAACAGGTTTATATCAAGATCCTCGGAAAAATGCAAGGAATTCTACGATATCCTAAAGAATAATAAGAAATTTGAGTGGGGAGAGAAGCATGAAGCAGCCTTGCAGGAATTGAAGCAGTATCTCTCAACTGCACCCCTGTTGATGAAACCCGAGGATGGTGAACCATTATCCATGTATCTTGCAGTATCAGGGAATGCAGTAAGTGTTGTCCTAGTAAAGGATCACGAAGGTCAGCAGTATCCTGTCTATTATGTTAGCAAAAGTTTATTAGATGCTGGAACTAGATATTCTCATTTAGAAAAAATGATATTGGCCTTAGTTATGGCATCGACAAAGCTTAGACATTATTTTGAGATGCATAGGATTCATGTTAAAACCAATTATCCTGTTAAAAATGTGCTTAGGAAACCTGAGATGTCAGGTAGAATGGCTAAGTGGTCAGTAAAACTAAGTGCCTATGATCTAGTATATGAACCTAGAAATGCCATAAAGTCTCAGGCTCTAGCTGACTTTGTGGCTGATTTCAGTAGTGATATTCAAAATGAAGTAGACCTAGAAGTACAGCAACTAGGAGAAACCTCAGAATCCTGGACATTATATACTGATGGTGCATCTAATGTAAGAGGTGTAGGTTTGGGTATACTACTAAAATCGCCACAGGGGGACATAATACCCCAGGCTATTAGGTGTGAATTTCCTGCCACTAATAATGAAGCAGAATACGAAGCTTTGATTGCAGGATTAGAGTTGGCTAGGAATATGAATATTAAAAGTTTACAAGTGTTTGTTGATTCCTTGTTAATTACTAATCATTTTAATGGATCCTATGCAGTTAAAGGTGAGAAGTTAATCGAGTATCTCGAAATTCTCAAAAAATTAGCAGGATATTTTGATGTTTTTACACTTGAACAAGTACCAAGAGAGGATAATGCTGAAGCGGATGCCTTGGCAAATCTAGGATCATCGGTCAGGATACCGGAGGGAACCCAAATACCAATACTACATATCCTGTATCCTGCGATGGATCTTCTCAAATCTCAGGATAAGGAAGTAGTAAGTGTCCAGGATCCTGATGATGAGTATCCCGAGGAGGATCCTAAGTCCTGGACGGCTCCAATCATGAGATATCTCAAGGAAGGACACATCCTAAAGGATGAGAATCCTAAGGCTTTTAGGATGAAGGTATCATGATTCACTATTATAAATGGTGTTTTGTATAAGAAATCTCTTGCAGGACCGTACCTGAGATGCTTGGAGGATCCCGAAACCAAAGAAGTGCTTCAGGATATACACGAAGGGGATTGTGGTAACCATACTGGGGGCAGATCATTATTCTCAAAGGTATTAAGAACAGGATACTATTGGCTTCGATGAGGAAAGATGCTGCAGAATATGCACGAAGGTGTGATGCATGTCAAAGGCATAGTAATATACTGCATCAACCTGCTGAACCACTATATCCTATTGCTTCCCCTTGGCCATTCATGAAGTGGGGGATGGACATAGTAGGAAAATTGCCAAAGGCTCCAAGAGGGAAAGTCTTTATGCTGGCAATGACTGATTATTTCTCTAAATGGGTTGAAGCTGAGGCATTTGTTCAAGTTAGAGACCAAGAAGTAGTATCCTTCATAAACAGGAATATCCTGGCTAGGTTTGGAATACCGGCTGATATAATTTGTGATAATGGCTCTCAGTTTATCAGTAAGAGGACAACTGATTTCTGTAAGAGTTGGGGAATTAAAATGATTACATCTACACCAGTACATCCTCAAGCAAATGGACAAGCAGAATCCTCAAACAAGATAATTGTCAACAATTTGAAGAAAAGACTAGGAGCTAAGAAAGGAAGATGGGTAGAAGAATTACCCTTTGTTTTATGGGCTGATAGAACGACGGTGAAAAGCGCAACTGAGCAAACCCCATTTTCCTTAGTATTTGGAGCAGAAGCAGTAATCCCTACGGAGATGGTGATACCTGTTAGGGGAGGATTTTCTAATAATTAGTGATCCTTATTCGTTATCCTAATTAATGATCCTTACTTCTGTGACAGATAGTGATCCTCAGAAGAGCTTCAGGATCAGGATCATGGATCACTTTGAGGATCCTCGTACTGACGATTGTTTATTTGTGTATTGTATTACTTCGCAGGAGTAACAAGATTGACTTGGTCTTGGCAACGGTACTAAGGAATATTCCACGGGCATTTCGCACACGATTGGCCAAAAATGGACGTTGTGGAGAACGTGGGAGCTTGGCACAAAAGTCGGATAGTTAGTTATTGTAGTTAACTTCTATTTTTAAAAAGGGGTAACGAGCTAGAATTAGAAGACTTAGTCATTTTCCAGCTACACACTCTCATATACTCGCACACTTGAAGCTCTCGACGAACATTCATTCATTTTTACTCACTTTTACACATTTCACGATAGTGATCCTTGTACCTAGCTCGTTACTATCCGAAGTTGTAAACATTTATTCATTTATTTGAGCTTGGTGATCGGTAGTTTCCATCACCCGGGGTTTTTTGTGCCGGAGATCAACTCTTGATCAAGGGCTTTTTCCCCGTATAAATCCTTGTGTCATTTGTGCAATTTACATTGAAATGATCCTTGTTATTGTTCTACATTATTAGCTTCATACCCCATAACAGAGAGTTTGGTTGCAATATCCTCAACAGATTTTTTTTGACCAAAACAGTTTGGCGCCCACCGTGGGGCAATTGGTGCTTCGTCCTTAGAAAAATTCGCATTTCTGTGCTCATTTCGGTCCACTACAACCAAGCAAATGGCTTCCTCAGCGAAGAATGCTTCAAATTTGATGCCCTCGTTCACTTCTTCACAAGGCGTTCCCCCTTTGCCTCCACCACCTTCTGGATCCCAGAAGAATGCTGAGAATGCTGCGAAGAAACCAACTCCCATTTTCTCAAAACCTCCAACTTCTTCTGCTTCTTACACTCCCACTACTAGTGACATGTTTACTTTGATTTTGCAGATGAAGGATCAGATACGGCAACAGGATAAGACCAGTGAGAGGATTCTCAAAGAAATCGGAGATCTCAAGAAACAAAAGACAACGGCAGAGGATCATTCCCCACTGGTGCCGAAATCCTTGAATTTTGATACTCTGGTGATTACTTCTCAGCCGTCAGTGGTTCCAGCCGTTCAATATGTGGGTGGACCGAAAGGAGTGCACTACGGAACAACAACAATGACCCAGGCAGCAGGTTCATATTTCCAGCCAGCGGGATCCTATTCTCAGCATATGGGATCCCTCACGAATTCAGGAGGATATTCAGGAATGCAGCAGGTTCAAGGATCCTCCTTTGTTCCAGGATCATCCCAGGTTCAAGGATCCTCCTTTGTTCCAGGTTCAAGGATCCTCCTTTGTTCCAGGATCATCCCAGGTTCAAGGATCCTCCTTTGTTCCAGGATCATCCCAGGTTCAAGGATCCTCCTTTGTTCCAGGATCATCCCAGGTTCAGGGATCCTCCTTTGTTCCAGGATCGTCCCAATTTCAGGGATCCTTCCAGATGCCAGGATCCTTGAAGAGTTTGCAAACAGGAAGTTCAGATGTCCATTAGGGAGATTTTATTCCAATGCAGACCAATGCTTCTACTGGTCCCTCGATCATTCCAGAGCCCCAACAATGTGGATTAACATCCAATCTTCCAATTCTGAATCCAATGGGAGGTAACACTTTTAATAATTCCTATACTACTAACCATGGTCTTATGCAGGATCCAGGAATCAATCAGGCCATGGCCAGAGAATTGCAAAAGCTGAAGGATATGATATCAAGTGTTCCAGGAGTGGTCAAACCTATTCCAGAGATTGCAGATGGGAGCCACAAGATATCTCGTTTTGCACCACCAATCTGTGATGCTGAGATACCCAAGAGGTTCCATGTGCCAACAATGAAACTGTATGATGGTTCGACGGATCCTGAAGAACACATAGCACAATACAGGGAGAGGATGGAGATCAATCCAATTCCAGAAAGGTTAAAGGAAGCATGCCTGTGCAAGGGATTCGGATCCACTCTTACTGGATCAGCTCTCAAATGGCTGCTAAGTCTTCCTCCCTATTCTATTACCTCGTTTGCTAATCTAGTTAACTTGTTTAATAACCAGTTTTCTTGTAGTAGAAAATTTGAACGATTAACTAGTGATCTATATAGGATAACCCAGGGTCATAATGAATCATTAAGGGATTACATTACCAAATTTAGTAAAGAATCCTTAGACATTCCCAACTTAGATATAGCTACGGCTGTTGAGGCCTTTAAAATGGGATTGCTTAGGGATTCGTCGTTTTATGATGATCTTGTTATGACACCATGCAGGAACTTAGATGAGGTAAGAACACGAGCACTTAGGTTCATTCGGCTAGAGGACGACAAGAGGATCCAGGAGAGGTTAGCAGGATCCTCAAAGCAGGATAAGCAAGGATCCTCATTCAGGAACAACAATTCAGATCCTATAACAGATCTGATAACCAGAACTTGCATTCTGTTGATCAAGAAGAGGATGATGAGGATTGTCCTCCAATTTCTGAATATTGTTTTTGTGTTGATAACAATGAACTAATCCTTGCGATGCAGAACCTAGGTGATAAAGCTAGATGGCCGAGAAAAAATGATAGGCCAACTGCAACTAAGGATAAATCAAAGTGGTGTGCATACCATGAAGATTTTGGGCATCTCACAGAAGAATGCATTGCACTGAGAAAGGAAATTGGATACTTGTTGAGCAAGGGGTATCTAAAAGAATTGTTGGGAAGAAAAAAGTCAAGGACTCAGGATCCTGAAAGGATCCCTGAGAAGGCTCCAGCCCCTCCAGCAGATGCACAAGTAATAAACTTTATTTCTGGAGGATCAGACATTTGTGGCACATCCTTCTCAGCAGCTAAAAGGCATGCAAAGGAAACTAAAATGGATAATGGAGAAAGACCAGTTTGAACATCAAGTGTCTCCGAAGGAAAAGTCATAACCTTTGATGAGGATGATCGTGTTGATATCCAGGATCCTCATCACGATGGTTTAGTTATTACTCTTTTCATTTCTAACCATTTTGTCCGCAGGATCCTTATAGACGGAGGAAGTTCAGTGAACATTATTCAGCTTGATGTTCTAAAGAAGATGGGTATTCCTGAATCAGATATCATACCAAGATCCTCCGTGCTCGTGGGATTTAGTGGCGAAACTAAGAATACCCTGGGGGACATTAAACTCCCAATATATATCGAAGGCCTACACTCTTATCAAAAATTTTGTGTTATTGACTGTTTATCTTGTTGTAATGTTATCCTTGGCAGGCCCTGGATACACGATATGAAAGCAGTCCTATCTACCTACCATCAATGTGTCAAGCTCCCTAGTCCTTGGGGAATAGTGAAGATTGATAGTGATCAGCAGGAGGCTAAGAATTGCTACACTTCATCGATGAAACCAGCCTCGAAGTCAAGGGAGCAATAGCAATCAAGGTATCCTCCAAGGGATGTCTTGGAGGCAAGAGAGCAGGATGTGGTAGAAATCCTCATGGATCCCGATGATCCTGAATCCAAAATCTATATCGGATCAGGGATCCTTGGCGAAATGAAGGAAGACCTTGTATCCTTCCTCAAAAGGAGAAAGACTACCTTTGCATGGAAACACGAAGACATGACTGGTATATCCAAAGATGTAATCACTCACAAACTTGGCATTGACAGGTCCTTCAAACCAATCCATCAAAGGAGAAGAAAGTTTGCACCGGAAAGGAATGCCATTATCCAAGAAGAGGTAGAGAAATTGCTCCGGGCAGGTATGATTAGAGAGGTCAAGTATCCAAGATGGTTGGCCAATGTGGTTGTTGTTCAAAAGAAAAACGGAAAGTGGAGGGTATGTGTCGATTTTACTGATTTAAATAAGGCATGTCCCAAGGATCCTTTCCCATTACCCCACATTGACTCCATGGTGGATGCAACTGCGGGCCATGAACTGTTAACTTTTATGGATGCTTCATCTGGATTCCAACAAATCCAAATGGAACCATCCGACCAAGAGGATACAGCCTTCATGACTCCAACTGGTATATAATGCTATATTGCTATGCCGTTCGGACTAAGAAATGCAGGTGCAACATATCAAAGGCTGGTGAATATGATGTTCAAGGATCAGATTGGACAAACTATGGAGGTTTACATAGATGATATGGTGGTAAAATCCATAAAAGCTGAGGATCACCTAAGGGACTTGGAGGAAGCATTCGATATCCTTGACAAATATAACATGAAACTTAATCCTTCAAAATGTCACTTTGGTGTTAAAGCAGGTAAATTCTTAGGATATATGGTGACGAAGAGAGGCATTGAAGCTAGCCCGGAACAAATCAAAGCAATAGTGAACATCAAATCTCCGGCAAATGCTAAGGATGTTCAAAGGCTAACAGGCAGGATAGCATCTTTGAACAGATTTATATCCAAATCCTCAGAGAAGTGCAAAGAATTCTATGATATCCTAAGGAAGAACAAGAAATTTGAGTGGACTGAGAAGCATGAAAATGCTTTAAGAGCCCTCAAAGATTACCTATCCTCAGCCCCGGCTTTGATGAAACCAGAAAAAGGCGATGTGCTATCCTTGTATCTTGCAGTATCCTCAAAAGCAGTAAGTGCGGTCCTTGTTAAGGATCATGAAGGTACACAACATCCTGTCTACTATGTAAGTAAAAGTTTACTTGATGCCGAATCCAGGTATTCACACCTTGAAAAGCTTATTCTTGCACTAATTATGGCATCTACTAAGTTAAGACATTATTTTGAAACTCATGTTATCATTGTTAAAACTAATTTTCCAATTAAGAATGTCCTCAGGAAACCAGAAATGTCAGGAAGGATGGCTAAGTGGGCAGTGAAGCTAAGTGCATATGATATAAGATATGAGCCTAGGACAGCCATCAAATCCCAAGCATTAGCTGACTTTGTGGCTGATTTCAGTAGTGATTTACAAAAAGAAGCTGAGTTAGAAGTCCAGCAGCTAGAAGAGACCAAGGATCCTTGGATACTCTATACTGATAGATCCTCAAATGTCAAAGGCACAGGGCTTGGAATACTACTAAAATCGCCACAGGGGGACATAATACCCCACTCTATAGCTTGTGAGTTCCAAACCACTAACAATGAAGCTGAATATGAAGCCTTAATTGTTGGTTTGCAAATTGCAAAACATATGGGGATCAGGTATCTTGAGGTGCATGTAGATTCATTGTTAATTACAAACCACTTTAATGGATCCTATGCTGTTAAAGGTGAAAAGCTAACCAAATATTTAGAGATAGTCAAAAGTTTGGCACTCTCCTTTGTTTCCTTTAGTTTGACGCAGGTACCAAGGGAAGAAAATACAGAAGCTGATGCATTGGCTAACTTAGGATCATCCTTGAAGATCCCGGAGGATATCAAGATCCCTATTATCCATATCCTGACCCCGGCTATCGAGGATCACGAGGCTATGGAGATAGGAAATGATTCTGTAATTATCCCTTTTGAGGATACTCAATCCCATTCAGGATCAGGATCATGGATCTCACCAATTATGAGATACTTACAACATGGAGAGATTCCTACAGGAGAAAACCCTAGGGCTTTCAAATCTAAGGTATCTCAATTCACAATTTTAAATAATATGTTGTATAGACGATCTCTTGCAGGACCATACTTGAGATGCATTGAGGATCCTGAAATCCAAGAAGTTTTAAAAGACTTCCATGAAGGAGATTGTGGAAACCACACTGGGGGCAGGGCATTATTCTCAAGGATCCTGAGGACAGGATACTACTGGCCAACCATGAAGAGAGATGCTGTGGAGTATGCTAAAAGATGTGATCCTTGTCAGAGACACAGCAATATCCTTCATCAACCAGCTGAATTATTGCATCCTATATCCTCCTATTGGCCATTTATTAGATGGGGTATGGATATAGTTGGAAAGCTCCCTAAGGCACCTGGTGGAAAAGTATTCATGCTAGCTATGACTGATTACTTCTCCAAGTGGATAGAGGCTGAAGCTTTTGCCCAAGTCAGAGAAAAGGAAGTTATATCCTTCATTAAAAGAAATATTATAACTAGATTTGGAATTCCTTCTGAAATTATATGTGATAATGGTTCCCAATTTATTGGGGGCAGAACCACTAACTTTTGTGACAGCTGGGGGATTAAGATGATAACATCAACACCAGTCCACCCACAAGCTAATGGTCAGGCAGAATCATCCAACAAGATCATCATCAACAATTTGAAGAAGAAGCTTGGATCCAAGAAAGGGAAATGGGCAGAAGAACTACCCTATGTGCTTTGGGCTGATAGGACAACCCCTAAGAATGCTACTGGTCAAACACCATTCTCTTTGGTATTTGGGGCAGAATCAGTGATCCCAACAGAAATGGTGGTTCCAACTGCAAGAACAAGTACCCGTGATCCTGAGGAGAATAATGAGAACTTGGCTCAAGACCTGGATACTATTGAAGAAATCAGGGATATGGCTAGGATAAGGATGGCCAGTTATCAGCAAAGAATGGCTGGTGCTTACAACAAAAATGTCAGGATCAGGAGGTTTCAAGTTGGAGATATGGTATTAAGGAAAGCATTTCAGAATACCACCAATCCTGCTGATGGAAAATTGGCTCCAAAATGGGAAGGCCCTTATCTGATTGAAGCTGAAGCAGGAAAGGGGGCATATAGATTGCTAACGATGGAAGGTGATTTGCTACCAAGAGCTTGGAATGTTGTCCACTTGAAGAAATATTTCATGTGAGCAGGATCCTCATGGCACAGATGATCCTCCCGATAGGGATATCCTTAAAGGATCCTCGAAGTATCGGTGATCCTTACTTAGGTAATATCCTAAACTCGAACTATTTCATTTCTTTATTTTCTCATATAAGGATAAGGATCATGTATCCTTTATCCATCTCTCACGTGAGTTTAAGTTTTGAAAGTTCAGGTATCCTTAGCATAACATTGGTTATCCGCTGAAGCAATCCGTTCCTTGGGTTTAACCCCAGTTATTTGGGCTTGACCCCAGTTCCGCCTGTAGTGCATGATGATCCTGGTATAGTTCAAGGCAGTGGGACCAGTACTCGTTTTAGGGGCTGATAATTCCATTGTACTGGCTATGCCTAGGATCCTACGTATAATGGTAGACGTACCATACATCCGTTCCTAAGGTTTCTAACGTTTTCACGTTAGCTAAGGTTTCTAACGTTTTCACGTTAGCTAAGGTTTTGGCATTTTCATGTCACTAAGTTTGGATAGTCGCTAGTTAGGGCCATACTCCAGTTTACATACGATCCTTGGGCTTGTCCCCAGTTATCCTTGGGCTTGTCCCCAGTTATCCTTGGGCTTGTCCCCAGTTATCTTTGGGCTTGTCCCCAGTTATCCTTGGGCTTGTCCCCAGTTGCTAACTCTTATCTTATATTGGCTTAGTCCCAAGTTATGGTCTATTTCAGGTCCTTGAAGATAAGCAACTAGGGATCCTTGATCCTTACTTCTTTCTAAGGTTTATCTTACAGTTATCCTTATTATGGTTAGGATCCTAACTTGGATCCTCAGGTATGATCCTTAACCATTTTTAATTCTATTCATTATTTATTTGAATAACCCTTAAAGTTTGACAACTAGACTTGTGATCCTTAAAATATATTGCTTTTTGGGATTCGTTAACTATAGGATATTTGATCGTGGATCATGCTCTAAACATTTTTAATCTGACTTGTTCAATATTGTTTATTCAATAAATGTGCATCAAAACAAAGGAGAATTTGAGAAATAAGAGGATAACAATACAAGATAAGTGACAAAAGGTTAAGATTTTATTTATTAACAAAAGACTAACCCTTAAAAGGTTGTCAAAATTACCTACCCGAGCATCTACCAGCAAAACGTGGCCCGTCCGCTGGGGTAGGTAAAGGGTGTCCATGATAATAAGTTCAAAAGTAGTGCAGGAATATAAAGGCGGCAGGATCACAATGGCTTCATCCCCCAAACAGAGGATCCCTTCACCAATTGCAATCCTGCCTATTGTTCAAAGGATCATGCATGATCCTTAATCCTAAAACCTATTGTTCAAGTACAAACCATTAAATTGTTCAACATCACAACCACAAAAAGCTACTACCAAATTTAAAAATTGGGCTCCGGCTGCGTCTAAGAATGTCCATCTTCGCCCAATCATGCAGCCTAAACCTTCGCTGCATTATCACCTCCAGCTCCACTTGTTTCACCACCTTCACCTTTGCCTCCAGCTTCAATTGTCAGGATCTCTTCAACCTCCTCAGCCTCTTCATCGTCCATTTCAGCCAGCCTTGCCTTCCAGCCTTCAACATCCCAGGTGCTCTTGTCAAAAGCAGGATCCTGAGCTTCCAAGGCCATTTGCAGCTTGGTCTTGTACATTGTTATGGCAGCAGAGACTTTGGCGTCTTCGGTGATCTCACGTTTCTCATAGTCAACATTGATCAGCACCTTGGCCGTCTCCTGTTTGGCATCCCGGACTTCCTTCTGAAGATCAGCAATTGCAAGGTCCTTAAGCACTGCAACCAGCTGGAGGTCGGCAATCTTCTTATCCTGATCCTCAACGTGGCCAACATAATCCTCGATCTCAGAGAATTTCTGCATAAAGGATAAAGGATAAGGTCAGGATTCAGTGATCCTCAAATCAGCAGGATATGTCAACAGGATATACGAGCAGAGACAGTGATCCTTACCTCATTAAAGTACTCGAGGAACTGGTGGCGGATCAGAGGCAGACCCTGCAGATCCTCGGCTTCAGAGGCTTTTCTCTTCTTGATTGCCTTTCCTTTGAGGGGTGCCTTGGGGACCGAAGCTGTCGGACTAGTAGGAGCTTTTCTCTTGGAGGATCTGACAGTAGTGAGATCAGCAACATTGAACTTGGAAGCAGATTTGGTGGATTTTCCAGCACCTACACAACCAAAACAAGATAAGCATCTTTTCTTAATTTATATTTCACTATTTATTTAAATTTTAAACAAGGATACTTACTTGACATCGTGACAGAGCCTGAGGATACCTCCTGTGAATCTTGGGTTGTTGTCTTGAAAGTTCTTGTTTCAGGATCAAGTTTCTTGAAAGCAAGGAGCCTCTCCTTAGCAGCAGGGGATAATCTGAGGTGTGAGACGGTGATAGCTGCATAACAAGAAAGCAAAAATATAAGTGATCCTTACATCAAAAGAAAGTTTCTGGTGATCCTTCTCAGGATCCTCCACCCTACCATGGGTAGCCCATTTCTTGGGTAGATCCTTTCCATCCTCAATAGAATCTCTCTTGATAAAAAAGAAACGCCGCTTCCAATTAGCATCGTTCTTGGTGGCTTTGAAGATCGGGTGTTCCTCACCGGGTTTACGTTTAAACAAATAGCAATGAGAACCAAAGTTAGTAAGATCATACAGCTCTCCCAGCTCTGACATTCCTAGGTCTTTACCTTCCTGCTCGATGATCCTTTCAAGGGTGTACAGAACCCTCCAAATCATCGGCATGGCTTGAATATAAGAGATGCCGGTTAGGGAAAAGAAAGATTGGGTGAAGGTTGGAAAAGGATATGTATAGCCTATGGTGAACGGAGTGACGGGGAAAGCAACCCACTTGTCGGAGATATGATCACTCAGGGCATTGGGGTCAAAAGGCCTAAATTCGGTGTTCGCCAGGAAGCAGTGGCGGATCCTATCGATCTGAGCATCATTGAAACAGCAGCGTTCTTTAATGGAGTCTTCAATGATCCCCTGGCTTTTCGGAGGGCTGTTCTTTGGGTGATCCTTGGCTGGGGAATTTCGGAGCAACATCTTTGATGGAAAGAGATGAAAACAGAGCAAGAGAGGGAAGAAGATAGAGAGAGAGAGTACCTGATCGTCTTCGGAATGCAGTTATAAAGGGAGTCTCTCTGAAAATTTAAATGCATTTGATCCTATCTCTATCTCCTATTTATAATCATGACCGTGCAGGTTGTCACTTCTGTGACGTCACGATTGCAACGGATAGTTCAACAATAACGGCTATATTTACGATAGTTAGTTGCAGATAAGATCAAGAAAACATAACTCGCTCATTTTACATATCACTCCTTATATTTTGGGGGCAATTGTTAGGGGAGGATTTTCTAACAATTAGTGATCCTGATTCGTTATCCTAATTAATGATCCTTACTTCTGTGACAGATAGTGATCCTCAGAAGAGCTTCAGGATCAGGATCATGGATCACTTTGAGGATCCTCGTACTGACGATTGTTTATTTGTGTATTGTATTACTTCGCAGGAGTAACAAGATTGACTTGGTCTTGGCAACGGTACTAAGGAATATTCCACGGGCATTTCGCACACGATTGACCAAAAATGGACGTTGTGGAGAACGTGGGAGCTTGGCACAAAAGTCGGATAGTTAGTTATTGTAGTTAACTTCTATTTTTAAAAAGGGGTAACGAGCTAGAATTAGAAGACTTAGTCATTTTCCAGCTACACACTCTCATATACTCGCACACTTGAAGCTCTCGACGAACATTCATTCATTTTTACTCACTTTTACACATTTCACGATAGTGATCCTTGTACCTAGCTCGTTACTATCTGAAGTTGTAAACATTTATTCATTTATTTGAGCTTGGTGATCGGTAGTTTCCATCACCCGGGTTTTTTGTGCCGGAGATCAACTCTTGATCAAGGGCTTTTTCCCCGTATAAATCCTTGTGTCATTTGTGCAATTTACATTGAAGTGATCCTTGTTATTGTTCTACATTATTAGCATCATACCCCATAACAGAGAGTTTGGTTGCAATATCCTCAACAGATTTTTTTTGACCAAAACAATACCTACAGCAAGATCCAACTTCCGGGATCCTGAGCAGAATCCCGAAGTCCTATGCCAAGAATTGGATACTATTGATGAGACAAGAGATGCGGCAAAGCTAAGGATGGCAGCATATCAACAGAGGATATCCAGAGCATATAACAAGAATATTAGGACTAGAAGGTTTCAAGTTGGAGATTGGGTATTAAGGAAAGCTTTTCAGAATACTACCAATCCTGCTAATGGAAAATTAGCTACGAAGTGGGAAGGACCCTATGAGATTGAATCGGAATCCGGAAAAGGAGCATATCGGCTTAAGAATATGGAGGGGATATGTTACCAAGATCCTGGAATGCTATACATCTCAAAGCTTATTTCAAGTGAGTTTGGAAATTAATTTCTAACTCAGGATGGTATGAATTCTATCTCTTTTTAAATATAATTCTATATTATTTGAACCCAGTACTGACTTAAGCATCGGAGGGGTGTTAGCTAAGCTAACACCCACCTTAGTTTAAGGTTGTTTTGCAGAAGGTGCTTCGGGATATAACTCCGGGATACACACTCAGGATAATTTGAAAGATTAGAGGATTGGCCCCCTCTCTCACGTTTAAGGGATCCTGATCCCTTCACAGGTTTAAAGGTATTCACCTTTCTCTCGAATTGGGTTTAAACACCCCGCCTGGAGCGCAAGTTATCCAGGAATAGTTCAAGATAGCGGGACCAATTCATGTAAAAGTGGCTGACAATTTCGTTATCATTGGCTATATCCTGGATCCTTAAGGTATATGAGGATTGATCACCCTCTCTCACGAAATGGTATTTTCATACTCTCTAAGGTTTAAAGGTTTTCACCTTTCTAAGTCTTAGAGCTTATACACTCCCGCCTGTAGCGCATGAAAACTTGGGATTTCCCCAGAATACCTATGGGTTCATCCCCAGAACACTAAGGATTTATCTCTAGGATATTTTAGGGTTTATCCCCTGTAATACAAAAATTATACAAACGATTGCAATTGATGTCCAGAAAATTTCTAAGTGTTCAAAGACATAATGCACAGGGGACATTCCTACTGAGGCAATTGCGCAAAGCTCAAAGGATCAAGCTTGGACCCGGTACATTAAGTGTCCCAGACTGGGGACATCTTCGTTGAAAAGGTTGCAAAATAATTGAAGTTTGAAAATAGGGTTGCACTCTACCTCTTGTATAATCTTTCCTTTAAAAACCTTATCTAAATCGTTTAAATTTTTGAAACTATGTTTGACAAAAGCTTGATTATAACATTTATGAATATCCTCATTAGGATATGTTCTCAAAATATATTTTCAGAATATGCTTCAGGATATTTGGTCGGAATGTTTGGGACATGGTACTTGGATTAAAAATTAAAACTATACTTGAGTCAAACATCTATTATCAAAACAAGCTTTGTAAAATAAAAGTGAATTATCCTTTTTCTTTGAAAACTTTATCTAAATTGTTTGAGTTGTAAAAACCCTATTTGACAAAAGTCTTAGTAGGATATTTGCGAGTATCCTGATCAAGATATTTTCATGATATTTGGATAAGACACTTGAAATAATGCACTAAGTTTGGAACATTGAAATTGTATTCAAACTAAGCAATGCATAATAAGAATTGAAAAGGGACAATGATAGATAAGGTCAAAAGAAGGTTATATTATTAACGTAGCAAAAGATTATGCTTTTGGTTTCATCTCAAACCGAGATCCATCCACCAAAAGCACAATTAGTTCCTAACTATATTTACTTAACAGTTGAAGGTTTCATCTCAAACCGAGACCCATCCACCTCCAACTGTTATATCGTTCAAAACAAACCATACTAATTGACGAACAAGGGTTTCATCCTGAAACTCAGGACCCATCCACCTTTGGCCATCATATTGTTCTAAGTGCAGGAAAGTAAATTGTTTAAAGGACAGGAAATGAAATTGTTCAAACAACTACAACCATCAAACTTAAAAAAGTGGGCTCCGGCCTAGGCACGAACATCCATCATCGCACATTTCGCTGCTTACAAGGAGCAGCACCCTCTTCAACCATTGGATCATCACCAGCATCCGCTCCAGTATCTTTGGCAGCATCCTCACCAGCATCAGCCACCTTCTCAGCCATCTTAGCAGGCTCCACAACAGCAGGCTTCACAGGATGCTCCATAGGGTTGCCACCGAGATCCCTCCACTTCGCCTCCCAAGCTTCGACATTCCACGAAGGGCATTCAAGGCCCATGGTCTTGGCTTCATAGGCCATTTTCAACCTGGCTTGGAGGAGGGAGATAACGACGGAGCCCTTGAGGCTCTCCCGATAAGAAGCCATGTCCTGTTCATGTTGAACCTGAGCTGCATCGTATTTGGCCTGTGCTTCTTGGGTAGCTTTCTTGAGGGCAGCCTCATGTTCCTGGATCATCGCCTTGTATTTGTCCTCGTAATGCTACGATTTGGCGGCGGCAATTGCTGCTTGATCTGCAACGGTGGTCTCTGCCTTCTTCAGCCTAGCCTCCAACATCTTGTTCAGATCGCATGAATCCTCATACAGGAACACCAAATGCTCAAGACCCTGCAATCAGGTTAACATGTATCAATGTGTGTATTCAAAACATGTAACATGTGTGTATTCAAAATATGTAACCAGGATATCTGTGCAGGATATAGGACGAGGATACCTACCTGATTAAGGAAGCCAGTCATGAACTTGCTGGACTCAGAGAATCTGTGGTTCTCAAATGGAAAAACATCTGAGGCAGCAGGGGAGTCTAGCTTCTTTCTCTTACGGGAACTCGAGCCACGTGGCTTAGAAGTGGTGGAAGGCTTGGGAGCAGAGGCGGCCTTGGAGCTGGTGGGTTTCGATGTGACAACTGGTTTAGGATTCACTTCCTGCTTGACTTGCATAGGACCGAAATAGCTATCCAACTCCTCGAGTTCGAATCCTTCAAGGTTTACGATCGGCGCTGCATGAAGGGGAGAAACACTCAGTCTTATTATATACTTTTAAAATATAACCGGTTTGATAAATGAAAATAACTTGTAAAATCATGCTTACCAGACATGTTGGAACTTGATCTTTGGCTTGAGCTTGTGAATAACAGGGTAAAAGTCCTCTCACTTTCCGGGAGCTTGTAGATTTCCTTTATTCTTCCTTCTGATTCAGCACTTGGAGGAGCCAATTCCTTGAAGTTTGCTACAAAAAATGAATATATCAGGATATCAGTTCAAGATGTAGTCTCGGGATACGATTGGGGATATTCCTAAAACCCTAAATCCTATCGAAAGTCAACCATTTCTTGGGAAGGTCAAAACCCTTGTCGATGGAATCCCTTTTTACAAAAAAGAATTTTTGTCTTCATTTATCCTCGTTCTTGGTAGCTTTAAGAATGAGAGGATCTTTGGAGATAGAAAAAAGGAGGAACCGGCTGGAACCATGGGACCTTAAACGATATGCCATCGGAAGATCTTCGATGCACAGGTTAGGCATGTGACGAGCTTTGATCTGCTTCAGGGTGACTAACACACGCCAAACCATGGGCATGGTTTAGGCAAAACTAAGGCAAGTAAGTTCGAAAAAGCGAGATATGAAGGCTGCGAATGGGTATCGGAGCCCTATTGAGAAAGGATAAGCAAAAAAGCATACCCACTCATCGGAACAAAAATCCGATCGGACCTCTCGGTCAAACGGACGGAAGATTGCTCCGGCAGGGAAGGCACCGGAAGCTCATAAGGCTGCGATATCAGCATTATCGAATGAACACACCTCTTTTGAGGGTTCTTTTAGCAGGTTCTGGTTATGGAAGGTAGGAACAGAGTCTGCCGTTTGGGATCTGGTTCGGGTAGCCATGAAAAATCTAAGCAAAGAGAAACAAAGAAGAGAAAGAAAGAGAATACCTGAAGTTTGCTTGGAGCTCTATGATCATAATAAGGAAAAATCAAGTAAATATAGGCTGAGTATAGGGGGTGATAAGTAAAATTCGTGTTGGAAGTTGCACAATGTCACCTCAATCGTCACTTCACTTTAATTGCCTCGATTCAAGAGATAAGCTTTAAAATATATCCGTTGGAATTGGTATACCAACAGATATATTTTGGGGACAATTGTTATGGGTGGTTTTCTGCTCATGTATCCTGAATAATATTCTGACTGTGTTTCTTTTGTTTGTGATCAGGATACCGGATCAGGATATTGGTAACATCCTGATATAGTATCCTGGTAGTGACTAATTAATTCGCGTGCAGATTAATGGTGCAAGTCTATAACGATCAAGTGGACTTCGTCTCCCAAAGACTCGGGCAAATCTGTTGGAATATGAACGTTGAAGCCGGAAGACGTGGACTACAATGTTAACAAAGGGAATATTCGTTATATCTCGGATTTATAGGCTAGTTAGTTAGTTTTGTTTTATTATAAATAGGAGTGATCGGATCAAATAAGGACACACAATCTCTCGAACTCTCTTTCTCTCTAGCTGCAAACACTCACAACACACCTACACTTATATTCAAATCGCATTGTAACACTTAGTTGATCCGCATCATATCCTGCACTGTATCCTGATATTGGAAGCAATAAGAAGAACAAGGCAGCTGCGATTGTCAACTCCTGAGGTTTTGTGCCGGCGATCTAGATTGATCAAGGGCTTTCCTCGTACATCCCGTGTCACCCTTTACATTCTTGCTCATTGTTTGATTGTAGATACAGCTCGATATCCTGAGTCGTATCCTGAAAACTGTTTTTGCAAACAACTAAATTAGCATATTTTTGACACACATTCTTAGCACACTACCTCACTTAACTAATTTGATCACTTAATTGCTTCGGTAATTTTTGACTAAAACAATTTGGCTCCCACCGTGGGGCAAGTGGTGCTATTTCTACTAAAAGCTTTTGCAAAATCATTACTTGGTTTTCTATTTTCAAAAGTTTTTGCTACACTATTTTCAATGGCCTCAAGATCAAACATGAGCTCTTCTACCGTATCTGCTACAACATCCGCAATGATTGGTTCGGTGCTTCCACCACCTCCTCCAAGGACGCAAGCTTCTTCACAGCCTTAGGATATTATCCCCACTCGGAATATTCAGGGATCTGCTCCTGTTTTGGCCTCTAACGATTGGTTCGGTGCTTCCATCATCCACAACCCACTGCCCGTGGCAAATTCGATTTCTACACCCATACTCACAGCCACAATTCCCCCACAAACAAAACTTTTGTTGGATGCTCTTGATTTGAACCAGACACAAACCAGTCCTTCTCACTCACCTGTTAATGAGAATATACCTCAACAAGTGACTGGGTCTGGTGTTTCGATCATTGCTAACCCACCAACAACACCTGAGGAGGTTACACCCCTTGAGTTACAAGTAACTCTTGGTGGTAGTTCAAGTGAAGAAGCCACTACAAGTGTTGAACCCACTGATTTGCACTTGGACAGTGGTTTCATCAATAAGACTTCCTTGAAGGCAATTTCTTCTCTGGGAACATTTGTGTATCCAGTATTTACTGGTTCACTAAAAAGTGTTTCTCATTTTGAAGGAAGAGGTCCCCAGTACCAAGACAAAGGGGCATCAGTGGATGATTTCTGGGATACATTTCCTGAATCAACCACTGTTACAACCACTGCTAGTGGGAAATCAGATGGTCCCATTAAGTTGGGTGATGGTTTAATGTACCGAGAATTGACGGCTAGAGTTGACAAACTGGATACATCTGTTGCAGAAATCAAAGAAATGCTGCAACAGTTGTTGAAAGTTCAAAAGGTACCAACCACTGCTGCTCCAGCTCAAGCATCTGCACCACCACCTGCACCTGCTGCAAATGAGCTCTGGAATTTGTTTCAACCTATGCTCATCCAACAAAGAGAAATTGCTGATCAGCAACATGAGATACAAGTTCAAAAGATCAGGAATATGATGGAAGCTAGGTTTATGGATACTCAGGCAGATATTAAAGTAATCAAGGCTCATTTGTTGAAAACCACTGGCACTGCTCCTCCCTCTATCATCTTTGTGGACAACCCACCACCAGCTGATGCCAAAAAGGGGGAGAAAATAAAGCAGTGGAAGAAGAAGGGATATGAAGATGGGTTATACATTGCACCTGACAAATCAAGCATGCTTGCAGACATCCCTAGGCCAGATGGTACTAAAAAGGTTGATGTGACCTTAAATGCCATTGCTGATGAAAAAGCAAAGGTGAAAAAGGATAGGGAAGCAAAGGATAAATCTAGGTTTGAGCAAGAGAAAAGAGTTTTTATGGAGATGAATGAGCAGGGTACTTCTGAGCCAAAGGATGAAGAAAATCCTGTGCAGAAAAGAAAGCAGCCCACTAGACAAGTGAGGCAACCCAAGACCACACCATCCAGATCCACAAAACACTCTTCCAAACCTTCCGAAAGCTCCAAACATCAATCTCCTAAACCAACAGCTGTTGTAACACCTGCTGTATCAACAACTGTTGGTACTTCAGTGGTTTCAGCAGTTGTTAAACCATCAACCATCATTTCAACCACAACCACTGATTCCATCACAACCACTGCCACACCAAAAATACCATCACCACCAAAAACATCCTCACCACCAAACCAGCCTCCTGCCAAAAAGCAGAAGACAGCTGATGACACATCATCAGTTGTAATGACAACAGTGGTTGAAACACCAGTTGTTTCAATAGCTGTTAGTCATCCACCATCTACTTCAAATACCACCACTCAAATCACCACTTCACAACCATCCAAAACACCACCAGCCTCTCCAAAACCAAAAAGGAGAAGGGTCATTTTGGAAGATGATGATTCTCCACCACCACCACCAACATCTTCACAACCTTTGTCACTTGTTACTATTCCAAACCCTATTCCACTCTCTTCTGCACAAGTCTTTAACCCAACCACTGCCATTGTATCTGCAGATGTCCAGTATCCTCTAGAGCTTGCAGTTATCAGAGAAGAAATAAAGTCTTTTTGCTTAGAAGATGATCCTGATAAAAGGAGCTTGCCATCTGTTGAAGGATATCCAAGACCTAAAAATATTGAAGAATACTTGAAAGTGAAAGGTCAACAAGCAGATGATATCTCCAAAAGAAATTCAAAGGGTAAATCTGACAAGGAAATCCAATGATACTACCAATTTCTTCTTACTCAAGTCAATACTTTGGAAAGGTTTTCTAAGAACTTATGTCAGCAACTGTCAGAAAGAGCTGATGAGACTCTAAGGAAAGACTACATTGAGCACATCTTGGCCTTCAAAAGGTACAAGGGTGACAAAGCTCAATATAAAGAATGGACAGTGGGTGAACTCAAAGAGGAGTTGGAAAGAATTGAAAAAATGAATAAAGACAAAGTTAAGCATACTCCTCCTATTTGGGCAAATTACAAAAGGAATGAGCCTGATAAAGTGTTAAAGCTGATGAGAATGAAAGAGGAACTGATCACTGCTGATTTTGGGTCTAGAAATCAAGTGACAAGGTGGAAAGAAGAAAAGGTGATTGCTTCTTATCAAAGGCTGGAAGAATTAAGAAAGAAAAACCCAAACATTCCACAAAAGCCTGTTTATCCTGATGAAGAGGTCTCAACAAGACTACCAAAGCTGCAAGTCAGGAAATCTACTACTCCACCTGGTGCCATCATTTATCAAAGAAGAAGAAGACAAAAATAGATGGAAGCAGAAACACCAGAGGATGTAGCTGCTAGTGATGATATTATAAAATCAGTCATTAAGCAGATGATGGCTGAAGATGCTGAACTTGCTCAAGCTCAAAGCACTGCTCAGCCAGTCATCACCAGGCCACCTTCACCAAACTCATCTTTAATAAAACCTCTCCCAAGAAACCCAAAGGACTCTAAAGTACTAAAGTGGAAATCTGACAAATAGACCCACGTATTGACTCTGATCAAGTCCAATGGTGATGTGAAGAAAATATCAAGAGAACAAGCATTGGGCCTGGGTGTTGAAGATCTGCAAGATCTCCTTGATCTTCCACCGTGCAGGGATGAGGATGACACAGACTCCTTGAACTTTGAATTGCAATTTAAAGGACAAGTCAGGGAGCTGTTGACGAGACAATAAAGTTCCACAATAATGAAGAGTTTTGGCATCATCTGTTTCAGGGGGAGATTGTTGGGATTGAACCCTACCAGAGGAACAGTTGATTAAAGCCAAAACTGGATCAGAGCAGTGGATCCAGAATAAGCAGTGGATGTATACAAGTCTCTCCCCTTGAAAGTGTTTCTAACATCTGATGGTCTCTATCCACTGTCCGTATACAAGTGCTGTTCTACAAACAACTGCTGATCATGTAAAGACTGATGAAGATTGAAGACCTGTTGATCAATCTATTGTTATGGATCAAGCACTGCTGATGATACAAGTACTGCTGGAGTCACAACAGTGGAAGGAGAAAGCAGTAGTTTAGTCTTTCCTTTGTAATGTATTGTAATCAGTAGTTTGCTAAGCAGTGTTTGTATTAGATCAGTAGTTAGAGTTTGTTAGGAGGTTAGATGTCACTTTCATGGTGACGTCAGCTAAGATGCTTCAGTGATTTGCTCGTGCCTATAAATAGAACAGTACCCTGTACTGTTCTATTAGCTATTTCACCACTTGTCTTTCTGCACGAACAATTCACTGTGAGCTCAGGCTGAGGGGGAGTTTGTATTTCATGCATGCAAAGCTGTAATCAGTGATTGAAATAAATTTAATCATTCGGTTCAATGTTCAAACATGTGTGTTGAAAGCATTTCTCCTGTTTGATTGTGTGCAATGTTTATTTCCATTTATTTCCTCTGCAATTACTTGTTCATCTTCATTAATATCTAAACAAAAACACAATAAAAAAGAAACTCAAATCCTAACAAAATGACTTAGTAATAATCATATTGCCATATACAAACCTATTTTGTCACGAGTTTTCACAATTAAGATTATGTATTGCAAATGCTAAATGTTTGCCATTCTTTGGCTTCAAGATTTATTTTCAATTGACAGCTCTCATAGCTGTTAAAGTATTGCAATACCAAATGTTTTGCCATTTATTTGGCTAATAAAACCTATGTATTCGCCGGCATTTTTATGCTGACTGTTTTTCACATATGTTTCAGGTTTTCGACTGTTCAAGCATGCAACGCATAGGACTGCATACGGGCCTTAGACTTCTAAAATAAAAGAACAATTACATGTATTCTTTGTTTGTAAAATGATGTTAATGATATTGAAACAATTTAGTACCAGTAGTTGTGAGCAATTTTTAACGTGACTCCCTGATATTTCCGCCGCGTGTTGTTATATTACGCGATTGGGGTGTTACAACTAAGTTAACCTATAAATCCGTTAAGTTTGAATAGGGACCAAAACAAGAAGAAGCCTTTAGAATTCTTAAGCAAAGACTAACTAATGCACCCATACTAGTGTTACCAGAAGGATCTGAAGACTTTATAGTCTATTGTGATGCTTCTAAATTAGGTTATGGATGTGTATTAATGCAACGTCAAAAGGTTATAGCTTACGCCTCTAGACAACTTAAAAATCATGAAGAAAATTATTCAACTCATGATCTAGAATTAGGAGCTATAATTTTTGCCCTTAAAATTTGGAGACATTACCTATACGGTAGTAAGTTTACCATTTTTACCGACCATAAGAGTTTAAGGTATGTTTTCGGGCAAAAGGAATTTAATATGAGACAAAGGCGCTGGATGGAGACACTTAGTGATGATGATTGTAATATCCAGTACCATGCAGGAAAGGCAAACGTAGTAGCTGATGCTTGTCGAAAGTATCATGAAAAGCCAAAAAAGAGTACGTTCACTTAAACTAAATCTGTAAGTAGATTAAAATGAACAGATTAGAAAGACACAAGAATCAGTAATCAAGGATGATACTGAAAAATTAAAAGGAATGATTAAGGAACTAGAACAAGGAACAGATGGAATTTGGAGATTCCATAAGAAAAGAATATGGATACCTAAATTAGGAAACCTACACCACCGTGTATTAGAAGAAGGTCATAAGTCTAAGTATACGATGCATCCTGGAAGTGATAAGATGTATCAGGACTTAAGAAAGAATTTTTGGTGGATAGGAATTAAAACGGATAAAGCAGCATATGTTGCAAAATGTTTAACATGTTCACAAGTTAAAGCTGAACACCAGAAACCCTCAGGTTTGTTGCAACAGTTAGAAATACCAGTTTGGAAATGGGAATTGATAACAATGGATTTTGTTACTAAATTTCCCAAAACAAGAAAAGGTAATGATACAATCTGGGTGATTGTAGACAGGCTAACCAAGTCAGCTCATTTCCTACCAATGAAGGAAACTTTCAGTATGGAACAATTAGCTAAATTGTATGTAAATGAAATAGTTTCATTACATGGAATTCCTCTATCAATTGTTTCTGACAGAGATAGTCGTTTTACCTCTCATTTTTGGACAAGTTTCCAAAAAGCCATGGGAACCAAGTTGAATCTAAGCACAACTTATCATCCTCAAACGGACGGACAAAGTGAAAGGACAATTCAGACAATGGGAGATATGCTTAGAGCTTGTGTAATTGATTTCGGAGGTAATTGGGACGATCACTTACCATTGATAGAATTTTCTTATAATAACAGTTATCACACAATTATCAATGTTGCACCATTCGTAGCACTTTATGGACGAAAGTGCCGAACGCCAGTCTGTTGGGCAGAAATTGAAGAAAAGCAACTATCCGGACCTGAGATAGTACAAGAAACAACAGACAAGATCATTCAAGTCAAGCAACGATTGAAAGCAGCACGTGATCGACAAAAGAGTTATGCTGATAATAGAAGAAAGCCATTGGAATTTCAGGTAGGAGACAAAGTGTTATTGAAAGTCTCTCCTTGGAAAGGAGTGGTAAGATTCATCAAAAGGGAAAAGCTAAGTCCCAGGTATGTTGGACCTTTTGAAATTATTAGAAAGATAGGACCTGTAGCTTATCAGCTACAGCTGCCAGAGGAAATGGCAGGAATACATGATGTATTTCATGTATCAAACCTCAAGAAGTGCTTAGCTGATGAATCATTGGTAGTACCTCTTAAAGATATAGAGGTAAATGAACAATTAAAATGTGTAGAAAGACCTCTACAGATTGAAGACAGAAAGGTCAAAGAATCTCCAACAGAAGAGATTAGTTCTGGTCAAAGTGAAATGGGATTCCAAAAGAGGACCATAATACACATGGGAGCTTGAATCAGAAATGCAAAGGAAATATCCACACCTGTTCCAGTAGATATCGAGGACGAGCTCTAAAACAAGGTGGGGAGGATATAACAACCCTCCAAAATATTTTCGACACCCTAAAAATAATTAGAATATCTCAATATGCCCTAAAATACACCCCGCATGCGAAAATCGAGCCCAAATACCCTTACATATTTAAAAATTAAATAAAAATAAAAACCTGGTGTCGCTCGCGGGCCGTGTAGAAGTAAGCCAGAGCTTACGCGGGCCGCGACAACTCAAAGTCAGGGCGACACCCTAGCGTGCCACGTGTCAGCATCGTGGCAAGTCTACAACTGGCAAATTAGCGCAGCTAGGCCCTACCCCCTATGTCGCGGGCTGCGAAGGATTGACCTTCAGGCTACGTGGCGAGGAAGTGCTGTATCAGCACTATAAATAGGGTCGAGCGGTTTCAGTCGAAATCGTTCAAAACTTTTCAATCTCTCTCTCAATATTCTGCATAGCTATTATACTCTTGGGCATAAATACCCCCCCCCCCTAATTAACGAAGTTCTGCCTCGTTGTAAGTATTATAACCCCTGTTACGTATTAGATACGCTGCCCGATTGATCCAGGGTTCCGTAACGGCTGTCGAGGTTCTGCCCGACGTAGTCGTTGGAATGCCGTCTCGGGGAGGGTATTACTAATGTAAATATTGGGTTATTATACTAACGCGTGTGCATTTGTGTATTTAATAGATAATCATCAGGAAATCCCTAAAGAAAATCTAAGACAGCAATATGAGTAATCTCCTTTTTGCAAACTGTTTTTACAAAACCTCACTTAATTAATGATATATTAAACAGTGATTGAGTATTTGTATTCTACAATTATCGTCGGTATGTTGGGGTTTTGTATACAAAATTTGTTACTACCTTGCGAGGAGTAACATGACCACAAGTCGGGTTGACAGTACCGTGGGTGGTAATTAAAGTAGATGAAAACAAATGTAATTGCGCGACCGCCCTCAATACTGTACAATGGTTTTACTTAACTTGATTAAACTGGGATTCACTCACCAGTATTTCCCACTGACAAAATGTTTTTAAACGCGTTTCAAGTAACAAAATGTGAAAGCCAAATAGAAGCCAACTGGACAGCACTGAAGGCTTGGAAAAAGTGGCTATAAAGTTACCTAAAATAAAGAGATGTTTTATTTAAATAAAATAGGGTTTATCCCTATAAAAATGTGTGTACTTGAAACTTGGGATTTTCCCATGTGTTTAATATATTAAAAGCGTGGTATTTTACTCTGATAAAATATTTCCTAACTGCGGTCCTGATGTAATTTCCGCTGCCAAAATGATAAAAATCTGGATACCACCGAAACTGGCCACGGCCGCCCGTTCCCGGGTTGTTAGGGGACGGGGGTTGCGACAAACATCATATGAAACTTGCTAGATTGTGATTAAACACATGATCTGGCAAGTGAGAGGATGATTATGTAATGAATCAAGATGATCATCCTTATATGTAAACATGAACTTGAAAGATTAAGTGTTTTTCTTGAATGATGATGATCAAAGTGTAATATAAATCTTGTAGATGTGTGATTTCAAAAATGATTTTCTCAAGAAACTAAGTTAAATTACAAGATTTACTTAACCATGCTTTTTAAAGAAATTAATCACATTTTTAGTGATTAATCAAGTGTAGAAACATGTTAATGACAAGAAGAATTCAAAAAGAAATATTTTTAGAAAATCATTTTACAAGTTGTAAAGATCTAAAATCTTCAAGAATGATATTTTTAAACAAATAACCACACTTTAAAGGGTAACTAAGCTTACTAAACACTCTACTAAGTTACTACAAATTTTTATAAATTTCAAGTTCATGAAGTAGTGTATATTGCATGATTTTAGCTCTTGGTATGTATTGTATGAATTTTTGATGATTTGTGATGATTTTTAAAAGAAAATGATATGCTTTAAAAGCATGGAAACCTCCATTTTTAAGGGGAAACTATGGCAAAATTTTCCTAGAAATTAAACACTTAGAAAAATATTTTTTAAACAAGTGTTTACAGGTATATTTTAACCATGATTTTTCATATAAAATTTGCCATAATTTTTGTTACAAAAATTACAAATATTGGAGGTTTGTTTTTTATAATAAAAGTGACTAAATATGTATTTAGGAAAATATATATTTAGATATCACCATGTGTGTGATTACTTGTATATTATGTGTATTAGTTATATTATTTTAGGAATTGAAATAACATAACTCATCAAAATACCAAGAATTATAACACAAAATATTACCAAAATCCCAATAAAATAAATATATAATTTATACCCAAAATTTTGGACAAACCGAACAAGGAATATAAGCTACAAAAATACTCCGGAATTAAATTCATAAATATATTTTGGTAAACGGTATTTTGGAAACCAAGAAAACGAAAATATAATTTTTATAAATATTACAAAAATATATCATATTTTTGACAAGAAAAAAATATATTATTTTTGAGCAAGGAAGAATGTATGTTTTCTTGAACAACTAGAAAATATATTATTTTTGGAGAAAATATATTATTTTTGGAGAAAATATATATTTTCTTAAATAAATTTAGAGCATATTATTTTTGGGTGAAAAATGAAATTATATATATATTTTCTAAGTTAATCTTGAAAATATATTATTTTTGGAGTTTACATAGAAATACAATTATTTTTGCCAAGGGAAGGGTTATAGATAATTTTCTATAAAAGTTTTTCTTAAAATATATATATATATATATATATATATTGGTGATTTTATTGGATGAAAATATTATTCCGGGGAATATAAATACAAAAATTAAGTATAAGGATACTTAATAAATACAATGAAAATACGTATTCTCGTACGTATAAATACACCGGAATACGCCACCGATACTTGGTAAAATACACAAGTTTAAGAATACGAGTATGAATACACCCATCCTTGGGTAAGATATACATGTATAAATACATAATGTGTCAAGTTAAAATATATTATTTTAACAAATTGGTAAAATACACAAGTTTAAGAATACGAGTATGAATACACCCATCCTTGGGTAAGATATACATGCATAAATACATAATGTGTCAAGTTAAAATATATTATTTTAACAAATATTCCAATAATTAATAAATATAATTTAAGTTAAAATATTATTATTTTAACAAATAATTATATACTTTGGAATAATATTTATGATACTAAGAATTGTAACTCAAAGATACTAAGTCATAACAAATAAGACTAAAGTCAAGGCACGACCCATCCATCTAATGAACCGTAGCACGTGTGTAGGTAGTCGTGCAACTAAGGAAAGACTTTGAGTTACCAGTGTACGAGACGCAAGACAGTGAGTTCATGTCCCCATTTTCTTTTAAGTTTTTCAGTTTTATAACTTCGGGGTGAAATACATGTTACAAATGATTACGATTACAAATGGTATGCTAAGTGTTGGACCGTTTACGTGACCCGAAAAGTCAATCCGAGTAGCTCATCTTCATGTATGAAGGCGGAATCAACATATATGAAGTTACAACAGCTATTCCTTTCTAATTTCTATCTTTTTATTGCTTTCTGATGATATTTTGACAGCGTATCGTCCCACAAGCAATGACCTAGGTTCGCTCCAAAAACTCACAAATGAATACAACATCAGACTATATATAGTGTGTGTGGTTCGCTTATGTGAACTGCCACAAAAGCGAACCAGCCCACTTGACACAAAAGCGAACCAGCTATGTACCTAGGAGCGAACCAGACCTAACATGGTCATATAAGCGAACCTGTCAACATTTTTCATGATTTCGACATTCTAAACCCTATGTTGACCCATATTGACCTAAGACTTGATGTAGACGAAGTCAACAGACATTCCGTGCACTAACAGACTCCCCTTGGATGTTGACGTAGTCTTCAGCAATCTTCAGCACCTGAGTCTTCGGTCTTGGTCTTTTCTTCAACTCTTTATCTTCTCATATTAAGCACTCTATCTTTACAAGCTTCAGAATTACAACCTGTCTCTATCTTCCATCTTCCCTTTGACTGTTGATCCAGACTCCCCCTTTCACAAACTCCCCCTCTCAATATGCTAGAATCTGAGGTATCTGGTTCAAGCTTTAACATTTAGCTTCCGTGAGAATGATGAAATCCAAAACCTGTTACCCTGCACATCCTCTACCTCACCATAAGTTTCACAAATTTATAACATTTGAATTTAATAAACTTACTGGTAGATATCATTAATTCAACAAACATACTGATTACATCAAGTTCAAATGAATGACCTTGATTAACTACAACACAATCTTTTAAAACATTTGTATAAGACATTCAAAGTTTTCAATATATTCTCCCAATCCAATGTAGTTCAACATATTTAGCACTCGAATTTTGAATATCAGTCCTTCAACATCAGTTGTCAAAAATCTTTTTGAATTTTCAAAATTTTATGCTAAAACACTCCGAAAATCTTTTTGGATTTTTGATCTTGACTGAAATGCAGTAAAGAAATAAATACAAACAATATTTTTGTGAGTTTGTGTAAGAGGATCATATCAGTTTCTGAAACAAATCACTAGCACCGTTAAGCTTTAACCATTCTAAGCTCTAAACGATTCACCTTGATTGTCGATATACTGATCCATTTTAAATTTTCACACAAATTTCAATTTACTCAGGATACGATTTAGATGAATTAAGAACTTAGATCATTCATGTGTCCCACCTCTTGAATATACTCCCGTATCCAGAATCTCAATAATCAGTCTTACAGGTGAGAATACTACAATAATATCTGTATATAATTTAGGTATGCGAGGGCCGAGGGATCTCAGGTCGATACTTTCGTATACGCAGAGAGATATCAGCTTCGACTTTTCGGTGTGTCCCCTTTAGAGGATCTTTTTGCTTACAACAGCAGCATTTATCAATTTTATTGTTTCAGCATGCTGAGGGTTTAATGCTGTGTTTCAAGCATTGCAGCAAGTATTAGCCAGGGACTAGGTCAGAACTACCGTTCAGCAGAAGTCCCGGAATAATACCCCAGACATCATTGAGTATAAAGACCTAGTATATCAGATTATGAGACCTTTCAAACGAGATTTCAGGGGTTACCTATATATCCAAGTAGTGTTCCCCACGAATTCACAAGTTTGAATTTTAGGTTTATATCCCGAATAAATCTACTAAATGTATGAAAACCTATCGACACATCATCAGTGAGACCGTTTATCACATTTGACATTTCATATCTTTAGCATGCTGTGATAGTTCACTGATTTACTATCATTTCCTCTTTTATACAACAAAACTCATTTTTGCTTTTCAATGTTTTTGAAATTTTCTAATTTTCTAATTTTTTTAAAAATTTTTCTCCCCCTAAAATCAAAATATGTTTCAATTTTGATTTTCTGGGAAAATTTGAAAACAAACTATACAAGAAACGTGACAAACTGATATCGAATCGCTTCAATTCGCCATTCTCTTGGCATAAACAATCAGAACTCCCCCTGACAACAAACTATTTTCCCATTTAGATTTCAAAACACTTAAGTTTGTTTTAATCAAATGGTTTTTCCGGAAAATTAGTTTTGTTTGTCTTTTCACAAACTCGGGGTTTCATCACATTGTTATTCTTCAACCATTTTAAAAAATTAACAATTAAGACCCTTGACAATAACAGACACTAATAGAAAATCAAGTACAACTTAATGTCCCTGATTTACCACTTGTAAATCGAAATATCACAGTTACCAATCTGTGAATTTCTCAAGAAATATGCCGATTCCTGTTCCACACTTACCAACCTGGGAACTCCGGCAAGTCAGGTTTTTCTATTTGAAAAGATTCACCCAAGCCTGACCAGCCTTGGGTGATTTTGAATTCTTGTTCAACAATGATGGAAAATTTGCATAATCCATTGTTAAACCTGAATTCTCAGATTTTACCTCAACACTAGGCTCCTCTGGCTTTGATGAACCAGAATCATTGCCTGATGGTGGCTTGTCTGACTTTGAGACGTCAGATTCATCGCCGACCATTTTCTTCTTCTTCTTTTCTTCTTTCGTCCTCAGATTTGTATCTGATAAATTCGTCTTGCTTGACTTTGCAATCAAGTTAGTTGATTCATCAGAACTCTTATTCAATCTATCCGGTGAACCCGAAGACAAAATTTTCTCTAGATACTCTCTCGCCTTCTTCCTTTTCTTTCGCAGTCTGTCTTTCTGCCCCTGTGAAAGTTTAACTTTCTTTTCTTGAATTGTCTGATCCTGAACTTTAGGTTTTAGAACCTTCTGTTCATAGGGCTTGACGTTGACTGGCTTCTTTGCCATTCTTTGAGATTCAACCCTCAATCTTCCTATCGATCTCCTCGGGCAATCTCTGGCAATATGTCCTCTGATTTGACAATTATAGCATCTTCTTGTCTCATAACTCCAATTTTGGCAGTTAACAGCAATGTGTCCTCGAACACCACAAGAGTAACACACTCTGTTATCGTACCATTCACCACTATCACACCAAACACTTAAATCATAGCATTGTCTGGCTTTGTAGTGATTATCACTCCTCCTGAAAACTAGATTTGGCTTTGAAGCACTGTGGTCAAACCTGCACCACTTATTACCAACATTTTGTGAGTTTTCATTTTTAAATTTTTGTGATTTTTCATAACGATTGGATGACTTATCTGATGAGCTTTTATTTTCATTTTTAGGATTTTTCAAATTTTTATCTTTTTGTTTCTGTTCTATACTCTTCTTAACAGGTTTTTGTTTAGAACATTCACCTGTTTCAGTAGATTGCAAAACAGTATTTTTAAATTTTTCTTGTAAATCTAAAAATATTTTTCTTTTCTTTTCTTTTTCATCATCAGATATTTCATCACAATCTTCAATTTTGACTTTGACTTTGTCAAAATTTGTGACCTTGTCACTTATTGGAACAGAATTGATCGGTTTTGGACACTCATATGGTGCCGAAGTCACAAAACCTTTCAATTTCACTTCAAGCTCTTTTATTTTCATCCGAGCTTTTTCAGCTTCTTTTTCAAGCTGAATGATTTTAGCAAGATGAGAATTGATTTCAATTTGTTTTTCAAAATTATCTTTACCAAAAATATCTCTCTCATCTTCTAAAATCTTGATTTGATTTTGAAAATCTTTTTCTTTTAACGTTTCATTTTCCAATTTTATCCAAAAAACGTTTTCATTTTCAATTTTGATTTTTCCAAAATCTTTTTCTTTTTCTTTCAACTTGTTAATTTCCAATGTCAAACTGTCCAGACTACTCAACAGTTTGTCGTTTTCTGACGTCAATTTCTCACAATTTTCTCTCATTTCAAGAATCTGTTTATTATCAGATTCTTTCTCATCCTTCAAACTTTTGATTTCCACTGTCAAATTTTCCACATCTTTCAAGAGTTTCACACTGTCTGTTTCTGATTTTTCACAATTCGAACATTTTCCATTTATCTCTCCATTATCAGCTTCTTTCTTTGTTTCCATCTTGTATGTTCCTGCACAGAAAATTTTAACAAAATCAAGAGGATTCATATTTTCATCAATATAGCAACCCCTCTTAATATCGTATCTCATAACATTTTTTGCTGCAAGACACACAGTGATTCGTTTTCTCATTTCAATGATCACATCCAAATCTATCTTTTCTGATTCTCTTTTTATTTCATCCAATAACTCCTTTTTTCTTGAATCTTTATGACTCCTATGATTTGTTATTGTATTGATGAAACTTCTTAAATCAAAACGTGATAAACTAGAATCCCGTTTCAGTTCATTCACGAATTTATCCCATTCCAAAGGTAAAGCATTAACAAGTCTTGAAATTTTTTCATCCTTTGAAAAATATATCCTATGTCTTTCTAACTTGTAAACTAACTCATCAAACCGTTTTACCAACTTCTCCACTGATTCATTCTTCATACACAACAAATTTTCGAATCTTTTAACATAAACATCCTTATCACCTAATCTTCCACACCAAGATTCACAAATCCAATCATTTAAATTTTCAAGATTTTTGTTTTCCTTTTCGTCAAACATTTTGAATGTACCTGCAAAATCAATCAACACTTAGAAAAATTTTCGAGATTTTTGAAAAACAGAAACTCAAAAGCGAACCAATCTGTGCACATGACAGATAAGCGAATCAAACAGGTTCAGATAAGCGAACCAGAAAGTGTACTAATGAGCGAACCAGACAATGTCTGTTCGAGCGGACCAGACTTGTTCGTTCGAGCAGACCAGACTTGTTCGTTCGAGCGGACCAGATAGTGTCCGTTTGAGCGGACCAGCTAATGTTCGTTCGAGCGAACCAACAGATGTCCGGATAAGCGGACCAGATGAGCGGACCAGAATTTTGACAGCAAAAACGAACCGAAAATCTTCGATTACTCCTAAACGACTAGGAATTTGGATCTGAAACTTTCAAGGATTATTCTATACACAATTCCGATCACAATGATATATATAATATTCAATTTCAACCACAAATTCGTTCCAGATCTGAATTTGAAGTTCCTGTTCGAAAACCGATCGAATTTTCTTAAAATTAAATGAGTTTTACTTTGTTTTAAAGGCTGATACTTTTACAGATTGTTTAACAACTAGTTTCACACAATATACTTGAACTTCAACTCATTTTGACCGTAGGAACTACTGAAAACCGAAAAAGTATGCAAGAAAGAGAGTAGAAATCAGAGATTTTTGTAGATCGAAGCTGTAGTAGTATGAACTCCTCGTCCTGAGCTCTGATACCACTTGTTGGACCGTTTACGTGACCCGAAAAGTCAATCCGAGTAGCTCATCTTCATGTATGAAGGCGGAATCAACATATATGAAGTTACAACAGCTATTCCTTTCTAATTTCTATCTTTTTATTGCTTTCTGATGATATTTTGACAGCGTATCGTCCCACAAGCAGTGACCTAGGTTCGCTCCAAAAACTCACAAATGAATACAACATCAGACTATATATAGTGTGTGTGGTTCGCTTATGTGAACTGCCACAAAAGCGAACCAGCCCACTTGACACAAAAGCGAACCAGCTATGTACCTAGGAGCGAACCAGACCTAACATGGTCATATAAGCGAACCTGTCAACATTTTTCATGATTTCGACATTCTAAACCCTATGTTGACCCATATTGACCTAAGACTTGATGTAGACGAAGTCAACAGACATTCCGTGCACTAACACTAAGGAATAAACTGTTAGATCATGTGAATGGGTAGGCGTTAACTTGAGACCATTAATCCTTTTATAAGGACCGAGGGGCATGAGTGATAGATCTATTTGGGTGTTGCGAGCCCCACCCATGGGTCCGCGAGTTGGCCGCATGTGGTGAATATGTCATCCCAGCCTGGAGGCCCGGTACGAAATACGCAAAGGATTGAGCCTTCCTACACCGTTGCACACATATTAATGACCTTGCAAATCATTAATTAATCTGTTCATATTCGTTTTCATACAGGTTTACAAATACTTACATACTATGGTTACAAAGTTTATTACGAGCTCACATACAAAACATATGAACTCGCTCAACTTTTGTTGATGTTTTCAAACTACATGTATTTCAGGAAACTGATTATGGATCTGGCGGGCGTTCAAGATTTCAAGTTGCGTCTTTAATAAATGATGTCATCCAGTACTAAAGGGTTTGAATCGTGTGTTTTATCTTTGATAGAATACATGGTTCAAAGCCTCGTTTTTACTAGTATCTTTTGTGAAGTCCGTTATGGAACCTGTAAACTTTGGTTGTTATGTATTTAAACTTGAAGTCTTGGTTGTCGTTAAACATTGTTGGTTGAAATGTTTGAAACTATCTAATTGATGAACATCGAGGTTTCTATCATATAGTTGTTTGTTATGGTTGAATGCAATGATATTAAGCAAGTCACACGTAATCACGCTTCCGCAAAAGTCAGGATGTGACAAGAATCAATCCCGAGCACTCTCGGGGTACCCACTGGACAAACGGAGTACTCCGAGAGTAACCCGAGTCCACCACCAATTTCGGGAAAAACCCAGTAACCCACCCGCCCATAGGTACGACAGTGAAATTACCAGAAAAACCCGTTTGGCTCAAGGATCCAACCCAAGATTTCCCTGAGTCTCCAATCATTACCCACCAGTGCCTCACTCTGCACCAAGTGGGAGTTGAACCTGCATCTCTCAAGAGAAATGCAAGCCCTCCACCACTTGATCTAGAGATCATTGACTGTTGGAAATAATACTTCGGTGGCCAACATTGGTTTAGATAAAGAAGTCTCATTGTCAAAAGCCCACTGGTTGCCCACAGTGAACGAGATGTTGTTTGACGCTCCATTCGACCCAGGTGGTACATGTCAAGTGTCAAGCGAGATGACCCGTGAAGTTGTACAATTTGGGTGGGTTGTGATATTCGTGCAAAAGGATCGACTTGATGTTCCTTTTGATCCAAGTGGCTTTGGTTCGAAGACAAAACTCGAGGACGAGTTTTTTCGAAGACGGGGAGTATGATGCAAGCTAATCTCAAAATTTGACTTTTAATCTTTTTATTTAGTTGTCTATTTTGTAGGGATTTCAATTTCCTAGTTTATCTCTTTTTTATTCATTATAAATTAGGATCTAGGGTTTATGTTTTAGTCAGCTTTTTGGTTAATTAATATTTGAAGAACATTGTTCTTAGAACCTTTGGTTCATTTTATCATCTTTGATTAATCAATCGTTCTCGAGCCATTTGATTGCACGTGAAACTGCATCAGTAAAGTTTCAAAAACCATAAATACAAATAGTGGTTCCGGTTTCGATAATACCACCAGTACTGTTTTTCGCATCGATTCGGTTTGTAATGGTACGGTACATGCAATTGTTATAGCTTATCATACCTTAAAAAATATCCTATTTTGAATATAACTTTATTTGTAATAAAATTTATACCAGAAAAGTTAAAGACAAATAGAATAAATGAAAAAAATATTGACACGTGTCAATCTCTGGTGTCTTCTTATCTTATTTTTCAATTGTTTTTTTCCTATTAAACAACAGTTTAACTAAATATAATTTAGTTAAAGATAATAACTTTTTATCAAACTTTGAATTAATAATCTCCTTATCTTATTTTTCAATTTTTCAATTTTTTATGTTTTCTTTTTTTTTTCTTTGTAGAACCAGGCAAATACATAAATTTTTATTCTCATTTAAATTAGACTTAGTTAAATTATTTTTAATTACGATTATCACTTAATATTTAATAGGGTACATAAATAAAAAATTATATTCCATCACAAACTTCATGGATCTCTCTTATTTATTTATTTATTTACTTTTTCTTTTATTTTTTTCGATTATTAATAATCATCTAATATTTCATTGGTTCTACCACATGTTTCTAACCTAATAATAAATAAAAAAAAACAAATTAAAATTTTAATAAGTAAATAGTACATCGAATTTATCATTTAAATACATATCTTGACGATTGTATGTGTTAATCGATTACATTACATTTATTTAACTCATGTAATATGCGGGGTATTATAAATATATAACTATATTGCTTATTATAAAAAATTAAATTGCTTATTATGTAAAATTAAATTTATGCAATCCATGTATAACATGGGGTTCTAAGGGGGTGGGGGTGGTCATCACTCATCACTCACAACACCCAATCAAGTTCCGTCATGTCATCAACAATTATTTCATCACTCACAACTTTTTTTAGTGGCAATGGTCATTACTCACAACACCCAACAATAAACCCCCACACCCCTCACATGTTCCATCACTCAAACCTTATCACGCGTTAACATTATCACAGAATCTATCCATAACTCGTGATCATTGAATGGTGGCGGTGGAATAATTGAAATATCACGCGTTAACATTTCTCCATCACACACACTTTTTTTCCCACCCCCAGTGCCCTAAGCTAGTTAACTAATATATGATATATTATTAAGGGGTAAGATCAAATAAAAAGTTTATTTTGCCCAAGTAGGACGAGAATGAATCTCAACCATTCATTTTTCAAATCAATGGTTAAGACGAAAGTGTAGGAGAAATGAGGAGTACAAGGGTATCTTGGGAAAATCTTATTTATGGACTTTCTCTCTCCATATGCAAGGCACATACATATTCCACCCGCATTTTTTAAACGTTCATAACTTTTTTATACGACATTATTTTTTCATAAAAATTTCACCGTAAAATCGAGCGTCTTTTTATCTTTAATTTAAGTACCATGTTGCTATATAAAATATGAAGACTAAAAAAACCCACTAAAATGTGTTGAATTTCTATGTTGTATAACATTTTTTGTGCTGGATTTTTTTGCTATATTTTTGTGCTGAATTTTTTTGTCTTAATTTTTTTTTCTCAATTTTTTGTGCTGGATTTTTTTGTATTATATTTTTTGCTGAATTTTTTCGTGCTATATTTTTTTGTGCTAGATTTTTTTGTAGAGTTAAATGCTTGGTTGGTCCCTGTGGTTTGCGAAAATTACAGACTTGGTCCTAATGGTTTACTAATTACACACTTGGTCCCAGTGGTTTCAATTTTTAAACTCGGGTGGTCCTTAACACTAACTTAGGTTAAATTTTCCAGTTAAATCTTTGTGAAATGACTAAATTGTCCCTGAGCAATTAAAAAAAAAACCCATCTCTCTCTAACCCACTACCACCTTCAACCAACCACAACCTGCAACTAACTCAGCCACTCCACTATCTGATTACCTGCAACTTCCCCACTTAACTCTCTAAAAATACCACCACCCCAAACCACCACTACTGTACCACCACCACTAGCTGAACTACTAGCACAACTGTACCAGCACCACCACCGTTGTACCACCCACCACCACGCCGAAAAAACATACTTGATGATTGTAGAAATGCTTTGCGGGTAAAATTCAATCAAATCCGAAACTCGAAATTCAAAAACTCTCTTTAAGTAAGAACTCCGATCAGCAGGTGAAATTGATTATATATATATAATGAGTTGAATATATAATTGTATAGTAATTGATATGATACTTTGAATCTATAGATCTAGATCTAAACATAGAAACACATTCCACATAAAACTCAATCAAATTCAAAATCTGCAAACTTGAAAACTTATCTAGAAAAACTCCAATTGATTATGTCCTTTCTTCACTCGTCACTTCTCCAGTGACGTCACTAGCCGCTGCCGGTTCCGGTGAAGTTTCCGGTACCGATTCCGGTAATGTAGCTGGAGAAGACGACGGAGATTCATCCGGAGACGAAGAATGATCCAGATCTGAAGGCGGAGGAGCAGGCGGAGATCCGATAAGAGACGAATGAGATGTCAGTGGCGGAGAAGAAGACAGAGGTGAAGAATGCTCCAGATCTGACAGCGGATTACCCTCGCCAAGGCTGCCGCCGGGTTCGGTGGTCAGTTCTTCCTCCACCCTCAAGCGCTCGCTCTCTCTCTCAATGTGCAGAATGTGTGTCTGTATGTGTGGATGAAAATTAGAAGGGAAGAGATAAGAGGGAGGTGGTACAGTGGAGGAAGAAGATGGTGAGGGCATTAGTTTTAGTTTTTAGTTGTTTAGGGGTAATTTAGTAATTTTACACACACTTGACTGAGAAATTTAACCTAAGTTAGTGTTAAGGACCACCCGAGTTTAAAAATTGAAACCATTGGGACCAAGTGTGTAATTAGTAAACCATTAGGACCAAGTCTTCAATTTTCGCAAACCACAGGGACCAACCAAGCATTTAACTCTTTTTTGTACTAGATTTTTTTGTTGTATTTTTAAAAAAACAAAAGGGGTGGCACATGTAATTTTCACTCCTATTTATAAGGACCAAAATGCCCTTCAATCCTACTTATTAGGAGTGCCACATGTCATCATCACAATCCTTCTTAGATCTTAGGCTACTAAGACAAAATCCACTTTTTAGTGGATCCTTCCCCATATTATTAAAATACTAAATGGATTAAATATGTATGTCGTTTTAGCCCAGTTAGTTTCTCCCTTTGAAGTTAGTGTTAGGCCCGACAATGTTTCCGGTTTCGAGTCCCACGAACACCTTTTTTCCTTCTTTTCCTTAAAATTATGCCACTCAACCTTTTAACTTGTTTCAACTTACATTCTAAATTGGTTAAATATCTCACGTAAATAAAAAATATGTATATGACATAAATATTGCTTAAAGCAATCCATAACAAGGAAAATGTGAATTTCTTTCTCTAAAATTTAAAAAACAATATAATAATTTTGAAATAAATTTTAAATTTACACAATTTAAAAGGCTAATTTATTACAGCAAATTATTGCTAATTATCAATAAATACATAGTTAAGATTTACCATTTACACAATTTGAATTATTAATAATTTGAAATGAAAAGATAGACATGAGAAATCTTTTATTGCTAAATTTTAAACATTATGTTCAAACCGTATAAACCAAACCGTTCAACCTGTAGACATCTGGTCTGTTTACATATAAAATGATCGAATTGCCCTTCTCGTTAATAGTAAAAATAGATAAAGTTAACCCAGTGGACTAAAATGACAACGGTGAAACCTTTTTGGACCCACATGCAAAAAAATGAAACATTTGGACTAAACTGGCAAAATGGCCCAAAACACAGGGACTAAAATGACATTTAACTCTTTATTTTACTTTTAAACCTTCAACTTAGTTAATATACGTGTTTAGCCCATTTGTTTTTAGAAAATAAAACTTTCTTTTTATTGGTTAATTTTGTTTATATGCGTGTTTAGTCCCTCTGCTTTAACTTTTGGTAGTGTACATGTTTAGTCCTTCTACTTTTAGTATTTCATCTTTTAGCCTTTTCTCTTTGCTACCATAACGAATCAACCCGAGGGAATAGTGACCGTTAGCTATTGATGGATCATCGCTACTGCTCTTGGGCTTTAATAAAGTTACTTTATAATTCTTAAACTTCATTAAAACAAAAATTCTTTGACATGCGTATTTTTATTTATGTCTAATTTTTATTAAGATCGTATTATGAGTAATATGTACAAGTAACTGAAACACATGCGTGCATGTTATTAAACTGAGAAATATTCCGCTTACCGCTCCGCAACACGAGCAGGGCGTAAACTAGTTTTTTTTTTTTTTTTGAACGACAAAGATTCTATAATTATAGAAAAAGGGTCAGCGGAGCTGAAAAAACCCAAGGTACAAATACTGAAAATAAAAACAAGGACGAAACAAACAATTAAATTATGACATCTCTAACATTAAAATCCTTCCATCTCTCCCAAACGAGATCTGCTATCTTTGATCTTTCCTTAATCCACAAAAACGAATTCTCTTTTATCTCTTCCACCGTGTTCCATACAAATAAATTGTAATCATTATTCCATATATAAATAAGTAACTTTTTTCATGCATAAACACTTGTAACTTGTGCTTTGGGGATTTTTCAAAAAAAAAAACTTGATTTTTTTTTGTTTGAGTAAACTGCCATTTTGGTCCCTGTGGTTTGTGCATTTTTGCCATTTTAGTCCAAATCTCAAACTTTTTAAATCTGGGTCCCTGTGGTTTCATCTTTATTGCCATTTTAGTCCAAAATTCAAAATCCCCCTTTTTTTTATTGTTCCAAAAAGTTTGAGATTTGGACTAAAATAACAATAAAAGTGAAACCACAGGGACCAAAATGACAGTTTACTCTTAATTTTGGACTAAAATGGCAATAAAAGTGAAACCACAGGGACCCAGATTTAAAAAGTTTGAGATTTGGACTAAAATGGCAAAAGTGCCTAAACCACAGGGACCAAAATGGCAGTTTACTCTTTTTGTTTTAACCTATAGGTTTTTGCCTTTTTGCAATTTTAACCCTACAAATTTTTTTTTAACTTTAACTCAAAACTTTTCATTATTTGCAATTTAACTTCACAACTTTTGTCAATTATACTTTTCGTCTTTGGTTTAATGTTTTTACGTTTCGTTACGTATAGTTCTAAATTTTTCGAGTTAATACGACGCAACGTATGAGTGTGGTTCAACTTTTTTATGTTTTGTTTCAAATTTTGCAAGTTAACACGGCGCAACGCGCATGTGTGGTTCAACGTTTTTACCTCTATTTTTTCATGTTTGACAAATTCGTCGCAACACGTAGATCCTAGGTCGAGTCAGTGTTGGTGGTCGATCACGGTTGTGTGACATTAGTACTATTTGACACCGTTTTACGCCCCACCGTAACGCGGGGTGTGCTTTGGGGGTTTTCCAAAGAAAAAATGGTTATGCATATGGTTGTCGTAACCTTGGCTTTAGGGGTTTTCCAAAAAAATGATTTTTTTACTTTTCACCTAAAAGTATTTCATAAATTACTTTTAACCCAAAACTATTTGTTTTTTTTTTTTTACTTTTAACCCAAAACTTTTTATCTTTTGCAATATATTCTCACAACTTTTTTTACTTTCAACTTTGATCCTTTATAGTTTTCATTTTCTGTAAATTTTCCGCTTTATGCTTGGTTCTAAATTTTGTGACTTAACACATCGCAACGTGCGTCTTTGATTTAACGTTTTTACGTTTCGTTCTAACTTTTGCGAGTTAACATGATGCAACGTGCGTGTATGGGTGAACGTTTTTACATCGTCTATTTTTTTCCCGTTTGACAGGTTTAACATAACGTGAGGGTCCTAGGTCGACTTAGTTAAAACTAAAGAATCTCCGCCGCATTACGACGGGTCTCAATTCTAGTTAAATTCAAAACAATTCCTCAATTTCCATTTTTACCACATCGTTGTTATTATAATATCCTTAATATGTGGCAAATATGGAAAGCGTCGCTTGAATTATACTACATATACATTTAGAAGATAGGGGGGAATAGTGACAGGCACTTCCCTATTGGACCAAACTAATTTTAATTTAATTTTATTACCAGTTTAATATTACGCTTTCGTCCTTCGTTTAAAATTACGTTTTTGCCCACAGCTCAAAATAAAATTATAATTTTGCCCCTAGCTTAAAATTACGTTTTTTCCCTCGGTTCAAAAACTCACTTTTATTTTTTTCCCAGTTTAAAATTACGGTTTCGCCCTCCGTTTAAAATTACGTTTTTGCCCCCAGTTCAAAACAAAATGTTGTTTTTTCCTCTAGCTCAAAATTACGATTCTGCCATCAGCTCAAAATTACGTTTTGCCCACAGTTCAAAATAAAATTATGTTTTTCCCCTGGCTCAAAATTATGATTTTGCTCTCAGTTTAAAATTATGATTTCGCCTCCAGTTCAAAATATAGTTACGATTTTGCCATCTGTACAGACATACATGTTATGAGAGAGAAATATTCGGCTTATTGCCCTGCAACGCGGGCGGGCAAAAACTAGTCAATATACAAATATCAACGAATAACAAATGAGAATCTTTATGATTTGAGCCAGTGATTTATTAGTCGAATCAAAGGTATAAAAGGATGTCGCTAAAACTTGCTGGTGACACGATAGTCAAAAAAAGTAATTTAAGATGCATTTTTATTTTCACTTCAGTTATATCTACATTAACAACTTAACAACTGAAACCAATAAATAAAGTCTGGACTTGGGAACACATATGTCGGTCCTCTATTAATTATGTATCATACCGACACATTACAGAAAATACACAAACGTAGAAAATATAATGTAGCTTGGCTACAAGTAGATTTACACGACAATAAGCAACAGACGTAATGGTCTCGACGAGTACGGCGATATGGTAAACAACCGTAGACGATATGGCCTAAGTGCGAGACCCCAAATTCCATCAATCATGTATCCAATTTCATCACCCAAGACTTTTCTCCGGTTTTATCATTTTTATGTTGTGTAAAACAAGTAATAAGACTGGTTGTATGGGGGACGTCCCTGGCTCGGCTTGGCCCGTCGAGGACCGGCTACACCCCCTGGCCGTCTCCGTCTCTTTCGTTGCCTCACCCACGAAGGTGACGAGCCCTTTTGTGCAATATAGCGGTTACTAGTTTAAAAAAATAAAATATTTAAATTTTATCACTATATATACATATTTTCATACCCATTTTTTATACCAACTCATCCAAACTCTCTCAATTTCTTATATATAATCTACACCATTTCATCTTTTACACCAACTCATCCAAACTCTCTCAATTTCTTATTTATAATCTACACCATTTCATCCATTTTTTACCTTCAAAATCTATCAACTTTCATCTTACATTCTCACAAATCTTTTCAAAATGGCGGTTAATCCATGGACCGTAGAAGAAGACATTGCGCTATGTGAATCGTGGATCGCAACAGTGACCGACGACGAGGCTCCGTTTCCCACGCACCCCTTTGGGGAAGGAGTTTTCCAACAATTTTGTATGCGTAGGGGTGAGGCCATCCGAACCGTGGATGCACTTTGTTCACGTTTTCGGATGACTCGTATTGATAGTACGACAATGAGATATTATTCTTCGACAAAATATTCTATGCACGAGAAGATCGAGAACAACCGATGCAATTTCAGAGGGTTGTTAGAATTTGTTTTGCTTTTGAGATTCATTCTGGTAGAATATGGGAAAGTAATTGGAGAGAATTGGAAAAGAAAGAAATAGCCGAGAGGACAAAGAAAGCGTTTATCTCGAGATTCAAGTATATGAAACCACCGATCACCGATCAAAGACCAAAGAAAAGTTTTGAAGAACATCGTAGAAGTGGGTTTTTAGTATGAAGGATTGAAAAGTTTGAAGACCAGACAAGACTACGACATCATCCAAAGGGGAGTCTTTTGATACACTAATGTCTCATGCCTACATCTTTGTTAGAGTTGATATGTATAGGTAGCATGATGTTAAAGTTGAATTTGATTTTGTAATAGACTCATACGCGCACATGAGTCATACACGCGTATGAGGTGTCTGAGCGTAGGAGTCCTGCGAACGGAGTTCTACACACACATGGACATCCGTGCACATGAGCTCCTAATCTCATTTTGGAGCTTTTTGATACCATTGGTAAACAAAATGTTATGCTGCCGAAATTTCAAAAGAAAAATTTCACAGGTTCATCAATAGGTTTTCCTATAAGAGCAAAATTTTCATCTGAAATATTCTCAGGTAGACTACTGTAGTAAAAAAAAAAAACCTTGAGTGAAGAAACTTTGTTGTTTGATCTCTGTAGATGAAGGGGCTGGAGTAGCTAGAAGTGCTTGAACTTGTGAAACTGGTACTTGAACGTATTAGACTTGAGGAACAATGGCTTGAACATATTGCATAGGGACCTGGTTTAGAGATTGAGCAACATGTACAGTGTTTTAAACACTGGGTTCAGGGGTATTTTGGGAATTATTGTGAAAGTGCTGTTGATTACTAGATTGAGGTCTTTGATTTGGAATGGTTATCATCGGTGTAGAGCTACTTATCTGACTTCTACACTACCTAGCAAAAGACCCAATCGATTACACTAGGGATGAGCATTTGGTACTGGGTACCAATACCGGTTTGGTACGGTACCGATAAAATACCGATTTTACCTTCAAATACCGGTACCGAACATCTTCGGTACCGCTACTGGTTCGATACGGTACCGGTATATTGCACTTATAACCTTTTAGAGAAAAATGCTCGGATAGTCCCTGTGGTTTCGCCTATTTTCACCTTTAGTCCCTAACTTTCTAAAATTACTTGAATAGTCCCCAACTTTTCATTTTTTGTTCCCGGATAGTCCCTGGGTCTAACTTCAGTTTGATTTCTCTATTAAGAGGGTGTGAAATGACAAAAATACTCTTTCCTTAAAAAGGCCAAACCACAGGGACTATCCGGACACCTTCTTCATTTTTATTTATAAAACCCCACCACCACACTTCATCTTCAACCTCCACCCACCATCACCCTCCTCCACCCTCCACCATTACCGCCACGGTCACTCTCCACCATCACCGCCACAGTCACTCTCCACCATCACCCTCCACCATCACCGCCCAACCTCCCTCCCTTTCTTCTCCTGTCCAATCCACCACCGGCATCCCACTTTCGGCGGTTCCGTCGAGTACCAATAATTTACCTCATTTTTAAGGTTATTTAAATCATTTTCTCGACTTTCTAAAGCTAAACTGAGCTTGCTAATATTCCCCTCAAGTCTCTTGACTTCTAATTTAAATTCCTCTGTGTCTTCTTTGTGAGTTTGCGGTTTTTGAGAGAGATTAGAGGCACTTAAATCACCTAGTGACTGAAAATAGAGCCGGCTCACGTTAGCTGCTGAACATGTTTGCTTGCAAATTGGACATTTTTTCTTACAGCGAGTATCCCGTTTAAAGTCAAAATTTGTTAAACATTCAACAGTTACAAAGTCAAAGTCAATTTTTATGCTAAAAATTTTGTGGGTTTTATGTACTGAAGGTGTATGAACAATCAATTGCCTCTGCTTGTCAACTGGATTGGCCCAAAGACAGGATCTTGATTCAGGTTTTGGATGATTCAAGTGATGAAATATTACAAGTTTTGGTGGAGAGTGACTGTGGCGGTGATGGGGGAGGGTGGAGGAGGGTGATGGTGGGTGGAGGTTGAAGATGAAGTGTGGTGGTGGGGTTTTATAAATAAAAATGAAGAAGATGCCTGGACAGTCCCTGTGGTTTGGCCTTTTTAAGGAAATGGTATTTTTGTCATTTCACACCCTCTTAACAGAGAAAACAAACTGAAGTTAGACCCAGGGACTATCCGGGAACAAAAAATGAAAAGTTGGGGACTATTCAAGTAATTTTAGAAAGTTAGGGACTAAAGGTGAAAATAGGCGAAACCACAGGGACTATCCGAGCATTTTTCTACCAATTCTCTTGTAGAAAATATTTGTTCTAACACTATGTAGGGCTAATTGTTGCAAAGTATCCATTTCCTCTAATCTAGTGGGATAAATATGCTGTAAATCATCAAGGACAAATGACAGGTTATGAGGACTTTGACCATCACCATTTGCTAGAGCCAAGTTTGGAGAGGACTGATCAAAGTTAATTCGAGTGGATATGTCAATGAAATGACCATAACCTTCATGGCCGGCCCTGGGGGTGGGCGGGGAGGACCACCGGCCAGGGCCCGATATTTCGAGGGGCACGTTTTTTTGTGAAAAAACCCGATATGTATATGTAAAATATTTTTTTAATAGGGTACACCCATACAAACACTAACATAGGTCCCCTTACAAAACTATTCCTTTGGTTTAGATTAGTTATTAACCCCTTTGGTATTAGGTTTAGACCTTTTAGTGAGCCCAATACCCAATTTCGTTAAGACCTAAGGGCACATTTTTTCGAGCTAGAACAGGGTACACAAATTCTCAGGACCGCCCTGATAAGCTTGATCATTTAGTGTTCTAGATGATGATTCTTATTGACTCAAAAGTGTTCTAGATGATGATTCTTATTGACTCAACCAGTCAGCTGCTCCCCCTCCCTTTACATATCGCTACCCCCTTGCTAGTGGTCCCCCTCCCTTTACTTATCGCTACCCCCTTGCTAGTGGGACCGTTTTGTTGTTAATAAAAAAGCTGGCGTTCGAAAAAAAAGAGCACCACCACAACCACCACTCTCCGGCCAGCCGCCTCTGTACGGAAAAACTGCCGGGGCTTCTCTCTATTTTCCCTCCATTCTCTTTAACAACAACCGCCGCTAATGATATGATATTAATATAGGTATTCTCTCCTATTTCATCGACGAATTAGTGCTGAATGATCCGTGTGGTTCTAAATTCGTTTTGCACAGGTCAATTTTGTATTAAGCTATGCTTTTTATTCATGTTTGAGTTAATCGGTCGATGTTTCCCGAATCGATTGACATATTACCTTTGATAAATGATATATTGGGTTCTTATCAATGTTTTTTTTAAAGGATAACGGCTAGGAACTTTTGATCTGGCGTTTAATCATGTCGAGTACTAGAATACTATAACTGAAAGTTTCTTGTTTGTACTTTTTAGATGCTGTTTAAGGGTGTCCGGAATGGGCGGCAAACCTACTCGGCAAAGCGGTTTACCGTGTAACACCACCGCCGGTGGGTTTTGCCGATCGATTTGGTTTGATCATCGGTGAAGCTATACCGATCGGTGAAGATGATGAGTTATGTATTGGGGAGCGATGATTGGATGGTATATTGTGTTTTTTGTTTTTTTTTTAACTTTTTAGATGGAATGACATGGCACCTCTGATTGGTTGATTTTAAAGTTTACCACTTTCAAGTGTTTAACCACTCCCTACACCCTAAGTAGGTTAGGCTGTCCGGAGTGGTGCGGCAAAGTTGAGCGGCAAAGGGTTTTGCCGCGCGGTAATCAAAGATGAATCGGTGAGGGCTTGCCGCTGCGGTGAAGGGAGTGTATGAGAGAGAGAGGGTAGTGTGGGGTGAGGTCCATTCCAATCTCACCCAATCACACATTTTTCCTTGTTTTTTTAAAAAAAAAGTTTACCACTTCACCAAGTGTCTAACCATTGCCAACACTTTCCAGCAAAGTTTAAACACTTTTCACTGATTGATGTGGCGCACTCTGATTGGTTGATTTTTTAGTTTGTCACTCTCAAGTGTATAACCACTCCTTCACCCTTAATGTTAATGTGGTTTTCATTGGTTGACATTTTTTTACTCAACTAATTTGCAGTGAGCTTGATCTCGTCTCGATCCCTTTTTTTCAATTTATTATAAAAGTGGTTATTTTATTAATGTCACTGTTGTAGTCCTTGACTGATTTTGATTTTTGTTAAGTGAACTCTATATGTTTGCAAATCTCAAATTAGAGTGACGTTGTGTAAATCTTCTAGTTGGTAGCTGCTGTTAGAACACAATGCTATATGATATTGTAATTGTCAATTTGTGTTTCTGTTTTTGACTTTTTTCTTCTTTTTTTTTTTCAAGTTGAATGTGCTGTTTTGTTACTTTGGTGCACGCATCAGTGGGTTAACCGGCAGCTTTGCAAATTTTCTTCCATAGTGTTGTAGGCATCAAAGACAACGGACATGTATTGAACTTGGTCCAAACTTTGAAGTAGAGTATTATTAAGGCTGCCTCTAGATTTGAATTAGGTGACGGAGTTGTCTGTAAACAAGATGGATTCATCAGATTTAGGGTCAGTTGTGACAGATACTTCTGAAGCTGACTATGCAAGTATAGAGAGAGTTTGTGATAACTTCACTGGTTCTGTAGAAACGAGCAACCTTTTGAATGTGAACGTAACGTTCAATGAGTCTACTGAACGGTTCATATTTTCTCGTTTTGATGGACTGTCAAAATGGACAAACAAAGTAGCAAAACGGTTTAAGTTAGATGGTCAAGGGTTTCATCTAAAGTACATTGATGAAGACAACGAATTGATATGCATTTGTTGTGATGACGACTTGAATTCGGCTCTGAGAACTTTATGCGGTAACAACAGTATCGACTTAATATATGGGAAGACTAGTTTTTATGGTTTATATTAGAGTATACACAGTCAGCAGTTAGTTAGGCTACTACTACAGTTAGTTTGCAATTTTCTGCTGTAGCAATTTAGAGGCACCTATTCATTATACAAAGGAGGCCCATTCATTGTATCTTCTCATTCAATCATCGTTTTCTTAATTTTGTTAATTAGTTTTATTTTTTATTGGAATAGTTAAAAATAATAGTACAGGGTCTGTTTTGTAAATTGATGGTTAACGATTAGGCAAACCCGAAGCGATTCATTTCTTCTGTTTGATTCTTTCGTATAACTCAACCTATTTAGCTGGTATAAGAGCTACAAGTTATCGGCCAAAGAGGATTTAATTGTTCGAATCAACAAAGCAACACGAAGTAATCAACAGTGGCAACTCGTAAAAAGTCAATAGAGAAGACACTTAAGGATCACAAGATAACTTTGTTGCTTCTGGAATCGGAAGCAGAATTGTTCGATATCGTGTCTATTTCTATAACAATTATAATACTAGTGGGATTTTCTCGCGTGATGCGACAGGAATACAGTTTTGTTCGGTATCGTGTCGGTCTGATACTATACTAATAACACTTGAGACAACAACCGAAAGAGAAAACCCAAAAAGTAAAGTTTCAAAAACCATAAAAATGAATACTGGTATCGGTTCCAATAATATCTATACTGGTACCGTTTCGGTATCGATTCAGTTAGTCACCGAAACGGTACCATACATGCAATTGTTATAGCTTATGATACCTAAAAAATACCCTATTGAATACAATTTATTTTTAATAAAATAAAATTTATACTGAAAAAGTTAAAGAAAATAAAACTAACTGATATATAAAATATTATTAAAAAATTAGATGAGGTAAATATGTATATTTTTTTTAAAATATAAAAGATGAAATTGAAACTTAAAAAAATTCATGAAGAAAAGTTATCTTTGTTCCTTTATTTTCTTTTTTTCCTTTCTCATCCAGATCGCCACATGAAGCCAAAGCTTACCCAATTTATTATTATTTTTGTGTGGGCCTGAAGGAATCTAAAGTTTTAAACCAAATAAACCCTTTTATTCATAATATAATATTCCTATTTATTCTGTGTCATTTATTTTTTATTATAAATTGAACAAAAGGTTTTCTTTCATTAGTTTAACTATTTCAATTTTAAATCTTTTATTATTTAAACTAGCAGTGAGACCCGCGTGCAAACACAGGTTGTTTCTTAGAAAACCATGATTAACACATATTAATAGAACATATAGATACGTGTATAGATATTGTACCAAAACGTGTTATCTATTATAGCTAAAAGACAACTATAAACATAGATTATCGGTTAATATATCAGTTACATACAATTTAACTGTTTACCCAAAAAGACAATATAAACTGTTTATAGAGATAGGTACTTAATAGAATTTGAATACAACTTAAGGTTCAACAAACGTTAACTACAAACACACAATCACCTGCCTCAACAAGTTTCAGCAAAACTAAATCAAGAAAGCAGCAGACTTTAGAAATCAGCAGATCTTTATTCTCTCGTCAACCTTTCCCGGATTTGCCCTTTGAATTGAAGCTCAAAATCCAAGGAATCAGTGTCATCTTCATCCCTATCAACCTGAAGGTTTAAAGATCTTGGAGGTCAACTGGATTCAGACCAAGTGCATTCTCCCTTGATATCTTTTCAACACTACCATCAGACTTGATCAAAGTCAATTCATGGGTCTGTTTATCAGACTTCCACTTTAGTATTTTTGGATCTAATGGGTTTCTTAGGAGAAATTTTATTTGAGAGGAGTTTGTCGATTGAGGCCTGCTTGCCAACTTCTGAAGTGCTTGAGCAACTTGAGCTTGTAATTGCAACGAAACATCATCCAATCCACATCGTAACTGATTTCTGATAGACTCTTTTATGTACTCAGCATACCTATTTTCATCTTCCTCATCCATCAGTTGTTGTCTTTTTCTTTGGTTCAAGGCAGCGATGGATACATCTGCTGATGAGAACAACTTTTTAGATGTAATGGTCTGCCGACGTCTAACAGTGGTTTCATCTTTGTATACTGGCTTTTTAGGAAGGGATGTATCTGTCTTTCTTCGCTCTTCTAACTTATTGTAAGCTCGATCAATATACTTCCTAGATCATTTTTCCAATTTGTCTAGCAGTCCCAAACTTAGTTGCTAAAAGTTCTGTCTTCATTCTCTTATACTTCAACACCTCATCCACTTCAACCTTTTTGTATTGTTTCCAGTTGGGAGCATATTTTTGCATTTTAGGATCTTTATTCATCTTTTCAATTCTATTAACTTCCTCATTAAGAGCTTCAAGGGGCCAGTCTTTGAAATCAGACCTGTAGGCTTCGTAGGGCTTGGTTTCCATGATAGTGTTCAGTAAATCATTCCTTAATGTCTTTTGTAGCTCAGCATTTGGTGAAAAATTTGACATATTCTTACTCAGGTCTCTAGCAAAATCTTCCAACTTCTTGACTTCACCAAGCCAATGATGCATGCGGGCTGATAACTTAATGTCTCGTAGCCCTTTACACTCTTCATTTGCCTTATCTTCTGCTTGCTTGCCCTTTAGCTTTAGATATTCATAAATATTCTTTGGAGTTTCGAATCCATGAAGAGATGGGAAGGTTCTTTTGGATGGATCATCCTCTGTGTAAAATTGAGTCATTTCATCTTGAACTGCAAGCAGTTCCAGAGGGAAAGTTACTGCCAATGGGTTGATCTTTGTTGATGGAGGTGGGACGAATGGTGGGTGAAGTTTGAATGAATGGAGTAGCTGATAACGGAATTGGTACAGGTATATCTTTTTCTTCCTTCTCTTCTTCATGCACCATGAATTTTCTCTTTCTTGTGTAAACAGATTTTCGAGAAGGAGGAGTTAGGGAAGAAAAAGGTGCTATGAGTGTAAGGGTTGATTGTGATGAGAATTGAAATTGGGTAGAATCAGTGGATTGACTAACAATTGTTGAAACAACTGGTGTCTCAACCGCTGTTGTCTTAGCATGTGTTGAAACATTTGTTGCATCAACAATTGTTTCAGTGGTGATAAGGATTTTGTATTCTGCTTTTTGACAGGTGGTTTTTCTGGTGAGAGTTTTGTTTTAGGTGTATCAGAATCTGGCTTCTTAGGTTCAGCAGTGGTTTTAAGTTTCGCAGCAGTGGTTGGTTTTTCTGGTGGTGATATTGGTTTAGGAAATATGACAATAGGAGATTTGTTGTGTTTTTGTGATTTTCTTATATTTGAGGTTCTAATGTTGAGCACTTCATCTTCCTCTTTTGTATGCTTCCTCTTCTGCTTTTGTTCAATCTCCTTATCTGTCTGTTTGTTAACAGTATCATCAATTCCCTTTTTCTTACCAGTATTAGAGTTTCCAGGAGATTTTGCAGAAGTTTGCTTGGCAGACTTTGGATTTTGTTTTGGCTGATTCCTTGGTGTTGGTTTGCCAAAGTTTTTCATGGAATCCTTTTCCCTCTTTTCAGCATCATCTTCATCGTCTTTTTCAAACACAGGTGCATGGGTAGTACCAGTTAACTTTGCAATGCATTCTTTTATGCCCTTGATGTCATCTTGTGTGTCTTTGTATCTTGTTCAACCATAACTCTAATTAGCTTCATGTGGGAATTAAGTTGAATCTCAGCCAGTTCCATTTGAGCTGCAAGAATGGGTTGTACCGAATTCCAAAGCTCTTGGCATAACTGCTGATGAGAAGGTCGACTTTTGAAAGCATCCACCAACTGCTTCAATTGATCTTTCATATCAGCAACAGTTGTTTCCAAGTTAGATATCCTCTCCGTCAAATCCTGGTATTTTAATCCATCACCTAACTTAATAGGATCATCTGTATTCCCACCAGAGGTGGTTGTATCTGCTTTTGAAAGAGGAGGTATCTCCAAATTTTCATTAGCAGATGCCCATTGTTCTTGGTTCTGGGGACTTCCCTCTGCATCAGTGGTTACCTTAGTGATCTCACCCGTGGTTAACTTGAACTCACCAGTGGATACCTTGATAGACACAGCAGTGGTTGCCTTCAAGGGAGTCTGACTGATGAAACTACTGTCCAAATGTAAATAAGTGGATTTGACATTTGTAGTAGCTGCTCCACTTGAAATACCATCAAGAATTTGCTGAAATTCAAGAGGTGTAGCCTCCTCAACTATTTATGGGTTAGGTAATTGAAAAGGTTCAGACATAGCTATTGTTGAAGTTAAACTCTCAGTAAAGTGTTTGTGGGAGGGATTGCTATCAGTCTGAATGTCAATAGCTTGAAACAGTGTTACAAACTTTGGTGGAATAGAAGATGAAGGGATTGTTGTCGAAAGAGACATTGCCCCGGGAGAAGGGCTTTTAAGTATACTCTCATATGAGGGTATGATATCATATTGTGATGTCCCTGTGAATACAACATGTTCCTTTTGTGAGGAATCATGAGGAGTTTGGTTTATGGGTTGAGATCATTCCACATGTTGTGAGGAAGTAGCAACAGTGGTTTGCAGTGACATCTGTGTTGTCATAGGGTTAACCTCTGGGATCTCATCTTCCAGAGGACCTGTTTTGCTGGTTTCGGTTGGCTTTTTGGAATTTGTTTTGGTCTTTTTGAGTTTTGTTGGTGGGGGTTTCACAACAATGGTTGTAGTGCTGTGATCACCAAGAGCAGTGGGCTCAGCAACAGAGGTTTGAGGAGCAGTTGTGGACTCATCTAAAATTTCATCATTCCCCTCTGCTTCAGTTTTGGAAACATCTGACTCTTTAGCCATAAGGCGAGTAAAAGTTTCAGATGTTAGACTATTCATTTTAATAGCTTTACCTTTTTCAAAAGCTTTTTGAGAAACATGTTTTTGCAGGTAATAGCTTAATAGTCTAGGAAACATAAGAAAACCAGCAGTTTTCCCCTTTTAAATAGCAGCAGTTTTACCCTTTTAAATAGCAGCAGTTTTCCCCTTTTTAATGTTTTTTAAATTTGCAACCAAATCAATAAACAGTGCCTTGGAGTAGTTAAAATCAGTATTTGTCAAAATCGCATACCCCAATGACTGAATTTTCAAAGGTATTTCATTAAAAGAAGTAGTTTTATTTGAGAGACAGATTAAGAGAGTATGGAACAGGAATTTCATTGGTGATGGAAAATTACCTTTAAACATAGTTGCCTGATTCAACTGTCCATCATATCCCCTCCCAATCAAGTATGTTTGAATCTCATTTTTCGGGAAAGATGTCTTACCTGCCAAGTCGTTTACCTCAAATGTTTATGATATGGTACTGGGGGTAATAGCAACCGATTTACCTCCGATTTTTGAAGTTATACTTACGGCCACATTGTTTTGTTCTTCAATATTCGCATTTGCCCAAAAAACGCGGAGCGTTTCTTGGTAAATGGGTGCGTCGGTGGTAAGAATGACCTTATATTTTCATGATGTAAGAACATCAATCATTGAATGATAGAGAGTATTGTTCTCGGTTTTCTCAAAATACCCAGGTAGTTATGCGAATTTTTCATCATCAAAGCCATGATCGGAATTGAAAGTTGCGAGAGGTTGACGAAGAAGTGTTGAAGAAGAAGGTGGAAACCGCTCTGATGAATTTTAAACTTGAGACGAAAGTAAAACCTCTGTTTGGGGATGAAACAAGGGTTTATAAAGTGAAAAGGTAAATGCTGACGTGTCAGAAGTTACAAAGATCTGATGGCTAACATTCGTCCACGTCAGAACCTCTGCTCTGATAATGGATGACAGTTGTTTGAAAACCACTGTTGGCCAACAACAGATGTTAGGGAACATTAGTAACTCAGCAGTCCTTAGATTAAACAGAACATACGAGAACAGACAATACCCTTCAGCAGTGTTTGGAAACCAATGTTGGGCAACAACAGATCTTATGCAACAATAGTAAGTCAGCAGTCCTTAGTCAAACACAGGTTTGAAAAACAGTTGTTTTCAACAGACTTTTAATATAAATAAATAAATTGATATTAAATATCAGCAGCCATTTAATGTAAAACATTTAAAAAATAAATTTTCATGGGAAAACTATAAAATTAAATATAAAGAAACTGAAAGGACAAATTTTAAACCTCTGCCATAAAAAAAATTAAAAAAAAATCCTCTTCATTTAAACACCAACAATAATCTACATGGCAAACAACAGCTACTACCACTTCATCGGACACAAATGTTGTAAACAGTGGTAAATCAACAGTCGCTAAGATAAACAGCACTTATTAAAACAGACAATAACTTTCAGCAGTGAATGAATTTTTATCCAAATAGAAGTTGATTCAAAACATCAATAAATACTATGGAAACACTGATAATCAGTTTTAAATTGATTTTATATATTAAGACTTATGATTATGATGCAATAATAACCTAAAAAAAACATTGTTGATGGAGTTTTCCAATTTTAAAAACAGCTGTTTTCAACAGACTTTTAAAGATTTTTATCAATTTTTTTCAAAATACCAATTTTTTAAGAATGTTCAGAACTTCTATTGTGTCAATGGTTGACAATTCTTTGGAAACTGCTGTTGGGAATAACAGATGTTGGCAACAATAGTAACTCATCAGTCGTTACAAAAAACAGAAATTATGAGAACAGACAATAGCTTTAAACAGTGGATGAATCTTTTGCCAAACAGATATTTTAAAAACAACTGTTTTCAACAGACTTTTAAAGATTTTTATCAATTTTTTTCAAAATACCTATTTTTTAAGAATGTTCAGAACTTCTATTGTGTCAATGGTTGACAATTCTTTGGAAACTGCTGTTAGGAATAACAGATGTTGGCAACAGTAGCAACTCAACAGTCGTTACAAAAAAAACAGAAATTATGAGAACAGACAATACCTTTAAACAGTGGATGAATCTTTTGCCAAACAGATGTTTTAAAACAGCTGTTTTCAACAGACTTTTAAAGATAATTTTTTTCAAAATACCTATTTTTTAAGAATGTTCAGAACTTCTATTGTGTTAATGGTTGACAATTCTTTGGAAATTGCTGTTGGGAATAACAGATGTTGACAACAGTAGCAACTCAACATTTACAATAGCAGGTATCAACTCTAAGAACTGTTGATGCTCAAATTAGCAAAAATAAAATGCTCTACAAAGATTAATAGAATTAAAATTTACATATCACATATGACGATAGATCAACAATTACATTGAGAACTGAACAACGAAATTTAATAATCTTCAGCTCTTGAACAGTAGCCCTATCCTCATATACTTGATCCTCAACTTGCTTGATAAAGCGATACTTTAAATCATAAGAACCTACAGAAGGGTATGATGACATTTTTAACTTGTATATTTCTTCAAGTCTGATGTAAAAGAAGGATACAATGGTAGTAAAACGTGATGAAAAGCTTCTGCACTCTTTTTGAAGTCTGAAGTGCAGAAAGACATCACCATCAGGTTTCTGGACACTTGGTCTCTCGTAAACAGACCAAGATGTTGTCCATCAAAACACCTCTTCAGCTCTTGAACAGTAGCCCTATCCTCATATACTTGATCCTCAACTTGCTTGATAAAGTGATACTTTAAATCATAAGAACCTACAGAAGGGTATGATGACATTTTTAACTTATATATTTCTTCAAGTCTGATGTAAAAAAAGGATATAATGGTAGTAAAACGTGATGAAAAGCTTCTGAACTGACAATCATACTATATAGTGAAATAGCTAAAAGCCCAAAGGTCAGACTTAATTTCACCGCACCATTAAACTAATCCAGGAGGCAAAAACATGTACATTTAATACAAAACAGCAGCCATTCAATGCAAAGCCTCTCAAAAAAGTTTTCATAGGAAAACTGAAAAGTTAAATATCAAGAAACCGAAAGAACAAAAATAAAAAAAACAGGCTCTCATAATTACCATTAACTTCTTCATTTATCATAAAGATGCATTTTAAACACTATAAAAGGCTGATGATTAGGCTGATTGGAGAACTAATATATAAAATGGACATCATCAGTGATAATAAATACGAGAAAACCTGGAACAGTATCGGCGCTTCATGAAGTACTCCACTTTCTGCACTTCAGACTTCAAAAACAGTGCAGAAGAACTCCCCACTGCTCGCTCGGAAAAAACTAAGCTGAAATATATCAACACCTTAAAATAAATATTATCAACATATATCAACAGTTTCAAAGAATCCACAAACCTAAAATAACCCGCAACTGATTGTTTGAATTTTAAACAACTTTGATTAGGCTGAAATATAAAGCGAGAATTAGAATAGATCAGTTCAAATTTTAATATTCAAAATCAGAGAAAAAACATACCCTCAACGATGTTGCAACAATGATGTTGGAAAAATTACGTGAAGTACAAAAAGCTGTAATCGCAGATGAACAAACTGAATATGCAAATTCTGCATCCTGTAACAATCTATCAATACTTTCTATAAAAAGAGAAAACCAAGTGACATAAGAAAAGCCGAGGTCAAACGTTGGTGTGTGAAATAGAGCTTCAATGAAACAACGATGTTTGAACAATGATATTGGAACAAAGAACTGTAATCGAAGATTAACCGGCTCAAACATGAGAGCTATGCATCTGAGTAAGAGAGATATGATCGCAAATATAAAGGAGAGAGATAAATTAAAATTTGAATGTGGAGCCAAATTCATATATGTTATTTATAGGGAGCCAGATTCATATGTAGTTTGAATTTTGAATTTGGAGCCAGGATTTTAAATTTTGAATATGGGCAGAGGTTTGAAGTAGTTTTATAAACAGCTGACCATTTTGTAGATGTGGGCAGATGTTTAAAGTGATTTTCTAGATGTGGGCCAGACTTTTGAAAATTAAAGTGATTTTATATATTAAGGATTATGATGCAATAATGACATAAGAAAAGCCCTGTTGGACAGCCTCTATGGCTGCCACCTCAGCTTTTTTTATGTCACTTGGTTTCTCCTTTTTATAGAAACTATAGATAGTTACCATCTAATTTAATGCGCACTTCAATATTTTAGCAAAACCCGTAACTACTTTCCATTTTACTTGAATTTATATTTAAAATACCTTATCATCTCCATAGATTTCGTTATAGACTAAATGTTAGGAGATATATTTAGAAGATATTTCTGTGTACAATTCGCATTAATCTCCTAATTATGCTCGCTAACACTAAAAACTTAATTTATTGGTTTTTTTTTAAGTTAAAAATGTTTAGAAATGACCAGGGCCGGCTCGACCGTTTAGGAGGCCCAAAAGCGAAATAAAAATTTAAGGCCTGTTATGGGTGATTTTCTGTTCATATATCCCGACTGATATGCTGACTTTGTTTATTTTATTGTGACCGGGATACTGAATAAGGATATTGGTAACATCCTGATACGATATCCTGGTGGTAACTAATTGACCCACGTGCAGATTAAAAGGTGCAAGTCTCTAACGTTCAAGTGGACTTCTTCTCCTCAAGACTCGGGCAAATCAGTTGGATTATGGACATTGAAGCTGGAAGACGTGGACTACAACGTTCACATATGGAATATTCGCTGAATCCCAGAATAATAGGATAGTTAGTTGGTTTCTTTTACTATAAAAAAGATTGATCAGATCAGATTAGGACACACAATCTCTCGTACACTCTTTCTCTCTAGCTGCGAACACTCACAATACACTTACACTTGTATCGAATTCACACTGTAACACTTAGTCGATACGCATCATATCCTGCACTGTATCCTGACATTTGAAGTAATAAGAAGAACAAGGCAGCTGCGATTATCAGCTCCCGAGGTTTTGTGCCGGCGATCTAGATTGATCAAGGGCTTTCCTCGTACATCCCGTGTCACCCTTTACATTTTTGCTCATTGTTTGATCGTAGATACAGCTCAGTATCCTGAGCCGTATCCTGAAAACTGTTTTTGCAAACAACTTAATTAGCATATTTTCAACGCATTTTCTTAGCACACTACCTCACTTAACTAATTTGATCACTTAATTGCTTCGGTAATTTTTGACCAAAATAATTTGGCGCCCACCGTGGGGCAAGTGGTGCTATTTCTACTAAAAGCTTTTGCAAAATCATTACTTGGTTTTCTATTTTCAAAACTTTTTGCTACACTATTTCCAATGGCCTCGAGATCAAACATGAGCTCTTCCACCATGTCTGCTACCACCTCTGCAACAATTGGTTCGGTGCTTCCACCACCTACTCCGAGAACGCAAGCCTCTTTACAAGGAACTGAAATTCATGTGGCTCGGGATGTTATCCCCGCTCACAATATTCAGGGATTTGGTCCTGTTTTGGCCTCTAATGAAGAAATTCTGAATTTGTTTGGTAGTGTACAGGAACAGATGAGGCAGCAGCAGGAGACCAACCAGATGTTGATGAGAGAGATACAACTCTTGAAATCCAGCTCAAGCAGGCCCGCTGAGGATACTGTCACTCCCTTGCAACCTAGAGCTCTGAACTTCAGTTCTGCAGTATATACTGAGGATAACAGGGGGAATATTGTGCCCAGCCATTCTCAGAATCATACTCCTGAGATACCCTCTTCGGTTATGTAACACCTCGTAAAATCACGACCAATATAATGAAGACACGTGTCATGAGCTTGAAACGTGTAATGGATTGAATATGAGGGACTAAAGTTGACAAACAAAGAAAGTATGAGTGTAAAAGGATTCAAAGTGTCAACATTTGATAATTATACCTTTCAACAACCCTACACGATGTTTATACCCTTAAACGAATGAATTATGAATCATACGAAGCCATTTGTGGAAGAAAGTGAAAGATTACAAAACGCAAGGGTTAAAAGTGTCAACATGTTTAACTTATACCTCTGAGTGACCTTTTAGCGAACTCGAAGCTTTGTAACAATTAATTATACTCACGAGATTAAGTGATAAAAATTCCACAAGGTTTCGATATCATATGAGAAAGATATGCTGACATTCGTAAATAAGAGATTAAAAGCGTCAACGATGCAATTTAAGACTTTTCGGGTGATTGTAAAACTAACCGGGGACTTAACAAAGTTTGTTTATGATTTGGAGTCCTTAAAATTCAAGTTAGAGGGTTAACAGTGTAATAAAACAAGTTAAAACATCTATTAGAAGGACCAGGGACCAAATGTGCAAATGCTGAAAGTATGTTGACCGGATCTGGGCCTCATACCGGCCGCGTAGGCCTTGCCCAGACCCTTAAGCGGGCCTCCTGGAGATCACCAGCGAACAAAAACATGGTAGATGCATGTTTCTGCAAGTTACACCACCTTTGAGAGCCTTGTATTCGATTCCAGGGGCTGAGCCAACAATATTTCATGCATAGGGACACATGGGACCAACAGAAAACATCTGTAGACTTAGTTGGAATGATCCCATGCAATCTAATTCACTATATAATGAGTTCTTGGTTGCAACTTTTTGCATGCAATTGGAAATTCATTCTAACTTAATTTCTGGAGCCTCCTGGAGCTCAAGATCATTCCCTAAGGGTCATTAGTCGTGCTTAGTACTTCAGTAAGTTTCCTTGACCTCTTTAATTCGTGTTTTATTAGTTAAAAGGCCTAAAGTCAAACCCGTCGTAATTAAGGTTTGACTTAGTGATTAATCACTAATGGTCCAGTCAATTCTCGAATTGAAAGTAGCTTTGAGTTGGTAATTATGTGGGTAATAAACCCTTAAAAGGGCACCATCTGATTCCCACTCTAACTAGGTCAATTGTCGGGTCAAACTTAATTATAAAAAGTCAACAGAAAGCTAATTTTCGAATAAACACATATTTAACAATGTAGAAGCCATGAAACCTATTTTATCACTTGTATAACTTGGTAATTAATGTGAGAACATGTCTAAGCATGTTCAACGCGACAATTTTGAGTTTAAGCGGTTCGGAACAGAAAGTCGTAAAAGTAGACTTTTGCTTTGACTTTCAGTTCTGACCCAATGTAGCATATTTTAGAAATGCCTTAGAACTCTATTAGGACCAGGTTATAGGATAGTGTAACCCTCTGAGGTTATACAACTTGGTTCCTTGGTTATCCGATTCATGTGCATGTTTCCGTTATATGCCAAAATGTTGACCATTATGCCCTTTTAACCTTAAAATGAGATTTTTGAAAATTTGAGAGGACAAAAACCTTTATTACTGATTTATAAAACTTTCCTAAAAATTTGACATCGGTTTGAGGTCTAGATTAGGAGTTATGCTCAATATCGTAATTAAGAAGCTTTTTATTAATTAAACGGCGTAATTAGCATAAAGCCTATCTAAACCCAAATTTTGATACCAAACTTTTTACCCACTGATGTAAAATAATGTTTTGGGATTTTTGAAGATTTTTATTTATTTTTAAGCTGAGCATAACATAGAGTACTTGCTTCAATTCGGTAATTGTCGGTTATACCCTTTTCTTGGATAAAATAAGTTTTACATAACATATTGATACCCAACTTTTTGCTACTGATTTTATATCATAAATAAAATATTTTGAACTTTATAAACTGATCAAAAACTCAGATTTCCTATTTTAAACCAAAAATCGCTTAAAACCGACTTTTACGCGTTTTAAGCGCATAGTATGGGTCAAAACTATTTTTAACATATAAAAATTAATACCTACTGATGTTTTAAGTAAATTTTTATAATTAAAAAGTAAGCAAAAGTTTTGAACTCAGAATTCTAATTTTGACCTTTAAAGCTTATGTGAAATTACCAAAATGCCCCTACGGTGCATAGTTTGGTTATAAAAGATAAATTTCACATATATACAATACCCTACTGTTATGACATATAAAAATAAATATTTTTATTGATCATATCAGACCTGAAACTCAGATTAATATTTAAACTCTTTTATAACCTTTAAAATGACCAAAATACCCCTACGGGGCTTAATTTGAGTATAAATTCGTTTTGGTCATAATGGAAGGTATCCTACTGATATCACAACATATTTGAGGCATATTAACTTAGAAAACCTGTTCATGACTCATTTGGTTACCCGTTATGCATTTATCGCGTTCGGTACGGTTTATGTAACTAGTTTGCATAAATTAACCGAAACGGGTCAAACCTTATCATTTTCACTTCAAAATCCAGAATGTGTTTAGTTTACCCATATTATACAAGTCTTCATACTTGTCGGGTCTAAACCACACTCTAATCCGGTCTTCGCTTAATCTTGCGTTTGTACCGTATACATTTCTTTAAAACTAACCGGTCTAAAGTAAGACCGTTAGGAATCTAATAGGTTAATTAAAACCTTCGTTCCAGATTTAGGAGCCCAGTAAAAGATACTTGCACTTGCTGATTTGTGCGGCTGGGATAAATTTATATAATTTGCTCAGGTAAATATTTTTAACTTATTTTCCCTTATACGGGCTTGGGGTACGGTATATAAAATACCGCTTGGTCGGGCATTGAATTGTTAATCATATGAAGGTTAATTTATTGAGATGACCCGTTTAATCTGTTTTGTTTGCTTAAAGCCTTTGGGGGGTTAATGACCATGTCCCGGATATCCTTGGCATCGTTCATTGAAATGGCCACGACCTAAGCACGAGGTGTAGGCATACACCTGCCGGTGCGTATATAAAAAGATATAACCGCCTGTTTGAGAATAACTCGTCGCGGGATTATATTATGTGGTGTGCCAATTAATCTTTAACCCGGTATTCAGCCCGGGCTACTAAACGTATAACAAACATGTAATTCTTTTACAAGTTTATATTTAAATAATTATCCCAAGTTATAAAAGATATTTTGTGCCTTGTGCATTCAAACCAATTTTCTTAAAAATTTTCAAAATGAGTCGGTTAATTGTATTTACCAGTGAAAAACTGACGTATTTTCCAAAAAGGTTAAGTGCAGGTACTAATCGGAATAGGCTGGCTACTCCTAGCATCAATAAAGAGTCTTGCAAGCTTAGATGTTATAAATCTGCTGAACAATGTTTCTTTTAACTTTGATCCGCCTGTGGATCCTTCACGACCGTTTTTCGTAATAAATGATATTACTTTCATTCGGTTTGTAATGATTTTATCTTTCGACTTCCGCTGTGTATATAAACTGTGATAAATTGTCTATGATGATATCAACTACGTCACGATACTCCCCACCGGGCCCACCGGTAATATGTGGAAATATCGGGGTGTGACAGGTTGGTATCACAGCCAACATTGAGTGAATTAAACACTAGCCTTTTGTGTTTAATCTCAATGACACAGTATGCACATTCCTCGACTTTCGAGTCTAGACAAAGAACTTAGGACTAATTCTGACTTATTTTGTTTTGTCCTTTATTGTTTTCTTTTGTTGTTTCTTTTGTTTGTTTTGACAGGACCAACAAAAATGCCGCAAGGATTCCGAGGAAGAGGCAAGGGGCCATTCATCGCCCCCAACGATCACGAGGCCAGACCTTCCCACCGGCGAACCCCATCTGCTACCATGAGTACCAGTCCTCAAGAAGACTGGAGGACCTCTTTAGAACCCGCGAGGCGTTCAGTCTAGCTGAGCTCCTCACCTACCTACCTCAACTCTTTCGAGCCTCAATCGGAGAACGAGCCCCACAACTCACATCACTCTTTCATACCCCATCAACGCCCCAAGTCGCACCATTCCTTCAACGACCCAACACCCTACTTTCAAAGCCGGTTCAACCCGGCAGACCAAATTGAAGAGCCAATGGGTTATAACCCATTGGGACCGGAGGACCATTTCTCCATGGACATGGAAGAGGATCCGGAACCTGCCCAGCCGCCAACCGGAACACCTACTCACCCCATCGAGATTTCGGATGGGTCGTCATATCATGGATCACCTTATCGTGGTCCAGACAGTTATGAGGCAAGGTTTGCCCAATACGACTGGGTGTTTACTCCCAATTACCACTCACAACAGCAGCAGCAACAACAGCAGCAGGATCCCTCAGAGGATTCACATTTTGTAGCGGTTACTCCACCGCCACCACCACTGCTTGAACAACAGCTACCTCCAGAGCCACCGAGGCGGAGAAGAACAACCGCACGGATGTCTGTACGAGGGGGAATCCATATCAGCACCCCTCAGCATTCAAGTGGCAGTCATTACCCGCCACTATATGAAGACCCACAGATGGGTGGGCCTTCAAACCCCGTTTCTGAGGTGGAGTCTGCGCCAGTCGCACCGCCACCAGTGGGTTATGATAACCCAATTCCTACAGACACCGGTACAGCGACATACAACCCCTTTCAGCAGCCTGCCTACCCGGTGTATAACTACTACAATGCGCCCAATGTTGACCCATACCTTGTAGTAGCCAACTACAATGCCCATCATCCTGAAGGGCCTTATGCATCCTCCTACCAAACCGGGTACCCACCTTATGGGTATCAACACCCACCACCTCCTCAACCTCCGCATCAGCAACCGCCACAGCCGCCATTGATTCAGCCCCAGCAGCAACAGGAGATTCTACAGAGGTTAAGCCAGGTAGAACGGGAGGTTCAAGAGGAACGTAGGAACCACCGGGGATTTCTTAAAGGTCTGGCAAGCTTAATTAAAGGAAAGAGCAAAAGGGATCATTAAATTCCTTATTTGTTTGTTTTGTATTTCTTTAATTTTCAATAAAGTCCCTGCGTGGACAATTATTTATTTATGTACTTAGTCTCTGCGCGGACTTGTCTTTCTATCCTTAGTCCCTGCGTGGACATCAATTTTTGTATTCAGTCCCTGCGAGGACTTGTATTTTCAGTTTAGCCCCTGAGTGGGCAAGTTATCTCTGTTAAAGTCCCGTTTTGGGCAAATATGTACTCTTTTTAATTTTAGTGGAATGTTGAATTTTTTAATTTTTGTCATTATATGCATAAATATAATATATAAAATAAATAAATCAAAAATCTCATTCCTTTTAAAATAATATGCCTATTAAATATTAAATAAGAATCTTAAAAGGTATAACCTAGCCCGTATGTCATTATAGACCTGGCCATAATGGTAAAGCCTGTTTAAAAAGATTCAAATCCTTGTTAACATTTGAAAACATGTTAACACTCCTGGCAGATGTGATTCGTTAAATCACACATGTCATCCTTATATTGGATTCTTCCGATTCCTTCTTTATTATTTAAACATCCATTTGTGATGTAGGGCCTACGAGCCATAATCATTGTCATATAAGACAAAATACAGATTGTAGTCTACGACTCCCTGTCAAATAAAAGGTAATGAACTACGTTCAAACCTTAATACCTCGATTCTCTGTAATCATGGTTTATAATTTAAATTGTCCTTGTGACTAGGCCTTATGTGCCATTAATAATACCCTTAATACTTTATAATTAGGATAAATTATGATGAAAATCCTAAATGAATACGTTTAATGAATTAACCAAATATGGTTTATAGTTACCATGGTTAATGAATTGTCATAAAAGACAATTCCATATTAGACTCCTGAATAAATCCTTGTTAATATTTTATGTAGCAAGCAAGCTATATGGTCGGGTCTGATGAAATCAACAGCCACCCAAGGGAAAATCATGATACCACCAGAATCAACATAGCTGGTGCAGAACTGCAAGCATTAATAGACAATGCCGTTACTCGAGCTCTAGACAGACGAGATAATGAATCAAGTGGTACTCGAAGCAAGACCTCATTTGTACCTCATTCCAAATCACATCCTAAGACTCACTCGGAGGGTCATAGTAAGCCACCTCCTAAACAACATGAATCAAAGAAGGATGATGACCGACACTCTTCAAATCAACATAGTATTCCGTCTAAGAATATAGTATTTGATCAAGAGCCACGTGCAAAGACCTGCTCCTATAAATATTTTGTCTCCTGCAAACCTAGGGACTTCACTGGGGAAAAAGGAGCTATTGACTGCATGACGTGGTTAGATGAGATGGACACCGTGGTTGATATCAGCGGTTGTGCTGATAGGGATGTTGTGAAGTTTGTATCTCAGTCATTCAAAGGTGAAGAACTAGCTTGGTGGAGGTCTCTAATCCAAGCTACTGGGAAAATCCCATTGTACAATCTGTCTTGGGATCAGTTTGTGACTTTGATCAAGGAAAATTTTTGTCCTCAACATGAGGTTGAGAAGATCGAGACCGACTTCCTGACATTGGTTATGAAGAATTTAGACTGTCAGGCATATCTCACGAGTTTTAATACCATGTCTCGATTGGTTCCATACTTGGTGACGCCGGAACCAAAACGAATAGCCCATTTCATTGGGGGTTTAGCCCCAGAGATCAAAGCTAGCGTGAAAGCCTCTCGACCTACTACCTTTAGGTCTGTCACTGATTTATCATTATCTCTTACCCTTGATGCGGTCAGGCAGAGATCACTTAGGCATTCTGATGCTGGGAAGAGAAAACGTGAGGATGATAACTCACACCGTTCAGACAAGAAGCACAAAGGGAACTCTGACCACAAGAAGAGTTCCGGGTTTAGAAAGGATGATCAGCAGTCGGGTTAAAAGCCCAAGTGTAAAATTTACAAGAAACATCATTTGGGAAAGTGCAGATATGAATCAAAGTCCCCGTCACAGCCAAGAGCTTGTGGGATTTGCAAGTCAAGTGAGCATAAGACATTAGAATGCAAGAAAATAAAGGATGCTACTTGCTACAATTGTAATGAGAAAGGGCACATCAAGTCCAACTGCCCAAAATATGCCAAGAAAGCTGAGGAAGGAAAGAAGACCAATGCTAGGGTCTTTCAAATGAATGCACGGGAAGCAGTTCAGGATGACAACGTGATAACAGGTACCTTTCTCATCAATGATGTTTATGCGAGGGTATTGTTTGATTCGGGTGCAGATAAGTCATTTGTAGATAATAAGTTTTTCAAGTTATTAAATTTGCCTGTTAAAACCCTGAGCATGAAATATGAAGTAGAGTTGGCCGATTGTACCATAGAAACTGCCTCAACTGTGTTAGATGGATGTTTTATATCCATTAGGAACCACTCCTTTCTGTTATCCTTGCTTCCTTTGAAATTAGCTGGTTTCGACATAGTGATAGGCATGGATTGGTTATCTCATAACCAAGCCCAGATCGTTTGCAAAAAGAAACAAGTGATTGTCAAGACTCCATATGGTGAGCCACTCACCATACAAGGAGATACTCAGTATGGATTGCCTAAGCAGGTGTCTATGCTTAAGGCGTCAAGGTGTTTGGGGAAAGGTTGTGTCATCTACATGGCATAAGTAACTATCGATGAACCAAAACCCAAGGTTGAAGACATCTCTGTCATCTCTGAATATCCAGAAGTATTCCCTGAAGAACTACCTGGTTTACCCCCAGATAGGCAAGTGGAGTTCAGAATCGACATTATACCTGGAGCAGCACCTATTGCAAGAGCACCTTACCGGTTGGCCCCAACTGAGATGAAAGAGTTGAGAACTCTGTTGGATGATTTGTTGGCAAAAGGATTTATCAGGCCTAGCTCATCTCCTTGGGGAGCACCGATCCTGTTTGTGAAGAAGAAGGATGGATCGATGCGTCTATGCATCGACTATCGCGAGCTTAACAAGGTCACAATCAAGAATAGATATCCATTACCCAGGATCGATGATCTGTTCGATCAATTGCAAGGAGCACGTTACTTCTCCAAGATTGATTTAAGGTCTGGTTACCATCAGTTGAAGGTTAGAGATGAAGATGTGCATAAGACTGCATTCAGAACTCGCTATGGCCACTACGAGTTCTTAGTGATGTTGTTCGGGCTCACTAATGCACCAGCAGCGTTCATAGACCTCATGAATCGCGTTTGCAAACCCTACTTAGACAAGTTTGTCATTGTCTTCATTGATGACATTCTTATTTATTCAAAGAATCAGGCTGACCATGAGAAGCACCTTCGGTGTATTCTTAAACTTCTTCAGCAAGAGAAGCTTTATGCTAAGTTCTCTAAATGCGAGTTTTGGCTTCGTGAAGTCCAATTTCTTGGACACGTGGTTAGTGAGTGTGGAATCCAGGTAGATCCCGCTAAGATTGAAGCCATCATGAATTGGCAAGAACCGAAGACGCCCACAGAGATTCACAGTTTCTTGGGATTGGCAGGATATTATAGGCGTTTTATTAAAAACTTTTCAAGGATTGCTGCACCCTTAACTTCTTTAACTCGCAAGAATATTAAGTTTGATTAGGGTCCTAAGCAACAAGAATCCTTCGATATTCTTAAACAGAAGTTAAGCAATGCTCCTGTGTTGACATTGCCTGAAGGAATTAAAGAATTTGTGGTTTACTGCGACGCATCGCACACTGGCATGGGATGTGTGCTAATGCAAAATGGTAAAGTTATTGCATATGCTTCCCGACAACTAAAAGTGCACGAAAAGAATTACACCACCCACGACTTAGAATTGGGTGCCGTTGTGTTTGCACTACAACTTTGGAGGCACTATCTATATGGTACCAAGTGTGTGATCTATTCTGATCACAAGAGCCTTCAACATCTGTTTAATTAGAAGGACTTAAACATGAGACAGCGTCAATGGATGGAGACTCTGAATGACTATGATTGTGAAATCCGATACCATCCAGGTAAGGCAAATGTGGTCGCCGATGCTTTGAGCAGAAAGGAAAGGTTTAAGCCTATTAGAATCAATGCCAAGAGGATTGAGTTAAAGAATAGCCTGAATAAAAGTCTGTTAGCCGCTCAGAAGGAAGCTGTGTTAAAAGGTAACTATCCAAATAAAAAGCTGGGAGTAACTGCTGAACAGTTATCATATGGCAAGGATGGAATCCTAAGATTAAATGGACGAATATGGGCTCCAACTTATGGAGGACTTAGGGATGTAATTCTTCAAGAAGCCCATAACTCCAAGTATTCTGTTCATCCTGGCTGTGATAAGATGTACCAGGATTTGAAGGCAAATTATTGGTGGATAGGTTTGAAGAAGTCTATAGCCACCTATGTGGCCAAATGTCTGACATGTGCTCAAGTTAAGGCAGAACACCAGAAGCTGTCAGGTTTGCTACAACAGCCTGAACTTCCCACCTGGAAGTGGGAAATGGTGACTATGGATTTTATCACCAAGTTACCAAAGACAAAGCAAGGAAATGATACTATTTGGGTGATAGTGGATAGACTGACTAAGTCAGCCCACTTCCTACCTATTAAGGAAACACACAGCTCAGATAAGTTAGCTCAGCTGTACGTGGATGAGATTGTATCTCTCCACGGAGTTCCAGTGTCTATCATCTCTGATAGGGATACGAGGTACACATCGCATTTCTGGAAAAGTTTTCAACAATCCCTAGGCACTAGATTGAACTTCAGCACAGCATATCATCCTCAGACGGATGGTCAGAGCGAGCGAGCGTACTATTCAAACACTCGAGGATATGCTACGAGCCTGTGTTATTGAATTAGGAGGAAGTTGGGATGATCATCTTCCATTTATCGAATTCTCATACAACAATAGCTATCATTCCAGTATACAAGCTGCACCTTTTGAAGTTTTGTATGGAAGAAAGTGCAGAACGCCAGTTTGTTGGGCAGAAGTTGGAGATGTCCAACTAACAGGACCTGATATAGTCCTGTAGATGACATATAAGATTGTACAGATACGAGATCGTCTCAAAGCTGCCAGGGATAGGCAGAAAAGCTACGCAGATAAAAGGCGTAAACCTCTAAAGTTTGAGGTTGGTGACAAAGTGTTACTGAAGGTATCACCCTGGAAAGGGGTAATGCAATTTGGTAAGAAAGGCAAGTTAAGCCCAAGATACATAGGACCATTCGAGATCATCAAATGTGTCGGAACAGTGGCTTATAAGTTAAACCTGCCTGAAGAGCTCAGTGGTATTCATAATGTATTCCACATATGCAATCTGAAGAAATGTCTAGCTGATGAATCACTAGTCATACCACATACGGATGTGCACATAGATGAGAGCCTGAAATTTGTTGAAAAACCTTTGTCGATCAAGGATCGAAAGGTTAAAAAGCTTCGAAGGAAGCAGGTACCGATTGTAAAGGTTAAATGGGATGCCCGTAGGGGTCCCGAGTACACGTGGGAGGTAGAGTCTACAATGAAAGAGAAGTACCCTCATTTATTTCAGTAAATCTCGAGGTCGATATTTCTTTTAAGGGGGTGAGGATGTAACACCTCGTAAAATCACGACCAATATAATGAAGACACGTGTCATGAGCTTTAAACGTGTAATGGATTGAATATGAGGGACTAAAGTTGACAAACAAAGAAAGTATAAGTGTAAAAGGATTCAAAGTGTCAACATTTGATAATTATACCTTTCAACAACCCTACACGATGTTTATACCCTTAAACGAATGAATTATGAATCATACAAAGCCATTTGTGGAAGAAAGTGAAAGATTACAAAACGCAAGGGTTAAAAGTGTCAACATGTTTAACTTATACCTCTGAGTGACCTTTTAGCGAACCTGAAGCTTTGTAACAATTAATTATGCTCACAATATTAAGTGATAAAAATTCCACAAGGTTTCGATATCATATGAGAAAGATATGCTCACATTCGTAAATAAGGGATTAAAAGCGTCAACCATGCAATTTAAGACTTTTCAAGTGATTGTAAAACTAACCGAGGACTTAACAAAGTTTGTTTATGATTTGGAGTCCTTAAAAGTCAAGTTAGAGGGTTAAAAGTGCAATAAAACAAGTTAAAACATCTACTAGAAGGACCAGGGACCAAATATGCAAATGCTGAAAGTAAGTTGACCGGATCTGGGCCTCATACCGGCAGCGTAGGCCTTGCCCAGACCCTTACGCGGGCCACCTGGAGATCACCAGTGAACAAAAATATGGTAGATGCCTGTTTCTGCAAGTTACACCGCCTTTGAGAGCCTTGTATTCGATTTCAGGGTCTGAGCCAACAATATTTCATGCATAGGGATACATGGGACCATCAGAAAACATCTGTAGACTTAGTTGGAATGATCCCATGCAATCTAATTCACTATATAATGAGTTCTTAGTTGCAACTTTTTGCATGCACTTGGAAATTCATTCTAACTTAATTTATGGTGCCTCCTGGAGCTCAAGATCATTCCCTAAGGGTCATTAGTCGTGCTTAGTACTTCAGTAAGTTTCCTTAACCTCTTTAATTTGTGTTTTATTAGTTTAAAGGCCTAAAGTCAAACCCGTCGTAATTAAGGTTTGACTTAGTGATTAATCACTAATGGTCCAGTCAATTCTTGAATTGAAAGTAGCTTTGAGTTGGTAATTATGTGGGTAATAAACCCTTAAAAGGGCACCCTCTGATTCCCAATCTAACTAGGTCAATTGTCGGGTCAAACTTAATTATAAAAAGTAAACAGAAAGCTAATTTTCGAATAAACACCTAATTAACAAAGTAGAAGCCATGAAACCTGTTTTATCACTTGTATAACTTGGTAATTAATGTGAGAACGTGTCTAAGCATGTTCAACCCGACAATTTTGAGTTTAGGCGGTTCGAAACCGAAAGTCGCAAAAGTAGACTTTTGCTTTGACTTTCAGTTCTGACCCAATGTAGCATATTTTTTAAATGCCTTAGAACTCTATTAGGACCAGGTTATAGGATAGTATAACCCTATGAGGTTATACAACTTGGTTCCTTAGTTATCCGATTCATGTGCATGTTTCCGTTATATGCCTAAATGATGACCATTATGCCCTTTTGACCTTAAAACGAGATTTTTGAAAATGTGAGAGGACAAAAACCTTTATTACTGATTTATAAACTTGTCCTAAAAATTTGACATCAGTTTGAGGTCTAGATTAGGAGTTATGCTCAATATCGTAATTAAGAAGTTTTTTATTAATTAAACGGCGTAATTAGCATAAAGCCTATCTAAATCCAAATTTTGACACCAAACTTTTTACCCACTGATGTAAAATAATGTTTTGGGATTTTTTAAGATTTTTATTTATTTTTAAGCTGAGCATAACATAGAGTACTTGCTTCAATTCGGTAATTGTCGGTTATACCATTTTCTTGGATAAAATAAGTTTTACATAACATATTGATACCCAAATTTTTGCTACTGATTTTATATCATAAATAAAACATTTTGAACTTTATAAACTGATCAAAAACTTAGATTTCCTATTTTAAGCCGAAAATCGCTTAAAACCGACTTTTACTCGTTTTAAGCGCATAGTATGGGTCAAAACTATTTTTAACATATAAAACTTAATACCTACTGATGTTTTAAGTAAATTTTTATAATTAAACAGTAAGAAAAAGTTTTGAACTCAGAATTCTAATTTTAACCTTTAAAGCTTATGTGAAATTACCAAAATGCCCCTACGGTGCATAGTTTGGTTATAAAAGATAAATTTCACATATATACAATACTCTACTGTTATGACATATAAAAATAAATATTTTTACTGATCATATCAGACCTGAAACTCAGATTAATATTTAAACTCTTTTATAACCTTTAAAATGACCAAAATACCCCTACGGGGCTTAATTTGAGTATAAATTCGTTTTGGTCATAATGGAAGGCATCCTAATGATATCACAACATATTTGAGGCATATTAACTTAGAAAACCTGTTCATGACTCATTTGGTTACCCGTTATGCATTTATCGCGTTCGGTACGGTTTATGTAACTAGTTTGCATAAATTAACCGAAACGGGTCAAACCTTATCATTTTCACTTCAAAATCCAGAATGTGTTTAGTTTACCCATATTATACAATTCTTCATACTTGTCGGGTCTAAACCACACTCTAATCCGGTCTTCGCTTAATCTTGCGTTTGTACCGTATACATTTCTTTAAAACTAACCGGTCTAAAGTAAGACCGTTAGGAATCTAATAGCTTAATTAAAACCTTCGTTCCAGATTTAGGAGCCCAGTAAAAGATACTTGCACTTGCTGATTTGTACGGCTGGGATAAATTTATATAATTTGCTCAGGTAAATACTTTTAACTTATTTTCCCTTATACGGGCTTGGGGTACGGTATATAAAATACCGCTTGGTCGGGCATTGAATTGTTAATCATATGAAGGTTAATTTATTGAGATGACCCGTTTAATCTGTTTTGTTTGCTTAAAGCCTTTGGGGGGTTAATGACCATGTCCCGGATATCCTTGGCATCGTTCATTGAAATGGCCACGACCTAAGCACGGGGTGTAGGCATACACCTGCCGGTGCGTATATAAAAAGATATAACCGCCTGTTCGAGAATAACTCGTCGCGGGATTATATTATGTGGTGTGCCAATTAATCTTTAACCCGGTATTCAGCCCGGGCTACTAAACGTATAACAAACATGTAATTCTTTTACAAGTTTATATTTAAATAATTATCCCAAGTTATAAAAGATATTTTGTGCCTTGTGCATTCAAACCAATTTTCTTAAAAATTTTCAAAATGAGTCGGTTAATTGTATTTACCAGTGAAAAAGTGACGTATTTTCCAAAAAGGTTAAGTGCAGGTACTAATCGGAATAGGCTGGCTACTCCTAGCATCAATAAAGAGTCTTGCAAGCTTAGATGTTATAAATCTGCTGAACAATGTTTCTTTTAACTTTGATCCGCCTGTGGATCCTTCACGACCGTTTTTCGTAATAAATGATATTACTTTCATTCGGTTTATAATGATTTTATCTTTCGAATTCCGCTGTGTATATAAACTGTGATAAATTGTCTATGATGATATCAACTACGTCACGATACTCCCCACCGGGTCCACCGGTAATATGTGGAAATATCGGGGTGTGACAGGTTAGGGTGTCAACTATGAGAAGCTCAGGATATGCTTCAGGATATGGCCAGAATCCTCAGACTGGTAACGTATCTACTAATAATAATACTCTTGCTACTAATGGTGTTGGATCTTTGCAGGATGCAGGTATGACATCAGCATTTTCTAGGGAGCTTCAGAAATTAAAGGACATGATATCCAGTGTACCTGGAGTGGTCCAGCCAATTCCAGAAGTATCCCAAGACAGCCATAGGATATCCCGGTTTGCCTATCCTATTTGTGATGCTGAAATCCCAAAAAGATTTCAGACCCCCAACATGAAGCTCTATGACGGAACTACGGATCCTGAGGAGCATATTACCCAGTATAGGGAAAGGATGGAAATCAACCCTATCCCTCCGGATCTCAAGGAAGCATGCCTATGCAAGGGTTTTGGTTCTACCTTAACAGGATCAGCCTTAAAGTGGCTCTTAAACGTTCCTCCTCACTCAATTACATCATTTGCTCATTTAGTGAATTTGTTTAATAGTCAATTTTCTTGCAGCCGAAGTTTTGAGAAACTAACCAGTGATCTTTACAGGATAACCCAAGGACCTCAGGAATCCTTGAGGGATTATGTGAACAAGTTTAGTCGGGAATCCTTAGATATCCCACATCTTGATGTTGCAACAGCTGTGCAGGCTTTCAAGATGGGGTTGCAAAAAGATTCTCAATTTTACCAGGATCTTGTAATGAATCCCTGCAGGAATCTGGATGAAGCTCGTAACAGGGCTTTAAGATATATTCGGCTGGAGGATGACAGAAAGATGCAAGAGAGGATGAATTCGTCCACAACCTATGAGTCGACCAACAGGAAATCAGAATCCTCGTATAAACCATATCGCTCTAAGGCATATGGCAGAAATGACAACAAAAAAGTGAATGATGTTGAAGACGAGGATCCTAAGGAGTATCATGAGTTGTCTGAATATTGTTTTTCTATTAATATACCTGAATTGATGTATGCTATGATGGGTTTAGGAGACAAAGCAAGATGGTCCCGGAAGAATCAGCAAAAAGCTGATTGGAAGGATAAGTCCAAATGGTGTGCCTTCCATGAGGATTTCGGGCACGTTACTGAGGATTGCATTGCTTTGAGGAAAGAAATAAGCTATCTCTTGAGCAAGGGATATCTAAAGGACCTCCTGGGAAGAAAGAAGAACAAGGGTCAGGATCCTGAGAAGGATCCTGAATGAGCGGCATCACCTCCTGCGGATGCCAAAATAATTAACTTTATTTCAGGAGGATCCGACATCTGCGGGATGTCATATTCTGCGGCGAAAATGCACGCGAAGGAAGCCAAGGCAGAGAGGGGAGATAAGCCAACTAGGATGTCAACCCTCACAACTGACAAAGTGATCACGTTCGATAGCGATGATAGGGATACTGTCCAGGATCCTCACCATGATGCTTTGGTAATAACGTAATATGTTGCTAACCATTTTGTGCGCAGGATACTGGTGGATAATGGCATCTCCGTCAACATAATTCAGCTGGAAACGTTGAAGAGGATGAATGTATCCCCGATGGATATTACTTCGAAATCCACTGTGCTTGTTGGTTTCAGTGGAGAAGCCAGGAATATAGTAGGGGAGATAAAGTTGCCCGTGTATGTTGAAGGGGTCAACTCAATGCAGTGCTTTTGTGTCATGGACTCTCTATCCTGCTATAATATTATATTAGGTAGGCCTTGGATCCATGATATGAAAGTTGTGTCGTCAACCTATCATCAATGCATCAAGATCCCTACCCCTTGGGGAGTAGTCAAGGTGGAAAGTGATCAACAGGAAGCAAATGAATGTTATTCTTCTTCAATGAAATCCTCAACAAAGCCTAGTGTAGAATAGCAATTAAAGATGCGAGGCCAGGATATCATGGAGGCTTCAGAACAGGATGTAAAGAAAGTTATCCTGGATCAGGATAATCCGGATATCTCGGTGCTCGTAGGAACCAATATCCCTCGGGATATTGAAAACCAATTGACTAACTTTTTGAAATGCAGAATGTCAACATTCGCGTGGAAACACGAGGATATGACAGGTATTTCCAAGGATATTATAACTCACAAGCTCGGAATTGATAGGTCCTTCAAGCCTGTCCAACAAAAACGAAGGAAATTTGCTCCGGAGCGGAACACAGTCATTCAGGAGGAAGTTGAAAGATTATTAAAGAGCAAGATGATTAGGGAAGTGAAATTTCCTAAATGGCTGGCAAATGTAGTTGTGGTGCAAAAGAAAAACGGGAAATGGAGAGTCTGTGTAGACTACACAGCCTTGAACAAAGCTTGTCCCAAAGACCCGTTTCCTCTACCTCATATTGATTCAATGGTGGATGCTACTGCTGGCCACGAGATGTTAACCTTCATGGATGCCTCCTCAGGATTCCAACAGATCCAAATGGAACCCTCGGATCAGGAGGATACTGCTTTCATGACACCGACAGGTATTTATTGTTATACTGCTATGCCTTTTGGTTTAAAAAATGTAGGTGCAACATACCAAAGATTGGTGAACATGATGTTTAAAGACAAGCTGGGGGATACCATGGAGGTGTACATCGATGACATGGTAGTTAAATCTAAAAAGGCTGAGGATCACCTCCAGGATATTAAGGGAGCATTCGATATCCTGGACCAATATAACATGAAACTAAATCCTGCCAAATGCCATTTTGGAGTGGGAGCAGGAAAGTTTCTAGGATACATGGTGATAAAAAAGGGGATAGAAGCAAGCCAGTAGCAGATTAAAGCTATCTTGGATATCAAGTCACCTTCAAATATGAAAGTTGTTCAAAGATTGATAGGGCGAGTAGCAGCATTAAATAGATTTATCTCAAGATCCTCGGAAAAATGCAAGGAATTTTATGATATCCTGAAGAAGAATAAAAAATTCGAATGGGGAGAGAAGCATGAAGCAGCCATGCAGGATTTGAAGCAGTATCTTTCAACCGCACCTCTATTGATGAAGCCTGAGGATGGTGAACCATTATCTCTGTATCTTGAAGTATCAGGGAATGCAGTAAGTGTTGTCCTTGTAAAGGATCATGAAGGTCAGCAGTATCCTGTCTATTATGTTAGTAAAAGTTTATTAGATGCTGAAACTAGATATTCTAATTTAGAAAAATTGATATTAGCCCTAGTTATGGCGTCAACAAAACTTAGACATTATTTTGAAACACATAGGATTCATGTTAAAACTAACTATCCTGTTAAAAATGTGCTTAGGAAACCCGAGATGTCAGGCAGGATGGCTAAGTGGTCAGTAAAATTAAGTGTCTATGATTTAATTTATGAACCTAGAAATGCCATAAAGTCTCAGGCCCTAGCTGACTTTGTGGCTGATTTCAGTAGTGATATTCAAAATGAAGTAGACCTAGAAGTGCAACAACTAGGAGAAAATATAGAATCTTGGACACTATATATTGATGGTGCATCTAATGTAAGAGGTGTAGGTTTGGGTATACTACTAAAATCGCCACAGGGGGACATATTACCCCAGGCTATTAGGTGTGAGTTTCCTGCCACTAATAATGAGGCAGAATATGAAGCTTTAATTGCGGGATTAGAATTGGCTAAGAGCATGAATATCAAGGGTTTACAAGTATTTGTTGATTCCTTGTTAATTACTAATCATTTTTGTTATAGGTGAAATTCTGAGCCCATATCCTGGAAAATATCTTGATTTATATATTGGTTATATAGTATCTGTTTACATCCGGGATGCTGGTTCAGGATATTGGTAACATCCTGAATGGTATCCTCAGGACTACTAACGGATTATGTGCAGGTACGTGGGTTAGAAGCTAGCAACGTTCACAAGGACTCATTCAGCGGAAGACTCGGTCCAAGTTGTTCAAGGAAAGACGTTGAGCCCGCTTTATTTGGTTCCAAACGGCTATTTATGGAATATTCGGGAGCATCCCATATTTATAGGAATTTTAGTTTCTACTTTGTAACTATAAATAGGTGGGTATACCAGATCGAGTAGGACATCACATTTCCACTACATACACTCTAACACTCGCTCTCTAGCAATTTTCACTTTCATACAAAAGCCTTGTAACCCTTAGCGATCTGGTCTATATCCTGCACTGTATCCTGAAGTTGAAAGCAATAAGAAGAACAAGGCAGCTGCGATTGTCAGCTCCCGAGGTTTTATGCCGGCGATCTAGATTGATCAAGGGCTTTCCTCGTACATCTCGTGTCATTTACTTTACTTTTTACTCATTGTTTGATCGTAGATACAGCTCAATATCCTGAGCCGTATCCTGAATACTGATTTTCCAAATAACTTAACCGGCATATTTTCAACACATTTTCTAGCACACTACCTCACTTTACTAATTTGATCACTTAATTGCTTCGGTAATTTTTTACCAAAACAATTTGGCGCCCACCGTGGGGCAAGTGGTGCTCTCTTTGCTAAAAATCTTTGTGAAATCGTTAATCGGTTTTCTATTTTCAAAACTTTTCACCGCGTTGTTTACAATGGCCTCAAGATCAAACATGAGTTCCTCCACTGTGTCTGCTATGACTTCTGCTACTACCGGTTCGGCGCTTCCACCACCTCCTCCAAGGATGCCAGCCTCTTCACGACCTCAGGATATTATCCCTACTCGCAGTGTTCAGGAATCCGCTCCCGTTTTAGCTTCTAATGATGAAATTCTAACCTTATTTGGAAGTGTGCAGGAACAAATGAGGCAGCAACAGGAAACAAACCAAATGCTGTTGAGGGAAATACAACTCCTGAAGTCTGGCTCGAGCAGATCTGCTGAGGATATTGTCACTCCATTACAACCCAGAACTTTGAACTTCAGTTCAGCTGTGTATACTGAGGATAACAGGGGGAATATTGTCCCCAGCCTTCCTCAGAATCACACTCCTGAAATACCCTCCTCGGTCAGGATGTCAACCATGAGGAGCTCAGGATATGCTTCAGGATATGGGCAAAATCCTCCGACGGGTAATGTGTCAAATAATAATAATACTCATGCTACTAACAATAGTGGATCTTTGCAGGATACAGGTGTAACATCAGCACTTACTAGGGAACTTCAGAAGTTGAAGGACATGATATCTAGTGTACCTGGAGTGGTCCAGCTGATCCCGGAAGTGTCCCAAGACAGCCACAAGATATCTCGTTTTGCATATCCTATCTGTGATGCTGAGATCCCAAAGAGATTTCAAACCCCCAACATGAAGCTTTACGACGGAACTACAGATCCTGAGGAGCATATTGCTCAGTATAGGGAAAGAATGGAGATTAACCCTATCCCTCCGGATCTCAAGGAGGCATGCTTGTGCAAGGGTTTTGGTTCTACCTTAACAGGATCAGCCTTGAAATGGCTCTTGAATGTTCCTCCGCATTCGATTACATCTTTTGCTCACTTAGTAAATTTATTTAATAGTCAGTTTTCTTGTAGTAGGAGCTTTGAGAAACTAACAAGTGACCTTTACAGGATAACACAAGGGCATCAAGAATCCCTAAGGGATTATGTGAACAAGTTTAGCCGGGAATCCTTAGACATTCCGCATCTTGATGTTGCAACAGCTGTGCAGGCTTTCAAGATGGGGCTGCAAAAGGATTCTCAATTTTACCAAGACCTTGTAATGAACCCATGTAGGAACTTGGATGAAGCTCGGAACAGGGCCCTGAGATATATTCGATTGGAGGATGACAGAAAGATGCAAGAGAGGATGAACTCATCTAACACTTATGAGTCAACTAACAGGAAGTCAGAATCCTCATTTAAGCCATATCGCTCTAAGCCATATGGTAGAAATGTAAAAAAAATTGAACGCTATTGAAGACGAGGATCCTGAAGAATATCCTGAACTCTCTGAATATTGCTTTTCTGTTAACATTCCTGAATTAATGTATGCCATGCAGGGTTTAGGAGACAAGGCTAGGTGGCCTCGAAAGAATCAACAAAAGGCCGATTGGAAAGATAAGTCAAAATGGTGTGCTTTCCACGAAGATTTCGGACATGTAACTGAGGATTGCATTGCTCTAAGGAAAGAAATAAGCTATCTTCTAAGCAAGGGATATCTGAAAGATCTCTTAGGAAGGAAGAAGAATAAGGGTCAGGATACTGAGAAGGATCCTGAGCGAGCAGCATCACCTCCCGCGGATGCCAAGATAATCAACTTTATTTCGGGAGGATCCGACATTTGTGGGACTTCGTATTCGGCGGCAAAGAGACATGCAAAAGAAGCTAAGGCCGAAAGGGGAGACAGACCTGTCAGGATGACTACGCTTACAACTGACAAAGTGATCACGTTTGATGCTGATGACAGGGATACTGTCCAGGATCCTCATCATGATGCTCTGGTAATAACATTATATGTGGCTAACCATTTTGTACGCAGGATATTGGTTGATAATGGCAGCTCCGTCAACATAATCTAACTAGAGACTCTGAAGAGAATGAATGTATCTCCAATGGATATCACTTCAAAGTCTACCGTGCTTGTTGGGTTCAGTGGAGAGGCTAGAAACACAGTGGGAGAGATAAAGTTACCAGTATACATTGAAGGAGTCAACTCGATACAACGTTTCTGTGTAATGGATTCTCTATCCTGCTATAATATCATACTAGGAAGACCATGGATTCACGATATGAAGGCTGTGCCATCGACGTATCACCAATGCATCAAGATCCCTACCCCTTGGGGAGTGGTCAAGGTCGAAAGTGATCAGCAGGAGGCGAAAGAATGCTACTCGTCCTCGATGAAATCCTCAACCAAGCCTAGTGTAGCATAGCAATTAAAGACGCGGGCCCAGGATATCGTGGAGGATCCGGAGCAGGATGTGAAGAAAATTATCCTGGACCAGGATAATCCCGATATTTCAGTGCTCGTAGGAACCAATATCCCTCAGGATATTGAAGAGCAGTTAATTAACTTTTTGAAATGCAGGATGTCAACGTTTGCATGGAAGCATGAGGATATGACAGGCATATCCAAAGACATTATCACTCACAAGCTTGGAATTGATAAATCATTCAATCCTGTTCAGCAAAAAAGAAGGAAGTTTGCTCCTAAGCGGAATACGATTATCCAAGAGGAAGTTAAGAGATTATTGAAGTCCAGGATGATCAGAGAGGTTAAGTTCCCAAGGTGGCTAGCGAACGTGGTTGTGGTACAGAAGAAAAATGGGAAATGGAGAGTTTGTGTAGACTACACAGACTTGAACAAGGCTTGTCCTAAAGACCCATTTCCTCTTCCCCACATTGATGCAATGGTAGATGCCACTGCCGGGCATGAAATGCTGACCTTCATGGACGCATCCTCAGGATTTCAGCAGATCCAAATGGAACCTTCTGACCAGGAGGATACTGCCTTCATGACACCAACAGGTATTTATTGTTATACGCTATGCCTTTTGGTTTGAAAAATGCAGGTGCAACATACCAAAGATTGGTAAACATGATGTTCAAAGACAAACTGGGGGACACCATGGAGGTGTACATTGACGATATGGTGGTAAAATCAAAGAAAGCTCAGGATCACCTCCAGGATATTAAGGGAGCATTCAATATCCTGGATCAGTATAACATGAAGCTAAATCCTGCTAAGTGCCATTTTGGAGTGGGGGCAGGAAAATTTCTAGGATATATGGTGACCAAAAGAGGAATAGAGGCGAGCCCGGAGCAGATTAAAGCCATCTTGGATATTAAATCACCCTCAAATATGAAGGATGTTCAACGATTAACAGGGCGAGTGGCAGCATTAAACAGGTTTATCTCAAGATCCTCAGAGAAATGCAAAGAGTTTTATGATATCCTGAAGAGGAACAAGAAATTCGAATGGGGTGAGAAGCATGAAGCAGCCTTGCAGGATTTGAAGAAATATCTTTCAACTGCACCATTACTGATGAAGCCTGAGAATGGTGAACCATTATCCCTATACCTCGCAGTATCAGGGAATGCTGTAAGTGCCGTCCTTGTAAAGGACCATGAAGGTCAGCAATATCCTGTTTATTATGTTAGTAAAAGCTTGTTAAATGCTGAAACTAGATATTCTCATTTAGAAAAATTGATACTAGCATTAGTTATGGCATCAACGAAACTTAGACATTACTTTGAGACACATAGGATTTATGTTAAAACAAATTATCCTGTTAAAAATGTGCTTAGGAAACCAGAAATGTCAGGCAGGATGGCTAAGTGGTCAGTAAAGTTGAGTGCTTATGATTTAGTATATGAACCTAGAAATGCCATAAAGTCTCAGGCTTTAGCTGACTTTGTGGCTGATTTTAGTAGTGACATTCAGGATGAGGTAGACCTAGAAGTTCAACAGTTAGGAGAATCCTCAGGATCCTGGACATTATATACTGATGGTGCATCTAATATAAGAGGAGTAGGATTAGGAATACTACTAAAATCGCCACAGGGGGACATATTACCCCAGGCTATTAGATGTGAATTTCCTGCTACTAATAATGAAGCAGAGTATGAGGCTTTAATTGCAGGATTAGAGTTGGCTAAGAGTATGAGTATCAAAAATTTACAAGTATATGTTAACTCTTTGTTAATTACTAACCATTTTAATGGATCCTATGCAGTTAAGGGTGAGAAATTAATCGAATACCTCGATATTCTTAAAAAAAATAGCAGGATATTTCGATGTTTTTACACTTGAACAGGTACCAAGAGAGGATAATGCTGAAGCAGGTGCCTTAGCAAATTTGGGATCGTCGATTAGGATACCAGAAGGGACCCAAATACCGATATTACATATCTTGTATCCTGCAACGAATCCTCAGGATAAAGAAGTAGCGGGTATTCAGGATCCTGATGCAGAGTATCCTGAAAAGTATCCCAAATCCTGGACGGCTCCAATCATGAGATATCTCAAGGAAGGACACATTCCCGGGGAGGAAAATCCTAAGGCATTTAGGATGAAGGTATCACGATTTACTATTATAAATGATGTATTATACAAGAAATCTCTTGCAGGACCATATTTGAGGTGCTTGGAGGATCCTGAAGCCAAAGAAGTACTTCAGGATATACATGAAGGGGATTGTGGTAATCACACTGGGGGCAAATCATTGTTCTCGAAAGTATTAAGGACAGGATATTATTGGCCAACGATGAGGAAAGATGCTGCAGAATATGCTCGAAGATGTGATGCATGTCAAAGACATAGTAACATACTACATCAACCAGCTGAACCATTATATCCTGTAGTTTCCCCTTGGCCATTCATGAAATGGGGAATGGATATAGTAGGGAAGTTACCAAAAGCTCCGGGAGGAAAAGTCTTTATGTTAGCAATGACGGATTATTTCTCTAAATGGGTTGAAGCTGAAGCGTTTGTTCAAGTTAGAGACCAAGAAGTAGTATCCTTCATAAAGAGGAATATCCTGACTAGGTTTGGGGTACCAGCTGAGATCATTTGTGATAATGGGTCCCAGTTTATAAGCAAAAGGACTACTGACTTTTGCAAGAGTTGGGGAATCAAAATGATCACATCTACTCCGGTACATCCTCAAGCGAATGGACAAGCTGAATCCTCAAACAAGATAATAGTCAATAACTTAAAGAAGAGGCTTGGAGCCAAAAAAGGAAGATGGGCGGAAGAGTTACCCTTTGTTTTGTGGGCTGATAGGACAACGGTAAAGAATGCAACTGGCCAAACCCCGTTTTATTTGGTATTTGGAGCAGAAGCAGTGATTCCAACAGAAATGACGATACCTACTGTAAGATCTATCCTACAGGATCCTGAACAGAATCCTGAAGCCTTATTTCAAGATTTGGATACTATAGATGAAAAAAGAGACGCAGCAAGACTAAGGATAGCAGCATATCAACAAAGAATATCCAGAGCATATAATAAGAACATAAGGACTAGAAGATTTCGAGTTGGTGATTGGGTGCTAAGAAAGGCTTTTCAAAATACCACTAATCCTGCCGATGGCAAGCTAGCTCCTAAATGGGAAGGTCCATATGAAGTCGAGTCAGAAGCAGGGAAAGGAGCATATCGACTCAAGAATATGGAAGGGGATATGCTACCAAGATCCTGGAATGCAATACACTTAAAGCTATATTTCAAGTAAGAGCAGTATTTAATTTCTGTCTCAGAATGGTATGTATTCTATCTATTTTAACTATATTTGTTTATTATCTTGAACCCAATACTGACTTAAGCATCGAAGGGGTGTTAGCTTGCCTTAGTTTACAATTGTTTTGCAGCATATGTTTCAGGATATGTACTCAGGATAACTCGAAAGATTAGAGGATTGGCCCCCTCTCTCACATTTAAGGGATCCTGGTCCCTTCAAAGGTTTAAAGGTATTCACCTTTCTTTCGAATTGGGTTTAAACACCTCGCCTGGAGCGCAAGTTATCTAGGTATAGTTCAAGGTAGCGGGACCAGTTCATGTAAAAGTGGCTGACAATTTCGTTACTGTTGGCTATATCCTGGATCCTGAAGGTATATGAGGATTGATCACCCTCTCTCACGAAAGAGTATTTTCATACTCTCTAAGGTTTAAAGGTTTTCACCTTTCTAAGAATTGGAGTTTATACACTCTCGCCTGTAGCGCATGAAATTTAGGGTTTATCCCCAGATATTAGGGTTTATCCCCAAGATATTAAGGGTTTATCCCAAGTATGCTAAGGATTCATTTCAGGATATCAGGAGTTTTGCCCTGGGGTATTCGGAATTTATTCAAGTGAAAGTATGAATACATTTGCGTTTCTGTGTCGAACACAGGGGACATACATTATACTACTCAAAGGATGGATCCAAGTTTATAAGTATGCACTGGGGACAAACTTATAATGGAGGATTATAATTGATTGTCTAAGAATCTCTGGTATGATCTCTCCTTTTTATTTGGACAATTTATAAGTTGTATTTCAATATTCTGATCAAGATATCTTTCAGGATATCTTCTAGGATACGTTTACAATATATTCCTAAAAATGTTCAAACAAAACAGTTTTCACGAGTAAAATTTGTATATCAGTGACAACAATAATAAAGTCAAAAGAGAAGTTATATTATTAACATACCAAAAGATGTGCTCTTAGTTTCACCTCAAAACAAGGCCCATCCACTAAGAGCACTAATAGTTCCTTACCATATTTACCCAACAGTTGAAGGTTTCATCTCAAACCGAGACCCATCCACCTTCAACTGTTGTATTGTTCAAAAAAGCATGCAGGAAATGTAAATTGTTCAGGTGCAGAAAAGTAAAGTGCAGAAAAGTAAATTGTTTTGGGACTACAGACCAACATTCAAATTCAAAAAGGTGGGCTCTGGCCTTGGCACGTATATCCGTCATCGCCCACCTGAATGCCCTCACACAGGGGCATCTTCTCCAACCTTCTCAGACTTCTCAGCACCAGCATCCTGAGCAGCATCCTCACCAGTATCCATCCCAGCATCCGCTCCAGCATCCTTCTTGTCTCCAGCCTGGATCACCACCTCTGCTGATTTAGAAGACTCACCAGCTTCAACAGGAAGTGGCACAGCTTTGCCCCCGAGCTCCTTTAGCTTGGCCACCCAGGATTCAACTGGCCAAGATGGACAAACAAGGCCCGTCTCCTTGGCCTCGTAGGCCATCTTGATGCGTGCTTGTAGCAGGGAGACGATAGCGGAAGCCTTGATTCCCTCCCGAAAAGAGACCATGGCTTGTTCATGATCCATTTGAACGGTGGCAAGTTTGAGCTCAGCGTCTTGGGTGACCTTCTTCAGCATGCCCTCGTAGTGCCGGGTCTTCGCTTCGGCAATGGCACCTTGGTCAGCAACGGTGCTTTCAAGCTGTTTGATCCTGGCTTCATGGAGTACAGCAGTACCACAGGCATCATTATACAAGTGGAGCAAATGCTGGAGGCCCTGCACATCAATTTCAGGTATGAGTTAGAATATATTGATCAGGATATCCTATTAGGATATACGTGCAGGATATATGTGCAGGATATGCGTCAGGATATTACCTTGTTAAGGAAGGATGTCATTGGCTCTAAGGAATCAGAGAAACTGAGTTCATCATAGGAGAACCCTTCTGAACCTGGAGCACTGACTTCAAGACCTTTCCTCTTTTTTGCTGTGGAAGCACGAGTCCTTGGATTGGCCTTGGGAGCCGGGAGTGGCTTGGAGCTGGTAGCAGCAGGAGTCTCTTTTTTGACCGTGGCTGGAGTAGGATAGCTGTCAAGTTCGTCGAGATCTAGATAGACTGGAACCTTGCTGGAGTCTGCACATAGGGAGTAAACTTTTCTCCTAAGAATATCAAATAAAAACATGTGTGTACAGGATATCTTGTAGGATCCTTACCAGACATGTTTGCACTTGAAAGAGGGCTTGGAGTTGGTGGAGATGGGTTGAAGCTTCTCTCTGCCTCTGAAAGGAGTCTGATGGCGTCTATTCTTTTCTGAGAATCAGCAAGAGGAGGTGCAATTTTCCTGAAGTCAGCTGCATAAAAAAGAAAATTATATGAAACAGGATAAGAGAGAGGATCGTTCTTAAACCCTAAGTCCTACCCTTTCTCAACCATCTCATCGGATAATCCGTTCCACCAGGGATTGAGTCCCTTTTTACAAAGAAAAACTTAGACTGCCAACCATCCTCGTTCCTGGTGGCACGAAGTATCAATGGGTCACCGGAAGTAGAATAAAACAGAAATCTACATGATCCATGGCATCTAAGCTTGTAAGCTAGGGGGAGATCATGGACAGAAAGATCAGGAATGTGGTTTCTCTTGATCTGGTCAAGAACAGACAAAACACGCCAGAGCATTGGCATGGTTTGGCTAAAAGAGATTTTTGTGATATTAAAGAATTCGGTGATGAAGTCCGGAAAGGGAAATTGTAGCCCTAGGGTAAAAGGGAAAGCACTGAAGCATATCCACTCGCTGGAGACCATGTCCGACCGGATTTCCCGGTCAAACGGTCTAAATACGGTTCCTTTCGGGAAGATACCAGAGGATTTTAAGGCCGACAGGTGGGCACTATCAAAGGTACATACTTCCTTCTCCGGTTCTTGGAGAAGGTTCTGTTGGATGAATGTGGGAGCCGAGTCACCTGAACTAGATCTTGTTTGCCTCAGCATTTGGTCACCTGAATTTTTCGCCGGAGAAAGAGGATGAAGATGAGTATAAAAGTTAGAGAGAGAATATTACCTGTTCCTTGTCGATTATGAATAAAAATGAGACGAGGATGAGAAGATATAGGGTATGATGAGTAAATATAGGCCGGGTAGTTGAAAATGGTCACATCATTGGTCTTATCTATTAATTACCTCGGTCTTCGTGAAAAATGTAACCGTTAGTGCAGGATAACAAACGGTAACATTTTTGGGGACAATTGTTATGGGTGAAATTCTGAGCCCATATCCTGGAAAATATCTTGATTTATATCTTGGTTATATAGTATCTGTTTACATCCGGGATGCTGGTTCAGGATATTGGTAACATCCTGAATGGTATCCTCAGGACTACTAACGGATTATGTGCAGGTACGTGGGTTAGAAGCTAGCAACGTTCACAAGGACTCATTCAGCGGAAGACTCGGTCCAAGTTGTTCAAGGAAAGACGTTGAGCCCGCTTTATTTGGTTCTAAACGGCTATGTATGGAATATTCGGGAGCATCCCATATTTATAGGAATTTTAGTTTCTACTTTGTAACTATAAATAGGTGGGTATACCAGATCGAGTAGGACATCACATTTCCACTACATACACTCTAACACTCGCTCTCTAGCAATTTTCACTTTCATACAAAAGCCTTGTAACACTTAGCGATCTGGTCTATATCCTGCACTGTATCCTGAAGTTGAAAGCAATAAGAAGAACAAGGCAGCTGCGATTGTCAGCTCCCGAGGTTTTATGCCGACGATCTAGATTGATCAAGGGCTTTCCTCGTACATCTCGTGTCATTTACTTTACTTTTTACTCATTGTTTGATCGTAGATACAGCTCAATATCCTGAGCCGTATCCTGAATACTGATTTTCCAAATAACTTAACCGGCATATTTTCAACACATTTTCTAGCACACTACCTCACTTTACTAATTTGATCACTTAATTGCTTCGGTAATTTTTGACCAAAACAATTTTAATGGGACCTATGCAGTTAAAGGTGAAAAGTTGATCTAGTATCTCGAAATTCTCAAAAAACTAGCAGGATATTTCGATATTTTTACACTTGAAAAGTTGATCGAGTATCACGATTCACTATTATAAATAATGTTTTGTATAAGAAATCTCTTGCAGGACCATATCTGAGGTGCTTGGAGTATCCCGAAACCAAAGAAGTGCTTCAGGATATACACGAAGGGGATTGTGGTAACCATACTGGGGGCAGGTCGTTATTCTCAAAGGTATTAAGAACAGGATACTATTGGCCAACGATGAGAAAAGATGCTGCAGAATATGCTCGAAGATGTGATGCATGTCAAAGACACAGTAATATATTACATCAACCTGCTGAGCTACTTTATCCTATCTGTAGGATCGTGAAACGACCTAACGAGTCGATCAGAAGAGTGCTCAGACAGAATCAGAGGCGGAATTCATTGATTCGGTCTTCGTTTAGCTTGGATTCACTATTAAATGTCCCGTATATTAATCTCTGAACAAATTACAATCTGGAGACACTTCGACAGCACCTTGGCGTCGGAAACTAGAACGTTACAAATGAATCCGTTTGAAGGGTATTTATAGACTAGAGCTGTCCGTTTGAAGGTGACATGCCATGCTTCAAACGGACAGGACATTTCAAACGGTTACCTCTTCAAACGGTCATGTCTCTCAAACTAACACTCTCAAAGGGTCACCTAATCTGACTTTCAAATTGAACTTTCTACTTTGTCTTCATGTGTGCATGATGCAATGATGATGTCACTTTGATGATGTCATCATTCAATATGATGATGTCATGCTTGATAAGATCCGCAACGCAATCCAGACTCGATATAAAACGAAGTCGACAGATGTATGCACCAACACTATCGCTTCCCCTTGGCCATTCATGAAGTGGGGAATGGATATAGTAGGAAAATTGTCGAAGGCTCCAGGAGGAAAAATATTCATGCTGGCAATGACTGATTATTTCTCTAAGTGGGTCGAAGCTGAAGCATTTGTTCAAGTTAGAGACCAAGAAGTAGTATCTTTCATAAAAAGGAATATCCTGACTAGGTTTGGAGTACCAGCTGAGATAATTTGTGACAATGGTTCTCAGTTTATAAGTAAGAGGACTACTGACTTTTGCAAGAGTTGGGGAATTAAAATGATCACATCTACACCAGTACATCCTCAAGCAAATGGACAAGCAGAATCCTCAAATAAGATAATTGTCAACAATTTGAAGAAAAGACATGGAGCTAAGAAGGGAAGATGGGTAGAAGAATTACCCTTTGTTTTATGGGCTGATAGAACGACGGTGAAAAGTGCAACTGGCCAAACCCCATTTTCCTTAGTATTTGGAGCAGAAGCGGTGATCCCAACAAAAATGGTGATACCTACGGCGAGATCCAACCTCCGGGATCCTGAGCAGAATCCTGAGGCCCTTTGCCAGGAATTGGATACTATTGATGATACAAGAGATGCGGCAAATCTAAGAATGGCAGCATATCAACAGAGGATATCCAGAGCATACAACAAGAATATAAGGACTAGAAGGTTTCAGGTTGGAGATTGGGTATTAAGAAAGGCTTTTCAGAATACTACTAATCCTGCTGATGGAAAGTTGACTCCGAAGTGGGAAGGACCCTATGAGATTGAATCAGAATCAGGGAAAGGAGCATACCGACTTAAGAATATGGAGGGGGATATGCTACCAAGATCCTGGAATGCTATACACCTAAAGTTCTATTTCAAGTGAGTTTAGAATTTAATTTCTAACCTAGGATGGTATGAATTCTATCTCTTTTAATATGTTTGATATTGTTTATTCTTTTGAACCCAGTACTGACTTAAGCATCGGAGTGGTGTTAGCCAGGCTAACACCCACCTTAGTTTGCGATTGTTTTGTTGTATATGCTTCGGGATATAGCTCCAGGATACACACTCAGGATACTTCGAAAGATTAGAGGATTGGCCCCCTCTCTCACGTTTAAGGGATCCTAATCCCTTCACAGGTTTAAAGGTATTCACCTTTCTCTCGAATTGGGTTTAAACACCCCGCCTGGAGCGCAAGTTATCCAGGGATAGTTCAAGATAGCGGGACCAGTCCATGTAAAAATGGTTGACAATTTCGTTATTGTTGGCTATATCTTGGATCCTAAAGGTATATGAGGATTGATCACCCTCTCTCACGGAAGGGTATTTTCATACTCTCTAAGGTTTAAAAATTATCACCTTTCTAAGTCTTGGAGTTTATACACTCCCGCCTGTAGCGCATGAAAATTTGGGATTTTCCCCAAAATACTTATGGGTTTATCCCCAGGATACTAAGGATTCATCTCCAGTACATTTTAGGGTTTACCCCCTGTAACACAAGAACTGTTTAAACAGTTGGAACTGATGTTCAGAAAATTTCTAAGTGTTCCAAGACATTATGCACATGGGACATTCCTACTGAGGCAATTGTGTAAAGCTCAAAGGATCAAGCTTGGACCTAGTACACTAAGTGTCCCAAACTTGGGACATCATCGTTGGAAAAACTGCAAAAGGATTGAAGTTTGAAGAATAGGGACACTCTATTTCTGGTATGATCTTTCCTTTATGAACCCTATTTAAGTCATTTGAGTTTTTGAAACTATGTTTGGCAAAAACTTAAATATCCTGGTTAGGATATATCCTCAGGATATCTTCTCAGAATGTATTTTCGGAATATGTTTCAGGATATTTGGGATATAATTACTTGGGTTAAAAACTAAAACTGTATTCTAGTCAAACAAGTGTTGTCAAAACAAACCTTGTAAAATAAAAATGAACTGTCCTTTTTCCTTTAAAAACTTTATCTGAATTGTTAGAATTTAAAAAAAAAACCTATTAGACGAAAGTCTTTATAGGATATTGCCGAATATACTGATCAAGATATTTTCATAATATTTGGATAAGACATTGGAAATAATTGCACTAATTTTGGAACGTTGAAATCAAAACTAAGCAATGCAAAAACAACAACGAATAAGTCAAAAGGAGGTTATATTATTAACATGTCAAAAGTTGTGCTTTTGGTTTCATCTCAAACCGAGACCCCCCCCCCCACCAAAAGCACGATTAGTTCCTTACCATATTTACTTAACAGTCGAAGGCTTCATCTCAAACCGAGACCCATCCACCTCCAACTGTTATATTGTTCAAAACATATTATACTAATTGATGACCAAGGGCTTCATCTCAAACCGAGACCCATCCACCTCCAACTGTTATATTGTTCAAAACAGATTATACTAATTGATGACCAAGGGCTTCATCCTGAAACCCAGGACCCATCCACCTTTGGCCATCATATTGTTTTAGTGCAGGAAATGTAAATTGTTCAAAGACAGGAAAAGTAAATTGTTTAACAGACCACAACCATCAGGCTTAAAAAGTGGGCTCCGACCTAGGCACATACATCCATCATCGCCCACTTCGCTGCTTTTAAGGGGCAGCACCCTCTTCCATCATGACTTCATCGGCGGCATCTTCTCCAGCATCCCTTCCGGCATCCTCTCCAGCATTCGTCCCAGCATCGCCACCAGCATCCCTCGAAACACCAGCATTATCCACCTTCTCGGCCACCTTAGCAGGCTCCTCCGCAGCGGACTTCACAGGGGGCTCCACAGGATTACCACCAAGATATATCAGCTTCACCTCCCAAGCCTTGATGATCCATGAAGGGCATTCAAAGCCCAGAGCCATAGCCTCATAGGCCATTTTCAGTCTAGCCTGGAGGAGGGAGATGACAACAGAATTCTTGAGGCTTTCCCGGTATGAAGCCATATCCTGCTCGTGTTGAACTTGGGCAGCGGCGGACTTGGCTTGGGCCTCGTGGGTGATCTTCTGGATGGCAGACTGGTGCTCTTGGGCCATTGCCTTGTATTTGGCTTCATAGTGCTCTGATCTGGCGGTGGCGATCGCTGCTTGGTCCGCGATGGTGGCTTCGGCCTTTTTCAGCTTACTCTCTAGCATGACGTTCGAGCCACATGTGTCTTCATAGAGGAACACCAGGCATTCAAGACCCTGCGGAATAAGGAAACAGGTATTAGCCTTTATTGACATTTATGACCAGCATATGGTGCAGGATGTAGGTCAAGGATACGAACCTGGTTGAGGAAGCCGGTCATGAACTTGCTGGACTCTGTAAACCCATAGTTCTCGAATGGGAATACATGGGGTGTAGCAGGATAGCCTGCTTCCTTCCTCTTCCGGGAGCTGTAGGCTCGAGTTCTGGATGCCGGGGGAGCCTTGGGTGCGGTAGCAGTTTTCGAACTGGTAGGCTTGGGCGTAACAACTGGCTTTGGATTTGTCTCTTGCTTAACAGGTGCAAGGCTAGAATAACTGTCCAACTCGTCAAGCTGGAAGCCTTCGAGGTTGATGACCGGCACTATAAAAAGGGAGAAATGTTTAATTCTTAACACTTATACTCTATAATTAGTCTAATCATATACTTACCAGACATTTCTGAACTTGATTTTTGACTTGAGCTTATGAGAGACAGGGAGAAGGTTCTTTCACTAGCAGGAAGTCGATAGATCTCTTTGATCATGGGCTCCGATTCTGCGCTTGGAGGTGCTAGATCTCTGAAATTTGCTGCACAAGAAATCAGGATATCAGTCGAGGATATAGTTTTAAGATATATTTGGGGATATTCCTAAAACCCTAAATCCTACCCGAAGTTAACCATCTAAATGGCAGGTCAAAACCCTTGTCAATAGACTCCCTTTTAACGAAAAAGAACTTTTGTTGCCACTGATCTTCATTCTTAGTGGCCTTGAGAATTAGGGGGTTCTTGGAGGTGGAGAACAGAAGAAAGCGGCTGTTACCATGGGATCTCAGCCGATATGCTATGGGAAGGTCTTCGATGCATAGGTCAGGGAAATGACGAGATTTAATTTGGTTTAACACCATTAAAACTCGCCACACCATTGGCATAGTCTGAGCATAACTAAGGCCGGTAAGTTTGAAGAAACGGGAGATGAAGGGTGGAAAAGGATACCGGAGTCCCAAGGAAAAAGGATAGGCGAAAAAGCACACCCACTCGTTTGATACCGCGTCTGATCGGACCTCCCGATCGAAAGGGCGAATGATCGCTCCGGCAGGAAAGGAACCGGAATCCTTCAAGGCGGCAATGTCGGCATTGTTGAAGGAACAAATCTCCTTTTCCGGTTCTCGAATAAGGTTTTGACTTGCGAGGGTTGGGGCTGGTTCGTTTGAACGTGATCTTGTTCGTGAGGCCATGAGAGGTATCAACTGAGAAAAGAGGAATTCAAGTAAAGAAAAAACAGAGAAGAAGAGAGAAAGAAAATACCTGAGGAATGGCTTGAAATGTGATGATCATAATGCTGAATAAATCAGCTAAACAGAGGCTGAATATAGGGGCAAAGAGTAAATATCGCGTTGGAAGTTGCACAAAGTCACATCAACCGTCGTTTCAGTTTAATAACCTCGATTTAAGGGATAAGTTTTAAAATATATCCGTTGGAATTGGTATACCAACAGATATATTTTGGGGACAATTGTTATGTGTGATTTTCTGTTCATATATCCCGACTGATATGCTGACTTTGTTTGTTTTATTGTGACCGGGATACTGAATCAGGATATTGGTAACATCCTGATACGATATCCTGGTGGTAACTAATTAACCCACGTGCAGATTAAAAGGTGCAAGTCTCTAACGTTCAAGTGGACTTCTTCTCCTCAAGACTCGGGCAAATCAGTTGGATTATGGACGTTGAAGCCGGAAGACGTGGACTACAACGTTCATATATGGAATATTCGCTGAATCCCGAAATAATAGGATAGTTAGTTGGTTTCTTTTACTATAAAAAGGATTGATCGGATCAGATTAGGGCACACAATCTCTCGTACACTCTTTCTCTCTAGATGCGAACACTCACAATACACTTACACTTGTATCGAATTCACACTGTAACACTTAGTCGATCCGCATCATATCTTGCACTGTATCCTGACATTTGAAGTAATAAGAAGAACAAAGCAGCTGCGATTGTCAGCTCCCGAGGTTTTGTGCCGCGATCTAGATTGATCAAGGGATTTCCTCGTACATCCCATGTCACCCTTTACATTTTCACTCATTGTTTGATCGTAGATACAACTCAATATCCTGAGCCGTATCCTGAAAACTGTTTTTGCAAACAACTTAATTAGCATATTTTCAACACATTTTCTTAGCACACTACCTCACTTAACTAATTTGATCACTTAATTGTTTCGGTAATTTTTGACCAAAACAAGGCCCTATAAGCTCTCTAGAGATCATACTATTAATTAAAAATTTCAAGATGTTGTAACCCATTTAGATATAGAACATTCACATTTAACAAAATATTTGGTAAACAAAAAATATTAAGATTCTTGTTTGATGAAATCAAAGATGGAGTGTGTTTGATTTTGACTATGAAAAAAAATAAGAAAACAAACAGTAAGTACCTAAATAAATTGGGAGCATTTAGGAATTTTGTAGGCTGAGAGTTTTAATGGAATTTTGTAAGGCTTGTAAAAGGGTAAAAATGAGAAAGTCCTTCACCAAGTCTCAAACTCTTAACCATCCCCTTAGCTCACATTTTAGTTTACCGCTTGACAAATAGGCCATGTTATCTAGGCATTTATTTTTATATATATAGAAAATAGTCCTATCTTGTATTGGAGGCCCTATTCAAGTAGAGGTCCAAAGCCGTTGCTTGAGTATAATGACTCTTGGGCTGGCCCTGGAAATGACAAAAGTGTTTTTATATTTTGTCTTTTTGAAAAGTAGTAAAAAATTGTTTTTCAAAAGTCACAAAAAAACCTGGCTTTTTGAATGAGTTTTGGCTTTTTGGACATAAAACAACATATCTAACCACACCCTTTAATGTAGCAACTAAACATGAAAACTTACCATATCTTATTTGGTCATTTTTAGTATTTTACTATTTTTCACCACAAAAGCTAATCCAAACAATTATTTAAAATTATCATATTTTTAAAGCACGTCCAAGAGATGTCCATTTGATACATATATAAACACCAAAAAGTGGATTTGAGTTTAATTTGTTTACTTTCAACATAACTTGACCTGTTTTTCTTAAAAATCACCTGAGTTTGATGCAGGGGCAGAACCAGTGTAATATTAGCCGTAGCACAGACTACGGTTCAAGTCCGTATTCGTAGTGTTTTTTTTTTTCCGATTTTATACCATAACTAAGTTATCATAAGTCAGAATAATGTAAATATTTTCAGGTGGGAGAAAGGTTTGATATAGGAAAAAGATGATGTTGATGGGTGTTTAAAATTCAATATTTATTCATTTGACTTTTTCAGTTTTGAATTGTTTATTATTCTTTTTAAATTTTCAGTGTGTAGGATATTAGTCAACATTACTTTTTCGGTTTTAGTGAAAAGAATTATCAGAATGTATGTTTAGGGTCATGCTATTTACACACGGAGAAAATTATTTTCACACCCCAAAGCGCCCCTATGGCCAAAGTGGGGCGCTTTGGTGTAAAGTCAACAGACAAGGACTGAACCGGTCAGACCTTGTCTGTTGCTTTACATCAAAGCGCCCCGCTATGGCCAAAGCTCGGCGCTTTGGTTTTTTTTTTTTTTTTACATTTTGGGGCAAAGCGCCCCTCTTAGGTCAAAGCGCAGCGCTTAGGGGCTTTTTTAAATTTTTTAAAATTGTTTTTAATTCACAAACGTGTCGATAATAGTCTAAATTTTACGCTTTTTCCATTATACATCATTTTTTAATATATATGGACTATATTGCAAGTTCCGGATCAAATCGGTTACGTGTGATGTCGTATTCCATTATATCGTATCATTTTGGTTTGAAAGCACAAGTACTCCTATGAGTAGTTTTATATGTATCAACCGCCTACCGTACATGTACATGACGTATTTTTTCATTAATTGTAGTATTATGATGTATATTGTCATTTTGGGTCGTACAAGTGCGTATTGAATCTGATTGGGTCGTGTCGGTGACATTCGGTTTTTAACGTGATGTAACGCATATATTGAACAAACACAAACGTACTCTTGGATTGTAAAAGAATTAACGTGATTATTATTTTTTTTATTTTTTTTTTATTTTTTTATTTGAACTATTTTTTTCAAGAATCTCATACAACAAGCCTTGTAAATTCATATAAAATCAAGATTCAAGAAAAGATTTCAAATGGGTGTGATAAAGAAGATTAATTAGAACAAAACATGTTAATTGTTAGTGCACGGTAGAACACGACACAGGATAAAATCATGAAAAAGAACAGTGAGTTTTGTTCCATGGTCAAACTTTATTCAAACAGTTGTTAGGTAAATTATTTGTGTACCCATATTTGTATTTTATAATGTACTATGTTAATTTCTAACAATGGAAACTTACAAAATAAATAAACAACTTGAATCTATTGTTGATTATTTTAATTAGACAATACTAATTTTAAGTTGACGTTTTTTCGATTTCAGTTGAGACCCCTTGAAGCTCCGTCGGTAGTGGGGTCCATGCCATCTTTAACCAATCACACCTTTTTTTTTTTTTTTTAAGTTTACCACTTCACCAAGTGTCTAACCATTGCCAACGCTTTTCAACATAGTTTAAACACTTATGACTGAATGACGTGGCACACTCTCATTGGTTAATTTTGAAGTTTACCACTTTCAAGTGTCTAACCACTCCCTACACCCTAATGTATACTATATTTCATTGTGGCAAGTGGCATTGTGGAGCCCACAAGAACTGCTAAATGTATACTATAGCACGGATGGGACTAGTCAAAGAGTTGGAAAGAGTTGTACGCGACAGTGAGATGCCTCAACAAATTAAATATTGAGATGAGACTTCACCTTTAGATATATGTGCACAAACAAATTAAATATTGTAAAATTTGGACCAAAAATGTAAAATTTGAACTTAAACGTAGACCGGTCACCAGTCAAAAATACGCCCAAAATGTAAAAAAAAAAAAAAAAAACCAAATCCCCGAGCTTAGGCCAAAGCGGGGCGCTTTGATGTAAAGTCAACAGACAAGGACTGAACCTGTCAGACCTTGTCTGTTGACTTTACACCAAAGCGCCCCACTTTGGCCATAGCGGGGCGCTTTGAGTGTTTAAATAGACTAAGGACGTGTGCGAATAGACCAGGCCTATGTTTATTTAAAAAAAAATTACGAAGTTATGTTTGAGGTTTTCTTTGTAATTACTGATTGTTTTTCTAAATATCTAATATTTTTTATCTCATTTATTTCTAAATATTTAACTAGGTACCTGGAAAACAAAATTTATTAAAAGCCCAACTCTTCAAAAGAATTCATATTAGTTAAAAAGCCTACATTTAACCTAAAATTCATAATAGCCTTTTTTTGAAAATTAAAACTTCATTAAAACGCACCTCCGACCCAATCGGACAAGATACCAATACAAAGCAAAACCCCCGACCCAAACGGGAAAAAGGCAAAATTCATAATAGCTAAACACCTAAATTAAATCAAAGCACACATTTAATTGAAATTTAAAATCCCAAATTCATATTATTGTTGAAAGAGATAAGAGATCGGCCTCGGTAAGGCAAAAAAACAGGACATTCTATGAGTGTATGGTAAAAAAAAATTAGAATATTCCTGAATTTTTGTTTTAAATCTGCCACTGATTTAATAACCGGTATCAGTTTTAAGTTTGAAAACCTTTATAAAAGTGTTAATCGTTAAAAGCCATTATGGCCACCTTCAATATTCAATTCAGTAAATTATTATTTTAAGTCGTTGCGGTAAAAATAAGCATCTAGTCTAATCCAATAAATCAATAGTCTATTCCAAGACGTTGCTTTCTGCCTTTCTGGCCTCAAAACTTATTCTTTGAAAGTAGTTTGGAGCACAACATTACTATATATTATTACTATTATTACTATATATTAATTATTAATTAATTAATATTAATAAAAGAAATATATATTATTAAGAGAAAAATGCCCGGATAGTCCCTGTGGTTTCACCTTTTTTCACCTATAGTCCCTATCTTTCTAAAACTACTTGAATAGTCCCCAAATTTTCAAGTTTTGTTCTCGGATAGTCCCTGGGTCTAACTTCAGTTACTTTTCTCTGTTAAAATGATGTGAAATGAAAAAAATACCCTTTCCTTAAAAGGCCAAACCATAGGGACTATCCGGGCATCTTCTTCATTTTTATTTATAAAACCCCACCACCACACTTCATCTTCAGCCTCCACCCACCATCACCCTCCTCCGCCGGAAAAATAAGTCACCGCCGCCCCGCAGACGGCGGCACTGCTGATTTAACAACACTATGAACTGTTTATCAAATCACAACATAAAAATAAGTCACCCACCATCTCTCTTTCTTTCTCTTAGTAATTAAGAATCCAAATTACCTGTGAAATATTGTAAGATCAAAATTAAGATAAATTAAAGCATAATCAAGATATCACTGATAACAAAAACGATGATCAGAAACATTCGAAGTAAAATTATAGGTCGAATCAAAATCAAATACATCCACGTAGCAAAAAGTGAAACAAAATAAACGCATTTCACGTAACAAAATCGAATTAGTTTGCAATTCAGAGAAGGATATTGATAAACGGTTTAGGAACTGAAAATTGTATAAATCGGAATCGGTTGACAAAAAGTGTTTTAATTGATCAACAACAAACTGTCGCCACCGCCGAAACCACCAACACCACCGTCAACAGCTGCTCCACAATCAATCGAAGCTAAAAAGCATAAGGTTGATGAAGATGACAAGTCTGTGGAAGAACAGAGGCTTGAGAAAGAAGTGCACCAAATTTCACATCAACTGCACCAAATTAGGTCAAAATCGAAGCAATAATGATGAAATTTACAACCGAATTTGCGTGAAAACTTACCAGAACGAACAAGCTTCATCAAACGAGCAAATAAACAGAAATTAATGCGATAATAACTGAATCGGTTAGGGTTTCGACCACGCAATCAGTATCCATTCGATTAGTGTTGTTAAATTCGCGTGTGATTTGATAAACAGTTCACAGATTGATCTTTTGAGAATGAAGAAATAGGTGAAACAGAGGTGACGAAGATGAACAACAACTCCCTGCCGTCGCGACCAGGTGGCCGGAGACCACCCTTCTCGATCTCGCCTCTCTCTCCCTCGGTTCTCTCTCTCTCTCTCTCTCTCTCTCCCTCCCTCTCTCTCGATCGAATCTCACTCTCTCTCTTGGTTATACGGGTTATGTGTGTATATTGTGAGATAAAACTAATGGGGGCTAGGGTTTTGAAGAAGATGAAGAAGATGCCCGGATAGTCCCTGTGGTTTGGCCTTTTAAGGAAATGGTATTTTTGTCATTTCACATCATTTTAACAGAGAAAACAAACTGAAGTTAGACCCAGGGACTATCCGAGAACAAAACGTGAAAACTTGGGGACTATTCAAGTAGTTTTAGAAAGATAGGGACTATAGGTGAAAAAGGGTGAAACCACAGGGACTATCCGGGCATTTTTCTCTTAATAAAATATTATCCTTAAATCTAAATTATTAATTTAATATATTTTTAAAACAAATACCTCTCTTTCCTACTTATCTTATATTAAATATATAAATAATAATTTAATATTAAATGTTATCCAAATTTATTAAAAATATAACTTTTTTTATTATTTGGTATACAAAATTATATTTATTTAACTCGTGTAAAACACGAGGTTTTTAAAAATATTTTTTTTTATTATTTACTCTACAAAGTTACATTTATATAACCCGTGTAATACATAAAGTTTTTAAGGATATAACGTTTTATCATTTGCATGTAAAATTAGATTTATTCAACATGTGTAATACACGGGGGTTTTAAGGATATATTTTTTTATTATTTGGTAGATGTTTCAGCCCGACTACACACGGGTTTTTTAAAGATACTACGTTTTTAGTATTTAATATACAAAATTACATTTATTTAATTTGTGTAATACACATGGTTTTTAAAGATATAACTCTTTTTAGATCTATTCAACACGTGTAATATACGGGGTTTTTAAGGATGTAATTTTTTATTATTTGTTAGATTTATTCAACCCGATTATACACGGGTTTTTTAAAGATACGACGTTTTTAGTATTTAGTATACAAAATTACATTTATTTAATCCGTGTAATACACATGGTTTTTAAAAATATAACTTTTTTTATTATTTGATATATAAAGTTATATTTATTTAACCCGTACAATATACGGTGTTCATAAATATATAACTTTTTATTAATTAATATATAAAATTACATTTATTTAACCCGTGTAATACACGATGTTGTAACCTAGTATAAATATAAAATAAATCAACTTGAAACATGATACGAATTTAAGTGGGTTCGATTTGACATGACACGAATAAGTATATGGGTCGGGTTGAAGAATTTAACCCACAAACCTGGTTGCATACATATAGATGTGAAAACAAAATACTAGAAGAAAAAAAAAAGAAATTAGTGGCTGCCTGGTGAGACAACCCTGATTGGCTGATTGATCCAACATTTAGTGTACATCCTTGTCATATTTTGTTGGCTAAATGTGTGTGTATATAATTAGATACACATTTCAAGTTAACATATGGAGCATACACAACATTGTGACTCAAAGAACCTGGTTATGGTGATAACTAAATGGCAGTGGTATGATACATACGATGGTGATCGGTATGTCATAGGGGCGGATCTAATGAGTAACCAGAGGTAGCCCGGGATACCCCTCAACTCTTTTGGCGAAGTGTATTTTTTTTTCTAATCTCCGTTTTACGTATGGGGATACTCTTGAGCAAATATTAGGTACCCCTAACTGTAGATGAAGATGAGATTAAACAAAAAATTCTAGTTGACTGAAGCAAAAATTTAAGGTCGAAGGAAACTTGTAGAGTTTAAAAGATGAAGAAGATGAAGTTATTATAATAGTATTATAATGTCTGGGAAGTGAAACAATAAAAAAAACAAGTATTGAAATGTCAAAGTCAATGGTCAAATATAATACTACAGTTAGCTGCAATGTTTTAAAAACCGGTAAATACCGGCCAGTTATACCGGTATTACAGTTTTCAGATGTAAATCCGGTACGAAACACCCCGGTAAATAAGTGAAACGGCATAAGGTTTGTACCGGCGGTAAAATCCGGTATACCGGTTTGAAACGTAATACTGGTACCGGCTCAGGGTTATTTTAGTTTGGGTTGCTCCTTTTTTTATATATGTTACTTATCTTATGTAATTTTTATATATATTATGATTATTCGTAACTAAAAGTTCTTATTTAATATTGTATGAAACGAAAATAGTTGATGTATTCAACACTCAAATGGCTTAAACATATCGTACACTTTCATTTAAAAGAGTTTGTTGGAAAATTGAATGTTTTTCGAGTATCTTTTGGATTATTTTTTATTATGGATTTACTTTTGGATCATCTTTTAATATGTAATCAGACATTTTTGGATTAACTTTTGAGTTGATGTTATAATTTATGAAATTATAGAGTTAGCTAGTCAACCCGGTTGAACCGCTCGGTACAACCTGGTTCAACCGGTTGAACAATTTTTTAGCCTAGTCCGGTTTGATTTAAAAACCGGTTTTTAAAACATTGGTTAGTTGTCCTTGTCACCACTAGAAATTTGCTAATTGCTATTGTATTAACCATTTACTTGAATTAATATTTAATCATTTACTATATCTAATTTGTTTCGTCACCACTAGAAATTTGCTAATTGCTATTGTATTAACCATTTACTTGAATTAATATTTAATCATTTACTATATCTAATTTGTTATTGTAAATGTTATTTGTTTGTCTTGTTTTCTTGAATATTTAATTTATCTTTTTATTAAGTATTATATTTACTTTATTAATAATTTTCAGTTTTTTTTTGTATTATATTTATCTTTTTTGTTGTTAGAAGATATTTTTATTAGAAACTAAATATTATTTATAAAACTTCTAAATAAGATTAATAGTTTTATAAAAACAATTTAATAACCTTCTCGTGTCTGTTTGGTACACCCATTAACAAAAAATCGCTAATTTTCGTCACAAAAATTTTAAAGGGCCAATTTTTACTAGTTGCATCGGGCTCTTTAAATCTCAAGGACGACCCTAGGAAATAAAAAATTGAGGATACCCCTCAATTTGTCTTCTAGTTCCGCCACTGGTATGTCACTTGGTTGGGAGATTGTGATGGTGATGGTGGGGGATGCGATTGTGCAAAACTAAACATATGATGAAAAGGGTAAAGTATTTTAAAATATATAAAATTGTTGTCTACTGATTTAGATAGGGGAAGGTTCAAATGAAAACCACTAGTTATTGTGAAAACTCGAAAACTAATTAAAAAAGCCAAAAAAAACATACCAATTTTTTTTTTTTTTTGCATATCAATTTTCGCCATTTTTTATATATAATTTTTTTTTTTAAAAATGTGTTGTTTTTTTGAAAAAAAAAGTTTTTTTATATAAAAAACCTGCGGTTTTTATAAAAAAAAATTTGGTGTGTTTTTTAGGATTTTTTTAGTTAGTTTTCGAGTTTTCACAATAAAAGTGGTTTTCATTTGAACCATCCCCAATTTACATATACATACACATATATATACATACACACATATATATATATATATATAGAGAGAGAGAGAGAGAGAGTTAGGTTAACGTACAAGAGCCCTTATCCAACATTACGTACGCGATCATCTCAGCCGTCAGATCTTCATCCCACATTGAAATCGCATGTTGGTTTTTTGTAACAATTTCGCATGTTGGTTTTTTAACATGCGAATTCATCAAAATTACCACATGCGAAATTGTTACAAAAAACCAACATGCGATTTCATCAAAATTATCACATGCGAAATTGTTACAAAAAAACATGCGATTTCATCCATGCTATTTTATAACATGCGATTTCACATTGCGTACGTAGCGTACGTTAAACCATTTTGTACAATACACTTTATATATATATATATATATATATATATATATATATTAATTAGTAATTTTAAAATTATAATAATATATAGTTTTTTAAAACTTTTATTATTTTATTATTATAATAATAGTTATTTTCTTTACTTTTTAACTTTAATCTTTTTTTTTCATATCAGGCGTTGGGATAAGCTTGGTGTCAATCGGTATCGAACCAGTATTGGGATCTAACCAGTATTGGTATCGAAAATACCGGAACGGTTCTGTTCGGTATCAGTACATGAAGATAAAATCCGGCACTAATACAGAAAACGTCAAAAGTTGGTGCCGAACTGATATTGGAAATCTTTTGGTTCGGGAAATTCAATCCTGCTACCCGGTACCATTTGCTCATCCCTGATCACGGTTACCGTACGAACAACGGTATCGTAAAACTTTTTTTTTTTTGTTGATTTTCTTCAACTTTTAATTTTTTCTTTTTCTAGTTTCAGGGGTAGGGATGAGCTCGGTGCCAACCAATACAGAATCGGTACTGATACCAAAAATACCGGTTACGGTACCGGTATATGAAGGTAAAAAACGGTAGTGAACCGGTACCAGGAATGCCAAAAGTTGGTACTGAATTGGTACTTAAGATCTTTCGATTCAGCGAATTTGGTACCGGTACCCAGAACAATTTGCTCATATCTGACCACGGGTTTCATACGAACAACATCATTACCATACAACTTTTTGGTTGATTTTCTTTCGGTTATCATTTAGTGTTTTTTCTACATTTTCTTTTTATTCTTGTCAGCAGTTCCGTTCGCAGCACGCTCGTAGTGATTTCAAAACACATGTAAACACAGACTAAATAACAAAAGAAATTTTCCGCAACGGGGCGAACTTCTTTAAACCTACTTTTCCTAAAACTATAAATAAAAAATATCATTCGTGGTTTTAAACTATATATATATATTTTTTTTGAAAGGTGAACTTCTTAATGGTGACCATTGTCACATCCGCAAATCGCGGACCCTCGCCAAGAACGTGGGCCCAGATAGCAAGGCCAGCGCTGGGTTAACCAGTCTTGGGTCGAAGGCTTTCCCCCGGAAACCGTACTGCCTCTACACGAGTTGCCTCGCTAGAGTAACAGTCGGATGAAAACCGGAGTGACGCTCAGGATCAAACCCTCCTCGGTAGGTTTTTCACCATCATTGTGCACGGGTGTCCTACCCCCTTTCGCCACAAGCGGGAGTCGAACCGGTGACCTCTAGGAGGATAAACCGGCCCCCAACCACTGGGCTATGAAGGAAGGACTGGTTTTAAACTATATATTATTTTTAGATGTTCTCAAAAAGTTACTGAAGAAACACCAAACTAATCTGGTGATTAGTTTGTGGTTTATGCCTCGACAAATAAGGTTAGTCTTTTTTGTCTCGTCCAAGCTGTGATGTGAAGATCATGCAAAACACTAAACACACCGTTAACCTCGTTACGAGAAGGGGAATAGGGGGTTCTCCTCATAACCACCCTCCAGCGTGAGAATAAGTTTATGCTTTGAGGATATAAGTGTGTGATTAAGAGTAAGAGAGCAAGGAAGCCGAATCCTTAAACCTGGAGGCGAAGCTCACTATTTATAGCCGGAGTGGTGTGGAAGAAGATGGGTTGATGGGTCTTGGGTTTGTAGTCGACAACAAGTAATATCCGTTTTGTCCCCTCTGCCACGATCATTGGTGCTTTTGGGCGAGAGTGAAACTGGCGCACGCTGAATGGATCCACGTGGCCTGACCGTTGTCCTTGTTGTGTTGTCTGTCATTAGCGGATAAGTGGAGATCGTGGAGCAGTTAACGACGCACGCTGATTGGTGTCACGTGTGCGTCCTTGTGTACCTTTTTGTCTCCTGTACGGATGTTAATCGTGGAGCATGATCGGATACAGCATGTTGAACGCTCATTGTTCCACTGCTCTGCCACCCGTACCTTTAGTACTTGTCCTAGGATTACCTGCGCTTCTGTCCTTCGCGCGACCATCGGGTATATCTCGACTCCCGTGTAGCCGGCGCAAGGTCCAGGGAGTGAGGGTTTTCATCCAAGGAGCCAAGTGTGGAATGTGGTCTTGTGTTTGCCTTGACCTCGCGCGGGGCCTAGGTTGCACCTGATTGGCCAGCGCGAGGTTGAGAAAGCTATCAAATTAGTCTGATAAGAGTATGGTCTTGCGCGCGACCTGATTAATTGGCGCTTGTTTTAGGACCATACCCCTTCAATTACATACAAAAATTATATTTTACAACAATATAAAATAGAAGTATTCACTGGTTTAGTTTTTTCAGTCAAAACTGAAATCCAACTGATCAAACTTAGGTAGTTCATAACCAAACTCGAATTCAGATCTTTTTCTGTGTCTACCCAAACAAATAACCATTAAGATTTGGCCAAAGCTATAATTGGATTGAACTAACAAAACTTAAATAATCATTATATGTTACACGGTTTAAACTGAATTTATATTTTTAAACCGAATTATTAAATTGATTACAGTTTCATACAGTTATAACTGGGCTCGCTTTAAAACCGAATACTCTAATGTAAAAATACATCTTTTGATACAAAAAAAATACATCTCATTAGATAATCATGTGACGATAGATTCATATTAAAAGCTAGACAATGTAAAAAAATATAATATGGTTAAATAATATACAAAACAAGTGAAATATTATTATTTAAAGAGTAAACTGCTATTTTGGTCCCTGAAGTTTGGGTAGTTTTGCCGTTTTAGTCTAAATCTCAAACCTTTTGCATCTGGGTCCCTGTGGTTTCATTTTTGTTGCCATTTTGGTCCAAAAGTGAAATTAGCTCAAATTCCTCAAGGGTAATTTGGTCACTACAAATATTATTTTAACAAATTATCAATTAAAATAATTAAATTAATTAATCCATTATTTTAACAAATAACCACCACAAGTGGCCTAGTGGTGGAGTGACTTGGGTTCTCCAATGGAGACCCAAGTTCAATTCCCATTAGTGCCACTTTGGTGGCCACCGACACCCGCTTTAAGCCGGACCGAGGACACTCGAGGTCTCGGGTTTGAAACATGTTTCTTACCCCTCTTTGATGGCTATGGGTATTTGCCGCCAGGGATCCTTGTCGGGTGGTGAACTGGGAAGGGAGATCCCTTCCGCGGTCAGAGGTACCGTGCAACTACCCTTAAGAAGCGCAGACCTAACATCTTCTCCAAACCCAATTCTATTTTCATCTCCATTTCAAAGAATCAATCAAAGAATTAACGGCGAATCAATCAAAGAATCACACGAAACCCACATCAAATTTCACCTTCAATCTTGACCCACAATCGATTAACGACGATATATGAGTAGAATATGCAGTGGATCAACAACGGCAGCCATGGCGAAAACCGTCGATAACGGTTGTTCTGTTACAGAGAGGGGTGGGATTAAAGATTGTGAAATGAAACGAAAAAAAGTGGGGCGGTTATGGGTTTCAAGCTTGATTTTAGGTTATGGTCGTTGATTTTGGGTTGTCGTTGTTGATTACGGGTTTTGGTTGTTATTTTTATGGTTGCCAGCGAGTTTTGTGATTCGATCTATGGTGGCGGAGGTGATGGTGGTGGGACGAGGTTGTGGTGGGATGATGTCACACCCCAACCGATGGCGGAAACATCGGGGTGCGAGCACTAAGCATTCAGATTGCTCTTGAGATTCCATAAAAACAAAAGTTTCATTATAGATTAATGAGTTAATTGCTCGGATGGTCCCTGTGGTTTCACGTTTTTTCACGTTTAGTCCCCATCTTTTGAAAATAGCAGGTATGCTCCCTATGGTTTGTCATTTTGTTACTCGGATAGTCCCTGGGTAGATATCAGTTAGTTTAGAAATAGCTGGTATGCTCCCTATGGTTTGTCATTTTGTTACTCGGATAGTCCCCAGAGTAAATGTCAGGGGACTATCCAAGTAACAAAATGACAAACCATAGGGAGCATACCTGCTATTTTCAAAAGGCGGGGACTAAACGTGAAAAAATGTTAAACCACAGGGACCATCCGGGCAATTAACTCTAGATTAATTAAGTTTCATGCAAAATTTGTCTAAACAACATCACCAACAAAGTATCAAATACAACCATAAATCATTGTTCAAAGTCTAGATTAAACTAGGTGGGTTTCTAAGCATCAGCCCTAGCTTGATTTCCATGATTCAGCATCCTATCAGCCTGCAACACGTATTAAAATAGAGTCAGCACAAAAATGTACCGACGAGTATACAAGTTTGAGTGTATAGCATAATAGATTCAAAAGACTCATATCCACATTGTAAATGATAACAAAATAGTTCCAGCCGTGCTAGTGTTCGCAGTCCAAGTGATAGCCCAAGTGTCCCGATGCTTTAGTGTTTTCCTAAGAATCAAGGAAAACTAGAATCCTCCTAACAATATCCCCGAGAATAATGGGGAGGTGCATCTCCTATTGCGCTGCTATTGTTAAGGCGGAACTACACACTCTGGATTAAACGTTCACATAGCACAAAGAATCAAGAATCACAAGTTTCACATTCACATAGGATAGAGTTTAGATTCCAAAAGTTTCAAGTATCATAGTTTAATAGAATACATGTTGCATCCCAAAGTTTAAAACAAAAAGGGATCGAGTATACTCACAGTGATTGCTTAATAGGTTAACTGTTATTGGATCAAAGGGAGCTCTTTAGAATTAGCCTGATTAGACTATAATAGATAAGTGTCGGACAAAACAACGAGATTACGCAAAGTATCAGATCAGTCACTGGATCGGATGGCAGTTCGATCGGATGGCTATCCGATCGGATTGCCATTCGATTGATGTGATTTTTGTGAGTGAGGGACGGATTGCCATCCGATCGGATGGTCATCCATTCAGATGGCCATTCGATCGAATGGTCATTCGATCCAAGTGTCAAGATTCCAAATAGTTACCAAGTGTTCAAGTTTCTAAAAAAGTTTCTAAGTGTTAAAAGATTCCAAGACACATTGTCACCTCGATCGGATGGCAGTTCGATCGGATGGCTATCCGATCGGATTGCCATTCGACGATCAAAGATTCAAGGTTTCTAAAATGTTTAAGGTTACGAGGCAAGTGTCACCTGATCGGATGGCGGTTCGATCGGATGGCTATCCGATCGGATTGCCACTCGATTGGATTGTCCTTGTCCCGTTCACAACCTTGTAAAGTTTCTAAGTTTCTGCTTCGACGGTGACGACACGGTACGTATTGAGACAATGGTAAACACACCAATGTACATCCGTTCTGATCGGATGGGAATCACCCCAGTCCATCCAGTCGTCTGTTCTTGGTGGTGCTTATGTCGAAATCCGTACTCCGGTCATCTTCTCCAGCGACAATCCATTTCCAAGCTGACTCAAGACTAATCATCAAGTCTTCAGTCCGTTCAGATCCGGATTCCACCATTTTAAGTGAAAAGTTAAGAATTGAAGAAGATAACATAAGTTTTAGTTAAAAAGTCCAGATTTAGTTAAGATTCAGAGTAAAACACATGAAATTCCTCAGATCTGAGCTAGATCCTTGGCAGGAATGGCATCACACCATAGTTTTTACAAACCATCATGATGACGTCACCCTCAAGAGCTCAAATTTTAGAGATTCCACGGTGAAAAGTGAGATTTCAAAGAAGAATCATGTAGAGAATAACGTGTAGATTAAAGATGTACAAGAATCTAGTGTAAAACGTACCGAAATTCGTCGAGAAATGGAAGAAAAGGGGAGTGTGTGCGTCTGGATCGAGTAAGGCTGTCACATCAGTGAGAATGATGCGACAGGCCTATTTATAGAGTCAGAGAGAGGGAGAGAGACGGTGTGCATGGATCGGATGGCAGGTCGGTCGAATGGCCATCCGATCGGTTGGTCATCCGATCGGATTGCCATTCGGTCAATCTCATCCTTTCCGTTTCACCATCTTTGATTCGTTTTGCGAGTTAGATTAAGCGTTGCGTTGCGTATTATTGGACAATAGAATCACATAACTAGATTATATCATTAACACCAAAGTTTCCAAGTTCCATAGTTTCCGCCAGTGACAAGACTCCAGTCCCTCGTTCAACAAAGTCTCAAGTTTTACGAGCCTCAAGAGTCCAGCACCAAAGTATCAAGAGTCGAGAATCTAGATTCCAAGTATCAAGAATCATAGCTTCCAAGTATCAAGTATCAAGAATCATAGTTTCCAAGTATCAAGTATCAAGAATCATAGTTTCCAAGTATTAAGTATCAAGAATCATAGGGTTAAGCATCAAGAATCAAGTTTCAAGTGTCAAGAATCTAGTATTAAGAATCAAATATCATAGCATAAGATTCCCCAAGTAACAAAGTATCAAGAACCACATAGTTTAGGGACTAAAAGTGACAAAAGTTAAAAGTCTAGGGACGCAAGCGTTACAGATGAGGTTGTGGTGGTGACGACAGGAGGTTGTGGTGGTGGCAGCAGGAGGTTGTGGTGGTAGAAGGCAGGAAGTCGTGGTGGTAGGAGGTAGTAATGGTGGTGGTAGGGCGAATCAATCAAATAATCACACGAAACCCACATATTTGTCACCATCTTAAACAAAATCTCATAAAGACACAAACTATATGCTTCAACAGCAAAAAAGAAAGATACCCAGATGAAGAAAACATGTAATCCAGTTAATATATAGAAGAAAACTCTATTGGTGTTTGGTGATGATGAGTGTAGACAAAATACTAAAACGTTAGAGAGAAGCAAGAACAAATGGAGATGAAAATAGAATTGGAGTTTGGAAGAGGAAAGTTGAACTGGAGATGAAAATATAATTGGGTTTGGAGAAGATGATGGTTTCTTTTAAAGGGATTAATTAATTTAATTATTTTAATTAATAATTTGTTAAAATAATACTCGTAATGACCAAATTTCTCCTAAGGAAAAGGACAAAAATTAGAATTTAATTTGAGGAATTTGAGCTAGTTTCACTTTTGAACCAAAATGGTAACAAAACACAGGGACCCAGATGCAAAAGGTCTGAGATTTGGACTAAAGTGACAAAATTGCCCAAACCTTAGTGCCAAAATGGCAGCAGTTTACTCTTATTTAAATACCAAACATTAGCTTGACACTGAAGCTTGTTAACGTACACCAAATCTTCGTCTTCTTCCCCAAACCAATTTTCCGTACAAAAGCCACCAGGGTTTGGGTTTCTCTCTGTTTTCGCTCCGATTTTCTTCAACAACCATATGATTTAGGTATCTTTCTTGCCGTTCTTCATAATCTATATTCATTCGATTACAGTTTTCTATATAATCGACGAGTTATTGCTGCAACTAAGAATGAGCTCAAAATCTCACATTAAACAGTGGTATCGTTTTCAAAATCGCCAACCGCATGCTTTATGATTATTTATTTCAATGATCAACAAACAATTACTAATAGATCCGTACGGCTCTAACTTATGAGGCGAAATTCGTTTTGCACACGCCAATTTTGTTTATAAATCACGTGGAGTGTTCATGTGATGATCACATAGTACTGATTAGACAAGCTATCTTTATTGTTTTGTTTGATATGATTTTTTTAGTCGATCCGATCGGTTGATGTTTACCTAATTGATCGTTAGCTGTTGACATATGGCGAGCATCACTCATTCAAGCACAATGTGCAAGCCCCTAATGCATAAACTTGACCCAAGACATACATTCAACCCGAATTCTTGCACGAGTTCCATCTAAAGCACATTCTTCAAATTAGTTTACTTCTAATTACATCATTATCATTTTTCCTTCAAATATGTCAAGTCATCTCCTAAAATCTCACATCCTGACTTCATTTAGACATTTCATCATACACTTGGTGTGCGTACCACTAACAAAGCATAGCGTACAAGTATTCTAAGCATCGTCTTACTATTTCATATCATGGATCACCAAATCAACTAAATTCACATAATCTTCACACTATATCAATTTCATATAACATTTACTCTACTACACACAATTCATACTTCAACATTACACCAAATTTCACCTTCATGATCATCATGTTTCATTATAGTTCTATATCAAGTGGGTTTTACTTCAAATCATTCAAATGAACAAAATTGAACATAATTCATCTTATATATGATGATTTTAACCAATATTCATGCCTAATTTCATAATAATTCGCGGATTACACATACACCCACTTCACAAGATCACTAAATCAAGAATTAAAACTTATCACATCTTTGTTAAGTTAAGACGATGGGAGATCTTCATCCATGCAATGTTTTTCATTTGATTTTGGCTTTGATTTGGCTGAATTTTCCTTCTTGTTCTTGAGAGGATTTCTCATCTTTCTCCCTCTCCATACATGACACACACACACACATTACACATACTAAAATTCTGCATTTTACATTAAATCTAAACTTCAACCTAAATCTCCAAACTCAACCGCTCATGTTTGTTATTTATTCATAATTGTCCCAAATTCATTCTTTATTTGTTTTGACTAAACTATTTAACTAGGTTAAATAGCCTAGTCATTTTGTTTTATGTTTTATCATATGGAATCGTATGGCGAATGTAAACATTCGAGTTTTGGGGGGTTACAATTCTCTTTAGGCTACTCGGTACGAGGACCGTCTAGCCCCGTCGCCAGCCCCCAAGACCATTTCCACAGCCCCGTCGTCGTCCTCTCCGTCGGCCTACAGACGTTCAAGCCGACCCTCCACCTCATCACTTTTAGTCGTTCAACGACTACTTTAAAAAATTTAAATTTCTGTGGTCTTGTACTATCGTCGTTCACCGGAAACCGCGTTCTTGATTCTTCCAGAGGACTCCTTTGATGATGCAATAATGACATAAGATCGGCGTTGTTGGATAAACTAGATGGCTGCCACGTAAGCATTGTGATGCAATGCTCATTTGTCTTTTAATAGATAGTAAAGATGCGCATGATTTCAAGGTATATATTTGATATCTATATACACTTAACGTAGCTTGTTAATGATTTTTTTTTCAATCACCATGATGTATGATTTCTATCCTACTAATCAGGGGTCCGAGTCCGCAACCATATAACATGAAACCGTGTGAATCCCCGGGAGAAAATAGTTAGTTTCTCATAAGTAGCGTGTTTAAAAAATTTCAATAACAAAACACATAAATTGTATAAAATTCTAGGTTAACCAAACTGAATTATGGAGACGGATAAATCGTATAAAGTTCAAGGTTAACCAAACTGAATTATGTAGACAAATAAATCGTACAAAATTCTAGGTTAATCAAACTAAATTGTTTGAACATTTGGAGTGGTAAACGTGACAAGGTTTACTAATGTTGGTTTGTAAACAATAATACTAAGGTTGTACGGTATCGATAAATGGTAACTATCAAGTATCATCATCATCATCTAATAATATTTATCTAGTGAGATCTATATATTGGTAAATGATTCAAGAACTTAAAAGTTTATTTGTTAAGTTTAAACTGTATACATCACAAAGTATATCAATTGTTCAAAGAGATTTTAACAAAAAATAATAGAACAATAATTTGAATCTTCATATATTTTTAGTAACCAAGAAATTAATAAAAAAATAATGTATATTATTATTTTTATAAATACTTATTATCATACCTTACAGGGTTGTTTATAAAAACAAGTAAGTAATACAAAGAAAACCAAAAAAGTTAGTTTCATTATCATTTATCAAGCATTATTTACCTTCTAGTTGTTAGGTAAATCATAGTAGAGGGTTTTTAGGCGTTTTTCCCCTAAAAAACGCCGCACAACGCCCATCAACCGCCCCCGGGGTGTTTAAAAAAAATTGCAAATGACGTCCTTTTTTCCACGCCCATGTTCAAATCTTTGGCCAATCACATGTTTTCTTCTTTTTGGTTGGCCAATACCCTTTTTTGATGTTTTTTTATTTAATTTTTTACATCCCTTTTAACATAATACCCCACAAGGGGGAGATTCATTTGAGAAGAATCTTCTTTAAAGAAGAAAAATAAATTAATCTAGACCCTATATTTTTTTGATCAATGGTTACTAATCAAGATATCATTTTGTCAACTTTTAATTAATGTTTTGATTAGTAAGGGTAGTATAGACAATTTGATGTAGAATAATAATACATATTTTAAAGAGTTACTCAAATATCATTAATGCCAACATAAATTCCTCCTTCATCACTATTAATGTGTTAGGTCTTACACCAATTTTATTAGGAGTGACAAAATTATTTAAAAGTGTTGTGTCCTACACATATTTTATTATGAGTCGCAAAATTATTTAAAATAGTTTGAGTCCTACACATTTTGTACCTTCCACCAAAACATTGTTTTAATGGTGTAGGAAATGTTGAATATGCAGGATCATGTGCGTGTAAATTATAAGATAGACTTATTAAATGATTAGAGTTCATTAATTTGAATAGTAAAAATAAATGATAACTCATTAAATGATTTATTCAAATTACCTTTGTATCCTTTATTCTTTTTAGTCTTAATTTGTAATTTGTTCTCATTTGAACTCTCCACTACCCCACAATGCCCACATCCACAATACACCCATTTTAGAACAAAAAAAACGTCCCATTACTAAGTGCACTGCCATATGACACAAAAAACCTAAAAATAGGGACATTATTTGTGTCTTTCACGATCTTAACATATTCACAACCCAAATTCTTAGCATATATCGGCTTTTAAATTAAATTCCATTTAATTTATGGAAACTAATTCAAATCCTTCAAAAAGAGATACGTAGCCTTGTGAAACAAGAAAAGTCTCTTACAACTTACAAGGATAATTCAGCCCAACTCAATACTCAAAGGACCAAAACAAACAATCCCAAAACCTCAAGGACCTTTAGCAGTTCATCCAAAAAGGCAAAAATCTCAAATACCTCAACTGCCGTTTCCTATTTCAACCCTAGTGTAAATCTATACTATCTATAATAAGAGATTATGAGATGATGTAAATCTACTTACTTGTCAACTTCTAAGCTATGCCACATGGACTTGCTGATGTCATAATTCCCTTTACAATATTTAGATATGTATAAATGTATAAATCTTTTTAAAATATATAATCAACCACTGATGATTCAAAATCAAAATTATGGCTCCAAATTCAAAATTCAAAATTATGGCTCTAGATATATAACCTATAATCTTCTTCAATCAATTACCCTCTCTATCAATTTCTCTCTCAACTCTCTCTCTCTAAAATTCACAGTCTTTTGAAACACAAATCATTCGGTTCACAGTGTTTTAAACGCAATACTCTTTCTTCTTTGGCAAGAATCTGGAATTATCTCAATTTCTTCTTCATATCGAAATCTTCTGCCCTAATTCTCTCTGCCGTCCTTCCGCCTTACGAAATCTTCATCACAAAGGTACAATTCCATCTCTTTGGTAACATTCAATCTTGGTTTTCTGGCCTTTTCTTTCGATTTCTTAGTTTTTATTTACTGGAACAATATTAGGGTTTTTAGAGTCATCAGGGCACAGGTAGTTGAATATTACACCGAATCTTGACCCTCATGTAGTGTTTATTCATCATCTTTACAAACATATATCATTAATAACCTAGGGGATAAAAACCATTTATGTTTGGCAGAGTATTATGAGCTAATTTCACTAGGTTAAAAAGCATTTATGTTTGGCAGAGTTTCAGGTTTATATAGATACTATGGTTGCTTATAAAGGTGAAGTTAGAATTGATGACAACCATTCAGAGTGTTTTGGTGGAAAACTTGGAGGGGGTCGGTGACGTTGTCGAGGTTGTCAGGAAATGCAAAGTGATAGCATTTCCAGACAACCCTCGACAATGTCACCGACCTCCTAATCTGAGCGTGACCCTCTGAAAATATAAATGTTTTGCAACTTCACCATGAATAGAGAAGAAAGAGAGAGTTGGGTTTCTAGCTCCAGTTGTGTTGCAGCCGGATCAACGGCCAATTCAGCAGCAGTAGTTGTTGATGCATGAATATGAAGATTGAATTTGTGAGGTTCAGTTAATAATCGACTGAATGAAATTATATTATTTATTGTGTTCACCATTGTTAAACCAAAAAGATTGAATTTGTGAGGTTCAGGAATATGAAGATTGAATTTGTGAGGTTCAGCAGCAGCAGTTGTTGATTCAGCAGCAGCAGCAGTAGTTGTTGATGTAGGTGAGTTTTGCAAAGGTTTGCGGCTTGAAATAAAATTATTTATTGTATTCACAATTGTTAAACCGATTGTGCTTTATGTTTATCATTTGAACTTGTGATAATTTGTGCCTAATAATCGACTAATTGAACGGATTTTGATTTTTAATTAAGTTTATTAATGTAAACCAAAAGTTTTAATTAAGGTATGTAGTCTCACATATTTTTTGTTCAAATTAATTTCATGGGATGATAACATCTTCATTTTTATTATTTTGTTTAGGGATTGAATTTTGTGTAGAGATGGATGGAAGAAGTGGGCACCTGTTTCATCGGACGAGTTTTGGTGTAATCGAATGGAATGGAATGGAATGTTGGATCCTTATGTTAATCTCAATGGAACTGTTAGCAGCGAAGAATGTTATTGGTGCTCATCTGAATGGAATGTTGGATCGTTATGCAATCATCACTTGTGGTTCAGAAAAGCGGTTTAGGTAATAGATAGTATAAATTAAGTTTGGTGTGAAACATGTATTTGGCAAAGGTCTGTTTTAGGTTTGAAACCTCTGTTTGTTGTTAACAGATGTTAGAATATAAAACAGATGTTTCAAACGACTGGTGGGTTAAACAGTGTTTTGTGTAGAAAATAGTGGTTCAAACCACTGTTGGGTTAAAACGGTGGTTGAAACCAGTGTTGGGTTAAAATGGTGGTTGAAACCACTGTTGGGGTTAAAACGGTGGTTTAAACCATTGTTTTGTTCAAACCAATGCTTGAAACTACTGTTCCGTTAAAACGGAGGTTTGAAACCATTGTTGGGTTAAAACAGTGGTTGAAACCACTGTTTGGATGTGTGTTGAAAGTGTTTGGATGTGTTGAAAGTGTGGAAGAGAAGGGTAATAAAGTGGTTTTGTGATTTGGTGGTTTCGTATCAATGTAGTTCTTTCCATTTACGTTTTTTTTCTATTTGTATGTAGTGAAATTGGCTGAATTTATGAAATGTTTTTTAGAGCTTTTTTGGAAGAACCGAGACGAGAGGGTTTTTGAACTAAAGTATATGGATACATCAACACATCTCCTGGAAAGTATAAAGACAGAATGAAATCATACCGGTGGATGGTTAAAAGGAGAAAAATTGCGGATCTCACCTTAGATAGCTGGAACAATTTTGTAAAAGTTGGATTTTGTATAGGCTTCTCTGTAGTTTGTTTGTTTTTTTGTTCTATTTGGGGTGTATTTGCTCTTATGTTATGGCTAATATAGCAGTTATCAGGTAGAAGCATTAGCTTAGGCAATTAAGGAGAACACTATAGTGTTCTTGGAGACGGGCTCAGGCAAGACGTTGTTCGCGATTATGCTTTTACGTCACTATGCTTATCTGTTGAAAAAACCCTTCCCGTGTATTGCTGTGTTCTCGGTAGTTGGTACCCACTGTTGTATTGGTCAAACAGGTATGTCGGTTGACTTAGTTGTTTCTTGAACATGTTTTCAACATGTGGTTAAAGCATACTAATGGAAGCTTTCTCTGTCTTATTAGCAAGCGGAGTATGTGGGAAAGCACCTTGCTTTGAAAGTGGAGTATTGGGGTGAAAAAGTTGTTGATTTTTGGAATGCTGCTGATTGGAAGAAACAACGAGATCAGAATCAGGTATGACAAGTCAACATTTGACTTTTTTGTTGACCGCATACAATCTCATCAGAATTTTGAGTAATGATCAAATACGTAAAGTACCCCTGAGGCGGAAAATTGCAGTCTTGAGTAATAAACTTTTATTGTGTTACTCTTTACCTTTGTTGTATCATGTAGTTTTTATTTTTTCAATTTAAACTGAATACACGTATATGTTATACATCATTTTTACAGCTATTGGTCATGACCCCTGACATTTTAAGGAATGCATTCAGACATAGATTCTTAACGTTGGATATTATCAAGGTGTTAATGTTTGATGAATTCCACAACGCAAAGAAAAATCATGCGTATGCTATCATCATGAAGGTATATTAATGATTGTAATTTTTAACGTTATTAATTTGTTTTAGTTGAGTTTAAAAATTAAAATAATATTTGTTCAAACCACTGCTTGAAACTGCTGTTCGGTTAAAACGGAGGTTTGAAACCATTGTTGGGTTAAAACAATGGTTGAAACCACAGTTTTGGATGTGTGTTGAAAGTGTTTGGGTGTGTTGTAAGTGGGGAAGTGAAGGGTAATAAAGTGGTTTTGTGATTTGGTGGTTTCATATCAATGTAGTTCTTTTCATTAATGTTTTTTTCTATTTGTATGTAGTGAAATTGACTGAATTTATGAAATGTTTTTAGAGCTTTGTTGGAAGAACCGAGACGAGAGGGTTTTTGAACTAAAGTATATGGATACATCAACACATCTCCTGGCAAGTATAAAGGCAGAATGAAATCATACTGGTGGATGGTTAAAAGGAGAAAATGTATTTTGTTAAGTTCTGCTAAAGACCATAGCCCTGCTTGGAATGAAGCAGTGGAATGTAAAAACTGCTGATATATAAAGATTGACAATTTGTGTCTAAAATGTATTTTGTTAAGGATGACATTCTTGCAGATATTTCATAAATCACCATCAACAGATGTTGGACATGATATTTTGTGGTTACGCAAGACAAAATCATTCATTTCTTCAAAACAGCAGATGATCAAAACATTTGTCAAAAGCTTATTCACTGTTGCACTAACAGTTGCTGATTTAATAGTCTTTCAAATCATTATCATTTCCTTACCCCTAACTACTTTTGTGCTCAAACATCTGTTTTCTAAATACTGTCCACTGCTATTCATCATAAGCAGCTGTTTGCATTAGACTTTCCCCTTGAAAGTGGTTATAACATCTGATGCCCTCATCCACTGTTTGTATACTACAATTGTTGTCCATTAAGTACTGCTTGTGTACAACAAATGCTGAAGACAAAGTGCTGCTATTTAATCTACTGCCGTCAGTCAAATGCTGCTAAAGACCAAAGACCTGCTATATTTCTATTTGTATGTAGTGAAATTGGCTGAATTTATGAAATGTTTTTTAGAGCTTTTTTGGAAGAACCGAGACGAGAGGGTTTTTTAACTAAAGTATATGGATACATCAACACATCTCCTGGAAAGTATAAAGAATGACAATTTGTGTCTAAAATGTATTTTGTTAAGGATGGCATTCTTGCAGATATTTCATAAATCACCATCAACAGATGTTGGACATGATATTTTGTGGTTACGCAAGACAAAATCATTCCTTTCTTCAGAACAGCAGATGATCAAAACATTTGTCAAAAGCTTATTCACTGTTGCACTAACAGTTGCTGATTTAATAGTCTTTCAAATCATTATCATTTCCTTACCCCTAACTACTTTTGTGCTCAAACATCTGTTTTCTAAATACTGTCCACTGCTATTCATCATAAGCAGCTGTTTGCATTAGACTTTCCCCTAGAAAGTGGTTATAACATCTGATGCCCTCATCCACTGTTTGTATACTACAACTGTTGTCCATTAAGTACTGCTTGTGTACAACAAATGCTGAAGACAAAGTGCTGCTATTTAATCTACTGCCCTCAGTCAAATGCTGCTAAACACCAAAGACCTGCTTGGAATGAAGCAGTGGAATGTAAAAACTGCTGACATATTATACTTGACAATTTGCCTCTAAAATGTATTTTGTTAAGGATGGCATTCTTGAAGATGTTTCATAAATCACCATTAACAGGTATTGTAATTTACATTTTAATTAATTATTTCCGGTGACATTTTTATTATATCATTGACTTATAGTTATTCTTTTCGATAAAACGGTCTTATGGCATTTTATGATACATTGTTTAGGTAGGTATAATCCATACTACAATATTATATTTACAGAGTTGATTCTTGAATTTGTTTTGTTTTGTTTTGTTTTGTGATTGTTTGTTGGTACGTGGTTTATTTTTAGGGTGATCAGTGTTTTATAATCGGACCGTGCGGTTCATTCATCAGGTATTATTTCCTTTTCATTTTCACTACACTGATTTAGTGTTACCTGCTGTTTAACAATCCAGAAAAATATGTTTCATATCATACCTGCTTTAGAGTTTTATTTGTATCCTTTAAAACAAAACCAAAAAAAAATTTGTTTCCGAGTGAAGAACCTATAACACATCAAAAATTCAGTATTTAAAACCAAACCCAAAAAAATTGGTCAGCTCAAAACCATACCTAAAATTATAATGAAACAGAAGCAAAAATAAAGTGTCATAAAAAAATTAAATCGTTTATTGTATAAATATTAAAAAACTTACAATTACATAAAAAAAAAGTAATCAGACACTTAAAGTCTAATAGCAAGAATGAAGAAATTTTAACTTCAACTCCATGGAGCACTGCACTTCTCGATGTATGTCATTGATCTTTCTCATGAAGTCCAGGTCTCTGTCTCCACATTCTATATTGTTCGCAACACACAGGTCACGAACGGAAGTAGTCGGCATCGCCCTCAGGTCTCTTGAAACTTGGTCTCTTGTCAGCAGACCAAGTTGCAGTCCGTCAAAACATCTCTTCAACTCTTGAAGAGTACTCCTATCAGCAAAAACTTGCTCTTCGATTTCTTTAATAAAGTGTTGCTTGAAATCCTCAGATTGTGCAGCAGTTTGTGACTCCATTTTAATGTATTTATAACAGCTAAGGCAAAACAATAAGAGTTGCTCTTCTATTTAACTGAATGAATCTGGTTATGATGAAACAATGTTTGAATTTGCAATGATATTATATAGGATATCTATCAGCCCAAAGGTCAGGTTTAAATGCAACCATTAAATAAAAATTTATATTTAAAAACCTGATACATGTAATGATTTAATAATGAAAAACGTGTATATACCCAACATGTCTCTTCATTTACCTTATCAAACATTTTAATGTAAAACCTTTGAAAAATGTTCTTTATTAGCAGACGTCTCTTCATTTATCCTATCAAATATTTCAAACACTATAAAGGATCATGATTGCTCTACTTGAAAACATCAAGCCTTCATTTTTAAAAAACCCTTCATTCTAAAACAAAACGTCCAAACCCACCCACACTCTTTCTAAATGGCAAGCAAAACCTTCTACCACTGGTCGGATAATTCCGATCTTAAAATTGAATATTCAAGATGGTCACTCCATGAACCGAGAAAAGCTGAAGAAGTCAACAAAAAAGTTGCGTTGGTAAGTGATAAATATTATAAGCAGACGTGGAGTAGCATTGCACTGCTGGATGAAGTTGTCTCTTCTCCTCCATCGGAGTTTAAAGAAAAAGCCGAAGAGTTTTTGGCACATCTGTTGAAACAAGATCAGAAGACCTGTGATATGCTAGCAGATCTGCAAATTAAAACAAAAAATGAAATTGCATGGAGGAAGGCGAGAGAAATAGATATCCTAGGAAGTGTTAATTGTAATGTTTAGTTTTTAATATTTTTCAAACTCAGAATTTTGTAATACTATTTAATATCGAATGAAGAAGTGTTTATTGCTAGCAGAATTTTGTAGAAGTTGGACTTTGTATAGGCTTCTGTGTAATTTGTTTGTGTTTTTTGTTCTATTTGGGGTGTATTTGCCCTTGAAGAGGTACCACCATCTTATTTTTCAATAGCATAATATTATTATTAAACATTGAAATAGACTTTCCCCTTCAAAGTCGTTATTTGTTTGGGCCAAATAACGGTGACCACATCAGTGGATTCATCATAAGCAGCTGTTTGCATTACACCTTCCCCTTGAAAGTGGTTATAACATCTGATGGCCTTCATCCATTGTTTGTATACTACAACTGCTGTCCATTAAGTACTGCTTGTGTACAACAACTGCCCCAGACAAAGTGCTGCTATTTAATCTACTGTCCTAAAATAAGTGCTGTTAAAGACCAAAGCCCTGCTTGGAATGAAGCAGTGGAATGTAAAAACTGGTGGCATATAAAGATTGACAATTTGTGTCTAAAATGTATTTTGTTAAGGATGGCATTCTTGCAGGTATTTCATAAATCACGATCAACAGATGTTGGAAATGATATTGAGTTTACGCAAGACAAAATAATTCAACAAAATCATTCAACATAATCTTATTAAACAGTTGCTGATTTAATAGTCTTTCAAATCATTATCATTTCCTTACCCCTAACTACTGTTGTAAACATCTGTTTTCTAAATACTGTCCATTCCTATTCATCATAAACAGCTGTTTGCATTAGACTTTCCCCTTGAAAATGGTTATAACATCTGATGGCCCTCATCCACTGTTTGTATACTACAACTGCTGTCCATTAAGTGCTGCTTGTGTACAACAATTTTGAAGAAACCACTGAGTGTCAAACATTTCATAAATTGACATGCAACAATGGAAGGAAGAAGCAGTAGTTTAGTTTGTCATTTATATTGTATAGAATCAGTGGTTAAGGTTAGCAGTGTTTGGGTTAACACTGTTTGAAACTACTGTTGATTTAAGGACAGTTTTTAAAACCAATGTTTTAAGCCAAAAGTGTTTTCGAAACAGTGTTTTAACAACACTAAGTATAATTCACCAATCTATCATTGTTTGTATCTTCAATGATCACACAACTTGAATCGACAAATCATAACATTGAGAGCAGTCCATTAACAAATATTACAAACTGTATGATGTATAAACTTTTCTTATAACTATTAATCATTCATTGAATGTTGATTTATTTATTGTAATTGATGAAAGGAGGATATCTTCCGGAAGAGTTGCTGATTACAGGAAAAGTTGATCCAGTTGGTTCTCTCATATCATTCACATAACCTGATATTTAAGGAGAGTTGTGAAAATGAAAGTTGTATTGGCATTGTTAATATTTTTTATAACAAATTATAACAAATTATTAAAGCCTAAATTGTATATTAAAGGTAAACTTTTAATACATACAATACAGAGACAAAACGTTATACCAACTTCGTAGAGTTGACGGAACTTGCAGATTCGATAACAAAAGACTGTAACATACAATACAGGTGAAGTTAGAATTGATGACAACGTTATTGGATTCACCCAATATAGTGTTTCAATATGCTAAGCGTAATGGTGATTAACTTTTTGGTTGAATCTTATAGGCGTATAGCGGAAAATCCTGGAGAGGCGGAGGCTTGCAAGCGATGTAACTGTAAGAAATCCAAGTTTTTGCACATACAATACAGAGACAAAACGTCATACCACCACAAGCAATTGTGGATCGTTACTGACGGGTGCACTTCGGAATGTAGCAGATATGAATGAATATAACCTCAGTGTAGGTAATTACATATCTGCCACTGGGGTTATATTCATTCATATGAATGAATATAACCCAAGTGGTAGATATGTAATTAGCGAGCTCTGGAATTTCAAGGAAAATCGAAGAGCTCCACTGGTGTTGTATTCATTCATATCAATCACTTCCTTATGTGCACCGCATCTTCTAGGAGGTTGTCAAGTGTTCTCGCCTTCGTAGTTGGTGTTTTGCTTATCTTTACTTCCGCAGCCATTCTGTACATCGAATCAAACCAAAACCAAATAACTGTTATCATCGAATCAAACCAAAACCAAATAACTGTTATCATCGAATCAAACCAAAACCAAATAACTGTTATCATCAAAAAACCAAAAATAAAAAATGAGGAACACATTCAAATCACACATTCAAATCATTGAATGAAATCCAAAACACATTCAAAACCTCTGTTTTGATAGCCTAAACCCTAAACCCACAAGAATCAAAACAGGAACACATTCAAAACCTCTGTTTTGATACCCTAAATCCTAAACCCACAACAATTAAAACAGGAACACATTCAAAACCTCTGTTTTGATACCCTAAACCCTAAACCCACAACAATCATCGAATGGAACACAAAATCATCGTCGGATGGAACCCAAAATCATGAACAAAATCAACCCTCTGTTTTTTCAAAATCAAACCAAAACCATCGAACGGAACCCAAAATCATCGAACGGAACACAAAATCAAACCCAAAATCAACCCTCTGTTTTTTTCAAAACCAACCTAAAATCATCGAATGGAACCTAAAATCAAACCCAAAATCAACCCTCTGTTTTTTTCAAAACCAACCCAAACTCATCGAATGGAACCCAAAATCAACCCAAAATCATCGAATGGAACCCAAAATCAAACCCAGAATCAACCCTCTGTTTTTTCACAATATAAACACATTCAAATCATCGAATGGAACCAAAAATCAAACCTCTGATTTCAAGATGAAGATGGATGAAGATGATGAAGCTGGATGAAGATCTGTATTGACTGTTGAGAGTTGAGAGAGATATTTGGAGATTTTTAGAGAAGTGTGATGATGATAATGATCGGTGATGATATTAGTCATTTCATACAACTTATAACAGTCAAGTTGCATTTTTGGTGAAGTGTGATGATGACAAGGAGATTAAATTAAAAATTAATTATCCATAAGAAGTTAAACTAAATAATATTTAGTAGGAGGATTATATATAAATTAATTAGAAAAGATTAAACTAAAATAATACTTATCTATAAAACATGGTCTAATATAGTATAAATATAACTAAAGACCAAAATTTAAATGATATATTATAATCTGATGTAAATCTGTCTATGTTACAGTCAAGTTGCATTTTTTGATAGAAGGGTTTTAACGGGCCTACAAAATCTAATCCATTAGTAAGCTTAATTGGATCAGATATAAGGGGCTTTATTGAACTGTTTAATAACATTTGGTTATTTGAATTAGGTCAGGCTTTAATTATTAGACAATATAAAATTAGGTCATGCTTTCAGTTTAGACAAGCAATTTTGAGTTAGTTAGCTAATTTCTATATCAAACATGAACTAAATTCAAACAATTTAAATGATGTATTATAATTTATTTCGATGGTTATTAAAACTACCCATGTGGTCACACATACTGTCTTCAACATTACTTTATAAAGATATAGAACTAAAGACCAAAATTTAAATGATATATTATAATCTGTTTTTTAGTATTTGATTTTGATCATTACTAAACCTACCCGTGTGGTTACACGGGTAGTACACCGAGTTAAATTTATACCAAACATTAGCTTGACACTGAAGCTTGTTAACGTACACCCAATCTTCGTCTTCTTCCCCGAACCCATTTTCCGTACAAAAGCCACCAGGGTTTCTGGGGTTCTCTCTGTTTTCGCTCCGATTCTCATCAACAACCCTATGATTTAGGTATCTTTCTTACCGTTCTTCATAATCTATATTAGGGCATGTTTGGATAAGCTTTTCAAAACAACTTATTAGCTTATTGGCTTATCAAAAAGCCAATAAGTTGTTTTTATGTTTGGATAGACTAAAAGTCCTTTTGGAAATAGCTTTTTGCAAAGAAGGAAAATGAGATTTTGAAAAGCCAAGAAAATGTGACTTTTTGATCCAACTTATGACTTTTCAATAATCAAATTACCAATATATCCCTTCTTTACCCCTTTATATCTAAAAGAATGCCCATTTTAGTCATTTTACATCAATAAGCTAATCCAAACACTTTTTTAAAAAACTCCTTTTCAAAAAGTCCTTTTCCCAAAAGTCTTTTTCCCAAAAGTCCTTTTTACCTCTAATAAGCTTAGCCAAACATGCCCTTAATTCGAGTACATATTTTCTGTACAATCGACGAATTATTGCTGCAACTGAGAATGAACTCAAAATCTCACATTAAACAGTGATGTCGTTTTCAAAATCGCCAACCGCATGCTTTATGATTATTTATTTCAATGATCAACAAACGATTACAAATAGATCCGTACGGCTCTAACTTATGAGTCGAAATTCGTTTTGCACAGGCCAATTTTGGTTATAAATCACGTGGAGTGTTCATGTGATGATCGCACAGTACTGATTAGGCAAGCTATCTTTGTTGTTTTGTTTGATATGATTTTTGAGTCGATCCGATCGGTTGATGTTTACGGTTTACTTAATTGATGGTTAGCGGTTGACATATTAGTTTTGATAGATGATTTTATTGTGAGTTTTTGAGATTCTAATTGTACGGTTTTTGTTCTTTCTGTTTATTTTTGAGGACAAGGGCAAAAATACTAAAATAGGAACTTTTGATGTGGCTTTTAATCATTAAAAGTGCTAGAATAGCGTAATTAAATGTTTTGTGTGTTCTTTTAGAGGTATTTAATTTAAGGTAGGTTAATCAGTTAATGTAGTTTTCATAGGTTTATATTTTCTTGAACCTGAGCTTAAACCAGAAAAAAGAAGATTACACAAAAAATTGTTTTTCAGTTTAGTTACCTTTTAGTTGATACATATACTTATCCAAAATCCAGTTGACCCAATTTGCAATGAGTTTGATCTGTTTTTTTTTTTTATTTTTTTTTTTAACTTCATAAAAAATTGGTTATTTTTTTATGAAAATAAGAAGGCATCCTACCGTACTAGACTCGTCGCTTCTCCGCCTCGTAAATTTTACATTAGAGTGGAATTGCTTAAATCTTCTAGGTGGTAGCTGCTGTTATAGAATAATGATATGATTGTGAATTTGTGATTGTTGTTCTTTTTCAGTTTTGACTGTACTACTTTGTTACTGTGGATGTGCTGATCGTTTATTGTGAATTTATGATTTTGAAAGTAGGAAATACTGTTTTGTGCATACGATTTTGTTAATTTCATTGTGCTATTGTTAGTTGCAAATTGTAAATTTGGAATCTTGTTATTATAAAAGTCAGTAAGGTACTGTTATTGTTTTTATATTAATCAAAATTTGTCAGTGGTTTGTTCCAGTAGTGTAGTATCTATAAATTTGTTGCTCAATGGATGTTTCTTGCTGCTGCTTACTGTCTGCTCTTTTGTGAATTAAATAGAGTAAATTGTCAAAATCGTCCCTGAGGTTTGTGCGTGTTTGCCAGTTTCATCCAAAACAACTTTTTTGTACAATATTGCCCTTCACTTTTGGGATTTTTTTGCCATTTTCATCCAAACGTCTAATTTGTTTTATATTTTCTGTCAAATATTTGGATAAAAATTGGCAAAAAATCCCAAATCTCAGGGACAATTTTGGCAAAAAAGTTAGACGTTTGGATGAAAACGGCAGAAAATCACAAAAGTGAGAGGCAATATGGTACAAAAAAGTTGTTTAGGATGAAACTGGCAAACACACCCAAACCTCAGGGACGATTTTGGCAATTTACTCAATTAAATATTTAGCTGTCATTTACTATGTATCTTGCTCAATGTCCTGTCATCAACATACTTTCGTGAGAATCATATATTATCCTGAAGTTAACTTACTTTCACGTTCTTGTGGTTAAGTTCATCATAAAATAACTATAGCGCACTGTTTAAGGCAAAGTTCATACCTGTAGGTGTAGTGTATAGATTTGACTGAAATTTTATGGATTGTTCCTCACATTCTCACAGAAATGCATTTTGGTTTAAATCTAGTTAAATGTTATGTTGTCATAAAGAGAAGTCTGGACACTTCATGGTGAAATTATGTATAAATCAACAAAACATATCTAATTAGGAGTCTCAATACTTTCAGGTACTGGTCCAAGTTCTCGTTCGTATACATATCAGAAAATAGAAATGATGTCTGACAAGATCTTTTTAGAACAACCGACGGTTCCAAGTTCTGGTGAGTCGAGATACATGACACATCTCTGGGTTTCTGGATATGTAGAGCCACCAGAGGAACTCCATCAATCTGATCCATCTCAGTCGTTAGCCTTCGGTATGTCTTTCTTCTTATTTTCATTTCTAGCTTGGCTTTATATGAAAAGAAACCTGTCAGAATTCCAACATGCAAATAAAAAACTCTTTCTGTAATTCTGTTGCATTTTCTAGTTAAATGCACACCACAAGCTTACCATTTGTTGTTTTGTTTTATTTCCCCAAACTAGTTTGGGATAACAAGGCTTGTTGTAGTACTAACTACTAAACCGCTTTTGTGCGCTTCTGATGTGGCTTGTCAAAACTACAGGTTCTTTGTATCATCAGGAAATAACGTATAAGATAAGAGCTGCACTAAAGATCTTAACGTTCCGTGAGCAACATGTTCTTGTTCAGTTTTGGTCGCCTCATGACGTTGGCAAACACCAAATGCTTACAACCAAAGATCAACCATTTGGTCTTGGTGTGGCCAGTGAAAAATTGTGTTCTTATAGGAAGGACTCTGAACGCAAAGCTTTTCTTGTGGACAAGGATCACGAAGAAGACGATGTTAGTCCTCCTGCACGAGTATTCAGGCGAGGATTGCCAGAGTGGACTTCTGATTTAACCAAGTACGAGACGGAAGATTTTCCACAACAAGACTGCGCGATCCGTTGCAAGCTTCATGGGTATCTGGCTTTACCAGTGTTTGATCCTACTACAGGGTTATGTGTCGGTGTGCTTGAGCTTTTGACAATTTCCAAGTTGAAGGATGTTGCTTATGAAGTTGAACATATTCACCGGGTGCTTAAGGTTTCTATCTTACCTCTCAAACTTAAACTTCTGCGTATGTTGTTATGGTTTTTGGTGTTTTCTGTTTACTTTTGTGGTTGAGCATGAAACAACTGTAGATTCATTTCAGTCTCTTGTCGTTTGGCAGATTCACTGCATTATTTTCTTAAACAGTCTCCAACAAATTTGCATGGTTTATCTGTTGGTTTGGTCAGTGTTTACTCCAGTTTCCTTTTTCTTTAGCGGTACCAGGGTTTCCAGGTCTTATTGTCAAAGGTACAAAAAGTGTTCTAATTAGGTGCTCTCTAAAAGAGGGAAGACAATATGCACTGCTTACTTTAAGAATATCCTACGTTTGAATGAGTTATCAGATTAGTATTACCTTATTATAATGATAATTTTTTTGTTTTTTTTTTATGGTTTATGCTCCCTTACATTAGTGCTCATTTAACAAATGGTATCATGTTTCAGACGGTGAATCTAGCAAGCCCACAAGTTTTTGAAGTATTTGATGTCCCTGCTTCAAATGTGAGTTGTCGGGCCTGTTTATATTGTCAATGTCTTGTTTACATTTTCTTTTGCTTTGGAATTCTCATGCAGAACATGTCTGTGATATACAGGTTTCAAATGAGCGTAGCAACAATGAGTCGGATAAAATCTATGATATTTTGAAACGTGTTTGTGACACCCATAGGCTACCTCTTGCGCAGACATGGACCTTGTCCCCATTCACTAGTTATTTTGCCCATGAAAATGGTATTGAGAAGGGTTGTTGTAGTTTCGACACTAGATGCGTCGGGAAAGTTTGCATGTCAACTGCTCTACCTCGTTATGTCCGAGACATGAACACGTGGACATTCATTGAAGCAAGTAAGAAGTGCCACCTGGAAAAGTCTCGGGGAGTTGCTGGTAGGGCATTGTCGTCCCGTGGTTCTTGTTTTTGCGGAGATGTAACCAAACTCGACGTAGAAGAGTATCCTTTGGTCCACTATGCGCACATTAGCAGGTTAACCGGCTGCTTTGCAATCTTCTTGCGTAGTATTGAAGGAAAAAACGATTTTGTGCTGGAGTTTTTCCTACCATCGGACATCAACGACAGCAGACATGTACCGGACTTGGTCCAAACGTTGAAGCAGAGCATCGAGGCTGCCTCCGGTTTTGAATTGGGTGACGGGTCATCCATGGAAATTGTTGGTTCACCTACGGATTCGTCTTTAAACGAAATGGTCTCATCAGATTTAGAGTCGGTTGTGGCAGATGCAGATGTCGCAGACCAATGGTCGTCAACAAAAGAAGACAGAAAGCGTAAAAGATATTCAGATACAGAACAAGAACAATCTACTAGCATGGTGATGGTGAACGTAACTTTTAACAAGTCTAAGAAGCAGTTTGCTTTTCCTCTTTTTCGCGGACTGTCAAAATTGAAAAGGAAAGTTGCAAAAAGGTTCAAGCTAGAGAGTCAGAGGCTTAAACTAGAATACATTGATGAAGAGAATGACAAGATACTCATTTGTCGTAACGATGACTTGAAGTCTGCTCTGGATGCTTCGGGTAGTAACTGCAGTATGAATTTAATTTGTTCAGAGATTATTTATTAGTTGGGTCATTGATCACATGACCCTAATTTGCTGAATGTACATAGCCTATTTGAAATTTTGTCAAGAACTGATGACCTTGTTATTAGTTTTGTGTAAATTCTGTATTATCTTTAGGGTGTAAGGAGTGATTAAACACTTGAGAGTGGCAAACTAAAAAAATCAACCAATCAGAGTGCGTCACGTCAATCAGTGAAAAGTGTTGGCAATGGTTTAGACATTTGGTGAAGTGGTTAACTTTTTAAATAAAAACAAAGGAAAAATGTGTGATTGGTTGAGATGCTCGCTCGACGTCTTTACGTGCAGCCATTTGGACCCTGTTAAACTTTAATCTCTTTGGATCTATGGTACCGTGTCTTGTGAACGATTTTACGAAAACCCCCCACTCTGGGTAAATCCCATCAACTAGGTAGTACCCATACACGTACTCAACCCCGTTTACAAAGAAAGTTCCTTTGGGTCCTATACCATTTACCCGATCATTGAAAAGAGGCGAATGGTTTATGATGGTAATATCATTATGTGAACCTGACATACTGAAGAACGCATGCCATATCCAAAGATCTTGGGACGCAACCGCTTCAAGCATGATGGCTGGCATCCCGTGAAATCCACTCGTGTGAGCGCCTTGCCATGCGGTAGGACAAAGTTCCCAAGGCTATTTCATACAATCTAAACTACCTAGCATCCCGGGTAGCCCATGATAATCTGCGTGATGTTCCAATATTTGTTGCATGTCACTGAACGAGGGCTTTCTCAAATATCTTTTCCTATAAAGTTCTAAAATACACGAACAAAAGTTGTGAAGACTTTCTCTAGCTACACGTGCAGACATTTTTAAATAGTCATCCATAATGTCCGAACTATTGTCGTACGCTAACTGCCTAAGTGCGGCCGTTACATTTTGCCACGTACTAAATCCTAATTGCCCGGTTACATCCGGTTTTTGTTGGAAATAAACATACTTCTCCTCAAGATCTCTAGATATCCTTAAAAATAAGTTTCTACTCATACGAAAACGACGCCTAAACATTTTTTCATCATACTTAGGTTCCGCTGAGAAGTAATCGCTTACCAACAAATTGTTAGCGGTGTGCCGTTCACGAGCGATGTACCTCCTCCGTCTAGGTGGCGGAGTCTCTTACTCATCGTCTTCCACGATAGCTTTCACCATCGTCGCGATCGTTTGTAGAAATATTTCCGCACCATCGTCAGATGATGATGACGATTCACTTGAACTTGAAGAACTCATGGCAAGATTGTGTTTTATGTGTTTGATATTGTGTGAGAAGAATGTTAAATATGATAAGGTATTTATAAATGAAATTTTTTTTTAAATGCCCAACGGCTAGTTTGGTTTGGGCATTGAGAGCACGCCATGTCACCTTGCTAGACCTGCCCCACGCCCGGCTTTAAACTCCCGCCCCTTGGGCCACGCCCCAACCCAAGTCCACCCGGGGTGATGGCTTGAGCGTTTCCAGCCAACCCACGCCCCAACCCAAGCCCCCATACCCCACAGTCTAAATCAATAATCTATTCCAAGACGTTGCTTTCTGCCTTTCTGGCCTCAAAACTTATTCTTTGAAAGTAGTTTGGAGCACAACATTTTCCTAAAGCTATAAATAAAAAATATCATTCGTGGTTTTAAAATATATATTACTTTTAGATGTTCTCAAAAAGTTGCATACAAAAATTATATTTTACAACAATATAAAATAGAAGTATTCACTGGTTTAGTTTTTTCAGTCAAAACTGAAATCCACTGATCAAACTTAGGTAGTTCGTAACCAAACTTGAATTCAGATCTTTTTCGGTGTCTACTGAAACAAGTAACCATTAAGTTTTGGCCAAAACTATAATTGGATTGAACTGAATGACAAAACTGAAATAATCATTATATGTTACACGGTTTAAACTGAATTTATATTTTTAAACCGAATATTAAAATCGATTACGGTTTCAGACAGTTATAATTAGGCTCGCTTTAAAACCGAATACTCTAATGTAAAAATACATCTTTTGATACAAAAAATACATCTCATTAGATAATCATGTAACTAGGGATGAGCAAAGGGTATAAAATACCGTCCCGATCCCATCCCGATCCCGAAATCCCGATCCCGATCCGTTTTCGGTACTGGAAACGGTATCCACTTTTGTGATTTTTCGGTATCGGTACGGTACCGGTAAAATACCGACTTTTACCCTTAAAATACCGATACCGTACCGATACCGTCCCGAACCGACGTATTCCGGTACCGGTATCGGTACCAAGTTTACACAAAATTCGGGATCGGTATGAAGATGGATTGAGAAGGTTAGAAGGAAGAGAGAGTGTAGAGGCGTAGAAAGAGAGAGATTTACTAGATTTTTTATCCTTCCTTGTTAAATTGATTAGTAAAATTACTAAACTGTCCTCATGTGCAAGACGCATATCAACTTAACTGAAAATTTTTGACAAGGTTAGGACCGAAGGACGTAAAGTGTAACAAGTTTTACAAATAAATGATTGTGACTGTAATTAATAAAAAAGATCATCCATTGCAATCTAATACAAACATAAAAAACGAAAAGTGTAATTTACCCAAATTATAATTATTATTTTAATGAATTAGCAACCAAATTCTAAGTTTAACCTTAATTAACAAATAAGATTTAGTATATATACGAGGCGTAGTAATGTACAACATGGATAACCTTTTGATTCATCATCTTTTTTTTTTTTTTGACCGGCAAACCTTACACAGTTACACTACCCCTACACCACCTAAATTACACCATATCCCATTTTTGGGATCGAACCTACACCAAGAGGGTCCCTTTGAGCACCTCTACCACTAGGCTATGGCCTAAGTGGCTTTTGATTCATCATCTACGTCCCACTTTTGAGTTAAACCAAATACATTTATTTCATAAATATAAAAACATTTAAATCCTCAAATCCAAAGTGATTTAGTCTCAGGTGGCACAACAAATTGGTAGTGGACACGCGATGGACTTGCTCTAGATACGTGGAAGTTCCTCGACCATTCCACTGCCCACGTGGGATTTGTATGCACCGAACCCAATTTCATGCATTCAGTGTTTCACTTTACCACCCTCTACGTTCATTTTTGTATACTTGTCTCCCTAGTTTTTATACATATAAAAAACCACATCATGTTAGTTTTACTGTTAAAAAACTGTTTACTTTCAATAAGTAGCATTTCTCAAATGAGATCGTGTTGGATCTGAGTTTGGTTTTGATTGTATTTTTCGTTTGAATTTAAAATGAAGATGGATGAGTTGTGCAGCGGAATTAAGATGGAAACAAACTTTGCATACAATCAAACGAGAGTATTGCTTTGATTAAACACTTTTCACATAGAACCGAAAGATTGAATTTAATTTCAACAACGATTACAATGCAATGCTTAATACAAACTCCCCCTCAGCCAGAGCTCAGTGTTTGTTCGTGCAGAGAAGACGGTTTTGCAAAGAGCTAATAGAACAGTACATAGCACTGTTCTATTTATAGGCACTAGCAAACCACTGAGCATCTAAGCTGACGTCACCATGAAAGTGACATCTAACCTCCTAACAAACTCTAACCTCTGATCAATACAAACACTGCTATGCTAACTACTGCTATTACATTACATTACATAAAGACAGGATAAACAACTGCTGCATCCCTCCACTGCTGTGAACCCAGCAGTACTTGTCCGGATCAGCAGTGCTTGACTCAAGGCAGTAGATTGAACAGCAGAGCTTTAGTCTTTCATCAGGCCTTTACTTGATCAGCAGTTGTAGGTCAGCAGTTTGCACGATCAGTAGATAGGAGGTCAGCAGATGTTGAAATCACTATCAAGGGGAGAGACTTGTATGTAACATCTGCTTATTCTGGATCCACTGCTCTGATCCAGTTTTGGCTTTAATTATATGTTCCTCTGGTAGGGTTCAATCCCAACAATCTCCCCCTGGAACAGATAATGCCAAAACTCTTCATTATTGTGGAACTTTATTGCCTCATCAACAGTTCCCTTATTTGCCCTTTAAGTTGTAGTTCAAAGGTTAAGGCATCTGTATCATCATCATCCCTGCTAAGTGGAAGATCAAGGAGATCCTGCAAATCTTCAAGACTTAGGCCAAGTGCTTGTTCCCTTGATATTTTCTTCACTTCTCCATCAGACCTGAACATAGTCAGTACATGGGTCTGTTTGTCAGTTTCCCACTTTAGTACTTTTGAGCCTGGTGGGTTTCTTGGGAGACTTTTATTTGATGAGGTGTTTGGAGATGCTGGCCTATTCATGACTGGCTGAGCAGTACTTGCAGATTGTTCCAGTTCAGGATCTTCTTTCATCATTAATCTAATGCCCTCTTTTACAACGACATTTCCAGCATTTAGATCTTGAACTGTTTCAGCACCTAACTAGTTTTGACTCCTTCTTTTGTAGATGGCAGCACCAGCTGGAGCAGTAGTTCTTTTGACTTGCAGCTTTGGTGGTCTTTTTGAGACCTCTGCTTTGGAGTAGTCAGGCCTTTTTGGAACCGTTGGATCTTTCTTTCTAAGTTCCTCTAACTTTTTGTAAGTAGCCCTGACCCTATCTTCTCCCCACTTTGTCACAGAATTCTTTGACCCATAATCAGCTGCTATCAGCTCCTCTTTCATTCTCTTCAACTCTAAGACCTTATCAGCTTCAAACTGTTTGAATTTTTCAGGAGGAGTCTGCTTGACCTTATTTTTTATCATTTCTTGAATCCTGGCTGCCTCTTTTTTCAAGCTCAGGAATGGTCCAGTTTTTGTACATGTATTTCTCCCCCTTGTATTTCTTGTAGGTCATGATGTTTTCAATGTAGTCTTTTCTCAAGGACTCATCTGCCCTTTCTGAGATTTGCTGACATACATTTTTGGAAAATTGCTCCATAGCTCTGACCTGTGTGAGTAGAAACTGATAGTTTTGCTGAAATTCTCTATCAGATTTCCCTTGTTTATTTTTGATTGAGATATCCTCTGCTTGCTTGGCCTTGAGTTTCAAATATTCTTCAATATTGTTAGGCCTGGGATATCCTTCAACTGATGGCAAACTCCTTTTAGCTGGGTCATCCTCATAGTAGAAGGATTTGATTTCTTCCCTAACTGCAATGAGTTCCAGAGGAAATGAGACACCAGCAGGAGGTAATGGCTTTAGAATTTGAGCTGAAGAGAAAGGCATGGGTTTTGGAATTGTGACAAGTGACAGAGATTTTGAAGATGTTGGTGGTGGAGATGTGTCATCATCTTTTAGAATTAGTCTTCTCCTTTTTGTTTGAGGAGGGACTGATGATGCTTTGGGTGAAACAGTGGTGGTAGTTTGAGTGGCAGTGGTTTGTGGTTGAATAACAGCTGTTGAAACAACTGGTGCTTCAACCACTGTTGTCATTACAACAGATGTTGTAACATCTGTTGTCTTCTGCTTTTTGGCAGGAAGTGATGGTGGTGAGTTTGTTTTTGGTGGTGATGATGGTGGTGGTAAAGCAGTGGTTGTGGTGTGTGTTGAAGTGATAACAGATGTTGAAACCTCTGAAGTATCAGCAGTAGTTAATACAGCATGAGTTACAACAGCTGTTTGGGTGGAGGTTTGATGCTGATGGCTTTTGGATGGTGGTTTTGGAATATGCTTTGGAATTCTGGATGGGATGGACTTAGGTTTCCTTTTTGGCTTAGGATTTTTAGTATCCTTTGACTCAGAACAACCCTGCGCATACAGCTCCATGTAAGCTCTTTTATCCTCATTCCACCTTGAAATATCCTTTGCCGCTCTATCCCTTTTTACACTTGCTACTCCTTCATCAAGTGTTTCTTGGGTAGCATCAACCTTTTTGCTACCATCTGGCAAGGGAATTTTTCTGGTCATAGTATCCTTTTCTGGTTCAATGTAAAGACCATCATCTATTCCCTTCTTCTTCCACTCCTGAATTTTCTCCCCCTTTTTGGCATTATCTGGGGGAAGTTGATCAATGAAAAGAACTGTTGGAGGAGCAGTGCCAGTGGTTTCCAATAAATGGGCCTTGATTGCCTTAATGTCTGCTTGAGTGTTCTTGAACCTAGACTCCATGATGCTTCTCAGCTTTTGGACATGTATTTCATGTTGCTTATCTGCCATTTCTTTTTGTTGTTGGAGAAAAGGTTGGAAGAGGTTCCAGAGCTCATTTGTAGCAGATGCTTGTGATGGAGCAGGTGCTTGAGGTGGAACAACAGTGGATTGCATCTTTTGTACTGTCAACAACTGTTGCAGCATTTCTTTGATATCTGCAACTGAAGTATCTAGTTTATCAACACGTTCCGTCAATTCCAAATATTTTAAACCATCACCCAATTTAATGGGATCATCTGATTTCCCACTAGCAGTGGTTTTATCAGTGGTTGAGGTAGGGAGTGTACTCCAAACATTAACCACTGATGCCCCTTTTTTCTTGGTACTGGGGTCTTCTTCCTTCAACACTTGACAACCTTTTGAAGTTGCCAGTGGTAAAAATAAATCCACTGGTGGTTGGCAGAGGTGCTATGTAAGGAATTGCCTCCAAGGAAGTCTTATTGATGTAACCACTGTCCAAATGTAAACCAGTGGGTTCAACATTTGTAGTGGCTGCTTCACTTGGAATACCACCAAGAGTTACTTGTAACTCAAGGGGTGTAACCTCCTCAGGTTGTGTTGGTGGGTTAGCAAAGATTGATACATCAGACCCAGTCATTTGTTGAGGTATATTCTCATTTATAGGTGATTGAGAAGGACTGGTTAGTGCATGGTTCAAATCGATTGCATCCAACAGAAGTTTAGTTGGTGGGGGAATTGTGGATGTGATGATTGGTGTAGAAAGAGAATTTGCCCCGGGCATTGGGCTGTAGATGATGGAAACGAGTGTTTCCAGAGCATCATATTGTGGAGTCCCTATTTGTACAACATGTTATTTTTTAGAAGAAGCAGGAGGAGTTTCGGTTATGGGTTGAGATATTTGTACCAACTGCTGTGAGGAAGAAGCAGCAGTGGTTTCTTGTGACTTTTGTTTTGTCAAAGGCAGTTGATCTGGTATCTCATCCTCCAGAGTTGCCTTTTTGATGGGTTTGGGGGGTTTTTTATTTTTCTTTTTCTGTGGCTTTTTGGTGATTTTAGGTGTGGGTTTCAAAGCAGTTGTGCTGCTACTTTGATCACCTTGAGCAGTGGGCTCAGCAGCAGATACCTGAGGAGCAGTGGTAGCTGCTAAATTCTGCTCAGGCACCTCTGCTTGTGTTTTGCAAGGTGTTGACATTCTGGTAAAAGTTTCAGCAGTTAAGCTGTGCATTTGTAAAGAGTCACCTTGGTTTATTGCAGCAATATCATCCTTACTGAATTTATTTTCAAAATAATAGCTTAGAAATCTTGGAAACAGTAAGAATGATTTTGTTTCAACATTTTTAACCAAATCATTAAAAATTTCCCTAGAATAATTAAAATTTTCTTCTTGAAGAATAACATATCTCAGATTTTGAATTTTTAATGGTATTTCATTAAAAGCAGTGGTTTTGTTTGAAACACAAATTAGAAGGGTATGAAATAAAAACCTTGTTGCAGAAGGGAAGTAACCTTTTTGTAAGGTGTCCTTTTTCACTTCTGCATTATACCCTCTTTCCAGAAAATCATTTTTAACTCGTTTTTGGGAAAAGTAATTTTACCTTCCTGATTGTCGAGTTGAAAAACTTCTGAGATGGATTGTGATGTAATCTTGACGGCTTTACCCTTTAGAGAAGAGTTGATGGCTATTACAGTGTCTCCTTGTTTTTCAAGGGTTGCATTCTTCCAGAACTCTCTTTGGGTTGTCAAGTAAATTGGTGCATCTGCTGTTAACAAAGTTTTGTACTTCGATGCAGAGATGGTATCAATGATGGAGTTGAAGATATTTGTGGTGCTGGGTTTTGTGAGAAGACCCAGAAGATTGTGAGATGGTTTGTGTGGAATTTCAGTGGGTGTTGCCTTTTGAGAGGCTTGTTTGGATGTTGATTTGGAAGTGGGTTTTGCAGATGACTTCGATTTTGTCATTTTGGAGATGATGATCGAAGAAAGTTGTGAAGGAATTTGAAGAAAAACTGTTTTGAGAAGAGAATTTTTGAGAATTCAATTCGATAGTAAAACCCTGTTTTTGATGTGAAGTGGGGGTTTTATAGAGGAAAAAATGAAGGCTGACGTGGCAGCGGTTACAAAAGGTCTGACCACTATGTACTGCCCACATGCCAACCTCTGATGAAATGAAGGATAGTACTTTTATGAAAGTTACTGATGAAAGCAGTGGTTACAACGGTAAAATGGAAGCAGTGGATGATCTTCACTATCAGTGGATATCATATCAGTCGATAAGACACTGCTTTTGAACAACAGAGTTTATCAAGGAAATGAGAGGACAGAGGATGGCTTTCAGCAGTGGACAGACTTTGAAGTAGAACAGACTTTTGAACAAGCAGTGGTTATGGCAGACTTTTAAGGATTTTAATGAAAACTTCATTTCTAGCTATTTTTAAGGATGGATTTTTGATTTTCTGAAAACATTTTAATGCTTTTATTCATAGAAAAACAAGATGTTGCTTGTTATTCCATGTTTAGCATGCCAATCCTAGAGACCAAGCTTTCAAAGGTGGCAGTATCTAATGTTTTTGTGAGCACATCTGCCAGCTGGTCTTTAGTTGGAACATGATGCAGAGAAATCAAACATTTTTCATAGCAATCCCTCACAAAGTGATGTCTGATGTCGGTGTGCTTGGTGGTTGAATGGGAAACTGGATTTTTGATGATATTTTCTGTTGCCTGGCTATCCAACATGAGTGGTGTCTTTAAGGCAGTGATACCAAAATCCAGCAACTGATTTTGAAGCCACAGGAGTTGGGCTGTACAGCTTGCAGTAGCAATGTATTCAGCTTCAGCAGTGGATGTTGAAACAACTGCTTGCTTTTTGCTTTGCCATGAAACTAAGCAATCACCTAGAAACTGGCACCCTCCTGATGTGGACTTCCTTGTGGTGTGACATCCAGCAAAGTCACTGTCTAAAAAACCTGAAAGCTTGATATTCCCATTAGCTGGATACCAGATACCAAGTGTGGGAGCACCTTTTATGTATCTGAAGATCCTTTTTACAGCAATGAGATTTGATTTTCTGGGGGCTGATTGACTTCTTGCACAGACACATGTTGCAAACATGATGTCTGGTCTAGATGCAGTTAGGTACAATAAAGACCCAATCATGCTTCTATAAAGTGTTTGGTCAATCAGCTCATCCTTTTCATCAGACATGACAAGCTTATTTGTTGCCATGGGTGTGCTGCATGGTTTACAATCATTCTTATCAAATTTGTTTAAAAGTTCTTTAGCATATTTGCTTTGATGAATGAAAGTTCCATTTTGCATTTGCTGAACTTGGAGACCAAGAAAGCATTGCAGCTCACCCATTGCACTCATTTCAAACTCAGCTGTCATGAGTTCCCTAAACTCTTCACACATTTTGTTGCATGTGCTTCCAAAAATAATGTCATCCACATAAATTTGGACAATCATTAAATCATTTCCTCTCCATTTTAAAAACAGTGTTTTATCAATGGTACCTCTTTTGAAGCCATTTGAGAGTAGGAAGTTGGAAAAAGTTTCATACCAGGCTCTAGGTGCTTGTTTCAGGCCATACAAGGCTTTGTTTAGCCTGTAGACATGATCTGGATAAAATGGATCCTCAAAACCTGGAGGTTGACAAACATACACCTCTTCTTGAATTATACCATAGAGGAAAGCACTTTTGATATCCATTTGAAATACCTTCATGTTGTGGTTGACAACAAAGGTCAGGAACAGTCTGATAGCTTCCAATCTTGCTACAGGGGCGAATGTTTCATCATAATCAATCCCCTCTTCCTGTCTGTAACCTTGAACCACAAGCCTGGCTTTATTCTTGACAACAATACCCCTTTCATCAGTTTTGTTTTTGAAGACCCACTTTGTGCCAATGGGGCTAACCTGCTCTAGCAGTGGTACAAGCTCCCATACTTGTTGTCTTTTAAACTGTTGGAGTTCCTCTTGCATGGCTTCTACCCAGCTGTTGTCTTTCAGTGCCTCTTGGTACTTGACTGGCTGATGGAGTGATAGAAAACCAGCAAAAAGACAAATGTTTTGGGTTTGGCTTCTTGTGAGCACCCCTTCATTGATGTTGCCAATGATTTGATCAGGTGGATGAGATCTCAAGTAGATTAAATCTCCTTGGTATGGAATGATGGCATTTGTTGGTGAAGGCTGCAAATGTGTATCATCTGAGCTAACCACTGCTGGGGACTTTGATGATCCAGCAGTGGCTTCAAAAGGTGGTGGAATGGGGGGTAATGAAGTGGACACATGCTGACTTTTATCCACTGTTTGGGGACTTTTGTCAGCAGTGTTTGTTGATGTGGAAGCAGTGGTTAATGGGCTACTTGTAACACCCTAGTTTCTATTTAACAGTTTTACATGTAAATACCAACAATTAGATGTGTAGTTAAGACTACACATACTATAAAAATATGGATTTATTAAAACTTTTCGCAAATCAAAAGTTATTCGACATAACGTGATCGGATTCGTCGTTTAAAATTTATGACGATGCAATGTGCGGAAGCATGTATCTTTATCGTGTTCGGTTCTTCGTTGAGCTTGATCATCTTCCGACATCCAAGAAAGTACCTACATTTCATAAACATGAAATGCTTTAGTCAAACGGGGTTTAAAACGTATCTAAACGAGTCCGGAAAACAAAATTAATTAAAATGCATTTTTGTACAGGGTCCACCGTAAATTACGGTGGATACCGTAATTTACGGTAGCCCCTGTTTTACTATGTTTCCACCGTAAACCAGTAGAGAACTGGCGTAACACTTTCAGGCTCCACCATAACTTACGGTGCCCACCGTAAGTTACGGTGGCCTCTGTGACAGATTCTTCCATTTTGCCGTTTTTGACACGAAAACTTTCGTATCTTTCAATCCGCTTGTCCGTTTGACCTACCGTTTCTTCCTACGTGTTTGTAATATGATCCTCCATCATATGGAGTTAAAATCCAACATCCCACATAATAAATTTTGAGACTTCTAAGCCTTCGACTCGTTGCCTTTTTACCGAAATTTAACCCGTTTATGCATTTTATCAAACAAACGTATTTGTTTGATTCCTATATCACATACACTTCTTCAAATTAATGTTATCTACCATTTTAGGTTCTAATCACAAGTTTATTACACAATTTAAACCCATTTTCGCTCGTATGCTTATTTTGACCCGTTAAGGGTATTTAAGCACTTTCGAGCCAAAAATCACTTTCGATTGTTTCTAGCATTCCATCACCACATTTCTTATCCTATAATCTCCCACCACAACTGTATTTATGGTGGGTTTAATGTGGTGATCCATATATTCCAAATTTTACCCTTCAAATCATTATTTTACGGCAAAGACTCTTTATAGAGTCATTGAACCAATGTTTTATATCTTTCGCTTTTCATACATATTCAAAGTATTTATTTCATCCTATCACTTATTTCCAAACAACCTTTATGGTGCGTTTGCTCAATTTCGCTTACAAGGGCGTTTTAGTCAATTTTAGTCCTTCTTTTACGACGAAGGACTTTTAGTACATGTTTGACCCAAAAAAATCCGACTTTTTAACTATAGCCTTGTTTAGAAACCATTATGTTTCTAAAACGTTATAATCATAACTAAATTTATTCGGTTTACCTAAAAGATAACCAAATATCTATGTTTTAACCTTGTCTGACTCTTATAGAACTCCAAATTCTACATGATGAGTTGTATCATTATACATACCTGGCTCGGATCAATATATTGACCTGTTTCAATACCTTTCCTTAGTGACTGCTAAGTGATAGCGATGTAAGCATCCATGTGCTATTTATTTCCTAAAATCATACAACTTGACAACCCATTAGTCGATATTGTCAAAGGGTGATAATTTCACCTTTTGACCCGTTTGGTCTAAATGACCAATTACCATTGTCAAATTACTATTTTGCCCTTAATGGTTATTATAATTTAACTTATATGATAACCATTAAAAGTACATATTTCATTCGTCATAATATGATCGAATTACCGATTTAGCTCATTTTTAGCCATCACTATGTTTTCTTATCATATTTGATTATCTTGTTCCGTACGACTACACGCTGGAACACTATATCTCAATTAGGTATTTGTCTTTTACCTAATTAATACGACAAAAGAATATTCTAAAATATATGACTAGTGTAAGATATACTTACCTTGCATCCGAATTACACTTTTCCTTCATACTTGCTTCGTTTGACCCGCTTCCTTTCCAAGCCTCCACCTAGCTTGTCAAGCGTCATACTATCATCATCATTCACAAGGTGGTTAGATTAGTCATTCAAGATCATGACCTTCACACCTTATGAATCTTTTACCACTATTCTTAATAAACCTTATCATAGGTCGGTTTGACTTTTAAAAGTCAAACCACCAATTTACAAATACGGATGCACTAACAAGTTCACATGACTCGACTTAGGCACATTATCAACCACTTAGTGAGCATCATCTTTTGAGATGCTACATCTACTAACATGTTATCTAATTCATACCTCAAGTAACCATAAATCAACATGTAATTTTAGTCATTGTATACACATATATATTTTGACCATCATAACCATGGGTTTAACTCTTGTGTCAAAACCCACTTCTAATCACTTATGAACTCTTAACAAAATCTCTAATTTGTTCAAGTAGTTCATTCATATGAACTAATATGATGTTTATACACATCAATACAACTTCAATTTCATCAAATCATTCAAAACCCATTTCAATCATGTATGAACAAGTACCCAAATTCATGGTTAAATCGAACACCTTCTATTTGTTATCATGCATGTTGATTCTGAGCATAGTTATATCATCAAAATCATCATAACATTAAAACCCACTTATCTAAGTGTGTTATTTCATCAAATCCTTCAATTCATAGCATGTTATGTATGATTTTCACTTAGGGTTTCGTTCCTAAGCAAGTATACATCACTAATCTAGCCCTATCTTCTCTAACCCATGCCTAATTCGCGATTAGGATGATTATCAACTTTTTACAACTTCATGAATGTTAGAAATTTGACATACCTTAAGATCCCCTTGACTTGGTGATCACGAATATGTGCTTGAATTTCGATTTGGGTTTGATTTGCCCTTCCAATTTTCTTGATTTGTGCTTGTTAGGGTTTTGAGCTCAAGATGTTCTTGGCTCCTGTGGATATCTCGACCAGAACACACACTTTAAGTGTGTGTTTTGGTGTTTAACTTTTGTTTTAATAAAACAAGTTTCCCACTTGACAATATTAGTCCTTCATGTTTCCTTTTGATCAAATGAAGTTATAACTCACCATTAGTCACTTAATCACATGCTACTAACTAGGTTAATTATTCCTTGTTACTTTAGCATGTTCGGGAAGTTATAACCCGTTATGTTTTTAAGTCCCGTTAACTCGGGCCTTTCGTAACTTTATTTCCTCAAGCATTTATTTTCCTTTTTAATTAATATTAGGATTATTTGTTTAAGTCCTAATACTCGCCGGGTTAGTTTTACCATTAACGGTATTTTATCCGTCTTTTAGCACTCACGTGGTTTGACTACCAAACCCGTTTTCGGGGTGTTACACTACTTTGGTCAACAACTGTTGAGGTAGCAGTGGTTGAGCTTTGACAGCTGTTTTGAACATCTGATGCTCTTCCCATTCTGACAGACTTTTGAGGAATGATGATTTCATACCCATAGTCTGGTGTTGAATCCTCTGATGGACCTGCACTGTTAGTCTTGACAGCAGTATTTTCAAAAGTGAATTTATCAAGATCAAACAGATCTGCAGGATTTGCTGGGATTTTCATTGATGAAAGTTCATTGAACTTTACATTCAAGGTCTCCTCCACTGCCTTGGTCCGTGTATTAAACACTTTGTAGGCCTTGGCAGTGGTTGAGTATCCCAGATGATAACCACAATCAATTTTGGCTGCAAATTTTGAAATGGAGTCTTTTAAGTTCAAAATAAAGCATGGGCAGCCAAATACCTTGAAGTAAGAGATCAGTGGTTTGATTTTATACAGAATTTCATAAGCAGTCTTTTTGTGCCTGGGGTTTATTAAAACTCTGATTTGGACATAGCAAGCAGTGTTTACTGCCTCTGCCCAAAAAGTTAATGGCAAACCTGAATCAGCAAGCATGGTTCTGGCAGCCTCAATCAAAGTTCTGTTCTTTCTTTCAACTACCCCATTTTGCTCTGGTGTTCTAGGGATGCTGTACTGCCTTACAATCCCTTTCTTCACACAGAAGGCATCCAACTCCTTATTTTTGAATTCTGTGCGATTGTCACTCCTGAAGACTTTTACTGGAAGGTCAAATTGCTTTTCAACCTGTGTCACAAAGTCTTGCAAAATGCCTGCAGTCTCATCTTTTGAGTGTAAAAAGAAAGTCCATGTAACCCTAGAAAAGTCATCAATAATAACCAAACAATATCTTTTCTTCTTGAGACTCATGACTTGAACTGGGCCAAACAAATCCATGTGCAGCATTTGCAAACACTGGATTGTTTTGGACTCTTCAATGGACTTAAAAGAGCTTTTATGTTGTTTTCCTTTTAAACAGGAAACACAATGCTCAGGACATGAAAACAATTTTTTGTGGTAGGCCTCTTACCAAACCATTTTTTGAAATTTCAGTGATTGTCTTAAGATTTGTGTGCCCCAGTCTTCTGTGCCAAAGTTCTGTCTCTTTGTTAGAGGCAGCTGAGAACAGACAGGCATCAGCTCTGGGACACTCTTTTGACATATCAACAACATAAACATTGCCACTTCTTTGAGCAACAAGTTTTGTTTGACCAGTGTTTATTATTGCTTCAATCTTTTTGACCATTTCTGGTCCAACAATCCTACAACACTCCTTTGTAAAGAATGACCCATACCCCTTGTCACTCATTTGTGAAACACTTAGGAGGTTGAATTTCAGACTGTCTATCAGTTTGACATTTTCAAATTTTACATTGCCAGACTGTACTGTACCAGACCCCAGAACTTTCCCTTTACTGTTATTCCCAAAGGATATATCACCCCCTCCATGAATTTTGAAATCTTTGAGTAGGGCTTTACATCCAGTCATGTGCCTGGAGCCTCCACTATCAACATACCAATGGCTATCTAAGCAGGCAGAAGCTCCCTGCACATGAAGTAAAAGGATTAGTTCATTAGGGTTTCCAAAGCCAATAAGGCTTTGGATGGGGTCTCAACAGTGTCTGGGATGGATGCACATTGATGGACAGTGGCTAGGTCAGGGGTTTGGACAGTTTTAGGACTGTTTCTTGCTAACCACTGTTGGGGGGTCTTGACCAATCACCTGTTGGTACCCAAAAGGATGCCTGTTCACTTTAGGTTTAGAGGGCCTTTTGTAGGACTCATAAACGTGTGGAATCCTTTGGTAAGACTGTTTCTCCTTACCTCTTCTGTATTGATTGGCAGGGGGTGCATCAGTAACCTGAACATCTCTTTTGACAGATGTTTGGTTCAGCTGTTTTGTGACAACTGTTTGAACTAGCACAAACAGTGGTTGATTTTTGGTGAATTTGACAGATGATGTTGAGGGACTCAAGGATGTTTTAGCAATGTACTCATTCTTTTTCACATCAAAGTTTTTGAGATACACACATGCTTGAGTTTTGTGGTTTGTTTTACCATAGACAATGCAGCTTTCAGCAAGAACAATGACACTTGTTTTGTTTAAATCATATGCTTTTAAATGTAAACAATCTTTTGTTAGATAATTCCTTTTCTCACAAAATTCACAAAACAGGTTATTGATCTTTTCTTTCTTCTTTCTCTTTTCGGACTCCTTTGCAACAGAGTTTTTAACCTCTGTTGGGATGTCCTTGAGTGGAATGACTTTAGCTTTTGGAGCTTTAACACCATCAGTGGTTGTAAAGTCCATGGGCTTGAAATTTTCAAGAATGTCACACTCATCAGACCATGTGGGTTTAAACTGGTATTTCTCAAGCTCCTCGAAAGTAGAGGATCCCACTGGTCTGTCAAGTGTGATTTTGTTACTAAGTTTATCAGTGATTTTCACTTATTGGCCATTCTTGTTTGTGGGGATGTTGTTTCATCAGTGGTTTGAACAGATTTTTCAAAAGCAGTGTTTTCATCTTCATGTTTTCTATAACCAACACCAAATTTCACATTGCTTTTTATCTGTTTTTCAAGCATAACCTCATACCCTTTGCATGATTCCACCCATTTTTCACAGGTGATCTGGGTGGACTCCAACTCCTTTTTGCAAACTTGGTATTTTTCTACCATAGTTTGGAGTTGGGTTTTGGTTATGCTCTGCTCTTCTTTCAGACTGCTGATCTCTTTTTCCTTTTTAGTCAATTTGTTTTTAAGTTCTTTTAAAGATCTTTCAAATTTGACTTCATCAGTTAAGATTTTATCCCGAAGGTTTTCATTCACCTCTTTGATGTTAGCAAAAGCAATAATGCAATTGTCAGAACACAGTTTTTCAAGAACTTGAGGAGATACCTTGGCAGCAGCCATCATTGCACAATCACATTGATGATTTTCTTCATCATCAGCTCTAACTTCTTTCTCACCTGCTTTCTTCTCTTCCTCTTCTTCTTTATCCTCTTCGGACCACGGATCTGTCAGTGGTTCAATCAGGGTTCCTGAACTTTCTCCCAGCAGTAGTTCACCAGCCACAGCAGTAACCACTGCTTCAGTCACCTTATCCACTGTTTCAGCACTTAGCTGTTCACCTTCAGTTTCAATCCCCTCTGGTATTGACTCTAATGCCATCAAACAAAATTCATCATTAGAAGGTTCATTAAAGGCATAGAATGCAAAATTTTCATCACCAAGCTCATCAGGCATACTACTCCAGTCAACAAAGCCTTGAGTGAAAAAGCTTTGCTGATCTGGTTGTACTACTGCTGGAGCAGCTGTTTGAGGTGCAACAGTTTGCACTTGTGCCTGAGGGACAGGGGTTTGCACGTACTGAATTTGTGGAACAGTGGTTTGGACATAATGCACAGGCACAGAGGCAGCAGTATAGTGAGCAGTGTTAACATGAGCTGCAGGGGTATATTAGGTATAGTGCACAGTGCTTTGATTTTGAGGTCTAGGGTTTGAGCTAGGATGAGTGATTATAGGACCAGTAGTTTGACTCCTTCATTCCCTAGCGAAATGACCTAGCCTATTGCACTTGTAACACTTGATTTTCGATTTATCCAACCCAACCCTTAGATTCCCATGTAACCCTGGGAATTTTCTCCCTGTTCTTTTGTAGAATTTGCTTGTTCTTACACTAAGCAAAGCCAACTGATGCAAAATGTCCATCTCTTCTAAGTCAGTGGGATCAAAATGTTGCAAATCATTGAGTTCAAAGAACAAATTATCTAACATCTGGTTTTCACCGTTTGCAGTAAAAGCATAATTTGCAGAGTGAGGATCAGGGTTGTTAAAATTTCCACCAGCAGTTATATCAATGAAGTGATCATAATCCTGATCCTTACCACTGCTACCAGATTCTTCCTGACCAAAAAGAGCTGTGCTACCGAATGAATAATCATCAGCAACTTTTCCAGACTCTTGCAACTTCTTTTTCTGGTTCAACTCCCTTTCATAGGTCAGGAGTCTACCATGAAGTTGGGTCAGGGTCAGATCTTTGAACTCAGCTGAGTTTCTAGTGACAAAAGCTATGGTGTCCCATTTTTCTGGTAGTGACCTAAGGAACCTGCTATTTTGAGTTGAATTTGGAAAAAGTTACTTTAACAAGCCTTAGTTCACTAATGAGACAACTGAATCGCTCAAATTGCTGAGTCAGTGATTCACCCTTGATGTGACAAAATGTTTCATACTGCTGATTTAGGATTTCCCTATTGTTCTCAATGACTTCTTCTGTCCCCCCAAACTGTTCCTTCAACGCATCCCATAGCTCTTTGGCACTGTTACAGTGTAACAGTCCAACATAGATCTCATTGGGTAATGCGGATGCTATGATGCTAAATGCTTTGGCATCGAGTTCGAACTTTTGAAAATCAGTTTCAGTATAGTTTTCAGTTGGTTTAGGAACGAACTTCTTTGCGTCCTCAGCACTTGGCACCATAGGAACATGCGGACCAAAAACAACAGACCTCCAACATCCAGTGTTCTGTTGAGCAAGGATGTGACCCATCCTTCTCTCCCAGATGTTGTATTCATTATGTTTAAGCATGGGTGGTTTAAAAAGCGAGCCAATGTTATTCTTATCATCTTGTGATTGTGACGTCATCCTGGTTGTTTTACAGGAACTGATTAATCAACTTTAATGGTGATTAAACCTTACTCTGTTTTTCAACAAACCGAACAAACTATCGATATCAACGATTATGAGCTGAACTATTTATGTCAAAATGATTGTTAAATCAAATTTGACTGTCCAGGCTCTGATACCAATTGTTGGATCTGAGTTTGGTTTTGATTGTATTTTTCGTTTGAATTTAAAATGAAGATGGATGAGTTGTGCAGCGGAATTAAGATGGAAACAAACTTTGCATACAATCAAACGAGAGTATTGCTTTGATTAAACACTTTTCACACAGAACCGAAAGATTGAATTTAATTTCAACAACGATTACAATGCAATGCTTAGTACAAACTCCCCATCAGCCAGAGCTCAGTGTTTGTTCGTGCAGAGAAGACGGTTTTGCAAAGAGCTAATAGAACAGTACAGAGCACTGTTCTATTTATAGGCACTAGCAAACCACTGAGCATCTAAGCTGACGTCACCATGAAAGTGACATCTAACCTCCTAACAAACTCTAACCTCTGATCAATACAAACACTGCTATGCTAACTACTGCTATTACATTACATTACATAAAGACAGAATAAACAACTTCTGCATCCCTCCACTGCTGTGAACCCAGCAGTACTTGTCCGGATCAGCAGTGCTTGACTCAAGGCAGTAGATTGAACAGCAGAGCTTTAGTCTTTCATCAGGCCTTTACTTGATCAGCAGTTGTAGGTCAGCAGTTTGCACGATCAGTAGATAGGAGGTCAGCAGATGTTGAAATCACTATCAAGGGGAGAGACTTGTATGTAACATCTACTTATTCTGGATCCACTGCTCTGATCCAGTTTTGGCTTTAATTATATGTTCCTCTGGTAGGGTTCAATCCCAACAATCTCCCCCTGGAACAGATAATGCCAAAACTCTTCATTATTGTGGAACTTTATTGCCACATCAACAGTTCCCTTATTTGCCCTTTAAGTTGTAGTTCAAAGGTTAAGGCATCTGTATCATCATCATCCCTGCTAAGTGGAAGATCAAGGAGATCCTGCAAATCTGTATCATCATCGTCCCTGCTAAGTGGAAGATCAAGGAGATTCTTATCGAGGAGGAAGAGGAAGACGTCTCGTCTGAAAGCGTTATTACCAGACGAATACGGATTAACAGAGACCGCCAAGGTTTATCATTAATAAATTTTATTATCCTTATTTCCTCGTATTTATATATTTTTTACGACAGGAGCGCACGAGAAATTATCTTGCTGACGGGATATATCCGTCTTGGTCTACAATTGTGAAGACTATTCGATATCCCGATGATGAAAAAAGGAAAAAATTTGCCAAGCGTCAAGAAGCTGCAAGAAAAGACATCGAACGTGCTTTTGGTGTCTTACGAAAAAAATGGGCCATCCTTGAACAACCGGCACGTGCGTTCACACCGAAGAGGTTGCGCATTTGTATGTACGCTTGCATTTTGCTCCATAACATGATTATTGAAGACGAAGGTCGGGCAATTTGTAAGTATGATGAGAATGCATCTATCGGGAATACTGTCCCGGTAGATCCGCCACAACAGGATTTAAACTCGTTCTCGCTAACCAACGACTTCACGCATGCAAACCTTCAACAGGATTTGGTAGAACATATTTGGAACAACGTTAACGTAGCGGACGGTGACGAAGACGAAGACGAGTAGTGTAATTTTTTTAAATTTTTAAATCTAGTCTTTTTTTACAAATTTTAGGTAGCGTAAATTTTTTTTAGGTTATGTAATTTTTATTTATGTTATGTAATGGATTTTATTATCTTCCTTTATGTTTTATTTTTATTTAAATGTTGAATAGTTTTTATAAAGTTAAACAAATAAAAAATAAACAATAAAATTTAAACAAATAAAAGTTAAACAATAAAAAATTACGTGGGGTAGGCTCATCCTCCACCCCCCTCAAAAAACATGGAGGCTCATCCCCCACGAGCCGCCTACGTGGCGCCTACGTGGAGGCTCATCCCGTGGGGATGAGCCTCACCGTACCCTTTAGTCTAAAAGGGATTTATTAGATGTGTTAAATAATAAGTCAAAATCAATTTGGGTGACATGTAATTTCTTTATGTGATGAATGGGAACACAAAAAAAAGTCAAATATCAAACAAAACTAGGTTCTATTTGGTGGTGGTCCAACATTGATGACCTCAATATTCAACGACATCGAAGGAAATAAGAGGCTATAAATTATAATAAATTACACAGTCAAATTCATACGGAAAAACAAGTATTTTATACGTATACTAATCCTTGAGTCACGCTTTGTGTCAAAGTTTGGCATTTTACAATACTTACCACACCTTAAATACTTTTAAAGGTTAAATGGATCAGCACATCCATCCATTGACAGCTATGGAATCTCACATTTCCTAAAGCCCTGCTTTCTACATCTTTTCCGAAAGCATACATAACACAATATTAGTTTGTATAAGCATGCTTTTAATCATGTGATTTTATCCAAAATCGTCATAATCATGCTTTTAAACTCCTCAATGTTCACGAGTATTGAGAAATAGATGGTCTTACTTCTTAATTTCTTATAATTATTACAAAAATATTATCCCATGTGGCAATCATGACTTGCTAAAGAGGAAAACGTGTTTGGGATTATTTTTTCCAAAAAAAAAAATGAAGGAAAATAGTAACGAACGGTTCAGGTTGGGTTGATCAGAAACTTAATTATGTAAAATCATAACATTTTAGTTGACATATCGCGATATAAAATGATATATCATTTTAATATAACTCTTAACATATTATTAGGGACTGTTTGACAGCTTCTGAATGAGTAAGTGTTGAATCAGTAAGAAATCTTAATCATTAAGTGCTAAATCAGTAAGAAATCTTAATCATAAAGTGCTGAACCAGTAAGAGATCTGAATCATTAAGAGCCAATATAATGTTTAACCGTTCAGAGGTAGATGTTTAACCAATTCAGATAAGATATCTTAACCATTCAGACTCAGTATAACGCTTAACCATTCAAAGGCAAATGTCCGAATCATTCAGACATCTGCTTGCGAAACAAACAGTCTAAACTATTAAGTGATGAACCAGTAAGATGTCTGAACCATTAAAAGCCTTGTTAAGAGCTAAACAAACAAGCTCTGAGCATTCACATCCAATCCATCAAATTATACATACATTCCACTAAAAAACAACTCCTATATCAATATATTTCTACTAAAAACAAATATTTTTTCCCTCTCCTTTCAATTAAATAATATTATCATTACATTTTTCTCTCACTTCCACTCACAACCACTTTCAAAATATATTAAAAAATTATAACGGGTGAACAGTGTCCCCCCAAATATACAGATGAACAGTAACATTTTCTCTCTCCTCTACTCACAACCACTTTTTATACCCTTTATAATATAAAAGCCCCTCCTCACATAATTTGATGGTTAGGATGTGAATGCTCTTAGTTTTGTTATATTCGTATTAGCAAAATCATGTACCGTTATTAAACCAATCAACTAATCAAAGTATCAAACTATTCAGTTATTCCCGAAACATAACTATCTAGGATGGTGAACACTAGGGGCAGAGGTTGTTTTATTTGTTTCAGAACAAAATCGATCACATTAATCTGACATTTTCCTAAAAAAAAAAAGAAAAAAAAAAGAAAAAATGACGACACTTTCAACCGACCAGATTACCATCTTATTTTCTTATACAAGTCCGTATATTTGTTTATCAAACTATTCAGTTATTCCCGAAACATAACTATCTAGGATGGTGAACACTAGGGGCAGAGGTTGTTTTGTTTGTCTCAGAACAAAATCGATCACATTAATCTGACATTTTCCTAAAAAAAAAAAAAAAAAAGAAAGAAAAAATGACGACACTTTCAACTGACCAGATTACCGACTAGATTACCATCTTATTTTCTTAAAAGCCACCAGGGTTTGGGTTTCTCTCATTTGTTTTCGCTCCGATTTTCTTCAACAACCATATGATTTAGGTATCTTTCTTACCGTTCTTCATAATCTATATTCATTCGATTACATGTTTTCTATATAATCGACTAATTATTGCTGCAACTGAGAATGAACTCAAAATCTCACATTAAACAGTGATATCGTTTTCAAAATCGCCAACCGCATGCTTTATGATTATTTATTTCACTGATCAACAAACGATTACAAATAGATCCGTACGGCTCTAACTTATGAAACGAAATTCGTTGACATATTAGTTTTTTTTTTTTTTTTTTTTTTTTTTGAAACGATTGACATATTAGTTTTGACAGATGATTTTATTGTGAGTTTTGAGATTCTAATTGTAGGGTTTTTGTTGTTTCTGTTTATTTTTTAGGATAAGGGCAAAAGTACTAAAATAGGAATCATTAAAAGTGCTAGAATAACGTTATTAAATGTTTTGTGTGCGCTTTTAGAGGTATTTAATTTAAGGTAGGTTAATCAGTTAATGTAGTTTTCATAGGTTTATGTTTTCTTGAACCTGAGCTTAAAATGGAAAAAGAAGATTACCAAAAGTTAGTTTTTCAATTTAGTTACCTTTTTAACTGTTACAGATATTTAGTTGATACTTGATACATACTTTTACAAATTCCAGTTGAGCAAATTTGCAATGAGTTTGATCTGATTTTTTTTCTACTTCATAAAAAATGGTTATTTTTTTTTTATGAAAAATAAGAAGGCACCCTACCGTGGCTTCTCCGCCTCTGTCAGTTTTTTGACAGATTTTGATATCTGGTAACTGAACCCTATATTTTGTAAATTTTACATTAGAGTGGAATTGTTTAAATCTTCTAGGTGGTAGCTGCTGTTATAGAATGATGATATGATTGTGTGATTGTGAATTTGTGATTGTTGTTCTTTTTCGGTTTTGACTGTACTACTTTGTTACTGTGGATGTGCTGATCGTTTATTGTGAATTTATGATTTTGAAAGTAGGAAATACTGTTTTGTGCATACGATTTTGTTAATTTCATTGTGCTATTGTTAGTTGCAAATTGTAAATTTGGAATCTTGTTATTATAAAAGTCAGTAAGGTACTGTTATTGTTTTTATATTAATCAAAATTTGTCAGTGGTTTGTTCCAGTAGTGTAGTATCTATAAATTTGTTGCTCAATGGATGTTTCTTGCTGCTGCTTACTGTCTGCTCTTTTGTGAATTAAATAGAGTAAATTGTCAAAATCGTCCCTGAGGTTTGTGCGTGTTTGCCAGTTTCATCCAAAACAACTTTTTTGTACAATATTGCCCTTCACTTTTGGGATTTTTTTGCCATTTTCATCCAAACGTCTAATTTGTTTTATATTTTCTGTCAAATATTTGGATAAAAATTGGCAAAAAATCCCAAATCTCAGGGACAATTTTGGCAAAAAAGTTAGACGTTTGGATGAAAACGGCAGAAAATCACAAAAGTGAGAGGCAATATGGTACAAAAAAGTTGTTTAGGATGAAACTGGCAAACACACCCAAACCTCAGGGACGATTTTGGCAATTTACTCAATTAAATATTTAGCTGTCATTTACTATGTATCTTGCTCAATGTCCTGTCATCAACATACTTTCGTGAGAATCATATATTATCCTGAAGTTAACTTACTTTCACGTTCTTGTGGTTAAGTTCATCATAAAATAACTATAGCGCACTGTTTAAGGCAAAGTTCATACCTGTAGGTGTAGTGTATAGATTTGACTGAAATTTTATGGATTGTTCCTCACATTCTCACAGAAATGCATTTTGGTTTAAATCTAGTTAAATGTTATGTTGTCATAAAGAGAAGTCTGGACACTTCATGGTGAAATTATGTATAAATCAACAAAACATATCTAATTAGGAGTCTCAATACTTTCAGGTACTGGTCCAAGTTCTCGTTCGTATACATATCAGAAAATAGAAATGATGTCTGACAAGATCTTTTTAGAACAACCGACGGTTCCAAGTTCTGGTGAGTCGAGATACATGACACATCTCTGGGTTTCTGGATATGTAGAGCCACCAGAGGAACTCCATCAATCTGATCCATCTCAGTCGTTAGCCTTCGGTATGTCTTTCTTCTTATTTTCATTTCTAGCTTGGCTTTATATGAAAAGAAACCTGTCAGAATTCCAACATGCAAATAAAAAACTCTTTCTGTAATTCTGTTGCATTTTCTAGTTAAATGCACACCACAAGCTTACCATTTGTTGTTTTGTTTTATTTCCCCAAACTAGTTTGGGATAACAAGGCTTGTTGTAGTACTAACTACTAAACCGCTTTTGTGCGCTTCTGATGTGGCTTGTCAAAACTACAGGTTCTTTGTATCATCAGGAAATAACGTATAAGATAAGAGCTGCACTAAAGATCTTAACGTTCCGTGAGCAACATGTTCTTGTTCAGTTTTGGTCGCCTCATGACGTTGGCAAACACCAAATGCTTACAACCAAAGATCAACCATTTGGTCTTGGTGTGGCCAGTGAAAAATTGTGTTCTTATAGGAAGGACTCTGAACGCAAAGCTTTTCTTGTGGACAAGGATCACGAAGAAGACGATGTTAGTCCTCCTGCACGAGTATTCAGGCGAGGATTGCCAGAGTGGACTTCTGATTTAACCAAGTACGAGACGGAAGATTTTCCACAACAAGACTGCGCGATCCGTTGCAAGCTTCATGGGTATCTGGCTTTACCAGTGTTTGATCCTACTACAGGGTTATGTGTCGGTGTGCTTGAGCTTTTGACAATTTCCAAGTTGAAGGATGTTGCTTATGAAGTTGAACATATTCACCGGGTGCTTAAGGTTTCTATCTTACCTCTCAAACTTAAACTTCTGCGTATGTTGTTATGGTTTTTGGTGTTTTCTGTTTACTTTTGTGGTTGAGCATGAAACAACTGTAGATTCATTTCAGTCTCTTGTCGTTTGGCAGATTCACTGCATTATTTTCTTAAACAGTCTCCAACAAATTTGCATGGTTTATCTGTTGGTTTGGTCAGTGTTTACTCCAGTTTCCTTTTTCTTTAGCGGTACCAGGGTTTCCAGGTCTTATTGTCAAAGGTACAAAAAGTGTTCTAATTAGGTGCTCTCTAAAAGAGGGAAGACAATATGCACTGCTTACTTTAAGAATATCCTACGTTTGAATGAGTTATCAGATTAGTATTACCTTATTATAATGATAATTTTTTTGTTTTTTTTTTATGGTTTATGCTCCCTTACATTAGTGCTCATTTAACAAATGGTATCATGTTTCAGACGGTGAATCTAGCAAGCCCACAAGTTTTTGAAGTATTTGATGTCCCTGCTTCAAATGTGAGTTGTCGGGCCTGTTTATATTGTCAATGTCTTGTTTACATTTTCTTTTGCTTTGGAATTCTCATGCAGAACATGTCTGTGATATACAGGTTTCAAATGAGCGTAGCAACAATGAGTCGGATAAAATCTATGATATTTTGAAACGTGTTTGTGACACCCATAGGCTACCTCTTGCGCAGACATGGACCTTGTCCCCATTCACTAGTTATTTTGCCCATGAAAATGGTATTGAGAAGGGTTGTTGTAGTTTCGACACTAGATGCGTCGGGAAAGTTTGCATGTCAACTGCTCTACCTCGTTATGTCCGAGACATGAACACGTGGACATTCATTGAAGCAAGTAAGAAGTGCCACCTGGAAAAGTCTCGGGGAGTTGCTGGTAGGGCATTGTCGTCCCGTGGTTCTTGTTTTTGCGGAGATGTAACCAAACTCGACGTAGAAGAGTATCCTTTGGTCCACTATGCGCACATTAGCAGGTTAACCGGCTGCTTTGCAATCTTCTTGCGTAGTATTGAAGGAAAAAACGATTTTGTGCTGGAGTTTTTCTTACCATCGGACATCAACGACAGCAGACATGTACCGGACTTGGTCCAAACGTTGAAGCAGAGTATCGAGGCTGCCTCCGGTTTTGAATTGGGTGACGGGTCATCCATGGAAATTGTTGGTTCACCTACGGATTCGTCTTTAAACGAAATGGTCTCATCAGATTTAGAGTCGGTTGTGGCAGATGCAGATGTCGCAGACCAATGGTCGTCAACAAAAGAAGACAGAAAGCGTAAAAGAGATTCAGATACAGAACAATCTACTAGCACGGTGATGGTGAACGTAACTTTTAACAAGTCTAAGAAGCAGTTTGCTTTTCCTCTTTTTCGCGGACTGTCAAAATTGAAAAGGAAAGTGGCAAAAAGGTTCAAGCTAGAGAGCCAGAGGCTTAAACTAGAATACATCGATGAAGACAATGATAAGATACTCATTTGTCGTAACGATGACTTGAAGCCTGCTCTGGCTGCTTCGGGTGGTAACTGCAGTATGAATTTAATTTGTTCAAAGATTATTTATTAGTTGGGTCATGGATCACATGACCCTGATTTGCTGAATGTACATAGCCTATTTGAAATTTTGTCAAGAACTGATGACCTTGTTATTAGTTTTGTGTAAATTCTGTATTATCTTTAGGGTGTAAGGAGTGATTAAACACTTGAGAGTGGCAAACTAAAAAATCAACCAATCAGAGTGCGTCACGTCAATCAGTGAAAAGTATTGGCAATGGTTTAGACATTTGGTGAAGTGGTAAACGTTTTAAATGAAAAAAAAGTAAAAAGGTGTGATTGGTTGAGATGGCATGAACCCCACCACACACCCCCCTCTCTCTCCCCTTCCCTCCCTTCGCCGAATCGGTTATCCTTCACCGAATGTGACCCCATTTCGTCAAACACTCATGCGGCAAAAGGGTTGGCATTGGTTGCCGATTGATTGCCGATCGGTGCCGGGTGGGTTTGCCGCCCCCACTCCGGACACCCTTATGTATCATTTTAGCTCATCATTTTTGTAATGTAATATATCACACTGATGTGTATACACATATACTAGACAAGTTAAGCATACAAACACTAATTATACATACATACATGCATTACGTACGCCTAATTTAGAAGACAGTCTAGAAGGAACGCAACTCGTATGTAAATCGTGATCAAACCCAAATGCCTCTGAGAAGAGCATCTGCAGAAACGGTCTCCCCGAAAGTGTTAACAAGGTCGGAGCAAGAACGATCTACTTCAATCTCCAACCCGAGCTCCTCGTGTATCTCATCGGATGCCGATATGAGTAAGAACTCGCAACCCTCGTAGTTTAGAAAGTCTGGAGGGTCTGCAACATGGTAACGTAGCTTTCCAAACTGCCCTTGCAGGTGGGCTGGAAATATCGCCTTTTTCTTTTTCTTCTTCTTCGTCTTCGTTTTGAACTGTCCTTGGGTAGGATTCTTGATTTGTATCACGAAAGACGCCTCCCTTTCTACGTTTAACTCCTCCTGTGGTTGGTTCTCTGCTCCTTCCGATGGGAATTCTAGCTTGTAAATCAGATGGGTGTGCAGCTTCTTTCCGCTGTGGTGCTTAAGTATTCGGTACACGCCTTCTCCTAATGCCCTTGCTGTAGGCTTGTGTCTGTGTCCCCTCGTCTTTGTATCATATTCCTCTACAAATAAATACACCAAATCCATAACATTATCCAAATAAACCGGCCTGAGCGTTAATTATGATTAAGGGGGTGAATTTCTGACACGTCATGGACACGAACCTAACATGAAATTCGCGGGTTTGAGTCTAGTCTAAACGGGCGAGGGTCAGTTTTAGGTTGAACCCAAACCCGCCGGGTAGAACCGTTTAACTAGGGGTGCAAACGAGCCGAGCCGAGCCCGAGCTCGACCAGGCTCGAGCTCGAGCTCGTTTAACATATGAAAGCTCGAGCTCGGCTCGAAGGTAATTTTTCAAGCTTGAGCTCGGCTCGGGCTCGACTCGTTTAGTATTTATTAATTAATTTATATTAATTATAATTATTATTATACATATAATTTAGTTATTTTTTTATATTTATATAAATGATAATTATTATTATATAAATATATGTTTAATATATTAATAAAAAAATATATAAACAGAAAGCTCGATTAGGCTCGCGAGCCGGCTCGAGCTCGATATGCGAATTTCAAGCTCGGGCTCGTTTACTAAACGAGCTTGTTTTTAGGCTCGGGCTCGTTTAAGCTCGGCTCGTTCGAGCTTTTTTTCGAGCCGAGCTCGAGTAGCTCGCGAATAGCTCGGCTCGTTTGCACCCCTACGTTTAACCCATCTGTATTATATATTTTTTTTTCAGAATGTGTTTTATGTTTGATTGGGTATATTATGAAATAATTAAATTGAGAAATCGACATAAGTTTTATAATTAAAATATAATTGTTTATATACATTTTATTTTTTTGTGTAAATTTTATTTTTGAGAATATTAATATGGGTAAAAAAAACAAAAAAGAAAAAAAACCAGGCTAAACGGGTGGTGTTATTTATGTGTATGCCCCGATTTTCAGGTTCGGAATCGTGTAAAATTTTCGGGTTTATCAACCCACGAATACGACCCGTTACTATGATCCAAACCTCCTGTAAGAGCATCTTTAATGTCCTGAATCTTGGTGGTAACCAACTCCACAAATCCCCAGTACGGTCTACTCCTCTTGGCTGGATCAGGAAGGCTTTTCTTTCCCATGAGAATCAACCTCAGCAGCATACTTTTCTCCTCCTAACCAACCAACAAACGAATAATAATAATAATTTATGTATTGATTTTGGTATCGATGATTAATTATATTATATTACTTGAGGTGGTTCTTTCTTCTTCTTCTTCTCCTCCTGCTGAGTGGAAGTGTGGGGCCTTAAAACGATGTACAACCTCTGGACGTCATCAGAGCTATGTGGGTCTTCTTCGCCTACTTTTGGTCTGTAAAAGAAATATATATCCCCTCTTTCCTGCATCGGTTATTCAATTCCATAAATACATACATACATACATACACACGCATATATATATAGTTGAGCTGTAAGATACCTGAATCTCGACATCCGGTGTATTCTCCTCCTCATCTCCTGGTCGCGTTTCTACGTCTTTCTCTTGCCCTCTCTTCATCGATCGGTGCATGATCATTCCCAACACTGAACAATCTATCTATCAAGTATTAGCTTAGCGAGCTAAATGTTCTGCTTCTTTAATCGACGACACGTATCACTTGCCTATCTTTTCCTACCACCACGTGTCCTTTGTTTTATTCTAGCTAGCTCTCCTTCTTTCTTTATTCTTTAATTTAACTAGTGGGATTCCCCGTACCTGACGGAAATTCAGTCAATATCAATTTTGTTGGTTATGATACCGGTAAGCGCTATAGCAAGCGAGCGAAAAAGTTGTGAACTTGTGATATGTTAAAAAGGCTATCGACATGTGTGTCACAGATGTCGAAAACAATGGAAACGAATACTGGTACCGATGTTAGGTCGGATTCAGTTTGTTTCGGCATGGTACCGAGACTTGTATAGCCTACAATACAAAAAACACTCTCTTTGAAATGCAACTCTGTAATCAACAATGTTTATGCTGTAACGTTAAAAGAGAAATTGAGCATGACCACGTATTAAGTTTTTTCTTTTCTAAAATTGACGAACACAATATATGGAAGGAAATTAAATGAAAACTAAAAAGGTTAAAATATTATGTTATTTAAACGGGAAGAGATGAAATTGAATTTGAAAAAAAAAGTTATATATATGGGGGTGTTTGGGATTCCTTCTCAAAAACAACTTATTAACTTATATAAGTCAATAAGTTATAAGTTAGAATTTCTAACTTCTCAAAAACAACTCCTCCACACACAAAAATAACTTATATAAGATAATACAAACACTCTAAAAACAACTTATTAACTTTTATAAGTCAATAAGTTATAAGTTGCTCCAAAATAAGCTAACCCAAACACCCACTATATATATTATTGTTCCTGGTCAGTCTATTAGTTTTAATAGAATTCCCTGCGCATTCCAACACGAATTTTGTCGGTGATGATTTGGTTCGTTATGGTATTGGTACGGTATCAACACCCAGTATAGCAACCGAAAGATATTATCTAAAAATAGAAATTGTGATAATCCCTAGAGGATATCGACATGTGTTTTACATCGATCAAAATCCATAAAAACGAATATTGTACCTATTCGGATCATATCGACACATGTACCTATGTTGTTCGTTCAGAATTTGGTTCGCTTCATCGCGACATGACATATTTGCAGAAAAGATGTTTGATCGAAAGGAAATGAAATACCAACGGGTGGTTGTATTTATAAGATGATGGATTAAAAGATATTACTAAAGTAATTATTATATATATAAGAGTAAACTTCCGTTTTGCTCTATGTGGTTTGACCGTTTTAATGGTTTTGTCCCAATCCTTTAAAAATAGTCATTTTACTCTAATAGTTTACCATGTTTTTTTCCATTTTGCTCCATGGCCTTAACTTCATCCATAATGTCTGTTAATTAGAATGGCATTTTGGTAATTTAGGAATAAAAGTAGGAGCATTTTGGTAATTCAATTATAAAAATATTTATATGTTATATACACACTGTCATATTCATCTTCTCTCTCTACACACTCTCCTCTCTCTTCTCTCTTTCTCTACATCAGATTCATCTTCTCCATTCTCCATCACCAACCACCACCACCCACCACCTCACCACCACCGGTCACCACCCCACCGGAACCCACATTCACTAGAACCCAACCACCACCACCATAACCATTACTTCCGGCACCACCTCATCGGAGTTGCATATTTTCCCAAAGCATATTTGTACACCAATAATATTTTCTCAAAGCAATGCCTATAATTTTTCTGAATCCGAACAGCCTTAAAACATCAAATTTATACATAAAATGTCCTAAACCTTGTAAGGATTCAAGCAGCCCTAGCAATAACTTCTGTCTGTTGTGGCAAATCAGCAGGTTCGATATAAAACCCCCTTCTAACAAAAGATCTTGTTATAAGGAACCACAATTTCCTAGTGGTTTCTGGCTTTATGGTGGGGGTTGACGTACCGATTCACGTTGGGAACGTCTATGCCCCACAAGGCATAACGTCAAAACAAGTACTGTGGGAGGAGATCGGGCATACTATGGAATCAATTGGCGGATTATGGATTCTAATGGGGACTTCAACGCAGTTCGTTCCCCGCAGGAACGTCTAAACACGGATTTCCATCCAACATGTGCCTCTGCTTTCAACGATTTCATTGTAAATTCGGGCCTGGTTGAATACGTGATTGGGGGGGGGGGGGAAATTAACAAGAGTTTTGGGGGATAAACTGAGCAAAATTGATAGGTTCCTTGTGAACCAAGATTTTTCTGACAAATGGCCGGAGGCAAAGGTTATCGCTCTTCCTAGGTGTTTTTCGGATCATAGTCCGATTACGTTGTCCACAGGTTCATGTAACGATGGGTATATACCCTTTCACTTTTTTAATTCTTGGCTCAATAGACCTGGGTTTGACTCTGCGGTCATTTCGGCTCTCCAAGAGGAAACGGGCGGTGGGCCACCAGATAAAATGCTAGCTGGGAAACTAAAAAATGTCAAGGAGAAGATTAAGGCTTGAATTAAAATGGAAAAGGAAAAGGAGAACGAAACGTTGAATGACTTAAAAGCCAAGTTGGATTTTCTGGACAAAATTGTAGAGACTAGACCACTTTCTACAATTGAGATCCACCAGAAGGCAGATTGGGCAAACAGGGTCCAGGAGAATAATATGTCTATTGCAAGTGATCTAAAACAAAAATCTAGGGTAAAATGGGCGGTGGAGGGAGACGAAAATACCGCCTTTTTCACGGCATAATAAACCAAAATATTGCTAAACGAAGGGTGAATGTGTAACACCTCGTAAAATCACGTCCAATAATGTATTGACACGTGTAATAAACCCTAATAAAGTCAAACGTTGAATTTGAGGGACTAATTTTGCGAAAAATCAAAAACTTTGATTATAGAAGGACTGGAAATGTTAACATGCTTATTATAAGCCTCTGAATAACGTTACACAGTAATCATGTTCACAAATGAGCCACTTGTTGATCAAGAGTAGCCATTTGCGTAATTAATTGAAAGTTTGCGCGATGAAGGGTTAAAAGCGTCAACATGTTACTTCTTACCTCTGAGTGAACTTTTAACAAACCGAGAGCTTCATGATAATTGATTATACTCTCGGGAATGCCTAATATTGGCCATTAAGGGCTTTTATGCCTATAAGTAAAGTTACGCGCAACTTTGCAAGTTAGAGGGACTAAAAGTGTCCATATGTTTAATTATACCTCTGAATGACCATTTTACAAACCCAAAGCATCGCGATGTTTAATAATACTCTCAAGAGTGCCTAACATGGATTAGATAAGGCTTCGATGCTATTAAACGATGATATACGCAAGTTTGCGCATTAGAGGGACCCAAAAGCGTCAACTTTTGAATCTACGCCTTTTGGTCACCATTTAAGCAAAAGAGAGCGTAGTAATATTTAAACACATGCTTGGTAATACCCATTATGGGCCATGGAAGGTTTGGATATCATCAAATGACATTTTGCGCTACTTTGTGCGATTTAAGGGACTATTTACGTCAAACTGCAAAAGTATACCGATCCGTATGGTATCGAACCTTTCGGAATATGATCATAAGTTAAACATGTCCTAAATATCCTTTACATAGCTTATAAATAGGCTTAGAGGTGTTTGGTGCGCAAAAATAAACTTATTTGGTCAACAGGGACTAAAAGCGTCAAAAAGTGCATAAGCTTGCATTTTCGCGCATATCTTACGTTCTGAATATATATCCGGACATCCAAAAATTTATATAATCATTAAAATATTTTATTTTAGTGATTGGCATGATAAAATTCCATTCGTCGCTTAATTTGGATCGTTTTGGCGTTCGTTACGACTTCCGTCGTAATTAACCGAACAACGCAACCGTACGACTAAACAAGCCGACATCCGAGATTTTTTTGAGCATATTTTAAGTTCCCTATACTTTAACTTTATTTTAGAGCCTTGAAAGGGGGTTAACGGGGCTTAAAAGTGCCAAAAATCAAGTTTTACAAGTGCAGGGACCATTTTTAAAATTTCTGGTAGATACATTGAACTTGGTCCATTTTTGAGGTTTTGATGGTTTTAACCCATGGGTTTGCATCCTATGGGCTGGTATTTGATGGTTTTACATGTTCCTATGGTATTCTAAAACCTTGGGCCCAAGTGTAAGGTCATGATTCAAGCACGATTTACGAGGAACGATTCTAACGGTTTACCGAAATCTATATAAACCCAACACCTTCATTCTCATTCCTCACAATCTGATTCAAATAGCTCTAAGTTGGGGTTCAACACTTCATACCTGAGCAATTTGAATCAAGATCTTCCTAGCTTGGACCCTTTGTAAGCTTCTTTCGTTCTTTTATGCGTTTTTAAGCGGGAAAGTCAAACAGTGTTTGACTTTCTGCTTTGACCAGTCAATGGTCAACACAAAGTTTGTTTGAACTTCATAACGTTAGCGTAATCACGATGGTTATAGTCTCTTGTGACTATACCTACTGATTACCACGTTATTTAGGCTTAGTGACGAGTCATAGTTTCGGTCAAAATGCGCGTTTATGCGTATTTTGCAACCAAACTATTTTTGGGTATCAAGACCCTTTGTCTTGATATCAAACTTGTTTTCTAACTTCGTTAAACATGTTTTAACATGTTTAAATCTTCACTTTAGGTTTAGTGCTTATGTAGGGTCGTAAGATAAGCGGTCTAAACAACCGCTTAGACTTTCGAACTAGACCCGTTTGGTCGATCATTAGGATCCGACCAAACACAATAGGTGACCATAGTTGTATAGGGAATAACCTTCCGAGGTTATACCTTATGGTCACTTCGTTTAGTTAGTTGTATGATAGGTAGTTTATATGCCTTAGGTAAATGACCAAAATACCCCTACGGGGCTTAATTTGAGTTTAAATTCGTTTTGGGCATATTGGAAGGTATCTTACTGATATCACAACATATTTAAGGCATATTAACTTAGGAAACCTGTTCATGACTCATTTGGTTACCCGTTATGCATTTATCGCTTTCGGTACGGGTTATGTAACTAGTTTGCATAAATTAACCGAAACGGGTCAAACCTTATCATTTTTACTTCAAAATCCAGAATGTGTTTAGTTTACCCATATTATACAAGTCTTCAAACTTCTCGGGTCTAAACCACACTCTAATCCGGTCTTCGCTTAATCTTGCGTTTGAACCGTATACATTTCTTTAAAACTAACCGGTCTAAGTTTAACTTAAGTAAGACCCGTTAGGAATCTAATAGGTTAATTAAAACTTTCGTTCCAGATTTAGGAGACCAGTAAAAGATACTTGCACTTGCTGATTTGTATGGCTGGGAAAAATTTATATAATTTGCTCAGGTAAATACTTTTAACTTATTTTCCATTATACGGGCTTGGGATACGGTATTATAATAATACCGCTTGGTCGGGTATGTAATTGTTTAAATCGGATTGTGATTAATATAATTTCATAACTCGTTTTAATCTGTTTGTTTGGTATATGGCTTTTGGGGGGTTAATGACCATGTCCTGGATATCCTCGGCTCATTCATTGAAATGGCCACGACTTAAGCACGGGGTGTAGGCATACACCCGACAGTTGCGTATGTATAAAAGGTACCCCACAATAAGGAAAATTCCTTGTGGGTATTATACCTGTGATGTGTCAGTTAATCTCGTCCGGCTCTTCTAACCGGCCCTGACAGACGACAAACATTTAAATCTGTATACAAGATTATTTTTAAATAATTGTCCCAAGTTATAAAAGATATTTTGTGCCTTGTGCATTCAAATCAATTTTTTTAAACATTTTCAAAATGAGTCGGTTAATTGTATTTACCAGTGAAAACTGACGTATTTTCCAAAAAGGTTAAGTGCAGGTACTAATCGGAATAGGCTGGCTACTCCTAGCATCAATAAAGAGTCTTGCAAGCTTAGATGTTGATAAATTTGCTGAACAGTGTTTCTTTTAACTTTGATCCGCCTGTGGATCCTTTACAACCGTTTTTGTAATAAATGATATTACTTCCATTCGGTTTGTAATGTTTATATCTTTCGACTTCCGCTGTGTATATAATCTGTGATAAATTGTCTATGATGATATCAACTACGTCACGATACTCCCCACCGGGCCCACCGGTAATACGTGGAAATATCGGGGTGTGACAGGTTGGTGTCAGAGCCAACGTTTGAGTGAATTAAACACTAGCCCTTAGTGTTTAATCTCAAATGACACAGTAGCACATTCCTTAGATCTTCTGAGTCTAGACTAAACATAGGAATGCTCTCATCCCTATTAAGTAAACACTGCTTTCGATTTTATGTATTTTGAATATATCGCCAGGCAAGGAAGCTGTCGATGGAAATTCTCTACATCCGAAGCCTAGAAAGGCCAAGCTTCGTACCTCGGCTAGGATAAGCGTACAACCAGTTGGAGGAAAGACCTTTATGAATCTATTCCCAAAAACCAAACTTGTTTAAACCTTTATCCAGACTACGGAGTCCATACCAGAAGGTCCCTGAGGCTCCCATATTGAAGATGATACATGTGGGTGTCATTAAACCCTATCTCTTACCTCCGAGTTTTCAAATTTCAAACTTAGACTATACTAGTCAAAACCTAATCTGTAATCCATGTCATTCCTTTAATCATTGAATCCTTGGATTCTACTTCTGCAATGGGTCCTGATTTGAAATATTATTTATTCACTAAAATCTTCAGAGTCGCTACTGCGTACGACAAATAAAGATGAAGAAACAATCAGAATAAGGGAAAGAAGACATTAGAAGACCCTCCTTCGATCATACTTCTTTTCATTTAAGTCCCTGTTTGGGCATTTAATTATTGTAGTCCTTCGTGGACATATTAATTCATCAAAGTCCTTATAGACTTACCTCTTTTGATAAGACCCCATAAATATATACGTCTACCTATTGAAAATCCCTTTGAGGATATTATCTTTTAATAATAGTCCATTCGAGGACATTATACTTCAAATAGTCTTTTCATGGACATTATACCCTATTATATTCCATACGTGGACACGAGATTTCATTATAGTCCCTTAGTGGACATGATATTTCATCACAACCTTTGTAGACCTGATATTTTATTATAGTCCTTTCATGGGCAAACTATTTTAATATAGTCCCTATACGGACATATGATATTTTTATAGTCCCTAGCCGGACTTATAATTTCCTTTTAAGTCCTCTATGGACAAGTATGATATTAAAAGTCCTGTTTAAGGCACTATGGTAAAATTTCCTAATGATTTATTGGGAGTTTTGAAAAAAAAAATAAAAAAATAATTAAATTTTTTTTATATAGGTACTCAAATCGTCCTTTATCAATCATTAGTATGAATTTTATTCGAACTTTATCGATCAGCTAAAAAATTTCAAAAGATCTTCTTAATGGTTTACCCCTGCCAAGTGGCAAGTCCACATTAATTGGCCAAAACTTTCGGTAGTTAAGGATAATTATTCCTTCTACTATGATAGTTAAAGGAGTTACCCCTCCTATCCAAAGGTGGTGAACTATGTTCAAGCCTCCAAGCCTATATGATCAATGCGATCATGGTAATGTTGTGTGACCATTAAGACAAATTAATCCTTGTTGACATCTAAGAACATGTTAACATTCCTGGCAGTGTGACTTAAGAAACCACGCCAGCCGTCAAGGTATTTTGGACTATGTCCAAGCCTTAAAGCCTATTGGATCGAATTTGATCTTGGCAAGTATCATCAATGTGATGATCAAAATGTAAACATCCGTTAGTGATGAAGTGCCTATGGGCTATAAATTTGTTGTCTGATAAAGACAACGACAGTAGTGATCTATGACTCCTGTCTAAGAATATTGGACTACGTCCAAGCATAATAGTCTATATGATCATTACGATCATGACTAATATCGTATAAATACGATGATCACATTATTTGACATCCTTTAGAGATGTTTTCGCCTACGGGCCATATTATATTGTCCATTGTGACAAGGACAGTGGTGATCTCCTATGAATCCCATTCCAAGGTATTGAGCTATGCTCAAACCACATAGTCTATATGATCAATGCGATCAAGACTAATATTATAAAAAAGATGATCATGTATAAATATCCTTAATAGTATTTCGCCTACGGGCTATGTATAATATATTGTCCATTAGTGACATTGACATTGTGATCCTTCTGATCCCATGTCCAAGGTAGTGAGTTATGCTCAAGCCTAATAGTCGATGTATGATCAGTGCGATCATGACTAATATCAACTGATACGGTGATCGTATTATTTTATAGGATATTTGAAGTTCAGGCTTAGGCCTTCCTATCTTCATAGTAAGATTTTAAGAAATACTTACGACCCGATGGTTATAATTTATGCATAAATTTTCGGTGCTTAGATAACAAAACTAGAGTAATACAATAAGCACATGGTGGATACGCCGCTGGTACTTCCTATATATAAGTGTGTTCATTGTATTACCCTTGGTGGCGTTATCCTGAGTTACCATTAGAGATTATGCCGCCTACGGGCTATATACTATGTTGTCCATTAGAGACACTGACATGTGTGACCGTTATGGTCCATCGTCAAAGGTGATGGGCAATGCCCAAGCCTTATAGTCTATAAGATCGATGAGATCAAGACTAAATATACTAAATTGCGATAATTATATATATACACATATGTGTATATATATAAACATCCATTAGTAATGTCCCATGACTTGCCTATGTGCCAAAATGAATCGTCGTTCAAGGACGATGACAGTTGTAGTCTATGACTCCCTGTCTAAAGGTGAAGAACTACGTTCGAACCTTAAAGTCCCTAATCTAATAAGATCGCGACTTATAAATTAATGTCCTCCGTGACAGGCTTTTGTTGCCATATCTTATAATGTCCTTTGCAACAAGGCCTTCGTGCCATATGATTTTTATATCATTCAAGACGAACTCATGTTTCATATTGTAAAAGCCATTGTGGCAAGCCTTCGAGCTATCTAAAATCATCAATATGACAAAGACAGTTGTGACATTGTGATCTCCTGTCAAAAGGGTAATGGACTCGGTCCAAACCTTAATTGCCATTGATGGATCTTTTGCGACCTAGACTAAGTAAATTGATATACATTCAAATGACATTCATTAGGAATGTTCATACCCCATTAGCCGGTAAGGTTTAAGGATACCATGGCTAATGTATGTTGGTCGTCAGGACAATGACTAGCTATAGAAATGCAATTAAGCAATTGTTTAATTTTGGTGTTTAGTGCCAAGCTTCAAGTAGGGCAAACTTGAATGAGACACATATAAGTCGTAATACCGATGGTGCGACAAATGCTAATGATGCAACAAAGGTGAATCTCAAGGTTAATGGAGTTAATCTCCAAACTGTGATTGATGCAGCTGTTAGAAAGGCTATGAGAAAGGATCTAAAAAGGTTCGAAAAGCCGAATGCTACTTGCTCTAAATCATATTTTGTCACACCCCGATATTTCCACGCATTACCGGTGAGCCCGGTGGGGAGTATCGTGACGTATTTGGTAATATTACAGTCAAACAACACAATATTTAAATGCACAGCGGAAGCAAAAGATAGATATATTTCAACTTTAATAAATTGTAATATCAAGTATCACAAATAGTTGAAATAAATCCACAGGTGGATCAAAAATAAAATGGAAACATTGTTCAACAGTTTTGACATCCAAGCTTGCGAGACTTATTGTGGACGCTAGGAGAAAGCCAGCCTAGTTCGCGTAGTACCTGCACTTAACCTTTTTGGGAAAATACGTCAGTTTACACTGGTAAATACAATTAACTGACTCATTTAGAAAAGGTTTAATAAAATTGATTTGAATGCACGTGGCACAAACTTTTTATAACTTGGGATAATTATTTGAATATAATCTTGTAAACGAATTACATGTTTCTCATGCGTTCAGTAGCCCGATCCGTAGACCAGGTTAAAGATCAATAGACACACCACATTATTTATTTTGTCACTGACGGGTGTACGCCTACACCCCGTGCTTAGGTCGTGGCCATTTCATAAAATGATGCCAAGGATATCCGGGACATGGTCATTAACCCCCCAAAGGCTTTAAGCAAACAAAACATTTCAAAACGGAGCATATCAATGATTTAACCTCTATTCGATTAAAGATTCAATGCCGGACCAAGCGGTATTTTATATACCATACCCCAAGCCCGTATAGGGAAAATAAGTTAAAAGTATTTACCTTTGCAAGTATCAATCACAAATAGCAAGTGCGTGTAGCTTTTACCGGGTCTCCTATTCTGGAACGAAGGTTTATAATAACCTATTAGAATCCTAACGGGTCTTTGATTAAGCCTAAACTTAGACCGGTTAGTTTTAAATAAAGATACGGTTCAAACGCACGATTAGGCGAAGACCGGAATAGAATGTGATTTAGACCCGACAAGTTTGAAGACTTGTATAATATGGGTAATCTACTCACATTCTAGATTTTGAGATAAAAACGATAAGGTTAGGCCCGTTTCGGCTAGTTTATGCAAACTAGTTATATAAACCGAACCGAACGCGTAAGAAGCGTAACGGGTAACCGTAAGAGTCATATACAGGTTTCCTAAGTCAATATGCTTTAAATATGTTGCGATATCAGTAGGATATCTTCCATTATGCCCAAAACGAGTTTAATCTCAATTTAAGCCCCGTAGGGGTATTTTGGTCATTTTAAAGGTTATAAAAGAGATTAAGTGAAATTCTGAGATTCGGTTCCGAATACATCAGTAAAATAACTTAATTTATCAGGTTATATCAGTTGGTGATAAGTCTTATATGACAAAATGGTTTTAAACCCATACTAGGTGTTTAATACGCGTAAAAAGCCGTTTTAAGCGATTTCCGGGTTATACAGGAAATCTGAGTTTTCTGATCAGGTTATAAAGTTCAAAATACTACATTTATTATATAAAATCAGTAGCAATTGGATTGGTGTCAAAATATTATGTAGAACTCATTTTATAACCAAAAAGGGTATAATTGGTATTTACCGAATCAACGCCATAACCTTAGGTTATGAGCAGGTTAAAAATAATTAAAAATCTTTAAAAATCCCAAAATATTATATTACATCAGTGGGTAAAAGGTTTGGTGTCAAAAGTGGGTTTAGATAGGCTTTATGCTAATCGCGCCGTTAATTTAACAAAAAGCTTCTTAAATGCGCTAATTAGCATAACTCCTATTCTGGACCTCGAACTGATATGAAACTTTAGGGACATGCTTATAAATCAGTAACAAAGATTATTGTCCTCTCACATTTCCAAAAATTCTCGTTTTATGGTCAAAAGGGCGTTATGGTCAACATTAAGCATTTAACGAAAACGTGTAAACGAATCGGGTAATCAAAGAACCAACCACAGAGGGTTATACCAACATGTAGCCTAGTCCTAAGGAAGCTCTAAGGCATTTCCAAATCATACTAAATCGGGTCAGAACTGAAGTTAAAGCAAAAGTCAAAGTTTTGCGACTTTCGGTTCCGAACCGGGTCTAAACAGAAAATTGTCGGGTCGAACATGCTTAGACATGTTCTTACATTTATTACTAAGTTATATGAGTGGTAAAATAGGTTACATGCTTTCTACATTGTTAATTAGGCGTTAATTCGAAGATTAGCATTCTGTTGACTTTTTCTAATCAACTTTGACCCGACAAATGGTCTAGTTAGAGTCGGAATCAGAGGGTGCCCTTCTAAGGGTTTATCACCCACATAAATACCAACTTATAACTACCTTCAATTCGACTAATCACTGGACCATTAATGATTAATCGCTAAGTCAAACGTTAATTACGACGGTTTGACTTTTAAGCTAATAACTAAGTAAAACTCAATTAAGAAAGGTTAAGCATACTTACAGAAGTCCTATGCATGATTAGGGATGCTTAGGGTCTGCTCTTGAACTCCCAAAAGCTCCAGGAATGCAGATGGAATGAATGAATGCAAGAATGTTGCAAACATTGTGGCTTTATATAGTGATTTTAATTGTTTGTGATCTTGACACACAAGCCTAGCATTGTTCCCAGATCATTTACAAGTGCTCCTAGGGTCTAAAAGCATGTAGGGGTCACGCATGGAAGTGGAAAATATCATTCTAAGTCGGTTACATGCTCAAAACAACCAACTGTCAACATTCTGGTCGCTGTGCATGCCTTACGGACCGTAAGGCTTGACCTTTACGGTCCGTAAGCTTGTTCCAGAAGGCAAAAATTTGTTGGCCTTTCAAGCTCCGACCAGGCAATCATGTAATACGAAATTGGGCCACTATTTTCAGTATGGGGCCTCAAGAATGTGCCTTGAACAGTTTAGATCACTTTTAATGATGTACAATTGTCTTGGACTTTATCGAAAAGCCAAGAACGAAGGGTTGTCGTGCATTTCTTCGTAGAATTCCACTCTTGCAAATATGAATCAATTATTACTAGAAATCACCGGATTTGAATGTAAATCAGATGTTTGAAATATATATTAGGGTCTTGGGATTCATAACGAGGTCGTTCAAAGGTACAAATTAACTTGACGACACTTTTAAATCCTGCCATACATCTTTAACTAGATCCGGGTTTATATCACTTTTGTCTTACATGACACGTGTCGTTATGTCATTGATCACGAATTTTCGAGGTGTTACATCCTCACCCCCTTAAAAGAAATCTCGACCTCGAGATTTACTGAAATAAATGAGGGTACTTTTCTTTCATTGTGGACTCAACTTCCCATGTGTATTCGGGACCTCTACGGGCATTCCATTTAACCTTTACGATCGGTACATGCTTCCTTCGAAGCTTCTTAACCTGTCGATCCTCGATCGACACAGGTTTTTCAACAAACTTCAAGCTCTCTTCTATGTGCACATCTGTATGTGATATGACTAGTGATTCATCAGCGAAACACTTCTTCAGATTGCAGATGTGGAATACATTGTGAATACCACTGAGCTCTTCAGATAATTTTAACTTATAAGCAACTGATCCGACACATTCGATGACCTCAAATGGTCCTATGTATCTCGGTCTTAACTTACCTTTCTTACCAAATCGCATCACTCCCTTCCAGGGTGATACTTTAAGCAACACTTTATCACCTACCTCGAATTTCAGAGGTTTACGCTTTAGATCTGCGTAGCTTTTCTGCCTATCCCTGGCAGCTTTCAGACGATCGCGTATTTGGACAATCTTGTCCGTTGTTTCAAAGACTATTTCCGGTCCTGTCAGTTGGACATCTCTAACTTCCGCCCAACAAACGGGAGTTCTGCACTTTCTACCATACAAGGCCTCGAAAGGCGCAACTTTAATGCTCGAATGGTAGCTATTGTTATATGAGAACTTGATTAACGGCAGGTGGTTATCCCAACTACCACCTAAGTCAATCACACATGCACGAAGCATGTCTTCCAACGTTTTAATTGTACGCTCACTCTGGCCGTCCGTCTGAGGATGGTAAGCCATACTAAAATTTAAGCGTGTGCCCAAAGATTGTTGGAAACTTTTCCAAAAATGTGACGTGAATCTAGCATCTCTGTCAGAGATAATAGCTACTGGTACACCATGCAGAGATACAATCTTATCTACGTACAATTGGGCTAACATGTCGGAGCTATAGGTTTCCTTGATGGGTAGGAAATGTGTTGACTTAGTCAGTCTATCCACTATTACCCATATAGTATCGTTTCCTTTCCTTGTCTTTGGCAATTTGGTGATGAAATCCATCGTCACCATTTCCCACTTCCACATGGGAAGTTCAGGCTGTTGTAGCAAACCTGGCGGCTTTTGATGTTCTGCTTTGACTTGCGCACACGTCAAGCATTTAGCTACATAGGCAGCTACATACTTCTTCAAGCCTATCCACCAATAGTTTGCCTTTAGATCCTGGTACATTTTGTCAGCTCCAGGATGAACGGAGTATTTAGAACTGTGGGCTTCCTGGAGGATAACATCCCGAAGTCCTCCATAAACAGGAACCCATATTCGTCCATTTAACCTCAGGATTCCGTCCTTGCCATGGGATAACTGTTCCTCGGTTACTCCTAGCTTTTCATTAGGATAGTTAGCTTCCAGCACAGCTTCCTTCTGTGCAGCTAACAACCTTTCATTCAAACTATTCTTGATCTCAATGCTCTTGGCATTGATTCTTATCGGCTTCACTCTTTCTTTTCGACTTAAGGCATCGGCGACTACATTCGCCTTGCCAGGATGGTATTTGATTTCACAATCATAACCATTCAAGGTTTCCATCCAACGTCGTTGCCTCATGTTCAAGTCCTTCTGATTGAACAGATGTTGCAGGCTCTTGTGATCAGAATAGATCACACACTTGATTCCATACAAGTAGTGTCTCCATAGTTTTAGTGAAAATACAACGGCACCCAACTCCAAGTCATGGGTGGTGTAATTCTTTTCATGCACCTTTAACTGACGTGATACATAGGCAATAACTTTGCCTTTCTGCATAAGCACACATCCCATCCCGGTGTGTGATGCATCACAATATACCACAAACTCTTCTATTCCATCAGGCAATGTCAACACAGGAGCATTGCTCAACTTCTGCTTGAGAATATCGAAGGATTCTTGCTGCTTAGGGCCCCAATCGAACTTGATTTTCTTCCTAGTCAAAGAAGTTAGGGGTGCAGCAATCCTTGAAAAATTTTCAATGAAGCGCCTGTAGTATCCTGCCAATCCCAATAAACTGCGAATTTCTGTGGGCGTCTTCGGCTCTTGCCAATTCATGACAGCTTCAACCTTAGCGGGATCTACTTGGATACCACGCTCGCTGACGACATGTCCAAGGAATTGGACTTCACGAAGCCAGAATTCACACTTCGTAAACTTGGCATAGAGCTTCTCCTGCTAAAGTAATGAAAGAATACATCGAAGATGTGTCTCATGGTCGGCCTGATTCTTGGAGTAAATGAGGATGTCAACGATGAAGACGATGATGAATTTATCTAAGTAAGGTTTGCAGACACGATTCATGAGATCCATGAATGCGGCTGGTGCATTAGTGAGCCCAAAAGGCATCACTAGGAACTCGTAATGACCATAACGAGTTCTAAATGCAGTCTTGTGCACATCTTCATCTTTAACCTTCAATTGATGATAGCCTGACCTCAGATCGATCTTAGAGAAGTAGCTTGCCCCTTGCAATTGATCGAATAGATCGTCAATCCTGGGCAAAGGATACCTATTCTTGATAGTGACTTTATTCAGCTCGCGATAATCGATGCACAGACGCATCGATCCATCCTTCTTCTTGACAAATAAGATTGGTGCTCCCCAAGGAGACGAACTAGGTCTAATGAAACCTTTGGCTAGCAATTCATCTAGTTGTGCTCTCAATTCCTTCATCTCTGTTGGTGCCAACCTATAAGGCGCTCTAGCAACAGGTGCTGCTCCAGGGATGATGTCAATTCTGAATTCTACTTGTCTATCTGGTGATAAACCAGGTAGTTCTTCAGGGAAAACATCAGGATATTCAGAAATGACAGGGATGTCTTCAATCTTAGGCTTTGGCTCATCAATAGTCACTTGTGCCATGTAGATGACACAACCCTTCTTCAAACACTTAGAGGCCTTGAGCATAGTCACTTGCTCAGGCAGTCCATACTGGGTATCTCCCTGAATGGTAAGTGGTTCACCAGACGGAGTCTTGATCACCACTTGCTTCTTATTGCAGACAATTTGGGCCTGGTTATGAGATAACCAGTCCATACCCAAAACTATGTCAAAACCGGCTAGCTTAAAGGGAAGTAGGGACAAAGGAAAAGAGTGGTTCTTGATGGATATAACACATCCATCTAACACAGTTGAGACAGTCTCTATGGTTCCATCAGCTAATTCCACTTCATATTCCACACTTAAAGTCTTAACAGGCAATTTCAACAATTCACAAAACTTATTATCTACGAAAGACTTATCAGCGCCTGAATCAAAAAGTACTCTTGCACATACATCATTTATAAGGAAGGTACCTGTGATCACATTGTCGTCCTGCACAGCTTCCTTTGCATCCATCCTGAAGACTCTAGCATTGGTCTTCTTTCCTTCATCAACTTTCTTTGCATATTTTGGGCAATTTGTCTTAATGTGCCATTTTTCGTTGCAACTTGCAACTGTAGCACGTTGCATCTTTCAGCTTCTTGCACTCTAGAGTCTTATGTTCCGAAGATTTGCAAATCCCACAAGGTCTCGACTGAGATTGGGATTTTGAGTCAAGTCTGCACCTCCCAAAGTGGTGCTTTTGACAAATCTTACACTTGGGCTTATCGCCAGATTGATGCCCATCCTTCTTTGAACTGGACCCCTTCCTGTGGTCATTGTTTCCCTTGTGCTTCTTATCAGACCGTCGTGAATTGTCATCTTCACGCTTCCTTTTCTTGGTATCCGTGTTCCTCAGCGATCTCTGTCTGACCGCGTCCAGTGTGAGGGACAAAGATATATCAGCTACAGATCTGAAAGTAGCTGGCCGAGAGGCTTTTACACTTGCCTTAATCTCTGGGGCTAAACCCCCAATGAAACGAGCTATTCTTTTGGGTTCCGGGGTCACCAGGTAAGGAACCAACCTTGACATTGTATTAAAGCTCGTGAGGTAAGCTTGGTAATCCAGATTTTTCATTACCAATGACAGAAAATCTGACTCAATCTTTTCCACCTCATGCTGAGGGCAATAGTTCTCCCTGATGAGGGTAATAAATTGTTCCCATGTCATATTGTACAATGGGATTTTCCCCGTAGCCTGGATCAAAGATCTCCACCAGGCTAGTGCCTCTCCTTTAAACGACTGAGATACATACTTCAAAACATCCTTATCAGCACACCCGCTGATATCAACCACGGTGTCCATCTCATCTAACCATGCCATGCAATCTATAGCTCCTTTCTCCCCAGTGAAATCCCGGGGCTTGCATGAAACAAAATATTTGTAGGAGCAACCCTTATCACGGGGTCCTTGGTTCAATACAATCTTTTGAGATGGAGCACTTTGCTTATTTGAGGACTGACGATCGTCATCACCTTTCTTTAGCTCATCCTTCTTCGAGGGTGGCTTGCTGTGAGCCTCAGAATGAGTCTTAGGCTTGGAATGTGGTGCGGATAGGGTTCTGCTCCGAGTATCACTTGATTCACTATACTGCCTATCCAAGGCTTTTGTAACAACATTGTCAATTAACGTTTGGAGTTCCTCGCCAGTCACATTGAACCTGGGGGCGTCATTATTCTCCCTTGGCCGACTATTGATTTCATCTGAGTCTGCCATGAATCTTGAACTGTTACATAAGATATCGACAATACTTTATTTGGGAGTTTATTATGGAATTGCCTTTTAGGGCAATTCATTAACCATGGTAAACATAGACCACATTTGGTTAATTTGTTACTCACATTTATTTAGGATTTCATTATAACCTATCCTAATAATAACAGTATTATGAGCACAAAAGGCTTAGTCACAGGGACATTTTAAATCAGAAGCCATGATTTCAGAGAATCAAGGCATGAAGGTTTGAATATAGTTCTTTACCTTTTTCTGACAGGGAGTCGTAGACTACTACTATCTTTTGTCTTATATGACAATGAGTATGGCCCGTAGGCACTATATTACCAATGTATGGTAAAAATATGATCATCTTAATTGATGATTTCAACCCATGATTTATAGATCATTAAGTTAGGTTGGGAATCTTTTGAAGAATCCTTATATAAGAATGACGTGTGTGATTTTTAATGAATCACGTCTGCCAGGAGCGTTAACATGTTTTCAGATGTTAACAGGGATCCGAATCTTTTAAATAGGTCTTACCATCTTGGCCAAGTCTTATAATGACATGCAGGCTAGGTTATACCTTTAAGATCCTTGTTTAATATTTAATAGGCAGATAAATTTTAAAAGGAATGATTTTGATTTATTTATTTCATATATTTATGCATATAATAACAAAAGTGAAATTTATAAACTTAACATTCCACTAATTATTAAAAGGATTACACATTGCCCTAAACGAGACTATTAACAGAAACAATTTGCCCACGCAGGAGCTAAACCGATAACACAAGTCCACGCAGGCACCAAATACTAGAATAGATGTCCACGCAGGGACTAAAAAGACAAGTCCACGTAGGGACTAAATACATAGATAAATGTCCATGCAGGGACTTGATTGAAATAGAAAACACAACAGTTCTGTAACACCTCGAAAATTCACGTCCTATAATGTATTGACACGTGTCATAAGCTTGAACGTGTGAAATAATACTCTAGAAGGACTAAAGTTGACAAACATGAAAAGTGTGTGAATATAAGGGTTCAAATTGTCAACAATGGATAAATATACTTTACAGTAACCCTACATGATGCTCATACCTTCAAACGAATAAATCATGGATCATACGAAACTAAATATGAAAGAAAGTGAGAGATTACAAACTACAGGGGTTAAATGTGTCAACATGTTTAAAGTATACCTCTGAGTGACCTTTTAGCGAACCCGACGTTTTGTAACGGTTAATTATGCTCACTAGAATACACGATATAAATTTAATAAAGTTTCGTTATCGTATGAGAAAGTTATGATCAAATTCGTATACAAGGGGTTAAAGCGTCAACGTTGAGAATTATGACGTTTCGGGTAAACATGAAGTGACCAAGGACTTAACAAAGTGGGTATAAGTCTTGAAGCCCTTATAGGTAAATTTGGAGGGCTCAAAATGCAAGAGATAAGTTGGGTTGACCCTTCGAAAGGCCAAGAGACAAGATGCAACAACTAGAAAATGTTCAATCTGACCAGCATTCCTCAAGCAGGCCGCGTAAGCCCAGGAAGACACTTATGCGGGCCGCGTTCGATACCCAGATGCAGAAAGTTGGGACAGTAGCCTGTTTTTGCACAATAACCGACTTTAAACAGATATTTCACTCCATGGGCGACCCCTAAATAATTCATAGGCCCTTAGGGACATCTGTGGATGATCCATGGCCATTGGTAGGCTTGTGTGTCAATGATCTAAGGAGATTAAAGCACTATATAAAGGGCCTTATGTTGCAACTTATGATCACACCTTTCTTCTGCATTTCTGGAGCTTTTGGGAGTTCAAGAGCAGACCTTAAGCATTCCTAATCGGGCATAGGACTTCAGTAAGTATGCTTAACCTTTCTTAGTTGAGTTTTTACTTAGTTTTAGCTTAAAAGTCAAACCATCGTAATTACCGTTTGACTTAGCGATTAATCATTATTGGTCCAGTGATTAGTCGAATTGAAGGTGTTTATAAGTTGGTAATTATGTGGGCATTAAACCCTTAAAAGGGCACCCTCTGATTCCCACTCTAACTAGATCAAATGTCGGGTCAAAGTTGTTTAGAAAAAGTCAACAGAAACTTAATTTGCGATTTAACATGTAATTAGCAATGTAGAAGGTGTGTAACCTATTTTGTCACTCATATAACTCAGTAATAAGTGTAAGAACATGTCTAAGCATGTTCGACCCGACAATTTTCTGTTTAGACCCGGTTCGGAACCGAAAGTCGCAAAACTTTGACTTTTGCTTTGACTTCAGTTCTGACCCGATTTAGTATGATTTAGAAATGCCTTAGAGCTTCCTTAGGACCAGGTTACATGCTAGTATAACCCTCTGTGATTATACACCTTGGTTCATTAGTTATCCAATTAATATGCCTGATTCCGTTAATTGCCTATATGTTGACCATTATGCCCTTTTCACCATAAAACATGATTTTTGAAAATGTAAAAGTGTAGAAACCTTAGTTACTGAATTATAAACTTGTAACCAGAATTTGACAACAGTTTGAGGTGTAGATTGAGAGTTATGCTCATTAGCGTAATTAGAAAGCTTTTTAGCGATTAAACGACATAATTAGCATATAGCCTATTTAAACCCACTTTTTGATATCAAACTTTTTACCCACTGATGTAATATATTATTTTGGGATTTTTGAATATTTTTAATTAATTTTAGGCTGAGCATAACTTAGAGTTATAAGCTTGAGTCGGTAATTGTCGGTTTTGCCCTTTTGGGCTATAAAATGAGTTTTACATATCTTTTTGACCCCAAACCTTTTGCTACTGATTTTATATGATAAATAAATTATTTTAAACCTTCTGGAATAATAAAAATATCAACTTTCCATATAGAACCCGGAAACGGCTTCTAATCGCCTTTTTAAGCGTTTTTAACGCATAGTATGTATTAGAACTATTTTAAACATACAAGGGTTGATACCTACTGATATTTTAGGTAAGTTATAATATTTTAACAGTAAGCAAAAGTTGTTTAACTCAGACTTCAGTTTTGAGCTTTTCGGCTTATGTGAAATTACCAAAATGCCCCTACGGTGCATAGTTTGGTTATAATTGATAAATTTCACATATATGCATTACTCTACTGTTATAACTTACTAAATTAAGTATTTTTTCTGATGATATCAGACCCGTAACTCAGGTTAATACTTGAACTCTTTTATAACCTTATAAATGTCTAAAATACCCCTACGGGGCATAGTTTGAGTTTAAACTCGTTTCGGGCATAATAAAAGATATCTTACTGATATCACAACATATTTGAGGCATATTAACTTAGGAAACCTGTTTAGGACCCTTACGGTTACCCGTTACGCTTCTTACGCGTTCGGTTCGGCTTATGTAACTAGTTTACATAAATTAGCCGAAACGGGTCAAACCTTATCGTTTTTATCTCAAAATCCAGAATGTGTTTAGATTACCCATATAAGACAAGTCTTTAAACTTGTCGGGTCTAAATCACATTCTATTCCGGTCTTCGGTTAATCACGCGTTCGAGCCGTATCATTCCTTAAAACTAATCGGTCTAAGCTTAAGCTTAACTAAAGACCGTTAGGATTCTAATAGGTTATTATAAACCTTTGTTCCAGAATAGGAGACCCAGTAAAAGCTACCCGCATTTGCTAATTGTGAATTATACTTGCAAAGGTAAATACTTTTAACTTATTTTCCCTTATACGGGCTTGGGGTACGGTATATAAAATACCGCTTGGTCCAACATTGAATCTTTAATCGATTAGTGGTTAAATCATTGATATGATCCGTTTTGAAATGTTTTGTTTGCTTAAAGCCTTTGGGGGGGGGGGTTAATGACCATGTCCCGGATATCCTTGGCATCATTTTACGAAATGGCCACGACCTAAGCACGGGGTGTAGGCGTACACCCGTCAGTGCCAAAATAAATAATGTGGTGTGTCTATTGATCTTTAACCCGGTCTACGGATCGGGCTACTGAACGCATAAGGAACATGTAATTCGTTTACAAGTATTATATTCAAATAATTATCCCAAGTTATAAAAAGTTTGTGCCACGTGCATTCAAATCAATTTTATTAAAACTTTTCAAATGAGTCAGTTGATTGTATTTACCAGTGTAAACTGACGTATTTTTCCCAAAAAGGTTAAGTGCAGGTACTAAGCGAACTAGGCTGGCTTTCTCCTAGCGTCCACAATAAGTCTCGCAACCTCGGACGTCAAAACTGTTGAACAATATTTCTTATTTATTTTTGATCCACCTGTGGATGAATTTCGACTGTTTGTGATACTTGATATTACAATTATATTCAGTTGAAATATATCTATCTCTTGCTTCCGCTGTGCATTTAAATATTGTGTTGTTTGACTGTAATGTTACCAACCACGTCACGATACTCCCCCACCGGGCCCACCGGTCAAATGTGGAAATATCGGGGTGTGACAGGTTGGTATCAGAGCCAACGCTGAGTGAATTAAACACTAGCCTTTTGTGTTTAATCTCAGTTACACAATTGAACATTCCAAAATTTTCGAGTCTAGACAAAGAACATAGGAACAATCCAAATTTGTTTTAAATTTTTACTTTGTCTTTTATTTTATATATTCTTGTTGTTATCTTTGTTCTTATTGATAGAAATATGCCACCAAGAATGAGAAGAGGAGGACGAGGAAAGGGGCCGATGAGCGCTCCTAACGATCACGAAGCCGGGCCTTCGCAATGGTGAACTCCTTCTACGACTGCAAGTGCCGATCCGCAAGGAAACAGGAGGAACCTGTTTGAGCCCGCCAGACGGACTGTTTCACACAGTTCGACACCTCCCTATCGTAACTCCTATGGGCCACAGTCAGAAAACGAGCCCGACAACCCACAACCTTCATATATACCTCTTCAGCGATCCCTATCGCACAATTCTTTTGGTAACCCCACACCTGTTTTTCAGGGCCGGTTCAACCCGGCAAATTATATCCAAGAACCAGTGGGTTTTAACCCATTGGGACCGGAGGACCACTTCTCGGAAGATAATGCTATGGACATGGACGAGGACACGGATCCCGTCGAACCTACAAGCGGGTTCAATGGCGTACAACCCGTTTGAGCAGCCGGCTCACACCAACTATAATTACGCTGAAGCCGACCCATACTTGGTAGCGGCCAACTATAACGCCCTTTATCCTGAAGGACCGTATGGAGCTCCTTGGGGAGTAGGGTACCCAACTCATGGGTACCAAATACCTGCTAGACCTATAATTCGGCAACAATCGCAGCCGCCACGGTTTTCCCCGCCAGAACGGGAAGAAATTCTTCAGAGATTGGACCAAGTCGAGCGAGATTTTCACAGAGAGCGCAGGGAACGACAAGGTTTCCTCATGGGCTTAGTAGGCTTGCTAAAGGGGAAAAAGAAGAGGGATCATTAAATCCCCACATGTATTGTTGTATTTTCTACTTTCAATCAAGTCTCTGCGTGGACATTTATCTGTGTATTTAGTCCCTGCGTGGACATCTATCCTAGTATTTGGTCCCTGCGTGGACTTGTATTTTAGTTAAACCCCTGCGAGGGTAATTTGTCTATTAAAAGTCCCGTTTAGGGCAAAGTGTACTCTTTTAAATGTTAATGGAATGTTAAGATTTTTTAATTTCATTTTTGTCACTATGTGTATAAATATATTATACATGAAATAAATAAATCAAAATCATTCCTTTTAAAATAAATCGGCCTATTTTATTAAATGAGAATCTTAAAGGTATAACCTAGCCTACATGTCTTTATAAGACTTGGCCAAGATGGTAAGACCTGTTTAAAAAGATTCGGATTCCTGTTAACATCTGAAAACATGTTAACGCTCCTGGCAGACGTGATTCGTTAAAAATCACACACGTCATTTATAAAAGGATTCTTCAAAAGATTCCTAACCCAACTTAATGATCTATAAATCATGGATTTAAATCATCAATTAAGATGATCACTTATTAAACATCCATTAGTGATGTAGTGCCTACGGGCCATACTCATTGTCATACAAGACAAAAGACAGTAGTAGTCTACGACTCCCTGTCAGAGAAAGGTAATGAATTATGTTCAAACCTTACATGTCTTGATTCTCTGAAATCATGACTTATAATTTGAAATGTCCCTGTGACTAGACCTTTTTTGCTAATAATACTGTTATTATAATTAGGATAAGTTATAGTAAAATCCTAAATGAATGTGAGTAACAAAATTAACCAAATATGGTCTATGTTTACCAGGGTTAATGAATTGCCATAAAAGACAATTCTATAATAAACTCCCAAATAAAGTATTGTCAATATCTTATGTAACAGATCAAGATACATGGCGGAGTCAGATGAAATAAATAGTCAGCCAAGGGAGAATAATGACGCCTCCAGGTTTAATGTGGCTGGCGCGGAACTCAAAGAGTTAATCGACAATGCTGTTACACAAGCCTTGGATAGGCAGTATAGTGAAGCAAGCGGTACACGGAGCAGAACCCTATCCGCACCGCATTCCAAGCCTAAGACTCATTCTGAGGCTCACAGCAAGCCACCCTCCAAGAAGGATGAGCTAAAGAAAAACGATGACGATCGTCAGTCCTCAAACCAGCAAAGTGCTCCATCTCAAAAGATTGTTTTGAATCAAGGACCCCGTGACAAGGGTTGCTCCTACAAATATTTTGTTTTATGCAAACCCCGGGATTTCACTGGGGAGAAAGGAGCTATTGACTGTATGACATGGCTGGATGAGATGGACACCGTGGTTGATATTAGCGGATGCGCTGAAAGGGATGTGGTAAAGTTTGTGTCTCAATCGTTCAAAGGTGAGGCCTTAGCCTGGTGGAGATCGTTGATACAGGCTACTGGGAAGATTCCACTGTACAATATGTCGTGGGAACAATTTATTACCCTCATCAGGGAGAACTACTGCCCTCAACATGAGGTAGAAAAGATTGAGTCGGACTTTCTGTCTTTGGTGATGAAGAATCTGGATTGCCAAGCTTACCTCACGAGCTTTAATACAATGTCAAGGTTGGTTCCTTACTTGGTAACCCCGGAACCCAAAAGAATAGCTCGTTTCATTGGGGGTTTAGCCCCAGAGATCAAGGCAAGTGTAAAAGCCTCTTGGCCAACTACTTTCAGATCTGTAGCTGATATATCTTTGTCCCTCACACTAGACGCGGTCAGACAGAGAATGCTGAGGAACACGGATACCGAGAAAAGGAAGCGTGAAGATGACAATTCACGACGGTCCGATAAGAAGCACAGAGGAAACAACGACCACAAGAAGGGGTCTGGTTCTAAGAAGGATGGGCACCAATCTGGAGATAAGCCCAAGTGTAAGACTTGTCAGAAGCACCACTTTGGGAGGTGCAGACTTGAGTCGAAATCCCAGTCTCAGTCGAGGCCTTGTGGGATTTGCAAATCTACGGAACATAAGACTCTAGAGTGCAAGAAGCTAAAAGATGCAACGTGCTACAGTTGCAACGAAAAAGGGCACATAAAGACAAATTGCCCAAAGTATGCAAAGAAAGCTGATGAAGGAAAGAAGACCAATGCTAGGGTCTTCAGGATGGATGCGAAGGAAGCGGTACAAGACAATAACGTGATCACAGGTACCTTCCTTATAAATGACGTTTATGCGAGAGTGTTATTTGATTCAGGAGCTGATAAGTCTTTCGTAGATAATAAGTTTTGTGAATTGTTGAAATTGCCTGTTAAAACTTTAAATGTGAAGTATGAGGTGGAATTAGCTGATGGAACCATAGAAACCGTCTCAACTGTGTTAGATGGGTGTGTTATATCCATTAAGAACCACTCTTTTCCTTTGTCCCTACTTTCCTTTAAGTTAGTCGGTTTTGACATAGTTTTGGGTATGGACTGGTTATCTCATAACCAGGCCCAAATTGTCTGCAATAAGAAGCAGGTGGTGATCAAGACTCTGTCTGGTGAATCACTTACCATTCAGGGAGATACCCGGTATGGACTGCCCGAGCAAGTGACTATGCTCAAGGCCTCTAAGTGTTTGAAGAAGGGTTGTGTCATCTACATGGCACAAGTGACTATTGATGAGCCAAAGCCTAAGATTGAAGACATCCCTGTCATTTCTGAATATCCTGATGTTTTCCCTGAAGAACTACCTGGTTTATCACCAGATAGACAAGTAGAATTCAGAATTGACATCATCCCTGGAGCAGCACCTGTTGCTAGAGCGCCTTATAGGTTGGCACCAACAGAGATGAAGGAATTGAGAGCACAACTAGATGAATTGCTAGCCAAAGGTTTCATTAGACCTAGTTCGTCTCCTTGGGGAGCACCAATCTTATTTGTCAAGAAGAAGGATGGATCGATGCGTCTGTGCATCGATTACCGTGAGCTTAATAAAGTCAGTGTCAAAAATAGGTATCCTTTGCCCAGAATCGACGACCTGTTCGATCAATTGCAAGGGGCAAGCTACTTCTCCAAGATCGATCTGAGGTCAGGCTATCATCAATTGAAAGTTAAAGATGAAGATGTTCATAAGGCTGCATTTAGGACTCGTTATGGTCATTACGAGTTCCTAGTGATGCCTTTTGGGCTCACAAATGCACCTGCCGCATTCATGGACCTCATGAATCGCGTCTGTAAGCCCCACTTGGACAAATTTGTCATCGTCTTCATTGACGACATCCTCATCTACTCGAAGAACCAAGCTGATCATGAGAAGCATCTTCGATCTATTCTTTCACTACTTCAGCAGGAGAAACTCTATGCCAAATTCTCTAAATGTGAATTCTGGCTTCGTGAAGTCCAATTCCTTGGACATGTGGTTAGTGAGAGTGGTATCCAAGTGGATCCCGCTAAGGTTGAAGCCGTCATGAATTGGCAGGAGCCGAAGACTCCCACAGAAATTCACAGTTTCTTGGGATTGGCAGGATACTACAGGCGCTTTGTTGAAAATTTTTCAAGGATTGCTGCACCCCTAACTTCATTGACTCGTAAGAAAGTAAAGTTCGATTGGGGCCCTAAGCAGCAAGAATCCTTTGATATCCTTAAGCAGAAGCTAAGCAATGCACCTGTATTGACATTGCCTGATGGAATAGAAGAATTCGTGGTTTACTGCGATGCATCACACACCGGGATGGGATGTGTGCTTATGCAGAAAGGTAAAGTTATTGCCTATGCTTCACGCCAGTTAAAGGTGCACGAAAAGAATTACACCACCCACGACTTGGAGTTGGGTGCCGTTGTATTTGCACTAAAACTGTGGAGGCATTATTTGTATGGTATCAAGTGTGTGATCTATTCTGATCACAAGAGCCTCCAGCACCTCTTTAACCAAAAGGATTTAAACATGAGGCAGCGCCGATGGATGGAGACGTTGAATGATTATGATTGTGAAATCAGATACCATCCTGGCAAGGCGAATTTAGTCGCCGACGCCTTAAGTCGAAAGGAAAGGGTGAAACCCATCCGAATCAATGCCAAGAGCATTGAGATAAAGAACAGTTTGAACGAAAGGTTGTTAGCTGCACAGAAGGAAGCTGTGTTGGAAGCTAACTATCCTAATGAAAAGCTAGGAGTATCTGAAGAACAGTTATCTCAGGGCAAGGACGGAATCCTGAGATTAAATGGACGAATATGGGCTCCTGTTTATGGAGGACTTCGGGATGTTATCCTCCAGGAAGCCCACAGTTCTAAATACTCCGTTCATCCTGGAGCTGATAAGATGTACCAGGATTTGAAGGAAAACTATTGGTGGATAGGCTTGAAGAAGTCTGTAGCTGCCTATGTAGCTAAATGCTTAACGTGTGCGCAAGTCAAAGCAGAACATCAAAAGCCGTCAGGTTTGCTACAACAGCCTGAACTTCCCACGTGGAAGTGGGAAATGGTGACGATGGATTTCATCACCAAGTTGCCAAAGACAAGTAAAGGAAATGATACGATATGGGTGATAGTTGATAGACTGACTAAGTCAGCACATTTCCTACCCATCAAGGAGACCTATAGCTCCGACATGTTAGCCCAATTGTACGTAGATAAGATTGTAGCTTTATATGGCGTACCAGTGGCTATTATCTCTGACTGAGATACTAGACACACGTCACATTTTTGGAAAAGTTTCCAACAATCTTTGGGCACACGCTTAAATTTCAGTACGGCTTACCATACTCAGTCTGACGGCCAGAGTGAGCGTACAATTCAAACCTTGGAAGACATGCTTCGTGCATGTGTGATTGACTTAGGTGGTAGTTGGGATAACCACCTGCCATTAATCAAGTTCTCATATAACAATAGCTACCATACCAGCATTAAGGCTGCGCCTTTCGAGGCCTTATACAGTAGAAAGTGTAGAACGCCCGTTTGTTGGGCGGAAGTTGGAGATGTCCAATTGTCAGGACCGGAAATAGTCTTTCAAACGACGGACAAGATTGTCCAGATTCGTGACCGCCTGAAAGCTGCAAGGGATAGGCAGAAAAGCTACGCAGATTTAAAGCGTAAATCTTTTAACTTCGAGGTAGGTGACAAAGTGTTGCTTAAAGTATCACCCTGGAAGGGAGTGATGCGATTTGGTAAGAAAGGCAAGTTAAGCCCGAGGTACATAGGACCATTCGAGGTCATCGAACGTGTCGGATCAGTTGCCTATAAGTTAAACTTACCTGAAGAGCTCAGTGGTATTCATAATGTATTCCACATCTGCAATCTGAAGACGTGTTTCGCTGATGAATCACTGGTCATACCACATACGGATGTGCACATAGATGAGAGCTTGAAGTTTGTTGAAAAACCTGTGTCGATCGAGGATCGACAGGTTAAGAAGCTTTGAAGGAAGCATGTGTCTATTGTAAAGGTAAAATGGGATGCCCGTAGAGGTCCCGAGTACACGTGGGAGGTAGAGTCCACAATGAAAGAAAAGTACCCTCATTTGTTTCAGTAAATCTCGAGGTCGAGATTTCTTTTAAGGGGGTGAGGATGTAACACCTCGAAAATTCACGTCCTATAATGTATTGACACGTGTCATAAGCTTGAACGTGTGAAATAATACTCTAGAAGGACTAAAGTTGACAGACATGAAAAGTGTGTGAATATAAGGGTTCAAATTGTCAACAATGGATAAATATACTTTACAGTAACCCTACATGATGCTCATACCTTCAAACGAATAAATCATGGATCATACGAAACTAAATATGAAAGAAAGTGAGAGATTACAAACTACAGGGGTTAAATGTGTCAACATGTTTAAAGTATACCTCTGAGTGACCTTTTAGCGAACCCGAAGTTTTGTAACAGTTAATTATGCTCACTAGAATACACGATATAAATTTCATAAAGTTTCGTTATCGTATGAGAAAGTTATGATCAAATTCGTATACAAGGGGTTAAAGCGTCAACGTTGAGAATTATGATGTTTCGGGTAAACATGAAGTGACCAAGGACTTAACAAAGTGGGTATAAGTCTTGAAGCCCTTATAGGTAAATTTGGAGGGCTCAAAATGCAAGAAATAAGTTTGGTTGACCCTTTGAAAGGCCAAGAGACAAGATGCAACAACTAGAAAATGTTCAATCTGACCAGCAGTCCTCAAGCGGGCCGCGTAAGCCCAGGAAGACACTTACGCGGGCCGCATTCGATGCCCAGATGCAGAAAGTTGGGACATCAGCCTGTTTTTGCGCAATAACCGACTCTAAACAGATATTTCACTCCATGGGTGACCCCTAAATAATTCCTAGGCCCTTAGGGACATCTGTGGATGATCCATGGCCATTGGTAGGCTTGTGTGTCAATGATCTAAGGAGATTAAAGCACTATATAAAGGGGCTTATGTTGCAACTTATGATCACACCTTTCTTCTGCATTTCTGGAGCTTTTGGGAGTTCAAGAGCAGACCTTAAGCCTTCCTAATCGTGCATAGGACTTCAGTAAGTATGCTTAACCTTTCTTAGTTGAGTTTTTACTTAGTTTTAGCTTAAAAGTCAAACCGTCGTAATTACCGTTTGACTTAGCTATTAATCATTATTGGTCCAGTGATTAGTCAAATTGAAGGTGGTTATAAGTTGGTAATTACGTGGGCATTAAACCCTTAAAAGGGCACCCTCTGATTCCCACTCTAACTAGATCAAATGTCGGGTTAAAGTTGTTTAGAAAAAGTCAACAGAAACTTAATTTGCGATTTAACATGTAATTATCAATGTAGAAGGCGTGTAACCTATTTTGTCACTCATATAACTCAGTAATAAGTGTAAGAACATGTCTAAGCATGTTCGACCCGACAATTTTCTGTTTAGACCCGGTTCGGAACCGAAAGGCGCAAAACTTTGACTTTTGCTTTGACTTCAGTTCTGACCCGATTTAGTATGATTTGGAAATGCCTTAGAGCTTCCTTAGGACCAGGTTATATGCTAGTATAACCCTCTATGATTATACACCTTGGTTCATTAGTTATCCAATTAATATGCATGATTCCGTTAATTGCCTATATGTTGACCATTATGCCCTTTTCACCATAAAACGTGATTTTTGAAAATGTAAAAGAGTAGAAATCTTAGTTACTGAATTATAAACTTGTAACCAGAATTTGACAACAGTTTGAGGTGTAGATTGAGAGTTATGCTCATTAGCGTAATTAGAAAGCTTTTTAGCGATTAAACGGCATAATTAGCATATAGCCTATTTAAACCCACTTTTTGATATCAAACTTTTTACACACTGATGTAATATATTATTTTGGGATTTTTGAAGATTTTTAATTAATTTTAGGCTGAGCATAACTTAGAGTTATAAGCTTGAGTCGGTAATTGTCGGTTTTGCCCTTTTGGGCTATAAAATGAGTTTTACATATCTTTTTTACCCCAAACCTTTTGCTACTGATTTTATATGATAAATAAATTATTTTAAACCTTCTGGAATAATAAAAATATCAGCTTTCCATATAGAACCCGGAAACGGCTTCTAATCGCCTTTTAAGCGTTTTTAACGCATAGTATGTACTAGAACTATTTTAAACATACAAGGGTTGATACCTACTGATATTTTAGGTAAGTTATAATATTTTAACAGTAAGCAAAAGTTTTTTAACTCAGACTTCAGTTTTGAGCTTTTCGGCTTATGTGAAATTACCAAAATGCCCCTACGGTGCATAGTTTGGTTATAATTGATAAATTTCACATATATGCATTACTCTACTGTTATAACTTACTAAATTAAGTATTTTTGCTGATGATATCAGACCTGTAACTCAGGTTAATACTTGAACTCTTTTATAACCTTATAAATGTCTAAAATACCCCTACGGGGCATAGTTTGAGTTTAAACTCGTTTCGGGCATAATAAAAGATATCTTACTGATATCACAACATATTTGAGGCATATTAACTTAGGAAACCTGTTTAGGACCCTTACGGTTACCCGTTACGCTTCTTACGCGTTCGGTTCGGCTTATGTAACTAGTTTACCTAAATTAGCCGAAACGGGTCAAACCTTATCGTTTTTATCTAAAAATCCAGAATGTGTTTAGATTACCCATATAATACAAGTCTTTAAACTTGTCGGGTCTAAATCACATTCTATTCCGGTCTTCGCTTAATCACGCGTTCGAACCGTATCATTCCTTAAAACTAATCGGTCTAAGCTTAAGCTTAACTAAAGACCGTTAGGATTCTAATAGGTTATTATAAACCTTTGTTCCAGAATAGGAGACCCGGTAAAAGTGTCACACCCCTATTTTCCACGTGTCACCGGTGGGCCCGGTGGGGGAGTATCGTGACGTAGTTGATATCATCATATGTCAAACAACACAATATTTATATGCACAGCGGAAGCAAAGATAGATTCATTTCAACTTTAATAAAATGTAATATTAAATATCACGAATAATTGAAACGGATCCACAGGCGGATCAAAATAAAAGAAGATACTGTTCAACAGTTTTATTGCATCCAAGCTTGCGAGACTTATTGTGGACGTTAGAAGACAGCCAGCCTAGTACGAGTAGTGCCTGCACTTAAACTTTTGGAAAATACGTCAGTTTACACTGGTAAATACAATTTAACTGACTCATTTTGAAAAGGTTTGAAAATTGATTTGAATGCACGTGGCACAAAACATTTTATAACTTGGGATAATTATGTAAATATAATCTTGTAAATGAATTACATGTTACTTATACGTTCAGTAGCCTGATCCGTAGACCGGGTAAAAGATCAATAGACACACCACATTATTTGGTTTGGCACCGACAGGTGTACGCCTACACCCCGTGCTTAGGTCGTGGCCATCTCGTAAGATGATGCCAAGGATATCCGGGACATGGTCATTAACCCCCCAAAGGCTTTAAGCAAACAAAACATTTCAAAACATAGCATATCAAGGATTTAACCTCTATTGGATTAAAGATTCAATGCCGGACCAAGCGGTATTTTATATACCATACCCCAAGCCCGTATAAGGGAAAATAAGTTAAAAGTATTTACCTTTTGTAAGTATAAATCACAATTAGCGAGTGAAGGTAGCTTTTACTGGTTCTTCTATTCTGGAACAAAGGTTTATAATAACCTATTAGATTCTTAACGGGTCTTTATTTAAGCCTAAGCTTAGACCGGTTAGCTCTTAAGGACGACACGGTTCAAACGCACGATTAAGCGAAGACCGCATGTGATTTAGACCCGACAAGTTTGAATACTTGTATAATATGGGTATACTAAATACATTCTAGATTTTGAGACAAAGATGATAAGGTTTGACCCGTTTCGGTCAATTTATGCAAACTAGTTACATAAACCGAACCGAGCGCGAAATGGCGTTACGGGTAACCATAAGAGTCATATGCAAGTTCCCTGAGTTAATATGCCTTAAACATGTTGTGATATCAGTAAGGTATCTTCTATTATGCCCAAAACGGATTTAAACACAAATTATGCCTTATAAGGGCATTTTGGTCATTTAAAAGATTATAAAAGAGTTTAATTAGTAATCTGAGTTACAGGTCTGATTTATACAGTAAATACACTTAATTTAATAAGTTATAACAGTAGGGTATGACCTATATGTGAAATTTATCATTTAAAACCAAACTATGCACCTTAGGGGTATTTTGGTAATTTCACTTAGGCTTAAAAGGTCAAAACTGGAAACCTGAGTTTATAAACTTTTACTTACTGTTATTATATAAAAATATACTAAAAATATCAGTAGGTATCAACCTTATATGTTTAATATAGTTTTAGTACATACTATGCGTTAAAACGCTTAAAAAGGCGATTTGGAGCCATTTCCGGGTTTTTAAAGGAAAGCTGTTATTTTTATAATTCCAGAAGGCTCAAAATATTTTATTTAACAAATAAAATCAGTAGGAAAAGGTTTGGGGTCAAAAGGATTTGTAAAACTCATTTTATGGCTAAAAAGGGCAAAATCGGTATTAACCGAATTAAACTTAGAGACCTATGTTATGCTCAGCTAAAAATTAAATAAAAATCTTCAAAAATCCCAAAATATTATACTACGTCAGTGGGTAAAAATTTTGATATCAAAAAGTTGGTTTAAATAGGTTATACGCTAATTACGCCGATTAAGTAACATAAAGCTTTCAAATTACGCTAATGAGCATAACTTCTAATCTAGACCTCAAACTGATGTCAAATTTTAGGTGCAAGTTTATAAATCAGTAACTAAGGTTTCTACTCTTTCACTTTTTCAAAAATCGCGTTTTATAGTCAAAAGGGCATAATAGTCAACATTTAAGCATTAATCGGAAACATGCATATGAATCGGATAACTATTGGACCAAGTTGTATAATCTCTGAGAGTTATACTTATATGAAACCTGGTCCAAAATAAGCTCTAAGGCAGATCTTAAACATGCATGAACGGGTCAGAACTGAAAGTCAAAGCAGAAGTCAAATTATGCGACTTTCGGTTCCGATCCGGGTTTAAACTGAAATTTGTCGAGTTGAACATGTTGGGACATGTTCTTACATTAGTTACCATGTTATTTTAATGATCAAACAGGTTGCATGTACCCTACATTGCTAATTATGCTTAAATTTGAAAATACACATTCTGTTGACTTTTTAAAGTAAGCTTTGACTCGACAATTAACATAGTTAGAGTGGGAATCTGAAAGTACCCTTTTAAGGGTTTGTTACCCACATAAATACCTACTTATAGGTACTTTCAATTCGAGAAATGACTGAGCGGATTTCATTTAATCGCGAAGTCAAACTTAAATTACGATGGTTTGACTATAAGCTAATTAACTAAGCTAAAACGAATTAGAAAGGGTTATGAATACTTACAAGAGTCCTAATCACGATTAGAAATCACTAGAAAGCCTGAGGTTGATCAGAGGAGCTCCAGAAGTGGGTCTTGTGAGTTTTGAAAATGCAAGTGATCAATGTTGCAACTTTGAACATCATATATAGCCAATTAAATCTCATAAGATGGTGCCACAAGGGTCTACAAATGTTATCAGATGTGTCCAAGTGCCCCCCTATGCATGTAAAACCATTGGAGAGCATATGGTATCAGATAACAGCAGTTTACCATCGATTCAAACCTGATAACTGGCAGCTGGTCGTTTTTGTCGCTGGCGGGCCGCGAAGACCCCCTCGCGGGCCGCGTACAAGTGTTCATCACGTTAACAAGTTTTCCATGTTTTACATTTTAGTCCTTGGTCCTTTGTTACGTGGTTTTGGCTACTTTTCTTGCACTCTTGACCCTCAAACCTGATTTTTAAGGGCCTTAGGACATCTACAAACTTGGTTAGGTCCTTGGTTAACTTTGTGCTTACCCGAAAAGTCACGAATTTCAACGTTAACGCATTTAACCCTTCGTGCACGGTTTTGATCATAACTTTCTCATACGATAAGGAAACTTTATGAAATTTTTACCACATATTCTAGTGAGTATATTTTATCGTTACAAAGCTTCAGGTTTGCCAAAAGGTCACTCAGAGGTATACTTTCAACATGTTGACACATTTAGCCCTTGTAGTTTGTAATTCCTCACTTTCTTTCATTTTCTTCTTCGTATGATCCATGATTTATTCGTTTAAGATTATAAACACCATGTAGGGTTATTGTAGGGCCTATTTATCCATTGTTGACACTTTAGACCCTTATATTCACATAGTTTCACTGTTTGTCAACTTTAGTCCCTCTAAAGTACTTTTTCACATATTCAAAGCTTATGACACGTGTCAATACATTATTGGACGTAAATTTTCGAGGTGTTACATCCTCACCCCCTTAAAAGAAATCTAGACCTCGAGATTTATTGAAATAAGTGAGGGTATTTTTCTTTCATCGTGGATTCTACCTCCCATGTGTATTCGGAACCTCTACGGGCATCCCACTTGACCTTTACAATAGGCACATGCTTCCTTCGAAGCTTCTTTACCTGTCGATCCTCAATCGACAATGGTTTTTCCACAAATTTCAAGCTCTCATCTATATGTACATCCGTATGTGGTATGACCAGTGATTCATCAGCGAAACACTCCTCAGATTACAGATGTGGAACACATTATGTATACTACTGAGCTCTTCAGGTAAGTTTAACTTATAGGCAACTGATCCGACACGTTCGATAACCTCAAAAGGTCCTATGTATCTCGGGCTTAGCTTGCCTTTCTTACCAAATCGCATCACTCCCTTCCAGGGTGATACTTTAAGCAATACTTTGTCACCTACTTCTAAGTGAAAAGATTTACGCTTTGGATTAGCGTAGCTTTTCTGCCTATCTTGGGCAGCTTTCAAGTGATCGCGAATCTGGACAATCTTGTCCGTCGTTTCAAAGACTAACTCAGGTCCTGATAATTGAACTTCTCCTACTTCTGCCCAACATATAGGGGTTCTGCATTTTCTACCATATAATGCCTCAAAAGGCGCAACCTTAATACTAGTATGGTAGCTATTATTATAGGAGAACTCGATCAATGATAGGTGGTTATCCCAACTGCCACCTAAATCAATCACACATGCTCGAAGCATGTCTTCCAGCGTTTGGATGGTACGCTCACTCTGTCCGTCCGTCTGTGGATGGTAAGCCGTACTAAAGTTTAAGCGCGTGCCCAAAGACTGTTGGAAACCCTTCCAAAAATGAGAGGTGTATCTCGTATCTCGGTCAGAGATAATCGACACTGGTACACCATGCAGAGCTATAATCTTATCTACATACAATTGAGCTAACATGTCGGAGCTGTAAGTTTCCTTAATGGGAAGAAAATGTGCTGACTTGGTCAGCCTATCTACTATGACCCATATAGTATCGTTTCCCTTTCTCGTCTTTGGCAATTTCGTGATGAAATCCATTGTCACCATCTCCCACTTCCACGTGGGAATTTCAGGCTGTTGTAACAAACCTGACGGCTTCTGGTGCTCAGCTTTGACTTGCGCACAAGTCAAACATTTAGCTACATAGGCGGCTACAGACTTTTTCAAGCCTATCCACCAGTAGTTTGCCTTTAGATCCTGGTACATCTTATCAGCTCCAGGATGAACAGAATATTTGGAACTGTGGGCTTCCTGGAGGATTACATCCCGAAGTCCTCCATAAACTGGAATCCATATTCGTCCATTCAATCTTAGCATTCCGTCATTGTCATAGGATAACTGTTCCTCGGTTACTCCTAGTTTTTCTTCAGGATAGTTAGCTTCCAGCACAGCTTCCTTCTGTGCAGCTAACACCCTTTCGTTCAAACTATTCCTTATTTCAATGCGCTTGGCATTGATTCTTATCGGCTTTACTCTTTCTTTTCTGCTTAAGGCGTCAGCAACTACATTTGCCTTGCCTGGATGGTATTTTATCTCACAATCATAATCATTTAGAGTTTCCATCCATCGTCTTTGTCGCATGTTCAAGTCCTTCTGATTGAACAAATGTTGAAGGCTCTTGTGATCTGAATAAATCACACACTTGGTTCCATACAAGTAGTGTCTCCAAAGTTTTAATGCAAATACAACGGCACCCAGCTCCAAGTCATGGGTGGTGTAGTTCTTCTCGTGCACCTTTAGCTGTCGTGAAGCGTAGGCAATAACCTTGCCTTTCTGCATGAGTACACAGCCCATACCAGTGTGTGATGCATCACAATATACCACAAATTCTTCTATACCATCGGGCAATGTTAATACTGGTGCATTGCTCAACTTTTTCTTAAGAATGTCAAAGGATTCCTGCTGCTTAGGGCCCCAATCAAACTTAAACTTCTTACGTGTCAACAAAGTTAAGGGCGCAGCAATCCTTGAGAAGTTTTCGATAAATCGCCTATAGTATCCTGCTAAACCCAGAAAGCTGCGAATCTCAGTAGGCGTCTTTGGCTCTTGCCAATTCATAACTGCTTCTACCTTAGCGGGATCTACTTGGATACCACGCTCACTTACCACATGTCCAAGGAATTGGACTTCTCGAAGCCAAAATTCGCACTTCGAGAATTTGGTGTAGAGTTTCTCATGATGTAGGAGTTTAAGAATACAACGAAGGTGTTTCTCGTGGTCAGCTTGGCTCTTTGAATAGATGAGAATGTCGTCAATGAAGACTATGACAAATTTATCTAAGTAAGGCTTGCAGACGTGGTTCATGAGATCCATGAATGCGGCTGGTGCATTAGTGAGCCCAAAAGGCATCACTAGGAACTCGTAATGACCATAACGAGTCCTAAATGCAGTCTTGTGCACATCTTCATCTTTGACCTTCAACTGATGATAGCCTGACCTCAAATCGATCTTGGAAAAGTAGCTTGCCCCTTGTAACTGATCGAACAGATCGTCGATCCTGGGCAAAGGATACCCATTCTTGATAGCGACCTTATTAAGCTCACGGTAATCGATGCACAGACGCATCGATCCATCCTTCTTCTTGACAAACAAGATCGGCGCTCCCCAAGGAGATGAACTGGGTCTAATGAAACCTTTGGCTAGCAGATCATCTAATTGTGTCCTTAACTCCTTCATCTCCGTTGGTGCCAACCTATAAGGTGCTCTCGCTACTGGTGCTGCACCCGGGATGATGTCGATTCGGAATTCCACTTGCCTATCTGGTGGTAAACCAGGTAGTTCTTCGGGAAAAACTTCAGGATATTCCGAAATGACAGGGATGTCTTCAATCTTGGGTTTCAGCTCATCAATAGTAACCTGTGCCATATAAATGACACAACCCTTCTTTAAGCATCCAGATGCCTTGAGCATGGACACTTGCTCAGGAAATCCATGCTGGGTATCTCCCTGAATGGTAAGTGACTCACCAGATGGATTTTTGACTACCACTTGCTTTCTGTTGCACACAATCTGGGCTTGGTTATGCGATAACCAATCCATACCTATAACTATATCAAAACCGGCTAGCTTAAAGGGAAGTAAGGACAAAGGAAAAGAGTGATTCCTAATGGATATCACACATCCATCTAACACAGTTGAGGCGGTTTCTATGGTACCATCAGCTAATTCCACTTCATATTTCACACTTAAGGCTTTTACAGGCAATTTCAACAACTCACAAAACTTATTATCCACAAAAGACTTATCTGCTCCAGAATCAAACAATACTCTAGCATAAACATCATTTATGAGAAAAGTACCTGTGATCACGTTGTCATCCTGAACAGCTTCCTTTGCGTCCATCTTGAAGACCCTTGCGTTGGTCTTTTTCCCATCCTCGGTTTTCTTGGTGTTCTTTGGGCAATTGGACTTAATGTGCTCTTTTTCATTGCAACCGTAACATGTTGCATCTTTCAGCTTTTTGCACTCCAGAGTCTTATGTTCTGAAGATCTACAAATCCCACAGGGCCTCGGCTGAGACTGGGATTTCGACTCAAGTCGACACCTCCCAAAATGGTTCTTCTTGCAAACCTTACATTTGGGCTTATCCCCAGATTGTTGCCCGTCCTTCTTAGATCCCGACCCTTTCTTGTGGTCGTTATTTCCTCGGTGTTTCTTATCTGATCTTCGTGAGGTGTCGTCCTCACGCTTCCTCTTACCTTCTTCTGAATTCCTGAGTGATCTCAACCTGACTACGTCCAAGGTGAGAGATAGAGATAGATCAGCTGCTGATCTGAAGGTAGCAGGCTGTTAGGATCGGAGGCTCACATGATTGTGCTAGTTTGTGTAAATTTTATAATCAAATAGATATGAACAGTTTTAAGTGCAGCGGAAATGAATAACAAACTTTGTAAACACAATCAAAGGAGAATATAGTTTGATAAACAATTTCTTTTCATAGAGTCGAAAGATTACATCAAAAGCAAAAGGTTACAATGCAAGCTTACAGACTAAACTCCCCCTCAGCCTGATACTTCAGAGTTGGTTGCACAAGATGAAAGGATTGAATTGAGGAGAAGAACTCTCTCAAAACGAATCAAATATAACAGTACAGAGTACTGTCATATTTATAGGCAAACCAAACTACTGATGTACCTTAGCTGACGTCACCATGATAGTGACATCTAACAGCCTAACAAACTATAAACACTGGTCTATACAAACTACTGATGTCTAACAACTGATTGATAATAAAATACAAAACACGTCTAACACTGTTCACGTTCCACTGTTGTGGCCTAAGCACTGATTACTTAATCATCAGTGCTTTCTTCAAAAGGTGATCAGTCTTTGAATGAGCAGTGTTTGGGTCTTCAGCAGTACTTAAGAGACAGCAGTAGATAGAGCTCAGTGTTTGCCTTTTAGCAGTCTTTAGCTGTTTCATCAGTGTTTGGTTCATCAGTTGTTCTTCAGAGCAGTACTTAGAGTGTATCAGCAGATAGATAACCACTGTCAAGGGGAAAGTTTAGTGCAAACCGCTGCTTATGATGAATCCACTGTTTTAAACCAGTTTTGGCTTTACATCATCTGTTCCTCTGTAGGGTTCAATCCCAACAATCTCCCCCCTGGAACAGATGATGCCAAAACACTTCATTATTCAGGATTTTTACTGACTCATCAAAAGTTCCCTAACTTGTCCTTGGAATTGTAATTTAAAGCTAATGGGGCTTGTATCATCCTCATCCCTGCACAGTGTAAGCTCAAGGAGATCTTGCAAATCTTCAACACCCAGGCCAAGTGCTGTTTCCCTTGATATATGCTTCACTTCACCATTGGATCTGAGCAAAGTCAATACGTGGGTCTTTTGATCAGACATCCACTTTAGTATTTTTGAATCCAATGGGTTTCTTGGGAGAGATTTATTTGATTGATGAGTTTGGAGATTGAGGCCTGGTGATGACAACTTTGAGTAGTGTCTTGAGATTTTGCTGTTTCTTGTAGTTCTGCTCTAAGTGTCTGAAGAACCATCTTCATGATATATTCTTCTCAAGCTTGTTCTTCTTTTGATATTTCTGCATCCATCTGCTTTGTTTCCTTCTTTGATGAAAGATGGCAGCAGGTGGTGTTTGTGGTGCTTGAATTGGTGGGGATGGCAGTGGTTGTGGTGTGTGTTGATGTGGTATTGATGGCAGTTGTTTGAGTGACAGATGTTGTTAATGGTGGAGGTGTAAGTGATTTTGTGGGAACAGAAGTTGTGATTGAAGTAGTAACTGGCTTAGTTTTAGAAGCTGTGGTGGGTGATTGCCTTGTTTTTCTAACAGGACTCTTCTTTAATGAAGTACCAACCTCTTCTTTTTCCTTTTTGCAGAACTAACTTTTTCTCAACCAAAGCTCTGCTCTCATCCCTTACCCTTTTAATATCAGCAGTGGTTTTGAGACCAGCTGAATTGACTTGACTTTGAACGATCCTCATTTGTGTATCTTCATCATCTGCTTGAATTTATAGGGTTTCATCACCTCCCTTTTCCCTTTCTTTGACAGATGTTTCAGCAGAAGTTACTGAGAGATTTTCCTCAGAGTCATTTTTCTCCCCCTTTTTGGCATCATCAACTCTTTCGAAGATAGTGCAGAGGTTGAAATAAATTCCACAGCTCATCTGGAGTAGGAGCAGATGATGGAGTAGCTGTTGGAGGTGGTGCAGTAGTGGATGGTACCCTTTGCGCTTTCAACAACTGTTGCAGCAAGTCTTTGATTTCTACAACAGATGTATCCAGTTTATCAATTCTAGCCGTCAATTCTTGGTACATTAAACCATCACCCAACTTGATGGGGTCATCTGATTTCCCACTAGCAGTGGTTGTAACAGTGGTTGATTGAGGAAGTGTATCCCAAGAATCATCCACTGTTGCCCCTTTGTCTTGGTACTGGGGACTTCTTTCTTCATAATGAGAAACACTTTTTAGTGAACCAGTGAAGACTGGATACACAAGAGTTCCCAGTGAAGAAATTGCCTTCAAGGAAGTCTTATTGATGAAACTACTGTCCAAGTGCAAACCAGTGGGTTCAGCACTTGTAGTAGCTGCTTCACTTGAACTACCACCAAGAGTTACTTGTAACTCAAGGGGTGTAACCTCCTCAGTTGTTGCTGGGATAGCAGAGGTATAAGCATCAGACTCAGTCACTTGTTGGAGTGTACTCTCCGTGATAGGTGGTTGAGAGGAACTGATTTATGTCTGAGTTATATCCAAAGCATGCAACAAGGTCATTATTGAAGTGGTATTTGTGAAGTGATGATGGGAGTTGAAAGTGAATTTGCCCCGGGCAGTGGACTGTGGATGATGGAATCAAGTGATTCTAGAGCATCATAATTTGGTGTCCCTGTTTTTACAACCTGTTCTTTTTGAGAAGAAGCAGGAGGAGTTTGAGGCATGGGTTGAGACCTTTCTACCATCTGCTGTGAGGAAGTAGCAGCAATGGTTTCTAGTGACTTTTGTGTTGTCACTGGCAGTTGCTCTGGGATCTCATCTTCCAGAGTTGCCTTTATTGCAGGTTTGGGGGGCTTTTGAATTTTCTTTTGTTTTGGTCTTTTGGTGGATTTAGGTGTGGGTTTCACAGCAGTTGTGTTACTGCTGTGATCACCTTGAGCAGTGGGCTCAGCAGCAGATATCTGAGGAGTAGTGGTAGCTGCTAAAATCTGCTCAGGTACCTCTGCTTTTGTTTTGGAAATTTTTGATAGCCTTGTAAATGTTTTCAGGTGTAAGGCCATTTATTTGAAAAAGTGATGATGGCATCTGATGCACACAACTGTTGAATAACATCTGTCCACGTGTAACCTCTATTGTAAATCAGTGTTTTGCACAAACAGAGGATACACTTTGGCAGTGGATAGATTTTACTATTTAACAGAGTTTTAATGCCATCAGTGCTTTGAACAGACTTTGAGGATTTATTGAAAAATTCAATTTTAAACTATTTTTAAGGTTATTTTTTATTTTTCTAAAAACATTTTTATGCTATTTACACATGGAACACAAGAAAGCTTGCTTTAATCCATGTTTAGCACTCCAATCATAGGGATCAAGTTTTTAACAGTAGATGAATCCAATTTTTAAGTTTGTACATCTACCACTTGATCTTTAGGATGGACATGTTAAAGATGAAATCAAACCTTTTTATAGCAATCCCTCACAAAGTGATGTCTGATAATGAATGATGGTGAATTAATGAGATATTGAACTTTTTGATGATATATTTCAGCTACTTGGCTGCCCTGCATAAAAACAATCTTTTGAGCAACTATACCAAAATTCAATAACATATTTTGAAGTTACAAACAGTTGGACTTTTCAGCAACAGCAGTAGCATCATAATATTCTTCAATCTGTGGTTGGAAATATCTGCTGCATGTGCACAGTCAATAACACCTTGATATTTGTACTTGTTTTGAGTTTGATAAAACTTGTCAATCATGCTCCTAGCATATGCAATGTTCTTTGAGGACCCATTTTTCGCCAAATAGATTCTCATCCTTTGGCTGTGGCACAAGGTTTTCAAACTTGTTGTCACTGAACTGCTGAAGCTCCTCTTAAATGACAGCTACTCAACTTTCTGTCTTTCAGTGCTATAAGGCACATGACTTATTGATGGAATGGTAGAAAGTCAAGAAGAAGACAAAGGTTTTGGGATAAACTTTTTATAAGAATCCCTTCCAATTGATGTTGTCAAGTGTATGGTAAAATGGATGTGATTAAAAAGGATTGAGGTTTAAAAGGTGAGGCTGCAGATGTGAGTCATCTGAGCTAACAACTGTTGGTGACTTTAATGATCCAACAACTGTTTGAAGGTGAAAGTGGAGGAATAAAAGGAATTGGTGATAACCAGTGTTGATTTTTATCCACTGTTAGTAGATTTTTATCAACAGTGGTTGTGGACTTGGAAATAGAGGTGAAGGGCTACTTTGATCAAGCAATTGTTGAGGTAGCAGTCAAATGATTTCTATCCATTTTTTATGGACTTCTATCAGCAACTGCTGGTGGATCAGTGGGTGAGCTTTACCAGCTGTTTTGTACATCTGCTGCTCAGATGAAGGAAATGATTTTGTCCTGTGATAACACAGTATCATGTCCAACATCTTTTGATGGTGATAATGAGATATCTGCAAAGTAACATCCTTGACAAAACATATTTTAGATGCATATTATCAAGATTAACACATTAGCAGATTTTTACAGGGATTTGTATTCAAGGTTTTACTACTTATCTTTTTCCTGTTTTAAACATTTATAACTTTTGACAGTAGTTGAGTATCCCAGATGATGATGGTGACCTTTTCACTTTGACTACCCATTTTGTTTTCTAATCCTTAGAGTAAAACATGAATAGTCAAGAATTTTAAGGTCTGTTAACAATCAATCTTTGATCTGTGATAAAACAAACTTGAGTTTGACATGACCTTGACACATGTATCATTTCCTTTTGAGCTATTTTCCAGGATAGTATCATCACAAAATAAGAGAAACACATCCTGACAGGAGATGAAACTTTTACTAAAAAAGCAAGTAGAAGTTCAAAATATATCATTCTCATAAAAAATGGAGAATAATATATCCTGTTTTATAGAAAAAAAACCTTTTAAAAAAAATTAAAGGTTATTCTGAAAATGACATAAAAAAGGATCTGGTACATTTTTTAATAAAGCTCATAGTCATATCATTCTCAAGTCTTATGAAAATGGTCAATGATTTGAACAACCACCGTTTGAGACCATTTCTTTGTCAATTGATTGCTAAAATGAAGAGACATGTACACATAAGTTTTGAAAGTCCTGTTATAGACTTTGTTACCATGTGATGACACTGAAAAATTTTGTCTAGTCCTCTTTGTAAGTTTAATCACTGGTGATACTTTTGTTACATGAATTTCCCTGAATCAATGAATACACATAGTTGCTTGATGACCATTATTCACCCAATTTTGGACTCTTAAGTGTTTTATGTTTATACTCTTTTCTTTTGATTTCAAAAGTTTTGAGATAAACACACTTTTGAGTTTTTGTAATTTTTCTTCTTTCCCTTTTTACCCTTTCCATAGAAAAGTATTGAAACTTTTACTGGAAGGTTTTCAAGGAAAAAAATACTCAATCCAAAATCATTTTCAGCAATGTTTTGAGAGATTTGGTCATTTTTTCACATGCTTATGCCAAATTTCACATTACTCATGATCTGGATATTTTGACTACTGATTTTCTTAATGTATTCTTAACACAATTGATTTTGGTCCTTTTAGAGGACACTCAACCTGTTTTTCAATACATAAGATTCAAATCACTAAAGTTTTGATTTCCCTCTTTTTATGTTAACAAAGACACTAGTGCTTTTATCCGCACATAGGATTTTGTCAACCATGAGGTGAACACCTTAGCTGCAGTTATGATGAAAACAACACAAACTTCATAATAACATTTGAAGTCAATTTTGTAAAGAGAATAATCACACCAAAGTCACCAGACAAGTCTCCAGATCTGAAACTATTGGTGATTTATGCATGACATCACTTGTTATGTGAATTTTGTGTGTCTTATGACATCTTGGTTGTTTTACAGAGTTTTTGAATAAACAACTTTGAACGTTATTACTCGTTACTCTGTTTTTCAACAAATACGACCAACCTTAGTATCAATGAAATTTGAGCTGAACTGTTATGTCAAATTGATTGTTAGATCGAATTTGACTGTCCAGGCTCTGATACCAATTGTTAGGATCGGAGGCTCACATGATTGTGCTAGTTTGTGTAAATTTTATAATCAAATAGATATGAACAGTTTTAAGTGCAGCGGAAATGAATAACAAACTTTGTAAACACAATCAAAGGAGAATATAGTTTGATAAACAATTGCTTTTCATAGAGTCGAAAGATTACATCAAAAGCAAAAGGTTACAATGCAAGCTTACAGACTAAACTCCCCCTCAGCCTGATACTTCAGAGTTGGTTGCACAAGATGAAAGGATTGAATTGAGGAGAAGAACTCTCTCAAAACGAATCAAATATAACAGTACAGAGTACTGTCATATTTATAGGCAAACCAAACTACTGATGTACCTTAGCTGACGTCACCAAGATAGTGACATCTAACAGCCTAACAAACTATAAACACTGGTCTATACAAACTACTGATGTCTAACAACTGATTGATAATAAAATACAAAACACGTCTAACACTGTTCACGTTCCACTGTTGTGGCCTAAGCACTGATTACTTAATCATCAGTGCTTTCTTCAAAAGGTGATCAGTCTTTGAATGAGCAGTGTTTGGGTCTTCAGCAGTACTTAAGAGACAGCAGTAGATAGAGCTCAGTGTTTGCCTTTTAGCAGTCTTTAGCTGTTTCATCAGTGTTTGGTTCATCAGTTGTTCTTCAGAGCAGTACTTAGAGTGTATCAGCAGATAGATAACCACTGTCAAGGGGAAAGTTTAGTGCAAACCGCTGCTTATGATGAATCCACTGTTTTGAACCAGTTTTGGCTTTACATCATCTGTTCCTCTGTAGGGTTCAATCCCAACACAGGCCTTGACGCCTTAACACTGGCTTTAATCTCTGGGGCTAAACCCCCGATGAAACGAGCGATCCTTTTAGGTTCTGGGGTTACCAAGTAAGGAACCAACCTAGATAGGGTATTGAAACTGGTGAGGTAAGCCTGGCAGTCTAAATTCTTCATCACCAATGATAAGAAATCTGACTCGATTCTTTCAACTTTGTGCTGCGGGCAATAATTATCCATAATGAGAGCAACGAACTGATCCCATGACAAGTTGTAGAGTGGGATCTTCCCGGCAGCTTGAATGAGAGACTTCCACCATGCCAGTGCCTCTCCCTTAAACGATTGGGATACATATTTTACTACGTCCCTTTCAGCACAACCGCTGATGTCTACAACCGTGTCCATTTCATCCAGCCAGGTCATACAATCTATTGCTCCCTTCTCCCCGGTGAAGTCCCGAGGTTTGCAAGAAACAAAGTACTTGTAAGTACAGGACTTGGTATGTGGTTTGGCATCAAATACCAACCTTTTTGAGGGAACACTGTCGTGATTAGATGAATGTCGATCATCATCCTTCTTGAGCTCATCTTTCTTAGGTGCATCTTTCTTAGAGGGCGGTTTGCTATGAGCCTCCGAGTGTGTCTTTAGCTTGGAATGTGGTGCGGATCGGGTCCTACTTCGGGTCCCGCTCGATTCACGATACTGCCTATTTAGTGCTTCGGTAACAGCATTGTCTACTAATGCTTTCAGCTCCGCACCAGTTACTAATATTTTAGCATTTTCAGGGTTTTCCTCTGGACGACTGTTTATTTCTTCTGACTTGGCCATGTAGTTTTAATTTCTACATAAAGAAATAAGGACAAGGTCTATTTAGAAGCCTAAACAGTATCATCGTTCTTGACGATTTATTAACCATGGTTTTAATAGCCATTTTTAGTTAATTCATTAAATATATGATTATTCAGGATCTTTATCATAATCCAAAACCATAAATTAATAATAGCACATAGGCCTAGTCACGTAGACAAATTTCTAAATTTTAAATTTAGATCTTATAGGATTAAAGTTTGAATAAAATAACAATCAATCCCTTTATTGGCAGGGAGTCTATAAACTACGGCTGCCTTTTGTTTTATATGACATTAGTTATAGCCCGTAGGCATTATGTCACAATAAGATATATATAAAAATATAAATTTGGATAATTTATTTAAAAGGGTGACATGTGTGATTTTGCGGATCACACTAGCCAAGAATGTTAACATGTTTGCAGATGTTAAGAGGGATTTGAATCTTTTTAAACAGGTTCTACCATATTGGCCAGGTCTTTAATATGACATTCAAGCTAGGTTTTACCTTTTTAAGATTCTTATTATTTTATTAAAATGGTAAAAATGTTATTTTTCATTTATTCATATATTATATTCATGCATATAATTTAAAAATGAAAAACTTAAATTAACCATTCCAATTAAAATTTAACTAGTACGAGTTTGCCCTAAACGGGACTTTTACATGAATAACACGCCCACGCAGGGGCCAAATTAACAAACAAACCCACGCAGGGGTCAAAAAGAAAAAACATGCCCACGCAGGGGCATAACAGAAAGGAAATATACCCACGCAGGGGCAGAGTACAGAAATAAATGTCCTCGCAGGGACATGATTACAACACTAAAATAAACAAATAAACAAAGGAATTAGTGATCCTTCTTGCTTTTTCCCTTGATCAAATCCACCATTTTCTTGAACATCCCACGGTTATGCCTACGTTCTTCCCGCAATTCATGTCGTACCTCTTGTTGCACCTCATTTATCCCTTGAAGGATTTCTTGAAATTGTGAGGGTGACATCACCGGTGTCTGTGGTGGTTGCTGACAATGAGGAGGTTGAGGAGGATGCGGTTGCGGTTGCTGATACCCATATGATGGGTATCCATAGGTCGAGTGTCCCGTAGTCCAGGGACCTCCATAGGGACCTCCCGGCTGGAGAGAGTTCACAGCTACCCAGTAGGGATCTTCTATAAAGTTGTAATTTGTGTGGATCGGCTGTTCGAAGGGATTGTACACCGCCGCACCAGTGTAAGTAGGAATTGGGTCTCCAAAACCCAGTGGTGGCTGTGGCGCGGCTGGCGCAGAGACTACTTCTGAGACGGGGTGTGAAGATTCTCCCATCTTTGGTTCTTCGTGGACTGGCGAGTATCGGCTGCCACTTGAAAGTGGAGGGGTGCTGATGCGCACTCCCCCTTGTACGGATATCCGTGCGTTCGTTCTCCTTCGCCTTGGTGGCGAGGGAGGCTGAACCGGAGGTGGTGGTGGCGGCGGAGTGACCGCGACAAGTCGGAATCCTCAGAAGGATTCTGCTGTTGCTGAAGCTGCTGCGGCTGGTGTAGGGGAGAGTTGTGCTGCGGCTGGTGTAGGGGAGAGTTGTGGTAACCGGGGGTAAACGCCCAGTCACACAGCCGGAATCTCTCCTCGTAGCTGTCGGGACCATTATACGGTGATCCCACAAAAGGTGACCCATCCGATATTTCGATGGGGTGGTTCGGAGTTCCTGATGGTGGAGGTACAGGATCGGTATCTTCATCTATGTCCATCGCGTTGCCACCGGAAAAGTGGTCTTCGGGTCCAAGTGGGTTAAAACCCACTGCTGCTCCTAGGTAGTCGGCAGGGTTGAACTGGCCTTGGAAAATAGGCGACAGGTGGTCGAAAGGTGAGTTATGTCCTTGAAGAGGAATGTAGGACTGGTGGGAGTTGTGGGGCTCATTTTCAGAATGAGGCCCGAAAGAGTGTGGGATAGAAGGGGAGGTACTCAGTGAAACTGAGAGCCTAGCAGGCTCAATGTAGGTCCTCCATGGCTCTTGAGGACCCGGGTTGTTGGGATCAGATGGTGTTCGCCGATGCGAAGGTCCGGCTTCATGGTCATTTGGGGCGACATATGACCCGTTTCCTCTGCCTCTTCCCCTCATCCTTGGTGGCAATTTGTCAACCTGTCAAAAACAAACAAGTGATACAACAAGAAAAATATATAAGACAAAGTTAGAAATAAGACAAAAGTTTGGATAATTCCTAAGTTCTTTGTCTAGACTCGAGAATCGAGAAATGTGCAATTGTGTAACTGAGATTAAACACAAAAGGCTAGTGTTTAATTCACTCAGCGTTGGCTCTGATATCAACCTGTCACACCCCTATTTTCCACGTGTCACCGGTGGGCCCGGTGGGGGAGTATTGTGACGTAGTTGATATCATCATATGTCAAACAACACAATATTTATATGCACAGCGGAAGCAAAGATAGATTCATTTCAACTTTAATAAAATGTAATATTAAACATCACGAATAGTTGAAACTGATCCACAGGCGGATCAAAATAAAAGAAGATATTGTTCAACAGTTTTATTGACATCCAAGCTTGTGAGACTTATTGTGGACGTTAGAAGACAGCCAACCTAGTAAGAGTAGTACCTGCACTTAAACTTTTGGAAAATACGTCAGTTTACACTGGTAAATACAATTTAACTGACTCATTTTGAAAAGGTTTGAAAATTGATTTGAATGCACGTGGCACAAAACATTTTATAACTTGGGATAATTATGTAAATATAATCTTGTAAATGAATTACATGTTACTTATGCGTTCAGTAGCCCGATCCGTAGACCGGGTAAAAGATCAATAGACACACCACATTATTTGGTTTGGCACCGACAGGTGTACGCCTACACCCCGTGCTTAGGTCGTGGCCATCTCGTAAGATGATGCCAAGGATATCCGGGACATGGTCATTAACCCCCCAAAGGCTTTAAGCAAACAAAACATTTCAAAACGTAGCATATCAAGGATTTAACCTCTATTGGATTAAAGATTCAATGCCGGACCAAGCGGTATTTTATATACCATACCCCAAGCCCGTATAAGGGAAAATAAGTTAAAAGTATTTACCTTTTGTAAGTATAAATCACAATTAGCGAGTGAAGGTAGCTTTTACTGGTTCTTCTATTCTGGAACAAAGGTTTATAATAACCTATTAGATTCCTAACGGGTCTTTATTTAAGCCTAAGCTTAGACCGGTTAGCTCTTAAGGACGATACGGTTCAAACGCATGATTAAGCGAAGACCGGATAGAATGTGATTTAGACCCGATAAGTTTGAATACTTGTATAATATGGGTATACTAAATACATTCTAGATTTTGAGACAAAGATGATAAGGTTTGACCCGTTTCGGTCAATTTATGCAAACTAGTTACATAAACCGAACCGAGCGCGAAATGGCGTTACGGGTAACCATAAGAGTCATATGCAAGTTCCCTGAGTTAATATGCCTTAAACATGTTGTGATATCAGTAAGGTATCTTCTATTATGCCCAAAACGGATTTAAACACAAATTATGCCTTATAAGGGCATTTTGGTCATTTAAAAGATTATAAAAGAGTTTAATTAGTAATCTGAGTTACAGGTCTGATTTATACAGTAAATACACTTAATTTAATAAGTTATAACAGTAGGGTATGACCTATATGTGAAATTTATCATTTAAAACCAAACTATGCACCTTAGGGGTATTTTGGTAATTTCACTTAGGCTTAAAAGGTCAAAACTGGAAACCTGAGTTTATAAACTTTTACTTACTGTTATTATATAAAAATATACTAAAAATATCAGTAGGTATCAACCTTATATGTTTAATAAAGTTTTAGTACATACTATGCGTTAAAAACGCTTAAAAAGGCGATTTGGAGCCATTTCCGGGTTTTTAAAGGAAAGCTGTTATTTTTATAATTCCAGAAGGCTCAAAATATTTTATTTAACAAATAAAATCAGTAGTAAAAGGTTTGGGGTCAAAAGGATTTGTAAAACTCATTTTATGGCTAAAAAGGGCAAAATCTGTATTAACCGAATTAAACTTAGAGACCTATGTTATGCTCAGCCAAAAATTAAATAAAAATCTTCAAAAATCCCAAAATATTATACTACATCAGTGGGTAAAAATTTTGATATCAAAAAGTGGGTTTAAATAGGTTATACGCTAATTACGCCGATTAAGTAACATAAAGCTTTCAAATTACGCTAATGAGCATAACTTCTAATCTAGACCTCAAACTGATGTCAAATTTTAGGTGCAAGTTTATAAATCAGTAACTAAGGTTTCTACTATTTCACTTTTTCAAAAATCGCGTTTTATAGTCAAAAGGGCATAATAGTCAACATTTAAGCATTAATCGGAAACATGCATATGAATCGGATAACTATTGGACCAAGTTGTATAATCTCAGAGAGTTATACTTATATGAAACCTGGTCCAAAATAAGCTCTAAGGCAGATCTTAAACATGCATGAACGGGTCAGAACTGAAAGTCAAAGCAGAAGTCAAATTATGCGACTTTCGGTTCCGATCCGGGTTTAAACTGAAATTTGTCGAGTTGAACATGTTGGGACATGTTCTTACATTAGTTACCATGTTATTTTAATGATCAAACAGGTTGCATGTACCCTACATTGCTAATTATGCTTAAATTTGAAAATACACATTCTGTTGACTTTTTAAAGTAAGCTTTGACTCGACAATTAACATAGTTAGAGTGGGAATCTGAAAGTACCCTTTTAAGGGTTTGTTACCCACATAAATACCTACTTATAGGTACTTTCAATTCGAGAAATGACTGAGCGGATTTCATTTAATCGCGAAGTCAAACTTAAATTACGATGGTTTGACTATAAGCTAATTAACTAAGCTAAAACGAATTAGAAAGGGTTATGAATACTTACAAGAGTCCTAATCACGATTAGAAATCACTAGAAAGCCTGAGGTTGATCAGAGGAGCTCCAGAAGTGGGTCTTGTGAGTTTTGAAAATGCAAGTGATCAATGTTGCAACTTTGAACATCATATATAGCCAATTAAATCTCATAAGATGGTGCCACAAGGGTCTACAAATGTTATCAGATGTGTCCAAGTGCCCCCCTATGCATGTAAAACCATTGGAGAGCATATGGTATCAGATAACAGCTGTTTACCATCGATTCAGACCTGATAACTGGCAGCTGGTCGTTTTTGTCGCTGGCAGGTCGTAGGCGGGCCGCAAAGACCCCCTCGCGGGCCGCGTACAAGTGTTCATCACGTTAACAAGTTTTCCATGTTTTACATTTTAGTCCTTGGTCCTTTGTTACGTGGTTTTGGCTACTTTTCTTGCACTCTTGACCCTCAAACCTGATTTTTAAGGGCCTTAGGACATCTACAAACTTGGTTAGGTCCTTGGTTAACTTTGTGCTTACCCGAAAAGTCACGAATTTCAACGTTAACGCATTTAACCCTTCGTGCACGGTTTTGATCATAACTTTCTCATACGATAACGAAACTTTATGAAATTTTTACCACATATTCTAGTGAGTATATTTTATCGTTACAAAGCTTCAGGTTTGCCAAAAGGTCACTCAGAGGTATACTTTCAACATGTTGACACATTTAGCCCTTGTAGTTTGTAATTCCTCACTTTCTTTCATTTTCTTCTTCGTATGATCCATGATTTATTCGTTTAAGATTATAAACACCATGTAGGGTTATTGTAGGGCCTATTTATCCATTGTTGACACTTTGGACCCTTATATTCACATAGTTTCACTGTTTGTCAACTTTAGTCCCTCTAAAGTACTTTTTCACATATTCAAAGCTTATGACACGTGTCAATACATTATTGGACGTAAATTTTCGAGGTGTTACAAAAAGCTACCCGCATTTGCTAATTGTGAATTATACTGGCAAAGGTAAATACTTTTAACTTATTTTCCCTTATACGGGCTTGGGGTACGGTATATAAAATACCGCTTGGTCCGACATTGAATCTTTAATCGATTAGTGGTTAAATCATTGATATGCTCCGTTTTGAAATGTTTTGTTTGCTTAAAGCCTTTGGGGGGGTTAATGACCATGTCCCGGATATCCTTGGCATCATTTTACGAAATGCCCATGACCTAAGCACGGGGTGTAGGCGTACACCCGTCAGTGCCAAAATATATAATGTGGTGTGTCTATTGATCTTTTAACCCGGTCTACGGATCGGGCTACTGAACGCATAAGGAACATGTAATTCATTTACAAGTATTATATTCAAATAATTATCCCAAGTTATAAAAAGTTTGTGCCACGTGCATTCAAATCAATTTTATTAAAACTTTTCAAATGAGTCAGTTGATTGTATTTACCAGTGTAAACTGACGTATTTTTCCCAAAAAGGTTAAGTGCAGGTACTAAGCGAACTAGGCTGGCTTTCTCCTAGCGTCCACAATAAGTCTCGCAAGCTCGGACGTCAAAACTGTTGAACAATATTTCTTATTTATTTTTGATCCATCTGTGGATGAATTTCGACTGTTTGTGATACTTGATATTACAATTATATTCGGTTGAAATATATCTATCTCTTACTTCCGCTGTGCATTTAAATATTGTGTTGTTTGACTGTAATGTTACCAACCACGTCACGATACTCCCCCACCGGGCCCACCGGTCAAATGTGGAAATATCGGGGTGTGACAAGTACATGTAGGGATTTAATGATCCCTCTTCTTCTTCCCCTTTAACAAGCTCGCTAGGCCCTTGAGGAATCCTCTGTTGTTCCTACGTTCTTCCTGGAACTCATATTCCACTCGACTGAGTCTTTGGAGGATTTCCTCCTGTTCTGGTGGAGAAAATCATGGTGGCTGCGACTGCTGTCGAATCGGTGGTCGAGCAGGTACTTGATATCCATGAGTTGGATATCCCACTCCCCAAGGAGCTCCATACGGTCCTTCCGGATGAAGGGCATTGTAGTTGGCCGCTACCAAGTATGGGTCGGCTTCAGCGTAATTATAGTTGGTGTGAACCGGCTGCTCAAACGGATTATACGCCGTTGAACCGGCGTATGCAGGAATAGGGTTATCAAAACCCATTGGTGGCGGATGTGGTGCAACTGGTGCAGAGTTCACCTCTGGAACTGGGTTGGAGGGCCCACCCATTTGTGGGTCCTCATGCAGTGGCGGGTAGTGACTGCCACTGGAGTGTCGAGGGGTGCTAAAGTGGAAATCCCCTCCTCGCGCGGATATTCGAGCGCCTGTCCTCCTACGTCTTGGTGGTTCTGGAGGTGCTTGATGAACTGGCGGCGGTGGAGGCGGTGGCGTGACAGCCACGAATCGCGAATCCCCAGAGGGATCCTGTTGTTGCTGTTGGTGAGGTGATGAATGGTGAGAAGGTGTGAAGTACCATTCATGTTGGTTAAACCTCGCTTGATAACTGTCTGGACCACCGTAGGGTGATCCGTGGAAAGAAGATCCATCAGAGATCTCGATGGGATGGTTGGGGGTACCGCTTGCAGGTTCGACGGGATCCGTGTCCTCGTCCATGTCCATTGCATTGTCTTCTGAGAAGTGGTCCTCTGGTCCTAGTGGGTTAAAACCCACTGGTTCTTGGATATAGTTTGTCGGGTTGAACCGGCCCTGAAAAACAGGAGTAGGGTCGCCGAAAGAATGGTGCGAAAGGGATCGCTGGAGAGGTATATATGAAGGTTGTGGGTTATCGGGCTCGTTTTCCGAGTGCGGCCCATAAGAGTGACGGTCGAGAGGCGTTGAGATATGTGAGACGGACCGTCTAGCGGGTTCTGTATAGGTCCTCCAGGCTCCTTGCGGATCGGCACTCATTGTAGTGGAAGGAGTTCGCCGGTGTGAAGGCCCGGTCTCGTGATCGTTGGGGGCAGTAATTGGCCCCTTGCCTCTTCCTCCTCTTCGGAATCTTGGCGGCATTGTTAAACCTGTCAATATAAATAAAGATAACAACGAGGATATATATAAAACAAAGTTAAAATTAAAAACAACTTTGGATTATTCCTATGTTCTTTGTCTAGACTCGAAAATTTAGGAATGTGCAATTGGGTCATTGAGATTAAACACAAAAGGCTAGTGTTTAATTCACTCAATGTTGGCTCTGATACCAACCTGTCACACCCCGATATTTCCACGCATTACCGGTGGGCCCGGTGGGGAGTATCATGACGTAGTTGGTAACATTACAGTCAAACAACACAATATTTAAATGCACAGCGGAAGCAAAAGATAGATATATTTCAACTTTAATAAATTGTAATATCAAGTATCACAAATAGTTGAAATAAATCCACAGGTGGATCAAAAATAAAATGGAAACATTGTTCAACAGTTTTGACATCCAAGCTTGCGAGACTTATTGTGGACGCTAGGAGAAAGCCAGCCTAGTTCGCGTAGTACCTGCACTTAACCTTTTTGGGAAAATATGTCAGTTTACACTGGTAAATACAATTAACTGACTCATTTAGAAAAGGTTTAATAAAATTGATTTGAATGCACGTGGCACAAACTTTTTATAACTTGGGATAATTATTTGAATATAATCTTGTAAACGAATTACATGTTTCTCATGCGTTCAGTAGCCCGATCCGTAGACCAGGTTAAAGATCAATAGACACACCACATTATTTATTTTGGCACTGACGGGTGTACGCCTACACCCCGTGCTTAGGTCGTGGCCATTTCGTAAAATGATGCCAAGGATATCCGGGACATAGTCATTAACCCCCCAAAGGCTTTAAGCAAACAAAACATTTCAAAATGGAGCATATCAATGATTTAACCTCTATTCGATTAAAGATTCAATGCCGGACCAAGCGGTATTTTATATACCATACCCCAAGCCCGTATAGGGAAAATAAGTTAAAAGTATTTACATTTGCAAGTATCAATCACAAATAGCAAGTGTGTGTAGCTTTTACCGGGTCTCCTATTCTGGAATGAAGGTTTATAATAACCTATTAGAATCCTAACGGGTCTTTGATTAAGCCTAAACTTAGACCGGTTAGTTTTAAATAAAGATACGGTTCAAACGCACGATTAGGCGAAGACCGGAATAGAATGTGATTTAGACCCGAAAAGTTTGAAGACTTGTATAATATGGGTAATCTACTCACATTTTGGATTTTGAGATAAAAACGATAAGGTTAGGCCCGTTTCGGCTAGTTTATGCAAACTAGTTATATAAACCGAACCGAACGCGTAAGAAGCGTAACAGGTAACCGTAAGAGTCATATACACGTTTCCTAAGTCAATATGCTTTAAATATGTTGTGATATCAGTAGGATATCTTCCATTATGCCCAAAACGAGTTTAATCTCAATTTAAGCCCCGTAGGGGTATTTTGGTCATTTTAAAGGTTATAAAAGAGATTAAGTGAAATTCTGAGATTCGGTTCTGAATACATCAGTAAAATAACTTAATTTATCAGGTTATATCAGTTGGTGATAAGTCTTATATGACAAAATGGTTTTAAACCCATACTAGGTGTTTAATACGCGTAAAAAGCCGTTTTAAGCGATTTCCAGGTTATACAGGAAATCTGAGTTTTCTGATCAGGTTATAAAGTTCAAAATACTACATTTATTATATAAAATCAGTAGCAATTGGATTGGTGTCAAAATATTATGTAGAACTCATTTTATAACCAAAAAGGGTATAATTGGTATTTACCGAATCAACGCCATAACCTTAGGTTATGAGCAGGTTAAAAATAATTAAAAATATTTAAAAATCCCAAAATATTATATTACATCAGTGGGTAAAAGGTTTGGTGTCAAAAGTGGGTTTAGATAGGCTTTATGCTAATCGCGCCGTTAATTTAACAAAAAGCTTCTTAAATGCGCTAATTAGCATAACTCCTATTCTGGACCTCGAACTGATATGAAAATTTAGGGACATGATTATAAATCAGTAACAAAGATTATTTTCCTCTCATATTTCCAAAAATTCTCGTTTTATGGTCAAAAGGGCGTTATGGTCAACATTAAGCATTTAACGGAAACGTGTAAACGAATCGGGTAATCAAAGAACCAACCACAGAGGGTTATACCAACATGTAGCCTGGTCCTAAGGAAGCTCTAAGGCATTTCCAAATCATACTAAATCGGGTCAGAACTGAAGTCAAAGCAAAAGTCAAAGTTTTGCGACTTTCGGTTCCGAACCGGGTCTAAACATAAAATTGTCGGGTCGAACATGCTTAGACATGTTCTTACATTTATTACTAAGTTATATGAGTGGTAAAATGGGTTACATGCCTTCTACATTGTTAATTAGGCGTTAATTCGAAGATTAGCATTCTGTTAACTTTTTCTAATCAACTTTGACCCGACAAATGGTCTAGTTAGAGTCGGAATCAGAGGGTGCCCTTCTAAGGGTTTATCGCCCACATAAATACCAACTTATAACTACCTTCAATTCGACTAATCACTGGACCATTAATGATTAATCGCTAAGTCAAACGTTAATTACGACGGTTTGACTTTTAAGCTAATAACTAAGTAAAACTCAATGAACAAAGGTTAAGCATACTTACAGAAGTCCTATGCACGATTAGGGATGTTTAGGGTCTGCTCTTGAACTCCCAAAAGCTCCAGGAATGCAGATGGAATGAATGCAAAAATGTTGCAAACATTGTGGCTTTATATAGTGATTTTAATTGTTTGTGATCTTGACACACAAGCCTAGCATTGTTCCCAGATCATTTACAAGTGCTCCTAGGGTCTAAAAGCATGTAGGGGTTGCGCATGGAAGTGGAAAATATCATTCTAAGTCGGTTACATGCTCAAAACAGCCAACTGTCAACATTCTGGTCGTTGTGCATGCCTTACGGACCGTAAGGCTTGACCTTTACGGTCCGTAAGCTTGTTCCAGAAGGCAAAAATTTGTTGGCCTTTCAAGCTCCGACCAGGAAATCATGTAATACTAAATTGGGCCACTATTTTCAGTATGGGGCCTCAAGAATGTGCCTTGAACAGTTTAGATCACTTTTAATGATGTACAATTGTCTTGGACTTTATCGAAAAGCCAAGAACGAAGGGTTCGTAGAATTCCACTCTTGCAAATATGAATCAATTATTACTAGAAATCACCGGATTTGAATGTAAATCAGATGTTTGAAATATATATTAGGGTCTTGGGATTCATAACGAGGTCGTTCAGAGGTATAAATTAACATGACGACACTTTTAAATCCTGCCATACATCTTTAACTAGATCCGGGTTTATATCACTTTTGCCTTACATGACACGTGTCGTTATGTCATTGATCACGAATTTTCGAGGTGTTACATATTTCCCTGCTCATGAGAAGAGTTCTGCTCACACTTTGAATGCGAAGGACAAACCAAATAAGATGACATATAGCAAGGAGCCCCGTTCCTCTAAAGGATGTACTTAAAAGTACTTTGTCTCTTGCAAGTCAAGAGACTTAAATGGCGAGAAAGGGAGCCATTGATTTCGTAAAGTTGTTGAATGAAATGGAAACCATTATGGACATCAGCGATTGTGCTGAGAAAGACATGGTGAGATATGTATCACAGTCATTCAAGGGCGATGCCCTTAATTGGTGAGGACGTTAATAAAGTCCACAGGAAAGATACCCTCATACAATATAGGATGGTCCAAGTTTATGGACTCATCAAAAAAACCGGTTGTCTGCGACACGGAATAGAAATGATGGAATAAGAATTTTTGACTTTCACCATGAAGGACCTAGACTGTCGACAGTATAATACGGACTATAATTTATTGTCTGGAATACTGTCCTATTCGGTTCATCCAAAATCCAAGCATAATGCACTTTATATTGGTGGTTTAGCATCGGAAATAAGAAGGCATATTAAAAGCTTGCTACTTATAAATCCATTATGGATCTACCTCAGCCACTTACATTTTATGGGTTAAGAAATAAACCGGTCAAAGCTGAGATTCAAAGAGAGTATAGCCAAGTATAGAGAGACTAAGAATATAGGCGCTATTGAGACAGTTCATATCAAAAATGACACCAGGTACATCCCTTATTATGATGGTATCACTAAGAATCATGTTTGGATTCAGGTGCTATTGAGTCTTTCATAGACCATAAGCTTAGCAAACTTTTAGAATTATCCCATAAGAACTCCAGATATTAAGCATAAGGTAAGACTTTCCAAAGAAAATCATAGAGACCTTTCCTTCTATTTTCATCAAATAATCTTCATTCATAAAAATCTAAAGTACTCTTTCTCCAGATCGAGTACGACAATTTATGTTACTTTATTTTGTTATCTCATTGATTTCTATCAACTGCGAATGCTAGACTATGCTTGATAAAAGAGCCATATGAGGATTGGCGTATCCTAGTGTATTCCATAGATTGCTTCCATGCCTGATCAGTATGGAGGTTTAATGCATGGAACCACTGAGATATCCTGATGGTCATATAGTACTAGAATCGGCTAATGGTATTCAAAGAAGATATCCAATCTAGAAATGTCCAAGTAAGTGTCGCAAATTAAGGCATCCTTGCAATCGTAAAGTAAATGTGTCATTTATCTGACACGGGTATAGATAGATGAACCGGAGCTTGAGATTTGGAAAATCTCTGTAATCTCCTTATGTCTTGATTATCTTCTCCAAAGACTACCCTGTTTACCTCCTGAGACAAGTAGAGTTAAGATTAACATCCCGCTTAGGGCTACAGTATCGTGAAATCTCCGTGACGATTAGTACCTCCAACTCGGGAATAATAGAAACCCTAGTTAGATGAATTTTAAGATAAAGGTTCTTAAAGCCTAATTCGTAATTCTAAGAGTTTCAATATTATTAGTTAGGAAAGAGGGTTCTCTTGCTTATGCATTGGTTACCGCAACCCTATTTAGGCAACAATTAAGAATCGCCATCAGCTGCCCAGGATCGTCGATTTGTTCGACTAACCGTAAGGATTTGCTATTCCTTAAGATTGGTTTTAGGCAGTAGTTGGAATAACCATCTCACCTTAAGTGAGTTTCTCTATAATAGTTGTGATAAGTATCAAGGCTGCTCCTTTGGAGACCTTGTATAGATGGGATGTTAGACATCTGTTATTGGACAGAAGTTTGGTAAGTCCAATTATCAGAATCTGAAAGTTGCCTTGGAAACAACGAATAAGATCATACAAATTCATAATCATCTGAAAGTTGCCAGTAATCGGCGGAAAAATCAAGGATTGATGAAAGTCGCAACCCTCTTGAATCCTTAATAAGGAATAAGGTTCAATTGAAGGTATCACCCTAAGAAGGGTGTGCTGAATTTTCAATTTATAGGGCTAGTTAAGTTCTGATATATAGAATCATTTGAGGAAATCGAATATATCAAGATTGGTAAGCTACAAGCTAAAACTTACCTGAGGAGCTTGATGGAAATCAATATGTTCCACAACTGTGATCTAAAGATATGTATAGACAATAAGTCAAGAAGCATTGTCACATAAGGATATGCAGACTAATGAAAATTTATGGTTTGATGAGAAACCTGTGTAGATTAAGAATCTCCGAAAGAGAGTACGTACCTATTGTATAGGTCAACTGAGATGCCCATAGAGGCCCAAATATGCTATGGAGGATAAGTCCATGATACGTCGGAAAGTACTTCCACTACTTTAGCAAATCTCGAGGTTGAGATTTCTTTTAAGGGGGTGAGGATGTAACACCTCGTAAAATCACGTCCAATAATGTATTGACACGTGTAATAAACCCTAATAAAGTCAAACGTTGAATTTGAGGGACTAATTTTGCGAAAAATCAAAAACTTTGATTATAGAAGGACTGGAAATGTTAACATGCTTATTATAAGCCTCTGAATAATGTTACACGGTAATCATGTTCACAAATGAGCCACTTGTTGATCAAGAGTAGCCGTTTGCGTAATTAATTAAAATTTGCGCGATGAAGGGTTAAAAGCGTCAACATGTTAATTCTTACCTCTGAGTGACCTTTTAACAAATTGAGAGCTTCATGATAATTGATTATACTCTCAGGAATGCCTAATATTGGCCATTAAGGGCTTTTATGCCTATAAGTAAAGTTACGCGCAACTTTGCAAGTTAGAGGGACTAAAAGTGTCAATATGTTTAATTATACCTCTGAATGACCATTTTACAAACCTGAAGCATCGCGATGTTTAATAATACTCTCAATAGTGCCTAACATGGATTAGATAAGGCTTCGATGCTATTAAACGATGATATACGCAAGTTTGCGCATTAGAGGCACCCAAAAGCGTCAACTTTTGAATCTACGCCTTTTGGTGACCATTTAAGCAAAAGAGAGCGTAGTAATATTTAAACACATTCTTGGTAATACCCATTATGGGCCATGGAAGGCTTGGATATCATCAAATGACATTTTGCGCTACTTTGTGCGATTTAAGGGACTATTTACGTCAAACTGCAAAAGTATACCGATTCGTATGGTATTGAACCTTCCGGAATATGATCATAAGTTAAACATGCCCTAAATATCCTTTACATAGCTTATAAATAGGCTTAGAGGTGTTTGGTGCGCAAAAATAAACTTATTTGATCAACAGGGACTAAAAGCATCAAAAAGTGCATAAGTTTGCATTTTCGCGCATATCTTACGTTCTGAATATATATCCGGACATCCAAAAATTTATATAATCATTAAAACATTTTATTTTAGTGATTGTCATGATAAAATTCCATTCGTCGCTTAATTTGGATCGTTTTGGCGTTCGTTACGACTTCCGTCGTAATTAACCGAACAACGCAACCGTACGACCAAACAAGCCGACATCCGAGATGTTTTTGAGCATATTTTAAGTTTCCTATACTTTAAATTTATTTTAGAGCCTTGAAAGGGGGTTAACGGGGCTTAAAAGTGCCAAAAATCAAGTTTTACAAGTGCAGGGACCATTTTTAAAATTTCTGGCAGATACATTGAACTTGGTCCATTTTTGAGGTTTTGATGGTTTTAACCCATGGGTTTACACCCTATGGGCTGGTATTTGATGGTTTTACATGTTCCCATGGTATTCTAAAACCTTGGGCCCAAGTGTAAGGTCATGATTCAAGCACGGTTTACGAGGAATGATTCTAACGGTTTACCAAAATCTATATAAACCCAACACCTTCATTCTCATTCCTCACAATCTGATTCAAATAGCTCTAAGTTGGGGTTCAACACTTCATACCTGAGCAATTTGAATCAAGTTCTTCCTAGCTTGGACCCTTTATAAGCTTCTTTCGTTCTTTTATGCGTTTTTAAGCGGGAAAGTCAAACAGTGTTTGACTTTCTGCTTTGACCAGTCAATGGTCAACACGAAGTTCGTTTGAACTTCATAACGTTAGCGTAATCATGATGGTTATAGTATCTTGTGACTATACCTACTGATTACCACGTTATTTAGGCTTAGTGACGAGTCATAGTTTCGGTCAAAATGCGCGTTTATGCGTATTTTGCAACCAAACTATTTTTGGGTATCAAGACCCTTTGTCTTGATATCAAACTTGTTTTCTAACTTCGTTAAACATGTTTTAACATGTTTAAATCATCACTTTAGGTTTAGTGCTTATGTAGGGTCGTAAGATAAGCGGTCTAAACAACCGCTTAGACTTTCGAACTAGACCCGTTTGGTCGATCATTAGGATCCGACCAAACACAATAGGTAACCATAGTTGTATAGGGAATAACCTTCCGAGGTTATACCTTATGGTCACTTTGTTTAGTTAGTTGTATGATAGGTAGTTTATATGCCTTAGGTAAATGACCAAAATACCCCTACGGGGCTTAATTTGAGTTTAAATTCGTTTTGGGCATATTGGAAGGTATCCTACTGATATCACAACATATTTAAGGCATATTAACTTAGGAAACATGTTCATGACTCATTTGGTTACCCGTTATGCATTTATCGCATTCGGTACGGGTTATGTAACTAGTTTGCATAAATTAACCGAAACGGGTCAAACCTAATCATTTTTACTTCAAAATCCAGAATGTGTTTAGTTTACCCATATTATACAAGTCTTCAAACTTGTCGGGTCTAAACCACACTCTAATCCGGTCTTCGCTTAATCTTGCGTTTGAACCGTATACCTTTCTTTAAAACTAACCGGTCTAAGTTTAACTTAAGTAAGACCCGTTAGGAATCTAATAGGTTAATTAAAACTTTCATTCCAGATTTAGGAGACCAGTAAAAGATACTTGCACTTGCTGATTTGTACGGCTGGGAAAAATTTATATAATTTGCTCAGGTAAATACTTTTAACTTATTTTCCGTTATACGGGCTTGGGATACGGTATTATAATAATATCGCTTGGTCGTGTATGTAATTGTTTAAATCGGATTGTGATTAATATAATTGCATAACTCGTTTTAAACTGTTTGTTTGGTATATGGCTTTTGGGGGGTTAAAGACCATGTCCTGGATATCCTCGGCTCATTCATTGAAATGGCCACGACTTAAGCACGGGGTGTAGGCATACACCCGACAGTTGCATATGTATAAAAGGTACCTCACAATAAGGAAAATTCCTTGTGGGTATTATACCTGTGGTGTGTCAGTTAATCTCGTCCGGCTCTTCTAACCGGCCCTGACAGACGACAAACATTTAAATCTGTATACAAGATTATTTTTAAATAATTGTCCCAAGTTATAAAAGATATTTTGTGCCTTGTGCATTCAAATCAATTTTTTAAACATTTTCAAAATGAGTCGGTTAATTGTATTTACCAGTGAAAACTGATGTATTTTCCAAAAAGGTTAAGTGCAGGTACTAATCGGAATAGGCTGGCTACTCCTAGCATCAATAAAGAGTCTTGCAAGCTTAGATGTTGATAAATCTGCTGAACAATGTTTCTTTTAACTTTGATCCGCCTGTGGATCCTTTACAACCGTTTTTGTAATAAATGATATTACTTCCATTCGGTTTGTAATGTTTATATCTTTCGACTTCCGCTGTGTATATAATCTGTGATAAATTGTCTATGATGATATCAACTACGTCACGATACTCCCCACCGGGCCCACCGGTAATACGTGGAAATATCGGGGTGTGACAGATGATGTACCTTGCCGGGTGAGATGAAAACAGAAGCCGTTAAATACTTCTCCAACAAATTCAAAGAAACCTTGGAGCATCGACCGTATTTTGAGTGCCAGAACCTTAAACGGCCCTCTACAGCAGATGCAACAAGTCTGGTTTCTCCTTTCTCCTTGGTTGAAATTAAATTAGCGGTTTGGGAGTGTGGGGGTGGTCGCGCCCCTGGTCCGGATGGCTTCAATTTTTCTTTTATTAAGCACTTCTGGGAGTATCTTAAAGTGGATTTTGTCAAGGTTATGGAGTATTTTTATGCTAACGGGGCAATAAGCCATGGGTGTAGCTCATCTTTCCTTGCTCTCATTCCAAAAATCCTGGACCCCCTTTCTTTCGATGACTACCGGCCGATTAGCCTCCTTGGTTGTATTTCTAAAGTCATTTCTAAGATTCTCACAAATCGGGTTAAGTTGGTGATGGATTCTGTCATTTCGGAGTTTCAATTAGCTTTCCTGGCCTCGCGAAACATCCTTAACGGCCCCCTTGTGCTTAATGAAGTAGTGTCCTGGGTAAAAAAGGTGAAGGAAAAGCATTTTTCCTCAAGATTGATTTTGCCAAAGCTTACGACTCAATCAGCTGGGCATTTATCGACTCACTTATGGATCAGATGGGATTCCCATGTCTGTGGAGAAAGTGGGTTCGAGGCATTCTCCAGTCTTCTCGTGCATCTGTGTTAATCAACGGGTCCCCATCCAAAGAATTTAAATCGTGGGGTTAGGCAAGGGGACCCCCTTTCGCCTTTTATTTTTGTCCTTGCCATGGAGGCCCTTTCATGTTTCCTGTCCTCTGCTGCTTCCACTGGCCTGATAAAAAACATTTCCCTATCAAATAATGGGCCTGGCCTATCCCATTTAATATATGCAGAAGACGTTCTGATTATGGGTGATTGGAGTCATGCTAGCATAAAAAATACGGTTCGGTTAATAAGGGGTTTCAGTCTCATATCCTGGTTGAAGATGAATCCGTCAAAGTCAAAGCTCTATGGGTTAGGGGTGTCTGGATTCGAGATGAATTTTGTGGCCGCATCAACAATGTGTAAGGCCGGTTCACTACCGTTCACATACCTCGGGATACCTGTGGGCGCGAACATGAATCGAATTAGGTACTGGAACGAGGTAGTTGAGATGGTGAAAACTCGGTTGTCCAAATGGAAAGCTTTGACATTATCTATAGGGGGTCGGATCACTTGAATAAAATCGGTACTGGATTCTCTCCCTTTGTATTTCTTTTCAATCTTTAAAGCACCAGTTCATGTGGTGGAGGCAATTGAAAAGCTGAGGAGAAGGTTTTTTTTGGGCCAGATGTGAAGAAAAGGCCAAAACAAACTGGGTGTGTTGGGATAGAGTCACGGCTCTGGTTGAAAATGGTGGACTCGGGCTGGGTAAACTCAGTGATATGAATATTAGCCTACTAACAAAGTGGTGGTGGCGATATAAGAATGAGGAAGGGAGCCTGTGGAAAAGAGTGGTTAACGCCATTCATTCTCACCATCGGGGCTGGTCTTTTATGCCAGTTAAAGCGAGAATCTCTGGGGTGTGGTGGAACGCTAACTGCAAAGTTGAAGAGCTTCTCGCTAAGTCAAATGTCATGGTTAGCCAACTTATAAAAGGGGAGCTTGGAGACGGGACTAGGATACGATTCTGGATTGAAACTTGGTTGGGAACTCTCCTCTAAAGGTCAGGGTCCCTTCTTTGTTCGTGTTGGATGCGAATAAAAAGGCCTCTGTCGCGGATCGCTTTCAGTTCCTGGAGGAGGATATCGAGCCTAGCTGGGAGTGGAAAAGGGAGCTTATTTCGGATGATGAAAGGGATCAGTTTCAATGGCTTCAGACAGAATTACGGGGGATAAGACTAAAATAATGTAAAGATAAATGGGTTTGGGACCCAGATCCAGGTGGGGGTTTCTCGGTTAGATCCTGCCGGAAAAAGGTGTCAAGTCAACGGGTATTTAGAACATGTTTTGAATGGAATAAGTGTCTGCTAATCAAAGTAAACTTCTTCGGGTGGCGGATGGAACAAGATAGGTTGCCGACACTTGAAAATCTTCGCCAAAGGAACATTGGGGGTGAGCCAACGTATTGTCCGTTATGCGAGGAGGGTGTGGAATCAACAGAACATTTGTTTACTTCGTGTTTGGTCTCTACGGAAGTGTGGCACAAGATTAGTGTGTGGTGTGGTTTGTCCCCTATGTTCACCTTCTCAGTGCATGACCTACTGTCCTTCTATAACAATAGTGGGCTTTCCGGGAACAAGAAACAGTTGCTACAGACGGTGATTTTGGTTGGCTGCTGGGCTTTATGGTAAGCTAGAAATAACAAGGTTTTTTTGGGAGTAAGGGCAAAGGTGGAAAAAATCTTCAATGAAGTCCAATCCATGAGTTACTTGTGGATCAGAAACCGTGCAAAGCTGGGGAATTTTACGTGGGAACAGTGGCGCCGTTTTGACGTTCAGTAGGTCTTAGTGTGCAGGAGTCTGTTTCCTTTTTGTTTAATGTACTGTTGGGTGTGTGTTTTTCACTTAGCTATTGGCTAAGTTATGCTGTACATATTGGTGCGTTGAAATAAAAGTACTTGGCTTTCCAAAAAAAACATCAATAGTATCTGACAGCCTGAATTTTTTCATGAATGTACGTCCGCCAGTTGTTGTCACCGTATCATCAGTTGATTTGGTACGTATTATAAGATACCTCGAATCCTCGACTTCCATACAGATTTCCTCCTTCCTACACCTGCATACAAAAATCAAGAAATCTTGACTGTCTTATGCAAAAAGTTCAACCTTTTAACAAGGGTGTCTTAGAAAAGCAAACAACTTTGACCATATATAATACAGTTAATATCAAGAAGAGTTAACTGTCATTCTCGTCCCTATGCTTTGTTTACTTTTTCCATTTCAGACCAATTTTAAAAAGTGCACCAATTTCCTCCCTAACATACTGGAAACGTGCCACTTCAGTCCAAAAATTAAAACCCAGTTAAGCCAGACAGGTTAAATGAGGGTATTATTGTCAATTCATATATCTTTTATTTTCACCTTATTTTATGAATTGACAATAATACCCTTCATTTAACCTGTCTAACTTAACTGGGTTTTAATTTTAGGGCTGAAATGGCACGTTTCCAATATATCAGGGAGGAAACTGGTGCATTTTTTTAAAATTGGCCTGAAATGGCAAAGGTAAACAAACTACATGGACGAAAATGGCAGTTAACTCTATCAAGAAATCATTATGTAGAAAAGAAAAGACTCAAGAAATCTTGGTATTATACATAAAAGGAACTTTTTTCAAAGATGGTGTGTATTGGAAATGATTTTTGAAAACCAAAACGATCACCGAACAGGGCATATCAGCCGCCGCCACCACAATCCGCCGCCACCACCACCATCCGCCGCCACCACCACCATCCGCCGCCACCACCACCTGCTGCCACCACAACTCTCTCTCGTTCTCAATTTCTCTCTCTCTTTACATCTGCCACTACCACCACTCTCTCTCTCTCACAGTCTTTCTCTCTGACTACACTTGCACCGCCACCGCGACCACCACTCTCTGGATAAACACTACAACAGCCGGAGGTTTCAGATTTGGCCGTCGGAGGTTATACAGTAATGGGTTTTCTCTAATCTGATGAAGAAGGGGCTAGGGTTTGTTTAGATTTGATGAAGACGACTAGGGTTTCGTATGATGAAGATGATGTTGATGGTGGCTGGTGGTGGTTAATTGTGACCCGGCCTCATCTGGGACATAAAAAACCACCATAATCAACAACCTCACCATATTATCCATCCATTTCATCCTTTGTTGATGGTGGCTGGTGTAATTTTGGGAAGAAGACGACCTAGAATTTAGAGAGAGGGAGATCTTGTATAGAGAGAGAAAGTGACTAGAGATTGTGTAATTGTTGTATTTATACTTTACATTTTCAACATATACAAATCCAATTGGCGGCAATAGTTGTTTTCACCTATTGGGTGAAATGGGTGGCGGAGGTAATAGTGCCAGGTAGCTTTCCCCTATTGGCCCAACAAATTTACGATATTACCCCACTTTAAAATCACGTATTTGCCATCAGTGTAAAATTATTTTTTTTCCACCACTTAAAAATAAAATTACGCTTTTACTCCCAGCTAAAAATTTCAATTTTTCCCTTGGTTTAAAATTACGACTTCGCCCCGTTTAAAATGGGCGGTGGAGGTAATAGTGCCAGGCAGCTGCCTGGCACTTCCCTATTTGCCCAACAAATTTACGATTTTATCCCGCTTTAAAATTACGATTTTGCCATCAGTGTAAAATTATGTTTTTGCCCCCACCCCCCCCCCCCCCCTAAAAATAAAATTACGCTTTTTCTCCCAGCTAAAAAAATCAATTTTTCCCTGGGTTTAAAATTACGACTTCGCCCCGTTTAAATTTACAGTTTTGCCATTAGTTTTTTCCCTTTATAATTACGATTTTGCCATCAGTTCAAAACTATGTTTCTACCCCGACTTAAAAATAAATTTACGCTTTTGCTCCCAGATAAAAATTTCAATTTTGCCATCGGTTCAAAATTACGATTTCGCCCCGTTTAAATTTACAGTTTTGCCATTAGTTTTTTTTTTCCTCATAGCCACGTTACGATTTTGCCCTCAAATTAAATTTACATTTTCTCCATCGTTTTCGTTTGTTTTCCTGGTTAAATTACAATTTTTCCCCCAGTGTAAAATTACAGTCATGCCAGCAGCTGTCTGACACTCCCCCATTGGTCCATTTAATTTACGATTTTATCCCTGAATAAAAGTTATAATTTTGCCCTCAGTTCAAAATTACGTTTTTCCTATCGTTTTAGTTTTTTTTCGCAAAAGTAGAAAACTTTTTTTTAATTGGTTGACTCGGTTTAATTTGTTTCCATGTCAACGAGCTGCCTAACACTCGCTCATTAGTCCTGAAATTGCACTTTTGCCTTGAGCCGAAAAAAACGGTCTTATCATCGTTTTAGTTTTTTTACTGATAAAATTATAGTAGTGTTTTTTAATTGATTGAGAATTATTCCGCCATCGCCCCGCAACGCAGGCGGAGCATCACCTAGTTTAAATACAAATTACCAAAATACCATTTCAGTTAACATACAATATGGTTGAAGTTAAGACCGTGGAGCAAACTGGCGACAGAACCGAAACATCAAGGAGTAAAATGGCTATTTTTAAAGGATTTGGACAAAACCGTTAAAATTATCAAACCACAGGGAGCAAAAAAAAAGTTTACTCTATATATAATAGAAGTGGTTAGCTACAGTGCAATCATCATAATTACGAAATTGCCCTTATATTATATTTTATATTATAATATATATATAATAAAAGTGGTTAGCTACAGTGCAATCATCATAATTACAAAATTGCCCTTTTATTATAATATATAATATAATACAATAGTGCCCTCATGTATAATCTTGAAGTGTCTAAATCTTCATGAAATCATATAGATTCATAGCTAATTATTAGATATGTATAATAGCACTATCAACATTTTTACGTTTTTTACACTAATTAACTATTAAGCGATTATTTTTTAAATATTTTTGTTTTAGACGATTTATATAAACTAGTGGTTTTGAAAGCGGCGCGTTGCACCTAGTATGGTTGTAACACGCTTAGTATTAGCTGCAAGGTTTTGCCACACTGAAACAGTGGTTTATGCCAAAGTCGTCATAGTTGTAAAGGGATTGTGGGATAAATAAGATCATTAACTGGCTTGATTAATCAACTCAATGACATATGCTTACAACATAGATAAAAACATCAATTGTAGTTTTCGTAACCAAATTCAACATTATATTGTTCAACTGACTTGATGACATGCAAAGATGACTGCCTCATGAATACACCAACCCGTAGAAACCCAAAAAAACATAGAATTTATGAATCTATTAATAACCGTTTTGAACAGTTGCTAGCAACTGCATTTAGAGGAATCTGAGGTATTTCATGACACAAATCAAAGGGCCCAAATGTACAAAAACAAAGCCATTTACCAATATATGTTTTCGTAAACTATAAAACATAGTCGTAGTCTCAGGTAAGAAGCATCGCATCAAAATCATCGACTGAACAACCCTTATAGTCTTCAAAAAATCGTGGTCTCAGGTGAGAGCGATCTCATCATCATCGTCAACCGAACATGGATTACAACCAACGTTAGCTGGGACATTCGTGAAAGGCACCCGAAAACAATACCTAAGAAAGATCTCATCATCATTATCATCATCGACTGAACACGCTTTACAACCATCGCTACCTGGGACAACATCGAATGGCAGCCAACAACGATGTCTTATATGTTGCAGAAGCGATTTTACCATAACCTGTAGCAAATAATTAAAAGGCATATGTTAGTCACTGAATGGTTGAGTTTTCAGAGCTTCTCAGACGCCGCGTCATAAAACCTCGAGGTGTTCAGATCCTTTCATATTCAACCAGATCTGACCGAGGAGCTGCTCAAATTTGACCAATGGACCGAGTGACTTTTCGATACACAATTTTTTTTTCTTTTCACCATTTTTCCAAGTCAACCAGACCCTATTTCAGTGACCAAAAGGACTAAAGTCTAAACCACCATCGCTAACTCAAATTGTAACCTCATAGCCAACAATGAAGTGAACATATTCATAAAGGCTCAGAGAATGCAAAAGGACCAAGCCACCATGGCTGCAATAGGGGTTGCAGGTGCTAACCTGCCATCCTCCATAGTTGTCACGCCATGGCGACGTATCGACTTTATTTTGATTAGGGCTGTTCATGAGCCGAGCCAGGGTAAGCTCGGGCTCGGCTCGATTATAAACCGAGCTGGCTCGGCTCGGCTCTGATTTGAAACCGAGCTGAAAATCTAAGCTCGGGCTCGGCTTGGTTTTAAACCGAGTTGGCTCGGCTTGGCTTGGTTTTGCTCGATTTTATAAAGAAAAATATAATATATAACTCTCAAAATTCACTAGCCTAAAATATTATTCAATACTTCAAAAAAACATATTCAAAATAAGTTTATCCTAATACATTACAAGTTAAAATCATGTTTAACAACGAAAAATAAGTTTTACAATTTCAATGAAATACAATATTAGTTCATTAGCAAGGTAATTAATGTGACAACCCTAGATTTCAAGGTCTTTTCCATACATATCACTGACTTCACAATCCTGTTTTTACAATTTGAATTACATATTGTCATGTGTAGTTTATCTGAATTATTTATGTGTTATGTGTAATGATTGGTTGATAAATGTGTAGTGTTAATATAAATTGTTTAAGGTTTATTAGTATGTTTTTTTTTTTCGCCACAAGTCCTCTCCGACGAAAAATAGTATTATTCGTCACATGTAACCTCGACGAAGAATGGTTCTTCGTCGAGGATGGTTTTTTGCCGTAATGGGCCTCGGCCCGGGGTAGTTCGCGGCCAAACCTGTTATGTTATAACCTCATGTTTAGTAACCATAAACCAGAAAACCCTAAAGTCTTTCTCTCCTGTGCGACTGCAAACTTGTTTTCCTTGGAGCCCTCAATCATTCGAGCACCTCTTCACTCCTCGGGTCATCTTGTTTATCGGTTAGTGTCTAACGTTATTACTCGATGAGTTTCTGATGAGTTGTGATGTTATGTGAATTAGAGTTCCGTCAACAGGATGATAGATCTAGAACGTTACATGATGTGGAAATTCTGATTGAATAGTATATTTTCATGATAGTGTTATGATTTGTTGATTTCCGTATAACGAGTTCATGGCATGATAGATTGACATTGGATGGTGTATGATTAGTGAATGTTATGTTTTAAAGTTTGATGAAACTGTTATGTTGAACTGATTTAAATGATGTTAATTGTTATAATGATATGAATATGTGAATTGTTAATGCCCTTGTTGCATGTTAATGATAATTGGGAACTTGATGATTGGTCGGTGATCATGTTGAAACTGTTGCTCTTGGTTTAAAAAAGCGAGCTTTAAGCGAGCTTAAAGCGTGAGGCAATGAAGCGCTAGGGTTGTCGCTTTTTTTGTCTGAGGCGACAAATCACGTGAAGCGTTTTGAAGCGCGCTTTAAGCCCGAAGCGCCATTGGTTTGAAGCGATGCTTCAGCCCAATCAGGTCAGATTTGGGTATTTTATTTAGGCCCAATAGTGTCTAATAGGGTTTAATTGAGGCCCCCTACTTCTTTACCCTAAAAAAAAGAACGTTAGTAAACATCTTCGGCCACTCCCTCCCTCTTCTCCATCGATTCTTCATACTTTCTCCAATAATCGACTTTAATTTATGTTTTTTATGTGTTAAGTATGTTTTTAATCATGTTTTTGTGTTTATTATTTATTAACAAGTAGAATATGTCATATTTATGTGTACAAATATTTGTGTTATTATTTTTTTTGAGTGCTTTGTATACGTGAAGCTCTCGCTTCGCGCTTGAAGCTTCGCTTAAAGCTTTTGGAACCAAAACGCTTCGGAGCGCCTCGTCCCGGTGAGTTCATTCCTCTTGAGCATGCGTCCCGGTGGGTGGGACAGTCATTGGGTATCCCTGAGAGGGATAGGTTTTTGGGTAAATCAATTGGGTATTCCTGAGAGGAATACGTCTTGTGGGTAAAATCTGGAATGTTGGATAATATACTCATCCTATCACCTTTAAGTCCCATCTTGTTTGTTACCTGAGAGGTAACAGAGTATTAGTTGGTAGCGCTATCTAGGTTTGGCACCCTCACCCCGTACCTGAAAGGACGGGTGTGAACTAATGACTCAGTTATGCCCAATGCTTTGATAGGAGCATTGGGGAACGGGCAAAATAAATCTGGAGCCGTCTTGTATTCGGGGTATTATCAACATTAAAATCAATGAACTAAACTAAACACTTGGTAACCAACGTTTTTGTAAAACTATGAACTCACCAGCGTTGTTTGATACACTTGTTGCATGCTCGCAGGTCGTTAGGTACTATGGGAAAGGAACTTGATGTCTGGATGGCTGGAGTGGTCATGGGTCGCGTTGCTTGGATATGCGTGTCTTGTTACTGAATTCATATACATTGGGTTTTGAAACGTTTAAACTATGAATTACTATTTGCTTCCGCTGACACTATTTAAATTGGATTTTGTTTTATGAATGTTTTACTTAATGAATGGAAACTTTAATGAATATCTTATGGTTAGTTCAATGTGATTAGTGGCTAGATCCTGGTACGTCACACGCCTAGCGGGATTACCGCATGTGGTATTTTGGGGGTGTGACAATTAAGATTCAAATATGCCATGGATATCAAATTACAAGCCTAAATATATAAAAATAATAACAAGTTTTTTTGTAATATATTATAATGTATATAAAAATATAAATATTATGAAGAAAATAATCCGAACTAAGCCGAGCTGAGCTACCAAGCGAGCCAAACCGAGCCAACTCGGCTCGTTACGAGCCGAGCTGAGCTGGTCACTTTCTAACCGAGCCATATCGAGCGAGCTTTTTCCGAGCTAAATCCGAGCGAGCTGCGAGCTTTTTGGACAGCCCTAATTTTGATAACTCATCACAGCCTCCAACCATAGCCAAACACAAAAGACAAACGCTGTTCGGTTTAGGTTATTATCAGTTGGCACCAAATGTGACGCGTGGCTGACCGCCAAAATCACCCAATAAGAGACAAACACCCAACGCAGACACTGTTCAAAATGTTTGTCTTCTAATAGTATGATAATGATAATAAATATTTTAACTATTAATAAGTATATATTAAAGAAGACAATATGGGTATGCCCCAAAATGAATGATTTGGCGCTTATCACCCAAAACCCTAAAGGCCCTTTGTCAACACCATCGTCAGACCATACTTCAGATTTAGTGTTAAGCAGTGCAAACCTGAAAGGCGCTCTGAATCGTCATCATCGGAGCATTTTCCACAACCAAATCCAACAATTTAACATTTATAATCGCACACCCCGAAGGCCCTCCGACGACCGTTCAGCTCAGCAGAGAACCCGAGAGCGTTACGGGGCGCTAAACTGGGTAGGTATATGCAAACTGAAAACATCACACACCATTTTAAGAGCAGGTAAAGGCTCCACCTTTTCCTTTATACACTTGGTAAAAAAAAACTACTTAATATTGTAATATCTCAACAACCAAATGAGAAACATACCTCAAAAAGTCGAAATCAAATTGGCATTACACATCATTTGTCAATGTCAAGTTCAAATCTCTGTATGCATCAATTTTAAGATCCATTATCAAATCAACTCTTGAAAGAAACTTTTATCATCTACTTTTAACTCTTTCTATTTCACATATCCTATAAGAATGTATCAATACCTAACACTGATTTAATAAGTTGGGTCAGGCAATAAAAATAGTTGAAGGGGAAGATGTTACCTGTTAGTAATAGATTAGATTAATTATGCTGATCCAAGGTCACTCAGGGATAGCAACCTGCTCATCACATAAGATAGCAACCTGCTCATCACATAAGATTGATACTGGTTATAGTTTTAATAATAAAAAACTAAAACCAGTTAAATGGTGAATGAAGCAGTAATTTCATCACCAAAGTTAGTGATTTCCAGTAACCAATTAAGACAATTTACCCTTGTTGTGAAGAAAAAAATGTGGAAATTGAATTCAAACAAACCTTTGGACCTGGGAATGGGGATTCCATCAATGCATTTGCGCTTAACGTCATCGTTCCGGCACTCTTTCTATAAAGGAGAGTGTGATAGGCAAAGAAGACAGGGGAAATGGTGGGGTGACGCGTGTGAGTTCACCGCCCATAAAACCCAATCAAAGTACGGCATCATGATTATCACTATTCATTAAGTCATGCAGCCTTAACTTATACCTGATGTCGCCGTCCACTATCACCGGAACCCTACTTTGCGTGCGTTCGGAATACTCGTCGGACCCCTTTTATTCATCTTTTGGAACTGTCGCCGTCAACATTCTTAGGGTTCCTAGAAAAACCCTAAACTCGCCGCCGGAGTGCCTCCTTCCGTCATCTTCTTCAGCCTCAGGAATCGCCCCAGTCGTTTCCTTTCCTCTCCGTCCACACCACAGACACACCATCTCTTCAGATGAACTCTAGCGTTCACCATGCCATAAGAAAGAGAGACCTAACCCTAATTTAACAAAGAATGAAACATGCAGATGGGTTCGGATCTTACCGGAATCTGGTCTGACATGGTCTGAATGCTAAGTGTTGTCATGACCATTGTCTACACAGCGTGTCTCTCTTAAACCATCAGCCCTTGTTCGTCGGTTGGGGTCTTAGACGCGCCGGAATCAGGTGGCGCCAGCGTCGCTACGCCACCGAAGGCGGTGGTCAGCCACCACTCCCTCACGATTCTCTCTCTCACTCTCTTATCTGTCTAGACGTTTGCATCTTTTTGTCGCTCTAAGGTGGTGGAGCCCTCCGGCGTTCCTGTCTTTCTCTTTTGCCAGATGAAGAAGGTATATGAAATTCCTAAAAAGTCTTTGTTACTGTTCATTATATTTGATTTGTTTATTAACTAGTTTTTGCCCTGCCCGCGTTACGGGGTAATAAGCCAAATAATTCTCTCTCATAACATGTGTCACACCCCGATATTTCCACGTATTACCGGTGGGCCCGGTGGGGAGATCGTGACGTAGTTGATATCATCATAGTCAAACACCACAAATTTAAATGCACAGCGGAAGCAAAAGATAGATTTATTTCAACTGAATAAATTGTAATTTTAAGTAACACAAATTAGTTGAAACAGATCCACAGGCGGATCGAAAGAAAAAGGAAATTGTTCAACAGACTTTAACATCTAGAGCTTGTGAGACTTGATTATTGATGCCTGGAGTAGCCAGCCTATTACGTATAGTACCTGCACTTAGCCTTTTTGGAAAATACGTCAGTTTACACTGGTAAATACAACTTAACTGACTCATTGTGAAAAGAGTTTGAAAATTTATTTGAATGCACTTAGGCAAAAATATTTTTATAACTTGGGACAATTATTTAAATATAATATTGTATACAGTTTTACATATTTGTCGTCCATTAGGGCCGGTTTGTAGGGCCGGTCTAGATTAACTGACAAGCCACAGGTATAATACCCACAAGGTTGATTCCTTTAAGTGGACTACCAGTTTTTACATATGTAACTGTCAGGTGTACGCCTACACCCCGTGCTTAGGTCGTGGTCTTTTCTTTGAATGATGCCAAGGATATCCGGGACATGGTCATTTAACCCCCAAAGGCCATACACCAAATAATACAGAATAAAACGAGTTATGTAAATACATTAATCACAATCCGATTTAAATGACTACATACCCGACCAAGCGGTATTATTATAATACCGTATCCCAAGCCCGTATAGGGAAAATAAGTTAAGAGTATTTACCTGATCAAAGTATAATTCAAATACAGCAAGTGCACGTAGCTTTTACTGGGCTCCTAATCTGGAACGAAGGTTTTTAATAACCTATTATAATCCTAACGGGTCTTTAATTAAGCTTAGACTTAGACCGGTTAGTTTTCAAAAGGAAGACACGGTTCAAACGCATGATAAAGCGAAGACCGGTTTAGAATGTGGTTTTAACCCGACAAACTTGGACACTTGTTTAATATGGGTAAACTAAACACATTCTAGGTTTTGAGATGAAAACGATATGGTTTGACCCGTTTCGGCTAATTTATGCAAACTAGTCACATAAGCCGATCCGAACACGAAAATGCGTAACGGGTAACCAAATGAATCATATGCAGGTTTCCTAAGTTAATATGCCTTAAATATGTTGTGACATCAGTAAGATATCTTCTATTATGCCCCAAATGAATTTAAACTCAAATTATGCCCCGTAAGGGCGTTTTGGTCATTTAAAAGGTTATAAAAGAGTTTAAATATAAATCTGAGTTTCGGTTCTGATGTAATCAGTAAAAATACTTAATTTACTAAGTTATATCAGTAGGTTATTACCTATATGTGAAATTTATCATTTCTAACCATACTATGCGCCGAAGGTGCATTTTAGTAATTTCACCTAAGGTTTAAAGGTCAAATCTGGGAATCTGAGTTTAAAACTTTTGCTTACTGGTAAAGTGTAAAAATTTACTTAAAACCTCGGTAGGTATCAAGTCTTATATATCTAAATGGTTTTAATACATACTATGCACTTAAAACGCGTAAAAAGGCGATTTTAAGCGATTTTCGGGTTTTATAAGAAAAGCTGATATTTTTATTATTCCAGAAGGCTTAAAATATTCTATTTATCATATTGGATTAGTAGAAAAAGGTTTGGTATCAAAAGTTTTGGTAAAACTCATTTTATAGCCTAAAATGGCAAAACCGACAACTACCGAATTAAGCTTAGAACTCTATGTTATGCTCAGCCTAAAATAAATAAAAATCTCCAAAAATCCCAAAATATTATTTTATATCAGTAGATATAAAGTTTGGTATCAAAAATCGGGCTTAGATAGGCTATATGCTAATTACGCCATTTAATTACTAAAAACTTTCTAATTACGCTATTGAGCGTAACTCTTAATCTAGACCTCAAACTGATGTCAAATTTTAGGTACAAGTTTATAAATCAGTAACTAAGGTTTCTACTCTTTTACATTTTCAAAATTCATGTTTTAAGGTCATATGGGCATAATAGTCAACATTTAGGCATTTAACGGAAATATGCATATGAATCGGATAACTAATGAACCAAGTTGTATAATCACAGAGGGTTATACTTATATGAAACTTGGTCCTAATAAGGCTCTAAGACATTACTAAACTATGCTCTAATGGGTCAGAACTGAAAGTCAAAGCAAAAGTCTACTTTTGCGACTTTCGGTTCCGAACCGAGCTTAAACAGAAAATTGTCGAGTTGAACATGTTTAGACATGTTCTTACATTAATTACCAAGTTATATTAATGACAAAATAGGTTGCATAGCTTCTACATTGCTAATTATGCATTAATTTGAAAATAAGCTTTCTGTTGACTTTTTAAGATTAACTTTGACCCGACAATTGACCTAGTTAGAGTGGGAATCAGAGGGTGCCCTTTTAAGGGTTTATTGCCCACATAATTACCAACTCATAGGTACTTTCAATTTGGAATTTGACTGGACAAATTAAGATTAATGACGAAGTCAAATCTTAATTACGACGGTTTGACTTTTTGGTTTAAAAGCTAATTAAAAGAACTAAACAAGGATTAGAACTCTTACTTAAGGTCCTTGCTATCTTTTCTACTCTTCTTAATCTTCTCCCAAGTCAGCTACCTCCAGAAATGAGTGCTTGAATTGTTGCAAGTGAATGAGCAAATGAACAACTCAACTCATGGCCCTTATATAGGTTTTCTAAGGCTCCAAGATCATTCCAACAAAGCCTATGGATGTTCCCTGATCATCCCAAGTGTCCCTAGGCCCTTAAAAACCATCAAACAAGCCCATAGAATCGAAAAACAAGCTTCTAAGTCGGTGCAACTTGCTGGAACAGGCAGCTGCCAAGTTTTTCTGCATCTGGGCACCTCAGGCGCCCCGCGTAAGGATCCCCAGTGGGTTTACGCGCCTGGTATGAGGGTCATGTCCGGTCAACAAAGTTTCAACAATTGCAATTTAGGCCCCTAGTCCTTCCAAACTTGATTTTAACATGGTTTCTTGCACTTTTAACCCTCAAACTTGACTTTTAAGGACCCTAAGTCATAAACCAACTTTTTTAAGTCCCCGATTATTCATACGATCACCGAAAAGTCTTAAATTTCAACGTTGACGCTTTTAACCCCTCGTATACGAATTTTATCATAACTTTCTCATACTATAACGAAACTTGGTGAAATTTTTATCACGCATTCTAGTGAGCATAATTAATCATTACAATGCTTCGGGTTTGCAAAAAGGTCACTCAGAGGTATACTTTAAACATGTTGACACATTTAACCCCTGTAGTTTGTAATCTCTTACTTTCTTTCACAATTAGCTTCGTATGATCCATGATTCATTCGTTTAAGGGTATAAACATCATGTAGGGTTATTGAAAGATATATTTATTCATTGTTGACACTTTGGATCCTTTTATTCATATAGATTCCTTGTTTGGCAACTTTAGTCCCTCTAAATCAATCCTTTTCACGTTTTAAGTCCATGACACGTGTTGATATATTATTGGACATGAATTTTCGAGGTGTTACAACATGTATGTCTGTGTTTCGGTTACTTGTACATACTACCCATAGCACGATCTCAAAAAAAAATTACATCGAGTCAACCAATTAAAACAAAAACACTACCATACTTTTACTAAAAACAAACTAAAACGATGGAAAGACTATAATTTTTAACTGGGAGCAAAATTGTAATTTTTCAGGACAAATGAGCATCTAACAGGCATGCCTGGACGAATAAAAATTACACCTATGCCCGCCCGCGTTGCGGGGCGTTAAATCAAATATTTCTTAGTTTCATAACATGTATGCATGTATTTAGGTTATTTGTACATACTACTTATAACACGATCTAAAAAAAATACATCGAGACAACCAATTAAACGAAAACACTACCATAGTTTTGCTAAAAAGATTAAAACAATAACACGTCTGTAATTTTGAGCTGGGGGTTAAATACTAATTTGTCAGGACCAATGAGCGAGTGTTATCACCAACCTCAAACTTTAGAGGTTTTCGCATTTTATCAGCATAACTTTTCTGCATATCCCTGGCAGCTTTCAGGCGGTCACGAATCTGGACAATCTTGTCCGTCGTTTCAAAGACTATGTCAGGTCCTGATAATTGAGCTTCCCCTACTCTGCCCAACAAATAGGTGTTCTGCATTTCCTACCATATAACGCCTCAAAAGGCGCAGCCTGAATGCTTGTATGGTAGCTATTGTTATAGGAGAACTCGATCAATGGTAGGTGGTTATCCCAACTACCACCTAAATCAATCACACATGCACGAAGCATGTCTTCCAAAGTTTGGATTGTACGCTCACTCTGTCCGTCCGTCTGAGGATGGTAAGCCGTACTAAAATTTAAGCGCGTGCCCAAAGATTGTTGGAAACTTTTCCAAAAATGCGATGTGTATCTGGTATCTCTATCCGAGATAATAGATACTGGTACGCCATGAAGAGCTACAGTCTTATCTACGTACAATTGGGCTAACATGTCGGAGCTATAAGTCTCCTTAATGGGTATGAAATGTGCTGACTTAGTCAGTCTATCTACTATCACCCATATAGTATCATTTCCTTTCTTTGTCTTTGGCAACTTGGTGATAAAATCCATTGTCACCATCTCCCACTTCCATGTGGGAAGTTCAGGCTGTTGTAGCAAACCTGACGGCTTTTGATGTTCAGCTTTAACTTGAGCGCACGTCAAACATTTAGCTACATAGGCAGCTATAGACTTCTTCAAGCCTATCCACCAATAGTTTGCCTTCAGATCCTGGTACATCTTATCAGCTCCAGGATGAATGGAATATTTAGAACTGTGGGCTTCCTGGAGGATAACATCCTGAAGTCCTCCATAAACTGGAACCCAAATTCGTCCATTTAATCTCAGGATTCTGTCCTTGCTATAGGATAACTGTTCTTCAGTTATTCCTAGCTTTTCATCAGGATAGTTAGCTTCCAACACAGCTTCCTTCTGCGCAGCTAACAACCTTTCATTCAAACTATTCTTTATCTCAATGCTCTTGGCATTGATTCTTATAGGCTTCACTCTTTCCTTTCGACTTAAGGCATCGGCGACTACATTCGCCTTGCCAGGATGGTATCTTATCTCACAATCATAATCATTCAAAGTTTCCATCCAACGTCGCTGCCTCATGTTCAAGTCCTTCTGATTGAACAGATGTTGAAGGCTCTTGTGATCAGAATACATCACACACTTAGTTCCATACAAGTAGTGCCTCCAAAGTTTTAGTGCAAATACAACGGCACCCAACTCCAAGTCATGGGTGGTGTAGTTCTTCTCGTGCATCTTTAACTGTCGAGAAGCATAGGCAATAACCTTGCCTTTTTGCATAAGCACACATCCCATACCTGTGTGCGATGCATCACAATATACTACAAATTCCTCTATTCCATCAGGCAATGTCAATACTGGAGCATTGCTCAACTTTTGCTTAAGGATGTCAAAGGATTCCTGCTGCTTAGGACCCTAGTTAAACTTAATATTCTTACGCGTCAACGAAGTTAGGGGTGCAACAATCCTTGAAAAGTTTTCGATAAATCGCCTATAGTATCCTGCTAAACCTAGAAAGCTGCGAATCTCCGTAGGCGTCTTTGGCTCTTGCCAATTCATAATAGCTTCAACCTTAGCGGGATCTACTTGGATACCACGCTCACTAACAACATGTCCAAGGAATTGGACTTCACGAAGCCAAAATTCACACTTTGAAAATTTGGCATAGAGCTTTTCTTGTTGAAGCAGTTTCAGAATGCAACGGAGGTGCTTCTCATGGTCAGCTTGACTCTTGGAGTAAATGAGAATGTCGTCAATGAAAACGATAACAAATTTGTCCAAGTATGGCTTGCAGACACGATTCATGAGATCCATGAATGCGGCAGGTGCATTAGTGAGCCCAAAAGGCATCACTAGGAACTCGTAATGACCATACCGAGTCCTAAATGCAATCTTGTGCACATCATCATCTCTAACCTTCAATTGATGATAGCCTGACCTCAAATCGATCTTAGAAAAGTAGCTTGCCCCTTGCAATTGATCGAACAGATCGTCGATCCTGGGCAAAGGATACCTATTTTTAATAGTAACCTTATTAAGTTCCCGATAATCGATGCATAGACGCATCGATCCATCCTTTTCTTTACAAACAGGATAGGTGCTCCCCATGGAGACGAACTAGGTCTAATAAAACCTTTGGCTAACAAATCATCTAGTTGTGTCCTCAGTTCCTTCATCTCTGTTGGTGCCAACCTATAAGGCGCTCTTGCGACAGGCGCTGCTCAGGGATGATGTCAATTCTGAATTCTACTTGCCTATCTGGTGGTAAACCAGGTAGTTCTTCAGGGAAAACTTCAGGGTACTTAGATATGACGGGAATATCTTCAACCTTGGTCTTCTGCTTGTCAATAGTTACCTGTGCCATTTAAATGACACAACCCTTCTTCAAACATCTAGATGCCTTGAGCATAGACACTTGCTCAGGTAGTCCATACTGGGTATCTCCCTGAATGGTAAGTGATTCTCCAGACGGAGTCTTAATCACCACTTGCTTCTTACTGCAGACGATCTGGGCTTGGTTATGCGATAACCAGTCCATGCCTATAACTATATCAAAACCAGCTAACTTCAAAGGAAGTAAGGACAATGGAAAAGAGTGGTTCCTAATGGATATAACACATCCATCTAATACGGTTGATGTGGTTTCTATGGTTCCATCGGCTAATTCAACCTCATACTTCACACTTAAGGTTTTAACAGGTAAATTCAGCAACTTACAAAACTTATTATCTACGAATGACTTATCAGATCCTGAATCAAATAGCACTCTTGCATAAACATCATTTATGAGGAAGGTACCTGTTATCACATTGTCGTCCTGAACAGCTTCCTTTTCATCCATCCGGAAGACTCTTGCATTGGTCTTCTTGGCTTCCTCGGGCTTTTTAGCGTATTTAGGGCAATTGGTCTTGATGTGCCCTTTTTCATTGCAGTTATAGCACGTAGCATCCTTAATTTTCTTGCAGTCTACTGTCTTGTGCTCCTTAGACTTGCATAACCCACATGCAGGTGATCCTGACTGAGACTTGGTCTCAAGCCTGCATTTTCCAAAGTGGCGTTTCTGGCAAGTCTTGCACTTTGGCTTTTCCTCTAACTGCTGATTACCTTTGTTGGACCCAGATTCCTTCTTGTGGTCCGCATTACCTTTATGCTTCTTCTCAGACCTTCGTGAGGTATCATCCTCACGCTTTCTCTTACCCTCTTCAGAGTTCTTGAGCGATCTGAGCATGACCGCGTCCAACGTAAGAGATAGAGACAGATCCGTTGCTGACCTAAAAGTAGCAGGTCTTGAAGCCTTAACACTGGCTTTAATTTCTGGGGCTAAACCCCCAATGAAGCGAGCAATTCGCTTGGGCTCCGGTGTTATCAGATACGGAACCAATCTAGACAGGGTATTGAAACTTGTGAGGTAAGCTTGTCAATCTAGATTCTTCATCACCAATGACAAGAAATCTGACTCAACCCTTTCAACCTCATGCTAAGGGCAGTAATTCTCTTTAATGAGAGCAACAAACTGATCCTATGTTAGATTGTAGAGTAGGATCTTTCCAGCAGCTTGAATGAGAGACTTCCACCATGCTAGTGCCTCTCCTTTGAATGATTTGGATACATACTTCACTACATCCCTTTCAGCACAACCGCTGATATCAACCACTGTGTCCATTTCATCTAACCAAGTCATACAGTCAATTGCCCCTTTCTCCCCAGTGAAATCCCGGGGTTTACAGGAAACAAAGTACTTATAAGTACAGGACTTGGTACGTGGTTCCCTGTCAAATACTATTCTCTTAGATGGAACACTGTGTTGATTTGAGGAGTGTTGTGTTGATCAGTTCTGTTTAAACTTAATGGAAAACATGAATAACATACCTGTTATAGCATTCAAAGCAGTAGAGAATCCAGTCAGAGATCCAGCCATTGAGTTCGACATCTTTGTCAAGGTGATCCGGTTCCTCCTTAGGGTGTAAAGTGATGATGGTGATGAAACCGAAAGTAGGGTTTATTTCGGTTATGGGGAGAGAGATACGAAATTGATGTTAATGAGGGTTTGTGATTGTGTAATTTTTCTAACCCTTAAACTCTCTAATAATCCCCTTATTTATACACCCAAGAGGAAACCCAATTAGTTAATAAGGGTAATATGGTCCATCAACAATTACCAACTAATTATTAATAGGTTATTAATATATTTTGATCTAATATAATATAAATGATTATAAAGGCTAAAAGATTAAATATTCATTATTAATATATTTAATCTCACATTCTCCCACTTAGCCGAGTAATCATTTATCATGAGTATTAGGTAAGCCTGGCCAGGTGTTAATACTCATTTTAGCCTTAAACCAAGAACTATAGCAGAGAAATACAGCCGTTGAATCATCATTCGACTCAGGACCCCCATTAGTCATACTATAGCCTCAATTTAAAACCTAATAGTTACGATCAAAATATGTATAAGCCCTTTAGCGTCTGATTTGTATTTATATTTGTCTATATGTCATTACACCGGCAGAACATATGTTAGAGACATACAAAATCAAACTGAGGAAATTTTATTAATTAAAACATAAGCTAGTACAATATGCCATTAAACAAGGTCTTTAATAAGTCCAATATTCGATACATGTTCTTCGAAAACTTTAGGGGGGAGACCTTTAGTCATCGGATCCGCAAGCATATCTTTAGTACTAATATACTCAATACAAAGATTATTTTCCTCAACTCGTTCACGTACGAACAAGTACTTCATATCAAGATATAAACCAGCTCCAGTCGAACTGTTACTGTTCGAGAAACTAACGGCAGCTGAATTATCACAGTAAAGCTTCAATGGTCTAGAAATGGAATTAACGATTTTGAGTCCAATGATCAGATTTCTAAGCAACATTCCATGACAGGTTGCGTTGTAAACAGCAATATACTCTGCCATCATTGTGGAAGTTGTAGTTAACTGTTGCTTATGACTCTTCCATGAGATAGGTCCACCTGCTAACATAAAGATGTAGCCCGAAGTGGATTTCTTATCATCTTTGCATTTGGCAAAGTCAGAATCAGAATAACCTACCACTTCTAAATGATCACTTCTTCTATATGTCAGTTTGTAGTCTTTCGTCCCTTGCAGATATCTGAGGACCTTCTTAGCTGCTTTCCAGTGATCTAGGTCAGGATTAGTCTGATAACGACCTAGCATTCCAGCAATGTAAGTGATATCTGGGCGAGTACAGACTTGAGCATACATCAGGCTCCCGACTACTGACGCGTAAGGTATCTGGCTCATTTGCTCCTTTTCAACCTCTGTTGTCGGACACTGGAATGAACCGAAAACATCTCCCTTAACTACTGGAGCGACTGAGGGTTTGCACTGTTGCATGTTGTAACGTGTAAGGACACGATCTATGTAAGTCTTTTGAGACAATCCTAACATCCCTTTGTGTCTATCTCGGTGAATTTCGATGCCAATGACGTAAGAAGCATCTCCGAGATCCTTCATGTCGAAGTTATGCGAGAGTAACCGCTTCGACTCATGCAACATGTCTAAACTATTACTTGCCAATAGAATATCATCTACGTAAAGGACAAGTATAGTAAAGTTACTCCCACTCATCTTGAGGTAGGTGCATTGATCCACTTAATTCTTCATAAAACCTTGCCTCTTCATGACTTCATCAAACTTGAGGTACCATTGACGTGATGCTTGTTTTAACCCATAAATGGATTTCTTCAACTTACAGACTAGATGCTCCTGACCTTCAGGTTTAAAGCCTTCAGGTTGTTCCATGTAAACATCTTCGTCTAAGTCTCCGTTAAGGAAAGCAGTTTTGACGTCCATCTGATGCAGCTCTAAATCAAAATGAGCTACTAGGGCCATGACGATCCTTAATGAATCTTTACGAGAGACAGGTGAAAACGTCTCTTGATAATCAATTCCCTCTTTCTGAGTGTAGCCCTTTGCAACCAATCTCGCTTTGTAGCGTTCAACGTTCCCATTCGGATCCAGTTTTGTTTTGAACACCCATTTACAACCTACAGGTTTGGCACCATTGGGTAATTCGACTAAATCCCAAACGTCATTTTTCTTCATGGATTCAAGCTCATCAATCATTGCTTTGTTCCATTCAGAAGACTGATCACTGCTAATGGCTTCATTATAAGAGATAGGATCATTGAGCTTTCCAGCATCCATTTCAGTCAGGTAGGTAACATAATCATCCCAATTAGTAGGCCTTCTTTGCCTAGATGACCTCCTGAGTTGATTATCGGGTTCAGCGTTGTCTTGGTTTTGAGCGTTTGATGTGCCTTCGTTATGAGGTATAATGGGTTCTGATTGTGGAGATGGAATTTGTGCAGTGACTTCAGGTGCAGTTGCATGGGGTACAAGAGGAGTAAACGGAGTAATGATAAGCGACGAGTCTCTCCCCCCCGCGTCTTGTACTTCTTGCAATTCTTCGTAAGGGTTGGTACTGCTCCCACTGACCTTGAAATCCTCCAGGAACGCAGCACGCTTGGTTTCAACAATACGGGTGACATGGGAAGGACAATAGAAACGATAACCCTTCGAATGATCAGGATACCCGATAAAGAAGCAGGTAACTGTTTTAGGGTCAAGTTTCCTTAGGAAAGGATTGTAAAGTTTTGCTTCAGCAATGCAGCCCCATACTTTCATATATTTAAGACTCGGTTTCCTTCCTGTCCAAAGTTCATAAGGAGTTTTAGGGACAGACTTAGAAGGAACTCTATTGAGTATATGAACAGCTGCTTTTAACGCTTCAGTCCAGAGGAATAATGGTAAATTAGTGTTGGCTAACATACTGCGCACCATGTTCATAAGGGTACGATTTCTTCGTTCAGCGACACCATTCTGCTGAGGTGTACCAGGCATGGTGTATTGGTTCACAATCCCCTGGCCCTTACAAAACTCATAAAATGGACCAGGAGCTTGACCCACATCAGTATGTCTTCCATAATATTCACCGCCTCTATCTGATCTCACAACTTTAATCTGACGATCTAATTGCTTTTCAACTTCAGCTTTATAATCTTTAAAAGTTGTAAGAGATTCAGATTTTTCCTTTATAAGATACAAGTACATGTAACGAGAATAATCATCAATGAAAGTGATAAATGAAGTATGTCCTGTTATACCAGCGATTTGATAAGGACCACTAATGTCAGTGTGAATGAGTTCTAATAAATTAGAGCTCCTAGTGGCACCTTTCTTATTCGCTAATGTCATTTTGCCTTTAAGACATTTGACACATGTTCCAAAATCGGTGAAATCGAGAGGAGGTAAGACTTCATCCTTTACGAGACGATTTAATCGTTCTCTTGAGATGTGGCCTAAACGTTGATGCCACAACATAGATGAAGTCTCTAAGTCTCGAATTTGTTTCTTTTCCATCTTTGTGAGTGATTCATTAATATTATATGACAACAAAGATTTGGAAAAATTATCATCTAGTTCTAATCTATAGAGACCACCATCCAGAATGCCAGTACCATAAACAACGGAATCATAGAGAATAGAGAGTTTGCGATGACCATGAGAAACGACAAAACCGTCCATGTCTAACTTTGGTCCTGATACAAGGTTCCGAGTTACCTCAGGAACATATAAGGTATCATAAAGTTTAATACATAAACCAGTTTTCAAAAATAATTGTAATGTTCCTATGGCCTTCACTTCTAATTCCCGATCATCCCCAACTTTAAGTGTTCTTTGGTTTCTTCCCAGCTTCTGGATTGTAAGGAATCCCTGTAGTGAATTGGTAACATGAACCATAGAACCAGAATCAAACCACCAAGAGTTAGCAGGAACATTTAAATTAAAGGACTCAAGTATCATGAAAAAATCGTTACCTTTCTTAGCCAGCCACTCCTTGAAGTCAGGGCATTCCTTTTGCTTATGTCCTGTTTTCTTACAGAACTTACAGTAGGGTTTGCCTAAGGAGTTCTTAGAGCTGGAAGGTGCACTTGTATTAGGAGTTGGATTTGGCTTTTGAACCTTAGAAGCATCCTTTCTTTGATAATTGTGCTTCCTCTTCTTTGAGCTGGAAGTGGTGAAGTTAGCAACATCAGTAGTGCGATCCATCTTCATACGCTCTTCCTCCTGCACGCACATAGCGATCAGCTCACTCATCGTCCATTTGTCCTTCTGAGTGTTGTAATTGATCTTGAACGCTTCATAGGACGAAGGAAGCGAAGTGATGATGAAGTGAACTAGAAAACCATCACTGATCTCCATCTCTAGGCCCTTCAACTTATTGGCCATGTCATGCATCATCATGATGTGTTCGTGAATACCGCTCCTCCCATCATACTTAGTCGTCACCAGCTTGAGGATAAGAGTACTAGCGTGTGCTTTTGATGTTCCTTTGAATTGATCCTCCACAGAAGCCAAGTAGGTTTTAGCATCTTCAGAATCAGGAATAGCTCCTCTGATTGAGTTATGAATGGACTGCTTCATGAACATGAGAGACATGCGGTTACACCTAGTCCACTTATCATGAAGTAACTGCTCAGCAGCAGTACTTGTGGCAGTAAGGTCAGCTGGCTTATTCTCTCTCAGAGCATAATCAAAGTCCAGCAGCCCAAGTGTAAGCATGAGGGCATCCTTCCATGCAGCAAAGTTATCACCAGTCAAAGGTGGAATCCCTTGATTGGGTGCTGATAGTGGAAATAAGATGAGCAAGTTATGATACTAAGAAAGAAGTCCTAATGTGATCTAAGGGCATGTTATACTAAGGCAGGCATAAGTAATGACCATTTTAATTATGAAGCTGTGATAATGTCTATTACTAACATCAAAATAATAGACTTAGTAAAATTCTATTTAAACGAAGACAGATCAGCTTTGGCCAGAAGTGTAATCATTTAAATATGTGTGCAAAGTAATTGTGACAAATCAGCTTTGGCCAGAAATGAGACAGTCACTTTAGTTATGCACTTGTCAAGCATGCTAAACATAAATGAATTAAATCAGCTTTGGCCAGAATTAAGACATTTCACGTTTGTAATGCATACTTAACATAGCTTTTATAATACTTGAACAATAAATAGATGTATTAAATCAGCTTTGGCCAGAATTAATACATCAGAAGCTCATTCAAGTTAAGCTATTTTGGTTTTGTAAAAATTATCTGATTCTGATTAATTAATTAATTAATTAATTAAGTATAAACAAAACCAAGTATTTAATAGCAAACCACCTGTTAGCGCGGATCGAAACCATGAGGTTTCGAGTTGGGTCTCGAGTCAGGTCTCGACTGAGTTATGAGATCTCGAGTCAGTAATGAGGTCTCGAGTCGCAACCTGTTGTCTCGAGTCAAAACCATGGTCTCGACTATCACATTTTATGAGATCTCGAGTCAGTAATGAGATCTCGAGTCGCAACCACAGTCTCGAGTTGTGAAGATTGAAACCCTTAGTCGAAAACTCAGTGGTCTCGAGTCGAGACTGTTGTCTCGAGTTATGAAGTTTTGAGCCCTTATGATTTCGAGTCGAGACCCTATAGTCTCGAGTCGAGACCTGATGGTCTCGAGTTGTAATCTTCTGGTCTCGAGTTGTAAACTTCTGGTCTCGAGTCGTAGTCTGTTAACAGCTGTTGAGTGATAATAACTGAAAACTCGAAATTTTTGGGATTGTGGGATAATGTTTCCTGTTTTAATGCTGAACTAAACTTATCAAAGATTTCGAAAATAATAACTGATTATCTCTTTAACAGTTTTCGAAAATTTTAGTAGATAAAATTCAGATCAAAACAGTAAAAACACCCACTAATCCAAAATTATATTCCAAATCTTATGGAATTTTCGAGATTTCTTAGAACATTATGATGAACCCTAAAAAATTAAAACACAATTCTGGGTTCCGAAATCTGAAATTTTAGACTTTTAGTAAACAGATTTCGGATATTATCTTTCCCATTACGATTTCGAGTCAATTTATCAAACATATTTTCCGAAAACAGTTATTTCGGCTCATGAAACTCGAAAACAGTTTTGACTTTTATAAACTTTCAAAAAATTCCGTTTTCCAGATTATGATCCCAGAATAATGGATACAAAACCAGAACTGATTTATCAACATATGCTCTGATACCACATGTTGATCAGTTCTGTTTAAACTTAATGGAAAACATGAATAACATACCTGTTATAGCATTCAAAGCAGTAGAGAATCCAGTCAGAGATCCAGCCATTGAGTTCGACATCTTTGTCAAGGTGATCCGGTTCCTCCTTAGGGTGTAAAGTGATGATGGTGATGAAACCGAAAGTAGGGTTGATTTCGGTTATGGGGAGAGAGATACGAAATTGATGTTAATGAGGGTTTGTGATTGTGTAATTTTTCTAACCCTTAAACTCTCTAATAATCCCCTTATTTATACACCCAAGAGGAAACCCAATTAGTTAATAAGGGTAATATAGTCCATCAACAATTACCAACTAATTATTAATAGGTTATTAATATATTTTGATCTAATATAATATAAATGATTATAAAGGCTAAAAGATTAAATATTCATTATTAATATATTTAATCTCACATGTTGAACATCCTCTTTCTTGGGTTCATCTTTCTTAGAGGGTGGCTTGCTGTGAGCTTCAGAATGAGTTTTAGGGACAGATTTAGAGTGGGGTACCGATGAGGTTCTACTATGCGTCCTACTAGATTCATTATATTGTCGCTCCATAGCTTTTGCAACAGCATTATCTATCAGTGCTTGCAGTTCCGCACCGGTCACATGTATCTTAGCGTTTTCATGGTTTTCCACCGGATGACTGTTTCCCTCGTCTGACCTAGCCATGTAGCTTTAATTGCTACATAAAATCAAATAAGGACAAGGTTTATTTGGAAGCCTATACAGTACTATCGTTCTTGACGATTTATTAACCATGGTTTTTAATAACTATTTTGGTTAATTTGTTAAGCATATACATATTCAGGATCTTTATTACAATCCCTAGTTATAATTTAATAATAGCACAAAAGGCCTAGTCACGTAGACAAATTTAATTTATAAGCCCATATTTTATGGAATCGAGGCATCAAGGTTTGAATCAAAGTTCGTTACCTTTTCTTAACAGGGAGTTGTAGGCTACCACTGTCTTTAGTCCCAGAGGACGTTAATTATAGCCCGTGGGCACTTCATCCTTAAGGGATGATTAGATAAATAAGGGAATTTAGAATAACCCAATTTAAGAATGACTTATGTGATTTTATCGAATAACATTTGTCAAGCATGTTAATATGCTTTCAGATGTTAACAAGGTTTTGAATCTTTTGAATAGGTTTTACCATCTTGGCCATGTCTGCAACGACATTTAGGCTAGGTTTTACCTTTAAGATTCTTTTTAATATTTAACGCAGAACAATCCTAAATTGGGATGTTAACAAGGATCTGAATCTAATTGAGGAACTACCATCTTGACCCTGTCTTAAGGTGACATATGGCTAGGTCTTGTCCTTTTTAGATTTTTCCATTTTATTATAATGGTAGATCTTATAATAGGAACGTTATTTTAAGTCTAACCGTTCCATTAATATTTAAACAAGTACATGGTTTCCCTAAACGGGACTTCTAACTGAAATGACTTGCCCATGCAAGGGCTAATCAGAAAAATAACAAGGAAACAAATAAGGACAAAATATAACGAATTAGGATTAGTCCTAACTTCTTTGTCTAGACTCGAGAATCAAAGAATGTGCAATTATGTAACTGAGATTAAACACAACAGGCTAGTGTTTAATTCACTCAGTGTTGGCTCTGATACCAACCTGTCACACCCCGATATTTCCACGTATTACCGGTGGGCCCGGTGGGGAGTATCGTGACGTAGTTGATATCATCATAGTCAAACAACACAAATTTAAATGCACAGCGGAAGCAAAAGATAGATTTATTTCAACTGAATAAATTGTAATTTTAAGTATCACAAATTAGTTGAAACAGATCCACAGGCGGATCGAAAGAAAAAGGAAATTGTTCAACAGACTTTAACATCTAGAGCTTGCGAGACTTGATTATTGATGCCTGGAGTAGCCAGCCTATTACGTATAGTACCTGCACTTAGCCTTTTTGGAAAATACGTCAGTTTACACTGGTAAATACAACTTAACTGACTCATTTTGAAAAGAGTTTGAAAATTTATTTGAATGCACTTAGGCAAAAATATTTTTATAACTTGGGACAATTATTTAAAAATAATATTGTATACAGTTTTACATATTTGTCGTCCATTAGGGCCGGTTTGTAGGGCCGGTCTAGATTAACTGACACGCCACATGTATAATACCCACAAGGTTGATTCCTTTAAGTGGACTACCAGTTTTTACATATGCAACTGTCAGGTGTACGCCTACACCCCGTGCTTAGGTCGTGGCCATTTCTTTGAATGATGTCAAGGATATCCGGGACATGGTCATTTAACCCTCAAAGGCCATACACCAAATAATACAGAATAAAACGAGTTATGTAAATACATTAATCACAATCCGATTTAAATGACTACATACCCGACCAAGCGGTATTATTATAATACCGTATCCCAAGCCCGTATAGGGAAAATAAGTTAAGAGTATTTACCTGATCAAAGTATAATTCAAATACAGCAAGTGCACGTAGCTTTTACTGGGCTCCTAATCTGGAACGAAGGTTTTTAATAACCTATTATAATCCTAACGGGTCTTTAATTAAGCTTAGACTTAGACCCGTTAGTTTTCAAAAGGAAGACACGGTTCAAACGCATGATAAAGCGAAGACCGGTTTAGAATGTGATTTTGACCCGACAAGCTTGGACACTTGTTTAATATGGGTAAACTAAACACATTCTCGGTTTTGAGATGAAAACGATATGGTTTGACCCGTTTCGGCTAATTTATGCAAACTAGTCACATAAGCCGATCCAAACACGAAAATGTGTAACGGGTAACCAAATGAGTCATATGCAGGTTTCCTAAGTTAATATGCCTTAAATATGTTGTGACATCAGTAAGATATCTTCTATTATGCCCCAAATGAATTTAAACTCAAATTATGCCCCGTAAGGGCATTTTGGTCATTTAAAAGGTTATAAAAGAGTTTAAATATAAATCTGAGTTTCGGGTCTGATGTAATCAGTAAAAATACTTAATTTACTAAGTTATATCAGTAGGGTATTACCTATATGTGAAATTTATCATTTCTAACCATACTATGCACCGAAGGGGCATTTTAGTAATTTCACCTAAGGTTTAAAGGTCAAATCTGGGAATCTGAGTTTAAAACTTTTGCTTACTGGTAAAGTGTAAAAATTTACTTAAAACCTCGGTAGGTATCAAGTCTTATATATCTAAAATGGTTTTAATACATACTATGCACTTAAAACGCGTAAAAAGGCGATTTTAAGCGATTTTCGGGTTTTATAAGAAAAGATGATATTTTTATTATTCTAGAAGGCTTAAAATATTCTATTTATCATATTGGATTAGTAGAAAAAGGTTTGGTATCAAAAGGTTTGGTAAAACTCATTTTATAGCCTAAAAGGGCAAAACCGACAACTACCGAATTAAGCTTAGAACTCTATGTTATGCTCAGCCTAAAATAAATAAAAATCTCCAAAAATCCCAAAATATTATTTTATATCAGTAGGTATAAAGTTTGGTATCAAAAATCGGGTTTAGATAGGCTATATGCTAATTATGCCATTTAATTACTAAAAACTTTCTAATTACGCTATTGAGCGTAACTCTTAATCTAGACCTCAAACTGATGTCAAATTTTAGGTACAAGTTTATAAATCAGTAACTAAGGTTTCTACTCTTTTACATTTTCAAAATTCATGTTTTAAGGTCATATGGGCATAATAGTCAACATTTAGGCATTTAACGGAAATATGCATATGAATCGGATAACTAATGAACCAAGTTGTATAATCACAGAGGGTTATACTTATATGAAACTTGGTCCTAATAAGGCTCTAAGACATTACTAAACTATGCTCTAATGGGTCAGAACTGAAAGTCAAAGCAAAAGTCTACTTTTGCGACTTTCGGTTCCGAACCGAGCTTAAACAGAAAATTGTCGAGTTGAACATGTTTAGACATGTTCTTACATTAATTACCAAGTTATATTAATGACAAAATAGGTTGCATAGCTTCTACATTGCTAATTATGCATTAATTTGAAAATAAGCTTTCTGTTGACTTTTTAAGATTAACTTTGACCCGACAATTGACCTAGTTAGAGTGGGAATCAGAGGGTGCCCTTTTAAGGGTTTATTGCCCACATAATTACCAACTCATAGGTACTTTCAATTTGGAATTTGACTGGACAAATTAAGATTAATGACGAAGTCAAATCTTAATTACGACGGTTTGACTTTTTGGTTTAAAAGCTAATTAAAAGAACTAAACAAGGATTAGAACTCTTACTTAAGGTCCTTGCTATCTTTTCTACTCTTCTTAATCTTCTCCCAAGTCAGCTACCTCCAGAAATGAGTGCTTGAATTGTTGCAAGTGAATGAGCAAATGAACAACTCAACTCATGGCCCTTATATAGGTTTTCTAAGGCTCCAAGATCATTCCAACAAAGCCTATGGATGTTCCCTGATCATCCCAAGTGTCCCTAGGCCCTTAAAAACCATCAAACAAGCCCATAGAATCGAAAAACAAGCTTCTAAGTCGGTGCAACTTGCTGGAACAGGCAGCTGCCAAGTTTTTCTGCATCTGGGCACCTCAGGCGCCCCGCGTAAGGATCCCCAGGGGGTTTACGCGCCTGGTATGAGGGTCATGTCCGGTCAACAAAGTTTCAACAATTGCAATTTAGGCCCCTGGTCCTTCCAAACTTGATTTTAACATGGTTTCTTGCACTTTTAACCCTCAAACTTGACTTTTAAGGACCCCAAGTCATAAACCAACTTTTTTAAGTCCCCGGTTATTCATACGATCACCAAAAAGTCTTAAATTTCAACGTTGACGCTTTTAACCCCTCGTATACGAATTTTATCATAACTTTCTCATACTATAACGAAACTTGGTGAAATTTTTATCACGCATTCTAGTGAGCATAATTAATCATTACAATGCTTCGGGTTTGCAAAAATGTCACTCAGAGGTATACTTTAAACATGTTGACACATTTAACCCCTGTAGTTTGTAATCTCTCACTTTCTTTCACAATTAGCTTCGTATGATCCATGATTCATTCGTTTAAGGGTATAAACATCATGTAGGGTTATTGAAAGATATATTTATTCATTGTTGACACTTTGAATCCTTTTATTCACGTAGATTCCTTGTTTGTCAACTTTAGTCCCTCTAAATCAATCCTTTACACGTTTTAAGTCCATGACACGTGTTGATATATTATTGGGCATGAATTTTCGAGGTGTTACAACATGTATGTCTGTGTTTCGGTTACTTGTACATACTACCCATAGCACGGTCTCAAAAAAAATTTACATCGAGTCAACCAATTAAAACAAAAACACTACCATACTTTTATTAAAAACAAACTAAAACGATGGAAAGACTATAATTTTTAACTGGGAGCAAAATTGTAATTTTTCAGGACAAATGAGCATGTAACATGCATGCCTGGACGAATAAAAATTACACCTATGCCCGCCCGCGTTGCGGGGCGTTAAATCAAATATTTCTTAGTTTCATAACATGTATGCATGTATTTAGGTTATTTGTACATACTACTTATAACACGATCTAAAAAAAATACATCGAGACAACCAATTAAACGAAAACACTACCATAGTTTTGCTAAAAAGATTAAAACAATAACACGTCTGTAATTTTGAGCTGGGGGTTAAATACTAATTTGTCACGACCAATGAGCGAGTGTTAGACAACTGCTTGACACAATAAAAGTTACACTGAGTCAACCAAGCAAAATAAAACAGTACTATAGTTTTGCAAAAAAAAAAAAAGTAAAACGATGGCAAGATCATAATTTTTAACTGGAGGAGAAATCGTAATTTTTGAATTGGGAGCAAAATCATAATTTTGAACAGAGGGAAAAATCGTAAAAATATTTTGAACTGGAGGCGAAATCATAATTTTAAACTGAAGGCAAAATCATAATTTTGAGCTATGGGGAAAAACATAATTTTATTTTGAACTGTGGGCAAAAACGTAAATTTGAGTTGGGGGCAAAATCGTAATTTTGAGCTAGGGACAAAAACATATTTTTATTTTGAACGAGGGGCAAAAGCGTAATTTTAGACGGAGGGCGAAACCGTAAATTTAAACTGGGAATAAAATTAGAAATGAGTTTTTGAACTGAGGGCAAAAGCGTAAATTTTGAGCCAGGGCAAAATTATAATTTTATTTTGAATTAGGGGCGAAAACGTAATTTTAAACAAATGACGAAACAGTAATTTTAAGCTAGAAATAAAATTAAATTAAAAATGGGTTGATACAATAGAGAAGTGCTAGGCAAGCATATTCCCTCGACTTCAAAATGTATAATGAAGTAAATATATAGGATTATATATTGTTTCAGTGAATGGATATGTAGGAACTGAATAAATTAGATGTTAGCATCTACTTTCTTACTAAAAAATTTATTATTAATTTGTTTTTAATAAATGTTTACAATTTTAGGATACTAGAATATCATCTTCATGACAATTTTGACCGAACAACGGTATGGATGTCATCGGAACTATTACTGTGGTAGTACCATAACAAAATGAACCGATACCTACCAAACTCCCGTCACATAACGCGAGGAAATTTTCTAGTTAAATAAATTCATATAGAAGGGCGAAATCATTTATTGAAATGTTGTAATCACGAAACAAGAACCTATTAACCAAAAACAGGTGAGAGGATACTATAATAAAATCGGGGTCAAACATACCATAAATCTTCCAAATTTAAAATAGGTATATAGATAACATTTTTCTATAAGCAATAAATTATCAATAATTTATTATTAAAATAGGTAATAGTTTAAACTGATGAACAAGCTATAAATGTAAAATATAAGGTACACAAATATATATCGATTCATTTACATGATATAAATCGATGCATTTACAATTATCAATGATTCATTTTCTGTTTTATAGGTAAAAGGTGTTAGTAGAAAATAAAAGCTATAAACATTTTTCTATAAGCAATAAATTATCAATGATCCATTTTCTATTTTATAGGTAAAAGGTATTAGTAGAAAATAATTACAATGTTTAAAATACAAAATAAGCTTTGAAGTCTGTTGTTTATAATAAAGTTTTTTATTTTCCTAATATTTTTTTTTTCTAGAAATTACTAGAATCAACCTAACATTTTCTTGCAAAAATATGTTGTTTTTCAAGTGATTAATTATAAAGTTTATAATATAATTTTGTAGTTATACTGAATTCAAGTGGCTGTAAAATTTGGGAGGGATACAACCTGTGTCTACTACTGTTTTTTGTTGACCCCTCCCCCTACCTGTGAACCGTATCTCCTATGAGTGGGGTGATGTAGACCTTATTGAACCCCCCACTAGTTTTGTTTCTTTTTTAAGGTACACAATTAAAATTAATTACTTGTACGATCTGGCACGGTTAATAATTTAATATTAATAAATTCTATATTCTAATCTTTAAATTTTTGGGATGTTGATAACTACACCTCTATAAAACTCATTAATTATTATTAAACTTAAACATAACCTCGTTAACATAGTTGATACTAAACTAGTGTGGAGTTAACCCACTTGGTAAAAACACATGCTTCTTAGTCTGTTAGAGGGACTTCTCTGGTTAAACCTAGTTAAAAACTCTATAAAATTCAGAAATCATTATTAAACTTAAAAATAACCTCCTTAAAATAGTTGATACTAAAACAATGTGGGCAGTGGCGGACCCATGATTTTTTTTCCACTAGGGTCCATTTTCTAGTGTTAAGATTTTTCACAACCAAATGTTAGACTTTTCTGGTCGGTTTCGTTCAGGTAGGGTCAATACTCGTTATTGTTATTCTGTTTTTTACTTTGCTTTTCCTAGGCAACAAGTATAAAACATACCGATACCGAATTTGAGAAGAAGTGGGTACCGAATTCCGTCCTGAATCTGTCGTTATAGTACCGGTATCGATACCGGATTTTCGGTACTTTAAAGCTTTGTTACCGCTTTTTATCTAAATGTGTTACTTGATGAACTCTTAAAATTTCAGAGATTGATTTCATGATGAGCATGAACCATTTAAGACCCGTTGAAAGACATATCTTCAGAACATGAGCCATTTGGAGATAATTGACAGCTACAACTAGTAGCATGATTTAATTTGGACTTTGGAGACGATTAGAACACATAAAATCAAATTCAGTTAATTAAATATTATCTTTAATCAATTTTGCTCAAATATGTTACTTGAAAGTGCAAAATAGAAGTTGAGTTGTGGGCTCAACCTGAAAAAAAAACCCGGACATGTTAGGCTCAACCTGAGACCTTTAACTGGTAAACAAACAGATTTGCCACTGCACTAGCCTTTCCTTTGATATTATGGTGTCCAACCAATTATTCTTATGGGGTCCTTATAAAATTTAAAATACCGGCTTTACTATTTTTCTAAAAAACACTGACGTCCGGGGACCCTGACCCACTCTATGTGGGTCTGCCCCTGTTAACCCACTTGATAGAGACACATGCCTCTTAGAGGGACGTCTCAGGTTAAAACCTAGGCAAAAATAGTATTTTAGGATTATTGCCAATTTAAAAATAAAATGACTAACATTTGCAATTTAAAAAAAAAAAGATAGTTGATACAAAAATGAGTAAAATATAATAATTTATGTATGAGCTTAACTCTGAAATATTAAATAAAAGAGATACTAAAATGAGTAAAATATAATAATTTATGTATGAGCTTAACTCTGAAATATTAAATAAAAGAACTAGATTTACATAAACTCTTATAGAACAAACTCCTCGACTCATAATAGGGATATTAGCTGCTAAGATAACACATAGTTTATAATTGTATCTCTTGTAGGTGATTTTAATTCACTGGATTTACTTAGCACCACAATAAACATTTATATGAGTTAGTAGTTGTGGAATACATGCTCGTCGAAGTTCATTCTGATTTTCAACACCATAAAACCTAGGATGTTCAAGGAGTAAGAGCCCCGGGCAGGATTCAAGGGTCTGAGCGAAATATTATCACTATCATTTAAAGCTTTTGGAAATTGCTTCTTATCTTGCTTGGTTCATCAGTCCAAAAAGTATAGTAAAATATTAATTAACTCTTCAATGTTAAAAGAAAGTCTATTAAGAGGTAATTCATAAAAGAAGAAACGTATAGTAAAATGTTAATTAAAATGATAAAATTATTGAAAAGATATGGTAATTCTAACCGATAAAAATTTAAATGGTGTATTATTGGTTTGCGTATTTATACTTATTTTACCATTTATATGTATCACTAAGGGGCTGTTTGGCAACATCTGAATGGTTAAGTGCTGAACCAGTAAGAGGTCTGAACCATTAAATGCTGAACCAGTAAGAGGTCTGAACCATTAAGAGCCTGTATAATGCTTAACCGTTCAGAAGCAAATGTCTGACAAATTCAGATTAGAGGTCTTAACCATTCAGACACTGTATAAATCTTAACCATTCAGAGGCAAATGTCTGAACCATTCAGACATCTGCTCGTGAAACAAACAGTCTGAACCATTAAGTGCTGAATCAGTAAGAGGTCTGAACCATTAAGAGTCTCATTAAAAGATAAACAAACAACCCCTAACATAACCCACGTCTAGAGGCCAAAGTCCCCAAGATGGAATTCCATATTTAGAAGGGAGGAAGAAATAGTGGGGCTTTGTTATTCTTTTCCTAAAATTCAATGTTAGATATTTTAGTGTAATCGGGGATTGACTTGGTGATCAAAGCGAATTATATTACACATCAAGCAAGTTAGGAGGTGCGGGAGTGCACGCTTGTTTGAGTTATTATAATTCGAAGTGTACGGGCGGAGCCCGTACTCTACGGGGGTTCCAAGGGGGCAGAGCCCCTGGCTGGGGTCGAGCTGCATCAGAAAATTTTATTTTTTGGAATTTGTCACATTTTCGAAATGGTAAAAAATTGACAGTTTTTGGCAATTTTGTCTGAAAATTGAGATAACTGCCACAAGGCAGTTACACCCCCAAAAAATCCCAATTTTCGTAGACAGTTTTTGGTTACAATCCTCTAGTTCAGACAATTCACGAAAACACATACACTGGTTCATTTTCTCAAAATCAGAGTTGTATCCGATTGAATTATTCGGGTGAACCACCGAAATAATTTGATCTGAGAGTGATTACACGCCTCTCTGATCATCCGGCAAACTGAAATTCCCCAGCATTCAACCGTTCACTTTTAAGGGAGAATGGAATGGAATAAAGATAAGAAAGAGAAAAAGACGGTTGTATAATTACAAAATATCTCTTATCAAAAGTATACAACATACGACTTTACTTGCATTTAAACAGTATTCAACAAATCGTGGTTTTCCAATACTTTGACCCTTTAATTAATATTTTAGGCAATTGATCAGGTTTAGTTTTTACAACAATGTTTCTAGGAAGGTGTTTCAATCGCGTTTGGTTGACGAGTTTCATGTTGACAAGTTAAATTGTTTCACTCGAACACAACTCATATATTTATCCATCCGTGTGAAAAAAATAAAAAATAAAAACTTCTAACCCTACCTGCACACATACGTAAACCCGTAAACACATTTTCTATATGTGTCAAAAGGGTTGACAATCAGATTAGCGAGTTGTAAAAAATGAGTCAAACGATAAACGGATTAGCGAGCCGACATATTCTATATAAACTTAAAACACAAAATTGGTCATAATAAGACAAAATACATACCACGTGTTAAATTGTAGTTAGTCCACTTTTGACTCTTCTTTTTTCAACTGGAAATCTAAGGGGCTGTTTGGCAAGTGCTGAACCAGTAAGAGGTCTGAATGGGTAAGAGGCTCTGAACCAGTAAGTGCTGAACCACTTTTGACTCTTCTTTTTTCAAGAAAGGTTTTTTCAACACCTTCTTGCTTCTAATTAATCCTAATCCTTTTTGCCATTTCTTTGCCATTTCAACATACAACATAACCACAATCAAACATACAACACAAAGAAAACATGTATCTTTTTTCAACATACAACATAACCACAATCAACATACAACATAAAGAAAAATGTATATTTACAACATAACCATTTACAATCATACCATTCTACATATAACATCAATGAACATAACCATTCTACATATAACATCAATGAACATAACCATTCTACATATAACATCTATGAATTTTCAACATACAACATAACCATTCTACATATAACATCAATGAACATAATAATGAGTAAAATATTGAAAAAAATATCAGAAAAAACTAATAAAAAAATTCAGAAAAATAAACAAATCCATAAAAAAAACCTAATCAAACTTAACTACATCATAATAATGAGTAAATTAAATGAAAAATCAGTTTAATAAAAAGAAAGCAAGAAACGAACCTGGGTGGGATGGAGGAGGAGGAGGCGGCGACCGAGAGTGAGGAGGAGGAGGGATGGAGGCGGCGCCGACCGTGAGGAAGAGGAGGGAGGCGGCGGCGAGCGTGAGGAGGAGGGAGGGGCGCGACCGTGAGGAGGAGGAGGGAGGGCGGCGAAGAATGAGAAGGAAAAGTGTGAACCCTAGCTGTTGTTGCAGAGAAGAACGAGAAGGAAAAGGGTCCCTTGGTCTTTTTTTCTTTCAGCATCTTTTAGGGGCTGGATGGTACAGCGCTTAATGATACCATTAAGAGGTTGGTATTTTGCCAACCAAACAACCAACCTCTGTCCGAATAAGAGGGCAGCCTCTTAATGAATCATTAAGAGGGTTGCCAAACAGCCCCTAAGTGAAAATATGATATACAATGAAAGAACAAATGGATCAGATGGTTTTTCATTTTGGTGCAAAGCTTTTGGAAGTTACACACGCGGGTTCAAATCCCGGTTATTTTTTTCTATGTTTTGGGTTAAAATGTAATGGTTTTATTTTTTTTCCTTTTTTTCTTTACAAACACATAATCTTTATTTGAGTAATATATTTGCATTACTCAACATAATCTCTATTTGACTAATATAATTGCATTACTCAACTACTTGAAAAAGCTTCGAATAAAACCGTTTCAATATACTTTTGGTCATATCTTGATTTTATTTTTCGGGTTTTTCTTATGATTGTTATACCGAATACTGATACAATACCAACATCATAATAAACCGAATCGATCACAACCGAGTTCCCGCTTCAATACACGAAGGCAATTTTGCAGTATACTCTTAAAAATAAAGGTTGGTGATTCCGGCCTTTGTTTTTTCACTACACACCGTCAAACTTTTGACATGAAAGAATATTAACCTTTATCTATAAATAAGTTACACATTCGCTTCTGACTTTTGGTAATTGAGAAATTTGACCCTCCAAAATATTCTACTTAATAACTTGACACCTCATTTTATTTAAATTACTTTTACCACTTTACACCATAATGTGCGACACATTATTATACTTTTTTTTATCTATGCTTAACTACGTTAATGTCTAAATTTTTTTTACGCATTTGCATGGCTATCGAAATTACTTTTGCAACGCAACATACGAGACATTGTACTTTTTTTATCTGTGTTTAATGATGTTGATGTCACAGACGTGACGTTTGTAACAAAGTCAAAAATGTGTAACGTCATATGCAGGCACCACATGTTAATGTCATCATCGTTACACGTGTAACGAAGTGACAAGCGCGATGTTGCCGCCGCAACGCGCGACACGGTCACGATTCTAGTTTAACTAAAAGGTTAAAGAGTAAACTGCAATTTTACCCCCTGGGGTTTAGGCCAATTGACACTCTGACCCCCCTAACGAAATAATTGCAATTTTACCCCCCAACGTTTGGTGTTATGTCGCAAGTTTACCCCCCGGCGTCAATTTTGTTAACAGATCTGTTAACTATAACTTGAAATGACTATAATGCCCTTTCATATTACCCCCTGTGTTTTGTTCTACTCTGTAATATTACCCCCTGCCACCACTGCCACCGCCATTCACCACCACAACCACCACTGCCACCTCCAGCCACCACCCTCAACCACCTCCAGCCACCCATAAAATAATTTGCCATTCAATGATCTCCCTAATTTCACAACAATCTTAAAATTAGAGGAAAAAAGGATAACCCCCCCCCCCCCCAACTTTATGTGCTGACACCTAACCTTATGTAGTAAAAAACAGATGAAAAAAAGTTATGCACATTGATGTTTGATGTTCATGTGTTTGTTATAAGAAAGAAATCAGGGAAGGTGACCTTATAAAGAGGTGCACAAACACAGTGCCATAGGTTCACTATAAGAAAGAACCGGCTTGCACGATACATGATGTTAAATGGACAGATCATTATCAATAATACAACCTGCAAAACAGAAGTTAGAACTGGTACCATACGTGTTCGGTTTACAGAATTTACAAGAGGACAAACTAGGAAATTCTTACAGTTTCAGTTAGAGTTCTGAAGCTTTGAGTTCTTTCATCCATTTCCATTTCTTACAAAGTTCATTGCTCCGGCAACTCCATCTCCGATCACTGTATTAACACCTCTGGCAACCACTTTCTTCTCCAACCACCTCTGAACAACCACCGTGTATCACCTCCGACATCGAACACCATCTCCATCTACATCACCACATTCCGACAGAACCATCACCCACCGTCCTTCATCACTTATCACTACACCATCACTAACCTCTGGTCACCGTCAACCTCCTCTGCTGCGTAACATCATCACCACCTTCATATCAACATCATCGCATCTACTATTCACCTTCACTGCCGTTCTCCTTCCACCGTACCACCGCACTGTCACCTTCATCATCAATCGTTCTTCTCCACTTACCCACCACCACCGCACTGTCACCGCACTGAGATTTTGGAACCGAAATTGGATGATAATTTGGCGATTCAGTAGAGTTAGGGTTAGAGTTTCAGATTTTGGGTTTGGAGAAGAAAGGGGTGAACGGAGACCGGGACATAACAGATCTGTTAATTACACACACAATTAAATCCAAAAGGCTATTAATAATAATCGGAGAAGAAAGGGGTGAACGGAACATAACAGATCTGCTATTTTGGAAGTGGAGAAGAAATGATTCTTTTTTTTTAATAATAATTGAAGGGCATTATAGTCATTTCAAGTTATAGTTAACAGATCTGTTAACAAAATTGACGCCGGGGGTAAACTTGCGACATAACACCAAACGTTGGGGGGTAAAATTGCAATTATTTCGTTAGGGGGTCAGAGTGTCAATTGGCCTAAACTCCAGGGGGTAAAATTACAGTTTACTCAAGGTTAAATATATCAACCAAACCGGGTAGGTCAAATCCCTGTTTATATTATCTATGACTACCAAACTCATCCACCGTCCGTGATGGCCAATATACTTTTCTTGTTGGGGGTCCTAAAAGATCAGGTTCACAAACATAAAGTTCATAACTTTATGAACCTGTACGCAAATCACTACTTTCCCAAAACATGAGATCTGTAAAATCTTGAAGAAAATGAACATGAGTACCCCCTTAGATCCAGTTGCAAGCAGTGAATCAAAGGTTTTAGATGCTTTGAAATCCAGATACACTTGCATACATGAACCTCTGCCTGTTTCTGCCTCTGCTGATTATTATTATTCTGCTAGTCCAGATATTAATAATCAAAGATATTTAACCTCACTTAGGGTTTTTGGCAGTCGAGAGGTGGAAGAACCTACCAGTAAGTTTTATTTTATTTTGTTGAAGATTCACAAATTAGATTCCTTTTGATCTGACTGTTTGGATAACCCTAAGTTGGACTCTGGGTTTTTATTTTTATATATGTTAGGAGACGACTTGACTTGTGTGATTTGAGTCAACTGGATGAATGTGAGTAAACTGCCGTACAGATACAGCTCATCGTTGATTTAGTCGTGTGCTTCGGATTATTTTCGATTATTATATTGTTTGCACAGTTTGTTTGTTGTGAGTTGTGACCTAGATCTGGTATAAATTGACCACTAAATTATATAACTTTGTGTCATTGTTAAATAATTGAATCCTGGTTTGCAAATTGACTTAATTTGGAAATAAAGAAGATGACTCAGGTTGATATATTAAGAACTAAACAAGAAACACACAGCAATTACCAGAGTTGCATTGTTAAATGGTTCCTTCGTTTATGGTGTTTATATGACGAAATGGGGTTGTTATTGTCGGAAATCTGCATCTTTACTGTGATTCACATATTGATGTATTCATAGGTTCTTCTAATCTGGCGGTGGATCAAAATATCATAGACCCACAGACAATTAAACAAAAGGTTACAGCTGCACTTAAGGCTTTAAGTTTCCGTGAGCCACGTGTGCTTGTTCAGTTTTGGTCACCTGTTGCTGTCATGAAGCGGTGCTTGCTAACGACTTTGGACCAACCTTTTGGTCTTGGTGAGATTGACGAAGGGCTTTACAAGTATAGGATGGAGTCTGAGCAGCGTGTGTTTGTTGTCGATGGGGAGCATAGAGAAGAATTAGGCCCTCCTGGTCGTGTTTACCGCCAAAAGTTGCCAGAATGGAGTTTGGACATCCATGGATATATTAATTTGCCGGTATTTGAACCTCGCAGTGGTTGCTGTGTAGGTGTACTCGAACTCGTAACATCATCAAAGTATACTGATTATGCTTTCGAGGTTCGACAAGTCTCAAGAGCATTGAAGGTAGCATATACATGCATGCATACATACATACATGCGTAATTTCTCTCTGTGGTTATGGCAATTTTGTTCATTTTTTTTAAATTGATTATATTCTACTTTGCAGGAAGAGAATCTGAAGTCACCAAACGTGCTTGAGGATACTAGCTTTTACGTGAGTTGTCTACATACATGTATGATTTGCATGTGTATGTGTAATGTAATTTCATGTGAAATTATCTTTAAAATTTCAGGCACGCGTTGGAGATGAAAAAAGGCAGCTTGAACTGGATGAAATCTTCAGGACTTTAAAGACAGTATGTGATATTCAGAATATACCTCTAGCTCAGACGTGGGGCCTGTGTGGATACAGTAGTGTTGTTGCCAGTTCCGGAAATCTCGAAAGGAGTTGTAGTAGCTTTAGTAGAAACTGTATAGGGAAAGTCTGCATGTCAACCGCTGCTCTACCGTTCTACGTACGAGACTTGAGCAGGTGGGGATTCCACGAAACCTGTAGATCGCGACACCTGGACAAATCCCAAGGAATTGTTGGAAAATCATTGTCGTCTCGCGGTTTATGTTTTTGTGGAGATGTAAGTAAACTCGTTGAAGATGAATACCCCTTGGTTGCATATGCGCGTATGCATGGAATAACTAGTTGTTTAGCTATCTATCTCAAGAGTCCTGAAGTGGACGGTGAATATGTTGTAGAGTTATTTCTACCAACACAGAATGAAAACGAGACATACCTACAAAGTTTGGTGAAAACCGTTAAACAGCATTTAAAAAATGCTTCTAGGATAGAACTAGGCGATATATCGTCACCGCAAGTCATCGGGGGAATTCCGCTTACTTGGAATCTCGAGTCTCCAACTTTGACTGAAAAACGAGAGGTGCCACCAGACTTGGAAAATCTGCATCTACTGGCCGAGAACGGAAATAATGACTGCGATGTTGATGTTGCATGCTCAAAGCAGCAGAGTGAATCAAATCATGTGGATCATATGGAGGAAGATAAGCCATCAAGCTCTGCTGCTGCAGGAGCAAAAGAGAAGGATGTTTCTTATATGAATTTTGTGACAGAGGATGTTGATATTAACGCAGGGGGATTGCTGATAAAAGAAATTGATTATTCCGAACAATCAATTAGAAAAAAGAAAATTAGTTTAGAGGAAGATAAGCCATCAAATTCTGCTGCTGTGGGAACAAACCCGAATGTTGTTGTTCCTTATATGGATGTAGGGACTAAGGATGTTGATATAAATACAGGGAAAAGGAGTGGGAACTACATTGACTTTTCGAAAGAACCAATTAGAAAAAGGAAGAGAACTGACAAGTCAATTAGTTTAGAGGAAATTAGCAAATATTACGGAAAAACGATGGAGGAAGCTGCAGAGAGCCTTCATGGTGAGTTTATAGACTGTTTGTGATGGCTAGAGGTGGCAAGTTTGACCCTGTGGGTCGATTTAGGTTATGGTTTATTTCTAACTAGTTAAACTAAAAGATTCAACAAAAATGAAACGGGTCAAAATGGGTTGAAACCCATTTGATATGTATTCAAATGCAAAAGTCAACTAAACAAAATCATTGAAGGAAGTTAGACTGTCATTAATATAGATTTCTAGTCACTTAACACACTGGTCAATTACTTAAATAGATCATGTGCTCCTGAGTTGTCATCCAATATCTTTTTGGCCTGAATTGGTTTAAATGAAACCATATTCATACTTGGGTAGCCTAGAAAGTAGTTTCAATATATGGGCAAAAGTAATGTAACAAGTTGAAGACTTGGGGGTCTCTACTTATATATAGTATACTTATTTATAAAAATATGTATCTGGTTAGTCCTGTCCTGCACTTAAAATACCTGTTTTGATCTACTAAAAGAACTGCCATGAAACTGGACTGTGAACCGAACTGAAACCATGTTAACCTTCCATTGTGGATTTATATTGCTTTTGGTTCTCCTTATTAAAACCCTTGGTGCTTTTAAAAAATGCGGTTAACCGAACCGACAAAGACAGTTCGTTGCTCCCCATTATGTGGTTTGTTTTAGGTTTGGTACTTCAAAATAACACGGTCAACTGAACTTATTAGAATACATAAAGTCAACGTGTCTGTTCCTAGAAAATATATTGTTTGTTATTTTGTATTTATTGTTAATCCTATATATACCCCTTGGGGATGACGAGTAGTTTAATTTTGGCCATATATTAGAACTGAACCGTTTGTATGTAAATTTAAATATATAATATATACTCTATGGAAGACATATTATATAAATAAAGCAACCCTTGTTTTATTTTTATTTTTTTCATATTGCAGATATAGTTTTTAGAGTTAAATGCCATTTTAGTCCCTGTGGTTTGGACCATTTTGTCAGTTTAGTCTAAATGTTTCATTTTTCTCCTGTGGGTCCAAAAAGGTTTCACCATTGCCATTTTAGTCCACTGGGTTAACTTCATCCATTTTTTATGTTAACGAGAAGGGCAATTCAGTCATTTTATATGTAATTCTGTTAACTAGAAGGACAATTCGGCCATATAAAATGACCGAATTGCCCTTCTCATTAACAGAAAAAATGGATGAAGTTAACTCAGTGGACGAAAATGACAATGGTGAAACCTTTTTGGACTCACAGGCAAAAAATGATACCTTTGGACTAAACTGGCAAAATGGCCCAAACCACAGGGACTAAAATGAAATTTACCTCTAGTTTTTATAATGCACTAATAAGATTTTGATCTTCATTTATAGCTTGACTTCAAGTTCATTTTCTTGCTTAGCTCCTGCTAAATTTATTTACTCCCTTTTTAGTCTATTCAAACATGATGTTGCTTCTTTTAGGTTAGAGAGAGTTGAATAGCATATATTAATGAAATAATGATTGTTATAGAGGTTAGCCTTTAACTGAACCTCACCGCGATTAACCACTAATGGGGTTAGTGGTTAATCGCTAGATGTGATTTAGGTTGAGGTTCTCAGTATCTTGAGGTTGACCGAACTGTACACACCACTACTGTTAATCATGCAAACCCGTCCATTTTGCCACCTCTAGTAATGTCACTATTTGCCACCTTTCCTTCTAATATTCAGTTTCACCTTTGACCTTTTACATTGTTTGTGCAGTCAGCAGGTCTACTTTAAAGCGCATTTGCAGGAGTCATGGTATACCAAGGTGGCCATATAGCCGGACTCCCAATGAAACCGACCCCCTTCTAAAGCCGGATCAAACAGATGCAGCCGCCCATGCATCTGACAGAGCTCTTACGACCCTGGTTCTAGGCACTTCTAATGCAACAAACGCTACTCATGATCCTGCCACTCTTACACAACACAATAAGCATACGTCCCAACTTGTACTGCACCCGACGGAACAAAAAGATCCGCCTGATGGACGTGCGAAGCCTGAGACAACCGTCAAAGACAAGCATATCAAGAATGCTGCAGCAAACACGTATACGATTAAGGTAACATACAGAAAGGATACTGTGAAATTTTCATTTAGACTTTCAGATGGACTGGCAAAGTTGGAGAAGCTGGTTGCAACACGGTTCCAGCTAAGCGATGGAAGCTTTAGCCTGAAATATGAAGATGAAGATGGTGATATAATATTGATTGCTTGCGACAATGACTTGACTGCATCATTGGGTGCTTTTAGACAACCAGATGCTCAGACTGTGGTTAGGCTATCGGTTTGGCCCGTTGCCAGTCAGAACCCTGATGCTTAGACCTTAGAGTTATAAAAAATACGGTGGCCCTTACGGAGCCATTAAGAGGTCTGATTGGGTAAGGGGTTGTTTGTTTACCTTTTAATGGGGCTCTGAATGGTTCAGACCTCTTACTGGTTAAGCACTTAATGGTTCCAACTGTTTGTTTCGCGGGCAGATGTCTGAATGGTTCAGACATTTGCCTCTGAATGGTTAAGCAGCATTATACTGAGTCTGAATGGTTAAGACCTCTAATATGAATTTGTTAGACATTTGCCTCTAAACGGTTAACCATGTTCAGACCTCTTACTGGTTCAGCACTTAATGGTTCAGACCTCTTAGTGGTTCAGCATTTAATCATTCAGAAGTTGCCAAACAGCCCATAAGGGACTCTGAATCAGTAAGAGGACTGACTTGGCTTAGCTTGATGGGTTGGAGGTAGTGGGTCGAAGAGGTGGTGCGTGAGTGGCCGGCTGAGGCCGTAGGGGTGAGCAAAGCCCAGGAACCGACCCCAAACCCGAGAATTATAAAATTAAAGAACCGAAGACCGGCCCTAAAGGATATCTCGGGTATCGGTTCCAGCAGCATTTGGGTTGATCGGTTTTCACCAAAAAACCAAACCCGATTATCATAACACCAAACTCGATGAATTTCATTCCAAATTGAATCCGTTTCGTTCCAGATTACACCAAACTCGTTCCATTTCTTCTAGATTTGAAGGTATGTGAAGCAAACGTGTTTATTAAGGTTCAAAAATACTATTATCTATACCCAATTTGTAGTACTTTCATCAAATTCGGAAAGAAGACAACGAACGTGATCATCAAACAATAGTCGTCAATTGATGAAAGCAGCAGCAAACAAGCAAACAGCTGAAGAAGATAATTGATCTATTACACAGATTGTAAGTTCTGTTGTTTAGAACTTGAAAAGTATAGAAACTATATTCCATCTAAATGCAGTCATCACTATATCCCTAATTATCTACGTTACGGGCCACCCACCTATTCTTTAAATTTCTGGTCCTTAATTGATTGTTTCGGTTAACTTAGGTTCTTGGACTGAAACCCACCTGAACCCGAAATGGGATGAAACGCATAACCAAAATGAATACCTACTTACCAAGTGTCGGTTCGGTTTCGGTGTTCTTAGGGTTTGGTGCTCGAGTATTTTCAGTCCGACCCAATATTTGCTCACCCGATATGGATAAAGAGGTAAAATTTTCATTCAGCGTTAACAAACTGACCGATCGATTTAGAGGTATCCTATCACTGTCACTCAATTAAACATACTTAATAATAATACTGACTCATTTAGAAGTAGCCTTTTAATTGAATCATTAAAAGGATACGTAAGACGGTAAACAGTTAAGTTGTTATCATAGTTGTTAAAAGACATCGCCCCTTGCGTCTAGGCCCGTTTTTTAGGCGAGACGAGGCAGTTGAGCTTTAAGTCGAGGAAATTAATTCTCCAGGTGATGGTTCAGGCACACATTCCGGCGAGATTCCTAGATTCCGGAGAGTTTCCGGCCAAATTCTCTACATTCCGACAAAATTCTCGCCAGATTTCTACTATTATCTAGGGAAAACTATTTTTCTACACTAATACACTAATATTTTATGACTTTTGGTACTAAATAGATGATATAAAGTGTTATATAATAGATTTTGTTTATTTTATTTGAAGAATAGTATTCTTTTTCGTATACATAATATATTTTTTTTTATTTTTTTCATTATGCGTTTTATTTTTTTTTAGGCCCTTGCTTTTTTGCGCTTTGCGCCTAGGCCTAAGGCGATGCCTATGCGCCTTGAGTGCGCGTAGCGCCTTTAATAAATATGGTTGTTATTTTAGCTCAAAAATATAATAAAATGAATGAGTAACCACATTATGTAGTGTTTTGACTTTTGAGCAACACAAATAGCATGCTTCAGAAATTTGTACATTTATGAACAATGTAATTTTGTAAGTAAAGAGACATTTTGCCTTTTTTAATATATATAAATGGCCACGTGTAAGGCATTTAGCATGGTGAAATAAGAATAGAAAGCACTAAAACAACTTTAAAATTTAATCGCAATGAGTTGTCAGCACCATTTTGTTATGGCGGGAGTGTTAAACTAAACAAAAAAAAAATAGACGTTTAATGTTAACCATATATGCGAGTTGCGTACTCTTACGTAAAACATTATCATAGAAAAGAATTACTAATTTGAAACGATAGCATTTGTTTGTTATGGTACGGGCACTTATTATACTAGATAAAATCAAAATACCAATTTCTTTTTTAGTAAGATTCTAATCTATGAATTTTGAATAGAACATTATATTTTGGAACTTTGCTTACCTTAAATAGAAGGTCATTTACTACACAATACATTAAAAATAATATCGGTGTAAATTATAAGTTTTATATTCATATATTAAAAAGTTTGTTTACAGCTTGTAAAACGAGTAATAAAAAATAAAAATAAAAAAAAACAAAAATAAGTTTTATATTCATATATTAAAAAGTTTGTTTACAGCTTTGTAAAACGAGTAATAAAATTTAAAAAAAAATAACAAAATTTTATAAGGTGATTTAAACAATATAAGTTTTATATTGATGTATTAAAAAGTTTGTTTACAGTAAAACGAGTAATAAAAAATTAAAAGAAAACAACAAAATTTTATAAAGTGATTTAAACAATATAAGTTTTATATTCATATATTAAAAAGTTTGTTTACAGTAAAACGAGTGATAAAAAATTAAAAGAAAACAACAAAATTTTATAATTATATTAAAAATTATATAATAAATTATATGATAAAAAGGGTGAAATAAATAAAATAAAACATTATATATTTGAAGGTCCTTAAAGTATTAGTTTTTTTTATTATAAAAGTCAAAAACTTATATTTTGTATATACCAAAATTGAAAATATATAACGTGGGATAGAAGGAAGACGTCCGTGTTTTCTGTTATTTATATATTTTTATCTGAAAAGAGAAATCATATTATATCCTATTGTTAGATTTTTCCTGTAGTCTTCTTCCTTCCCGAATACTTTTGTTTGCAATATTTGCAATGAAGAGCAGAGGTAGAACATACATTTTTTCCCACGATTGGAATTTCCGTAGCGGAATTCCTGGGTAATCCTTTGAACTAGGTTCCTCCTCTGGTTTTCTTCTTGCGTACGTACCAGTTCATCAGTCAAGGTGTTTGCTAGTTCTACAGCTTCTTCTATGGTTGGTGGTCTAGCTGCCTTGACTACATGTCTAATCTCACCAATTAATCCCCAGATGTAACGGGAGATTAACACTGGTTCTGGTGATGCTAGGGTTGGCATTATTCTAGCATATTCAAAGAATGTAGTAGTGTAACCCTTGCTGTCTACTCCAGTCATCGTAAGGTTTAAGAATTTATTAACAATCTGCTCCTTTTTCATTAGGATGACAAAATTTCATTTCCACCATATTCTTAAATTCAATCCATTCCATACTATAAATCCTGTCACTTCCCCTAGTCTGGAGGATAGTGTTCCACCATTCTAGAGCTGCATTTTTAAACAAATTGGAAACAAACATTATCTTATCTTCTTCTGCACACTTGCTTATTTTTAAGATTGCCTCAGTCTTTTCTAACCAGCGTAGAGCTGCAATGTCTCCTTCATTGCCCAAGAATTCCATTGGTTTACAGGACCAGAATTCTTTATAAGAACAACCATAAGACATGGTTCTTCTTCTTTTTGGAATTGGCAATTGAAGAAATGGCCCATTGTTTACTATGTGTTCTGGTTCAGTATGGGTTCGCTTACTTCCACTATTACTGTTATTATTATCTGCCTCTCTAACATGTCGGATAATAGATGGCAGAGCATCTCTAATTCCCTGGGTTACTATGTGTCGAATAGCACTGTTATTTATCTGGTTTTCGTTATTCTGGTTTTCCCGATTTGCATTGTCGGCCATCTGGATTTTAAACATTTACCAAATATTAATATCACAAAATAATATTAAATGCGAATAATCACACAACAACACATTGATCCAAAATCGTCATCATTGCGACCTTTACTCTATTTTATAATATGCATCTCTATCTATTACAAACCGTAACTGAAAATGAAAATACAATACTAGTATGCATCAGTAATATAAGATTATCTATCCTAATTTGGAAAAACGTTTTTTTTTCAAACATACACACATATATATTTATATATATATATATTATATATTATTATTATTATTACTGATAGGGGTTCATCCAGTATTGCATATTACGCTCGTCATATTTCCAGACGAGTCTCTCCCCTATCTGTCTCATCCTCTCACTTCCTTCTAGGATCTCCTCACCAAAGGTGCGGAGTTCCTGTATGTTCTCAGTGCTCGTGGGTGGGGCTGGGGCTGGTATCGGGTTAAGAAACTGGGGCATGGGTTCTTCCTGAGGATACGGGTTCTCTAGAATTTCCCTGATGTACTTGTGATTATCATAATAAGGATCTAGAGGGTTAAGGTCTGGGTAGGCCCTACTAGATCTTGCATGGGCTCCTCTATCGGGATTGGGTAACGTTGCTGGTAATCTCTATGGTCATCAAACCACGGGTCATAGTCTGGGGGATGGGGTGCTGGGATTCTAGGGATTTCAGCTGGGTCTAGGTCAGGTAGTGGGTTTTGGTCAGCTGGGTCAATCTCTACTTCCATGGATTGTGTCCGGAATAACTGTAGTGGCTGTGGTGCTATAAGTTGTTCTAGATTAGGGTCGGCAGCGGTGGTAGCTAATATGTGAAAATTAGCTAATCTCCTATTGAGTATATCCTGGGTTTGCACATTCATTTCCCTATTGGTCGCTGCTAAGGCCCTTTGCTGTTGCAATTTCCTCATCCTCTTTCTATACTCATGAGCTCCTCTGCTGAACCATCCTCTCTTCTTGGGAGGGAATGGTTCTTCAGATTGTGCTTTAAACACGAAAATCCCTTCTTCGGTATCAGCCGAATACCCCGAGGGGGTAGACTGTGAAGAGGTTCCTTCGTCCTTAGGAGAGTGGGACAACTGATGGTAAGCGTCCGAAGGTCCTTGATCACTCATACTGTAAACTAACAAATTATCAAATAAAAAGCATCAAAGTGATACCAAACCGGAATTGGTATCGAAAAACCGGTACCGAACTGATACATTTGGTATGGTACTCTATATCCATTTTTCTTCAATTTCGATATCAGTATTTTTGGTATCGGTATGGTACTGATCTCAACCCTATCACCAACTGAAGACCACCACCACAAAATTGCCATTGCCATCAACCCCCTAGCCACCCCCACTAAACCGCCACCTTTAACTTTGTAACCACATATCTCTTGTTTCATATATATATATATATATATATATATATATATATATATATATAAACCCTAAACTCTTCATCATCCATCACCGCCACCACCTTCGCCCCCATACACCGCTACCATCGTAGTTGTCTTCTTCAACGCTCGCCAACCCCCTAACAACACCACTGGAAAACTACTAGAAACTCTAGATCTGGGTACATACTCTACCAACACTACAAAACCCTAGATCAGGATACGTGAAAGGATGTGACAGTGGTGGTTCCGTTTAGACAAAAACGAGGGCGACGACGAATGGTGATGGGAGTGGTGTGGCCAGGATTTAATTGATTGTACCATATTTAAAAAAAATGTAGATGCCACATGGCCCAAAAAGTAAAACCCGGGTATTATTTCTAAGATTGGCTTTTAAATAATCTACTTTCTAATAAACTAGTGGGAATGTCCGCTCATTGCGGCGGATACTTTTATTTTTGGTGCACATTGTGTGACGGGTTTCACGTAATTTATATCCATCCACCATCACAAAAGACATACTTGGCCCTGTGGATTATTAGCATAATTTTCTTCTCATTCATTTATCATACCTTATATGTGATATCGAATAAAAAAGATTTCATGATATTCCCCTGTAAAATAATGACGAATCAACTTATATTGTTTTCATAGGTATAACAAGTAAACCAACTAAGTAACATTTTTTTTTAAGATAATATGTAATAAATATCATAAAAAGCTGACATAAATAATCAAAATAATCCTCTTTAACTTTACTACCATAAAATGAGGTAATGAATAGTTTTTTTTTCTATTTTTTCACAAATCATTCGTAAACATGAATACGTTTATATATATATATATATATATATATATATGGTAGGGTTCTTGTAACAACTCTCATCAAAAGTTATATTTATTTAATTAAATTGTCCAATAGCAAACCCTAATTGAGAAACCCAAGTGATTCTGTATAGTCCCTAAAATTTTCAAAACATTTGGAATCAGGATTAGGGCCCCTAAAACTCAGGGGGGGGGGGGGGGGGGGTAAACCCTATTCGGTAATATCTTAACAGTTTGCTGTCAAAAATTCGAAATAACACGAAACCAACTCAACAAGCCTACTGGGACACAAGGCTACCCTAGGGTAGATTGTTACCCCAGGCGAGTCGCGACAGAACAAGGGTCATCTTCCGCGACACGCGGGAGATGTCAATTTCAAGTATAAATAGAACAGTCTGTTTCATGCAACTGAGTGTTCGTTCGACGTTCAAATTCGAATTGTACGTTGAGTTATAGCATAAACAGTCCCAAAACACACACTGATCACGAAGTGCTGCCGCAATTCAGGGTAATAACTCGATCGCTGATACGATTCAATGTCCGATCGATTAAACTATCCAATGGATGTTTAAGTGCTGCCCACATTAGGGTTTATGCTTTGTCATTCGTCGTTAAATCGATGGATGTTTAAGTATCGCACTTTGTCATTCGTTGTGAAGGTTTCAATCTCGTGAGTTATCGTAAATGCTGTATTAAGTTACTAACCTAGTTTGTGTGCCTGATTATTTAAACTTGGTTATCAAGGCTAATCAGTAGGCTAAGCTCTATTCATAATTAAATCTGCAATGTGAGTCATTCTCTTTTTATCAAATCTATTTACAAAAGCATGTTTAATTTCAAAAGTTATAATTACAGGGATTAAGTCTTTGTAATCACCATATTACAGCCGGTATGTGGGGTTTTGTATACATTACTTGATAATCTTCACCATTGGACAACGAGTTAGCCAATGGGTGATATGACCATAGTCACAGAAACAAGTCGAGTGACAAATACCGAGGGTAGTTGGTTGATATCTGAAACATTGTAATTGCTCTTAATACTGTAAATTATAACAAAGGTGTCGTTTTAGTAAATAGAATGATTCACTCAGTATTTCCCGCTGACAAAACCTTTTTCAAACATGTTTCAGGTGATCTGTTGTCATCCAGGAAAAGTGCCGTGAAGCACTATCAGCTTAAGGAAGTGGCTCAGTATAAAATAAAGAAACATGTTTTGTAAAATAAAAGATTTCTTCGTGAAATCTCAATATTGTAAATTACCAGGTTTTATCCCGAATTGTGAAATAAAATAATCGGGAAATATTTCAGTTTTAAAAAGATCCTGAAGAAACTTCCGCTGTTAATTAAATACCACGGGATTTCTGTCCCGCGGCTCCTGAAACGGGTCAAACCGGGTCGGGGGCTGTGACAGAAATAAGGTGGTATCAGAGCCACTGATCTAAGCCTATTAAGTATTTAGAAATACTTAATTTTTTTACTGATTGCCAATTATGTGATTATGTGTTTTATTAACTGATTATTTGTTAGTTACAGTATGGGTAAACAAAAGCTGTCAAACATCTATCTTAAACTAGATAGGTCATCCAACGAGAAGGGAAGTTCCTCCCAAACAAAACCTTATGTAATTCCTGAAGAAGGAATATTTGTCCGTAAAGCACAATATGAAGAACCACTTTCTCCTAATAAAAGAAGTTTGATTATTAGGAAAAGTCAGGAGGAAATAAGGAAAAACCGAGAGAAGAAAGTTAAACAGGAAACCCAGGACTTAATCAGTAAATCACCTTGGGAGGACAAATTAGATGAGAAATGGGCAAATCTTTATATGCTAGCCACAGTAGCAGAAAATGCAAATCTCTAAATACTCTAATTCAAGTTTTAGCATCTTTATTTTTAATCCAGAACCCTTATTCAGTAAATAAATAAGTTCACAGTAAATTGTAGTATATTTTACTTGTCAGTTGTTTTATGTATGATATGCAATAATATTTAAAGGTTATCTATGAAATTTTGTTATTTTATTTTAACATTTGGTATGTATTTTGCATATATGCTAAACAGCATGAATGAGATGTCTGAAGCTTTAGAAAATCTTAACCTCTATCCCGTTAAGATAGAAGTTTCCAAGGAATTCACCGGTTACTTCGCTGATAAAGAAGAACCCATGGAATTTCAATCCAAACCACTGGCAAAACCTAAACCCAAGAAAAGAAGCAGATTTGTGGGCTGGAGGCGTGTACGAAGGAAAAAGCCAGCAACAAGAAAGGTTACTAAAACTGAAGAACCAAAAGACAAAGGAAAAGGGGTAGAAATTGAGGAAAATGTTAATCAAGTAGAAATAGAAGCTGAAAAGAGTTTTAAGCAAACAGAAAGAGAAATCGGAGAAAGTTCTAGACAGAAATAGAAAATGACTCCCTGGGAAGTTTTAGATCATAAACTAGTAATGAGTGACCTCATCGGACCTGCCGATGGAAACCTTGAAGCAGCTAATCCAAACCTTATATTTACTGAAGAAGATCTTTTCAGCTACCCACTAGAAGCTCCAATCCCAATCAATCTGGAACCTGCTATTCCAGATCCTATTGTCCAACCTCAACCACTACCAGTAGAATTAGATGAATGGTAGACTACTGATTGGCAATACCAAAATCTTTTAAACAACCCTGATACATTTTTTCCACAAGTTGATCCAGAACCTCCACTATACCCAACTATGAGCCCGGAGAATCTGACTGAACTTCGTCTTTGGGGCGAAGAGTTAATTAATGCAGGAAATAGGATTAGGGATGTTGGAGAAAGAGTTACTTGGAAGTATGATGAAAGGGAGCGTCGTTTTTAAGAAATTAGCTGACCAGATAATGGGAGTTTGCAGGAATATTTGTTAATAAATAATCATAAAAACCAGTATGTGTAATAACTTAACAATAAAACGTTGTATGATAATCGTGTGTACGAGGCATAATATAATATATAGAAATGAAACTTGTGAAATCGATAATTTTTAGTTATACATGTTAATGTGATTATGTGCAAACTATTTTATTATATTTGTATTTATACTAATTATTTATATAAAATTAATTATCAGATGGCAAACATTGGTAACGAACCAGTAAATGAGGTTAATCAGTCTGAGCAACATCCAGGAGATCAATATATGACTAGGCAAGATATCGAAAATATTGTTGCTTAAGGGATAGCCAATGCTATTCCAGCAATCGTTGCTGCTGTAAAGAATCCAATCGAACCGCAACAAATCGTTCCTAGTAAACGTATTTCTGAAGATAACTTCAGTAATAGTGTAAACGGAGGCAATGATCATGTTAATCATAATGCGGAACCACATCAAGCTCCATTTTCTAAGAAAATGAAAACTGCAACGCCTGGTTGCACTTTCAAAGAATTCCTTTCTTGTAAACCCACTGAATTTGCAGGCAATGAAGGAGCAACTGCATCACTGCGTTGGTTAGAGAAAACCGAAGCAGTAATTGCAATAAGTAAATGTGCTAAAGATGATCAGGTCATGTACGCATCAAATCTCTTCAAGGAAGGAGCACTTGAATGGTGGAACACTGTGTTACAATCAAAAGGAAGAATAATAGCTTATGCCATGAATTAGGAAGAATTTAAGGGTCTTGTAGAAAGAAAATTCTGTCCCGAGTATGAAAAGGAATAAATGACAAGTAAGTTCCTAAATCATCGGATGATGGGTATAGATTGTCGCGGTTATACTTCTACATTCTTTGAATATGCTAGAGTGGTACCAACGCTGGCTTCGCCAGAACCGGTACTCATTTCTCGCTACATTTGGGGACTGATTAGTGAAATCCGCAATATCGTTAAAGCTGCGAGACCTCGCACTATTAACGATGCTGTGGAATTAGCTAATACCCTAACCGATGAACTAGTACGCACCCAAGATGAAAACAGGAAGAAGGAATTAGCTCAGAAAATTACCCAAGGATTTCGTACGGGTAATAATAGCAACTTCAACAGAAGAGGAACGGGAAAATCCTCAACTATGCCATTCTGCAAGAATTGCAAAAGAAAACATTATGGAAGATGTAATGTAACCTGCAATTTTTGCAAAATGGTAGGACATCGGGAAGAAGACTGCAGGAAGAAAACAACGATCTGCTATAACTGTGGAGAAAAAGGACATTTTAAACCAGAATGTCCTAAATTAATCAAACCAGCAGACAACAAAACCAAGGCGACCGACGAAACTATTAAGAAGAATGCCAGGGCATTTCAGCTAACCACTCAAGAAGCAGAACTCATCCCAGATGTGATAACGGGTACGTTCTTAGTTCACAACATTTATGCCAAAGTATTATTTGACTCTGGTGCAAACCAAAGTTTTATAAATACTTCATTCTGCCAAGCTCTTAATTTACCTTTAACCAATATTAGGCAGATTTTTACAGTTGAAACGGCAGACGGAAATTCAGTTAAAATAGATAAAGTTTTGCAAGAAGAAAATATAGAACTTTTAGGACATAAATTCTCTGCAAAACTATTGCCGATGAAATTAGCTGAATTTGATGTTGTATTAGGAATGGATTGGTTAGTAGCCAACCATGCTCGAATCCTTTGTGATCAGAATTCCATAGAAATTCAATCACCCACCGGAGAAGTAATTAGGATTACAGGAGATAAACCACGTACGCCCATGAAGTTCATATCAGTAATGAAAGTTGCTAATTATAAACGAAAACAAGGAATAGTGTATATGATTTCGGTAATCATTAGTATTAAGGGTAAAGAACTTAAGGAGATTCCTGTAGTCTCGGAATACCCAGATGTATTCCCAGAAGAGTTACCAGGGTTACCACCAGATAGGGAGGTAGAATTTAGGATTCATCTAATTCCAGGAACTACACCGATAGCCAAGGCACCTTATCGGTTAGCACCCACAGAAATGTTAGAACTAAAAACGCAATTAGATGAATTACTAAGTAAAGGATTCATACAACCTAGCTCATCCCCTTGGGGAGCGCCAGTGTTGTTTGTGAAGAAGAAGGATGGTTCAATGAGAATGTGTATCGATTATAGAGAATTAAATAAGGTTACAATTAAGAATCGATATCCATTACCTAGGATTGATGATCTGTTTGATCAACTTCAAGGAGCTAGATATTTTTCTAAGATAGATTTACGCTCTGGATATCATCAATTGAAAGTACAAGAAGAAGACATACCTAAAACTGCTTTCAGAACTAGGTATGGTCATTACGAGTTTACAGTCATGCCCTTTGGGTTAACGAATGCACCTGCTGCATTCATGGACATGATGAATAGGATCTGTAAACCATATTTGGATAAATTTGTAATTGTTTTTATAGACGATATACTTATTTATTCCAAAAGTCAGATAGAGCATTGTGAACACCTTCATGCACTCTTAACTTTGTTAAGAAAAGAAAAGCTTTATGCCAAATTCTCAAAGTGTGAATTTTGGTTGCAAGAAGTGCAATTCTTAGGACACATGGTGAATCACGAAGGTATTCACGTAGATCCTGCTAAGATAGAGGCAATTACCAAATGGAAGGTTCCACAAACAGCAATGGAAATTAGAAGTTTTATAGGTTTAGCTGTGTACTATAGACGGTTTATTAAGGATTTTTCCAAGATAGCTGTTCCATTAACTAAGTTAACCTGTAAAGCGGTTAAGTTTGAATGGGGACCAAAGCAAGAAGAAGCCTTTAGAATATTAAAGCAGAAATTAACAAATGCACCAATCTTAGCCTTACCAGAAGGAACTGAAGATTTTGAGGTATATTGTGATGCTTCAAAACTAGGATATGGATGTGTGCTTATGCAACGCAAAAAGGTGATTGCATATGCTTCAAGGCAATTGAAAAAGCACGAAGAAAATTATACGACTCATGATTTATAATTAGGAGCCGTAATTTTTGCCCTTAAGATTTGGAGACATTATCTGTATGGAAGTAAATTTACTGTTTATACAGATCATAAAAGTTTAAGATATATATTTGGGCAAAAAGAGTTAAACATGAGGCAAAGGAGATGGATGGAAATCCTAAGTGACTACGACTGTGATATTCAATATCACGAAGGAAAGGCAAATGTAGTTGCAGATGCCTTAAGTCGTAAGTATTATGAGAAACAACGAAGGGTTCGTGCTCTCAGATTAAATCTACAAATAGATTTAATGGAACAATTGAAGAATGTTCAAACTAGAGCAATCAAGGATGATGCTGAAGGAATGAAATGACGAATAAAGGAATTAGAACAAGGAGCAGATAGAATTTGGAGATTCCACAAAAATAGAATTTGGGTACCTAAGCAGGGAGACTTAAGACCTAAGATTTTAGAAGAAGCCCATAAATCTAGGTATACTATGCACCCAGGAAACAATAAGATGTACCAAGATTTAAGAAAGAACTTCTGGTGGATAGGAATGAAAAAGGATATAGCACGATATGTTTCTAAATGTCTCACTTGTTCACAAGTTAAGGCAGAACATCAGAAACCCTCAGGTCTACTACAACAATTAGAAATGCCTGTATGGAAATGGGAACTTATAACAATGGATTTTGTTACTAAGTTACCCAAAACAAGAAAAGGTAATGATGCGATTTGGTTAATTGTGGATCGATTAACCAAATCAGCTCACTTTCTACCAATGAAAGAAACCTTTAGTATGGAAAGGTTGGCAAAATTGTATGTAGATGAAGTTGTATCCTTACATGGAGTTCCACTCTCCATTATTTCGGATAGGGATAGTCGTTTTACTTCTCATTTCTGGAAAAGCTTCCAGCAAGCTATGGGAACTCGACTCAATCTGAGTACAGCATATCATCTCCAAACAGACGGACAAAGTGAAAGGACGATCCAAACTCTAGAAGACATGCTCCGAGCATGTGTAATAGATTTTGGTGGAAATTGGGATGATCATTTACCATTAATTGAATTCTCCTATAACAATAGCTATCATTCAAGTATTGAAACTGCCCCATTTGAAGCATTCTACGGAAGAAAGTGCAGAACTCCAGTTTGTTGGGCAGAAATAGGAGAAAGTCAATTGTCAGGTCCTGAAATAGTGCAAGAGACGACTGATAAGATTGCTCAAATCAAGGAAAGATTGAAGACTGCTCGAGATCGCCAGAAAAGTTATGCAGACAATAGATGCAAGTCGTTAGAATTCCAAGTTGGAGACAGAGTATTGTTGAAAGTTTCTCCTTGGAAAGGAGTAGTTAGATTCGGAAAGAAAGGAAAGCTAAGTCCAAGGTACGTAGGACCATTTTCAGTGATCCAACGTATAGGACCAGTTGCTTATCGTTTACAACTACCAGAAGAATTATCTGGAGTACATGATGTATTTCATGTATCCAATCTCAAGAAATGCTTATCAGATGAATCACTGATAGTACCTCTTCGAGATATAGAGGTAAACGAAAAGCTGAAATTTGTTGAGAAACCTCTTCAAATTGAGGATCGAAAGATCAAGTTTCTCAAACATAAACGACTAGTTTTAGTCAAAGTCAGATGGGATTCAAAGAGAGGAGCTGAATACACTTGGGAGCTGGAATCAGAAAGGAAGCGAAAGTATCCTCACTTATTCCAGTAAATCTCAAGGATGAGATTTTTATTAAGGTAGGGAGAATGTAACAACTCTCATCAAAAGTTATATTTATTTAATTAAATTGTCCAATAGCAAACCCTAATTGAGAAACCCAAGTGATTCTGTATAGTCCCTAAAATTTTCAGAACATTTGGAATCAGGATTAGGGCCCCTAAAACTCAGGGGGGGGGGGTAAACCCTATTCGGTAATATCTTAACAGTTTGCTGTCAAAAATTCGAAATAACACGAAACCAACTCAGCAAGCCTACTGGGACACAAGGCTACCCTAGGGTAGATTGTTACCCCAGGCGAGTCGCGACAGAACAAGGGTCATCTTCCGCGACACGCGGGAGATGTCAATTTCAAGTATAAATAGAACAGTCTGTTTCATGCAACTGAGTGTTCGTTCGACGTTCAAATTCGAATTGTACGTTGAGTTATAGCATAAACAGTCCCAAAACACACACTGATCACGAAGTGCTGCCGCAATTCAGGGTAATAACTCGATCGCTGATACGATTCAATGTCCGATCGATTAAACTATCCAATGGATGTTTAAGTGCTGCCCACATTAGGGTTTATGCTTTGTCATTCGTCGTTAAATCGATGGATGTTTAAGTATCGCACTTTGTCATTCGTTGTGAAGGTTTCAATCTCGTGAGTTATCGTAAATGCTGTATTAAGTTACTAACCTAGTTTGTGTGCCTGATTATTTAAACTTGGTTATCAAGGCTAATCAGTAGGCTAAGCTCTATTCATAATTAAATCTGCAATGTGAGTCATTCTCTTTTTATCAAATCTATTTACAAAAGCATGTTTAATTTCAAAAGTTATAATTACAGGGATTAAGTCTTTGTAATCACCATATTACAGCCGGTAAGTGGGGTTTTGTATACATTACTTGATAATCTTCACCATTGGACAACGAGTTAGCCAATGGGTGATATGACCATAGTCACAGAAACAAGTCGAGTGACAAATACCGAGGGTAGTTGGTTGATATCTGAAACATTGTAATTGCTCTTAATACTGTAAATTATAACAAAGGTGTCGTTTTAGTAAATAGAATGATTCACTCAGTATTTCCCGCTGACAAAACCTTTTTCAAACATGTTTCAGGTGATCTGTTGTCATCCAGGAAAAGTGCCGTGAAGCACTATCAGCTTAAGGAAGTGGCTCAGTATAAAATAAAGAAACATGTTTTGTAAAATAAAAGATTTCTTCGTGAAATCTCAATATTGTAAATTACCAGGTTTTATCCCGAATTGTGAAATAAAATAATCGGGAAATATTTCAGTTTTAAAAAGATCCTGAAGAAACTTCCGCTGTTAATTAAATACCACGGGATTTCTGTCCCGCGGCTCCTGAAACGGGTCAAACCGGGTCGGGGGCCGTGACAGTTCTAGAGTGAACAACCTCCCAAGAGTGAACCGTGTGAACTGATCGTTGCCCTTGATTATCTTTTTTGTTGAAAATGAAAGGATTGTAATTGTACATTAAGTTATTATTAATTATTTATTTTAATTAATAAATGGAAGTTACACTTTCCTATTTTTTTGTGATTACCCAAAATATCTTTTAAATCTAAACAAGATCTATATCATAATCACTGTTTTGGTCAAAAATTACCGAAGCAATTAAGTGATCAAATTAGTTAAGTGAGGTAGTGTGCTAGAAAGGAGTGTCGAAAATATGTTAATCAAATTAATTGTAAAAACAGTTTCAGGATACGGCTCAGGATATAGAGCTGTATCTATGATCAAACTATGAGCAAAAAAGTAAAAGGGTGACAAAAGATGTACGAGGAAAACCCTTGATCAATCTAGATCGCCGGCACAAAACCTCGGGAGCTGACAATCGCAGCTGCCTTGTTCTTCTATTACTTCAAATATCAGGATACAGTGCAGGATGTGATGCGGATCAACTAAGTGTTACAATGTGATTCGAGTACAAGTGTTTGTGTGTAGTAGTTGCCAGTAGCTCGAGAGTAAAGTGTGCGAATGAAAAAGTGTGTGCCTTAACTGATCCGATCCATCTATTTATAGTAAAAGAAATGTAACAAACTACCTTATTAAATCGGGATCCGGCGGATATTCCCCACTTGAACGTTGTAGACCTGGTCTTTCGGGTCCAACGTCTCTCATTTAACTGGTTCGCCCGAGTCTTAAGGAGAAGAAGTCCATCTGACCGTTAGTGACCTACAGCTTCTAACCTGCACGTGGTCAATTTAGTTAACACCAGGATGTTACCAATATCCTGATCCGGTATCCTGGTCACAGGTAAACAATCAAAAGCAGAATATTAGTCAGGATATATATACTCAGAAAATGACCCATAACAATTGTCCCAAAAAATATACCTGTTGGAATTCTGAGTTCAAACAGATATATTTTTAAATTCTATCACCTGGTTTGAGGCAATTAAATCGAGATGACGGTCAAGATTACACCATACAACTTCCAACGTGCTTTTAACTCGATGGACATCTACAATGCTCCTATATCTTCTCTCTTCTTGTTTGAAAAGCAGATATCTCCAACGGAGTCTCCAGCTAATTCCTTACTTCTTATTCATTTTCTGTCAATCTCTTTTTCTCTACTTGCAATGGCTACTAGAACTTTTTCTCAAACCGGCGAATCATCTGAGACCTTCATCCAGCAAAATCTTCTCAAAAATCCCGAGAAGGAGGTCTGTACTTTTGATAACACGGATATTGCGGCATTGAGGGCTTCCGGTGCTTTCCCCGATGGCACGATCTTCAGACCGTTTGATCGATCAATTCGATCAGACGTTTCTTCTGCTGATTGGATCTGCTTCCCAGCATACCCTTTCTCGCTAGGTCTTCGGTACCCCTTTCCCGAATTTATGATGCAATTCTTCCGGACTACCGGTATTTCCTTTGCCCAAACCATGCCCATGGTTTGGAGGGTATTAATCGTACTCAACCAAATTAAAAACCTTCACTGTCCTGACCTTTGCATCGAAGATATGCCAATCGCTTACCGCCTCCGATCCCATGGTTCTAGTCGGTTTTTGCTTTTTTCAACTTCCAACAAACCCCTTATTCTTAAAGCCACAAAAAATGAAGACGGATGGCAACGTAAGTTTTTCTTCGTCAAACGAGACTCCATTGATGAGGGTGCTAGCCTTCCGGTGGAGTGGTTAACCACCGGTAGGATCATAAATGTCCCCATGTACCTCTTAGACTTTTTTTTTTTTGCTAATATCTTCTTATTTGATCATTTTGCAGTGAATTTTAAGGAAGTAGCTCCCCCTACTGCGGAATCGGAAAAAAGAATCAAAGCAGTTTACCAATTACCTGCAAGTGACAGGAGTTTTACCACACATATCCCGAGTTCCAGTCAATACTCATCATCCGAAATGTTTGGTAAGGGTTACTTTTGAAATAAATAATTAGTGCAATATAATATAATGAAGGGTAATAAAGATATAGGACTTTTCCCTTTATGCAGCACCAGTCAAGATCCCTGAAGTTTTCGACCTTGATGAGCTGGACAGTTATTCTGATCAGGTCCAGATCAAGAAGGAACCTAGTCCCAAGGCCACGGCCTCATCCAAGCCCAGCAGCTCCAAGGCCATCATCATTCCCAAACCTTCGCCAGCTACCAAGCCCTGGAGTTCAAGTTCTCGTAAAAGGAAAGAGCCTGATTCTCCCGTTATCTCTGATACATTCCCCTATGAGAATCACGGGTTCATTGAAGCAAGTGGATTTATGACTTCTTTTCTCAACCAGGTCAGTATCCTTGATCCATATCCTGCACCTTATATCACTTATAAGTATTTATTAAAACCAATACATGTCCTCTTACTTTGCAGGGTCTTGAACGTCTGGTCCATCTATATCAAGAATCCTGTGGGCTCAACAAGACGCTTGAATCCAAGTTAAAGAAAGCCGAGGTTACCTTCTCCGATCAGGGCATGATTGCAGCCGCCAAGTCTCGGCACTACGAGGAGAAGTTCAAGGCTATGACCCAAGAACACCAGGCCGCCCTCAACAAAGCTGCTCTCCAGGCCCAAGCCGATCTTGATGCTGCCCACGCTCAACACGAACGGGATATGGTCAGCTACCGGGAAAGCCTCAAAAGTTCCGTCGTCACTTCCCTTCTCCAGGCCAGGCTAAAGATGGCCCATGAAGCCAAAGCACTGGGCTTCGAATGCCCTTCTTGGGACATCGATGCCTGGGAAACAAGGGTGAGGGGTCTCGGCGGCACTTCTGCTAAACCCGCAGCTGAAGGATCTTCAAAGGCAGCCGAAAAACCAACTGATGCTGAGAAGGATGCCGAGGTTGATCCCAAGACGGATGCTGCTGAAAATACCATGAACGAAGAAGGCGCTGCCTCCTAAAACTTATTTCCCTTAAATTTGAGAGTTACACTTATGTTTGAACAATTTTACTTCTTGTCCTAAGAACAGTTTTTATTTCTGCATTAAAACAACTTGATAGCCGAAGGTGGATGGATCCTAGGTTTTAGGATGAAGCCTTCGGTCATCAATTGGTATTATAATTTCATCTTTCAATTGACTTGCTATTGTTCTTTAATTTCTGTCATGCATTTCTTAGTGTAGATTTTAGCTTTGCAAAATATCATGATCAATATACTCAGTGATATATTATGAAAACCTTTTTTTTTTAAATAGAATTCAATCAACTTTAGACAAAACCTCTAAGGAATAAAAGATAGTCCATTTTCTAAAACCTGTTTTGATAACACTTGTTTGATCAGAGTTTATTTTCAATCAAGTATCACTTCCCAAATATTTCAATCAAATATCCCGAAACATATCCCAAAAGCACATTCTGAAGACATATCCTAAAGATATGTCGTTTTCAGGATATTTTGAGTCTTAATCAGAGTTAAATAATTCATGGAAGATTCACAAAGGAAAGATCATACCAGGAAGTGAGTGTGAGCCTAGTATCAAACTCCAACCCCTTTTGCAACTTCTCCCACTAAGATGTCCCCAGTCCGAGACACTTAGCCCAATTTTGATCTTTTGAGCTTCACATAATTGCTTTAGAAGGAATGTCCCCTGTGCATAATGTCCTCAAACACTTAGAAAATTTTTGAACATTAGTTCCAACTGTATAGACGATTCCTGTGTTACAGGGGTAAAACCCAAAATATATTGGAGATAAATTCTTAGTATCCTGGGGAAAATCCCAAATTTTCATGCGCTACAGGCGGGAGTGTATAAACTCCAAGACTTAGAAAGGTGAAAACCTTTAAACCTTAGAGAGTATGAAAATACCCTTTCGTGAGAGAGGGTGATCAATCCTCATATACCTTTAGGATTCAGGATATAGCCAACAGTAACGAAATTGTCAGCTACTTTTACATGAACTGGTCCCGCCACCTTGAACTATTCCTGAATAACTTGCGCTCCAGGCGGGGTGTTTAAACCCAATTCGGAAGAAAGGTGAATACCTTTAAACCTGTGAAGGGATCAGGATCCCTTAGACGTGAGAGAGGGGGCCAATCCTCTAATCTTCCGAAGTATGCTGAATGTGTATCCTGGTGCTACATCCCGAAGCGTATTCTGCAAAACCATTGTAAGCTAAGGTGGGTGTTAGCCTGGCTAACACCCCTCCGATGCTTAAGTCAGTAATGGGTTTAATACAGTAAGTAATATCAAAATTTAATAAAAGAGACAGAATCCATACCATCCTGAGTTAGAATTTAAATTCCATACTCACTTAAAATAGAGTTTTAGATGTATAGCATTCCAGGATCTCGGTAGCATATCCCCCTCCATATTCTTGAGTCGGTATGCTCCTTTTCCTGATTCTGATTCAACCTCATAGGGTCCTTCCCATTTTGGAGCCAACTTTCCATCAGCAGGATTAGTAGTATTCTGAAAAGCCTTTCCCAATACCCAATCTCCAACCTGAAATCTTCTGGTCCTTATATCCTTGTTATATGCTTTGGATATCCTCTGTTGATATGCTGCCATCCTTAGCCTCGCAGCGTCTCTTGTCTCATCAATAGTATCCAGTTCCTGGCATAGGATTTCAGGATTCTGCTCAGGATCCCTGAGGTTGGATCTCGCTGTAGGTATCACCATTTCTGTCGGGATCACCGCTTCTGCTCCAAACACTAAGGAAAACGGGGTTTGGCCAGTTGCACTCTTCACCGTTGTCCTATCAGCCCACAAAACAAAGGGTAATTCTTCTGCCCATCTTCCTTTCTTAGCCCCTAGTCTCTTTTTTAAGTTGTTGACAATTATCTTGTTCGAGGATTCTGCTTATCCATTTGCTTGAGGATGTACCGGAGTAGACGTGATCATTTTAATTCCCCAACTCTTGCAAAAGTCAGTAGTCCTTTTACTTATAAATTGAGATCCATTGTCACAAATTATCTCAGCTGGTACTCCAAACCTAGTCAGGATATTCCTTTTTATGAAGGATACCACTTCTTGATCTCTAACCTGAACAAATGCTTCTGCTTCAACCCACTTGGAGAAATAATCCGTCATTGCCAACATGAAAACTTTTCCTCCTGGAGCCTTTGGAAGCTTTCCCACTATATCCATCCCCCATTTCATAAACGACCAAGGGGAAACAATAGGATACAGCGGTTCAGCATGCTGATGTAATATATTACTATGTCTTTGACATGCGTCACATCTTCGAGCATATTCTGCAGCATCTTTTCTCATCGTCGGCCAATAATATCCTGTCCTTAATACTTTTGAGAATAACGACCTGCCCCCAGTATGGTTACCACAATCCCCTTCGTGTATATCCTGAAGCACGTCTTTGGTTTCAGGATCCTTCAGGCATCTCAGGTACGGACCTGCAAGAGATTTTTTATATAAAACATTATTTATAATGGTAAATCGTGATACCTTCATCCTGAATGCCTTAGGATTCTCATCTTTAGGGATGTATCCTTCCTTGAGATATCTTATGATCGGAGTCATCCAGGATTCATCATCCTTATCAGGATCATGACCAGGATCCTGAATGCTTGTCACCTCCTTATCCTGAGCTTTGAAGGGATCCACAGCAGGATACAGAATATGAAGTATCGGTATTTGGGTTCCCTCTGGTATCCTGACTGATGATCCTAAGTTTGCCAAGGCATCCGCTTTAGCATTATCTTCTCTTGGTACCTGTTCAAGTGTAAAAACATCGAAATATCCTGCTAATTTTTTAAGAATATCGAGGTACTCGACTAACTTCTCACCTTTAACTGCATAGGATCCATTAAAATGATTTGTGATTAACAAGGAGTCAATATATACTTGCAAATTCTTGATATTCATATTCTTAGCCAATTCTAATCCTGCAATTAAAGCCTCATACTCTGCTTCATTATTAGTAGCAGGAAATTCACACCTAATAGCCTGGGGTAATATGTCCCCCTGTGGCGATTTGAGTAGTATTCCCAATCCTATTCCTCTAACATTAGATGCTCCATCAGTATATAATGTCCAGGATTCTAAGTTTTCTCCTAGCTGCTGTACTTCTAAGTCTACTTCATTTTGAATGTCACTACTGAAATCAGCCACAAAGTCAGCTAAAGCCTGAGACTTTATGGCATTTCTAGGTTTATACACTAAGTCATAAGCACTTAATTTCACTGACCACTTAGCCATCCTACCTGACATCTCAGGTTTCCTAAGCACATTTTTAACAGGATAATTGGTTTTAACATGTATCCTATGTGTCTCAAAATAATGTCTAAGCTTTGTTGATGCCATAACTAGGCTAATATCAATTTTTCTAGATGAGAATATCTAGTTTCAGCATCTAATAAACTTTTACTAACGTAATAGACAGGATACTGCTGACCTTCATGATCCTTTATAAGGACAACACTTACTGCATTCCCTGACACTGCAAGATACAGGGATAATGGTTCGTCATCCTCAGGCTTCATCAATAAGGGTGCGGTTGAAAGATACTGCTTCAAATCCTGCAAGGCTGCTTCATGCTTTGCCCCCCATTCGAACTTCTTGTTTTTCTTCAGGATATCGTAAAATTCCTTGCATTTCTCGGAGGATCTTGAGATAAATCTGTTTAATGCTGCTACTCGCCCTGTTAATCGTTGAACATCCTTCATATTTGAAGGTGATTTGATATCCAAGATAGCTTTAATCTGCTCCGGGCTCGCCTCTATCCCTCTTTTGGTCACCATATATCCCAGAAACTTTCCTGCCCCCACTCCGAAATGGCACTTAGCAGGATTCAGTTTCATGTTATATTGATCCAGGATATCAAACGCTCCCTTAATATCCTGGAGGTGATCCTCAGCCTTTTTAGATTTCACCACCATATCGTCAATATATACCTCCATGGTGTCCCCCAGCTTGTTTTTAAACATCATGTTTACCAACCTCTGGTATGTTGCACCTGCATTTTTCAAACCAAAGGGCATAGCAGTATAACAATAAATACATGTGGGTGTCACGAAAGCAGTATCCTCCTGATCAGAGGGTTCCATTTGGATTTTCTGAAATCCTGAAGAGGCATCCATGAAGGTTAACATCTCGTGGCCGGCAGTAGCATCTACCATTGAATCAATATGAGGTAGAGGAAACGGGTCTTTCGGACAGGCTTTGTTTAAGTCTGTGTAGTCTACACAAACTCTCCATTTCCCATTTTTCTTTTGTACCACGACTACATTCGCAAGCCATTTAGGAAACTTCACTTTTCTAATCATCTTGCTCCTTAGTAGTCTTTCAACTTCCTCTTGGATGATCACATTTCGCTCCGGAGCAAATTTCCTTCTCTTTTGTTGGACCGGCTTGAATGACCTGTCAATACCGAGCTTATGTGTTATAATATCCTTGGAAATACCTGTCATATCCTCCTGCTTCCATGCGAATGTTGACATCCTGCATTTCAAAAAATTAGTCAATTGATTTTCAATATCCTGAGGGATATTGGTTCCTACGAGCACCGAGATATCCGGATTATCCTAATCCAGGATAACTTTCTTTACATCCTGCTCCGACGCTTCCATGATATCCTGGGCCCGCATCTTTGATTGCTATGCTGCATTAGGCTTGGTTGAGGATTTCATTGAGGATGAGTAGCATTCCTTCGCCTCCTGCTGATCACTATCAACCTTGACAACTCCCCAAGGGGTAGGGATCTTGATGCACTGATGATAAGTCGATGGCACAGCCTTCATATCATGGATCCATGGCCTGCCTAGTATGATGTTATAGCAGGATAGGGAGTCCATCACACAGAAACGTTGTATCGAGTTGACCCCTTCAACATATACTGGTAACTTAATCTCCCCAACGGTATTCCTAGCTTCCCCACTGAAGCCAACGAGCACGGTGGATTTCGAAGTAATGTCCATCGGAGATACATTCATCCTCTTCAATGTTTCCAGCTGAATTATGTTGACAGAGCTGCCATTATCCACTAATATCCTGCGTACAAAATGGTTAGCAACATATAATGTTATTACGAGGGCGTCATGGTGAGGATCCTGGACAGTATCCCTGTCATCACTGTCGAAAGTGATCACTTTGTCAGTTGTGAGGGTAGTCATTCTGGCTGGTTTGTCTCCCCTTTCAGTCTTAGCCTCCTTTGCATGTCTCTTGGCCGCAGAATACGAAGTCCCACAAATGTCGGATCCTCCTGAAATAAAGTTAATTATTTTGGCATCTGCTGGGGGTGATGCTGCACGTTCAGGATCCTTCTCAGGATCCTGCCCTTTATTTTTCTTTCTTCCCAGCAAATCCTTTAGATATCCCTTGCTCAATAGGTAGCTTATTTCTTTCCTTAGAGCAATGCAATCCTCAGTCACATGTCCGAAATCTTCATGGACGGCACACCATTTGGATTTATACTTCCAATCAGCTTTTTGTAGATTCTTTCGAGGCCACCTAGCTTTGTCTCCTAAACCCTGCATAGCATACATTAACTCAGGTATATTAACAAAAAAGCAATATTCGGATAATTCAGGATATTCTTCAGGATCCTCGTCTTCAACAACATTCACTTTCTTGTTGTCATTTCTGCCATATGGCTTGGAGCGGTACGGTTTATACGAGGATTCTGATTTCCTGTTGGTTGATTCGTAGGTTGAGGTAGAATTCATCCTCTCTTGCATCTTTTTCTCATCTTCCAAGCGATTATATCTCAAGGCCCTGTTACGAGCTTCGTCGAGATTCCTGGAGGGATTCATTACAAGATCCTGATAGAACTGAGAATCTTTTTGTAATCCCATCTTAAAAGCCTGCACAGCTATTGCAACATCAAGATGTGGGATATCCAAGGATTCCTGACTAAAATTGTTCACATAATCCCTCAAGGATTCCTGAGGTCCTTGAGTTATCCTGTAAAGATCACTGGTTAGTTTCTCAAAACTCCGGCTACAAGAAAACTGACTATTAAATAAATTAACCAAGTGAGCAAATGAAGTAATTGAGTGAGGATGAACATTTAACAGCCATTTTAAGGCTGATCCTGTCAAGGTAGAACCGAAACCCTTGCACAAGCATGCTTCCTTGAGCTCCGAAGGGATAGGATTAATCTCCATTCTTTATCTATACTGGGCAACATGCTCTTCAGGATCCGTAGACCCATCATACAGTTTCATGTTGGGGGTTTGAAATCACTTTGGGATTTCAGCATCACAGATAGGATATGCAAAGCGGGATATCCTGTGGCTGTCTTGGGACACTTCCGGAATTGGCTGGACCACTCCAGGTACACTGGATATCATGTCCTTCAATTTCTGAAGCTCCCTAGTAAATGTTGACGTCATACCTGCATCCTGCAAAGACCCATTATTGTTAGTAGCAATAATATTATTATTTGACACGTTACCGGTCTGAGGATTCTGGCCATATCCTGAAGCATATCCTGAGCTCCTCACAGTTGACATCCTGACCGAGGAGGGTATCTCAGGAGTATGATTCTGAGAATGGCTTGGTACGATATTCCCCCGGTTATCCTCAGTGTAAACTGCAGAACTGAAGTTCAAAGCCCTAGGCTGCAATGGAGTGACTGTTTCTTCAGCAGGTCTACTTGGGCCGGATTTCAAGAGTTGTATCTCTCTCATCAGCATCTGATTAGTTTCCTGCTGCTGCCTCATCTGCTCCTGTACACTACCAAACAAATTCAGAATTTCATCATTAGAAGCCAAAACAGGACCAGATCCCAGGGTACTGGGAGCGGGGATAACATCCCGAGCCACATGACTCTCAGTTCCGTGTGAAGAAGCTTGCATTCTTGGAGGAGGAAGTGGAAGCACCGAACCAAGTGTTGCAGAGGTTGTAGCAGACATGGTGGAAGAGCTCATGTTTGATCTCGAGGCCATTGAAAACAATGTAGCAAAAAGTTTTGATAATAGAAAACCGAGTAATGATTTTACTAAAGTTTTTAGTAAAAATAGTACCACTTGCCCCACGGTGGGCGCCAAATTGTTTTGGTAAAAAATTACCGAAGCAATTAAGTGATCAAATTAGTTAAGTGAGGTAGTGTGCTAGAAAGGAGTGTCGAAAATATGTTAATCAAATTAATTGTAAAAACAGTTTCAGGATACGGCTCAGGATATAGAGCTGTATCTATGATCAAACTATGAGCAAAAAAGTAAAGGGGTGACACAAGATGTACGAGGAAAGCCCTTGATCAATCTAGATCGCTGGCACAAAACCTTGGGAGCTGACAATCGCAGCTGCCTTGTTCTTCTATTACTTCAAATATCAGGATACAGTGCAGGATGTGATGCGGATCAACTAAGTGTTACAATGTGATTCGAGTACAAGTGTTTGTGTGTAGTAGTTGCCAGTAGCTCGAGAGTAAAGTGTGCGAATGAAAAAGTGTGTGCCTTAACTGATCCGATCCATCTATTTATAGTAAAAGAAATGTAACAAACTACCCTATTAAATCGGGATCCGGCGGATATTCCCCACTTGAACGTTGTAGACCTGGTCTTTCGGGTCCAACGTCTCTCATTTAACTGGTTCGCCCGAGTCTTAAGGAGAAGAAGTCCATCTGACCGTTAGTGACCTACAGCTTCTAACCTGCACGTGGTCAATTTAGTTAACACCAGGATATCGCACCAGGATGTTACCAATATCCTGATCCGGTATCCTGGTCACAGGTAAACAATCAAAAGCATAATATTAGTCAGGATATATATACTCAGAAAATGACCCATAACAATCACCATTCAAAACAATCCAGATTTTTTTTTTCAATCGAGCAGTTCTTCATCATCATGTATTTTTTCTTCATCGATAAAAAAACCCAGATTTCGATTACGTACAGACATGCATGAATCCCGAAGTACACCTGTGTATTTAAATTTAATAGACCTATGTACAGACATATACGCAGGTGTACACCCAATTTACACAGGTGTATACACAGTTTATACCCATTTGCATAAGCAGAGTACACATGTGTACACCGACCTGAAACACATAACTACTACTATACACAGGTGTAAACCCATTTGCATAAACAGAGTACACATGTGTACACCAACCTGAAACACGAAACTAAACCCTAACATATTCAGCATCGTCTCCATCCACTTCGGTCATCGTTTCCGATCATCATCTCCGGTCGTCTTCGTCATACCATCTTCATCTCACCAACAATTCCTTTATCGTCTCCGATCATCATCTTCCAAACACTTTCATCAATCATCTCCGTACCTCCGACACCCTCCGGTCACCGTACCATTACCATGTTCTTCACCAATCTCTGACAATCATCGTTTATCATCACCGACCACCTGCAACTGCCTTCACGGACATCGCCTGTAACGCCCTGCTTATTTGTACTTTCCATTTATAGCAAGTCTTGTTCGTGGTTCTATTTTTGGAAGTCTTGTGTTCTTGTAATCGTTCTTTCTTTGCAATCGTTGTAAAATCCGAGACTTGGATCATAAATAAAACTCTTATTTTGTAAATACATGATATACATACTTTATATGTGCTCCTACATTCAATTTCATGAAACAATCGATGTATATTCGTAATTCTTGGAAACCTTGTGCTAATCTTGCAAATACGTGAAACTTGTGAATAATGCGTCCTTTGAACGGAATATTATTCAAGGATTCTTGATTCGTTATTTACCAACACTTGATGCTCGTTAAACTAATTAATGATGAGAGTGGAAGTCACGTAAAATGAATAACCGTTTAATGAATTCTTCCTAATTTAAATTTGCTCATAAAATATGGTTATTTAGTTAATTTTGTTAATTAAAAGTTTATTTTTCTAATAATCCAGTTAGTCCCGTTAGATTTTAAGGTTAAGAAATAACCTAGTTAAATTACTTAATCAATTGTTAAAATAAATTAAATGGTTAAAGATTTTATAACTAGGTTAGTTAGTTTAAGTATAAGGTTATTATTATCATAACCGGTTTAGTTAAAGTTAGGGGACCATGGTGTGACACATTGAAAGTATAGGGTGGTGATTGAAACAAAAAAAAAATATATAATAAAAAGGATGCAGACGCCGGGTTTCGAACCCGGGTCGACACCCCCAAACACGCGCACACCAACCAGCCGAGCTGCGGCTTCTCATCGAGTATAACCCGGCCCCCATTTTATTTATAAACTCGCTCCGTGAAGGCCTAGCGGCCCACGACCAGGCCTAGCTGGGTGTCACGCGGCCCGCCACAACAGCCCAACTCGCTGAAACGTAACCAGACGAGTTTAGGCGCGTTTTTTGGCCCTTTTTGTGTTTTAAACCCACTTTTAGCATTTAATATGTGACAACTGTCAAAAATCCAGGTATCCGTACAATTAATTAATCTTGATTAATGCTTAATGACTGTGCTGAATTACAATTAACTGCTTTCTGATTACTGTCATACACATACATGTGCATCATACATTGTTTAATGTCATATCAATATTGCATGAAAGCTATATTGCCTTAAATGATGCATTAAGTACAGTTAGCACAGTAAACGGATAAATCAGCAAATGCTGACAGAACTCAGCACATAGACAGACAGTGTTTTGAGACCCAGTATGAGCCAGGAACTAAGTACTACACTAGTATAGAGTGTAGGGAAGTAAGGACCACAAAACTGCTTTTCTAGGTGATAGTTTAAGTGTCGGAAAGTGCCTAAAACTCACCCAAAGTGCTGAATTCAGCAAAATTCAGCATAAATCAGCATTTTAACATACTTATTTTATGCAGAAACATGATAAAATGGTCCTGAATGCTTTCCTAAGTGTCGGGAATTAAAAGTGTCACAAAAGGTTGCATAAAGAACACTAAACTGCAAGTTTAGCACTTTAACAAACCAGTATCCAACCGAACAACCAGACACTACCCGAAACATCAAATTTACACTAGAAGCACTATTTTAATGTTTCCAAGCTAGTTATGATCCCCGAACATCATAACACCTCCTAAAAATATCTAATAACTGAAACACGTAACGAATACTTGAATTTGTACTAGATTACAACTAAAAGGTTTAAACCTAAGCTAGACCCCCCCACCTATGGGACGGCCATACTTAGCCCCTCACCTTGTGGATTTTATTTCTATATTAAATTAGATCTTGTTGTGCTTTTTATAACATAAAACCCAAGAGGTAAATGGAGAACATGGTTTATATAAAGACATGAAAGATCAAGGATTCATTTCTACACTCACACAAAAACACACTTCTCCTTCTCCTCTCTTGGGAGCTCTCGGCCGAACCCAACCCACACCACCATCACCTTCATTCCTTCATCTTCATCCATTCTAAGCACATGCAAGGGTGTTAAAGTTCATACAAAGGAGCTTGGTGGCTTTGGATCTTGAAGGACCTTCTCTATTTGCTTTTATCCTCTTGATTTCTACTCTTGATCATCCCTAGCCTTGTGCTAGTGGTAAGAATCTTAATCTTGCTAGTTTACTTCCATTTTTAGTGGTTAATGATGAATCATGATTAAAAATATCAAGAACACTAAAGAATCATATGAAGTAAACATGAATATAAGCTTGTTTAGTAAAGATATCTTGATGAATATAAGTTGTTATGTTTGTTGATCTTTGATTGTTTGTAGAAGTGATGTTAATCATCATAAGGTCTTGCTAAATCATGATTAAAAACATAGTTTAGCAAGATGTGAGAATAGAAATTGTTGTAGGATGATGGATCATCCACACTTAAAGCATGAACTTCAAGGAAATAATGTTTTCTTGAAAAACCATGATTAAAGTAAGTTGTTGATCATATGGATCTAAATATTTATAAATGGTATTTCAAAGAAACCAAGTTAAAAACATAAGTTTCATATAATCTTGGTTCTTACATAAACAAGACTTGTTTTTAGTGATTAAACAAGTGTAGAAACACTTGCGTAACAAGAAAATTTCATTAAGAAACATTTTTGTAAAACATGATTACAAGTTGTAAACATCTAAGTCATCCAAGAATGATGTTTTTATATAAACAACCACACTTTAAAGGGTAACTAAACTTACTAAACACCCTACCAAGTTACTACAAATTTTCATAAACTTTCAAGTTCATGAAGTAGCAGAATATGCATGATTTTGGCAAGATTGATAAGTAAAGGTTGTTTAGTGTTGATTGTGGATTGATTGTGATGATTTTTACAAAAGAAAATGATATGCTTGAAAGCATGGAAACCTCCATTTCTAGGGGAAACTATGGCAAAATTTTCTAAAAATATAAACACTTAGAAAAATATTTATAAACATACACTTACAAGTGTATTTTCAACAATAAATGGTCACATAAACTTTGCCAAAATTTTTTGTTACAAAAATACAAATATTGGAGGTTGGTTTTCATAAATAAAAGTGACTAAATATGTATTTGGGAAGTATATATTTAGGAGACACAATGTGTGTGATTATTTGTATACTTTGTGTAATAGTTATATTATTTTAGGACTTGAAATAATATAACACATCAAAATACCAAGGATTACAATCCAAAATATTACCAAAATCTCAAGGAATAAATATACAAGTTACACACAAAATATTAGCGAAACCGAACAAGAAATGTAACTTACAAAATATTCCGGAACTTAATTCGCAAGTATACTTTGGTAAATAATAATTTAGACACAAGGAAACGAAAATATGATTTTTATGATTATCACAAGAGTATATCATATTTTGGCAAGGGAAAAATATAGCATTTTTTACAAGTATAAATATATATATTTTCCTTGGAATTATTAGAAGATATATTATTTTTGGGAAAAATATATATTTTCTTGAGTAAACTTGAAATACATTATTTTTGGATAAAAATAAGTTTATATACATATTTTCTAAGTTAGACTTGAAAATATATTATTTTGGAACTACAAATATTTCTGCCAAGAGAAAAATTATAAATAATTTTTCTAAGTAATATTTCTTAAATATATATATTTTGGAAATATATATATTGGTGCACTTTTATTAGAAATAATATTCCGGAAAGTTTAAATATAAATCTAATGATATGAATACTTAATGGATACAATAAAATACGTACTCTCACACGTATAAATACTCACCGGAATACGACACCAAAACATGGCAAAAATATACAAATACAAGAATGCGAATACACGTGTATAAGATACCCCCATCCTTAGGAAGGAAATACAAGTATTAATACTTGGGAAGTATTAAGTTAATATATATTGTGTAACAATTATTCCAAAATTTAATAAATATAATTTAAGTTAAAATATTAATTATTTTGACAATAATTATATAACCTGGAATAATATCAAAGGCATAAAAGAAACGTAACTCAAGGAAATTAATACTAAATCAAGGCACGACCCATCCGTCTAATAGACATTAGTACGTTGTAGGTAGTCGTGTTCACCGAAGGAGCTTTGAGTTACTGTGACCCGAAGACGCAAGACTGTGAGTTCATGTCCCCCTTTTCTTTTAACTGTTTTCAGTTTTATAACTTCGGGGGTGAAGTACATGTTACATACTATTTACAAACATTTTGACATGATATGGTTAGCAAAGGAAGGGTGCTGCTTGATCATGTGAGTGGTGGGTATAACACTTAAGGCCATTAATCCTCGTTGTAGGACCGAGGGACATGGGTGATAGATTTATTTGGGTGTAGCGAGCCCACACCCATGCGGACCAGGGTGGCCCATGTGGCGACTATGTCTTATTCCCGGAGACAAATCTGCTAGGTTTGAGTTTTCCTGCATCACTTCACACATATCAATGGCCTTGCAAACCATTGGTGATCTGTTTTCCTTGTTGCTTTCATACCAGGATTTACATACATACAGACGTACTTTCAAAGGTTTACTCATACGCACAAACAAACACATGAACTCGCTCAACTTTTGTTGATGTTTTCAACTACATGTATTTCAGGGAATTAGATGAGGATCTGGCGGGCGTTTGCATGTTTCAAGTTATGCCAAGAATAAAAGATGTCATCCATGGTCTTATGGTTTGGCTAGGGTGTCCTATCCTGGACCAGACACCCCTCCCAAATCCTGGTTTTATTTAATATCTTTTGTCGAGTCTTTGTGAACTTTTAAACAAGTTGCATGGTTGTACTCGTATTTGAATTTCTCTGTTTTAAGACAATGTTCTCATGATTTTAAACTTAATTTATGGATGAGCATTTATGGTTTTAATCATATAGTTGTTGTTATGATTGAATGCAGTGGTATTAAGAAAGTCACACCATAATCACGCTTCCGTAATATTCAGGGTGTGACATAATAACTCACCAACACCTAACCTAATCCAACCCTTATAAATACCAAACTAATCCAAGCCTACATTACTTTGCAAACACCTCCATTTCACTCCTAATTCACTCTAATCAGCTGGAAATTCGCAACTACATCAGAAGATTTTAGCAGATTTGCATCTCTTCACAAAAGTATGCATAACTTCTTCGTTTCTCGTCCGTTTTAGCTCATTCTTTTTCCAGAACACTTGGCTTGACCTTAGCTTCGATTCCATGGGTGTTTCTCAGTGAATAAGTCCCTGGAACTCCGGCAAATAGGCTCCAAAGTTCACTGTTTTCATTTATCTTTACTAATCCTTATTCAAACTTGAGTTTAACTCACTCAAACCCACGTCCTTATGCTTATAACCACTTCTATGGTTAGTTAAGCTTAAAAACAGGGCTGAGTCATACAACATCAGAGGTTAAACCTCAAATACTTTATGTTTTATTTAGGTTTTTTAACCCACTAGTCATGTTCAAGCTTCAAGCTTGATGAAGGTGTGATTATGGACTAACTTGGGTTGTCCAACAAAGAATCCCCACATTACTTGATGATTTCTCATAGTATAGTTGTTGTTATTCTTGTATTAACATTAGTTCACGACCCTCCTTGTATGTTTTACATCAAGTGTAGTGGTGAACCATAAGAGGTACCTAAATGGAAGCTTGTTCTTCCTACATGAATTCTATGACACAATAGAGGTACCTAAATGAAGATAAATCTTCTACCTCATACTTGACTATTGGACTTAATAATACCTATATTACTTATACATACATATACTATTCTAACCCTTGATGGTGAACTTGTGTTCATTCGTCAAGATATTAGAATAACATCATCTAAGGCATAAGACTTGTTACGATTCTAATGAGTACATTACTCGTGAAAACATTAACCCTTGAGGTTCCAGAGTGTCAAAAACAAGTACTTATGTTAAAGGATGATTACTTTTGAATACACATGTTCTTGTGTTTTAAAGTCCTAAATCCCTAAATTCTTCCGAATTCCCAACTCACACACTTTGTTTCTTCGTGTAGAAGGACACGGTGTTCCAACCTCCTAAACAAACCAACACTCTCGCGGATTTACCAAGTAGAATACTTGCAAAACCGTGAGGACACTCGACCCATTTACATTTTAAACCACTTTTGGGTTGTAACATGTTACCATACAAAATCACACTTACACACACTTAAACTTGTTTTATGAACTCAATCCGTTATACATGCTACTTGTTTACGTAGGTTCATGCAAGATTATACATGCTTTATGCCATTACTATGCTAAACCCTCAACTTAACATATATAGCGCTATAGGAGTAGCACACCACCCGTCGGGGTCTTGTTAAGTCATTATACTAAAACGGTCTCGTTACTTTTGTGGTGAGGGATGCTAAATACTAGTGGACACTTGGGTTAGACGTGATGTTATGCATGCTAGTTACCTTGTTTACAAATTGCCATGTGGATTCGAGTAAATGCTTTATACATATGCTATACTATTTAAACCTTGTGTACTCGCCTTTGCTTTTGCATTGAACTTTATTTTAACATGTTACAGGTTGAGGATGATGATGCTTTGAAACGAAGTAGCAATGATGCCTAGATACACATTTAGACGTCTTAGGTTTAAAATGTTGTATCAATTTTGTTACGTTGTTATGTACTTTCGTTGAACTTGTTGTTATTTGAGATTTCTATGTAATGTTGACAATTGATGTTTTTGAATGAAAATGGTTAATTTAAATATTGTCACAAATAGCGTTATGAAGTCTCTTGCAATCTATTTCATCGGCTTTGTTATCGTCTGCTTAATCATCGTCTACTTCATCAGTGATCTTGAAGGCTGATTTCGCAAAGAGAGAGATGATTGTGGTGATTTGTGTGATTAGATTTTAATATAATGGAAACAATTTAGGTTTCATGTTTTAATTCTTTTTTATTGTGTAATTACACATATACCCCTTTTGTATTTAATTAAATGGAAAAAATTAACCAAATAATTACCATCATGCCACTCATTTAAATCTCAAGATCATAAAAATCAAGGGCCCAGATCAGTTCACACAGTTCACTTTGGAGAAGTTGTTCACATTTGAACCTAATATATATATAACAATTGCTTTAAAATTAGTTAAGTATCTGATATATTATTTATCACATTTGAAATAACCATGTATTTTGTATGTTACTGTTACTAAATATAAGCATCAAATATTAACAAGTCATAACTAACACAACCATTGTAAAAGGATAAATTACCACACTTAATATTTGTACATAACAATTGAAATTCATAACGTTGAGGTGTGATGTTAAATCAAATTTATGAAAAAATTGACATTTACGAAAGTAATAATAAGATTAACTATATTAAGAAATACTTTACTCTTTTGATGTAGTAGTAAATCTCACATAACCCAAAATGGAGTTATGCTATTGTGAATATTTTGAGAGAATCAAGACAAAACTAATGTATATGAATCTTAATGCAGGCCAAAATCGGATGAACTACAATATGGGTTTTCTTTGAGGGAATGAACAAAAACAAGTTAATTAGATGGTGTCGACTTACCATACGATAATATACCTCAACTTCAAAAGTCAGTCGTGCTGATAACGTGTAGTAAAACAACTACTCCTATTACCACAACAGAAAGAGACAAAGAAGAGAGAATGGAGAATAATTTTCTTATTGATGTAAAGCATGAACTACATAAGCCTCTATTTATAGTCTTACAAATATGAGAGGTAAGTACATGGAGAGTCACTATATTATGATAAACACATGTGGATACTCATACATTAAAGATAATAATTCATAATATTTGCTTTATATAGTTATTAGACTCTTCACATGTCATCTTAATTATAAGTTACAAAGGTGCCGAAATCACTAAAATGCCCCTAAAATGTCTTAAATTTTTGGACAATGCGCAAGTTTACCCCCTCTAAAATAGTTTGGCTCTCTTGTACATGTTGCTTCAAAATGTGTACACAATGTAAAATTACCAGAAGAGTAAAAATCCTAGTTCTCTTAATAAGGTAGTATAGATTATTTCAATTAGGCTATGGGGTATGGGATAAAGCCCATAGGGGCTTTATCAAGACACATCAGCGCCACCTAGGATCCACGTCAGCCAGGGGACTTTATAAGCCATTCTTTAACTTGCAGGGTGTGGAATAAAGCTCCGTCATCATTACCTAATTATTTTTTTATTTATACATTTTCATTAACTCACCTCGATCTTGCCAAATTCAGCTCGTTACCATGGTGAAGCCATGCCCATAACGCCCCTTCTTAATTCGCTGGGTGTGGGGTGATGGCGCCATGGTGGCGCTATAGAGGCTGAGGTGGCCATGGTGGGGCCTCCACACCCTCCGACCTTAATGTCATGTATACTCTCTCATTCAACCTCATAATTTTTACTTATACTTTATTTTAATATATGTTTTTAACAATTATTTTAATATATGTTTTTAACAATTTATACATGGATATCACTTATTATAAAAGTAGAAACAATTCTTTTCTTATTTATAATAATGAATACCAAGTTTTTTGATAAGTAAAATATTCAATATTGTATTTTATAATGACTAGAATATAAATTCATACCTAAGTTATCTCCACATTAATTTCCCTTATTATCTATAATTTGATTATACGATTAAAAATGCCAGGAAAGGTTTACAGAACAACTTTGTCATCGTAACTAAGCCATTGTTAGCCACATCTCACTTGCTTCTTGGTTTGAATTCGAATATCTTTGAAGTAATGCTTCATATGGGTTTAGCATATTTTATTGATAATGAGTTTGTAGTATTGTGGTTTGAATGTTTGATGCCAATTACATGTATATATTGATGAAATGAATTATGTGTTTTAATTTTTGTTTGCTTGGTGCACAAACAAAAAATAGATATCATGTGATATTTAGCTGCATATTTTGTTTTAAAGTATTAATTAATCTGATAAAGTTATTTCATTTCATTTACGTCACTTTTCATTCTTTTTTTTTCAACCCTAAGGTTTTTTACGGGTCTCAAACCTTCTAATATATGAGTATATCACTCACATAACCCACGTCATGTTTGGAAGAGAAGAAATGGTGGGGTTTTCCATCACTCTTTTAAGGAAGAATAGAATAAAGATAAAGAAAGAGAGAAAAGATGGTCATATAATTACAAAATATCTCTTGTTAAAGTATAAAGCATGTGACTTTACTTGTATTTAAAAGAATATCTAACGGGGGTAAGTATTCTCGGTTTTTCGTAACTTTTTTACTAATTTATGAGATTTCTCTTGTTAACTTAAAATTGATTTAATTGTGTTTGGTACATTAGTTCGTAACCAAACTCACTATGGTTGATGGCTTAACCGCTCAACCAACTAATTAGGTTCAGTTTTTAAAATTGTGCTTCTAGGCAGGGTGTCAATCACGTCTGATTGACAGGTTTTAGGTTGACAGGTTGAAGTGTTCCACCCGAACACCATTCATAATTTTAGGCTAGGTAAAAAAAAACCAGACCGGGTCAACTAGGGGGCAAATTTTTAGTCGGGTCAAAAATTGGATGAAGTCGAAAGAAATACCTAATGAATATAAAATAACAAAAAAAAGAAATGATTTATTTAATAAAAAACTAATTATTATATTATATAATCTAGTGGTTATTTAAATAATCATTATTCATAAGATATAAAATCAAGATTCAAGCCCTAACCCTAGTTTTATTTAAAATTTTAAATTAAATAAAAAAGTTAAAATAATAACATCCTTTAAAAACTAAGACATGGTCCTTTTGACAATTTGACCATAAAACAATGGCATGAAGAGGTGGACAACAAAAAATGGTGGTCCCTCCAGCTCACAATAGTGCCCCAGCAGCCTATAGTAATACCTTTATATACTTAATAAATATGGGCTAAAAGGTTAAGTTATTCTACAAAAACTTCTAATTGTAAGAAGGATTTATAGAGTGACAAGTGTCCAATAACCTAAAACCTAAACCCACTAAAATCACCACCCAAAACCTAAACACCCACCCTCACCCCACCTCACCTCACCACCACCCAAAAACCTAAACCCCCCACCCCACCCCACCCAAAATGTCATGTCATGTTAAGTCCCCACTCCATATTTTGCACTCAATCACTAACAATGGTCCAACACATGAAGAGTGGTAAACAATTTAAAAAAATATATAAATTTGTGATTAGTTGGAAGGGGTGAATACCCACCGATTTTGGCCCTCACCACTCACCGAACTGAACTCACCGAAGGGGTGGCAATGGTTCTCCACGTTGCAAACTCCCCTCCCCGCTCCACTCACCGAACCCACTCCGCCCACCCTTAAACAAACACGACCCCACTTCTAGTTCTAGGTCAAATACCGGTTAATCCGTATGGGGGTCCGGGTCCAAAAGCTACAATAAATTACGGTCCATAAGTTAGTTCAAACGTAAAAGCTCATCGTTTTGTGAACCTGTACAACTAGAGATCTGTAAAACCTTGAAGAAAATGAACATGAGTACCCCCTTAGATCCAGTTGCAAGCAGTGAATCAAAGGTTTTAGATTCTTTGAAATCGAGATACACTTGCATACATGAACCTCTGCCTGTTTCTGCCTCTGCTGATTATTATTATTATTCTACAAGTTCAGATAATAATAATCAAAGATATCTAACCTCACTTAGGGTTTTTGGCAGTCGAGAGGTGGAAGAACCTACCAGTAAGTTTCATTTTTGTGATTTTGTTGAACTTGACAGGTTCCTCTTTGTTCTGACTGTTTGGATAACCAACCCTAAGTTGAACTCTTAATTGTTATTTATATACGTATGCATATAGAGACGACTTGTGTGATTTGAGTCAACTGGATGAGTGTGATGTGTGAGTAAATTACCCTACACATACAGCTCATCGTTGATTTAGTCGTGTGCTTCGGATTATTTTCGATTATTATATTGTTTCCAGTTAGTTTGTTTGTTGTGAGTTGTGACCTAGATCTGGTATAAATTGACCACTAGATTATATAACATTGTGTTATTGTTAAAAAATTGAATAAGTGAATTATGGTTTGCAAATTGACTTAACTTTGGAAATAAAGAAGATGGAAACTGATTCTTGTATAGCCATGTTTGATAGAAACATGAAAGATTAATGCAGTTTTGTAATACAAGTGAACTCTGCTTTTTTATTTTTATATATGTTTGAAGAAGACTTGTGTGATTTGAGGCAACTGTGTGATTGTGATGTGTGAATAAATTGCATTACACATACAGCTCATCGTTGATTTTGTCGTGTTGCTTCGGATCACTTTCGATTATTATATTGTTTGAAGTTTGTTAGTTGTGACCTAGATCTGGTGAAAATTGACCAAAATTTTATATAACGTTTTTAAAAAAATGAACAAGTGAATAACAGTTTCTAAATTGACCTAATATGGAAACAAAGAAGATGGAAATTGATTCTTCTTACATCAATGCAGTTTTATCATACAAACTACAAGTGAAACATGTTTGAATGTAATTTGTTAGAAGTTATTATTATATGATATTAGTAACTAGTCGGTTATTTAGTATCTTGGAAATGGTTTGCTTAATGAATTCATATTGGATTTTTAAAGTAAAATGAAGATCACCCATGAAATCATGATCAAGACTCGATGATGAACACACCAAGAAACTGATTTGTGACTGTTAAGATTACTCTGGACAACGAATACATAGCGAAAGGAAATTCTGTAAAATGGTTATTATGAATATGAATAACTTTAAAACACTAACTATTAGGAGAGTTACATTGTTAAATGTTCCTTTGTTTATTGTGTTTTAATGACGAAATGGGGTGGTTGTTATTGTCTGAAATCTGCGTCCTTACTCTTTACTGTGCTTCACATATCCACAGGTTCGTCTAATCTGGTGGTCGATCAAAATATCATAGACCCACAGATAATTAAAGAGAAGGTTACAGCTGCACTTAAGGTTTTGAGTTTCCGTGAGCCACGTGTGCTTGTTCAGTTTTGGTCACCTGTTGCTGTCATGAAGCGGTGCTTGCTAACGACTTTGGACCAACCTTTTGGTCTTGGTGCGATTGACGAAGGCCTTTACAAGTATAGGTTGGAATCCGAGCAGCGCGTGTTTGTTGTGGATGGTGAGCATAGAGAAGAACTAGGCCCTCCTGGTCGTGTTTATCGCCAAAAGTTGCCAGAATGGAGTTTGGACATGCATGGGTATATCAATTTGCCTGTATTTGAACCTCGCAGTGGTTGCTGTGTAGGCGTACTCGAACTCATAACATCATCAAAGTATACTGATTATGCTTTCGAGGTTCGACAAGTCTCAAGAGCACTGAAGGTAGCACGATACATGCATGCATACATACATGCGTATTTTTTCTCTGTGGTTATGGCAATTTTGTTCATTTTTTAAAACTGATTATATTCTACTTTGCAGGAAGAGAATCTGAAGTCTCCAAATGTGCTCGAGGATACGAGCTTTTACGTGAGTTGTGTACATACATGTATAATTTGCATGTGTATGTGTGTTATTTCATGTGAAGTTATCTTTAAAATTTCAGACACGTGCTGGAGATGAAAAACGGCAACTTGAATTGGATGAAATCTTCAGGACTTTAAAGACAGTATGCGATATTCATAATATACCTCTAGCTCAGACGTGGGGTCCGTGTGGATACAGTAGTGTCGTTGCCAGTTCCGGAAATCTAGAAAGAAGTTGTAGTAGCTTTAGTAGAAACTGTATAGGGAAAGTCTGCATGTCAACCGCTGCTCTACCGTTCTACGTACGAGATTTGAGCATGTGGGGATTCCACGAAACCTGTAGATCGCGACACCTGGACAAATCCCAAGGAATTGTTGGAAGATCATTGTCGTCTCACGGTTTATGTTTTTGTGGAGATGTAAGTAAACTCGGTGAAGATGAATACCCCTTGGTTGCGTATGCGCGTATGCATGGAATAACTAGTTGTTTAGCTATCTATCTCAAGAGTCCTGAAGTGGATGGTGAATATGTTATAGAGTTATTTTTACCAACACAGAATGAAAACGAAGCAGACCTACAAAGTTTGGTGAAAACCGTAAAACAGCATATTAAAAATGCTTCGAGGATAGAACTAGGTGATATATCGTCACCCCAAGTCATCGGGGGAGAACCTCTTACTTGGAATCTCGAGTCTTTGACGTTGACTGAAAAAGAAGAGGTCCCACCAGAGTTGGAAAATTTACATCTACTGGCAGAGAATGGAGAAAACGATTGCGATGTTGATGTTGGATTAAATCATGTGGATCATATGGAGGAAGATAAGTCGTCAAATTCTGCTGCTGCTGGAACAAATGAGAATCTTGTTTCTTATATGAATTTTGGAACAGAAGATGTTGATATTGATGCGGGGGGGTTGCCGATAAAAGAAATTGATTATTCCAAACAGCCGATTAGGAAAAAGAAAACTGACAAGCCGATTAGTTTAGAGGAAGATAAGCCATCAAATTCTGCTGCTGCAGGAACAAATGGGAATGTTGTTCAGTATTTGGATGTAGGGATTGAAGATGTCGATATAAATACAGGGAAAAGGAGGGGAAAATACATTGACTTTTCGAAAGAACCAATTAGAAAAAGGAAGAGAACCGACAGGTCAATTAGTGTAGAGGAAATTAGCAAATATTATGGGAAAACGATGGAGGAAGCTGCAGAGAGCCTTCATGGTGAGTTCATAGATTGTGATGGCTAGAGGTGGCAAGTTTGACCTAGGGGTCGATTTAGGTTATGTTTTATTTCTAACTGATTGAACTAAAAGAATCAACAAAAAATGAAACAGGTCAAAATGGGTTGAAACCCATTCTAAGTTTATTCAAATGCAAAAGTCAACTAAACTAAATCATTGAAGGAAGTTAGATTGTTATTAATATCGTTTCTCTACTCGCTTAACACATAAATTATGGGGATATTGCTAGTGAAGGTCACATAACATTGGTATCATTAATACAAATTCTAGCAAAAAAAGTAGGGAAATTGGATTTTTATAATCCCAATTTTGACATATTGGCCGGCAACAATCCCAACTTTGGAAATGTTGTGTGATAGTCTCAACTTTTTAACCTATTTTCTCTCATCGGTCCCATACTAATTAAAAGTTAACCTAGTTAGTTTTTGCTGACGTGGAGTGCCACATAAGCGGTCCATATCATTAAAACTTTGCCACATAAGCAGTCCACATCATCAAAACTTTGACTTATTTGCCACATAAGCAGTCCATGTCAGCAAAACTTTGTTTTTTGCCACATAACTGGGTTATCTACTTAACTTTTAGTTAGTATGGGATCGCTGATGGAAAATAGGTAAAAAGTTGGGGCTGTTGCCAAAAAATTATGATGAATAATGAACAATTCTACCCAAATAGATTATGTGCAAGAGCTAATATGCTTTTGAAGTTGGTAATTGTCCAGTTTCAGGAGCACATAAGCTACTTGACCTGAGTTGTCATCCAATATGTTATTGGCCTGAATTGGTGGTATAAATGAAACATGTTTATATTTGGGTAGGCTAGAAAATAGTTTCAATATATGGACAAATTAATGTAACAAGTTGAAGACTTGGGGGGGTACATATATTATACTTATTCATAAAATATGCATCCGGCTAGTTTTGTCCTGCACTAAAAATACCTGTTTTTACCTTCCATTGTGGATTTATATAGCTCTTGGTGCTCCTTATTAGAACCAGTTGGTGCTTTTAAAAAAATGTGGTTCGTTGCTTCCCATTATGTTGTTCCTTTTAGGGTCGGTACTTTAAAATAATGCGTTTCACTGAACTGAACTGCTCATATGTGAATATACATGTATAAGATACTTATAAGGAAGACATACTTTATTAATATAATATATATATATATATATATATATATATATATATATGTGTGTGTGTGTGTGTGTGTGTGTGTGTGTGAATTTTTTACATATTACAGAATTAAAGTTTTTAAATATTCTAATAAGATTTCGACCTTCATACATGGCTTGAATTTAAAATCATTTTCTTGCTTACTCTCTTTTTAATTTAATTTAAACACAATGCTATTTCTTTTAGGTGAGGGAGAGTTGAATTGCATGTATTATTGATTGTTAGGTTAGCCACTAACTGAACCTCACTGCGGTTGACTACTAATAGGGTTAACCGCAAAATGAGGTTAAGGTTCTCGCTCTCAAAATCTTGAGGTTGACTGAACTGCACACACCACTACCATTATCCACCATGCCAGTTTGACCCGTCCATATTGCCACCTCTAGTAATGTCAATATTTGCAACCTTTGCTTCTAATATCCTCAGTTTCACCTTTGACCTTTTACATTGTATGTATGCAGTCAGCAGGTCTACCTTAAAGCGCATTTGCAGGAGTCATGGTATACCAAGGTGGCCATATAGCCGGACTCCCAATGAAACCGACCCCCTTCCGAAGACGGACCAAACAGATGCAGCTGTCCATGCATCTGACAGAGCTCTTACGACCCTCGTTTTAGGCACTTCTAATGCAACAAACACCACTCATGATCCTGCCACTCTTACACAACACAGTAAGCATACTTCCCAACTTGTACTCCACCCAACGCAACAAAAAAATCCGCCTGACGGACGTGCAAAGCCCGAGACAACCGTCAAAGACAAGCATATCAAGAATGCTGCAGCAAACACGTACACGATTAAGGTAACATACAGAAAAGATACCGTGAAGTTTTCATTTAGACTGTCAGATGGACTGGCAAGGTTGGAGAAACTGGTTGCAACACGGTTTCAGCTAAGCGATGGAAGCTTTAGCCTGAAATATGAAGATGAAGATGGTGATATAATATTGATTGCTTGTGACAATGACTTGACTGCATCATTGGGTGCTTTTAGACAACCAGATGCTCAGACTGTGATCAGGCTATCGGTTTGGCCTGTTGCCGGTCAGAACCCTGATGCTTAGACCTTAGTCTTATAAAACTTATGGTGCTTGTAATGAGATCATACATTTGGTAGTCATACTTGGAAAAAGGTTCAACTTGGAAGGTGGTGTTTTCTGTAGGTGTTAAAAGAGCCTGAAGATGATGCTACAATTATTAACTTTGATAATTTAATCATTGACTTTATAAATCTAAACTAATGAAATGATGTCATTTGGTCAACTTAGTCATGTGTCAATTCAGTTGAAAAATCTGTATTATAACTCATAAGTTTGGACTGAAAAAATAAACAAATATATAATATGGTAAGGGTCCCATTTTGTCATAAAGGAGAGCAGGTCACTGTTTTCTTTTTGTGATCTGGGCCAATGCGTTGGCTTGTTTGGACTTTTAAAACGTTTTCGCTCTAAAGGTTTTGCCACTGTTCAAATAATAAATCATAACTTTACTCAATGTCATATTTCCAACTAAGATTTAATTTAACACTTAATATATCGATCTAATATACAACATCGAATTTACTGCTTATTGTTTAAGTTAATTACAAATGTTTTTTCGCTAATCAAGAGTGAAAAATGATTGATTCTAATTGTTGTATATATGTTATTATTAGTTTTCGCTTCAAAATTGTTTTCAATGCTTTTTTAATGAATTATGTTTACTATAAGTTATTGATATTGTTATAAAAGGGAGTTTAAATACGAATCAGTTCAGACATTTGTATCGATTGTTCTAAACGTAATAGATCAATTAACAACTTTGTTTCCTCTCACATTTCATGTGATTATCTGTTATGCATTACGTACAAGTGCTTATATGCGTTGTACTGAAAATGCCATGATATTGTTATTTATAAAAGTAGTATCTCAAATATTTCATAAGTTTAGAAACAGTTTTAAAAAATTACATTCATACACATATTTTTATTATTTATTTTTGAACTACTCTACTCTACTTTACACCAAAATCCATTTATAGAAAATGTTTTATCTTTAGTATATAGAATGTTTGAGGAGTCTAATAACTTAATAAAAAAATCATATTTTTTTACATTTTGATCCTTCCAGGGACTTCCCGATCTCATCTTCCTCTGATGTTTAAGGGGAAATTATCATGTCCAAGAGTATGATTTTGTTTAGTGTTTAAAGCATTTGTGTAATGCAATTCTTAGGGCTGTAAACGAACCGAACGTTCAGCGAACAGTTCGTGAACCGTTCGGTGGGAAGTTCGTTTATGTTCGTTCGATTAGCTTAACGAACGAACATGAACAAAAAATTTGTTCGGTTAGCTTAGTTAACGAACACAAACACAGGTCTCGTTCGTTCGACTACGTTCGTGAACGTTCGGTAATATGTTCGTTTGATTATATCAAAAAATAATAAATAATAAACCCTTTTATCTAAACGTATTGAAAACTTGAAACCCTATTTTTTCTAAGTTAGCTAAAATTTGGACATTTTAAGACATTTTTGGGATAATTATGTCTAAATTAGTTAAACTTGATTCATCGTTTGGTGGTCTAGTAGACTTCTTTTTGTTTTGATTTATCATTTGATGGTTGTATTTAACTACTTATATCCAATGTTTAAGGATAATAATGTTTTTATTTTTTTATTTTCAAGTTAAATGTTCTTTACGTTTGTTTTTATTTGCTTCCGTTCGTTTGTGTTCGAGACCAGTGTTCACGAACTGTTCGTGACCAACCGAATTTCCTTAACGAACGAACACGAACATAAACTTATGTTCGGTATGCGTTCGTGAACATGTTAATTTCCTTAACGAACGAACACGAACATGGCCTTGTTCGTGTTCGTTCGGTTCGTTTACAGCCCTAGCAATTCTGTATTTGGTCCTTCCACAAGTTGTCTGATAAGTAACATGGATAATGAATATAATGCTTGTTAGCTTCTAGAATTGTTGTTTATGTTGTGACAATGAACTTCTATCACGATATATAATGATGATATCAGGTCAATCCTGGAAATAGGGTTAAGTTAAAACATTAAAGACACACTATTCATACACAATTGATGGGTCACTTGCAAAAAATTGTCACGGGTCGTGTGAAAGCTATCATGAGGTGGTTTACGCCAAACATATAACCCGTTTGATGTATTTTGACTAACAAATATGTAATCTGATGTGACACTGACAAAGTCATGGCCCACATGATCATTTTTGTCATATCATACGGCCCATATGACATCGTACAACTCGTATGATATAACAAACGTGCTTACCATCACTCAATTAATAGAACTTGGTAATTCTTTTTGAACCTGACAAAAGCTTACTAAAAATCATGAACAGAAGGTGGGTCAATATCTTTTTGAATAACATTCACATCCATGCCACCAAATTGTGTGAGTGGAGTTTTTATAACATAAAGAGTATAAAAAGTGGTTGTGAGTGGAGGAGAGAGAAAATGTTACTATTCATCTGTATATTTGAAGGGACGCTGTTCAACTCCTATAATTTTTTAATATATTTTGAAAATAGTTGTGAGTGGAGGAGAGAGAAAAGATAATGATAAAGGTATATAAAATATATTATTTAATTGAAAATGAGAGAGAAAATATAGTGTATTTTAGTGTAATTTAAGGTGAAAAAATGATGGAATGGACGTGAATGCTCTCTTTCCAAGGTGGATCATGTGTCTTGGTGGGTGGGTGGACGCACTATTTGAAAAAAAAAGGTTAGTGTATTTTTTAGGCAAAAACCTGACTGCACCTCTTGAAAATATGGTTGAACCCCTCATCCACACCCCTAACAAAATAATTCCTAGGTCCGCCACTGTCTCTTCCCTTATATAGCCACCCCTTCACCAGGAAGCTGTGGAGTCTCCTGCCATTGCGACCTGCGTTGCTGGTGTATTAGATGACGTGTCATGTTCCGCTCGTTCTCATAAGAGTTTTTCAATTGAAGGTGGTTTCGACTCGTGCGTCGACCCCGCTCAACTGGTGTAAATAGAGTATGTTCACATCTCATGCACTTTTTAAAGATTTTATTGTATGTATAATTTTATATTAGTAGGTGCACATGTAATCATCTATATAATATTTTCATGTTTGAGTTTATTGTGCGTATAACACATGTACGATATGTGTTTTTTTTTTGTTACACTAGTGAATGCACCAATGCACAAGTGCATACGATGGATAAAATACTTTTTGTTTGGATTTAGACATTTAGTATAAGTTTGTATCTTGCATATAATAAACATGTTAATGTGTTTTAATTGTATATTTTTTTTAATGACAGATATAACGTGTGTTAGAATTTTTATGAAACGCAAATCAATTCACATCCTATGCACATACTGAGGGGTGCAAACGAGCCGAGCTACTCGAGCTCGGCACGAAAAAAAACTCTAACGAGACGAGCTTAAACGAGCTCGAGCACGAACCTAAAAACAAGCTCGTTTAGTAAATGAGCCCGGGCCGAGCTTCGCTTATCGAGCTCGAGCCGGCTCGCGAGCCTTAACGAGCTTTCTTTTTATATATTTTTTATTAATATATTAAACATATATTTAAATAATAATATCTACCATTTATATAAATATAAAAAATAACTAAATTATATGTATAACAATAATTATAATTAATAAAAATTAATTAATAAATACTAAACGAGCTTGAAAAAATACCTTCGAGCCGAGCTCGAGCTTTAGAAATAAAGCTCGAATTGAGCCGAGCTCAAGCTCGAGCTTTCATATGTTAAACGAGCTCGAGCTCGAGCCTGGTCAAGCTCAGGCTCAGCTCGTTTGCACCCCTACCACATACACATATTATATTACTAGTAGTATGTGACGCACGCAGATCATGCTCTGGTCAACTTGTTACCCAGTCCATGCTCCATGAAACCCTTTTGCCTCTAAGAAGGCCCAAACATATATATGAAGTCACAAAGCCCAACTGTTTCATTCTTCTCCTACCCTTTCAATTCAACCGGATTTTTACTTGTTTCTATTCTCCAACGCCTGCCTGCCTGCCTGCCTGCAATCGTAACTTTCACTTTCTACTTTTTCTTGTTTGCTATTCTATCTTAATGATTTTAATTACTTCTTTGCGTTTGTTAAAGTTAGTGCAACTGTAAACCCTAATTTTTATTCCTGATTGATTCTTAAATTTACTTGTAGTTTTTCTTTAGTTAAGAAATTGTGGAATCGTATATGTATACCCTAATTTCTGATCTTTACTCACCATTTCAAGGGATTGTATCTTTACTCTTTCTTTCAATGCTTAACTTAGTTGATTTAGATAATTTAGTAAATGATGCTTTTTTGAACTTTTGTGTAATTTGTTTGGTAGTGAACGATGCTCTTATGAGTGTCACCATTGAAGATGCAATTGAGCGTTGTCTAAGTGTAGGATGTAATTCATTACATTATATGTAACGAAGTTCACCTTTTTAAAGTGATATTAAACCCTTTCAGCAATTTATGTAATTATTTTTTGAAGAAACTTTGCCTCCGTAGGTGGCTATTTCAATCGCCTCACTTAGTTTTATCTATTCAACTCAGGTACTCGGTTTCTAGCGATGAAGATACTGAAAGAAAATGCAGGCCCACTTACAAATTTCGAAGTGGTTGACTTTCTACGTTCTAGAGGGGCTGCAAACGATCCCACACGGGCTCTTGCTCCACTAGCACCTTCAGAGTTCAAGGTTTACGACTACCTGGTGAGCACACCTGCTTGCTGTCAAACAAGGGAGAGCATTGCTGAGTTTGCGACCAAATGTAAACCTTACAAGCTTACAAAGTCTGAAATCACCAACATCATCAACATTAGGCCATCTTCTTTTGTGGAAATTGACCCGCTAATTGAAAATCTTGAATCACGACGACGACGACGACGACGACGACGACGACGACGACGACGACGTCACGACGACGACGACGACGACGACGTCGACGACGACGACGACGACGACGACGACGACGACGACGACGACGACGTCGTCGACGACGACGACGACGTCGTCGACGACGACGACGACGTCACGACGACGTCGACGACGTCGACGACGACGACGACGTCACGACGACGTCGACGACGTCGACGACGACGACGACGACGACGTCGACGACGACGACGACGACGACGTCGACGACGACGACGACGACGACGACGACGACGACGACGACGACGACGACGACGACGACGACGACGACGACGCCGACGACGACGGCGGCGGCGGCGGCGGCGGCGACGGCGACGGCGACGGCGACGGCGGCGGCGGCGGCGGCGGCGGCGACGGCGACGGCGACGGCGACGGCGACGGCGACGGCGACGGCGACGGCGACGGCGACATGGACTGCTTAGATAACCCAACTTGTGGAAGGACCAAATACAGAATTGCTAGGGCTGTAAACGAACCGAACGAACACGAACAAGGCCATGTTCGTGTTCGTTCGTTAAGGAAATTAACATGTTCACGAACGCATACCGAACATAAGTTTATGTTCGTGTTCGTTCGTTAAGGAAATTCGGTTGTTCACGAACAGTTCGTGAACACTGGTCTCGAACACAAACGAACGGAAGCAAATAAAAACAAACGTAAAGAACATTTAACTTGAAAATAAAAAAATAAAAACATTATTATCCTTAAACATTGGATATAAGTAGTTAAATACAACCATCAAATGATAAATCAAAACAAAAGAAGTCTACTAGACCACCAAACGATGAATCAAGTTTAACTAATTTAGACATAATTATCCCAAAAATGTCTTAAAATGTCCAAATTTTAGCTAACTTAGAAAAAATAGGGTTTCAAGTTTTCAATACGTTTAGATAAAAGGGTTTATTATTTATTATTTTTTGATATAATCAAACGAACATATTACCGAACGTTCACGAACGTAGTCGAACGAACGAGACCTGTGTTTGTGTTCGTTAACTAAGCTAACCGAACAAAATTTTTTGTTCATGTTCGTTCGTTAAGCTAATCGAACGAACATAAACGAACTTCCCACCGAACGGTTCACGAACTGTTCGCTGAACGTTCGGTTCGTTTACAGCCCTAAGAATTGCATTACACAAATGCTTTAAACACTAAACAAAATCATACTCTTGGACATGATAATTTCCCCTTAAACATCAGAGGAAGATGAGATCGGGAAGTCCCTGGAAGGATCAAAATGTAAAAAAATATGATTTTTTTATTAAGTTATTAGACTCCTCAAACATTCTATATACTAAAGATAAAACATTTTCTATAAATGGATTTTGGTGTAAAGTAGAGTAGAGTAGTTCAAAAATAAATAATAAAAATATGTGTATGAATGTAATTTTTTAAAACTGTTTCTAAACTTATGAAATATTTGAGATACTACTTTTATAAATAACAATATCATGGCATTTTCAGTACAACGCATATAAGCACTTGTACGTAATGCATAACAGATAATCACATGAAATGTGAGAGGAAACAAAGTTGTTAATTGATCTATTACGTTTAGAACAATCGATACAAATGTCTGAACTGATTCGTATTTAAACTCCCTTTTATAACAATATCAATAACTTATAGTAAACATAATTCATTAAAAAAGCATTGAAAACAATTTTGAAGCGAAACTAATAATAACATATATACAACAATTAGAATCAATCATTTTTCACTCTTGATTAGCGAAAAAACATTTGTAATTAACTTAAACAATAAGCAGTAAATTCGATGTTGTATATTAGATCGATATATTAAGTGTTAAATTAAATCTTAGTTGGAAATATGACATTGAGTAAAGTTATGATTTATTATTTGAACAGTGGCAAAACCTTTAGAGCGAAAACGTTTTAAAAGTCCAAACAAGCCAACGCATTGGCCCAGATCACAAAAAGAAAACAGTGACCTGCTCTCCTTTATGACAAAATGGGACCCTTACCATATTATATATTTGTTTATTTTTTCAGTCCAAACTTATGAGTTATAATACAGATTTTTCAACTGAATTGACACATGACTAAGTTGACCAAATGACATCATTTCATTAGTTTAGATTTATAAAGTCAATGATTAAATTATCAAAGTTAATAATTGTAGCATCATCTTCAGGCTCTTTTAACACCTACAGAAAACACCACCTTCCAAGTTGAACCTTTTTCCAAGTATGACTACCAAATGTATGATCTCATTACAAGCACCATAAGTTTTATAAGACTAAGGTCTAAGCATCAGGGTTCTGACCGGCAACAGGCCAAACCGATAGCCTGATCACAGTCTGAGCATCTGGTTGTCTAAAAGCACCCAATGATGCAGTCAAGTCATTGTCACAAGCAATCAATATTATATCACCATCTTCATCTTCATATTTCAGGCTAAAGCTTCCATCGCTTAGCTGAAACCGTGTTGCAACCAGTTTCTCCAACCTTGCCAGTCCATCTGACAGTCTAAATGAAAACTTCACGGTATCTTTTCTGTATGTTACCTTAATCGTGTACGTGTTTGCTGCAGCATTCTTGATATGCTTGTCTTTGACGGTTGTCTCGGGCTTTGCACGTCCGTCAGGCGGATTTTTTTGTTGCGTTGGGTGGAGTACAAGTTGGGAAGTATGCTTACTGTGTTGTGTAAGAGTGGCAGGATCATGAGTGGTGTTTGTTGCATTAGAAGTGCCTAAAACGAGGGTCGTAAGAGCTCTGTCAGATGCATGGACAGCTGCATCTGTTTGGTCCGTCTTCGGAAGGGGGTCGGTTTCATTGGGAGTCCGGCTATATGGCCACCTTGGTATACCATGACTCCTGCAAATGCGCTTTAAGGTAGACCTGCTGACTGCATACATACAATGTAAAAGGTCAAAGGTGAAACTGAGGATATTAGAAGCAAAGGTTGCAAATATTGACATTACTAGAGGTGGCAATATGGACGGGTCAAACTGGCATGGTGGATAATGGTAGTGGTGTGTGCAGTTCAGTCAACCTCAAGATTTTGAGAGCGAGAACCTTAACCTCATTTTGCGGTTAACCCTATTAGTAGTCAACCGCAGTGAGGTTCAGTTAGTGGCTAACCTAACAATCAATAATACATGCAATTCAACTCTCCCTCACCTAAAAGAAATAGCATTGTGTTTAAATTAAATTAAAAAGAGAGTAAGCAAGAAAATGATTTTAAATTCAAGCCATGTATGAAGGTCGAAATCTTATTAGAATATTTAAAAACTTTAATTCTGTAATATGTAAAAAATTCACACACACACACACACACACACACACACATATATATATATATATATATATATATATATATATATTATATTAATAAAGTATGTCTTCCTTATAAGTATCTTATACATGTATATTCACATATGAGCAGTTCAGTTCAGTGAAACGCATTATTTTAAAGTACCGACCCTAAAAGGAACAACATAATGGGAAGCAACGAACCACATTTTTTTAAAAGCACCAACTGGTTCTAATAAGGAGCACCAAGAGCTATATAAATCCACAATGGAAGGTAAAAACAGGTATTTTTAGTGCAGGACAAAACTAGCCGGATGCATATTTTATGAATAAGTATAATATATGTACCCCCCCAAGTCTTCAACTTGTTACATTAATTTGTCCATATATTGAAACTATTTTCTAGCCTACCCAAATATAAACATGTTTCATTTATACCACCAATTCAGGCCAATAACATATTGGATGACAACTCAGGTCAAGTAGCTTATGTGCTCCTGAAACTGGACAATTACCAACTTCAAAAGCATATTAGCTCTTGCACATAATCTATTTGGGTAGAATTGTTCATTATTCATCATAATTTTTTGGCAACAGCCCCAACTTTTTACCTATTTTCCATCAGCGATCCCATACTAACTAAAAGTTAAGTAGATAACCCAGTTATGTGGCAAAAAACAAAGTTTTGCTGACATGGACTGCTTATGTGGCAAATAAGTCAAAGTTTTGATGATGTGGACTGCTTATGTGGACGACGACGCCGTCGCCGTCGCCGTCGCCGTCGCCGTCGCCGTCGCCGTCGCCGCCGCCGCCGGCCGCCGTCGTCGTCGTCGTCGACGAAATCTGTCTTTATTTTTAAGTGGTCTAATCTAATTCTAATTTCAGTAGAGCCTTGTCACAAACCTTGAACTCAGTTAAATGTAGCATACAATAGTAAAGCATATATAAAAGGCTCCTTCATGAAATAAGTATGTGCAACACCCTTCTTGTTAACGGGTCCAGTTCTGTGGATATAATCCTATGTGGTCAACGGGAAGCTGTAATTTATTACAACTTCAACATCTGGAATGTCCAGCCGTCGAGCAGCTACATCCGTTGCTATCAGCACAAACACCACAATTTCAATAATGATTTTTAAAAGGTAAATTTTTACTAAATCATTGATGTAAGTTCAGTATCTGACTAGTACTAGGTTTAAATAAACTGAACAAAAAAAAAAAAAAAAAAAAAACAATCTGCTCACCAATAGCTGAGAAGTGCCCTCCTTGAATAACTGAAGTGCCTTGAAGTCCAGAATCGATAAACCGAACGCACACCACTTGCTTTCCCAGCATCAGATAGGGCATCAAAAATATGCAAAACCCAACCTAAGCTCGACTTGCACTAGGAAGATACAATCATGATCCAATGAACAAATTGAACTGAGACGATTGTGCCAAGAAGTTATGAATCCTGTTTAAAACAGTACTGAAGTTGAAGATCACAAATGTCACACATTGTAAAAACAAGATTTAAGTGAAACAGAACACACCCCTGCTGAGCAAGCTCCTTTGTTGGTGAAAGCACAAGGCAAAGTGGGGTTATTTTGTTCCACCTTTTGTTCAAAATATGATTCATGGCAGGTATCCCAATTCCCAAATGCCAGTTTTTTCTTAATAAAAATACAACAAAAATCAAATCAAACACAAATCACAAAAACTCTACTTAATACTCCAAACCCACAATAAATTTCAAATCACCCATGGCCTTGTGGTCTAGTGCATTACTTATTGCCGCCAAAAATGTGGTGTGGGTTTAAATCCCTGCAAGTACAGTAGAAGTAAAAAAATGTTGTTAAAAAACATTACATAATGGAAGACTAAACATATAATTGAAATAAATTTGACAAGTGTTCTTTCACTTAGCAATCTATAGATGAACTTAGGTATGGATCGCTAAGAGTAGACCAAATGTTGAATATGTTTCAAATGAAACGTTGCTAGTTAGTTTTCTGTGTAATAGTTTATTTAATGTAACAAAAATCATGAATCGAAAAATCATGGTGTGACACGTAGAGTTTAAACAACTTTTCTTTGTAAATATATCAAATCATTTCACTATTTCTTTTTAACAACAAATTTCTCTACTCCTATCGTCTGTGGGACTTGAACCCAAGACCTCCCCATCCCAAGGTATTTAAAAGTTTTGCCTTTGCCAATGTATCACCACCCCATTGGTAAATCATTTCACTATTTAACCCGACATTAGTTTACTTGACTAAGACATAAAACTTAACTTGTTTTAGAGCATTCACATTCTAACCATCAAATTATGTAAGGAAGGGTTTTTATATTATAAAGGGTATAAAAAATGGTTGTGAGTAGAGGAGAGAGAAAATGTTACTGTTCATCTGTATATTTGGGGGGACACTGTTCACCCGTTATAATTTTTTAATATATATTGAAAGTGGTTGTGAGTGGAAGTGAGAGAAAAATGTGATGATAATATTATTTAATTGAAAGGAGAGAGAAAAAGTATTTGTTTTTAGTGAAAATATATTGATATAGGAGTTGTTTTTTAGTGGAATGTATGTATAATTTGATGGATTGGATGTGAATGCTCTTACCAAAGTTTCACTTCTAAACACTTGACAAGTTGACAAGGTTTGAATGTTGATTAACTTTTTATGCATTTCTTAATTTTTATTAACTTTTTAGTCTAACATCTCATCAAAATTTATCATTTTATTTTATCTTAAATCAGAATATATATGAAAATGGTCTTTATTATTAAGTATTACATTATAGGTTTAAATATTATATATAAATAGAAGTTACAATTGACTAATGACTACCCATAAAATATGTTTCTTTTTATATATGATTTTTCTCTATGCAAAAGCTGTATCTGAAGTGCTAAAAGAAAGATTTTTAAAAAGATGGCGAGAAAAAGTAAGATCTACAAAAATATGATATGTTTTAGCTAACAAGATGGGAGAAAGGCTCTAACTCAAAGCTTTGCGACATATATATGATATGTATTAAACTAGTGATATATTACCTGCGCGTTGCGACGGGGTGTTAAACTTTGCGAGGCTCGGTTGCAACGACATGCACATTAGTATTTACCCAACGAAAAAAATTAACGTCAAATGAAAAATTCAAAATTTTATAAAGTATCATATTTTAAAGGTTGTAAGAGAAAAACGAAAAAAATTGTAACCTTGAAGCAGAGTCGTCGGCTTGTAATTCTATGTTTTGATAATTTGTACATTATTGCTAAAACTCAGTCTTATATTAAATTTATGTTAGATGTAGATTAAGAAAAGAAAATCGCAATGTAACATTTAAAAAAAAAAACTATAGTTTAAAACTTAAATTAAAACTAAATCATCCATCAAACTAATTATAAACAATAAAGTAATATCAAAGCACCTAATGAATCCAAGTGAAAACAAAAAGAAATTCAATTAATAGAAAAAAGATTGAACCAGGCCTTTGAATCCAAATTAAAATAAAATAAATAGATAAATGGGAAATTGGCCTGTAATAATCCTACCTAGACCTTATTGGCCATTAATAATCCTACCTCAGGATATTCCCTCCACCAGTCTCACATTTCACCTATTTTTCCTACAATGGTCCGCCGTTAAAAAAACTTAACAGAGTTAAGCTTTTTTCTAAATTACAAACAGATTTTTTAGGGCTTTTGATTAGAGCGACAATACAAGTCCATTGATGTAAAACTTGCCTCGAAACGGTGCTCCAAACGTTGAAAACAGCGCTACAATTCGGGTGTTTAAATTTCCAGTTAACCATAATCAAGTCACTTGGAGCACCATTTCGAAGTAAGTTTTACATCAATGGACTCGTATCATCGTTCTGATCAAAAACCCAAAAAAATCTGTTTCTAATTTGGAAAAAGCTTAACTCCGTTAAGTTTTTTTAACGGGGGACCATTGTAGGAAAAATAGGTGAAAGGTGGGACTGGTGGAGGGAATATTCCGAGGTATGATTATTAGTTGCCAATAAGGTCTAGGTGAGATTATTACAGGCCAATTTGGATTGGATGATGAATAATTTGAGCCCGTGGCCCAATACTATTCACCTAAAGTTGCTAATTGTATTTATAAATAAAGGGAATATTCTGAGGTAGGATTATTAGTTGCCAATAAGGTCTAGGTGAGATTATTACAGGTCAATTTGGATTGGATGATGAATAATTTGAGCCCGTGGCCCAATACTATTCACCTAAAGTTGCTAATTGTATTTATAAATAATAATAATAATAATAATAGTATTTAACTACGACATCATTAATAAACACAACGCTGAACATAATCTTTAATAGTGGTATTGCTAATAACATTTGTTTAACTTGCAAAACATGTAACATTGTAATATACAAACATCTTTGGGCCGTAAAGATAGCACACAGACAGGCCCATACTATGTAAATAAGATATGCAATAATGCATATGGATATATTAACCAAACGAACGGACATTTGAATTGATACACAAATTATATAAATCCAATATGAATTCTAACTTCAATAGTATTCCAATTCTAAATTCAAAATTAGTCAAGTCTTTATTACATCTTATATTTCCCAATTCCAACAAAAAAAAAAAACCAAAAAACCAAAAAACATAAATCAAACTTCCATGCTTCGATCATCCGATCCCTTCACCGGCGCAGGTGACCCTGTTTCACGTCGCTTACGCACATGACCAGCCGCCACAGCTCCACCGTAACTACTAACATTACTAAAGATCAAAACAACAACACCAACAACAGCAGCCGCAAACGCAGCCCCAAACGCACGATTAATATTCCCCACACCACTCGAACCAATAGCAAACCCTACAAACGCACCAAACATTCGTATCCACGAGAACCATGCAGCAAACACGCCTTCTTTACCCGATGGCGCACAATCCATCAACAAAATCCTACTAAACGCATGAAGAACACCCGAAGCTACACTTTGTGTAGCCGCAAGAAACACCACATGATTAAAGTGCCAGTTATTGTTTCGGTAGTAATACCCCATTCCCGAAGCTAGTGTCGTCAGTAAAAACCCGAAAATTTGCATTTTAACGGCGTCAGATTGGATGACTTTTTGAACTGGATGTAAAAACGGGAGAGCGAGTATTGGGAAGAAGAAATATGTTAGCCAAACGAATAGTATGTCTTTTGGCGGGACGCAAAGTTCGCCGACGATGTAGAGTACGCCGCTGGTGAATATGCTCATTGTTGAGAAGGATGAGAGGAAAACTCCGACGAGACTTCCGGCAGCGTGTGGGTACTTGAAGATTGAAATGTAATGACTGGCGGTAACTGTTATAAAAATATATTAGCAATTATCAGACGGAGAATATATTAGTTAGAGTTTATTGTTATATTATTATCTTAGTTAGAAAATAAATTTCCTTTGTAATTGTGCTCTTTGTACTTTTATAAATGGTTACACAATACTATAAACCTGACACGAAAGTTGCTGGTTTGGGTTTAGTATAAACGGTCTCGTGTCAATTTTGGGTCCAACTCATTTAGCTAAATTGGTCGTGTCGGTATCAACCTGTTGGGTTTGCGAGTTGACTCTTTTAACCCAATTTTTTATTAATTTAAAAAGGTGTTTAACATCATAAATTAAATGGTTGATTTATTTAATACCTAAATCTAAAACTTAAAAGAGAAACTAACATAACATACAGGTTTTTTTTTTTTTTTTGGTGTTTAGCCTGCTGCTAACTTGACAAATTTGGAAAACTTTTTGGTCAAGTAATTATTTTGGAAAGTTTATAGTCTAAGCTGTCGATTTTGGTAATTTTCTGAAACATATAAGATTTGTGACAATTAGTTCCTAAGTTTGATTCTCACAAGTGTTTTTTTCTAGATTTATTGGGTATCCTCCTGAATTGGTGTATAGACATTATAGTCTAGTGGAGATGGATATGATCGTGTAGTTCTACTGGTGGCACGATGATACCGTAGTCTGTCAGTTATCTAAATTTGCCGATAAAAAACAAATATTGTGACAATACCTTGACTGTTGTTGTTAAATGATGGTTCGTTTCCGTTTGATCGAGTGGCAGTGATAATGTGACCAATTCCAGCGAACCATAAAATCCCACTAAAGATTGAAACAATCCATAAACTAATAAACCCTTCGGAGTTTTGGAGCATGTAGTAAGTGAATGATGCAATGGCGGCTGATCCGAGGCAGCCGGCGGCGGTGCCGTAGATTGAGAGCCAGCTGGAGACGGCTTGTCGGTCGGGGAATTGGAGTTTTCGGATGTTGTCGCCAACAAAGCCGCGGACCATGAGGCCGAGGTGGCGGTTGTGGAAAGCGGATCCGACTGCGTTGGAGGAGACGATGGCGGCGACATAGGGTGGCATGATCCAATATGTTTTGATGGCGCCAGCGGGGAGGCAGAAGAGGGCTCCAATGGCGGTGGCGGCTGCGGTTATGAGTTGGGAGTTGGGGCGGTGGTCGAGGTGGATGGAGACGGCGGCGAGTAGCGGTGCGGCGAGGATTAGGCCGGAAAACCAAGATATTGAAGTCCATTCTAGTGGAGAGAACCTCATGCTGCCAACTTTTATCCTGGCGTATGTTAATGCTACAAACCTGAAATTAACCATAGTTGTTTAGATGAGGAATAGTAAAAAGGAGTATTCCGGTCAATAAAAACATAATATATTTACGTTAGTCAGACCGTTAGAAAGCAATAAAAGCTTAATAAAAAAAGTGAAAAAAATTTAGGGACATTGAATTTAAATATTCTCAATTTTTACTGATTACCCTGTAACACTCTCAATTTTTTATTTGTCACCAGCATTCTCAACTTTTAATTTATTGGCCGATAAGACTCCCTAACTAACTGAACCTTAACCCAGTTAGTTTTTGCTGATGTGACATCTGATGTGGTCATTTTACTGACGTGGCATATGACGTGTTGCTGATGTGGCATTTTTTGATGTCGTGCCAGCTGTCGTGACATTTTTTATGACTTGACAGCTGCCATGCCATTTTTGATGACGTGGCAGTTGACATCAGCTAACTGTGTTAGGGTTCTGTTGGTTAGAGAGTGTTATCGGCAGTAAGTTGAAAGTTGGGAGTGCTGGTGTACAAATCAAAAGTTTGAAGTGTTATCGACACGTTGATGAAAGTTGGAGTTATTTAAATCCAATATCCCAAAAAATTATCGCAAATTATAAGATATTCACTAGCAAAACCAATTAACGGATTTACCCTTCGACAATTTATTAACTTAGGGTGGAGGGTATAGGGCTGTTTGACTTGTTCAGTGACCTGAGTCACCGATTCGGTGACCACACCTTCCTTTTAGCGGCAATCGGTGAGCAGGAGAGAGAAGGCAAAATTCGGTAACCTTTCACTTATTTGTTTGAGAGGAGATGAGAGAGGAGAGAGAGGAGGGACCAATCATAGATTTTTTTTTAATTGATGGGTGTTTGACTATACCTAGTGATTGAGTGTAAAATAGGGAGTAGAATAGGGAGTTGACATGGCATAATACCATTGGGTAAGATTTCACTCAAACACCCTTAAGTTGTTTGACTATACCCTCCACCCTTAGAATCAAGATTTCAATATACTTTTTAAATATGTAACATTTTTTTAATTATTTTTATATATTAATAATGCTATAAAATATTGAATTTTATTGTGTATAACTCTTATTTTCGTCACGATTTTGTTCTACACATACAATATAGGTATACAACGCATGTTTCTAATGTAATACGATACGAAAAGTAAAACACCATATATCAATCATGCCGTTAAAAAAACATGTGAAGCAAAATCAGATTTACTATTTGAGTGGTCATGCCTATTAGTGTGTATAAACAATGTTTTCATGACTAGACTAGTTACTAAAACTAACCAGAATACCAGATAATCATAAATAATTTAAAAGTTGAAATACATATACAAATAATTTTAACAATACAATATGCAATTATTTTATTACTTAATGTGGTTTTATAATATCAATGATATATGAAACCTTAAATTTTTACATTTGTTAAATTTAAAGAATACGACTTACAAATCGGTTTCTTTTTTCGTGCAATGAAACCCTTTTCCATTCTTGTACAACCCTCCAGCCGGTTGGGGTGGCTCGCTACCGAAAGACTGACTTATGATGAGCGGAAACACGATTGTAAGAAGAACTGTGTGCGTAAAATACGAACACAATTCATAAAAACACCAACCCATGACCTCACCCTTAGAGGGCTTATCTTCAAAGTACTCCTCCTCATCATTCTCGGTTTCGCTCTTCGCTTGCACGCTCTCCATGGCTTTCAAATCCACCGAGTGTCCGCTCTCATCGTCCTCCATGGACCTCGGCCTACGTGGTGCAGCATCACGAACCACATTTGTATCGAGGTTCTCTTCGGACATTGTTGTGGTTATGAAAACAAGTTGTGAAGTTAAGAGGGGTGGGTTGGGGTTTAATAACTGGATTGGTGTGTGTTAGTTAAATGACCAGCTGGGAGATTGAAACAATCGATATTGCATAGGTGGTATATGGGATCATTCTTTTCTTGTTTTGTATCGATTGATCACATGTTTCAGTTGTTTCATAGGTGTTTTTTAACGTGTAGTAACATATGATGTTGTTTTCAAATTTCGGCATTGTTGATGCTTTGTATATGACCTTTATTTTCAATATATGGGTGGTTAAAACTAGCATATCGGACGGTTTTTCCGGTAAAGTTTATGGAAATATTTTTTTTTGAACGATCAACGAATCCTTCAAATGGGTTACGGAGAAATTCACTACATCGGGATACACTCGCCTTCCGAACCGAGGAAAACCCTCACCTAGGGCCGAAGCCCGTGAATACTCGCCTGAAGGCACGACGGTGCGGTAAGGTAAAATCCGCTCAGTTCAAGGATCGAACTAGCGATCGCCGCCTACTCGCCTAGTCTCCCATCATCACCAGGTGTCGCAAAATCTAAATGCTAGGTGTAGGAATTGAACCTGTGTCACTTGGAACAACATGTCTCTCACTTACCACTCTACCACTAGCTCATTGGCATTTGATGAAAACATATAGATGACCTTTTCAAACTAAAATTACTGAATGAATGTATAAAATCTATTTTATTCACTAATAAATACACGGTTCTACGAATAGTATAATCATTTCATATACTATAGATTATGAAGATTCAACAGAGTCTATTTATCAGTAAATATTTTTTTAAATAAATGATGAATGTTAAAAAAAAAAAAAAAAAAAAAAAAAAACCCCTGCTTTCTCTTTAACTACAACCATGTGTTCAACTTTTTGAGATTTGATGCAATGTTGTTACTGGTTTTGACACACTTGTATGTAACAAGGTGTCAAACTAGTTACACTTGTGTGTCCAACTTTTAAGATTTGATTAGCTATTGTGATAAGTTGAGACACATATATAATGGTGTGTAAGTCATTGTAATGGTGCATTTAACTTCTAAGATCTGATTTATTGTGGTAGTAACTTTTTGATGCATAAATATACAATGGTTTGTGTAGACCATTATAGCATTATGTCTAGTTCATTACAAAAGTGTGCACATCTTATATAACAGTATACTTAACCAATTATGATAGTGTGTCCAACTTCATGGGTTTGATTCGATGTTGTAACTAGTTTTGATGTGTGTATATATGGTGTGTCAACTTCCAAGGTTTGAGACACATATTCAAAGCCATTCTATCATTTGCTTAATTTTTAGCTTTATCATACGAAAAAAATAGATTAGCATTGTATACTACTATAAAAAACGATCATGATATTTTTTTATTAGTTTTCTCATAGGCAAAAACACAAATACCTTGTGTGACTGTAAACATTAGTTGGTAAATTATCATTTTAGTCCCTATAATTTGGTCAGGAACGTCATTTTAGTCCAAATAGTTATTTTTTCTCATCTGTGTCATGTGTGTGTTCCTAAAGTTTGTAGTTTTTTGTTTTTTTTTTCGTCCAACCCGCTAACTTCGTCTATAAATGTCACTTAAGGGTATTTTGGTTAATCCAGATTTTTTTTCATTTTCATCCCCCTTTTTACATATTTTATTTTCTTTTAATTATATAATATATAAAATATATATACACACACTTAACACTCTCTCTCTCTCTCTTCCTAAAAATGACCACACCACAATTACATCCACCTCCACAACCGGCGTCACCACCTACCACCACCACCACAACCACACCAGACCCGGCCACCATGTAAACCCCCTAAAAAACCCCAACAAGATTCGTGTTCAGAAACCCACTACCACCAACGTCGCCGGGATACAAACCCGATTATGTTCGACCAGATTCGCCATGAAGATGAAGAAACCGACGAGTTTTGAAAGTAGGTTTCACGCATCTCGAGGAGGCTCAGATCTTGAGGTGGAGGCAAAGATATGATGGTAGTGATAATAGTGGTGTGGTGGTGGCTATGATGATGGTGGTGCTCAGATAGGTTGTGACAGGGTGGTGGTGGTGGTGGTGGTGGTGATAGTTTGTGACAGGGTGGTGGTGGTGATAGGTTATGGCGGGGTGGCGGTGGTATGGCAGTTCTGTGATAGTGTGGGCTGGTGGTGTTCGATTTGATGATGGTGTTGATAGGTTTGTGACAGTGGTGGTGGTGGTGGTGATGATGGTGGTACGTGTAACAACCCACGTTTTAAAGTCAAAGTACAAGTCAAAAATCAAAGGAAGAAAAGATTGCTAAATGCAATTTGTCACTCCTTGCTTAATTATTGATTGTACTATCTTGATTTGTTAATTGATTTCTTTAATTTGTGTACTTTAGTTGTATTATGTGGAGTATCTATAATAATCGCAGTTTAATCGCTAATCTATTTATCGCTAATCTCATCGCAATCGCTTCGCAACCTGAACCGCATGTTCTGGATATTGTTTTACGTGTGTGTGTTACTGTGTGTTACTTGTGCATGTTTATGTTTGTGGTGATTAATCGAAAACGCAATCGCAACTCTATCGCAACGCAAATCTCATCGCGAACTGGAAACGCAAGTTTATTTATGTTGTAGTATGTTAGTTATGTTATTGTGTAACTATTATTCAAACGTATCGCATCGCTTAACTGATGCTCGCTTAAACACATCGCAACGCTCAACGCATGAAACGAAAAGTCGGAAACCAACTCGCTGGAGTCCTTCGATCGAATGACCATTCGATCGAATGGTCATCCGTCCGGATGACCATCCGATCGGATGGCCATCCGATCGGACTGCTCTCCGATCCGTCACTTTGCACCGCCTTTCCTCTTCTGTCACCTATAAATAGCACCTGTCACATCACTGTTCATGTGATGTGACAGCTCTCGTTCGACCAGCACACTTTTGGGCTATTTTCTCTCGATTCCTCGCGATTCTTGTAAGTTTCTACCTCAAATCTTGTGCATCTTTGATCTACACACACTTTCTCATCATTTTCACCATCAAATCTTAACTTTTCACCATGAAATCGGTGGATTTGGGTTGTTCTAGGGTGATGTCATCATGGGTTCTCATGAACTTCAAAGTATGATCTCATTCCACCAAGAACAACTCAGATCTAAGAGATTTCAACATGTTTAAACACTGATTTCACCAAAATCTAAACATTTTCAAACCGATTTAAACTACTTTCAAATTCTTTTACACTCTTGCACTCAAAACCGATAGAATCGGAGCTCATTCAGGCCGTCTACTCATTCTCTAGTGAAGTGCCTGTTTGAGAACTGATTCCTATCAAAGAGACAACCGATTCACGGGTTGAACATGAACAACCGTCAAGAACAGTTAACTGATCGACCGGGGTGATTCCCATCCGATCGGATAACTTGGACTTGGTGGGGTTTCTGTTGTTTAACACGATGTCATACCGTCTCGGTCAAACCGCAAACTTTTCAGACTTAACAAAAAATTTTGCAAGTTTCAAACGATCAGGTCGCTGAACGGACTGCCGTCCGATCGGATTGCCGTTCGATCGGATTGCCGTCCGATCGAACGAAAATCCGATCGGATGACTTGTGGGCCTTCAACACTTAAACAAATTTCAAAGCATAATGATTTCCAACGAATAGTCATCTAATCGGATGACCATCCAATCGAATGACTATTCTATCAGGAGAACTTAGACTTTTGAGCATCTCACTTGGAACGGATCGCCATCCGATCGAACGACCATCCGACCGGATGACCATTCTATCAAACGAAAGGTAGAGATACTTCTCTGTTTTTAAAATGCTACAACGAAAACTTCAAAGTCACATCATACACAAACACATCCATCCTAGACGAATGATGATCCGACCGAATGGCCATCCGACCGGATGACCATCCGTCCGGATTGTCATCCGATCGGATGACCCTTTGTCACTTTGTCCCACTCGCACCATTTTACGCACTGCTCATCGCTTATGCTATCATTCTGTAATCAGGCTAACTTTCCAGCGCTCCCTTCAATCCAAGACTGTGTTTACTTGTTAAACACGGTCTGTGAGTATACTCGAACCCCTTTTTGATTTACGCACTTTTGGGTGTTACATACGTTATCTATTTCAAATCACAATCGACACGCAACGCAAACACTTTTATACGCTGACTTTTATTGCATGTTATACGTGTTACTCGATGAATGCTTGTATGTTATGTTTACACAGTGATTGTTGCCTGACACCTTAGCAACGATAGTACTATAGTTTGGACTCAGCCCCTGTCGTAGACATGGGTTGTTAAGGGTTTTACTTCACGTGTCACAGTGGTGATATGTGTTGCGCATTCTACAACTCGCAGTCATGTCTGTGCATATTTCATTGTCGATAACCTGCTAGCTTTACTTTTCAACATGTTACATGTTGGTTATGCGTAAACCGATTTTCGCTATCTATTATACTATTAAACTTGTATGCTCACCTTTACACTATGTGTATTGACGAATATTTTAACATATGTGACACGTGTTTAGGAGGCTTATGCTATGCTTGCTGTTCAAGAATCAAGTAGGGGAGTCTAGAAACAAACAATTTTTGAGTTGACGAAACTATGATTTGTCTTTGAGATAACTATGTCTGTAATAACTGCTTTATTTTGATATGTTATGGTATGGGACATAATGTTAAATATCCGGTAATTTAGTTGTTATGGATTTCTCCTGAACAATCTGTTTCGCTCAGTGCCTCGCCCCGATGTTTCCGCCATCGGTTGGGGTGTGACAGTGCGGCGGTGGTGCGCAGATTTGATAACAGTGGTGCTCAGATTTGATGGTGGTGGTGATACGTTGTGAAGGGGTGGTGGTGGTGGTGCTAGGTTGTGACTGGTGGCAGTGGTGATAGGTTGTGACGGGGCGATGATGGTATGGCGGTTCTGTAACGGTGTGGGGCTGGTAGTGTTTGAGGATAGAGAGATATAGAGTGAGAAAGAAGTGGGTTATGTTTGGGTTTTTTTTCAAATAATTAACATTATATATATAGTGTGGAGTTTATTGGGGAACACTAAAAAAGTGGGGAACAATGGGGAACCAACTTAAACGAACTCTGATTGGACTCATTCCAGCGGCGTTGGAACCGGCTCGTCGAACCTTAACAAGGATCTCTTAACCCTAAACCTTAAATCCTGACCCCTAACCCCTAAATATATTAGGGTTTGGCTTTTACGGTCTTATATTAGGGTTTTGCTTTAGGGTTTAGTTTCACGCTTAATCATAAGTATTTAGGGTTTATAGTTTAGATTTTACAGTTTAGCTTAGGTTTTAGCCTTATTGTTTGGCTTTAGGGCTTAGGTTTAGAGTTTATGGTTTAGGGTTTAGGATTTGGGGTTAAGAGATCCTATTTAAGCTTCGACGAGCCGGTTCCAATGTCGTTGGAATGAGTCCAATCGAAGTTCGTTTGAGTAGGTTCCCCACTGTTCCCCACTTTTTTAGCATTCCCCAATGAACCCTCCCCTATATATATAAGATTCTCACGACGAATTTAGTTAGTAGATGTTCGGGTGAGAATAAGGTCAACTGGGTTGACCTCTTTTGTTTATTGTGTATGGTTGAGCAGAGGCCAATTAATGTTACGAGTGTTTTAGCATGGTCCTTCCACAAATCAAGGAGAGGGGGCTCGCGAGCTGGTTTAGATATGGGTCCATATGTGACAAAGTTAGCTTAAAGCTTAAGGGTTTTTTAGAGATATCAGAGACATCACTTAAGGTAAGGGTCGGTGACGGTGCATATAGGGATTAGAGAGGTTCAGATGGGCGATATTTGGATGTTGACTAAGTCGGTTCAGTGGGAGCCGGTTAATCAGGGGCCACAGGTGCAACCGCCAGCAGGTACGGCGGCTGCTGATGCTATGCAGGCAGGGATACCCACCCGATTTCAGAGACTTCTACGCAGGTTTGAGATGTCTACACTGTCACACCCCAATCGATGGTAGAATTATAGGGGCATGAGCGAATGGATGATTGTTCAAAGCATCATAACAATTGAAAATGACAATATTTAAATAAACTCTTTTTATTTCATAAACTCAAATTCGTACATTGTCATCAATTCCCTAAGTAGATTTCAAAGCATCATAACAATTGAAAATGACAATAATTAAAGAAAACTAATTTATTCGTGCGTTTCTAAATCCACCTAAGTAGATTTCTTGAACATTATCATCAATTCCCTGCAATATATGAATAATAAAGGTCAAAAATATAGTTGGTGAGCATACAAGTTTGGTCTACATAATATGGGATAAAAGGTCTCAATCTAACACGACAATTTGTATACTACTAGCATGTGTAAACTATCAATAAAACCAAGTGTCCACTAGCATATCATTTCCACATAGCCGTATAAGATTGAATACTTAACAATACCACATAAGGGCGTTTTGCTACTCCTATAGCACTATAATGGTTAAGGTAGGCGATTGTGTATACAAGATTGACTTCTAGTATGTATGTATGACAAATAACATGTATTCATAGACTGAGTCTTTGAATAATGTGATTGATTGTGTGTATGCGAGTTTTTATAATTTCGTATATTGCAACCCAAAGTGTGTTTAAAGGAAAAAGGGTTCCCGTATACTCACTATTTGAAAGTGATTTCCACAAACGTGAGATGCTCGTCTTGAGAGGTTGAAGCACCAAATTATCCTAACAAGGATGAACAAGGCGTGTAAGTACAAGGATTAGAAGTTGGAATATAAAGGGGATTTGAATAAGAAATAAATAATAATAATAATAATAATAATAATAATAATAATAAATGAAAATACATAAAAATATGAGTTAATTGCCAAAATTGTCCCTGAGGTTTGGGCACGTTTGTCATTTTCGTCCATAATGACACTTTTGTACCAAATTGCCCCCAATGTTTGTAACTTTTTGCCATTTTCATCCAAACCACTAACTTAGTTTATTTTTTCTGTTAAGTTAAGGATATTTGGATGAAACTAGCAAATATAAAACCACAAGGACAATTTTGGCAATTTACTCAAACTCTTTTAAATATCTTTTATTTACTTAATTTTGTTACATATATAATAAAAACGAATATACATGCAATTTTTATATGAAAAAAATAATAGCTTTGTCACATAATTTTTATAAATTTTCATCAAACCACTAAATAAGTTAATTTTTCTATTAAGGCGAAGGATGTTTATAAACTAAGACAGAAATTAATTTCTAATTTTTTATATAGATCAGTTTTATAAAAATAAAATCTACCTAAACCTCTAAATTTTATAAAACTAAAATGCTGGTGACCTTATTGAAAAATGTCAAATAAAAAAAGAGTAAAATGCAATTTGCGTCCCTGTGGTATGTCCCAAACATCAACTTGAGCCCCTAAAAACATTTTTTTGCATTCTGAGCCCCTGTGGTATTCATTTCATAACACTTTGAGTCCTGCCGTCAGTCTTCCGTCAGTTTGACCGTTTGCCAGTTGTGAAAAGTCCATAATACCCCCCACCCTTTAATATCTACACTTAAAGCAGACCAGTTTCATTATCATCATCAACAGTCGCTCCCAACTCCCAAGATCATCATCATCATCATCATCATCTTCATAGAACATCGAACATCTGGCATACCATCGGGACTCATACTGTTATGAAATGAATACCACAGGGACTCATACTGTTATGAAATGAATACCACAGGGGCTCATACTGAATGCAAAAAAATGTTTTTAGGGGCTCAAGTTGATGTTTGGGACATACCACAGGGACGCAAATTGCATTTTACTCATAAAAAAATCTTATTATATGTACCAAGTTTGTAATTCATCTTCTACTCTTTTAAATTCGCTCCTAAGGAAAAACAGAAACCAGTGCCCCCCCCCCCCCCCCAACAAACAACGTATCGTTACCAAACCTTAAAATTACCCACCAAATTGTAATTATAATGTTATGAACCAAAAGTTTCTTTACTCAAGCCACTCAGAATAAATATTAGTTAGTTACCCTCATAATCTTAATTAAATAAATATTTTATTTCTATCAACATATTTCCTAGGTGCTCAACACATTTAAAAAATATGTAACGTTTTATAAATTTTTTTCAATCTCTACAACTGATAAATACTAAAAGTTGTAATCGATTGTTATGTGTTGCACACCAATGACGTTTTCTCTTTATAAAACTGATTTATATAAAGAAGCTGTAAATTAATTTCTATCTAAATTTATAAAATTTAAAACATCTTTCACCTTAACAGAAAAAATAAACTGAGTTAGTGATTTGGATGAAAATTTATAAAAATTATGTGATAAACTATTAATTTTTTTTCTAAAAACTCCATGTATATTTTTTTTTATTATATATGTAACAAAAATAATTAAATAAAAGAAATTAAAAAGGGTTTGAGTAAATTGCCAAAATCATCCTTGTGGTTTTATATTTGCCAGTTTCACCCAAATATCCTCAACTCAACAGAAAAAATAAACCAAGTTAGTGGTTTGAATGAAAATGACAAAAAGTTACAAACGTTGGGGGCAATTTGGTATAAAAGTGTCATTTTAGACGAAAATGGCAAACGTGCCCAAACCTCAGGGACGATTTTGGCAATTAACTCTAAAAATATTATCTTAACTAAACACTCAATTTGGACACTATTAATTTATGATTATTTCGTGGGTACTATTTCACTCACTAGAAGTCCAAGTGTGGGGAATTAGTCTAAGATAAATGTTTACCTTTGCACACAACTTTCCACCATAAATTGGTTGGTGTCATGGCTAGGTTTAATATTTATATAGTCCATAATGATTTTTGTAATAATAATAATTAATTGCAAGAATAAATGAACGATTTAACCAAAATTAAATTGCAAGATTAAATAGTCCATAATGATTTTTTGTAATAATAATAATTAATTGCAAGAATAAAAATCAAGGCAAGACTCCCTGTTCTAATTATAGCTTGGGATGGCAATAGACAGGTTTGGGATGGGAATTGGTAACCTATGTCCAATACCCGATCATAAACTTGTCATATACCCGGTCCCATATCTTCCTTTACCCGATTACTTATTTTGTTAAAAAATACCCATTGGGATTCCTAACTATCAATCTATTTTTCTGTAATTTTGTTACCTAAAGTTTTTGGAGTAGTAGATTTCTCTATTACCCAAGGGCAAATAAAAATAAAAAGTTTATGGTTATGGTTCAGGTACACACGTATGTATGTTTTGGGTAATCGGGGCCAGGAATCACCTAATATCATACCCATCACATACTCGCGAAAATTTTAAAACTAATCACATACCCAGATACCCGTCTTATTACCTGCGGTGAACTTTTCGGGTTTGACTGTCTTGCTCATTTGCCATCTCTAGCTCTGAAAAAGTAATATATGTGCGTTTTTTTCTAAATATACTGTATTTTTTATCTGTCTCTAATATAAACTTTGAACCACCAGGTTCCTAGAAAGTTCACCAGTAAGGTTGGAAGGAAAATGGGATATGAAGATTTTGTTTACTTTATTTTGTCTGAAGAGGATAACTCATTTGAGTACTGGTATGACTCCTCTTTTTCCAATTTTTTTATTCCCTTGATGCATTAGGTTATCATTTGTGAGTGCAAGTTTTAAAACATAAAACGTAACATGACAGTTGCATATATTTGTTTTATATGTCTGTATCATCAGCTTCTTTTGACATACTTTATTTTGTATCGGCGACTTAAGAACGAAACAAATTTCTTTCAGGTTCAAGTGCATAGATTTGAATGGAAATGGAATGCTGACAAAAAATGAGATGCAATTCTTCTATGAAGAGCAACTGCATCGCATGAAATGCATGGCTCAAGAGCATGTTCTTTTTGAGGACACATTATGTCAGATAGTTGGACCAAAGGTATATTGTTTTAATCGTATCATTATCCATATCATTTTCTTTTGTTTTAGCTATTGAAATTGTATAAGCATGAAGGGGGGGGGGGGGGTTATTGTACTCTTCCTGACTTGAAAGGAAGCAAACTTTCTGGAAGTGTTTTCCATATCTTGTTTAACCTTAGCAAGTTCATGGCCTATGAAAGTCATGACCCCTTCCTTATTCGCCAGGTATCATATGCTATACTAGTAATTAGCTAACATTATTATTTTTATTTACAAAACAAAAAGAACACTATCTTGTAAACAGGAACGTGAAAACCCGACATTGACTGAATGGGACTGGTTTGCACATAGGGAATACATTAGGCTTTCAATGGAGGAAGATGCCTTGAAAGTATGCATTTGATTCCTAGATGATCAATTCTGAGTTCACATTAGTCCTATCAGATAAATGCAATATAACTGTTAGAGCAATGGCATCAATCTCATCCAATTTCATTCAAATTGGCAAACTAAAGTTTTTAGTTAATCAATTCTATTTTGTCTAGTTACTTTGGGGTATATGAATTATAGCTTTGGTCAAAAAATGTGGTTTTATGGCTTCTTCGGTATGTAAACCTCTTACATTTTTCTTATCTTGAAACCTACATAATAATAAGAAACAATTGGATATTGTTAATTAACTAAAAAAAAGTTTGATAGCTCAAATCAGAAGTGGACATCAGTTGGCCAATAATAAACTATTCCATACAGCTAATAGTTTCAGTTGACCCTAGATGTGATCTTATTCTTAAACTCAAAAATACTAAGCATCACCTGGTCTAAAATGTCAAATATTCGATTTATATCAGGGTGCAAACATTGTGGATACTGTTGTCACTGTTGTTCCATTTTGCCCTGGATCGAAACGTGTGACGCATTTTGCTTCCAGCTAGATTATGAAGCCATTTTCCGTCTCTCGTTGAAACAACCTTTGGGCCTGATTTTTATAGAAGTTGATATCAGGAGTGGTAGTCTACATGAAGCTCGAAAGGAAGGTGTTTCAATTTGAAAGCATTGGTACAAGCAACATCTTTATGCTACTATGATGTATATTTATCAAAGGTTTACAAGGAAATTCTGAACTTCAATGGCTTCAATTCCGAATGGCCCGCTCTTTGTGTCGTACTTGCGGTAAAGGTTATCGTTGGGCGTTATCTTGATTGCAAGTTGTTAGCAATGCATCTATTCACTCCAGATCTGGATGAGCACGAAGCTTTACTGTTGAAAAGATTAGAGTGGAAGTTGTGTACACCAATGGTGTACACTTAATTCCATAAGTTGAGACAAGAGAAAATGCTTGGATTTCGTTTTGATGATGACGTTGAGGATCATGCTCGTCCTCCTGTGGATAATGCTGTCTTAGAATCATTATATGGTTGGTACTGGTATTTGTCACAAAATTCAAATTTAACAAGTTTTCTTACAATAATATTGTGTGTATTTGCAGATTCCGACTTTATGGAGTTTTCGTTGCATCATCACGCATGTGCCTTGGTTTTTTTCTCTGCGTTGTGCATCTAGAGAAAACTGGGCATATCTACTATCTTAGTGTCGAGGTAATATACGTCACTAAAATTTTAAATCATTTAAGTTATATATGTTAAAGGTTATACTAAAGTATTTTTTTTCTAGGATGATGTGAATGCGTGTTTGACACTGCTTCTACGAAAGAAAGATCGTCTTTTTTGTCATCTTCACCCTCCGCAGTAGCATCAACCTCCTCATCATCATCACCTTCACACCCCTCATTATCTTCACCTTCACACTCCTCATCATCTTCACCTTAACACTCCTCCTCATCATCATCTTCACACTCTTCATCATCTTCACCTTAACACTTCTCATCATCATCTTCACACTCTTCGTCATCTTGACCTTCACGCTCCTCATCATCACCATCACACTCCTCGTCATCTTGACTCTCGTCATGATCTTCAGATTGTGTCGTGAAGCTTACCCGAAACTAGTTCTCGAGTAAGTATTCTAACCACCTAGATTGAATAACAATGTTTATACTCTACTTAGCATATATGAAAGTCGTTCATGCATATAACCTCCTCAATTGTTTCTTTTAAATAAAAAAAACCAATGAAATAATGTATTTTCTAATTATATTTAACACAACCCAATCGGTACCAAAAAGCTATACAATATTTCTCGCATATGTTTTGGAAGCAAATCGATTCCTTGTATGTATATTGATTCAGTAAAATTGGTTCTATGGAGAATCAGTAGCATATATGTTCAGTTGTGTAATGTTCTATTAGATGGATGCATTTCGGAAGCCCGACACTTATATGGCAATAGGCAGCCGACAATGACTATAATATGCTTCTTGTAGTCTACGTATGTGACTTTTAGCATTGTCGCTTTTCTCCTACGACAATGATAATGACAAACTTTTTTGTTTTGTTTTTAGATTGGAGTTGATGAATCTGATTTGCATTTATGTGAATATGTGTACTTACTGTCATGGAGTTATTCTTGAACTCTCGTGCGACACTTAGAATACGTCTAAGTTCAGCCTTTTGGATGGGTTTGGTTATGTATAGCAGCGTAAGTCTTTGTTTATGTGAACACAAGATTGTTTTTGTAGTGCAGTACTACAAGAAAGATGGTGTTTTGATTACTTGAACAAGGTTACAAGTACAAAGTGTTTACAATAAGTTGGGTTATGAATGAATTATGAGGGGTGAGTGCAAATGATGACCAACACTCCTATTTATACTACTTAGGAGCTAATCTAGATGGTTCCATCTCTAGATCATTCATTTACAAAAATCTACATAACAGTATCTAGATAATTCTACATAAATATCAAGATATTTTGTTGAAATTCTAGAGAATTCTTTGGCAGACTTTAAGGTTTGTTTTGACCAGCCATTTTCTAGACCCTTCTTTGCTACATTTTGGTCCTTATTGTGCCCCAATGTTCCGGAACCTTCCGGGCAGCTCTAAGTGCGACTAGATGGCCCCGGAAAGTTCTCGAAGCTGAAATTTTGTGCTGAATTTTGGCGGGTCGTGACATTACGCACACATGAATGGAATCATAAGCCTAGAGATCCACCTTAGAAACTAGGGTTTGTATGTTTGTAATGATTTGAGAGGTTTTAGTCTATTTTCAGCATGGTTTGTTTGGCAAGATTTTACAATTATATTATAAATATTATTAAAATACAACGTCCGTCACATCGGAGCTATAGTAACATTTTTTATTTTTTATTAAATTATGATTTTGGCCCCTGTGGTTGTTCCACTTTAACCCTATTAGCCCAAAAAATCTTTTAACATTTGAGACCCTAACATCATGTTTTCTAACCCTTTTGGCCCCTATCACTAACCCCATCCATTTACTTGGTTAATAAGTGATCATGTGCCCCTCACATGAGGGGCATTTATCTCAATTCATCATCCACTTATAAATTCCTTCATAAAAAATTGCATCATCCCATCTTCATCTATTCATTTGAATATTCTCTAAACCCCAAAACACACCACCACCACTCAGCCGCCACCACCACCACTCAGCCGCCGCCACCTCTACCTTCATCACACTTTCATAATCATCGGTTCACAACAACTGCTTTTGACTCGCAACCCAACACCACCGATCACGTTTCAAGCCTTTCAAGTATGCCGATCTACACCAAAACGGGCATACACATGAATTGAGGCTTACCCAAGTTTTGCCATAACCTTAATCGCATCCCACAGTCACCGCTATTGTTGGATATGGTGAAACCATAAATCACGAAGTTCTGAAAACCATAGATCTAGAAGTAGCCGTTGATGGCGGTGGGGGTGGGTATGGTGGTGGTGGTTGGTAATTTCTTGTTATAGGTTTTACCATTACATGTACCATACCGTTATTATCTTTCATTTAAATTTTTCCTTTCCCTTGATAGGTTTTACCATTACATGTACCTACATATTGAATCCACGTACCTGGGACCAAATTATCTCATTATGTGCCTTGATGTCGGTCCTAGACCGCACTCGCGGATCATCCTCTCCAATAATTATGCTTACCTTACACATAACATACTGTTAGTTTTCTTCATATACATACTTAAATACATACTTACATTCGCTTCTACCTTTAGATCTTGATCGAGTCTTGGATTGTACGGGTTCCTTGTCACAAGAGCACACCGGTTTGAGTTCAAGTATTTACCTCCTCATACTTGATTTCTCTCAAACCGGAGCTCTGATACCAACTTGAAACACCCTAACACGTAATAACTTAAAAACGACGCAGCGGAAATATGAGCCCAAAAATTTCTTCCTTTATTAACTATGTAACATACTTGAAGATTTATTACTAGAATAATTACCACTTTACTAAAAAGATTTATAACATTCATTCTTTATTTATCACATTAATTAAAATATATAAAAGCTCCAATTGAGTGACCACTCTTCCCGTACAATCCTTGCTCTTGACTCGATCTCCAATCGTCCTATTCTCCATAATGATGTTAAGTCCGCGCAACCTGCATTCACCACATACATACGCATCACTAAGATTTAGTGACGACACTCCTAATTTAAACATACTCAATCAAATAAACACTCCGTATTCCTTCTCCTCATGCTAATCTTTTCGAATCAGCTTTCCATGCACATTCATACTCAAGACACAACATTAGCAATCGTCAATACTCAAATCGTAATGAAACCTATCCTACATACATTCATAGAAACTTACAATCATACACGCGTACATACCTACGAGTTCGTACTTACCACTTTTATCTTCATATACTTATACTAACATGTCTTATTCACGGCTTTTCATAATAATAATTCTATGCATATTGAAATACATACTTACTCCTTTCTAAACACGTTCCCCTATAAATTTCTATCTCTAACACGTAAGTAAACCCGTACTTATACTATCCGGAGAGTTATAACTTTTACTTGTGATCAACAATATCATAAACCATAAAACAGTTAGTCATATGAGCTTATAATCACATTTAAACCAGGTCCGAGTACGAAACCGAACAAGAAAACAAGATTTACCAGCTTTTGGCTCGCTCGCGGGGCCCGACCAATGAGGCCTCCGGCTCTCGCGGGGTGCGAAGGCTGTCGCGGTGCGCGACTGAATTAAGGGCTCATCGTCGCGTGACGCGACGCCCTGTTTTCGACAGCAAGTTGTTTTTCTTGAACTGCATCTGCCCAGCTCTACATTTTCAGCCTATAATGTACGAAAACATGCATATCTATCAAACCGACTACCCGTTTAACCTCCCGTTTCTTCCCACATGACCGTAATTTGACCCTCTATCATAAGGACCCAAAATCTAACATCCGAACTAAGGGAAATTCTTAACTTATACGTTTTCGACTTTATATTCATTTACTAGTTATTTGACTCGTTCATGTTTTTACCAAACAACTCATTTGTTCATTCTAAAAATTCACATGAACATTATATCTATAAAAGTTTCCCATTAATCTGTTTCCCCGCTTCTCGATTCGTGCAGTTAAAAGGAATTCTACCCATTATCTGGTTATCATATCGTCGTCATAACTTATGCAAATCATACCGTAATATAATAATCCCTCATTTTGACCCGTTTGGTCCACTTAGCGGAAACCTCCACTTCTATATACCCAAACCTTTCTAGACTCCAATTTCATTCTTAATTAAACTAACACCCATCCATACTTTGATACACTAAGAAGTGATTTCGTAAAATCACTCATTAATACTATTTCTTGATATTATCGTCAAAATCACGTTTCGACATAACTACTAACAATTTTCTTGCAATTAATCACTTTACTAATAAAGAGGGAGTCCGGGAAATTACTTACCTCGTGCGTCCGAATTTACGCATAGCTCCCATGTTTACTTTTTGACCCGTTGTCCTTCCGTGCTTGTATCCTTGATGACATGGTTCCTATCCGTACAAGCAGTCATATTCACAACATAATTAGCATACATACACCCATTCAACTATGTCCACAAGCTCATTCATGGCATTTATACATAGTTGACTTTCAAAAGTCGAATGTCCAGCTTATATAATTCCATTCAAATTAAGAATATGAATTCGTCTTAATGTAGTAGACTATAGTATGAACATCATTCGCATTTCACACTCATATTGTACAATATGTAAACTTACAAGATCATTTGATTATATATACACACACATTCCATTACGTTCATACTAGGATCCTCATAATTTCATAACTAACAACATCATCATTCAAGATTATCTAATTTTCCACTATCCTTGAACCCGACATGATTCTTACTAGAAATCCATATGAACTCCATCTAAAACACACTTCACGTGTTAGTTTGCTAACAATTAAATCATAATCACTTTCTATACATATAAACTTACAACTTGCATACAATTTCACATATTTGTTCTCTTAGGCATTTCATCGAACACTTGGCGGGTTTCGCATTTGTAAAACATTATGTACAAGCTTTTAAAGCATGATTCCAACTAATTCTTCACATAACTTATTAACAATCAATAAAATTCATAACACTCTTTCATCCTACACATAATTGGCTAACAATACATTAGTGTTTATGCTTTCATTCAAAAAAATTATACAACTACAAGATCATCATTCATCAACATACTACTAAAACAAGTGGGTTTCATCACAAATGTTTAATACAATCAAATTCAAGCATAAATCATCTTCAACATGATGATTCTAACTCATACACAAGTTCAATTCCTTCAATTATCACGAATTGATCAAAACCTATTTCATCAACTAACATCAAATCGCATAATTTATCTTACCCCATGTTGGAAACCCTTAGATGAATGAGAAATTGATCGCATGCATTCTATTTTCACCTAAAAACACATCCAATTTGTTAAATTCTTGCTAAGTTGGAGAAGTAGGGTTCTTACCTCTCCTGGTCTTCTCTGCGTCGCACCCCACACCCACCAAAGCTGGGTTTTTATTTTAATTATGATTAATATCATAATTTACATGTTCGACCCCTCCAAGTTGCTTTTGTTGTCATTTTTGTATATCTTTCAAAGTTTATAAACTTCCTTTATATGTTTAAAACTTAATTAATCATTTGAAGCATTTAAACATTACAATAAGCTTTTATGCATTTTTGGGGTGTTACATTTTGAAGCCGCTAATCCTTGATGCAAAGGTAAGGGTGTTGTAGTGGTTAGGTGGAACCAATGGCGAAGCTTAAGATTTCCGACCTGGGGGGGAGGACAACTGGCCAGAACACGTGTTTTCTGAGGGGGTACATTTTGTAAAAAAAAATCCGATATATTTGTGGCGGATTTATGTACAACGGAGGGTGGGCACGTGCCCACAATACATGGTCGACCAAAGTTTTGTTAAAAATGGGATGATCAGAAATTATTTCGGCTGAATGCGGGGAGGATTCGAGGAGCGGCGACAGCTCTGGTACAAATGAAGATGATAACTTTTTTTTTGAAGGACGGAACTTCTATATAAAATATAGAAAATGGGCCAAGTAGAAACTGAAACCCGAAACGATTACAAGATTACATCGCTAATACTAAAATATCTCCACCTCTCTAGTTTAAATTTCAAAATTTAAACCTATATTTTATCAAAATGAAAGAATTCTCTATGATAAGCTCCACCGCTCGAGTGACCGAAGTTTGCCGATCGTTGAACTCTTTATCATTGCGAGTCTTCCATGTCTCCCAATGGTTGTCATGATGTTTGCCTCCACTGTTTGCTTCCAGTCCTTTGATCTAGGTCTGTCAATGGATGGATATGGATTGGATCATGATCCGATCCATTAATGATCCAACTTAAATGGATCATGATCCGATCCATGATCCAACACAATGGATCGCGATGCGATCCATATCCAAATAATTTTAAATGGATGGATCACTATCCGGGTCGATCCATATAAAAAATATAATAAAAAATCTCTAAAAATAAAAAAAAATCTAAAAATTGTAAAAAATTCAGAAAAATTAAAAAAATTAAAAAATTAAAAGTTTTAAAAAATAAAAAATAAAAAAAAGTTTTAAAACTCATAGGCCCTTAAAGTTACTACAAAGATGATACTTTTTTGAGATTATTGGACTATGATCACTTGGAATCTGATATTTTTATTGTCTCACCTGATCAACCTTTTTGATGTGATGTGCAATTCTTGTAATCAGTGATCAATCACACTTAAAACACAATCAGTGAAATTTGAGGAAAGAAAGTGATCTGGCTGTAAGTGGATTTCATTAGACATGAGTATTGCATATATGGCTGATGGACTCTGTATGCCCAAGACACATACTAAATTGATATGGCTAGTACGTTATGATCCAAGTCGGGTCATACCCAATAACAAGCTAGACAAACACCTATAATATTTATTTATGATATGATCAAATGAATAAATATTAACATTTATAATAATTAGAAATTGGTTTTCTAAATAATTGCACTTGAGAAACTAATAAATTATATGGATAATTTATTTTGAGGGAATATTTATTTTGTTATTTAATGGGTTAAATAACATAATAAAAAGTTATGATTTGCTGCATAAAGTCTTATAAATATGTGATATTATATTTATAAAAGTTGTAAATATAATAAAAGACATAATATATAAGGAGGTTGAATTTTCATTGGGCAAATAAGATGGCCCTATGGCCGCCACTTTGGGTCTTCCCAAGTTGGTTGGTCCAATCAAATTTCATGCAAGTCTTTTATGCAAGATCATACATGATTGGTTCAAGATTATATACTAATGTTCTCTCACAACACACATAGTTTTTTTGAGACAAAAAATTCAAGTGCAAGAACTTGCAAAAACCCTCTCTAATTTTGGGCCATAAGTGGTTGTTCAAGAGAGTTTCACAAGTTTATTTTCAAGTGTCCAAATCCTAGCAACATAAGGTGTTCGTTGGAGGCTTGGGGTATGCAAGCTTGAGGTCTTCTCCTTTGAAGATTTCCATTCAAGAATATCATCTTCTTCATATTTTCTAGCTCTTGAATAATGGTAGTATTCTTAAACACCATATAGTTGTATTTTGATAGCATGCATGTTCATATATGGATCTGGTTATTGGGTTTTACATATAAAATGAGTTTTATATCAAGAAAGTAACATGTTTTAAATATATATTCTGCTGCGTTTTAATTTTATTTGGATAAAATTACTTTTGTTAAACATGTGAAAAACCCAACAATGGCATCTAGAGCCGCTTATATGAGTGCATGCTTCATCGGATTTAAAATTTTCGGATTTTCGGGTTTGGAGAAACCCTATGGCCGAAATTTTATCCATGGTTCTCCTTTTGTTTTTTCAAGATTTATTTCTTACATGCATAAAGGAATCTTGAAAAAGTTATGTCATGTGGATGATTTGTTTTGTTTGGACAAAAACCCACATTTTTTGGTTTTTTCATTATTGACCGAAAATGTAGGTTGTAAAAGGAAACCATTTTTGCTCTTGAATTTTATATATATTTGGATATATATATATATATATATTTGGTGTATATAACCTAGCCATGACCTTGTGTGAATATGTTGAATATTTGTGTTTGCGATTTGTATTTAATTAATTCAATGGGTTGTAATAATTATTTATCTTTGTTCTTCCATTTGAAAAATATGAAACTTATTTATTTTCATTTGGTATGTAAGTAAATAGATTAGGTGCATTTTATTTTACTAGAAAAATCTATTAGAATACTTTTTTTTTGTAAAAAAAGATGCACACAAAAATGCGGTTTTGGTTTTGGCTAATTTCGGGCCTAAAGGACTTCATAGTTCTTAACGGGATTTTAGCCCGATAACCAAAACACATTTTTGAAGTCCAAAGGAGTTTGGAACTAAATATAAAAGACACTTGGAAGCCCAAAGAATGTGAAGAAATCACAACACAAGAAGAAGACTTGAAGCATTTGGATGCGGGATCAAGTGGGAGTTCAACGACACATTATTTGTGTCTATATTCACCCTTTAGGAAGGACCTTTTGACACACTTGTTTCGGCCAACAAGTGTGGTCAAAATAGTTGGCTATGGTTATGCACATTTTTTATATATGTGTTATGCTTGTATGGTTATTTTATTTATGGTTGTTTGGATGATATTTGGATATGCATGCTTAACAATAAATAATCCGTAACAAGCTTAAAATTGGTTCTTAACAAAATCATTAAAATGGTTAATAAAAGGTTTTATTAAAAGTTAATGATTTTATAATAAAATGTGTTTTATTAAAAGAACCTTGAAAATTGGTTTTCACTAAAGTACCATTGATTTGAATGCATGCAAATATATGGTACATAAAATTTTTCTAAACTAGAATTTTGAAAAATAAAAATCCCTTTTATAAAACAAGTCAAACCTCATCCTTTTATACAACACTCGAATCACTTGGGAACTCTTTTGTGGGATAAAGGTCACCTAACCACATTTGAGGGAACTTGTATGTTTAAGGTGGGGTTACCATGTTTGTGGGATAAATGTCACCTAACGACTTATATGTGTAAACTCACATGTGTGTGTAAGTTGGACGACTTGATTTGGAAACCATGAACTTAGGATCACCGAAGCATGGGGAAAAAGGTGTTGATGGGATTAAACATGCCAACTAAACATAAAGATGTTTAACCGATCCCATATGGCTAGAAGTTGCAAAGGGTTGCAATCGTCAAATGTTGACTACCTTGTTAATTTAAATAATAGGATAAAGGTCACCTAACCAATATTTAAATGTAACGTTGGATTCTAGATTTTAATTATTAATTGTCTATGAGACATAAAAGGGTATTAATGATTAAAATTTTAATAATATCGAAAATACTAAAATTGGACTTTGTTAAATTTTGTAGATGGCCGCTAACAATGCAAACCCGATTACCCAAACCGTCCGAAACCTATCACTAAGAACCATCCTTGAAAAAGATCGTCTCAACCATAACAACTTCATGGATTGGTTTCGAAACTTGAGAATCGTTCTCAAGCAAGAGAAGATATCCTATGTGTTGGACGATCCTATTCCCGATGAACCTAACGTGGAAGATGTGGAAGCCTACAATGATTGGGTTAAGTATACCGAGGACTCCATGCAAGCCTCTTGCCTCATGTTGGGAACTATGATTCTCGAGATTCAAAAGGATTTTGACATCATGGGGCATACGACATGATTACCCAATTGAAGGAAATGTTCCTACAACAAGCAAGGGTAGAACGCTTCAAAACGGTTCGAGCGCTTCATGCATGTCGAATGGAGGAAACCCAATCGGTCTCATCTTACGTCCTTAAGATGAAAAGCCACATTGATCGCCTCGAGAGGCTCAATTATCCCGTCTCTAAAGAGTTGGCTACGGATTTGATCCTCAACTCTTTAACAAAGAAATTTGAGGCTTTTGTTATGAATTATAACATGAATGGATGGGACAGGAGCATTGGTGAACTTCATGCAATGCTCAAAACGGCCGAAGCGGGAATGGGTAAGAAGGCTTTACCCGTTATAATGATCAATGAAGGTGGCAACAAGAAGGGGCGTCACTCCGACTCCAAGGCAAATGTTACCAAGGGAAAGGGGCACGCCAAAGGGAAGGGAAAAAGAAAGACTAAAGCATAACCACCAAAACCAAAAGAGAAGAAGGCAAAAGTTGCCACGAGCGATCCATGCTTTGAGTGTGGAGAGATAGGGCATTGGAAAAGGAATTGTCCAACCTATCTCAAGGAGTTGAAAAACAAGAGGGATGCGGGGCAAACCTCAGGTACAATCTTTATGATACATATTGATCTAAATGTTATTTCTTCTAACACATGGGTATTGGAACTCATATTTGCAATTCGTTGCAGGGGTTCAAAAGAAATAAGCATTACAAAAAGGGAGACACTAGTCTCTTCATGGGCAATGCAGCGAAAGTTCAAGTCGAAGCCCAAGGAGACTGTTTTAAAACTTCCAAGTGGTTTGGAAATTTGTTTGAAAAATGTTTTGTATGCTCCTAGTTTGACTAGGAACATTATTTCAGTTTCCCTTTTAAGACAATATGGTTTTAATTTAAAGTTTGTAAACGATGACATTTATGTTTCGATGAATGGCATGTTTTACTTTAAAGCTATGCCTTCAAATGGTATTTATGAATTGGTTCATGATGATACATTATTTGATAGTTCGATGTACCAAGCAAACACCAAGAAACTCAAAATGGATTTGAGTGAGACCTATCTTTGGCATTGTCGTCTTGGTCATATAAATAGAAATCGCATGCAAATACTTCAAAAGTATGGTCTTTTGGAAACAAATGAAATTGGTTCATTTGATACATGTGAATCTTGTTTACAAGGTAAAATGACTAAGAAACCCTTTAGTGGCACCAACCAAAGGGCAAAAGACTTATTAGGTATCATACATTCGGATGTATGTGGTCCTTTTAAGCCAATGACTAGGAATGGTGAAAGATACTTCGTAACTTTTACCGACGACTACAGTCGTTATGGTTATGTGTACTTGCTAAGACACAAAGATGAAGTTTTTGAAACGTTCAAAATCTTCCAAAGTGAAGTAGAGAGTCAACTCACCAAGACAATCAAAGTTCTTCGTTCCGATAGAGGAGGTGAATACCTTAGTGATGCTTTTCAATATCATCTTAGGAGTTGTGGGATCATCTCACAACTTACTCCACCTGGAACACCACAACATAATTGTGTATCTGAGAGGAGGAATCGAACTCTATTGGATATGGTTCGATCTATGATGTCTAGAAGCACATTACCTCTATCATTTTGGGGTTACGCTTTGCTCTCCGCGACTCGTATATTAAATATGGCCCCAACCAAGAAAGTGGATAAGACACCTGTTGAAATATGGCATGGAAAGGCTCCATCATTATCATATTTGAAGGTATGGGGTTGTGAAGCTTATGTGAAGCAATACACCCCAAACAAGTTGGAAGTACGATCCACTAAGTGTATCTTCGTAGGATATCCTAAAGATGATATAGGATATTATTTCTACGATCCAACAGAGCAAAAGGTATTTGTTGCTCGAAAGGCTAAGTTCTTGGAAGATAAGTTCCTTATAGAAGGAACTAGTAGAACAGTGGAACTTGATGAGGATCAAGAACCACAAGTCGATACACGTTTGGTTGATACTAGCACTCAACAAGAGGTTGTTGAAGATGATCAAATGGTTGATCAACACACACAAAACGTTCGCAGATCTGGTAGAATTAGTAATCCACCTGAAAGATATGGATTTTTCATGGATGGATGCTACGTGGTAGATTCAGATGAACCAACCACATACCATGATGCAATCTCAAAATCTGATTGTGACAAATGGCTTGAAGCCATGAACGTAGAGATGCAATCCATGTATGACAACCAAGTATGGGAATTGGTTGTGCCACCTCTTAACTCCAAAGTAGTTGGAAGTAAGTGGGTTTTTCAAGAAGAAAACGGATATGCATGGTAACTTGGATACTCATAAAGCGAGACTTGTAGCAAAAGGTTTCACTCAAACTCAAGGGATTGATTATGATGAGACTTTCTCGCCCGTGGCGATGCTAAAGTCGATTAGGATATTATTTGCCATAGCTGCATATTATGACTATGAGATTTGGCAAATGGATGTCAAAACGGCTTTCCTCAATGGATATCTTGATGAAGATGTCTATATGGTTCAGCCTGAAGGTTTTGTCGATCCAAAACATCCTAACAAAGTATGCAAGTTAAAGAAATCAATCTATGGATTGAAACAAGCATCAAGAAGTTGGAATCACCGTTTTGATGAAGAAATTAGGAATTTTGGGTTCATCAAGAATGGCGATGAAGCTTGTGTGTATAAGAAAGCTAGTGGGAGCACCGTCACTTTCTTAGTATTGTATGTCGATGACATTCTACTATTTGGAAATGAGATTCCAACCATGTAAGGTGTAAAAGCCTGGCTTGGAAGATGTTTTTCCATTAAAGATCTTGGAGAAGCTGCCTATATTTTGGGAATAAAGATCTATAGGGATAGATCAAGGCGCTTGATAGGTTTAAACCAAAGTGCATACATTGAGAAAGTCTTGAAGAGGTTCAAGATGGAGAACTCTAAGAAAGGTTTGGTACCTATTCAAAAGGGGACAATATTGAATGTGACTCAATGTCCAAGCTCAAGGGATGAGCAAGAAAGAATGAAAGGAATCCCATATGCGTCTGCTATAGGATCCATAATGTATACAATGATATGCACTAGACCGGACGTGTCATGCGCTTTAAGCATGACAAGTAGATACCAGCAAAATCCAGGTAACAGTCATTGGAAGGCTGTTAAGAGCATATTGAAATACCTTAGGAGGACTAAGGATATGTTTCTAATATATGGATTTGGTGAAGAGGAACTCGTTGTAAAGGGTTACACTGATGCGAGTTTCCAAACTGATCGAGATGGTTCTCGATCACAATCTAGGTATGTCTTCATTTTGAATGGAGCTGCAGTCTCATGGAAGAGCTCGAAGCAGGATGTTGTAGCATTGTCCACTACAGAATCAGAATACATCGCCGCTTCATTGGCAGCGCAAGAAGTTGCATGGTTAAAGAAGTTCATTGCCGACCTAGGGGTAGTCCCTACCATTCAAGACCCCCTAGAGATCTTTTGTGATAACGAAGGTGCGATTGCTCAAATCAAGGAACCTCGTGCACATCAAAAGACTAGGCACATTGAGCGGAGATTCAACTACATAAGGGATGAAGTTGAAAAGGGAAAGATATGTATTCGCAAAGTTCACACCGATCAAAACATTGCGGATCCACTCATGAAGCTCCTTGAACGGCCAAAACATGAGGGTCATACTTGTGCCTTAGGACTTTGATATTCTAGTGATTGGATTTGATCTATTTTGTATTTGGATATTGGAACAATTGTTATTTTAACTCTTTTATGGTATTTTGAGTTATGATCCATTTTAGCATGTTTAAATCCGTGAATAAATTAATTATTCTAAATGTCCGTAGTCGATCATACTTGTGGGAACAAATATGATTGTAAGACTATTATGAACTTGGATTGGTGGATTTTCATTAGGTATGAATATAGAGCAAAGTGTTGCTGCCAAAGTTCATAAATATTTGTGGGATACAAATATTGGACTGACCCGCTCTCAAATGTTACTGCATAGAATCATTTGTGATTGATCATAAGTAAATTTGAGCAAAGGCGAATATCATAGTATCCTCTGACCTGAGATACATATTGGGTCTAGATATTCACCAAATATTATACCTTGACTTAGTTCTTCGCTGTCTGTAATAAGACAGTACATAAGGCTAAGCTCAGGTGTGGTACGAGGTGATTGTGAGAGTCGTATGTAGTCAAGAAGGGATTTGTTCCTCTTATTCGTTGAGAGTAAGATGTTTAAGGCCTGCTAAAGTTATATCAACAGAGAATGATCACACTATGTCTCGGGATTTGACATGACATCTGTAACGAAAGGATAAATGACAGATTCACCTAAATCATGTTCAAGTAAGGGACTTAAAGGGGATGATGTTATTGAATGGCACTTCGTCATACATATTAGGGGTAGTAAACCGTTGTTAGGCGCTATTTACTGCTTGCATCAATCTTCTATATATCTTGTGCAAGTGGGAGATTGTTGGACTTTGTATGCCCAAGACACATATTAAATTGATGTGGCTAGTACGTTATGATCCAGGTATGGTCATACCTAATAACAAGCTAGACAAACACCTATAATATTTATTTATGATATGATCAAACAAATAAATATTAACACTTATAATATTTAGAAATTGGTTTTCTAAATAATTGCATTTGAGAAACTAATAAATTATATGGATAATTTATTTTGAGAGAATATTTATTTTGTTATTTAATGCGTTAAATAACATAATAAAAAGTTATGATTTGTTGCATAAAGTCTTATAAATATGTGATATTATATTTATAAAAGTTGTAAATATAATAAAAGACATAATATATAAGGAGGTTGAATTTTCATTGGGCAAATAAGATGGCCCTATGGCCGCCACTTTGGGTCTTCCCAAGTTGGTTGGTCCAATTAAATTTCATGCAAGTCTTTTATGCAAGATCATACATGATTGGTTCAAGATTATATACTAATGTTCTCTCACAACACACATAGTTTTTTTGAGACAAAAAATTCAAGTGCAAGAACTTGCAAAAACCCTCTCTAATTTTGGGCCATAAGTGGTTGTTCAAGAGAGTTTCACAAGTTTATGTTCAAGTGTCCAAATCCTAGCAACATAAGGTGTTCGTTGGAGGCTTGGGGTATGCAAGCTTGAGGTCTTCTCCTTTGAAGATTTCCATTCAAGAATATCATCTTCTTCATATCTTCTAGCTCTTGAATAATGGTAGTATTCTTAAACACCATATAGTTGAATTTTGATAGCATGCATGTTCATATATGGATCTGGTTATTGGGTTTTACATATAAAATGAGTTTTATATCAAGAAAGTAACATGTTTTAAATATATATTCCGCTGCGTTTTAATTTTATTTGAATAAAATTACTTTGATAAACATGTGAAAAACCCAACAATGGCTTCATTATTTGTAGCTGGACCTTTAACTTGTTTGACCACCTACTAGCCGACTTAATTACACTAACTGACACTAGTTGACACTAACTAACTCACTTAGCTACTACCCGAAATATACACATCACATTTTTCCATTCTCACATTTATGCACTTGTATTCTGGAGTAGTATTTTGCACCAGTAGGTTTAATTTAAAATGCTTACTTAATGCTAAATTGCTAATTACTAACGATCATAAGTCAAGAGAAACTACAAGCTCCAAGATGTCGAGAACTATTGTTTTCTAGTTATGCTCATACCAGCTATATAGATTATACTTCACCATTCACTTATATAATGCACTAGGTTATCACCCGTGAATACTCACGAGTTGTGAATCTTTATATCTAAAAAATAAATATGCATATATATATTAATAAATAAAAATATACCATGTAGTTGTGAATCTTTATAACCCGGGAACTTCCCGGGCAGAAAAAATCAATTTATAATCTAATTATGTCATTAAATAAATTAAAAGACATGTTTTCAAACGTTATTAAGTGTTTAAATAAATAAGTTAAAATTTGGTGTCGATACTATGCGGTACCAATGTTGAAATTAAAAGACATGTTTTCAAAAGTTATTTGCCGTAAAATAACACTTTTTTCCATGTGGCGCGTCCTTCCTTTTCTTTACATGTGCACCCCTATACTATGCAATACGGTACCGGTTAAGCCAAATCACTTATGAAGAAATGAGTTGAGCCAAACCACTTTTTTTACCATAATCCCAAAGAAATAAAGGCACTTATGTTTTTACCTTTTTTAACAGAAACCCGATTACCAAACCTGACCCAATGCTACCTAAACCGAGTATTTAACACAAATGTACATGAAGCCACACATGACTTAAGTAAAAACATAACAAAAACTTTCCACATCAAACGTACATGAAGCCACACATGTCCTAAGTAAAAACACAACAAAAACTATCCACACCAAACAAAATAGAAATACAAAAATAAAACTAAACATAAACATCTCAAAAAAAAAAACATAAGACAATCTTCATTCTTCAATCTTTTCTCGGTAGCCATCATTCTCTAATTAGCATTCATCCAAACTCAACATCTTTCAAAACATCAAACCTCAGCCAAATTTATCTTCCTAAAAAGACACCACAAACCTTGATTAATCTCAAAAAATTAAAACATTAATAATAGTAATTAATACTTAATAACCTTATAAGAAAATAAGTAACTTCTAAATATTTTTAAAACTATAATAAAAAAAGTATTTAATAACCTTATAAGAAAATAAGTAACTTCTAAATATTTTTAAAAACTATAATAAAAAAATATGACAGACGTCTACAACTTAAAATCCGTCACTTTTAAATTACAAAAAAAATTGGAAAAATAAACTAAACTCTATAGCAAATTTACCAATTTCATAGGCTTGGCTTCTAAGTTAGTTACTTGTTTATACCTTCGTTGGAATTAGTACTTCAATTTAAGCAAATTCATGAAATAACCTCTAGATAAATTAAAGAAAACATAGTAAACGACTCCGTAAACTAAACTACTTAAAGAAAAACATGTAACATAAATAACAATTGTGGGTGTCGATTTGCATTTCCCATTCATCTCCATTGATAACTTTAATAACGATTTTGAACTTCACGATTGTATTGTAGATGAAATAAATTTAAAAGTCACTAAAGTTCTAAATCAAATGAACAAACATATGGACAAACAATTATAGTAAACGATGTTAGTTCACATAGTAAACGACACTAACAAAATAAAAGAAAAATTAAAAAGTGTTAAAAAGATATCCAACCCAACTTGAACCAATTTGATTTGACCCATAGTAAAATATGACCCATTTTGACATAAACACATTTTGACTTGTTTCCTAAGCCACCCACAACCTACTTATCTAGCCACCTCTATAAAATATTAGTCGATTAGAACTTGATCTATACAACTGGTCTCGGTTCGCTTGGATCATAGTAGATCACCCACATACAACCATGGCCCACTCAGTTATTAGAACGACAGAAAATGGAAATAAAAAAAGTAAGTGTTAAAGAAAGCCAACGCAACCTGTAACAGTTTGGTTCAACCAACACTAAAAATGACCTGTTTTAACAAACCCATTTTGACCCATTTCCTACGCCCAGACCTCTATATAGGATTAATCGATTAAAAGTTGACCCATAAAAATAGTAACGGGTCAAAACGAATTCGAGTTAAAGCATATTTATAAAAACATGTCCAATTGTTTAGTCTTTTCTCATTCTATTCGGTGCATGCACGAAAAATTAATAAAAAAGATGGATAAAAACAAATGAAAAAGAGAACTTATTTTAGAGGTCTTAATACATAAAAATATGAATATCCATCTGAATTATAAACGTTTAACATTATTGCTACAATTGTGTGATGTTGAAGTCAAAGTGTAGAAACATTACTTTCACTAAACCAAAATGGAACCGATTAAAAATTTAAGGATGCTTTCATGTGGACGAATAACTTCAATTTTAACTACACAAAAATATCACCTCATATTTTGCACATAACCGATTAAAAATTTAAGAGATAAGAGTAGTAATAAACCAAACACCAATAGGTTGGTATCCATTGGAAGATTAATAAATGCATTATCCAAAACTTAGGCAAGATCAGCATGACGTCATCGAAATAATAATAAGTATATTAGCCGGTTTAATGCTTACAACATTATCTACTTTACGAACTTCCCTGCAAGAAGTGACATGACAACAAAACTTTTAAACACATTAAAAGAAGATAATTGAGATATATTTCCTTTTTTAAACAGCTAACAAATCAAATTTTATTAAAAAATAGAATAGCATTGTGTTAATCCACATCCAAAAACAACCAGACAACAAACTACATCATAGACCCAAAAAATTAACACGAAATTTCGCCAGTTTTCACATGATAATCCAACGGCTTTTGATTGATGTTTAACCCATAGGTACGCCAAAACTCTAATTTCCTACTTTAAACTCTCCACATTAGGTTGTTTACAGTTGAAGATGACATTGTTTTGACTTCGCCAAATGCACCACACGACCATTAGAATAATGGAGTAGACAACCTTTCTCCACTTCACAGAGCCTCTCGCTTGCTTATAAAACTTCAACGGGTCCTCGAATCCAAAGAAAAAGAAGCCATAAAGCCTGAACCATGTATTAATAAAGTCCCAGATAGTTTGCGTCATCCCACATGATACTAAAAGATGTTATGGAGACTCCTCATAGGCTCCACAAAAGCTGCACATAATAGACCCAATACTGACACTTCGTCTTGCCGGATTTGTACTCGTAGGCAAGTGACCCGAATCGAATAGCCGGCCCGACCCGAAACATAACGATAGTAAAAAAAAAATTGGGTCCCATGACTTTACGCCCCCTCAAAACTTTTGGTCAAGCTCCGCCACTGTCACTAAGTACCTGATAAGAGCTTTATCCACTAACTTATTGCCTCTAAGCATAACTGAATCCTGCTATATTATAGAATCAAACAATTGATATAATACGAAAAAAAACATTATCCTTTAAATGAGAAACCAAATTATAATAACTCGGCTCGATGATGATGATTTCATACCATTTTTACTCAGTTCTACGGTCATTATTACATTATCCTTTAAATGAGAAACCAAAGTTGGATAATAATTACCTTATCAACATATAATTCCTTGTAAATTTGAAATGATTTTCAAAACAATTTATAACAAATGAGTGTATCATTAGCCAATTCAATTGATCTTTTCAAATTGAATAACCAATATCATTGCAGCCTAATTCAAGCATTCAATGGCAACACAGCCACAGCTAATTAAATCGTCTGAATTGAAATTGAAATAAACCTTTACAACAACGAAACCTATTTTATCTTTTGTAAAACACACATGTATGCGAAATACTAAATACCTTAGATGAGAAACATTTAAGGGGAACCAATTGAGGATTAGAACCTTCTTTATCAAGTGCATCATTGAGCAAGCTAAAATCAAAGCAATAGTAATTCTTCACTGTCGCCGGCATTGTTCATGCAATCTTCGCCTCTCAATGATTCTTGTGCATCCACTGATTTAATCTATGACGAGCTCGTAATAGTTAAGAGATAATATTTTAGAGTTCATGGCCTGCACATTCAAAAAAGGATCAGATACAAGAGACTATAAATTGTGTTCAACATAACACTTTTTAACAAAGTGGAAATCAAATATGTGTTCAACTTGTTTAATTGGGTTTATCATTCTACTTTTCTCAAACAAAAATTTAGCATCTTTCCAACCTTCGTCACTTTGTTTTTCGAGGACTAAACTCATCATCACCATCTTCCTGGTAAGAAACGTATTGTTTTTGTTGATCCTCTATGATTGACACTATTACCACCAAAATTACATATGACCATAACGAAAAAGATTTATGTATGCACCATTACTATCGCCACTTTGATCGAAACAGACATGAAACCATATGCACATTGCTTTCTTGCATTGGACCTAAATCCCTACTAACTGTTGTTAACCACCACTATCTTGAGATCATCTGTTAAACAATTCATACTATACTAATTTGTTAAAAAAATGCAATACTAAAGCAAAACATCAATTAGACAATCAAAAGCACATAAACAATTAATATTCCTTAAACAAAAATGTATTACTATTACACAAATCCTATCAAACCTCTTATAGACATTTCATCGAACACCTGGTATGCCACACATCGATATTCACTGCAAAAAATAAAGAACATATCAGATTCGTTTCAATTGATCATACGAAAAAAAAAGATAACCATTACATAGAAAACATGGACTTCACAAGAGATTTAAAACTCTTCACGCACTCATACATGATCATAGCACTTTGCATCTTAGTAAGCCTAAAAACATACCACCACTCATTCTTAGATCATCATTCTTAGACAATACGAACCATAGCCACCACCGAGAACCTTTTTGGTCATCACGAAAGGCTAAAATGAAGAGAAATAAATGAAGACTTTCATTAGATTGCAGATGGTTTTTGAGATTTGGAATCGTGACTGAGATTGGAAAATTAGTTGAAACCCTAAATTTTCTTTGAAACTATGATGTTGTTCACATGCCTCTCGTTGTAGATAGAAAGATTAAAATAAACCCTAAACAACTATGAAGAATGAATGAAAAAACTTACCTTTAGAAGTCAATGATTTATGGAGAAAGAAAGCTTGAACCCTAGAAGAGGTGGTAGAGACGGCGATGATCAGAAGGATGAAGAAGGCGATGAAGCGACTCGGTTAGGGTTTAGAGAGAATAGGAAAGAGAGATTATTGAGTTATGTCTTTTTGTATAGATCCGATCTCACGGGTTTGGTATGACCCGAAAATAAAATGGATCCCGCATAGATTAGTTAACTGAATGCGATGCATTCCCTCCAAAAATAAGGCTGAGGCATATAGCTGCAGAATACACATAATCTATTCAAGTTCCATTTCAATTTTGTCAAAAAAGGTGAGAGCATACATACCTTTGATGGTTGCAACTGAAGATTTGAATCATCCATGGTCTTAATCTGTTGTAGTTGAAGGTTGAAATCCATCCATGGGTAGCATTGTTGCAATTGATGGTTGAATCTATCAACTACCTTCTACCAGCGCTTCGAACTTGGTTGATCATGAAAGAACTTTAACTTGTCCGCTACGAAATGAGAGTCTGGTGGAACACCCACCTTCAACCAGATGCTAAGCTGCCACTAAACACATCACCAATCATTTAATATAGATATGATTCGTGTCTTCAGTGGCATTATATAAGATCAATACATTTGCACTAATCATTTAAAAAACGCTACGCAAACTTAATAATTCCCATAAACTTCAGATAATTCAACAACAAACTTGCTGTTCAGTACTGCAAATCGCACAAATTACCTAAAACCCATAAAAAAAAAAACCATTAATCAACAAAACAAATATTTGAGGTTCACCAAATCGAAATTATTCGGTATATTTACGTCAACCATTCACTTCCTATATATCTGTTAAATTAAAATATCAATTGAATTTAACTATTTAACCACATACTACCTTAGGCAAAAGTTCATTTCAAAACCATAAATTAACATAGTTTCCTAAACCTGATGACACCTAAACCACTATTTTCCATCAGAATCTATCTCTCAAGCTCTCACCAAATCAAAATTATTCCATATATTCAAGTCAACCATTAACTTCCTATACATTTGTTAAATCAAAATATCAATTTAAATGAACTATCTAAAATCACACTACCTCAACCAAACCTTCATCTCAAAACCAATAATCAACAAAACAAATATTCAAAAACACAAGTTCCCTAAACCTGATTATATCTGAACTACTAATTTCCATCAGAATCTACATCTAAATTCTATATATTTGAATCAACTATCAACTGTTAACTTCATATACATTTCCTAAATTAAAAAATCAACTAAATTTTACTATTTAAAAAATCAGTCACATATTACCTTAATCAAACTATCATATTTTTTTAAAAACCACTAATCAACAAATCAAACATTCAAAACCATAAGTGACTCCACAAATCAAACCATACAAAGTTACAAACCCTATAAACCACAAAACCTCACCAAAATCCTTGCCGCTAACGAATTTGACGGACCACGGCTCACGAGCGCATTCAGAGCCACCTCCGCCGCCGAATGCTCCACATGTCTCAACGTCGTGCCGTGCAGTAGTTTGGGCTCTCATATGTCTCGCCATTGAAATTAACGTCGCTATGTCCAAGTTACCTTGCTCATAATATATGCTAGCTAGATTCCCTGATTTGATGTGAAAATAAAATGAAGATAAATAAATATTTAGTGTATACAGAATGTAGGTATAGTTGTATAAAATAGAACTGGTGCTTACCATAAGCCATAGCATAATCTGGTTTGGATTGAAGAGCTCGCTGATAACAAACGATGGCTTCAGCAGCCATTACCAAAGCCTGTGAAGTGCAATATGACACTTAATTTAGCAAACATCTTCATCAGAAGTTATCAAAACCAAAAATGTTAAAAGGGATGCCATGAAAACTTCACCTTGTATACATTCCCCAAATTCAAATACGCATCAGCAAATGTTGGTTTTAGCTTCACCGCCTCCTGAAAGTGTCAACAACAGCAATTGAAGTAAGTTGAAAGATAACAATAAGAAGTTACATGTGATATGCATGTGTGTGCAGGTGTGTCCACATATATACAAATACCATCAACAAAAGAAAAATCAGTAGATATAAAAAGTGTATGTAGATATTTAAGTGCAAAGCTTCTATCACAACTCATAGCATTCTTTAAAAAAGCAAACCAAAGGTAGCAATGTCAACCCATTTACGTACAAACGGTTGGCTTGGATATGTTTTATGCCAAATGGGTCAAAATAGGTCGGGGACCATCCTTGTACTTTTAGAAAGTTGGGGACCAAATCCAAAATTTTGGTAAACCACAGGGACCATTTGTGTACTTTACTCTATTCTTTTTTCAAGGTTAGTGAATAACTTAATGAATCCTCTGGGCCTTTCTTAGGAGAGTCGAGCTTGTCTTTCTTGGAAATGAAACTTAAAGCCCGACCTAGATAAGCTCCGAACAAAGTCTCCCCAAGTCCCTTTACAACCTGTTAGCACAACAAAACAGTTATAGACAGTGGTATATTTCCATATCTGTTCAACTGAATATTATTAATCCATTGTAGGCAACATAAATGTAACATTCGACGTGACACATTAAAAAATGTTAATATTTTTTTTAACTTCCTCGGCGTATATCTCTAATGGATCTCCTGAAGATGGATTTGTGGTATGAATAATAAATGCATAGTCAGCATTTATTATTTCCTGAACCAGGACAACCATGCATAAGAGGTCATGATCTAGCTTCACTTTTCTTGTACTAAAGTACGCTCTCTAATTCTATTTTGAAGCCCAAACCTGAAAAAATGACACCCATATCCATCCCTCGTCTATTTTAACATGTGTAAGTGAAGTGAAAAAAAAAACCGTATTGCTGGAGGAAGTGTAATTCAGTTATCATTATAAACAAAGTGGAAAACTTCTTTCGATAAACTCAAAAGTATAAAAAAATTCATGACCTTTATAGCAATCCATGCTTGTTCCCATCTATGCCGACCTTCATCCCCAGGCCATGGCATACCAGAGCTTTGCATTTTGTCTTTTAGCTCTTGTACCTGAGATAACAATAGCCATCATCAATTTTTTGTTACAATTTTGACCATTATATATACTATTAATAAGCTATTCTGTAACATCAATCAACTTTGGCCCCACAACTTTGGCGTTAAACAACTTTAGCCCCAAACTTTAATAATTGTTTAGCCCCTTAACTTTGGTAATGACATGTTATCCCCTTAACTAAAACAACTTTAGCCACTCTACTACAATAATAAACAACTTTAGCCCTCAACTTTAATAATGACATGTTTAGCACCTCAACTTTGGTAATGACACGTTTAGCTCCTTAACTAAAATAACTTTATCCCTTCAACTTTAATAATAAACAACTTTATCCCTTCAACTTTAATAATAAACAACTTTATCCCCTCAACTTTAATAATGACATGTTTAGCCCCTCAACTTTAATAATGACATGTTTAGGCCCTTAACTAAAACATCAAACAACTTTAACTCTCAAGATTTGCTTATTTTTATCTAGGTTTCGAACCTACTGCAAAGCGTGGGTGGTAACCCACTCTTTGTAAACTAATAATATAAAGATAATATGGATGTTACCAGCTGGGGCGGTGCAACAATCTCCAACACCGTCTTGCGGATCTCCTCAAGGGCATCAAACTCTCCCACTTCTAACTTTTCCTTCAATATTTGTAACTTTCAAGACACACCTTGCAAATATAACGTATTCATTATATGAGTTTTTGGTGCTTCATTCACAAACATTAGATTATTCTCAAAATTTAGAGATATGGAGTACCTGACTAAATTCATCGGAAAGAACTTTCTCAAAAGTTCCAAAAGGTAATGCGACTGAAGTAGGAATGGCAACCCATGAGGGGACTTTTCCTTTAAGGTATGCGATATTATGAGATTTAGCTCCAACCTTAAAAAGTTCAAAGAAAGTGAATTACAAAATAAACACTATGTTTTAGTAAATAATGAAAATTTTATAATGTATATAAGAGTGAATGATATTGAAACACAAAGTGACCAAGCCACAGACCAATACCAATTGAAACCAAAGCCGCCATCGTTAACTGCCGTCCAGAAACCCTAAAGGGTTCGAAGATGAACACAGAACAACAAAATGGTGGCAGCGGCGAGTCTGTCCTCCCCATCATCAACAAATACTGAAACAAAGGATTTCCACCATCGCCAACGTCCAACGCCAAAAACCGAGTCAGGGATGATTATTCTGAAACAAACTTAAATAAATTAATAAAAAAAACTCAAAACCCAAAAACGATTTAGGGTAAAAATTAAATCGAATTGTGTCACTCTTAAACAGACAGATTAGAAACATAAAGCACACACCAATCAAAGAACAAAACAAAAGGTAAAACGAAGTGAAGCGGTCAACATACTGCATGTACATTAAAAAGCTATAATCATAATATTTAATGTCACAAAGCACACTGTCAATCACAGAATGAATCAAAAGGCAAAACAAAGTGACATCTGTACATATAGGAGGCAATTTCAATCCATTTATGTAAAAACTGGTCAAATTTCAGGTTATTCTATATTGATAAGAGGTCAGGCTCGTAAAACTAAAAGTAATAGCTAAAATAGTAACAACATATGGGTTTAAACTTTAAAGTCAAACAAAGCATACTCATGTATACAACCTCCTATATTGTTTTGTTAATTAAAAACAGATCATACTTTTTAGTTTCTATAATAGCTTGCAAACATAATTTAAACTGTATATTTATAAAATCACCAAGAAAATAAGACAAAATAATGTTAATCATTCAACCCATTTTGAACCTATGTGGTCCAACCCACCCATTTTTCCACCAAAAGAAAGTTAATTATGAAATGCATACTTTGTTGCTTTCATATCTGAAGACGATAAAGAGAGAACCCTTGTATAAGCTCCTTGCACTGTAATTGGTAACCTTATACCCCTAAACAAATGCAACCCTTGTAGAAGCTCCTTGTACTGTAATTGGTAACCTTATACCCCTAAACAAATGCAAATAGTGGGCCAATAACCAATTTAGTTTATATACCACTCCCAACAAATAGTTCATACAAATTAAACTTACCGGTTCACGTGGACAAACAACTTCTGATTCATGAGCATTGTTTGTTTCATACGAATCAAACTGCGCTAGAATGATAATGCAATATCTACCACAGATGTGATCCCAAAGGCCATGAAAGCTTGCAACATGAAAGCTGAAAAAGTAAATGCATAAACTATCTATTCAGCGGCATCCAAACATCAGCAAACATCAGAGATCTAATGGAATTGTGCAGTTATTCTTTTAGGTCTTTTTTATTTTTTAGAATTCTTTTAGATTTTTTAGATCTTTAGAATTATAGAGATTAAAGTGAGCATCTAGAAATGATACTGAAAACAAAGTGACCAAACATATTGAAACACAAAGTGACCAAGCCACAGACCAATACCAATTGAAACCAGAGCCGCCATCGTTAACTGTCGTCCAGAAACCCTAAAGGATTCGAAGACGAACACGGAACAACAAAATGGTGGCAGCGGCGAGTCTGTCCTCCCCATCATCACCAAATACTGAAACAAAGGATTTCCACCATCGCCAATGTCCAACGACAAAAACCGAGTCAGGGATGATTATTCTGAAACAAACTTAACTAAATTAATAAAAAAAAACTCAGAACCCTAAAACAATTTAGGGTAAAAATTAAATCGAATTGTGTCACTCTAAAACATTCAATAAATTGAACCAAATCACATGGAGAATTTGTTATAATAACTCGATGAAAAAAGTCATGACTTAAATGGCTACCATAACCCATAAAGAACAACAAAACAAAAAAAAAAGAATTGTCATGCTTTGCCAAATTAAAAGTATATTTGGAACATGATAATAGGCAAGTCTGCAATTGTGAATAGTCTTTGTGTGTGATAGAGACATAGAGTAATTATTATATGCAATTAAATACACAAAAAACACCTATCATTCAAATAACCAAGCCAAAAACCACTGGACCAAATAAAAAATGGTAGCATGTAATATAATTTAAAAAACATAACCTTCAATAACATTGAATTCAGTTGACTCGGTACGTCATTCAACGATCACAATATGAACTGGAATTCAAAGTGGTGTATTTTTATTGGAAAAAACTGTCTAAGTCATTTTTTAACCAGCAATATAAAGTCATGTTAATTGCTTCCATCTAGCCAGATCACATATATCACTGGTGATTTTTTCTCGATTCTACATATACTGGCAATATATATATATAAAAGGTAGATAATATAAATTGTATAATATATAATTATGTATCAATCGAAGTTGTATAAAACATATAACTTGTTAATCCATTAAGTATCAATCGAAATAACAAAAAATAAAAATCGATTCCTAAAAGCCCTAAATAAAAAAAATGAAAAAAAAAACAGATTAGGATATAATATATTGCTGAAAACCCTAAAATCGTAGAAGCTGAAACAATCACAATAACAAAAATAACTCTGATTCATGAAAACCCTAAAATCGTTGAAGATGAAACAACATATAATGTATACAAAAGATTTGTGATAACCCTAAAATCGTAGAACATGAAAAAAGGAAAAGGAAATCAAACCTTGGGGATGATTAAATCGCAGAGAATCTGATGGGGAAAGGAGGATAATATTAGTGCCCATCAATCAAATGCGTGACCATCTGGTGCATTATCAAACATGAATCGATATTCGAAGGATTGTTACCTGTTTGTTGAATCGCTTGAAGAAGACGGTGATGGATCCAATACATCGATGAATGGGGGGAGGCTAGGGTTTAGAAAGTAATGTTGGTTAGCAAAGATAATATATACGATCCATATTGTTGACTGGAATCCAAATTCCAACCCAATTTAGAAACGGATCCCGCGTGGAGTTGTGTGTATAGTGATTTCCCTCCTAAACTAAATTGCCACATCAGCCAAGATGGCCAAATACAAATGCCACCTAGCCCAAATCCATCTCATTTATATATATATATATATATATAGATTAATCAAATATAACCTTAGCTTTGATGAAACAGATTTATTGATCACAGATGTCATCATCATCATCATACTCAGTAAATTCTACCAATAGCAAAGCTAAGGTAGGGTCTGAGGAGGGTAGATGTAGACAGCCTTACCTCTACCCCATAGGGATAGAGAGACTGCTTCCAGTGAGACCCCCGGCTCAATATATTGATCACAGATGTAAACAATCTAAAAACTGTCACACCCGCTCGTAGCGGAAGCGCGAGGTGTGATCTGATCGGTTCTCATTGCATAACAATATAAGTGAACATACTAAATGAATAAAACATGCTCCAATGCCATTACCATAATTGTTCGAAATAACGCAACATAAGTTTAGTGTATTGTTTACAAACCATCAACTGAAAAGAAACTGTCATTGTTTCGTACATCAAAATGTAAGTCTTAAAATGTCAAGGCTTTGACCACTATATTACCGCAAAGAGGCGGTATATAACGGGCAAACCCTTCAATAGTTGGCATGGAGTCTGGATACTTGTTTTTCTTGACTGAAATATCTGCATGGTCCACTAATTTCCTGAAATACATGTAAGTTTGAAAACATCAACAAAAGTTGAGCGAGTTCATGCAGTTTAGTTGTATAAGATGTATATGTCAATTATGAAATGTATTTGTATAAAAACCATGCACTTTATCTGTATGAAATGTATTTGTATAAAAACCATGCGCTTTATCTGTATGAAATGTATTTGTATAAAACCCGCATGTAAGATGTATTTGTATCAAATGTAATATGAAAAGCGTCAATGAAATCGTTGATCATTAATGTTTCGCGAGGACATCAATATGTGTGACGAAATAGGAAGCAATCCAACCCTAGACGATTTTAATTGTATCGACACCATGTCGTAGGGCAACAAAAGCACTCCTAAGCAAACGAATGGCCATGAGTGGGGCTCGCCAAAACCCATTAGATCTAACCCTTTTGTTCCTTGGTCCAAACTTGGATTAATGGAGCTTTAGTTATGGCCCTAATTTCTCACATGATCTAAGGTGTTTCATTCCTTGACTTATCATACTATTGTACATGTATTTTCCCCGATAGTTGTAAAGCTTGAAAAGCATTTAAGATAAAATGGGGACATGAACTCACAAAATTGCATTCCGTAAACTGTATGTAACTGTAACCTCACTTGCATTGTCCTTGAATTGTATCACAACCTACAAATGTCCTAGAATTGTTAGACACTACGGTCTTTGTATTGACTCATGTACAAGTCTTCTATCTTGAATATGTATTAAGACTTGTATTTCTTTGTTATTTGTTGAACTATGTATTAGATGTATGAATTGTTAAACTGTTATATATATATTTCACCAAATATATATATATATATATATATATATATATATATATATATATATATATGTAATCTTGTATCTTGTGAGTTGTATCATTGGGTCTTGTCTTATTGATTTCGTGTCTTGTATAAGTAAATTGTATAATTGTATTTTTATCAATTATATGTCATTGGGCTTAGCCCAAGAATTCATGTTATTGGGCTTAAATAGTGTTGGGCCTTGGCCCATATGTTTGGTATTGGGCTTAGCCCATGAGTTTTTGATATTGGGCTTAGCCCATGTATTTATGTTAAGCCCATTATGAAGATAAGCCCATTAAGAAGTGTAAGCCCATTTGTATAAAATAGCCCATTAAGAAGTGTAAGTCTTTCATTTTTATAAAAAAAAAAAACATTTTTATAAAAATCACTAAGTATACCTTTTAGTAAATAAAAAGATAATAGTTTTTATAAGTTTCAAAATGTCCGAATTTTGTTAATGGTAACGTAATTTTTGTGTCCGCGTCGAAAGATCGCCTAAACGTCATAGTAACTCCTCGGAATGGCGATATGTTCACAGATTCGCCCGTCGTCCGAATTGTCCATAAGTTGTATCCGATGTCCGAATGATCCGCAAATTGTATTCAAGTGTGTATATATGTATTCTTGTAAGTCTTTACTTGTAAATGTGTCTTGTATTTATTTGTATCATTGTTGTCAAATCCCTAACTTTTGTACATAACTAATACAAATAATAAACACATAGTACATAACTTGTTAAGATCACTAATATATATTTTCCCAAAAATATATATTTATATCTATTTTTTTTTCTAGAAAGACCACTTTCTAATCTTATAAAGACTTTGTTAAAAATGATAATTTTTCTAGCATATGATTTCTAAGAAAAATTTGGCCATAGTTCCTTTGATATATGAACTTGGCCATGTTTATTAACATATCATTTTCTAAACAAAAACACATGAGATTCATAACAACTTTTTAACAAGATGAACTCATAAACATGTAGGGTTTTAGTATGATCTTTACATATGTTTACTAGTTTAAAAATCATACTTTACTTCTAGTTTTGCCAAACTTTTATAGAAAACCCATCTTGTATGTTTCTTTTATAAATCTTTCAAAAAGCATGATTCTTAGTAAAATACTTTACACACTTTTATAACATCAAAAATATATGTTCATTCATTAAACATTAAGTTTCATATAACCCTTTAACATATTCATGTATAATTGTTAGATCATATTTTTAAAACATCATCTAACAAATTATTCATACCATAATCATCATAACAAGATCAAATATGTAAATAACAAGTCTTAGATCACAACATAAACAAACATAAATATATCATGATTATTATTTTTGCTTCTTTGTATTTTCATGTTTATTATGTATGATTATTTTGTTATCTCTAGTTATATTAACAATCATAACATAATAAGTATGGAAAAAAATAGATTTAGAAGCTCACTTCTAGCACTAGGCTAGGGATGATCTTGATGAATATGAGGAGCAAAGATGATGAAAATTATGATGGTTGAAAGCTCTAGAATGGATGAAAACGGATGCTTCAACTTGGAGATGTCTTAGATCTTCATAACTTGCATAAACGTACACTTTGATCATCATGAAAATGGCTTAAAATGAAGATTATTTGGAGTGTTCATGGCTGAATTTTATGAAGGAAAAATGGGTTCTTAAGTGATTGTTTTTTATGGTGTAAGAATTATGAGAAAGTGATTTGTTAGGATAAGGTTTCAAGACTTTTGATCATCCACTAACTCTCCATGTGCACATAGGAAATATCTAAGATATTTTTGCAACTTGTTAAGTGTGTGTGACCCACTAAAAAAACGTGAACATGGGGGGGGGGGTAAAGTGTAACATTTTTATAAAAGTTACCAAAATATCTAGATATTTTGGTAATTAGGCTAAGTATGGTGATTAGGGTAATCTCTCATCATTAGCGGGTAATTAGGGATTCGGAACATAAATTAACATTAACTAGTTCACTAAACTAGTAGAAATCATGTTTTGATACTTTGAATGCTTTTCGTTTCGTCGTTGGCTAGTTTACGACACTTTTGTGGCGTACCGACGGACGTTTGCCGTAATTTGTCATTCCGCATTTAAAAGATGTATGAAGTTATTTTGAATCCCAAAATAAGCTTAACTAGTTTACCAAAGCTTTCATTTGGTTGTTTTCGGCGTCGGAAATGTCGTTTATTAGCTTGTCGGTTCAGAAACGGACAGGTTGTGGGGGTTGCAACTCAGCATCGAAAGCTTATGTTTCGGACACCCCATTAATATCCTCATATTGTTTCCATATGTTTGTCATCATTTGTCATATTTCCGGAGTCCCGGAAATGCTAAATTATTATTTTGGACGATTTAAAATTGTCTTATTTTTAGTGAAACGGACGATTTAGCGATTAGGGCGTTGTACCGGAAAGTCTTGTATCTTTGTAAGATATGTTTTCGTATTAGTGTTTTCTTATATAAACGGACTCAGTTATGTTAGCCGTGTGTCGTTTTTCCTTGTTTCGTTCTGTTTTCACGGTTTTGCTGGCATGAATAGCGTGACCGTGAATAGTGCACGCAGCAGTTTTTACCAACACTTTTAGGACATTGTTTAATTGATTTCGCAATACGACGAACACCAACATATATTATATCATTGTTTTCTTGTCCTAACACTGTCGTCTAATGTACGACACAATTACGTAATTAAATTATGCTAATTGCATGAGTTTATATACTAAGAATAGTGATTAGACTGTACGGAATTTCCGGTTATTTGCCATTTGTCACATTCTCCCCCTGTTATTGAGAATTTCGTCCCGAAATTCAAACTGAGTCATCCTTTGCAGGAGACTACTCAAACAGGTGAGGGTATTTTGGTTTTGATTTGATCTGTACGTTCCCAAGTATATTCGGGTCCGTGTCGAGAGTTCCAACGAATTTTTTTTACTAATATGATACGACTCCTTCGTATTTTCTGGACCTTCCGGTCCATGACCTTAACCGGTGTTTTATGAATTGGAGTTTGTCATCAATGTGAACTTCATCCGCCGGAATGATAACTGTTTCTTGTGTTGGACTCTTCTTAAGATTCGACACATGAAATGTGTCGTGTACACTACTTAGTTCGTCTGGTAACTTCAAGTTGTAGGCAACAGTGCCAATCTTTTCTAAGATTTCAAATTGTCCTACATAACGAGGGTTAAGCTTCCCACGCTTACCGAACCTCGCTACGCCCTTCCAAGGCGAGACTTTCAATAAGACTTTGTCTCCGATCTCGAAAGATAATGGCTTCTGTCTCTTGTCCGCGTAGCTCTTTTGTCGATCGCGAGCCACCTTGATACGGTCTCTGATCTGAAAGATTTTATCCGTAGTCTCTTGGAATTATTCCGGATCGATTAGTTGTTTATCGCCCGCTTCCGCCCAACATATCGGTGAGCGACACTTTCGACCATAAAAGCTTCGAACAGTTTAGCTTGTATGCTTGTATGGTAGCTGTTGTTGTAGGAAAACTCAACCAAAAGTAAATGAGTATCCCAGTTGCCTCCCAAATCCATAACACATGCACGAAGCATATCTTTGAGTGTTTGGATTGTCCGTTCGCTATGGCCGTCAGTTTATGGATGAAAGATCGTGCTTAGATTTAAATGAGATCCAAAAGCCTCTTGAAATGACTTCTAAATTAGTGAAATGAAGCGACCGTCTTGGTTTGAGATGATTGAAATAGGCACTCCATGATGAGCCACTATTTCTTTGAGATAGAGTTCTGCTAGTTTCTCTGTACTAACCTTCTCCCGAATTGGTAAGAAGTGTGCGGACTTTGTTAGTCTATCGATGATTACCCATAACATGTCGTGACCTCTTGAGGTCCTGGGTAACTTCGTAATGAAGTACATCGATATTTGTTCCCATTTTCAAACGGGAATTTCGGGTTGTTGTACCAATCCCGAGGGATTTTGCTATTCGGCTTTGACTTTCGCATATGTCAAGCATTCTCCGACATAAGTAGCGATATCACTTTTGAGGTTAGGCCACCAATAGTATTCTTCAATAATTAGGCCTATGTGCTTCCTCAAAATATCATCTCGTATACCGCCAAAGAATGGAACCCATTTTCGACCCATAAGGTATAAAGTTCCTTCGTCTTTCGGCGCTAATTGTTCCTTCATGCCTCGAAGTGTTTCTACTTGAATATGCTCTTCCTTGAGCGCTTGTGAATCATCTTCTCTAATGCTTGAACTCTCAGTGTTCTAACTCGCTCCTTGCGGCTCAAGGTGTCAGCTACAACATTTGCCTTGCCCGGATGGTACTTTATTTCACAATCATAGTCGTTCAACAATTCAACCCAACATCGTTGACGCATATTTAATTCTTTTTGGTTGAATATGTGTTGAAGACTTTTATGATCCGTGAAAATAATGCATTGAGTACCATATAAATAATGTCGCCATAATTTTTAAAGCGAATACCACCGCGCCTAACTAAAGGTCGAGAGTGGTATAGTTCTTCTCATGAACTTTTTAATTGGCGCGACGTGTGCACGATAACTTTTTCATGTTGCACGAGTACGCAACCTAATCCTTGATACGAAGCATCATAGTTTACAACAAAGTCATCGGTATCGTCGGATAATGATAAGATTGTAAAATGCTATGCACCAATCTTAAGAATAAGTTGTAATGCTATTTCTTGTTTTTCGATTGGGGCGCATTTATTGTCTTTATAGGTGAGGGAGGTTAGCAATTGAGTAATTTTAAAAAAAAAAATCTCAATAGATCTCCGATGATATCCCGCTAAACCCAAAAAAAATTGTCGGACTCCATTTGGAGTCTTGGGAACTTCCAAGTTCTCATTTGCTTCAATCTTAGCTGGGTCTACTTGAATGCCTTTCTCGTTCACTACATGCCTGAGAAATTGTACTTTGCGAATCCAAAATTCGCACTTGGAAAATTTCAAGTATAGTTTCCCCTTCTTTAGTAGCTCCAAAATTGTTCTCAAATGTTATTCGTGTTCATTAGTCAATCGTGAGTATATTAATATGTCGTCAATAACTACTACGACGAATTTGTCGAGATACGGCTTGCACACGCGATTCATTAATTTCATGAAGACCGCTAGTGCGTTCGTTAAACCCAAAAGCATAACGAGAAACTCGTAATAACCATAACGAGTTTTAAAAGCCGTTTTCGGTGTGCTTTCCTCTTGAATTCGTAACTAATGATACTCCGATCGTAAGTCTATCTTAGAGTAGAAGCTTGAACCTTTCATAAACCATTTGAGTTAGTTGGAAATTCATTTGTAACATGGTTTTGAAATATGAATTTTCATTCATCGAAATGTTGTGCACTTTTGCAAACTTGTATGTCTTTCCACCCCCAAAACCTTTATAAAGATGTATATTGGTAAAGAGTGGGGGTTATGAACTCACAACATCCTTATTCGGTCAACTACAAGGTTCAGAAGGTGCTAATCGATATGCAGATTTGGCTATGGGTGCGGTTCACGATACCAAGTCGATATGAAACTCGACTTGTCGATATGGTTATAGTCCCGGCAAGTCTTCAGGAAAGACTTTAGGAAACCCTTTTACCACTGGAATATCTGTCAGCTTTGGCCCAACGGCCTTCTTGTCGACAACATGTGCCAGAAAGGTAACACAACCTTTCCGTAAGCACTTCTGTGCCTTCATGCAATTGATGATCCACAGTGGTGTGTCGTGCTTCTCTCCATGATTAACAAGTGTCTCTTTGTTCAGTAGTGGTAGGCGAATGACCTTTTCATGACAAAAGACTTTGGCTTGGTTATCGGATAACCAATCCATGCCAACCACTACATCGAAACTACCCAACTCAACGGGTAAGAGATCAATACTGAATCTTCGCTCGCCAAGTTCCAAGGAACATCCTCTAACAACTTTCCCTGACTCGACTAGTTTACCGTATGTCGATTCTATAGAATGAGGAGACGTCTAGCTTACTTGGCTCTAGGCCAAGTACATTTGGAATTCTGTGTGGCGAGGACTTCACTGTATAGTTTTAGGAACCCTATGTTTAAATGTAGGATAACCCAATCCATATGTTTAGATGTAGGATAACCCGGTCCATATGTTTAGATGTTGGATAACCCAACCATATGTTTAGATGTAGGATAACCCAATCCCTAATTGTAGCTAGGACAATCTCGTCCCTAGCCATGAAACTCATGTATGTGAAATGTTGAGATGAAGCTAAAATTGGCACCAGTATCAAATAACATGGATGTGAAATGTTGGTTGATTGGAAACGTGTCGAGTAACTACTGTTTGAGTGATTGAGGTAGGGTGGGATGATGCGGTCATGCTTCGGATCTCCGAGGCTAAACCCAAAATGTAACACTCATTGTGTTTGAATTCGGGTGTTACCCAGTATGGAACAACCCTTGAGAGACCGTGAAAGCATCAAGTGTAACCATCAACATTGGCTCCAGTTATGATCGAGTTCTTTTATAAAATCATATGAAAATAGATATGAAAATCAGATGATATAAAATAATGATGTATGGTTAAATAAATAACCAATAGAAATGTAGTGTATAAATATATCATGTCTTGAAATAGAATATTATGTCTTGTGTAGAGGATGTCGCGTCTTGTGCAAAATGTCATGTCTTGTCTTTGTCGAAGAGGTTTGAATAACACCACGATATGCAATATAATATAAGCACTTATATATAGGAAGTACCAGCGGCGTATCCACCATGCTTTTATCATATTACACACATCTCGTTATTTACAAAAATGTCTTGTGTATACTAACGTCAAATGTCATGTATAACAATGTCTTGCGTAACAGTGTCATGTATAAACCACGTCTTGTGTAAAAGCAATGATTTTCAACACATAACTTTTAACTTAAATATTTGTTTATTTTGGTGCCATGATATTTTTAATACACACTATTAAAAGAATCTAGACATATATTTGGATAAATATAGTCTATCATGCGCCCAAGAATGAAGAATGCAATCGGTCATGGAAACCTCAAGATCGCATTGTTCATATATGTTTGAATATATGATAATATGGATAACCGAAAAAAATGATAATGTGAATAACCGCAACCAAAATGCGTAGTGCCTCTTGCGTGTATTGGTTATATGTTTTAGTGGCAAAGAAATAATTCGTTGAGGAGGGGAAACCAACCAGTGGTCTTCGTCCATATAATATGTATTCCCTACTCTATGGACCTCGATCGTCCTAAGTAGAGAAAATCCTTTGTCTTACTTGTTCATGTGACAATTATGGTAATAGTGCTTGAGTTTCACGAGCTCTAGCAAGATTATTGGAATCTCCAAAAATGTCAAATAGAATGCAATGAGGGAGTTGCAGCATGGCTCATGCCATACCATTCCTTGAAAAAAAAAACGAATGTCAAACGACGGAATTTATTGTATTTATTCCCAATAAATATGATAAGGTAAGGTAAAGTGTCATAGGCACCAAGAAAATAGCCGTATATAAGAATTTTAGAATGTTGAGGAAAAATCTTCCATGAGTGACTAACAAGTTTTGTTTGTTTAAATGACTAGTCTTAACCGTCTCGTAATATAAATCGAATGTTAGGTGCGGTCAAGCATACATCGTCTTCCTATATCGTCTTCTTATATTGTAAGATGTTATAGTAATAACCCTAGTCAGTGTTCTAAGAATGGAAAAATTGAATCTCAAGTAATATCTTAAGAATTGTGAATGGATAGTGATCATTAGCTTGGCCCGCAGAGCCCACCAGAATTTACATGCACTACAATTTGTTATTACGTAGGCCTCCGTAATAATAAATCGCCTTGCATGGTCACCCTAGAATTCTCTCGTTAGAAGCAGATGATCAGTCAGAGAAAGGAAACTATTGTCTACATACCTTCAACATAGGAGGGACCTTTGTGATAGTCCACGGCTAACGCCCGTTGTCATTCCTCGCGAAGTGGCACAGCGTTAGATAGAATATAAATAGAGAGAATTCGTAACAATAACAACTGGAGGGGTGCCTTCAAGATGAGTACTTCATCTTCTTTGACTGGACTGGTGTGTCATCAATCATTATTCGTATGAGACACAATGATATCGTCCCACTAATGGAGTTGTTGTCCAGGGTTACCACCTCCATCTCATCGTCACTACGAAGGTTAGGCATCTCAACATTCGCGAGAAAGCAACCATATTTTATGAAATAAAGTTTAAGATTTCACTTAGGAATCATGTTCACCATAAGCTCCGCAGTAGACGTGATGTCGATATTTTCATCGTTCAGTAAAGAATAATAATAAAGTTTGTAGTCGAAGGTATTTTGTACCTGCCTAATATTTCGTACAACACATATATGAATGACTTATATATATAATCATGTAAAATCCTATCTAACAAGGATTTCTATCTTTGCATAAGCAGAACTTGTAAACCGTTTATAATGCGTAACTGATAATGTAATGTATTGTAGGCACATAGTATGTTAATGTAATGTGTCTATTTCTCATAGACTTCACCCATGGAAATGTCCTCGCTTGATTTATGTGAAGTGAATTTTGTTTGTAGTGGACCTTGAAAAATGTTTATGCAATGAAAACTCTTGTTCTTGTATAAATTTTTTTCGTGAGAGGTTCCCTAGTGATTGTAGACTAGACTCGAGAAAGAATCCTGGTTCACTACAATCGAAGCTCTGATACCAATCTGTCACACCGCTCGTAGCGGAAGCGCGAGGTGTGATCTGATCGGTTCTCATTGCATAACAATATAAGTGAACATACTAAATGAATAAAACATGCTCCAATGCCATTACCATAATTGTTCGAAATAACGCAACATAAGTTTAGTGTATTGTTTACGAACCATCAACTGAAAAGAAACTGTCATTGTTTCGTACATCAAAATGTAAGTCTTAAAATGCCAAGGCTTTGACCACTATATTACCGCAAAGAGGGGGTATATAACGGGCAAACCCTTCAATAGTTGGCATGGAGTCTGGATACTTGTTTTTCTTGACTGAAATATCTGCATGGTCCACTAATTTCCTGAAATACATGTAAGTTTGAAAACATCAACAAAAGTTGAGCGAGTTCATGCAGTTTAGTTGTATAAGATGTATCTGTCAATTATGAAATGTATTTGTATAAAAACCATGCGCTTTATCTGTATGAAATGTATTTGTATAAAAACCATGCGCTTTATCTGTATGAAATGTATTTGTATAAAACCCGCATGTAAGATGTATTTGTATCAAATGTAATATGAAAAGCGTCAATGAAATCGTTGATCATTAATGTTTCGCGAGGACATCAATATGTGTGACGAAATAGGAAGCAATCCAACCCTAGACGATTTTAATTGTATCGACACCATGTCGTAGGGCAACAAAAGCACTCCTAAGCAAACGAATGGCCATGAGTGGGGCTCCCCAAAACCCATTAGATCTAACCCTTTTGTTCCTTGGTCCAAACTTGGATTAATGGAGCTTTAGTTATGGCCCTAATTTCTCACATGATCTAAGGTGTTTCATTCCTTGACTTATCATACTATTGTACATGTATTTTCCCCGATAGTTGTAAAGCTTGAAAAGCATTTAAGATAAAAAGGGGACAAGAACTCACAGAATTGCATTCCGTAAACTGTATGTAACTGTAACCTCACTTGCATTGTCCTTGAATTGTATCACAACCTACAAAGGTCCTAGAATTGTTAGACACTACGGTCTTTGTATTGACTCATGTACAAGTCTTCTATCTTGAATAGGTATTAAGACTTGTATTTCTTTGTTATTTGTTGAACTATGTATTAGATGTATGAATTGTTAAACTGTTATATATATATTTCACCAAATATATATATATATATATGTAATCTTGTATCTTGTGAGTTGTATCATTGGGTCTTGTCTTATTGATTTCATGTCTTGCATAAGTAAATTGTATAATTGTATTTTTATCAATTATATGTCATTGGGCTTAGCCCAAGAATTCATGTTATTGGGCTTAAATAGTGTTGGGCCTCAATAGTGTTAGGCCTCAATAGTGTTGGCCCTAAATAGTGTTGGGCCTAATGTTATTGGGCCTTGGCCCATATGTTTGGTATTGGGCTTAGCCCATGAGTTTTTGATATTGGGCTTAGCCCATGTATTTATGTTAAGCCCATTATGAAGATAAGCCCATTAAGAAGTGTAAGCCCATTTGTATAAAATAGCCCATTAAGAAGTGTAATCCCATTTGTATAAAATAGCCCATTAAGAAGTGTAAGTCTTTCATTTTTATAAAAAAAAACATTTTTATAAAAATCACTAAGTATACTTTTTAGTAAATAAAAACATAATAGTTTTTATAAGTTTCAAAATGTCCGAATTTTGTTAATGGTAACGTAATTTTTGTGTCCGCGTCGAAAGATCGCCTAAACGTCGTAGTAACTCCTCGGAATGGCGATATGTTCACAGATTCGCCCGTCGTCCGAATTGTCCATAAGTTGTATCCGATGTCTGAATGATCCGCAAATTGTATTCAAGTGTGTATATATGTATTCTTGTAAGTCTTTACTTGTAAATGTGTCTTGTATTTATTTGTATCATTGTTGTCAAATCCCTAACTTTTGTACATAACTAATACAAATAATAAACACATAGTACATAACTTGTTAAGATCACTAATATATATTTTCCCAAAAATATATATTTATATCTATTTTTTTTTCTAGAAAGACCACTTTCTAATCTTATAAAGACTTTGTTAAAAATGATAATTTTTCTAGCATATGATTTCTAAGAAAAATTTGGCCATAGTTCCTTTGATATATGAACTTGGCCATGTTTATTAACATATCATTTTCTAAACAAAAACACATGAGATTCATAACAACTTTTTAACAAGATGAACTCATAAACATGTAGGGTTTTAGTATGATCTTTACATATGTTTACTAGTTTAAAAATCATACTTTACTTCTAGTTTTGCCAAACTTTTATAGAAAACCCATCTTGTATGTTTCTTTTATAAATCTTTCAAAAAGCATGATTCTTAGTAAAATACTTTACACACTTTTATAACATCAAAAATATATGTTCATTCATTAAACATTAAGTTTCATATAACCCTTTAACATATTCATGTATAATTGTTAGATCATATTTTTAAAACATCATCTAACAAATTATTCATATCATAATCATCATAACAAGATCAAATATGTAAATAACAAGTCTTAGATCACAACATAAACAAACATAAATATATCATGATTATTATTTTTGCTTCTTTGTATTTTCATGTTTATTATGTATGATTATTTTGTTATCTCTAGTTATATTAACAATCATAACATAATAAGTATGGAAAAAATAGATTTAGAAGCTCACTTCTAGCACTAGGCTAGGGATGATCTTGATGAATATGATAAGCAAAGATGATGAAAATTATGATGGTTGAAAGCTCTAGAATGGATGAAAACGGATGCTTCAACTTGGAGATGTCTTAGATCTTCATAACTTGCATAAACGTACACTTTGATCATCATGAAAATGTCTTAAAATGAAGATTATTTGGAGTGTTCATGGCTGAATTTTATGAAGGAAAAATGGGTTCTTAAGTGATTGTTTTTTATGGTGTAAGAATTATGAGAAAGTGATTTGTTAGGATAAGGTTTCAAGACTTTTGATCATCCACTAACTCACCATGTGCACATAGGAAATATCTAAGATATTTTTGCAACTTGTTAAGTGTGTGGGACCCACTAAAAAAAACGTGAACATGGGGGGGGGGGTAAAGTGTAACATTTTTATAAAAGTTACCAAAATATCTAGATATTTTGGTAATTAGGCTAAGTATGGTGATTAGGGTAATCTTTCATCATTAGGGGGTAATTAGGGATTCGGAACATAAATTAACATTAACTAGTTCACTAAACTAGTAGAAATCATGTTTTGATAGTTTGAATGCTTTTCGTTTCGTCGTTGGCTAGTTTATGGCACTTTTGTGGCGTACCGACGGACGTTTGCCGTAATTTGTCATTCCGCATTTAAAAGATGTATGAAGTTATTTTGAATCCCAAAATAAGCTTAACTAGTTTACCAAAGCTTTCATTTGGTTGTTTTCGGCGTCGGAAATGTCGTTTATTAGCTTGTCGGTTCAGAAACGGAAAAGTTGTGGGGGTTGCAACTCAGCATCGAAAGCTTATCTTCGGACACCCCATTAATATCCTCATATTGTTTCCATATGTTTGTCATCATTTGTCATATTTCCGGAGTCCCGGAAATGCTAAATTATTATTTTCGACGATTTAAAATTGTCTTATTTTTAGTGAAACGGACGATTTAGCGATTAGGGCGTTGTACCGGAAAGTCTTGTATCTTTGTAAGATATGTTTTCGTATTAGTGTTTTCTTATATAAACGGACTCAGTTATGTTAGCCGTGTGTCGTTTTTCCTTGTTTCGTTCTGTTTTCACGGTTTTCTGGCATGAATAGTGTGACCGTGAATAGTGCACGCAACACTTTTTACCAACACTTTTAGGACATTGTTTAATTGATTTCGCAATACGACGAACACCAACATATATTATATCATTGTTTTCTTGTCCTAACACTGTCGTCTAATGTACGACACAGTTACGTAATTAAATTATGCTAATTGCATGAGATTATATACTAAGAATAGTGATTAGTCTGTACGGAATTTCCGGTTATTTGCCATTTGTCACAAAAAGAACCCAATTCCATTACATATAAAGATTCTTCTGAAACTTCTATCTCTATCTATTGCTGCTATTTTGAAAATTCTAGTAACTACACATAACGTCATTTTACTTGTTAGTTAAATCTGACTGACTGAAAGATTCTAAGAAATATTATAGCAGCCTACAAAGTTCAGAAATATCTACCAACCCATTAATCTAAATTAAATCCAAGGAAAATATTAATGGTCCACAATCAGATTCACAAACTTTACACAACTTAAACAAAAAGGTGGAAGTATGACACAGATTACACTACACCAAATTGTTAACAGTTCCCCTTGTGATTTAAAAACGTCGTTTTCTGGTAAAGCAAAATGATGAAGATAACAAAAAAAAGTTGAAAATCATCAATTTGTTCAGCCAATAGTCAGCCACTCATCAGATCAAACGTATTACTACCAAAATAATTAAAAAAAACTTAACTTTCTAACACAGACATAACGTCGAACACCTTATCTACACTTTCTAATAATCTTTATCTACACCCAGATATCAGAAATTCACAGCACAAGTATGAAAAACAAAAGAAAAAACAATTCAAAAGTGAGAAATTATCTTACGACTGCTGAATAAGTCTAATAACGATTATGAACAGAAACAAAGCGAAACCCTAGAATTTGAAATTGAGAGATTAAGGTGTTGTTTGTTTTTTAAGAGGTACAATGTCTGCAGTCTGCGGACCACAAGAAGAGATGCACTAAACCTCTACAGTCTGCAAGAAGAAGATTGTTTCTTTTTTTACGTATGGAGAATTCTAAAATAAACGGGTGGTGATGTACGGATGGTGGTGGTGGTGCTGGACGGTGATGGTGGTGGTGGTGATGGACGGTAGTGGGTGGTGGACAGTGGTGGTGAACTGTGGTGGTGGTGGTGGTGGTGGTGATGGGCGATGATGGTGAGTGGTGGTGTTTAACTCTTTGCAGGCCTTAGAAGATCTTAGAAGTGGTTGGGCCAAGTCTGCACCAAGAAGAGCTCGCGCAGACGTTTTTTTAATGAAAAGTCTTCAAAAAACAAACAGTCTGCGCGTGACAATGTCAGCACATGGTCTGCGCGGCGCAGACAGAAGAGCTTGCGCAGAGCTTTTCAGAAAAAACAAACAGCACCTAAGAGTTCACTTGACAAACTTTTGCTTAATTTGTGTGTTGATCTGTGAATGAGTTGAAGTTTATTCGTTGATGATTTGTGCGATTGAAGAAAGAGAGAATGTGTGATGAGAGAGAGTATGGTTCAAGTCGATGCCATTCAAACGTGTCCATTAGTAAACCAAACATTCTTTTAGTAATGGATCGATCCGGATGGATCATAGATTGATCCATGTAATTAATTAGATAAATGCATCGATCCATTGGACTAATTAATGGATTAGGGAATATTTTTTTGATCCAATAATTGATTTAAATGGATCGGATTAGATATGGATCAATATCCAATCCATTGACAGGCCTACTTTGATCCCGCCGTTACTTCACACATCTTCAAAATATCTTTTACACCTTCAAAATGAAGATGATAATTGATACGATAAACCTAATAACTAATTCTGATTGGGTGAACCTCCTTTTTTTTAAAACCCAATGCAATAGACTCCTTTTTAAACCCCAATCTAAGACCGTGGGGTATGGTGGGGCTTGGGTTGGGGCATAAGTTGACACGTGGAGTTCGAGCCCCCCCACCGGTGAGTGACGTGTCCGTGGGGTATGGCGGGGCTTATGTTGGGGCGTGGCTTGGCAGTTTATTAAAAAAATTACAAAAAATTAAAAAAATACACACAACTTAAAAAAAAAACCTAAATTTTTATTAATTCCAAAATAAAAAAAAACCTAAAAACGATTACAAAATTAAAAAAAAAAAAAAAAACCTAACAATTACAAAAAAACCTAAAAACGATTACAAAATAAAAAAAACCTAGAGCGTTAGGTAAATTTCAAAAAGCGTGAGCTTGTCTAACGGCTTTCGCTCCTTGCCCCGAAATTCAATGTTCGCCACCGCCACCCGGTCCTCGTGGCTTAACTTACCGCTCGAAATGGCTTCGTAGTAGGCTTTGAAACGATCATGTTGTTCAGTTCTGTTTAAACTTAATGGAAAACATGAATAACATACCTGTTACAACATTCAATGCAATGGAGAATCCAGTCAGAGATCCAGCCATTGAGTTCGACATACTTGTCAGGATGATCTGGTTCCTCCTTAGGGTGTAAGGTGATGATGGTGATGAACTGAAACTAGGGATGATTTCGGTTATGGGGAGAGAGACGAATTTTGATGTTATGAGGATTGGTTGATTCACTAAGTGTGTAACCTTTAAACTCTCTAATAATCCCCTTATTTATACACCCAAGAGGAAACCTAACTAGTTAATAAGGGTAATATGGTCCATCAACAATTACCAACTAATTATTAATAGGTTATTAATATATTTTGATCTAATATAATATAAATGATTATAAAGGCTACAAGATTAAATATTACATTAATAATATATTTAATCTCACATTCTCCCACTTAGCCGAGTAATCATTTATCATGAGTATTAGGTAAGCCTGGCCAGGAGTTAATACTCATTTTAGCCTTAAACCAAGAACTATAGCAGAGAAATACAGCCGTTGAATCATCATTCGACTCAGGACCCCCATTAGTCATACTATAGCCTCAATTTAAAACCTAACAGTTACGATCAAAATATGTATAAGCCCTTTAGCGTCTGATTTGTATTTATATTTGTCTATATGTCATTACACCGGCAGAACATATGTTAGAGACATACAAAATCAAACTGAGGAAATTTTATTAATTAAAACATAAGCTAGTACAATATGCCATTAAACAAGGTCTTTAGTAAGTCCCATATTCGATACATGTTCTTCGAAAACTTTAGGTGGGAGACCTTTAGTCATCGGATCCGCAAGCATATCTTTAGTACTAATATACTCAATACAAAGATTATTTTCCTCAACTCGTTCACGTACGAACAAATATTTTGTATCGAGATATAAACCAGCTCCAGTCGAACTGTTACTGTTCGAGAAACTAACGGCAGCTGAGTTATCACAGTAAAGCTTTATGGTCTAGAAATGGAATTAACGATTTTGAGTCCAGTGATCAGATTTCTAAGCAACATTCCATGACAGGTTGCGTTGTAAACAGCAATATATTCTGCCATCATTGTGGAAGTTGTAGTTAACTGTTGTTTATGACTCTTCCATGAGATAGGTCTGTCTGCTAACATAAAGATGTATCCCGAAGTGGATTTCTTGTCATCTTTGCATTTAGCAAAGTCAGAATCAGAATAACCTACCACTTCTAAGTGATCACTTCTTCTATAAGTCAGTTTATAGTTTTTCGTCCCTTGCAGATATCTAAGGACCTTCTTAGCTGCTTTCCAGTGATCTAGGCCAGGATTAGTCTGATAACGACCTAGCATTCCAGCAATGTAAGCGATATCTGGGCGAGTACAGACTTGAGCATACATCAGGCTCCCGACTACTGACGCGTAAGGTATCTGGCTCATTTTCTCCTTTTCAACCTCCGTTGTCGGACACTGGAATGAACCGAAAACATCTCCCTTAACTACTGGAGCGACTGAGGGTTTGCACTGTTGCATGTTGTAACGTGTAAGGACACGATCTATGTAAGTCTTTTGAGACAATCCTAAGATCCCTTTGTGTCTATCTCGGTGAATTTCGATGCCAATGACGTAAGAAGCATCTCCGAGATCCTTCATGTCGAAGTTATGCGAGAGTAACCGCTTCGACTCATGCAACATGTCTAAACTATTACTTGCCAGTAGAATATCATCTACGTAAAGGACAAGTATAGTAAAGTTACTCCCACTCATCTTGAGGTAGGTGCATTGATCCACTTGATTCTTCATAAAACCTTGCCTCTTCATGACTTCATCAAACTTGAGGTACCATTGACGTGATGCTTGTTTTAACCCATAAATGGATTTCTTCAACTTACAGACTAGATGCTCCTGACCTTCAGGTTTAAAGCCTTCAGGTTGTTTCATGTAAACATCTTCGTCTAAGTCTCCGTTAAGGAAAGCAGTTTTGACGTCCATCTGATGCAGCTCTAAATCAAAATGAGCTACTAGGGCCATAATGATCCTTAATGAATCTTTACGAGAGACAGGTGAAAACGTCTCTTGATAATCAATTCCCTCTTTCTGAGTGTAGCCCTTTGCAACCAATCTCGCTTTGTAGCGTTCAACGTTCCCATTCGGATCCAGTTTTGTTTTGAACACCCATTTACAACCTACAGGTTTGGCACCATTGGGTAATTCGACTAAATCCCAAACGTCATTTTTCTTCTTGGATTCAAGCTCATCAATCATTGCTTTATTCCATTCAGAAGACTGATCACTGCTAATGGCTTCATTATAAGAGATAGGATCATTGAGCTTTCCAGCATCCATTTCAGTCAGGTAGGTAACATAATCATCCCAATTAGTAGGCCTTCTTTGCCTAGATGACCTCCTGAGTTGATTATCGGGTTCAGCGTTGTCTTGGTTTTGAGCGTTTGATGTGCCTTCGTTATGAGGTATAATGGGTTCTGATTGTGAAGATGGAGTTTGTGCAGTGGCTTCAGGTACAGTTGTTGCATGGGGTACAAGAGGAGTAAACGGAGTAATGGTAAGCGACGAGTCTCTCCCCCCCCCCCCCCGCGTCTTGTACTTCTTGCAATTCTTCGTAAGGATTGGTACTGCTCCCACTGACCTTGAAATCCTCCAGGAACGCAGCACGCTTGGTTTCAACAACACAGGTGACATGGGAAGGACAATAGAAACGATAACCCTTCGAATGATCAGGATACCCGATAAAGAAGCAGGTAACTGTTTTAGGGTCAAGTTTCCTTAGGAAAGGATTGTAAAGTTTTGCTTCAGCAATGCAGCCCCATACTTTCATATATTTAAGACTCGGTTTCCTTCCTGTCCAAAGTTCATAAGGAGTTTTAGGGACAGACTTAGAAGGAACTCTATTGAGTATATGAACAGCTGCTTTTAACGCTTCAGTCCAGAGGAATAATGGTAAATTAGTGTTGGCTAACATACTGCGCACCATGTTCATAAGGGTACGGTTTCTTCGTTCAGCGACACCATTTTGCTGAGGTGTACCAGGCATGGTGTATTGGTTCACAATCCCCTGGCCCTTACAAAACTCATAAAATGGACTAGGAGCTTGACCCACATCAGTATGTCTTCCATAATATTCACCGCCTCTGTCTGATCTCACAACTTTAATCTGACGATCTAATTGCTTTTCAACTTCAGCTTTATAATCTTTAAAGTTGTTAGAGATTCAGACTTTTCCTTAATAAGATACAAGTACATGTAACGAGAATAATCATCAATGAAAGTGATAAATGAAGTATATCCTGTTATACCAACGATTTGTTAAGGACCACTAATGTCAGTGTGAATGAGTTCTAATAAATTAGAGCTCCTAGTGGCACCTTTCTTATTCGCTAATGTCATTTTGCCTTTAAGACATTTGACACATGTTCCAAAATCAGTAAAATCGAGAGGAGGTAAGACTTCATCCTTTACGAGACTATTTAATCGTTCTCTTGAGATGTGGCCTAAACGTTGATGCCACAACATAGATGAAGTCTCTAAGTCTCGAACCTGTTTCATCTTTGTGAGTGATTCATTAATATTATATGACAACAAAGATTTGGAAAAATTATCATCTAGTTCTAATCTATAGAGACCACCATCCAGAATGCCAGTACCATAAACAACGGAATCATAGAGAATAGAGAGTTTGCGATGACCATGAGAAACGACAAAACCGTCCATGTCTAACTTTGGTCCTGATACAAGGTTCCAAGTTACCTCAGGAACATATAAGGTATCATAAAGTTTAATACATAAACCAGTTTTCAAAAATAATCGTAATGTTCCTATGGCCTTCCCTTCTAATTCCCGATCATCTCCAACTTTAAGTGTTCTTTGGTTTCTTCCCAGCTTCCAGATTGTAAGGAATCCCTGAAGTGAATTGGTAACATGAACCATAGAACCAGAATCAAACCACCAAGAATTAGCAGGAACATTTAAATTAAAGGACTCAAGTATCATGAAAAAATCGTTACCTTTCTTAGCCAGCCACTCCTTGAAGTCAGGGCATTCCTTTTGCTTATGTCATGTCTTCTTACAGAACTTGCAATAGGGTTTGCCTAAGGAGTTCTTAGAGCTGGAAGGTGCACTTGTATGAGGATTTGGATTTGGCTTTTGAACCTTAGAAGCATCCTTTCTTTGATAAGTGTTCTTCCTCTTCTTAGAGCTGGAGGTGGTGAAGTTAGCAACATCAATAGTGCGATCCATCTTCATACGCTCTTCCTCCTGCACGCACATAGCAATCAGCTCACTCATCGTCCATTTGTCCTTCTGAGTGTTGTAATTGATCTTGAATGCTTCATAGGACGAAGGAAGCGAAGTGATGATGAAGTGAACAAGAAAACCATCACTGATTTCTATCTCTAGGCCCTTCAGCTTATTGGCCATGTCATGCATCATCATGATGTGTTCGCGAATGCCGCTCCTCCCATCATACGTAGTCGTCACCAGCTTGAGGATAAGAGTGCTAGCGTGTGCTTTTGATGTTCCCTTGAATTGATCCTCCACAGAAGCCAAGTAGGTTTTAGCATCTTCAGAATCAGGAATAGCTCCTCTGATTGAGTTATGAATGGACTGCTTCATGAACATGAGAGACATGCGGTTACACCTAGTCCATTTATCATGAAGTAACTGCTCAGCAGCAGTACTTTGAGTAGTAAGGTCCGCTGGCTTATTCTCTCTTAGAGCATAATCAAAGTCCAGCAGTCCAAGTGTAAGCATGAGGGCATCCTTCCATGCAGCAAAGTTATCACCAGTCAAAGGTGGAATCCCCTGATTGGGTGCTGATAGTGGAAATAAGGTGAGCAAGTTATGATACTAAGAAAGAAGTCTTCATGTGATCTAAGGGCATGTTATACTAAGGCAGGCATAAGTAATGACCATTTTAATTATGAAGCTGTGATATTGTCTATTACTAACATCAAAATAATAGACTTAGTAAAATTCTATTTAAACGAAGACAAATCAGCTTTGGCCAGAAGTGTAATCATTTAAATATGTGTGCAAAGTAATCGTGACAAATCAGCTTTGGCCAGAAATGAAACAATCACTTTAGTTATGCACTTGTCAAGCATGCTAAACATAAATGAATTAAATCAGCTTTGGCCAGAATTAAAACATTTCACGTTTATAATGCATACTCAACATAGCTTTTGTAATACTTGAACAATAAATAGATGTATTAAATCAGCTTTGGCCATAAATGATACATCAGAAGCTCATTCAAGTTAAGCTATTTTGGTTTTGTAAAACATTATCTGATTCTGATTAATTAAGCAATTAGGTATTTACAAAACCAAGTATTTAATAGCAAACCACCTGTTAGCGCGGATCGAACTTGTGCGATCAGTAATGCCCAATAACTTGTGCGATCAGTAAGGCCCAATAATTTGTGCGATCAGTAAGGCCCAATAATTTGTGCGATCAGTAAGGCCCAATAACTTGTGTGATCAGTAATGCCTTGTGCGATCCACAAGTCTTGTGTGATCCACAAATCTTGTGCGATCCACAAATCTTGTGCGATTATGCAGTCTTGTGCGATTTCCCTTGTGCGATCAGATCACTTTATGTGATCTGATCTTGTGCGACTGAAGGGAACTTGTGCGATTATGATTTCGAATCCACTGTTAAGGCTGTTTATTGTGATAATAACTGAAACTCGAAATTTGAGGGATTTTGGGATAGTGTTTCCTATTTTATTTTTGATCTAAACTTATCAAAAGATCTCGAAAATAATAACTGAAAATCTATTAACAGTTTTCAAAATTTTAATAGATAAAATTAAGATCAAAATCATTAAAAACACCCACTAATCCAAATTATATTCCAAAATTTAGGGAATTTTCGAGTTTTACTTAGAACAAATGATGAACCCTAAAAAATAAAAAAACATAATTCTGGGTTCCGAAACCGGAATTTTAAGACTTTTATTAACAGATTTCGGATATTAGTTTTACCCATTATGATTTCGAATCAATATATTAACCAACTTCTTCCGAAAACAGTGATTTCGGCAACAAGGACTCGAAACAGCTGAGATTTTATAAAAGCTTTAAAATTTCTGTTTTCCAGATTATGATCCCAGAATAATGGATACGAAAACAGGTTCGATTTATTAACATATGCTCTGATACCACATGTTGATCAGTTCTATTTAAACTTAATGGAAAACATGAATAACATGCCTGTTACAGCATTCAATGCAGTGGAGAATCCAGTCAGAGATCCAGCCATTGAGTTCGACATACTTGTCAGGATGATCCGGTTCCTCCTTAGGGTGTAAGGTGATGATGGTGATGAACCGAAACTAGGGATGATTTCGGTTATGGGGAGAGAGACGAATTTTGATGTTATGAGGATTGATTGATTCACTAAGTGTGTAACCTTTAAACTCTCTAATAATCCCCTTATTTATACACCCAAGATGAAACCTAATTAGTTAATAAGGGTAATATGGTCCATCAACAATTACCAACTAATTATTAATAGGTTATTAATATATTTTGATCTAATATAATATAAATGATTATAAAGGCTACAAGATTAAATATTACATTAATAATATATTTAATCTCACAGATCAAGCTTGGGCCGTAGCCCGCGCCATTTATGTTGCCACACGTTTAAGTTGTGCCGGTCGTGTCCGACGTTATGTCGGTAGCTTGCGAAGGCTTCCGGCCAATATCGGGTTTGACCGGGTTATCCCCTTCATAGCGTCAACGACGTTCGTGACGAGAGCTAGCTCTTCTTCGTGTGTCCAAGAGGTCATCGGTCAAGTGGGTTGGGGTAGCGGGTTCGATCAAGTGGGGTAGTGGTGGACAGCGATTGTTTGGGTTGGGGTAGCCGGTGGGGTTGGGGTTATATTTATAGTGATGTTGATGGGTTGGGGTGACCGCTTGGCTTGGCCAAACGGTTGAAATTTAAATTTTAAAATTTAAACACCCCGCTATGACATGGCCACCAAGCAAATAGGAGCCCGCCACATAGGATCGCTAGCCCGCCCCACGCCCGGCTTTAAACTCCCGCCCCTTGGGCCACACCCCAACCCAAGCCCACCCGGGGTGGTGGCTTGGGCGTTTTCAGCCAACCCACGCCCCAACCTAAGCTCCATACCTCACAGTCTAATAGAGTATTCCGGTTTTTTAACCCACAACCCAAACTCCAAACATTTTTAACCGTTTCATTATTTTTCCCTTATTTATTTATTCGGTTAACTTATAATTTTGTTATTTAATTTTTGTACCTGGTTTGTTTCTGGTCTTCGTAGTTTATTTCTATACCATTTTTTACGGGTGTTATCTGGCGTATGATTGTTGAATATTTGCGTGCTATTTGGCGTTAATTGTAGATTATTTAGGTGCTATTTGGCATTAGTTGTTGCTTATTTAGGCGTTAATTTGTTAGAAATTGGGGGGTTTTGCACTTTTGCTAAGAGCTAAGGGACACAATTTTTCGAGTTTGGACAGGGCACCTAAATTATCAGGGTCGGCCCTGCTGTTTTTCCAATCTCTCTAACACCATATATGGTATCATAGCACCAAAAGCTCCTCTAAGCAAAACGGAAAAGTATGCTAAAATGCCAAAACTATCGGCATATGGTGTAGATGGTGTTAAAATTTCAACAATGTGACTCTTATAAAAAAGGAATAATTTTATACGGCTAATGTTGTGTTATTAATGGAATTATTTCATTGATTAGACCAACGGATTTTTGTTTTAAATGTTTATATGAAACTTATTCTGAGAAAAAATAGATCGAATTGGAGAGTAGAATATCTACAACTTCGATACAAGTGCGAAATCCAAATATTGAAGTAGTGTATAGATCTTTTTTTTCCTTGCAAAAACCCAATGGCAACTTATCGTCATAAACCCTAAATCAACCTCAAGCATTCGTCGATGGCTACCAACACTTCAGTCATACAATTGACACTCCAGGGAGTTTGTCTATGCTTTATGTCGTGTCACGGTATAAGTTCACATTTATGTTTGTGTGCGTTTTACGTCACATGATGGTATAAATTTACGTTTTTTTCCATAAAACTTTTATCGGTTTTGATCACCGTTTACTTACTAGTTACCACCCTGAAACTTTGATCATCCTTAAGACTATTCCCATTCGAAAAAAAAGTTAACATATTTAATAGAGTTAAATGCCTGGTTGGTTCTTGTGGTTTGTAAATATTGCAGACTTGGTTCCAATGGTTTACTAATTACAGAGTTGGTCCCAGTGGTTGCAAATTTTGCACTCGGCTGATCCTTATCACTAACCCATGTTAATTTTCTCAGTTAAATATATGTGAACTAACTAGATTGCCCCTGAACAATAAAAAAAAAAGAGTAAATTACAAGTTTTGTCCTTTATGTTTGTACCAAATTGCAGGCAGTGTCCTTTACCTTTAAATTTGACGAGTTTTGTCCTTAATGTTTCAAAATCCTGCACGTTATGTCCTTTAGCCCTAACTCAGTCAGATTGTTTTGTTAAATATGGTCATGTGCCTTGCACATGAGGGTATTTTTGTCATTTTACATTCCCAAGGGCTATTTTGTAAATAACTATTATTCAGGGACTAAATATTATATACAAAACTAAAAATTAAAAAAAAATATAAACAATCTCTCTCTTCTCTCTGTCTTCTCTCTTCAGTCTTCTATCTCTCTTTCCAGAATTCACCATCAGCCACCGGATCTCCCCCTCATAACCACCTAACCTAGTTCATCTCCGAAGAACACTCCAGACATAATCTTGCGATTTGAAGCCACAATAACCGATTTATACAAGCACCCAAAACAGTTACAAATAACTGTTATACTACTTTATCCATTTCTACTTATAAGGTCAACTTTTCAAGTCACAAACAGTTTGCATATGTATTTTTACATCAAACACACAAATATCTCAATCAACTTACGAAATGAAAAGGGCCGGGGGACTTACCGGTTGTATCGTTCAAAAACCAATACAATCAACGGAATCGGATGAAACGCAAAACTCTCCCACTCCAAACAATTAATCTCCTTCACCAAACAATCATCCAACTCCCCTTACCAATCAATCTCAACCCCATCTTCCCCAACCACATTCTTCATCGGATGCTTTTCGAAATACTCCGAAGCCCGAATCCCCCACCCGACTTCCGCATCCACCGGCCAATTCGGGTCCTCTTCTTCCACCACCATCCCCTTCTTCTCCTTATCCCCCTCACCATCTTCAACCTCCTCATCAACTCTATCCTTAATCACACCATCCAAAACACCTAAATTCTGCTCCCGAATCGCCGAAAATGTCTCCTCTAATGAACTCCTCATGAAATCTTCCACTGCAGCTGCTTCACTTCTCCTTCCGCGTCTGGTTTTTTTGGGAATTGTTGTTGGAAACGGTTTTTCGTCATCAAGTTTTGAACTTTTGGTGGTTTCGGTGGGTGATTTTGTTCTTGATTTGAGGTTTTTTCAGGGTTTTTATCATTTTTGTAGGTTGAATTGGAATTGTTAGAAGCTGCAAGTGAAATTTGAGGTTTTGGGGTGAAAGTGAGATTGAATTTTGAGATGGATACAAGGTGATGAATGAAATGAATGATTGAATTGTTGTAGGTTGATAATTGGGGCAAAAGGTGAAATTGGGGTTTAGGGTTTATATCAGTTTATATGCAGGATTTGAAGAGAGAAGAGAGAGAGATTGTTTATATATATTTTTTTAATTTTTAGTTTTGTATATAATATTTAGTCCCTGAATAATAGTTATTTACAAAATAGCCATTGGGAATGTAAAATGACAAGAATACCTTCATGTGCAAGGCACATGACCATATTTAACAAAAAAATCTGACTGAGTTAGGGTTAAAGGACATAACGTGCAGGATTTTGAAACATTAAGGACAAAACTCGTCAAATTTAAAGGTAAAGGACACCGCCTGTAATTTGATACAAACATAAAAGACAAAAGTTGTAATTTACTCAAAAAATAAAAAATAAAGATGACTCACCCTCATCTTCTCCCTCCCCTCTCTCACTAAAAACTCACCACCACTGGGCCCACCCTCATCTTTTCCCATCACCACCGTCATCTCCCCACCCGAGCCCCCAATTTTGATGCAATGAGAATGGATGACAGAGACAGACTAAGTGGTCTGTCTGATGATCTCATCCTTAAAATCTTGTCTTTTGTTAGTTTAAAAGATGCTATTAGAACTAGTGTTTTGTCACATAGATGGAGGTATCTCATCCTTAAAATCCTATCCTCTGTTTTCATGATGAACAATGGATGGTACATTGTTAAAAAGGTTAAAGATGATGAATTGGGTTCGCTTCTAGGCGATGATTGGGTCAGAAAACACACAGGAGTTAGATTGTATCACGTGAATTACCAAAGAAGTTCATGGAATAAGATACTGAATGTTTTGAAATTAGACAACAACAATAACTTATCTCTTAATGTCGCTTCAAAGGCCATGAAAGAAAAGCTTAAGCTATTTAATTCTCAATTCGAGGAGATTTGTAGAACTCAATCCACATGGGCTATATTTGATGAGCAGTTGAAAGAGGAACTGAAGCATTCGGTGGGTTCAGCTTTGCTTCCAGCTTATAGAAGTTTTCTTGGTAGGTTTCAAAATATCCAAGATATTGCTAAATACGCTGAGAAATACGTTAAATTCGAGGTTGAAGACGTCGAGGCCCGAATTGATGGTTTGTTTCAAGGAACTGCAGTATCTGGAAGTGGTCGGAAATAAAACGCCATCGTGTGTTCGTTTAGATTGTAATTTGACATTGTAAAAATTGTTGATTTAGAGATTGTTTTGTGAATGGTGGAGGCAGGTTTGATTTAAAACATAATTTGAATATTGCACATATGGTCTCTGCTGTTAAGGAGTTTTATAAAGTTACACGAGAGGGGTTTTAACATAAAAAAATTAACTAGGTTTAGCTGAAAGGACACCGCCCGTTAATGGTTGCAAACATAAAGGACATACAGTGTAATTTTTAAAGTTAAAGGACAGCGTCTGTCGAAACATTGAAACATAAAGGACGAAAAGTAGAATTTAGCCTTATATTTTAAAATAAAACCACAAGCAATCACCACCTACTCACTCTCATCTTCAACCTTCACCTTGTGAACCGCCATAAGACCACCACTAACCACCATGGATGGATTATATGAGCTAGAAAAACATGCTATTGAATTCACCGAGGAGTTCACGGCTCTCTACACGAACAGACCGGCTGCTGGTGGTGGTGGTATCAGGTCTGACCCATTTCTCACTTAATGTTAACAGGACTCCTAAAAATGAAAATGAAAATGAAAATGAAAATGTGAAATGCTATAAATGAATACGACCTTAATCATCTCCTATAGCACACCACTTATAATACACTTTTGTATTATAAAATGCAACACTGAACACAAGAAAGAGACTCTGCTTGAAAAAGGATTGGTTTGGCCTCCTCCTTATACTCTGTTGTTGATTAACTAACTTTAAAGGACCATAGCTTTAAGTAAATGACAATCATTTATTTGTTTAAATAATCAGGTCGGGCGTGAACACATATACTGGACAATATCAACAAAGGAAAACCAACCAACAAAATTCAATATCAACCACCTTTTCTTTTTGCTTTCCCATGCTTTCTACCTTTGTAACGTTGTTCTTCTGAACACACCTTTGGAGAGATATTATAAGGGACTATTAATAATGATTAGCCTGTACCGTATAGCCAGGGGCGGACCCACATTGGTGCCACCGGGGTCCCCGGACCCCAATCTTTTTAAAAAAAATAGTAGATTCGGTATATTAAATTGTATATGGACCCATAAATACAATTAGGTGGACACCATAGAAATAAAAAGAAAGTTGGTGTAGTGGTAAATCTCCCTCTTTTCCACCAAGAGGTCATGGGTTCAATCTTTGATAAGCCCATTTTTCTTATTTTTTTTTTAAATCTAGTTCAAACCTCACTTTAACTCGACCCGAACGAGGACTGACCCGAAAATGGACCCCATTGAAATAAAATCCTGGGTCCGCCACTGCGTATAGCCACAATAAACACACCTTTGTAACGTTGTTCTGAAACGATGATTAGCCTGTACCGTATTGCCACAATCAACACACCATCTAGTTTGAAACGTAACGGAGTTTAACCTATCCGGACTGAAAGTAACAGTAACGCTAAAGAAACAGAACAACGAAAACAAATAGTTTAAACAACGAAACACGTTCTTCTCACGGTCAAAGTGCTGAGATTCCTCAACCGAATGATCAAACGAACAGAACAATGGACTTGTAACGTTGAATTCGTTGAGGAACTGTGGATTGTTAGAGGAGTTGATGAAGGATTTGCTCAGCCGGAAGTGTCCTCCGGCGGCTCCGGTGTACGGATTTGATGATCCGGAGGAGATGGTGGCGTCGGTTAGTGTGGAGGTTTTGATTTTTAATGTAGAAGGAAGGTGATTATGTCGATCGCTTGCTGGAGCCTTTGACGAGCAAGGAACAATGCTAAATTCTCCAACTCTCCGATTAAGATAGATAGAATAATTAGCGAGATCAAGGCATTGGGGTTTTTGTGGTTTGTAAATAGATCTAGATATAAAGAGATAGAATGGGGGGATTGGTGTTCCTTTGTTAATATGTGAGTTTGTTGGTTGTTTGGTGTCGGCCCGGCTTGGGTAGGCGGTTCGTTTTTAATGAAGTTTACTTTTCAAAAAAGAAAAAGAAGGAAGGTAATTATTTTGACTTTTGTGTTTTGACTTTTATTTTGACTGTGGAGGTTTTAATTTCTGATGGAATATAATAAGGAGATGGGGAGATGACTGAAATGCCCACACATGCAACGCATGTGAGGCTATTTAAGTGAGATTTTAGACGAGGTTAGTTGTAAAGGTTATAGGATAAGATTAAGTTTAGTGAAAGGTATAATCTGCAGTTTAGATATTACATAAAGGTTGATTTGTGCATTTTTATCTTTAATTAATTATAAAAATTTTGGATATGTCAAGGTTTTACTCGATTTTAAATTACGACTTATTCTTTTTTAGAAATAGTCCCTCTACTTGGTTAAGGGCGTTTAAGTCATAAAAAAATGAAAAAAAAAAACATAGAACAAGATCAAAGATGTCTGAATTTGAAGATACGCACCAAATATGCAGCCAGTGGGCCATATATCTACACCAGTGGAGTAGGTGGAATGCTTAGGTTAGGGAAGAGTAGTTTCCAAAAGAACTTCAGGCGCTACGTAATTTGGCGTACCAATCAATATTGGGGAGGCCAAAGACGCAACGTGGGAAAATACAAGATTCTTCATAGAATAGCAGAAGGAGCCTATGGGGTGTAACGCCCTACTTTTTCATACCTTCCATAATTAGAAACCGTCGTTTGTATTTCTATTTTTGGAAGTCTTGTACTCTCGTTGTATTCTATTCTATCTGTAATCCGAGACGATTGATCATAATGAACACGAAATAATTTTTATCATACTCATGTTATTCTTGTTAAACTTATGTGCAAATTGTAATCACGACTCACATTTTGAACGCTATATTATTCAAAATTCTTGATTCTTTATTTCACCTTAATGTTCGGTACTCGCTAAACTGATTAGTGAAATAACAGGTAATATTTTAATAATGATGAAATTTGTGGGAATGTATTACCCCATAATTATTAAGTTCAATCAAGTGAGATTAGGCCACAAACTTTTATAAAAGTTGCAAGACTTTTATAAAATATTTAAGTGTTATTCCTAATAATAATAATAATAATAATAATACTAATAATAATAATAATAATAATTTTTGGCCAATGGGGCCTCACCCAAAGAATATCTCAAAAATCTCACTAAATCTCTTACACCACCACTCACAATTTAACCCATTCTTACACTCTTCCTCCTAATCATTTATTTCCCTTTCCAAGACACTCTCTCTCCTCTCTCCTTCTCCTTATAAATAGACCACCACCACCACACTCCTCACTTCACTTTTCCTTTTTCTTACTTCTCCAAATTTCTCCCATTTACACCTTTCTTTTCACACACATAAGAGTTCTTGGACACCTCTTGAAAATCCAAGTAACTTTAGGAGCATTTCAAGGAGGATTCATCAACAAGAAGCTCTTTGATCCTAGAAATCCTAGTGTATTCATCACCACATTGAGGTAAAAGTGCAATCCACCCTCACTTGGTGACTTTCTCTTTGTTAATATGTATATTTCATTTCTATATTATTCATGGTTCATAACCTCCTTGGTTGTCTTTACATCAAGTGTAGTGGTGAACACTTAGAGGTACCTAAATGGAAGCTTGTTCTTCCTACCTCCTACATGATTTCTATGACACTTAGAGGTACCTAAATGGAAGCTTGCTCTTCCTACCTCCTACATGATTTCTATGACTCTTAGAGGTGCCTAAATGAAGACCTTAGTCTTCTACCTCATACTTGACATATATGATATATATTATAATCTATGTAATACTTATATAATATTTAAACCGAACTCTTGATGATGAACAAATGGACATTATCAAGTTAGTAAGTATACCATTTCAACATCATATGTAATGAATGGTTATTTTCCTATGTCTATGTTCATGCATTTTAAATTCCAAATCTATAATCTTCCGTTATCCCCAACTCACACACCTGTGTTCCTTCGTGTAGGAGGACAAGGTGCTCCAAACTAAACAACCAACACTCACAGGATATCAAGTAGGAAAGCTTGCAAAAACCGTGAGTATACTCGATCCCTTTTTCCCCTTTACACTTTGGGATGCAACATGTATAATTATGCAAACAACTTTTAAACTAAACATACTCAATCCTTGATCAAGCATGAAACTAATGTGACTTACTTGTTATTCTCGTATGCTATGTGAACGATTTGGAACGTTATATGCTCATTAACTTTGCTCGCCCACCTTAACAATTATAGCGCTATAGGATTAACGCCCCGCCCGCTATTCTATTGGGTATTGTTAAGTTAAACATTACCACCCCGCTAAACTATTGGGATTAGGCTATTTTATGCGTTGTATTCTAGGGTTTGATCATATTGTACGCCAAAATTGCATACTAGTAATCACATATTATGTATCATGTTGGATTTGAGTTTTTATTCTATTATGCTATGTAAACAAACTTGTATACTCGTCATTGCTTTTGCATTGAAACTCTATTTTAATACATGTTGCAGGTTGATTATTGAAGTATGGATGAATGATGAAACAAGTTTAGGGTGGACTAGATACACACCTTAAATCTATTTATCTTTTTATGTTATGTTGAATTTGAACAATGTTGTTATTTCCATTTTAAATGTTGTGTGACAATTTAGCACTTGCAATGAAATTTGAATTTAATTAAATATTGTCACATAGTGTTATGAAGTCTCTTGCAATCTATACACACTTCGTCTCATCCCGATGTTTCCGCCATCGGTTGGGGTGTGACAGATTGGTATCAGAGCCATAACTATAGGGAATTAGGAAAATTGCCATGCTTTTGCCCTAATCTATAGTTTTAGGAATTTGCCTCTTATGTGTCGTTTAAAACTTTTGTACTCTACCATGCATGCTTCCTAGCTATACTTCTTGTTGACTAAGTTTATATGCCTTTCCTAAGGTTAACATGAATACACTTTTGTTTATTTGTATACTCGTGTAACACAAACGAGACAACTTTACCAAAATAGGCGTGAAACCCACAATTCGGTAAACGACTCTCATCCTACCTTAAACTATTTTTGCACGAAATTCCACCATTAAGCTAGGAGTGAAATCCACAACTTAATGGTAATTTCCATTTCAACTCTAGTGGACCCTCGTCTAGTGTCGAAATTTTATTTTGACCCGACAAGTACCAACCACATTTAGGGTACGAAATCGTCAAGATAGGGGTGAAACCCGCAACTCGTCGATTAAGTCCCATTCCTCGATTTTCAATCTCGCCAAAGTCCCGATTGTTTCAATCAATTAGAGATGTGTAGTAACCGGAAGGGTAAGATACCGTTAATCGCTTCTCGACGAGAGTATCTTACCTATAGGCCAAAGCACGTTTTCTCTAATTCGAAAGGACTTTCGACCCACTTTGGAATAGTCGACGTTTCTCTACCCGAAACAAGCCTATGTTTTATCGAGCCTCTCTTTTATGTATCTCAATTTATATGTAATTTTATACTTGAACGTTCGTTCATTTCAAAATTATGTTTTAATCATTTCGCACGTTATCGCAATCACAAACGCTAATAATCCCTCGTGAACAAACTAAATTTACAATGCTTTCATTTATTCATGCTATGCTATGTGGAACTCATGACTATGCTATATGAGACATCTAAACTCTTTATGTTATGTGAATCAATTTGAAACTTTTATGCTATGTGACACTTTATGCTATGTGAATCAATTTATGCAAACGATTTTTCTTAAACAAACATTATGATCAAGTCTCACCTATTCGTTCTTTTGAATCTTAGATGTCTTCTCGTCACTCCAACTCGTCTAAGAAGTCAAAGTCCCGTGCTACGAAGAAAATGATGGCTTTCATGGCCGATCAATTTGCGCGCGTCGTTCCAAAGGTCATTTCCGAGATTCGAGCTTCTGAAACTCCGAACTCCTCCGTCGACTCTAAGGTCTAAGTACGCAAGCCCGCTTCGTTCAACTTCAAGCACTTTTCATTGTGCAATCCCAAACCATTCACTGGCAATGATGGGGTGACCGCCATGCTCGAGTGGTTTGATAGTATGGAGGTCACGTTCATCAACAGCGATTGCCCCAATGAGCTCAGAACGCGTAGTACGACTGGGGTATTCCAAGCCCGAGCTCTCGAATGGTGGACGAACGAAAGAAATATCCGCTCGAACGAACTGGCCTATGCGTTGACTTGGGAAGAAGTCAAGGCCCTGATGATGGATGAGTTTTGTCCTCCGTATGAGCAACAAAAGTTGGAGGAAGAATTTTGGGCACTAAAGCAAGTGGGAGATGAGAACCTAGCTTACACCACTCGTTTCAAACAACTTAGCTTCATTGTCCCCCACCTTGTCATGACCACTGTGCGCAAAATAAGTAAGTACATCCATGGGTTACCCTCTGCTATGAGCGATATGATCGAGGCTGCCAAACTCGACAATATCGAAGCTGTTTATCGTTTAGCCGCTTCCCTGAACAACAACCATGTACGCGACAAACAAGCCGCAAGCCCCGCTTCTTTCAAGCCAGCCAACCAAATCACCCAACAGTCGAGTAGCAATAGGGGGAAGAAGCGAAAGCAATCGAACCCTGTTTGCAATGCAATTGTGCCACCCGTTAACCCAAACCCTGTTGCTCCTGATAACACCCAGAAGTCGTACACTGGGATTCATCCCAAGTGTGCCACTTGTAATTACCATCATCCCGCCAATGCCCGGTGTCGTCGTTGTGGCACTTGTAACCGTTATGGACATGACACCGCCTTTTGTCGCTATCAACAACAACAAGCCCCACCAGCTCAGCAAGCGCAACAAGCTCCACCTGCTCCTCAAAACGCAAGACCAGCTAGGGCTTGTTTCAAATGTGGGGATACTAATCATCTTCGTCCTCAATGCCCACAATGGAATCAAGAGCAACAACAACCTCCTCGTGGACGCGCTTTCAATCTGAACGCAAATCAAGCGCGCAACGACAATGATGTCGTTAACGGTACGTTTCTTGTTAACCATCTTTATGCTTCGATACTATTTGATACTGGTGCGGACAAAAGCTTTGTGTCCCTAGAATTCGAATCATTGTTAAATTACACACGCTCTAAGTTACCTAAGTCGTTTTCCGTTGAAGTCGCAAATGGCAAATCCATCCTAGTCAATTCCGTTCTTCGTGATTGTCGTCTTACTCTTAACGAACACGTTTTTCCTATCGACCTCATACCCATGCAACTGGGTAGTTTCGACGTCATCATAGGCATGGATTGGCTTCAAAAGAACCATGCTGAAATCGCTTGTCACGAGAAATACGTTCGTTTACCCCTTCCATCTGGTGATGTTTTGCACGTCTATGGAGACCGACCTTCAAAGGGACTGAAGTTGATGTCCTGCACACAAGCGAACAAGTACTTACGCAAACAGTACTTTGCCTTTTTAGCCCACGTTGTGGAAGAAAAGGGCAAGGGAAAGAGTTTAAGTGATGTTCCAGTGGTGCGCGACTTCCCTGACGTCTTTCCTGAGGATTTACCTGGTCCTCCTCCACCTCGATCTGTTGTCTTTCGTATTGACCTCGTACCTGGTGCGACTCCTGTTGCTAAAGCTCCTTATCGTCTTGCACCTTCTGAGATGCAAGAATTATCTACGCAACTTCAAGAACTCCTCGATAAAGGGTTCATTCGTCCAAGTACCTCACCTTGGGGTGCTCCTGTGCTTTTCGTTAAAAAGAAAGACGGTTCTTTCCGCATGTGTATCGATTATCGCGAGCTCAACAAACTCACCGTCAAGAATCATTACCCTCTTCCGCGTATCGACGACCTCTTTGATCAACTTCAAGGCGCTACATGTTTCTCCAAAATCGATCTTCGTTCTGGTTATCACCAACTTCGGGTCCTCGAAGAGGACATTCCCAAAACCGCTTTTCGCACTCGTTATGGACACTACGAGTTCGTGGTTATGCCTTTTGGCTTGACCAACGCACCCGCTGTGTTCATGGATCTCATGAATCGTGTTTGTAAGCCTTATTTGGATCGTTTCGTGATCATCTTCATTGATGATATCCTCATTTATTCTAAATCTCGAGCCGATCATGAACGTCATCTTCGTCTTATACTCGAGCTCTTACGTATTGAACGTTTATACGCTAAGTTCTCTAAATGCGAGTTTTGGATTAAAGAAGTCCAATTCCTTGGACACGTTGTTAGTGAAAAAGGAATCCACGTTGACCCTGCAAAGATCGAAGCCGTAAAGAATTGGACCGCGCCTAAATCTCCTTCTGAAATCCGTTCTTTCTTAGGATTGGCGGGTTATTACCGTCGATTCATCTCGAATTTTTCAAAAATCGTCGTTCCTCTCACTTCGTTGACTCAAAAAGAGAAACCTTTTGCTTGGGGTCCTGAGCAAGAGAAATCTTTTCAGACTCTCAAGGACATGCTTTGCAACGCTCCCATTCTTACTCTTCCTGATGGGAATGATGATTTCGTGGTGTATTGCGATGCCTCAAACCGTGGTCTTGGTTGCGTTCTCATGCAACGAGGCAAGGTCATCGCTTATGCCTCTCGCTAACTCAAAATACACGAGAAAAACTATACTACCCACGACCTTGAACTTGGCGCAGTTGTTTTTGCGTTGAAAATTTGGCGACACTACCTTTATGGTACTAAGTGTGTGGTTTTCACTGACCACAAGAGCCTTCAACACATCTTCGACCAAAAGGAACTGAACATGCGTCAACGTCGTTGGGTGGAACTGTTAAACGACTACGACTGCGAAATCAAATACCATCCAGGTAAAGCAAATGTAGTAGCTGACGCCCTTAGTCGTAAGACTCATATGAAGGGTATTCATTGTCTCCAACTCGTGAACGATCTTCCACGCCGCATTCGTGAAGCTCAGTACGCCTCTATTAATGAAGGTAACTTCCATGTTGAGATACGAGGCGCTAAAGAACACGATCTCGTCTCCAAGGCCGATGGTATCCTATACCTCGACAATCGTGCCTGGATCCCTGATCGCAAAGAACTTCGAGACTTCATCATGAACGAGGCACACAAATCAAAGTACTCAATTCATCCTGGTGCCGACAAGATGTATCATAATCTACGTACATCCTATTGGTGGCCTGGTATGAAGAAAGACATTGCCGTTTACGTCTCTAAGTGTCTTACGTGTTCGAAAGTCAAAGCCGAGCATCAACGACCTTCAGGTCTACTCGAACAACCTGAAATCCCCGTTTGGAAATGGGATAGCATTGCGATGGACTTCATCAGTAAACTCCCTCGTACATCCTCTGGTCACGATAGCATTTGGGTGATCATCGATCGTTTGACCAAGTCCGCTCAATTCATTCCTATTCGTGAAGACTTCAAGGTTGAACGACTTGCTCGCATCTATACCGATGAAGTCATACGACATCATGGTATTCCTCTCGACATCATTTCTGATCGCGATGGTCGATTTACTTCGCGTCTCTGGTAAACCTTTCAGTCCGCTATGGGTACTCATTTGAATCTCAGTACGGCTTTTCATCCTCAAACGGATGGACAGACTGAACGTACTATCCAAACCCTAGAGGACATGCTCCGTTCCTGTGTCATCGACTTTGGTGGTAGTTGGGATGTGCATTTACCTTTGATCGAGTTCTCGTACAACAATAGCTACCACTCCAGTATTAAAATGGCCCCATTCGAGGCATTGTATGGTCGCAAATGCCGATCTCCCTTAAACTGGCACGAGATTGGTGACAAACACTTTACTGGCCCTGAAATCATACAAGAAGCAACGGATAAGATTCACCAAATCCGTGATAATCTACTCAAGGCCCGAAATCGTCAAAAGGTCTATGCTGATAAGGGACGCAAACCGATGCAATTCAATGTTGGGGATCACGTTTTACTCAAGGTGTCACCTTGGAAAGGAGTGGTTCGTTTTGGTAAAAAGGGAAAGCTTGCCCCTCGCTATGTTGGTCCTTTCAAGATACTCGAAAGGATTGGTGCGGTGGCTTATCGACTTGATTTACCTCAAGAACTCAACAACGTTCATCTGACGTTTCATGTCTCAAATCTAAAGAAGTGTCACGCTGAAGAAGGACTCCAAGTCCCTCTCGAAGATCTCCAAATAAACGACACTTTGCATTTTGTCGAGAAGCCCGTCGAAATTATGGATCAAGGAGTCAAGTTATTGAGGCGCAGTAAAATTCCTATCGTCAAGGTTCGATGGGAAGGTAAACGTGGTGCTGAATTCACTTGGGAACTCAAGAGCGAGATGAAGAAGAAATATCCTCATCTTTTCGTTACTTCTTCCTAAATTTCGGGACGAAATTTCCTAAAGGAGGGGAGACTGTAACGCCCTACTTTTTCATACCTTCCATAATTAGAACCCGTCGTTTGTATTTCTATTTTTGGAAGTCTTGTACTCTCATTGTATTCTATTCTATTTGTAATCCGAGACGATTGATCATAATGAACACGAAATAATTTTTATCAAACTCATGTTATTCTTGTTAAACTTATGTGCAAATTGTAATCACGACTCACATTTTGAACGCTATATTATTCAAAATTCTTGATTCTTTATTTCACCTTAATGTTCGGTACTCGCTAAACTGATTAGTGAAATAACAGGTAATATTTTAATAATGATGAAATTTGTGGGAAGGTATTACCCCATAATTATTAAATTCAATCAAGTGAGATTAGGCCACAAACTTTTATAAAAGTTGCAAGACTTTTATAAAATATTTAAGTGTTATTCCTAATAATAATAATAATAATAATAATAATAATAAAAATTTTCGGCCAATGGGGCCTCACCCAAAGAATATCTCAAAAATCTCACTAAATCTCTTACACCACCACTCACAATTTAACCCATTCTTACACTCTTCCTCCTAATCATTTCTTTCCCTTTCCAAGACACTCTCTCTCCTCTCTCCTTCTCCTTATAAATAGACCACCACCACCACACTCCTCACTTCACTTTTCCTTTTTCTTACTTCTCCAAATTTCTCCCATTTACACCTTTCTTTTCACACACATAAGAGTTCTTGGACACCTCTTGAAAATCCAAGTAACTTTAGGAGCATTTCAAGGAGGATTCATCAACAAGAAGCTCTTTGATCCTAGAAATCCTAGTGTATTCATCACCACATTGAGGTAAAAGTGCAATCCACCCTCACTTGGTGACTTTCTCTTTGTTAATATGTATATTTCATTTCTATATTATTCATGGTTCATAACCCTCCTTGGTTGTCTTTACATCAAGTGTAGTGGTGAACACTTAGAGGTACCTAAATGGAAGCTTGTTCTTCCTACCTCCTACATGATTTCTATGACACTTAGAGGTACCTAAATGGAAGCTTGCTCTTCCTACCTCCTACATGATTTCTATGACTCTTAGAGGTGCCTAAATGAAGACCTTAGTCTTCTACCTCATACTTGACATATATGATATATATTATAATCTATGTAATACTTATATAATATTTAAACCGAACTCTTGATGATGAACAAATGGACATTATCAAGTTAGTAAGTATACCATTTCAACATCATATGTAATGAATGGTTATTTTCCTATGTCTATGTTCATGCATTTTAAATTCCAAATCTATAATCTTCCGTTATCCCCAACTCACACACCTGTGTTCCTTCGTGTAGGAGGACAAGGTGCTCCAAACTAAACAACCAACACTCACAGGATATCAAGTAGGAAAGCTTGCAAAAACCGTGAGTATACTCGATCCCTTTTTCCCCTTTACACTTTGGGATGCAACATGTATAATTATGCAAACAACTTTTAAACTAAACATACTCAATCCTTGATCAAGCATGAAACTAATGTGACTTACTTGTTATTCTCGTATGCTATGTGAACGATTTGGAACGTTATATGCTCATTAACTTTGCTCGCCCACCTTAACAATTATAGCGCTATAGGATTAACGCCCCGCCCGCTATTCTATTGGGTATTGTTAAGTTAAACATTACCTGTCTTGGTGACTCTTGAGTGGCTTCATCCTGGAGATGATACATGGCAGTAGCTAATTCAACAGTCTTCAGGACTACTTCGCCTATTCGCTGAGCGAATTTTGGCTGCTTGCTCAGATATCTGGGCGTCATCGTGATGTAGAGACATTCTTTAAGAAAAAGAAAGGCATAGGGAGAAACAGGTGAAAGATTATTGGACAATCAAAACAGAATGATAACGCATGAAGATTGCGATCATTTGTTTGTTACCTAAGGCAAACAAATAAGACAGTGACTGATCAAAGTAAATGGGTCAAAAATAATGTATCGCGAAGACATGCTCGCCTAATAAGTGAACACTCATCCCAAGAATTCCCAGGTAAGCACAACTGGTCTCGCGTCTGATGAGATGTATACGAAGTGCTTGCCTAGACAGAAAACCCAGAATACAGGCATTCACCCTTCCAGTTTGCACGTGTTCACATTATTTAAAACCCAAAACCTTGACGAAGTTTTGAAAACTCAAAGAGGTTCAAAACCATATAATAGAGAGTTCAAAACCTTACAATAGAGGGTTCAAAACCTAGTAATCAATCATCCTAGAACAGATGATTAGTTTTCAAAGCGGTTTTGAAATTTATGTTCTTGTTGTGGTCGTCGCCTAAGGATAGGTGACAGTATTGTTTTATGACTAAACGCAAGTAAACTCGCGTTAGGGTCCTAAGAAGGTTATAGACTAGGTCAAAGCATTACTAATTACTAATAACCTAATTCCCTATAACCATTGGCTCTGATACCATCTTTTCTGTCACACCCCGACCGCGTAAAACAACAAAGCGCGGCGGAAACATCGGGGCGTGTTGCAACAGAATTAATGTTTCATAACCATGGATACCAAAAAGTGTTTCGTTTTATTAAACATTGAATAATTACATCGTCTTGAAATCTAAATACACTATTTAAACATAGTCTATCATTGTTATTGAGTCACTAAGGCCTTGTCCAGTCCTATGTGAGCATGCATCTTATCAATCGATATCATTCAACAATACCTGAAACATATGTGAAAACGAGGTCAGCAAAGAAATGCTGGCGAGTACATAGGTTTTGTAGGAGTGTCGAAATCATGGCTAGTTTAGACGTTGCAATACTTTATTTTAAAACCTTGTTTTGAAAAGAGTATAATATTGCAACTTAATTAACCAACTCAAATCAAGCGGGTTATAATTTGTAAAACCTCGTAGCCATGACTCTTAACCCAAAAACATTTGTTTTAGTAAATTATTTGAAAAACAATGATAAGTTCAGGTGATATGTATAAATAAGAGAATAATGCATGATTAAATGAATAACCATGTAAAATGAGTTTGTATAAGATAAGTTGTTTGTAAATAAATGTCTTGTGAAAAGTATGTTACTTGTATAAAATGTTCTATGTCTCAAACTGAAATGATTCAAATAACGCTACAATATGTAATACCATACAAACACTTATATATAGGAAGTACCAGCGGCGTATCCACCATGCTTGTATCATATTCCACACGCATTGTTACTTAATCACTTAATCCAAACCAAACCACCAAAGTAATGTTCATGCCCAAATGTAAATCATGTAATATGTATAACCAAAATAATATCGTATATCGCTTTGAAGCCAATCGTTTACCCAATCGATAAAACATCGTGTGAAACCCAATCGTTACCCAATCGTTAAAACATCGTGTGAAAACCAATCGTAAATCGTTTAATTCGTTTTAGGTCGTGAAACTACTTATAAGGTCGTCTCGCTAATAACATTCAAACCTTCGTGACTTTCGTCGCTTCTCGTTTTCGTCGCTTCTCGTTTTCGTATTAACAAACCTCCATAGGGTAAGTTAATAATTACAGATTCAGTCGCTACCTACCATACCCACACATAACCACGGGTGTAGTAAATAACGGGATTTGTCAGATCCTATGGTACCATAACCTAATACTGGTCGGCTTGATCATTGCTAATGAATGTCATTTGTTATGTAACTACAACCAACAAGTTTGTTCACTTTATGAAATCGTTATTAGTTTTGTATAAATCGTCTTAATTGTTTTTGAAACCATCGTTATAACATCGAAAACATTTAGCACATATGAGTCACCCCAAAACAATTGAAAGCAGTAAAATAGGGGAATAATGTACTCGCCTGATAATGCTTGGAGGTCTTGAACAACAACCAAACAAAGCTAGAGGGAGCACGGAATCAGTCGGCAAACTAAAACTATATAAATAAACCGGACTTAAATCGGGAGATCGGATAGAATGAGGCTTGGTAAACCAAATGAGTATTGGAACTCGTATGATATGGTTTAACAAGGCCTACATACTACAATGAAACCAAACCTAAGTGCTTTCGACCCATCGCGACCCATTAAGGTAACATATGCTACTTTAACGCGTCGTGCGCGTGAAACGCGTTCGGACCGTCTAACTAGTCCTATGACAAGTGTTATATGCCTAAATATGTTACATAATCAGTTATGTGACAAAAGTTTAGGTTATATATGCTTAATTACCAATTATAAATGAAAAGGGTATTCTGGTAATTTACCTAAGGCATATAAACTACCTATCATATAACTACTCAAACGATGTGACCATAGGGTATAACCTCGGAAGGTTATTCCCTACCTACTATGGTCACCTAATGTATTTGGTCGGATCCTAATGATCGACCAAACTGGGTCGGGTTCGAAGGTATAGGCGATTTATTAGATCGCCTACCCTACGACCCTAGACAGCGTGGTAATCAGTGGGCATAGTCCCAAGGGACTATGACCAACGTGATTACACTCACGTTGCGAAGTTCAAACGAACTTCGCATTGACAATTACTGGTCAACGCTGAAAGTCAAACAAAGTTTGACTTTCTGACTCGAAAAGCAGTAAAAATAAGGAAAAGAACGAAAGAATACTTACGAAGGGTCCCCGAATGCTAATCCCGATCCAAGAACTCAGGTATGAAACAATGGTTTCAACTTAGAGCTCTCAAATCAGAATTCTTGTGCAAAATGAGGTTGTGTGGGTTGGGTATTTATAGGAATACCCGAACCGTTAGGATCGTTTCATGGAAAACGTGCCATGATCCAACCCGTACACTTGTCGGAACCTTATGGAAGCTTAAAATGGTTCTTATCATCATGACTAGGCAATTGGGAACATGTGGTGAAGGATCAAACAGCTGCAGCCTGCTGTTTAAAAACTCTGAATCTGGTCAGCAGACCCCTAGCGCACCGCTACGCTATAAGTGTAGCGCACCGCTAGGCCCAAGTTTGGCAGATTTACACTTTTGGTCCCTGTCATGCATTCAGCCCATTTTTGACACGTTTAAGGCCCGTTAACCCCATTTCAAAGCTCTAAAATGAAGTTAAAGTATAGGGAACTTAAAATGTGTTCAAAAATATCTCGGATGTCGGTTCGTTTAGCCGTACGAACGCGATGTTCGCTTAATTACGACGGAATGCGCATAAGCGCGAAAAACGATCCAAATGACGAAACGAATGGATTTTTCTTATGCCGAACACTAAAATAAAATATTTTAGTGCTTACATAAATTTTTGGATGTCCGGATGTATTCAGAACGTAAGTTACGCGTAAAAATGCAAACTTGTGCACTTTTTGACGCTTTTAGTCCCTGAATGACACAAAAGTTTATTTTGGCATACCGAACACCTCAAAGCCTATTTCTAAGCTATGTAAAGGATATTTATGGTATGTTTAACTTATGGTCATGTTCCGGAAGGTCTGTTACAGTTCAAATTGGCATACTTTCGCAGTTTGTCAACTTTAGTCCCTGTAAGCGATTAAACTTTGATTTCACCACACCAAACCTTCCAAAACTTATAACTAAGTTATGTAAAGGTTATTTAAGGTATGTTAAACCTATTTCACTTTTCCAGAGTGTTCGTTGGATTAAACTGGTTATATCTACACATCAGAGCGCGTATAACCCTCCAGAAAGCGATTTAAAGCTTGAAATCGAACAAGAGTCGATATGTGCAAACGATACACATATTTTTACAAATCCCAAGTATGAAATACAATATTTCATTGGTTTGGTATTTGTTTGATGGCCGTGGAGGCACAGGTGTTACAGTCTCCCCTACTTTAGGAAATTTCGTCCCGAAATTTATTTAGAGGAAACTTGTGAGAGCTTGAAAACATGAGGTTGAAAAGATCGAACAATATTGGTTAGGGTTCTGAACTTCTAGTAATCTTTAATAACATCATGATTGCAATGTAAGAGGGATACTTATATACAAGTATATGAAGCGTCATTGGTGCGTCCACCGTACCTCCATTACATCGTTCTCATTTCGTTATTGTTGTTACTATCGGTTCTTACACATAATAAATCTTACTGTGTTTCTGTGCACTAAATTTCATAATTATGTACGCGTCCATAATCAGACAATTCTTTGCACAATTCACACAGTCTATTTTATAGTGTGTAGGGGAAAACCAAATGAACAAACCGGTGATGAGTGTGACTAGACCGCCATAGAGTCCTTTAAATTAAATCAATAAATGATCTAAATAGACTATCAAGGAGTCTGTTCAGCTACATCACTAGATGTCGTTCTCTAACCAAATTGTGAATCAATCTTTTTGACTAGACTACTAAGAGGGTCTCTTATGAATCATGGAGTGGTACTATATAATCCAAGGGTCTTAACTACTACGTAGAAGCCCATAAGGATTTAAGGTAGTACCTTTTGAATATCCTACTACGAATCCCTCATATGAAGATATAAAAGATTCTATGAAGATTTGAAAATCGGATCACACAAAATCATAGAGGAGAACACATAAACACATATCACATAACCACAAAATTGTTCGTTAATTTGTCTTGTAAATTGCGTACATGCATTTAAAGCACACTAGGAATCCATTCCGTGAATTTCATTTTGTACTTTAAACGTTATCAAGAATCCAACTATAAAGATAGAAAGATTCAAAAAGAAAATTCGATTTCGATTACTAGGAACCGAAGTGTTCGAATTAAGGTACATAAGGAATCCGATTAAGGACTCTGATTTGAATGATGATTATCCACAAGGGTCTAATTGTGGAGATAAAAAGATCCCATATGGATTTTAGAAGTTGAAGATGTTTTGAAATCTTGCACGGGATGTGCTTAAGTCAAAACATGAAGTAAAATGCTTATGAAGTTGAGATGCCTGATATGTCAAGGCGACATATGAAGCGGAATTTGAAGGTTAAGTCAATGTATGAGGAAAATATTTTTGAAAACTATGCATGGGGTTCTTTTAAGAAAAATGTGTTTAACGTTTTTGAAACCTTATATATAATATTTTTTTGAAATCATAAAGTAGGTGTAATAGGTAGATATATTTACAAAAATGTTTTAAAATCATGCGAAATGAATTTTGAAATTATGTATAAGGTTTTTGAAAGACATGAATGATGCTTTTCGAAATCATGCACTTGATCAGAAAATGTATTGTGTTAATATTGTCTTCAGACTATATGAAATATTTTGAAATTAGAAAGGTTGGTTTTGATAACATGGCCAATGTTTTTGAAATAACACAGACAATGCATCTAGAAAAATTGTTTTCAAACTATATGAAATGTTTTGAGATCATGAAGATTGTTTTGAAATACTGGTACTGTGTATGTTGAAAAATCAAAACGTAATGGGTATGAGATTTGAAAATACCCTTAGTTATCTAACCAAGGATTTAAAGGCACAGATGTGCGAAAAGCACGATTACTCATAATGTCACTTAATTTTCTGTACTTTGTTTCTTAGAGTGAAACGAGTACTTAAAATTTTCGAGGGAATCATGAGCAATCATTTGAGAGAGAGAAATCACCAGATTAGTTTGTAAGGTACATAGTTCCTTGATGTAGGTATCATAGGAAAAGCCATACACACCTAGCAGGGGGTTGAGCTGGTTGGTTGGGGACTACTTTACCATTGTGAGCGACCATGGCGAAGTTCTGAGAAGCCTTTCGCTTCTTTGACTTCTTAGGGGATCGTTCATCCATGGTCTTTGATTCCTCGATTGGTTTCTTCGCTGATGGTGCTGTCACCTGACTAGGTCCTGCCTGTCTTGGTGACTCTTGAGTGGCTTCATCCTGGAGATGATACATGGCAGTAGCTAATTCAACAGTCTTCAGGACTACTTCGCCTATTCGCTGAGCGAATTTTGGCTGCTTGCTCAGATATCTGGGCGTCATCGTGATGTAGAGACATTCTTTAAGAAAAAGAAAGGCATAGGGAGAAACAGGTGAAAGATTATTGGACAATCAAAACAGAATGATAACGCATGAAGATTGCGATCATTTGTTTGTTACCTAAGGCAAACAAATGAGACAGTGACTGATCAAAGTAAATGGGTCAAAAATAATGTATCGCGAAGACATGCTCGCCTAATAAGTGAACACTCATCCCAAGAATTCCCAGGTAAGCACAACTGGTCTCGCGTCTGATGAGATGTATACGAAGTGCTTGCCTAGACAGAAAACCCAGAATACAGGCATTCACCCTTCCAGTTTGCACGTGTTCACATTATTTAAAACCCAAAACCTTGACGAAGTTTTGAAAACTCAAAGAGGTTCAAAACCATATAATAGAGAGTTCAAAACCTTACAATAGAGGGTTCAAAACCTAGTAATCAATCATCCTAGAACAGATGATTAGTTTTCAAAGCGGTTTTGAAATTTATGTTCTTGTTGTGGTCGTCGCCTAAGGATAGGTGACAGTATTGTTTTATGACTAAACGCAAGTAAACTCGCGTTAGGGTCCTAAGAAGGTTATAGACTAGGTCAAAGCATTACTAATTACTAATAACCTAATTCCCTATAACCATTGGCTCTGATACCATCTTTTCTGTCACACCCCGACCGCGTAAAACAACAAAGCGCGGCGGAAACATCGGGGCGTGTTGCAACAGAATTAATGTTTCATAACCATGGATACCAAAAAGTGTTTCGTTTTATTAAACATTGAATAATTACATCGTCTTGAAATCTAAATACACTATTTAAACATAGTCTATCATTGTTATTGAGTCACTAAGGCCTTGTCCAGTCCTATGTGAGCATGCATCTTATCAATCGATATCATTCAACAATACCTGAAACATATGTGAAAACGAGGTCAGCAAAGAAATGCTGGCGAGTACATAGGTTTTGTAGGAGTGTCGAAATCATGGCTAGTTTAGACGTTGCAATACTTTATTTAAAAACCTTGTTTTGAAAAGAGTATAATATTGCAACTTAATTAACCAACTCAAATCAAGCGGGTTATAATTTGTAAAACCTCGTAGCCATGACTCTTAACCCAAAAACATTTGTTTTAGTAAATTATTTGAAAAACAATGATAAGTTCAGGTGATATGTATAAATAAGAGAATAATGCATGATTAAATGAATAACCATGTAAAATGAGTTTGTATAAGATAAGTTGTTTGTAAATAAATGTCTTGTGAAAAGTATGTTACTTGTATAAAATGTTCTATGTCTCAAACTGAAATGATTCAAATAACGCTACAATATGTAATACCATACAAACACTTATATATAGGAAGTACCAGCGGCGTATCCACCATGCTTGTATCATATTCCACACGCATTGTTACTTAATCACTTAATCCAAACCAAACCACCAAAGTAATGTTCATGCCCAAATGTAAATCATGTAATATGTATAACCAAAATAATATCGTATATCGCTTTGAAGCCAATCGTTTACCCAATCGATAAAACATCGTGTGAAACCCAATCGTTAAAACATCGTGTGAAAACCAATCGTAAATCGTTTAATTCGTTTTAGGTCGTGAAACTACTTATAAGGTCGTCTCGCTAATAACATTCAAACCTTCGTGACTTTCATCGCTTCTCGTTTTCGTCGCTTCTCGTTTTCGTCGCTTCTCGTTTTCGTATTAACAAACCTCCATAGGGTAAGTTAATAATTACAGATTCAGTCGCTACCTACCATACCCACACATAACCACGGGTGTAGTAAATAACGGGATTTGTCAGATCCTATGGTACCATAACCTAATACTGGTCGGCTTGATCATTGCTAATGAATGTCATTTGTTATGTAACTACAACCAACAAGTTTGTTCACTTTATGAAATCGTTATTAGTTTTGTATAAATCGTCTTAATTGTTTTTGAAACCATCGTTATAACATCGAAAACATTTAGCACATATGAGTCACCCCAAAACAATTGAAAGCAGTAAAATAGGGGAATAATGTACTCGCCTGATAATGCTTGGAGGTCTTGAACAACAACCAAACAAAGCTAGAGGGAGCACGGAATCAGTCGGCAAACTAAAACTATATAAATAAACCGGACTTAAATCGGGAGATCGGATAGAATGAGGCTTGGTAAACCAAATGAGTATTGGAACTCGTATGATATGGTTTAACAAGGCCTACATACTACAATGAAACCAAACCTAAGTGCTTTCGACCCATCGCGACCCATTAAGGTAACATATGCTACTTTAACGCGTCGTGCGCGTGAAACGCGTTCGGACCGTCTAACTAGTCCTATGACAAGTGTTATATGCCTAAATATGTTACATAATCAGTTATGTGACAAAAGTTTAGGTTATATATGCTTAATTACCAATTATAAATGAAAAGGGTATTCTGGTAATTTACCTAAGGCATATAAACTACCTATCATACAACTACTCAAACGATGTGACCATAGGGTATAACCTCGGAAGGTTATTCCCTACCTACTATGGTCACCTAATGTATTTGGTCGGATCCTAATGATCGACCAAACTGGGTCGGGTTCGAAGGTATAGGCGATTTATTAGATCGCCTACCCTACGACCCTAGACAGCGTGGTAATCAGTGGGCATAGTCCCAAGGGACTATGACCAACGTGATTACACTCACGTTGCGAAGTTCAAACGAACTTCGCATTGACAATTACTGGTCAACGCTGAAAGTCAAATAAAGTTTGACTTTCTGACTCGAAAAGCAGTAAAAATAAGGAAAAGAACGAAAGAATACTTACGAAGGGTCCCCGAATGCTAATCCCGATCCAAGAACTCAGGTATGAAACAATGGTTTCAACTTAGAGCTCTCAAATCAGAATTCTTGTGCAAAATGAGGTTGTGTGGGTTGGGTATTTATAGGAATACCCGAACCGTTAGGATCGTTTCATGGAAAACGTGCCATGATCCAACCCGTACACTTGTCGGAACCTTATGGAAGCTTAAAATGGTTCTTATCATCATGACTAGGCAATTGGGAACATGTGGTGAAGGATCAAACAGCTGCAGCCTGCTGTTTAAAAACTCTGAATCTGGTCAGCAGACCCCTAGCGCACCGCTACGCTATAAGTGTAGCGCACCGCTAGGCCCAAGTTTGGCAGATTTACACTTTTGGTCCCTGTCATGCATTCAGCCCATTTTTGACACGTTTAAGGCCCGTTAACCCCATTTCAAAGCTCTAAAATGAAGTTAAAGTATAGGGAACTTAAAATGTGTTCAAAAATATCTCGGATGTCGGTTCGTTTAGCCGTACGAACGCGATGTTCGCTTAATTACGACGGAATGCGCATAAGCGCGAAAAACGATCCAAATGACGAAACGAATGGATTTTTCTTATGCCGAACACTAAAATAAAATATTTTAGTGCTTACATAAATTTTTGGATGTCCGGATGTATTCAGAACGTAAGTTACGCGTAAAAATGCAAACTTGTGCACTTTTTGACGCTTTTAGTCCCTGAATGACACAAAAGTTTATTTTGGCATACCGAACACCTCAAAGCCTATTTCTAAGCTATGTAAAGGATATTTATGGTATGTTTAACTTATGGTCATGTTCCGGAAGGTCTGTTACAGTTCAAATTGGCATACTTTCGCAGTTTGTCAACTTTAGTCCCTGTAAGCGATTAAACTTTGATTTCACCACACCAAACCTTCCAAAACTTATAACTAAGTTATGTAAAGGTTATTTAAGGTATGTTAAACCTATTTCACTTTTCCAGAGTGTTCGTTGGATTAAACTGGTTATATCTACACATCAGAGCGCGTATAACCCTCCAGAAAGCGATTTAAAGCTTGAAATCGAACAAGAGTCGATATGTGCAAACGATACACATATTTTTACAAATCCCAAGTATGAAATACAATATTTCATTGGTTTGGTATTTGTTTGATGGCCGTGGAGGCACAGGTGTTACAGTCTCCCCTACTTTAGGAAATTTCGTCCCGAAATTTATTTAGAGGAAACTTGTGAGAGCTTGAAAACATGAGGTTGAAAAGATCGAACAATATTGGTTAGGGTTCTGAACTTCTAGTAATCTTTAATAACATCATGATTGCAATGTAAGAGGGATACTTATATACAAGTATATGAAGCGTCATTGGTGCGTCCACCGTACCTCCATTACATCGTTCTCATTTCGTTATTGTTGTTACTATCGGTTCTTACACATAATAAATCTTACTGTGTTTCTGTGCACTAAATTTCATAATTATGTACGCGTCCATAATCAGACAATTCTTTGCACAATTCACACAGTCTATTTTATAGTGTGTAGGGGAAAACCAAATGAACAAACCGGTGATGAGTGTGACTAGACCGCCATAGAGTCCTTTAAATTAAATCAATAAATGATCTAAATAGACTATCAAGGAGTCTGTTCAGCTACATCACTAGATGTCGTTCTCTAACCAAATTGTGAATCAATCTTTTTGACTAGACTACTAAGAGGGTCTCTTATGAATCATGGAGTGGTACTATATAATCCAAGGGTCTTAACTACTACGTAGAAGCCCATAAGGATTTAAGGTAGTACCTTTTGAATATCCTACTACGAATCCCTCATATGAAGATATAAAAGATTCTATGAAGATTTGAAAATCGGATCACACAAAATCATAGAGGAGAACACATAAACACATATCACATAACCACAAAATTGTTCGTTAATTTGTCTTGTAAATTGCGTACATGCATTTAAAGCACACTAGGAATCCATTCCGTGAATTTCATTTTGTACTTTAAACGTTATCAAGAATCCAACTATAAAGATAGAAAGATTCAAAAAGAAAATTCGATTTCGATTACTAGGAACCGAAGTGTTCGAATTAAGGTACATAAGGAATCCGATTAAGGACTCTGATTTGAATGATGATTATCCACAAGGGTCTAATTGTGGAGATAAAAAGATCCCATATGGATTTTAGAAGTTGAAGATGTTTTGAAATCTTGCACGGGATGTGCTTAAGTCAAAACATGAAGTAAAATGCTTATGAAGTTGAGATGCCTGATATGTCAAGGCGACATATGAAGCGGAATTTGAAGGTTAAGTCAATGTATGAGGAAAATATTTTTGAAAACTATGCATGGGGTTCTTTTAAGAAAAATGTGTTTAACGTTTTTGAAACCTTATATATAATATTTTTTTGAAATCATAAAGTAGGTGTAATAGGTAGATATATTTACAAAAATGTTTTAAAATCATGCGAAATGAATTTTGAAATTATGTATAAGGTTTTTGAAAGACATGAATGATGCTTTTCGAAATCATGCACTTGATCAGAAAATGTATTGTGTTAATATTGTCTTCAGACTATATGAAATATTTTGAAATTAGAAAGGTTGGTTTTGATAACATGGCCAATGTTTTTGAAATAACACAGACAATGCATCTAGAAAAATTGTTTTCAAACTATATGAAATGTTTTGAGATCATGAAGATTGTTTTGAAATACTGGTACTGTGTATGTTGAAAAATCAAAACGTAATGGGTATGAGATTTGAAAATACCCTTAGTTATCTAACCAAGGATTTAAAGGCACAGATGTGCGAAAAGCACGATTACTCATAATGTCACTTAATTTTCTGTACTTTGTTTCTTAGAGTGAAACGAGTACTTAAAATTTTCGAGGGAATCATGAGCAATCATTTGAGAGAGAGAAATCACCAGATTAGTTTGTAAGGTACATAGTTCCTTGATGTAGGTATCATAGGAAAAGCCATACACACCTAGCAGGGGGTTGAGCTGGTTGGTTGGGGACTGCTTTACCATTGTGAGCGACCATGGCGAAGTTCTGAGAAGCCTTTCGCTTCTTTGACTTCTTAGGGGATCGTTCATCCATGGTCTTTGATTCCTCGATTGGTTTCTTGGCTGATGGTGCTGTCACCTGACTAGGTCCTGCCTGTCTTGGTGACTCTTGAGTGGCTTCATCCTGGAGATGATACATGGCAGTAGCTAATTCAACAGTCTTCAGGACTACTTCGCCTATTCGCTGAGCGAATTTTGGCTGCTTGCTCAGATATCTGGGCGTCATCGTGATGTAGAGACATTCTTTAAGAAAAAGAAAGGCATAGGGAGAAACAGGTGAAAGATTATTGGACAATCAAAACAGAATAATAACGCATGAAGATTGCGATCATTTGTTTGTTACCTAAGGCAAACAAATGAGACAGTGACTGATCAAAGTAAATGGGTCAAAAATAATGTATCGCGAAGACATGCTCGCCTAATAAGTGAACACTCATCCCAAGAATTCCCAGGTAAGCACAACTGGTCTCGCGTCTGATGAGATGTATACGAAGTGCTTGCCTAGACAGAAAACCCAGAATACAGGCATTCACCCTTCCAGTTTGCACGTGTTCACATTATTTAAAACCCAAAACCTTGACGAAGTTTTGAAAACTCAAAGAGGTTCAAAACCATATAATAGAGAGTTCAAAACCTTACAATAGAGGGTTCAAAACCTAGTAATCAATCATCCTAGAACAGATGATTAGTTTTCAAAGCGGTTTTGAAATTTATGTTCTTGTTGTGGTCGTCGCCTAAGGATAGGTGACAGTATTGTTTTATGACTAAACGCAAGTAAACTCGCGTTAGGGTCCTAAGAAGGTTATAGACTAGGTCAAAGCATTACTAATTACTAATAACCTAATTCCCTATAACCATTGGCTCTGATACCATCTTTTCTGTCACACCCCGACCGCGTAAAACAACAAAGCGCGGCGGAAACATCGGGGCGTGTTGCAACAGAATTAATGTTTCATAACCATGGATACCAAAAAGTGTTTCGTTTTATTAAACATTGAATAATTACATCGTCTTGAAATCTAAATACACTATTTAAACATAGTCTATCATTGTTATTGAGTCACTAAGGCCTTGTCCAGTCCTATGTGAGCATGCATCTTATCAATCGATATCATTCAACAATACCTGAAACATATGTGAAAACGAGGTCAGCAAAGAAATGCTGGCGAGTACATAGGTTTTGTAGGAGTGTCGAAATCATGGCTAGTTTAGACGTTGCAATACTTTATTTAAAAACCTTGTTTTGAAAAGAGTATAATATTGCAACTTAATTAACCAACTCAAATCAAGCGGGTTATAATTTGTAAAACCTCGTAGCCATGACTCTTAACCCAAAAACATTTGTTTTAGTAAATTATTTGAAAAACAATGATAAGTTCAGGTGATATGTATAAATAAGAGAATAATGCATGATTAAATGAATAACCATGTAAAATGAGTTTGTATAAGATAAGTTGTTTGTAAATAAATGTCTTGTGAAAAGTATGTTACTTGTATAAAATGTTCTATGTCTCAAACTGAAATGATTCAAATAACGCTACAATATGTAATACCATACAAACACTTATATATAGGAAGTACCAGCGGCGTATCCACCATGCTTGTATCATATTCCACACGCATTGTTACTTAATCACTTAATCCAAACCAAACCACCAAAGTAATGTTCATGCCCAAATGTAAATCATGTAATATGTATAACCAAAATAATATCGTATATCGCTTTGAAGCCAATCGTTTACCCAATCGATAAAACATCGTGTGAAACCCAATCGTTACCCAATCGTTAAAACATCGTGTGAAAACCAATCGTAAATCGTTTAATTCGTTTTAGGTCGTGAAACTACTTATAAGGTCGTCTCGCTAATAACATTCAAACCTTCGTGACTTTCATCGCTTCTCGTTTTCGTCGCTTCTCGTTTTCGTCGCTTCTCGTTTTCGTATTAACAAACCTCCATAGGGTAAGTTAATAATTACAGATTCAGTCGCTACCTACCATACCCACACATAACCACGGGTGTAGTAAATAACGGGATTTGTCAGATCCTATGGTACCATAACCTAATACTGGTCGGCTTGATCATTGCTAATGAATGTCATTTGTTATGTAACTACAACCAACAAGTTTGTTCACTTTATGAAATCGTTATTAGTTTTGTATAAATCGTCTTAATTGTTTTTGAAACCATCGTTATAACATCGAAAACATTTAGCACATATGAGTCACCCCAAAACAATTGAAAGCAGTAAAATAGGGGAATAATGTACTCGCCTGATAATGCTTGGAGGTCTTGAACAACAACCAAACAAAGCTAGAGGGAGCACGGAATCAGTCGGCAAACTAAAACTATATAAATAAACCGGACTTAAATCGGGAGATCGGATAGAATGAGGCTTGGTAAACCAAATGAGTATTGGAACTCGTATGATATGGTTTAACAAGGCCTACATACTACAATGAAACCAAACCTAAGTGCTTTCGACCCATCGCGACCCATTAAGGTAACATATGCTACTTTAACGCGTCGTGCGCGTGAAACGCGTTCGGACCGTCTAACTAGTCCTATGACAAGTGTTATATGCCTAAATATGTTACATAATCAGTTATGTGACAAAAGTTTAGGTTATATATGCTTAATTACCAATTATAAATGAAAAGGGTATTCTGGTAATTTACCTAAGGCATATAAACTACCTATCATATAACTACTCAAACGATGTGACCATAGGGTATAACCTCGGAAGGTTATTCCCTACCTACTATGGTCACCTAATGTATTTGGTCGGATCCTAATGATCGACCAAACTGGGTCGGGTTCGAAGGTATAGGCGATTTATTAGATCGCCTACCCTACGACCCTAGACAGCGTGGTAATCAGTGGGCATAGTCCCAAGGGACTATGACCAACGTGATTACACTCACGTTGCGAAGTTCAAACGAACTTCGCATTGACAATTACTGGTCAACGCTGAAAGTCAAACAAAGTTTGACTTTCTGACTCGAAAAGCAGTAAAAATAAGGAAAAGAACGAAAGAATACTTACGAAGGGTCCCCGAATGCTAATCCCGATCCAAGAACTCAGGTATGAAACAATGGTTTCAACTTAGAGCTCTCAAATCAGAATTCTTGTGCAAAATGAGGTTGTGTGGGTTGGGTATTTATAGGAATACCCGAACCGTTAGGATCGTTTCATGGAAAACGTGCCATGATCCAACCCGTACACTTGTCGGAACCTTATGGAAGCTTAAAATGGTTCTTATCATCATGACTAGGCAATTGGGAACATGTGGTGAAGGATCAAACAGCTGCAGCCTGCTGTTTAAAAACTCTGAATCTGGTCAGCAGACCCCTAGCGCACCGCTACGCTATAAGTGTAGCGCACCGCTAGGCCCAAGTTTGGCAGATTTACACTTTTGGTCCCTGTCATGCATTCAGCCCATTTTTGACACGTTTAAGGCCCGTTAACCCCATTTCAAAGCTCTAAAATGAAGTTAAAGTATAGGGAACTTAAAATGTGTTCAAAAATATCTCGGATGTCGGTTCGTTTAGCCGTACGAACGCGATGTTCGCTTAATTACGACGGAATGCGCATAAGCGCGAAAAACGATCCAAATGACGAAACGAATGGATTTTTCTTATGCCGAACACTAAAATAAAATATTTTAGTGCTTACATAAATTTTTGGATGTCCGGATGTATTCAGAACGTAAGTTACGCGTAAAAATGCAAACTTGTGCACTTTTTGACGCTTTTAGTCCCTGAATGACACAAAAGTTTATTTTGGCATACCGAACACCTCAAAGCCTATTTCTAAGCTATGTAAAGGATATTTATGGTATGTTTAACTTATGGTCATGTTCCGGAAGGTCTGTTACAGTTCAAATTGGCATACTTTCGCAGTTTGTCAACTTTAGTCCCTGTAAGCGATTAAACTTTGATTTCACCACACCAAACCTTCCAAAACTTATAACTAAGTTATGTAAAGGTTATTTAAGGTATGTTAAACCTATTTCACTTTTCCAGAGTGTTCGTTGGATTAAACTGGTTATATCTACACATCAGAGCGCGTATAACCCTCCAGAAAGCGATTTAAAGCTTGAAATCGAACAAGAGTCGATATGTGCAAACGATACACATATTTTTACAAATCCCAAGTATGAAATACAATATTTCATTGGTTTGGTATTTGTTTGATGGCCGTGGAGGCACAGGTGTTACAGTCTCCCCTACTTTAGGAAATTTCGTCCCGAAATTTATTTAGAGGAAACTTGTGAGAGCTTGAAAACATGAGGTTGAAAAGATCGAACAATATTGGTTAGGGTTCTGAACTTCTAGTAATCTTTAATAACATCATGATTGCAATGTAAGAGGGATACTTATATACAAGTATATGAAGCGTCATTGGTGCGTCCACCGTACCTCCATTACATCGTTCTCATTTCGTTATTGTTGTTACTATCGGTTCTTACACATAATAAATCTTACTGTGTTTCTGTGCACTAAATTTCATAATTATGTACGCGTCCATAATCAGACAATTCTTTGCACAATTCACACAGTCTATTTTATAGTGTGTAGGGGAAAACCAAATGAACAAACCGGTGATGAGTGTGACTAGACCGCCATAGAGTCCTTTAAATTAAATCAATAAATGATCTAAATAGACTATCAAGGAGTCTGTTCAGCTACATCACTAGATGTCGTTCTCTAACCAAATTGTGAATCAATCTTTTTGACTAGACTACTAAGAGGGTCTCTTATGAATCATGGAGTGGTACTATATAATCCAAGGGTCTTAACTACTACGTAGAAGCCCATAAGGATTTAAGGTAGTACCTTTTGAATATCCTACTACGAATCCCTCATATGAAGATATAAAAGATTCTATGAAGATTTGAAAATCGGATCACACAAAATCATAGAGGAGAACACATAAACACATATCACATAACCACAAAATTGTTCGTTAATTTGTCTTGTAAATTGCGTACATGCATTTAAAGCACACTAGGAATCCATTCCGTGAATTTCATTTTGTACTTTAAACGTTATCAAGAATCCAACTATAAAGATAGAAAGATTCAAAAAGAAAATTCGATTTCGATTACTAGGAACCGAAGTGTTCGAATTAAGGTACATAAGGAATCCGATTAAGGACTCTGATTTGAATGATGATTATCCACAAGGGTCTAATTGTGGAGATAAAAAGATCCCATATGGATTTTAGAAGTTGAAGATGTTTTGAAATCTTGCACGGGATGTGCTTAAGTCAAAACATGAAGTAAAATGCTTATGAAGTTGAGATGCCTGATATGTCAAGGCGACATATGAAGCGGAATTTGAAGGTTAAGTCAATGTATGAGGAAAATATTTTTGAAAACTATGCATGGGGTTCTTTTAAGAAAAATGTGTTTAACGTTTTTGAAACCTTATATATAATATTTTTTTGAAATCATAAAGTAGGTGTAATAGGTAGATATATTTACAAAAATGTTTTAAAATCATGCGAAATGAATTTTGAAATTATGTATAAGGTTTTTGAAAGACATGAATGATGCTTTTCGAAATCATGCACTTGATCAGAAAATGTATTGTGTTAATATTGTCTTCAGACTATATGAAATATTTTGAAATTAGAAAGGTTGGTTTTGAAAAATTGTTTTCAAACTATATGAAAAATTGTTTTCAAACTATATGAAATGTTTTGAGATCGTAGCCCTGAAAGTGATTAAAATTGTAAAGGATGATGGTATCGACACTACGACGCTAAGGGAGATCGGTATCCTTAAGACATTTAAGGATTCATCCCGTGTCGTGCGTCTCACAGACGTAGAACAATCGGAAACAAAAGTAACTATTGTTTTAAAATATCTAGAAAAGGATCTAGATAGTTATAAGGATAACCAGCCTCTTCCCCACGATCTGATCCGGAGTTTTATGTACCAATTATTGAAAGATGTTGCAGATTGTCACAGCATTAATACGCTCCACCGAGCAGGATTTGCGGTTTTAGGTCTCGGTGGAGCGTACCAACGCTGTGACAATCTGCAACACCTTCCAATAATTGGTACATAAAACTCCGGATCAGATCGTGGGGAAGAGGTTGGTTATCCTTATAACTATTCAGATCCTTTTCCAGATATTCTAAAACAATAGTAACTTCACTTTCCGATTGTTCTACGCCTATGAGACGCACGACATGGGATGAATCCTTAAGCGTCTCAAGGATACCGATCTCCCATAGCGTCATAGCGTCGATACATCATCCTTTACAGTTTTAATCATTTTTAGGACTACGATCTGCTCTGATTCCGTGTCTTTGGCTTTGTAAACTACCTCATAGACTCCCTCTGCTATTCTATAAAGAATCTCGTAATTGCCCATGTTTCGTCTTTGGCCTCCCTAATATTGATCCATTACTTTCTCTTTTAGCTCGTCTTCTACATGTCTCTTTGAATGTGTACACTCCCTCAATCAATTATCTGTGAAAGTTAATTTCAACTACATTTAACAATCAAGAACCTTCTAAACCACAAGAATGAAACAACACATACAACATAACATTTAACTATATTTAAACCATAATTAACTTCTACCATAAAAAATTTTAGTCAAATTTATGCACCAACGAAATCTATACAGGTATGAACTTTTCCATGAACAGTGCACTAAAGATTTTTCTTTATGAACTTAACCACAAGAAACATGAAAGTATGTAACTTCTGGATGATTCTCACGAAAGTATGCTAATGACAGAAGAACATTGAACAAAATACAAAGTAAAAGACAACCAAAATTTGAAAACCATAAATACAACATAAACGGAAACTATTCCAAGAAAGAAACTCATTTAACCTTTCATCATAGTTTCAAATTCTCAACATCAAAACCCAAATTTGAATATCACATATGGTAAAGCAAAACCCTGTCAATGCCTAAAACTGATAGCATTCATTTAAAATGATGACGACCTGAATCAGATATATTAGAGCACACAATATGTTTTATACCGTGGGTAGCAAAGCCTACTAGCCAATAAGTGAATTAAACAAACTAGAATATGTATACATCTGTTCAGGTTTCGATTTGGTACCTCTGTCATGATGATGTCGAGTGATGAACGGCGGTGGTGTTATTTTTGTCTCCGGTGCACGAAAAGGTTGCGGTAGCTGGAGTGTTAAGGAAAGCCTGCAACAATGACGGTTCTAACGGTCGGTAGATAATGAAGGGTCGCCGGAGATCCACAAATCTCACTGGACATATGCGAACAAGAGAGAGAGAGAGAGATAGAGAGAAAGAAACGAGGTGATTTGATGATACCAAGCTTGAATTTATAAAAAAGAAGTGCTTGTAAGGTCGGTTTCAGTTGATTTGATGAAGGTGTGGTCCCTTTCAGTTGATTTGATAAAGCTTGTAAGGTCGCTTTCAGTTGATTTGATGAAGGTGTTGCTGTTAGGTATTTGCAACGTACTTTAGAGCATTCACATCCAGCTCCCTAAAAATATACATATATTTACTAAAAAACAACTCCTATATCAATATATTTCCACTAAAAACAAATATTTTTTCTCTCTTCTTTTCAGTTAAATAATATTTTATACCTTTATCGTTACATTTTTCTCTCTCCTTCACTCACAACCACTTTCAATATATTTTAAAAATTTATAATGGGTGACAGTGTCCCCCCAAATATACAGATGAACAGTAATATTTTCTCTCTCCTTCACTCACAACCACTTTTTATACTCTTTTATTTTAAAAACCCCACACACAGATTTTGATTCCCAGGATGTGAATGCTCTTACTTCTACCCTGAACGTTTTTTTAAAAGGTGAACTTGAAGAATAACGTTATCATACTTTCTAAATCAGATAGCTCCGTATTGTCCCATTCAAACCAGGCTATGTTGTTCTAATTGGGTCCACGTTGTTTTCAGAGTTTGGCTTTTTTTGGCGTTCCACTGAGAAATCATACTGCCGGCTGTCACTTGACAGTCATTGTGCCATCACAAGAGCAGAACTTTCTAACGTAACACACGGTGCGATGAAAACCCAGGTGGGCTCGGGAATTGAACTGAAAACCTCACACAAGGCCTAGTTCAAATCCTTTATTGCCTATATCCACCCGACCCATATAACACAAGTGGTAATTGAACTTTAGTCTTCGTTGAAAAAGCTAAATCCCCTACCACTAAGCCACAAGTGTTGAGATGTCTACCCTAATGTAACACCCCAAAACTCAAATATTTAATACGTAGGTATGTTGCCATGTTAATTAAATGAAATATAATAACTTGGTTATTATACCTAGTTAAATGCCTAACAAGATAAGTAAAGGAATGAAATTTAGTGGCAATTATGATGGTGTCATAAACTTAAGGGACTAAGGTTGCCAAAGTGGAAATTTGAAATTAAATAAAAGAATAAAAAAAATAAACACACACGCAATGTTTGTGCGTGTCTGGTGGATCGAACACAGGAGAAAAAAGAGGGGGGTGTAAACCCTAATCCATGAAGAACCTCCAAATTGACAAGGAAATTAGGCTCAAAATCGGAAGCATGAACTGAGATTATGATCATTCAGGTGTTCTTCACATCAAGTAAGTTGTAATTTATGATTGGTGATTTTGTAAGAAGTGGGTTTTTGATCAATCCATGAAATTGTATGAAATTAAGCAACATTATGTGTTAGAATCACCATACGGAACATGTGTTATGTATGTTTTTGATCAATTAGGTGTTTGGAGGTGAAACCCACCATAGATGATGAAGATGACGACATGGGTATGTCACCCATGTCTAATCTTTGTTCAATTCTTGATATGTTATGTTGTATATGATGAATTCTTGCAAGTTAGCTTGAATATGGTATGAAATTAGTTGATGTTTTGTTATATTGATAATTAAAAGTAAAGAACTAGGAAGAAAAAGAATGAAAATACTTGTACATTAGGCTTAGATGGTAGTACGCACACAAGGTGTATGATGAAATGTCTATGTGAAGTTAGAATGAGAGATATTTAGAAAAGATTTGATGAAAACTAAATCTGTCCAGAAAGTTACAGCCGAATGTAATCAGCTGTAACTAGGTCAAATCTTGTCAAAAACTGATGTTTATTGAGTTTGTGATGAACTTCCAGGAAAAACCTTTCAAACCCAACTGGAATTGCATTTTTTCGACAAAAAATGAACGTTTTATGAATTTTCCGTATCGAAGGTTCAGGCTGCGTTTTCTGGCAAAATTTGCAGCCCATTACGAATGTCATAACTCAATTTTGGAATTGATTTATGATCTCAAATTTTTACTGTAGGTAGCTTCAGGTGATTCCAAAAATCTCCAACTAGAATTTCGTCAATCGGATAAACGAGGAATTTTAAATGAATTTTTCCGTAAGCTGCAGTCAGAAGTGACGAATCAGATTGCAACTTAGTAAATGAATTTTTATAAATTTTTGGTAAAGAGTTAGACTCTAAAATTTTAACACAATGATAACCCCTTTGAGGGACACGTCACATAAAAAGATTGTAATTTTTGCAAGCTCGTAAGTACAGTAAACGGACGTCACAAAACAGCCTATTTTCAGTTAATTGAGCTATACATATTAGTGAATGATTGATTAATGAAAGTAATGTGACTAAGTGGTTATATGTTTATCGGATTGGAAGTGTGTATGACTGACAGTTGAATTTTTAGAAAGTCAACAAGGTATGAATAATAAGGTTAGACTTCCTAACACTATTGTGAGAATAATGAGATCATGTGAATATTTGCTAGATTATTATATGACGTACATGACGGTAAGTTAAATTGGTTATGTTATGAATGATGTGATAATGGATCTAGGCCATATTATGTTAGCAGTTGCCTACTAGTAATGGTCTATGGCATTACGAATTGTAAATTGTATGTATTGTTATGTAATCATTGGTAATTATGCATGTATGAATGTATTTAATTTAATGTATGGTGGAATGTGTACTATAACACGCGTATGTGGTATATAAAACCATGTGTAGAATTTCTCGATGTATGAATAAAGTAATTGATAATATGAGTTATAACGTTTGCTAATAATGACATGTAAACGTGGACATGAAAGGATAGGTACATGCCATTTTGGGCGCGAACTCAGGAGGCAACGAGACGAACATATGGGATACGTATCAACTACTTACGGGTCAAGGTAAGTGCTTCTTGCACTTAATAGTTGTATGCAGGAACATAAGTTTATTGTTTGCAGGTTCTTGTACTTGTATACGTAGAACATCTTGTGGTTTAATATGGATCTTATATGAGAATATTAAAGTATGAAATGTTAAATTTGAGGTATTCATAGGAGAATACCATGGACAAGGGAATCATAACCCACGAGTATGGTAAGTATCTATATCATAGATTTGAAACTATTTAATTGGTAAGATGAATTCAAGTCATGGGTACATGACTTGCCTGGTGATTATTATGTTTTTTTAAACTAAGGGTAGAATTTTAGATGTGTGGATAACGGTTAATCTAATAAAGGGTTGTTGACTTATTAAAAGTCAGCTTAGTACGTGGCTTCCAAACCACAATCTTAATAAATGGGATGCTTTTGATTTAATATGTACATATGCACATGATTCCAAGTTGTGTACAAATATCATAACCATGATGTTTATTTAGTAAGTGGATTAGATTACAGTGGTAACTGGTTAAACTATTGTCTCGAATTATTTAACTTGGGGTAAGCAAGTAGATTTGGGTCACTTAATCCACATGAATGAAAAAGATTTGGATTCTGGCTAAGTAAAGCATTAATGAAATATTTGGATCTGTTATAAATAAATATTAATGGTCTAATAGTTGAATGAGATTTTTATCACAGGTGGCTTAATTGTGAATTCTAGTGGAGGTTGATTCACAAGTTGGAAGCGATAGTTGACTATGAAATTAATGGAGTCGAGTTTGTTGGAAGTTTGTGAAAAATATAGATCAGAATCCACCTATTTGAGTTATCTAATATATATTATATATAGAACTCATAACGTGCATGTTGGGTTTCAGGTATAATGGGAACTAGAGGTTCGCGGACTGATGAATGGAACAAAACAAGGTTTGACGAAAAATCCGAGATCGGGTCAGTAATGTCGGTTCGTCCATCCGTCAGGTTATATCGCCTACTTAGACGGGTCATCATGTTTTACTTGCCTTTCTAGGCATTCGGTAGTTTTAAACCGTGTAAGCTTCATGAGTCAGACGTAGTGTCTTGTTTTGTTTATGTTCAAGTTTAGAGTTGTAAAATGGATTGTAAACAGGTTTTGTTACCGTAACGGTTATCCGGATTACGAACGGGTCATGCCCAGAATTTTATAAAAATTGGCATGAAATATGTAAGTGTTTAAATGATGATAACACTATCAAATGAAAGTCAAGACACTATAATTGTTTCTAGAAATTGAAGCTAAAAAAAATAGGCCTACATTCCGCATAGTAAGAATGTTTAGAAAATTTATGGGCGTTACACCTAAACATTAAACAAGACTATTTAATTACTCATTAATTATCAACGAAGTATTAAAAGAAGTATCGGATGACTTTTCAATTGTTTTTTTTTTTTTGAACGACAAGGAACGGTGTGCCAACCACTGTGACACCGGGCACAGTGGCCAAGGTCAACTACTCGACCGCAGCCAGCCTCTTGGCTCTCCCATATGCGCGGAAACCCGACCTCCACCCGCCCGAATGCACGACAGTGGAATAATCGGTAAAAATCGTCTTCCATCCCAGACGAACCGACGCTACCCGTATTCGCACTTTACCTGGATGCCGCAAAAAATAATTGGAAGAGTGAAAGTCGAACCTGGGTTACAAGGAACACCAAATCTTATTCAGCCACTCCACCACTACCTCGTTGGTAATTTTTTTAATTTTTATCTAAACAGTAAAAGGTAAAAACTATTTAAATCACTATTGAAGTTTTTCCTTTTTCTTTAAATAAAAAAAAGCCAACTTTATTAACCCACCAAATTTACATAGTGAACATACATCTCGCTCTTGCACCGATATTACAAACTATATATCACATTTGAGTTTTTAGAATATGAATTTGCACCATTAATCCCACTTCCAAGGGTCGATTCTTGATTCATAGAAAACCCCAAAGTCTTTATATCTTCTAGTAATTTTCCAACCTCCACCTTTATAGACTTATATGTCACTATGTTATGAGTTTTCCAAATTACCCAACAACATACGACTATGATTGATTGCACCATTTTTTTTATTGAATGATTTGTGAATCGATCCTAACCTCGTGTAGATAGATGATGTCCGATATCAAAAACACATTTACCTGTGCGACTTTGCACAAACCGGATATTCTTTTCCATACTGTAGACGCCACTTTGCACGTTATAAATAGATGCTTCAAACTCTCTTCCGCCTCTCCACATAATGGACATAGGGTGCTGTCGACACAAATGTATTAAAATACAACACATTTATATTAAAATAGATGCTTCAAACTCTCTTCTGCCTCTCCTCCACCACCACCTCCTCCGACCTCCTCCGTCACCTCCACAACCACACCGCTGCCTCCCTAACCCAGCAAACAGGATGTTGAGAGCCGGAACCAGGAGATTCGCTTCTCTCACATCTCCATGGAGGCACAAAAACTCTGCCTCCGTCACCGTCATCTCCAATAAAACACAGATCGGTGACGCCGCTAACCACGATCTCCAATCCACCTACCTTTCATCCCCTGTTAACCAGTATTTTCATCTTATATGGTTAAGAGGTTTGTTACTTTTGTTACTATTCATATTTCCTCTGAATCTACATGGTAATTTTAGCCTCAATTTTTCAAATCTGAAATTGATACGGATCACATCATGTTTTGTCATGAAATTTTAGTGATTTAATTGTCTGATTGTTTTTATTTCTATATTTTTTTGCTCGTGTTCGGATGATTAAAGATGTGGTTATCTGTGGAATTTATATAGCCCTAATTTGTGTGTTAAGGTTGCCTTTTGATGTATAAGACATGTTTAGAATTTTAGGCATTGAAACTATCAAGAGGTTGATTTTTATGAATTTTGTGTACATTAATTGTGATTGCCTGAGATAAAACAGTTTTTTGTTTGTAAATGGTTACTGGGTGATGCCTCTGGTAATTGTATAAAATTAATTGGTAGGTTGTTTGGTAGATATGTCACTGGATTTGATATAAATTTAGCTGAAAAACAAACAGCTTTCTTCTTGCAGATTGTAGAGGTTTGGTCCACCTCTTCAGCTGCTGATGTCTGCAGTTGTGGTCCGCAGACTGCAGACGTTTTACCTCTGAAAAAACAAACAACACCTAATTAAACATATATGATACAGTTTTGTGATAAAAATAAGACAAATTTAATATATATAGACACGCTAATGGAACTAGAAAATGTGAAAAAAAAAATCGCTTAAGGTGGAAGGGGAACCATTTGGTGACCGCTTCGGTGAATGTCTTTGTCGATCGTTGAGGCGACGCCAGGGTGTTTTAGGTGAACGGTGAAGGAGTGACACGGTAGGGGTGTTCAAAACTATCTGTATCCGAAAATCCGATTCGAATTATCCTATATCTGAATCCAAAATATCCGAAAATTCGGATATCCGGATATCCGAATTTTCGGATATTTCGAATTCGGATAATGATTTTAAAATTTTTTGGATATTTCGGATATCCGAAATATCTGAAAATTTATTTTTTTATTTTTTTCGGATATCCGAATATCCGAAATACCCGAAAAATATCTGAAATGTACGAAAATTTACATTCGGATATTCGAAATATCCGGTTTCGAATATTAAAAAATAATAAAAATTAAAAATTAAATAAAAATGGATATTCGATTCACTATTCGATCGGATATCCGAAATTTCGGATACGGATTCAGATAGTGAAATCTGGTATTCGAAAATTTCGGATATCCGAAGTTTCAGATACCCGGTTTTGAACATCTATATGACACGATGACTAGTCACTGATGAGAGAGGGGATATAGAGCGGGTTAATGGTGGACCCCAATCTTTTCTTACCAATCACCCATTTATTTATTTTTTAAATAAAAAATTGTTTGGGTAAAACACCCCTAATGATTGAGTGCAAAATAAGTAGTGAAGAGGGAAATTAACATTACATAAGATTATTGGTTATGAAAAAAGTTTACCTTCCACCTTATAAATTGGGGAATTGGCCTGTAATATATCAACTAGACGTTATTAGCCATTGCAAGTCCCACCTTTGAATATTCTCCATGTCAGTCCCACATTTCATCTATTTTTCCTCAACCGGTCCTCAGTTAAAAGAACTTAACGGATTTTCCGAATTACAAACTGACACATTAGGGCTTTTGATCAAAATGAGGATATGAGTCTATTGATGTAAACTTACCCCGAAACGGTGCTTCAAACGACTTATTTTTTGTTAATTGGAAGTTTAAACACCCGAATTGAAGCATCGTTTAGAGCACAATTTCAATGTAAGTTTTACATCATTCGACTCGTATACTCGTTCTGATCAAAAGCCCTAAAACGTCAGCTTGTAATTCAATAAAAAACTTAACGTTAACTAAAGACCGATGGAGAATAAATAAGTGAAAGGTACAACTAGCATTATGAATATTTAAAAGTGAAACCGGAGTGACCAATAATGTATAGTTACAATTATTACACACAGGTTCCCTTATAAATTTTGCATTTTACTCTAAAACGGAAACAAGTTAACGGACGCAACAAAACCTGTACCACCGACTTAACGTTAACCGGCAAAAATGACCACCACCGCCGCCGCAGCCACCACCACCGACGCCACTGACGAATTCGTAGAAGAAAGCATCAGCAAATCGGAATCTCTCCGCCTCAAAACCCTAGCCGAACAAACATACAGCTCCTCCGACCTCAAAACCGCTCTTAAATACGCCAAACGCGCCCACCGTCTCTGCCCCACCCTCCATGGCCTCCCCGACCTTCTCACCGCCTTCAAAATACTCACAACCGCCGCCGATAACACCACCGGAGCTACCACAACGCCTCATTGGTACAAAATCCTTGATCTAGAACCTTTCTCTCATATTAATTCAATTAAAAAACAGTATAAAAAGCTAGCCCTAATTTTGCACCCTGACAAAAATTCAACAAGCACGTGTGTTGCGTTAGAAGACGCTTTTAAGCTTGTGAACGATGCGTTCAGTGTTCTGTCTGATAAGATTAGGAGGAAGGAGTATGATATGAGGCTTAGGATTGATATGCAGTGTGAGGCGGTTGCGGCTACAGCGGTGGGGAATTATGGTGGTGTGGTGGCGATGGAGACATTTTGGACCGCATGTACGTGTTGTAGGTTGTTGCATGAGTTTGAGAGGAGGTATTTGGGGCATAGTTTGATGTGTCCGAATTGTAAGAAGAGTTTTGAGGCGGTGGAGGCGGATAGCGGTGAGAAGGTGGTTACGGATGCGGTGGATGATGATGATGATGATGTTGAGATTTTGAGTCGGAGCGATTTGAAGAGGAAAATGAGTAGTGTTGGAGATATTATGAAGAGGTCTGAGCTAGTTAGAAAGAGTGAGAGGTTGAGAAAGGAAGACGGTGATAAGCGTTTGAGAGTTGGGAATAATGCGGTGGGGAAAGGGAGTAAGGTTAGAGACAATGGGAAGTTGAAGGAGAATGGAAAGTTAATGGATGATGATGATGATGATGATGAAGAAATGATGACGTTAGCTGAAATGCAAAAACTAGTGAATGATGATGACGATGATGATAATGATAATGACGGTGATGACGGTGATGATGATGATGTTGATGATGATAATGATGAAGATGAAGATGAAAAGATGACATTGGCTGAAATGCAGAAACACTTGAATGATGACGATGATGAAGAAGAAGAGATGACACTAGCTGAAATGCAGAAATTAGTGAAAATAAATGTGAACAAATTGAAAGTAAACGAGAAAGATAAGGCACAAAGAAGTGGATCAATGAGTAGTCATTCAAAGAACAAGACAAATGAAGAACGAAAGAACCAAGATCCTGATATAATGACAGTGGAAGACTCAGATTTTTATGATTTTGATGAAGGAAGAGTGGAAAAGAGTTTCAAGAAAGGACAAATATGGGCTCTATATGACGATGACGACCAGATGCCAAGGCATTATGGTTTGATTGATGAAGTGGTGTCAACACATCCGTTTGAGGTCAACATGTCTTGGTTGGACCCGCAAATCAATGGTGATGACATGTTATGTAGTTTAGAAAGTACGCGATTTCATATATCTTGTGGGAGGTTTAAAGTTTCCAACAAAACTTCAGTCGCATCTCTTAATGTGTTTTCACATATTGTCAACTGTGAAAGAGCAGCGAGAGAAGTTTATAGGATTTACCCCAAAAAGGGTTCAGTGTGGGCGCTTTATAATGAACATGGTGAAAGAGAAAGTCATTTAGCTCGTGACAAAAGACGATATGATATTGTTGTGTTTTTAACAAGTTATAGTGAGGTTCATGGATTAAGCATGGCGTACCTTGAGAAGGTGAAGGGGTTCAAAACAACTTTTAGGAGACAAGAAATCGGTTGTCATGCCATCAAATGGCTTGAAAAACACGAAGCTCGGTTATTTTCTCATCAGATTCCTGCAAGGAAGCTTTCTGGAGATGAGGTCCCAAATCTTTCAGGAGATTATTGGGAATTAGATCCTGCCTCACTTCCTACACACCTCATCACTACTAATGGGAAGAAATAGTCTTCGGTTGGTCACAAATGTAACTTTTATACGCACAGATCTCTATTACCAAGGTAAATTTCCCGTTTAAGGCAACTGAAGTACTGAGTTTGCATACATTTCATGCTTCATATGGATCAAAAATATGTTTCGATTCTACTTGTCGTCTGTTAGCTTAAACCTAGGTACACTTCTCTAATCTTGTTAGATCATACGTTAGCCTAAACCTTATATTATGCTCACTGATTTTGAGAGTTCGTTCTCTTTGTGTATCGTGTTTTATCCAAAATGATAACTCTCAACCAAATATTAAATGGGTCAGGCAGCTCAAATGGTTTAAAAGTCGTCCAAACAGTAGTGCACAATCACATGAACCGCAATATCAAAAGTACTAGATTAAACAGTAGTGCATACCGACCGGTTATAAAAACCGAACAAAACATGACGCTGGCCCGAGCAAAACCCAACCCGTTTTGAGCAGCACTAAAAGGTTACATATTTTCTGAAGTTTGCCTATATGTTTCTTTACCTAAATTTACCACTTAATGTTAAAAGCAAGTTTTGGGCTCGGGTGGTGTTTTTTGTTTAGCTAGTTTCTTTGAGTATAAAGCAGGTGTAAGGTTTTAAAATTGAACTCATCATTCTCTTTTATGCAGATACTTGATAACACAAGAATCCATTGAACAGTAATTTCAACGAGCGAGACAAAGAATCAACTGTTAATGACTTAATGTACACTTGCCACTCAATGGATTTTGGATAATCCAGTTTGTGTTAGGGATGTTCATAAACCTTAAAATTGACAGAACCACCCAAAACAAAGTTAGTTGGTCGTTTTGGTATGTTTGAGATTTATACTGTTATTTTGGCTGTTTGGCGGTTTTATGGTTTGGAACATGGAACCACCTATATAAATTTATTCGGTTGTCTAGCAAATTTTTTTTTTCACATATGCAGTTATGCATATCTATTCTGTACACATATAACTTCGTATGGATAAGTCTACATGTTTCGTATCTTTTCTTTCCCAAAGTGACACATCGCTAACAAACAAACGATGTTAACCACATCAGCTTCTGATAGAACTAAACCAAATACAAAAGGTTAAAAAGGACATGAATGGGATTTTCCAAAAATCAAATAAATTGTAGACAGACACACTTGTACTCGATAATTACCCATGATTAATATGTAGACGGGCATGGTTTTACCTAATAAGATGAACTTGGAGACGAAAAGAAAACACACTATGGCTTAACCAAGTAGTTGAAACTCTCTTTAGATGGATGGAAACGTGTGAGCAGATGATTCGCATTGGGAGGGTAATTAAGGAAGCTGAATACCTAATGATTCTTTAAAATTGGGACACATATATACTAGGGCATAGGATCAAATACAAACTCTTATTTAACACAATACATTTTCATATTAGCACATTCCAACTACGTAACTAGCACAATTATAAAACATCTTTTTGTAACTTTTTTAAAAGTCATTTTTATAAATAAAAAAAAGTATAGCAATATGGTACTCATATTAAAGATAAAAAAATACTTGATTTTATGGTATAATTTTTTTCCAAAATTAATGAAATATATAAAAGTTATTTTAGTTTAAAAAACTTGGTAGAATTAGTATTTTATGGGAAATGACTAAATGACTAAAATACCCTAATTTGATAGTATTAATTATTAATTATAGAGGTTTTATTTGTAATCAATATAAACCCTTAATTTAAAATATCAATAGTTCAGATTTGTTCTTACGGTTCTTACAGTTAGCACTGTTTGTACAGGATCTCAACCCATACTAGTACTACTAGTAACAATTTTAATTTATTTGACTGCGTAGTGGAGTAGTGGACTATTCTTTTAAAACAATCTGGACAATGCATCTCCTAGTACTCGGCTAACAAGGATTTTATTTCTGGCCCTTTTTTTGTTTTGTACGTTCTGCACTGAAATTCTGTTACTAGGTTCAAATTTAAACAACTTGTATTTAATGAACTTGTTTCAAATTTTGACAACTTGTAACTTGTTTATGTATTAGAAAGTGTGTAGTGGGGCGGTATGCAGTGGCGAAGCTTGAAAAAAAAGTTCGGGGGTCGGAAGGTGACGGACCTAAAAAAAAATTTATATCGCGTAGTTTCGAGGTGTATGTCGGGGTCGGACGTCGGTGATTCGATTCGGGTCGGGTCGGGTCGGGTCAAACATTAATATCAAATAAAAAACGTTCTCAAACATTAAAACGTAAACATTGTTTAACAAACAAACGGACAAAAACATCAAAACATTAATAAGGAGAGAGGAAGGTGGGTACCCGGTTCTCCTGGATAAGAATTATAGTTCTGCCCGTCTTCCCCATAGCATAATCTAATAACAAAACAAGTTAACAAATCACCCTAAATTTAAAACTCTAATTTCTATTTAAATCAAATCACAATAAGATTATACAAATAAAATTAGACATAGTTATAGAAAGATTCAACAAATTTAGGGCAAAAATTCGGTCCAATTTCACCCCTAGTTTTAACCTAAATCACATAATTTGGAGCCCTAAATTAAACCTAAAGATAAGAAGAAGTCGAACAAGAGTACAAGACCACAACAACGAGCAGCGCTTTGGTTTCTGTTCTCGAACAAGAAGCTGAAGTCGAACAGTTCTGTAACTTGCGTTTTCCCCCCTTCTGCAGTTCTGGCTTGTGGCTTCTGTTCTTCTGGTCGATGTCCCAAAGTAAACGAATTTGGGTTTTTTTTTTATAGGGTGGGCTTTTAAGTTGGGCTATATAATGATTTGATTTGTGTTATATAATATACATTTTAGTATTCTACCAAATATAATGATTTGGGCTATAGTATTTAGGATAATTAAATATTTTATTTGGGCTATATAAATAAAAAAATTAAAATTGGGGGTCGAAAACGTATATACCTAATTTTTTTTATAAAACCGGGGGGTCGAAAAAGTATACACCTACAAAATCCTATACGAAACGTACATATATAACACTACTGCCCGAAAAGTTCGGGGGGTCGGGCGCCCCCTCCCGCCCCTTAAATCCTGCGCCCCTGGCGGTATGCCCCCACATAGCGCCGGAAAGCGCCCAAGAACTCCGCCACGAAGGGCGGTATGGCTAAAAATTTTTGAGAGGCGTGATGTGGATAGCGGCGGTATGGGGATGTTTTCAAAGTTTGGACCAATCAAAATTAGTTAGTGTTTTTATAATTAATTAATAAAAACGAAAATTAATAATTATGTATTGATGGGTAGGGGCTTTATGAATACGGGCTCTAGTGATATAACGTCCCATAAAGCCCCTGTGTGACGTGGCACGACACGTGTCGCATAACGCCCCACAAGGGGCTTTATGACTACGTTGCGGGGCGACAACCGAATAATTCTTAATCAATTAAAAAAACACTACTATAATTTTGTTAGGAAAAAAACTAAAACGACGATAATACCATAATTTTCGGCTCAGGTCAAAACTGTAATTTTTCAGGACTAATGAGCGAGTGTTAGGCAGCTCCTTGACACGGGAAAAAATTAAATGGAGTTAACCAACTAAAACAAAAAACTTTTATAGTTTTGCTAAAAAAAACTAAAACGATGGGAAAAACGTAATTTTTAACTGAGGGCGAAATCATAATTTTAATTCAGGGATAAAATCGTAAATTAAATGGTCCAATGAGGGAGTGCCAGGCAGCTGCCGGCATGACTGTAATTTTACACTGTGGGCAAACTTGTAATTTAAGTTGAAGGCAAAATCGTAACGTAGCTGTGAGAAAAAAAACCTAATGACAAATATGTAAATTTAAACGGGGCAAAATCGCAATTTTGATCCGAGGGCAAAATCGCAATTTTGATCCGAGGGCCAAATTGAAATTTTTAGTTGGGAGCAAAAGCGTAAATTTATTTTTAAGCGGTGGTAAAAACATAATTTTGAATTGATGGCAAAATCGTAATTTTAAGGAAAAAAACTAATTGCAAAAGTGTAAATTTAGACGGGGTAAAATCGTAATTTTGAACTGAGAGAAAATTTTTAATTTTTAGCTTTGAGCAAAAATGTAAATTTGTTTTTATGCGGGGGTAAAAACATAATTATAAACTGATGGCAAAATCGTAATTTTAAAGCGGGATAAAAGTGTAAATTTGTTGGGCCAATAGGGGGGGTGCCAGATAGCTGTCTGACACTATAACCTTACCCGCCCATCTCAGCCAATAATTGGCCAGCACTATTACCGCCATCTTAAGAATGTAGATATTGAAAATTTTGAATTGGGTGCAAAAACGTAATTTTAAACGGAGGGCGAAGCCGTAATTTTAAACTGGGAATAAAATTAGAAAAGGGTTTTTGAACTGAGGGCAAAAACATAATTTAAAGGTAGAGGCAAAAATATAATTTTATTTTAAACTGGGGGCAACAACGTAATTTTAAACGAATGACGAAACCGTAATTTTAAACTGAGAATAAAATTAAATTAAAAATGGGTTGGTTTAATAGGAAAGTGTCAGGCAAGCTGCCTGACACTATTCCCTCAACTTTAGAATGTATATGTAGTAAATTACTTTTTTATTTTTGTATTTTATATATATATAATAGGCCCAACAAAAGCCCAAATCAAGAATTTTAATGATTCGGTTTCAAATTTGAATGGTTTGGTTTGGATTTTGGATAATCTTAAACCGTTATTAACGGTTCGGCTCACGGTTTGAAGTAAAACCATCAAAACTGGGCCGTAAACACCCCTAAGGGGCTGTTTGGCAACATCTGAATGGTTAAGTGTTGAACAAGTAAGATGTTTGAATCATTAAGTGTTGAACCAATAAGAGCATTCTCATCCAAACCATCAAAATATGTGAGGGGTAGTTTTTATATTATAAATGGTATAAAAAATGGTTGTGAGTGGAGGAGAGAGAAAATGTTACTGTTCATCTGTATATTTGGGGGGACACTGTTCACCCAGTATAATTTTTTTAATATATATTGAAAGTGGTTGTGAGTGAAGGAGAGAGAAAAATGTAATGATAATATTATTTAATTAAAAAGGAGAGAGAAAAAATATTTGTTTTTAGTGAAAATATATTGATATATGAGTTGTTTTTTAGTGGAATGTATGTATAATTTGATAGATTGGATGAGAATGCTCTAAGAGGTCTAAACCATTAAGAGCCAGTATAATGCTTAATCATTCAGACTTTGTATAATGCTTAACCATTCAGAGGCAAACAGTCTGAACCATTAAGTGCTGGACCAGAAGAAGGTATGAATCATTACAGGGCATCATGTTTAGTGTTTAGGCTCACAAGTAAGTCAATAACAGTCCCTCATGTTTCTAATTTACCCACAAAACCCCTTTCCACCATTGCATGATACAATCGTCCTCCAATTCTCTCTCATCTTCACCCCTTTCCCCAATTCATTCACTACTCAACTCGCAATTCAATCCAAATCCAATCAGTCACTCTATAAATCCAACACCTTCATCCACAATCTCAAAACTCCCCTTACACGATGGGTTACGAAAACGATCCGTAAGTTACAATCCTCTCTAACAATCTAGGGTTTCTTATTTTTCAATTCAGTTAGGGTTTCTTATTTCGCAATCCTCTAACCCTAATTCTACTCCGTTTGTTAATATTTCAGGTATCGAGATGAAGACGGAGAGCCGTTGATGGATTACGACGACGGATTTCAATCCGATCACGACGATAACAACAACAACAACAACAATCAACATGAACAATTTCTCGATGATGACGTCGAAGATTGGCAGAGTACGCCGGTGTTCAACGAGTCAGATTCGAAGACGAAGCGGAAAAGGTTGATAAAGAAGAGTACGGCGGAGGAGACGGTGCCGGATTTTGGGATGGATGATGACGTGGAGGATGACGTGGCGGATTTTGTTGTTAGGGATGATGATGAGGATGGTGGTGGTGTGAAGAGGAAGAAGAGTTTTGGTGATGGTGGGAGTGGGAGTGGGAAGAAGAGGGAGAAGAAGTTTAGTAGTTCGAAGTTTTCGGATAAGGGAAGGGGGGATAAAGGGGGGAGTAAGTCGTCTAAGGGGAATGGGAAACGGAGTGGGCGGTCCGGTGGACATGATGCTGAGGTGAAGGAGATGTGGGATACGATTGCCGGTGGCGATTCAGAGGTATATTTTGGTTTTAAGTTAGATTGGGATGTTATTTTTATAAGTTATATTGTGAAGTTTGCTATTATGAGATAAATGATAATCTAACAAGTATCTGTTCATGGTAACTTGTGATATTATGTCTGCATCAAGCGATATTTGAACATTGAAATGGTTTAAGAATGTGTTTGTTCTTATGTGAGTTAGTGAATGTGGCAGGAGAGGATCTTTCTTGTATTAGGAATTTAGGAGAGGGTTTGTGTTGAATGTTGGCTTTTTAGAAATATAGACTTTTATATCCTGGTTGCATTTTTTTATGATCGCTTAGTTTTCAGCTGGTTATGATATGGAAGGCTTTGATTGACCATGTGGTATAGTTTTTTGTTAAACGTTTGTGAAACCGACAAGAATGTTTGAATGTTTGTATCTTAGTTCGTACGGATTTTACATGGTGTAGTAGGCATGTTATTTACTGTTGTTATGAACTGAAGGATGAAAAGTAGTTGTGGATAAAATTGTGATTTTTATGGGACTTTGCTTGACTGGTGCAGGATGACAAAGAGGGTCCTAGGATGGTAGATGATGACAACTTCATAGATGATACAGGCGTTGATCCATCAGATCGTTATGGAAGTGACCATGGTGGTTATTCACCCAGTCATGCTCCTCAGGTAAAAAAAATTCCACATATGTATCTGCACTTTTGAATGTCATTTGAGGATTCTGAGTTGCATGTTTGTTACTAATTTTTTACTGTAAATGTTTTTACGATGCAGGCTGAGGAGGGTGAAGAAGATGATGAAATAAAGGACCTTTTCAAGATGGGTAAGAAAAAGAAGAAATCTGAGAAAAGTGCTGCAGAGATTGCACTACTTGTTGAAAACGTCATGGCTGAACTTGAAGTTGTAGCAGAAGAAGATGCAGAGCTAAATAGAAAATCACTACCGGCTATTAATAAACTCAGGAAGCTGCCTCTTTTAACTGAAGTATTATCCAAGTAAGTATATATGAAAATGTCCCACATCTGCTTCATATAACATATTACATTATTTCATCTGTCTTCAAATATCTCGATGCAGGAAACAACTTCAACTAGAGTTTCTGGATCATGGAGTTCTAACACTTTTGAAAAATTGGCTTGAGCCTCTTCCTGATGGAAGCTTGCCCAATATAAACATTCGAGCAGCAATTTTAAAGATCCTAACCGAGGTATAAAACATGAGGGTTACATTATATTCTTTTATGTTTGTATAATTATTTATTTGCTGTTTTCCTCTTGCAGTTCCCAATTGATTTAGATCAATATGATAGGAGAGAACAATTGAAGAAGAGTGGACTAGGAAAGGTTAGTCCTTTTTCTAACTTGTTTGATCGAACTATCCCTTTTCTTTTGGTAGCAGGACTAATGGTACTTACTACTTAGTTATCGTCGTCTTTTATCAGGTCATTATGTTCTTGTCAAAGTCTGATGAAGAGACCACATCCAATAGAAAGCTTGCTAAAGATTTGGTTGACAAATGGGTAAGTTCAATATTTCTGTATGGCCTCTAGCAACCGATTGCACTTCAGACGATACATTGTAATTTTGTTACTTATGGGATGCCCTTGTATACCTTGATTGGCATTAACATTTCACATGCAATGCAGAGTCGACCAATATTTAACAAGAGCACACGATTTGAGGACATGCGGAACTATGAGGATGAAAGAGCCCCCATTCGTCGGCCATCAATGAAAAAGTACATTCCGATTTTACATTCAACTGCATAAAATACTGTAACAATGAACATTAAGTTTATTTTCTTTGTTACAGACCTATGCATAGAGCTTCAGGGATGCAGTCTAGAGATGATGACCTGGATTTGGCTGATAACTCCCAGTAAGTTAACTCCATTGCTGGATATATAACAATCACTTCATGTACGCACTTGTTTTCTGTTTGTTGATTTGGAGGTTGCTGCAGGGAACCAAAGTCTGGAAGCTCATCTTCTAGACTAACATCAAGGCCTGAAGCAATGCCGCTAGATTTTGTGGTGCGCCCCCAATCGAAAATCGACCCAGATGAAATTAGAGCCCGAGCCAAACAAGTTGTGCATGATCAGCGTCGGCTCAAGGTATGCGCTTTTTTTCTTCACATCATTACCAATTGCAATGAATAGATGGAAAGGCATAAGCATGATGAAATGGGTCAAATTCTCATGTGATGACAGATGAACAAGAGGTTGCAACAGTTAAAGGCACCTAAAAAGAAGCAGCTTCAAGCCACTAAGCTCAGTGTGGAGGGTCGAGGTATGGTCAAGTACTTGTAGAGCAAGCTCAAGGAGCCCGGGAGTTTCAAAGTTGAACCAGATCAAATTATGGGTCCGGTCAGCAGTTCATCTTTTAGATGTTTGAGATTTAATCGGGCCTGTCTAGTTGTTGCTATGAACATGACGGAAACACTCGTCTCTTGCTGGGGTTGCTCGATGGTTTATATTTTGCAGTCGATCTTTGTTCTTTTTAATATGACTGGATATGTCACTACTTTCCGGTGGAAGTCATCAGAATGATGTTCTAATTCTGTATTATGATAAAATTGCAATATTTCCTTGTGTTTTCAAGTTGTGTATGTTATACTTGTGCATTTAACCCCTTGCCATAAACGAAATTTGTTATGAGATAGGTTTTTTCAATTGTGTTTTATATGAATCAAAATTAAGGTTTATACTGGATTTACGATACACGTTATGAGATAGTTAAGTTTTTTTCATAGTGTTTTATATGAATTTTATATGAATCAAAATTATGGTTTATACTGGACTAACAATACACAAATTTTACAAAATAGAAGTATACATTGTCCTAACGTGATATTGTTAGTTTGTTTGGTTTTATTTATACATAATCAACTGATATACGTTTTGTTTTCATTATACATGAAAAAGTTTCTAACTTTTTTAAAATACATATATTCATATGTTTGTGCAATATCAGTTACTAAGACGTATTTTAGCTATGTGAATGCTATGATGCTAAAATAGTATATTTGCTTGTGTTCCATGTGGATGTTATAGAGACCATTTGCCGCTTCATCAAATTGACAAATAAAAAGTAATCCATTTTCCATATTTTTACATTTGGAGTGCCGCTTCATCAAATTTTGTTCCTCGTATTTTAGATAAGTTTAAGAACCTGAATATAACAAATATGCTTAATATGGCAAATATGACAAACACTTAGTTCTTTATTTTTTTGTCAGTACTATAAATAAGTGATATATGTCCCTTCGGGGAAATCTGATAAAACTGGAACAATATAAAGAAGATTACCACGACCCTTGCGTAAGGATGACATACATGAATCGAGAAGTTGTCCAAATAAAAAATTGATAAACGATTTCATTATGCATGAAAAGGTTCATAGCCTTCCTAACTCGATTTTGGTGTTTAAATATTTCGAACTTTTTGGAATGCACATATTATACATATGTGAAAGCTATGTAGATGATGATTTTGCTTAAGTGAATGCTATAGAGGCTATCTAGTATTAACTTATAAAGGGGTGTTTGTTTTTTTTGAAAAGCACTTCCAAACCTCTTATGTCTGTTCCACGCAGACTACACGCAGACGTTTGAGTCTACAGCGTGTTTGTTTTTTGAAAGTGATTTCATTAAAAAAACCTCTTCTAAACCTCTTCCTCAAACAGACCTGGCCTCACATCTTCAAGCCTCTTCTAGACCTCTGCTCTTTCAAAAACAAAAGAAAAAACGCTAGCATCCTTCTTCTTCTCCACAGCAACACCTCCATCTTCTCCAGCCGACACCTCCACCTCCTCCGCCACCCCACATCTCCGTCGACCCCACCTTCCGTCGTTTCTCTTCCTCCGGTGACCGCCTTCGTCCCTTCGCTGCCTCCGTCGACATCAAACTCTGTCCTTTTTCTGGCTCCGTAGGAATCCCCGTCGCCTCCGTCAAATCCGTCGCTTAAGGTTCATGTTCTTGTTGATTTGTATAGTTACTTTTTATATAGTTAATTTTTTGTGGGGTCTGTTTGAAACTTGATGTAAATTCATATGTTGACTAGTGTTAATTGCTTGTGGGGTTTGTTTGAAACTTGATGTAATTTTGTATAGTTGATTTGTGACTGTAATTGCTTGTGGGGTTTGTTTGAAACTTGACTGTAATTTTTGTATAGTTGATTCATATGTCGACCGGTTGAAATTTAAAACTTGACTGTAATTTTTGTATAGTTTTCTATTTGAATCTGGTTTGCATATGAATAAGTTTGATAGTTAAAAAAACAATCAGTCTTCTTCTTGCAGATTGCAGAGGTTTGGTCCACCTCTTCAGCTGCAGATGTCTGCAGATGTGATACGCAGACTGCAGACGTTTTACCTCTTCAAAAACAAACAACACCTAAGTTTTTTTGATTGTTTCATCTACAAATTTATACCGTCATATATAATATAATAAATTATCAAATAGTGTATTTTGCACATTTGAAGTGCCACTTGATCAAATTTTATCCCACACATTTTAGAGATCTCTAAAGACTTTAATATAGCAAAATGTGTTAAAATTACTGAATAAATTTAAAAGATACATTACATATACATTAGTTTATTTGAAGAATTACATTGGTAATATGCCTATTATTTAAACTATTTTTTTAAATTATAACTTGGTTATTGCTTGTTAGCTTCAGTCCCTTTTGAACTGAGTTAACCTATTTTTTTTTTAAATTATAACTTGGTTATTGCTTGTTAGCTTTAGTCCCTTGTGAATTGATTCTATTTGTTTGTTTCTAGTTCTACCACAAGATTTTTCATTTAGTTCGAAAAGCCAAGCCACTAATGCTGTTGTTGCTAAATCAGTTGATGGAGTGCAACGTTACTGAGTCATTATGCCTGCTTTAAGAGCCTTTGGCAATTAGCAAAGCAAGACCGTTCTAACTGATTTGATAATGAACCAGATCTCGAAAGAGAAGAGGCTCTCATACAGACGTGGAATGAAAAGGAGGGTTGAGAGAGTTTTGTTGCATGATCCACCTAAGCACTTAAGCTAATAAATGTTGCATAAGACAAGAGAGTGGGAGGCCGGCCTAGGTTGAGGTGCACACCCATTTATGAACATATACTAAAGGCTAAAGAGAGGAGTCTATGAAGAACTAACAAATCCAATTACGTTAATTTTTTCATACCATCCTGCTATCGATCACTGGTGGGATGATGATGAGTATATAAACCAATAAGAAGAAATGTTGAGATAAATTGAATATCGATGGGGATTGGGGTGCATTGCCGATGTAGAAAACAAAACAACGATGTAAATAAATTACTCGAATTATTTTTATAGTTAAAAAAATCTACGTTGCTTTCCACAAGAAGCTATTATATATAATAAATGAAAGTTATTTGGGTCACGTGTCAGTAGATTAGGGCATCGTTTTTCCCTTTTCCCGCTCAACAGTACCACTCCCCTTTATTCTCACCTTTTAACAAACCCTATTTTATTCTTCTCCTTCACATTTCCATACAAGATCCCCTTTCTTTCTGATGTTCATCCTTCTCCTTCTTCACATTTTCATCTCCTTAACAACGTCCGGCAGATGTTACTTCTATTGGATACATCTGCGTTTGAAACCCTAAATCGTGTATCGTCGAGTAGTTGAAGAACAGAATATTCATGTAAGATCTATTTTCTCATTCAGAAATTTTATTTGGTTTTATCTATTTTCTCATACTGAACACAATGAACCCTTTTGTACCCTCAGAAGAAGAAGAAGCTCTCCTAGGGTTTCTTATCGTACACGATGAACCCTTTTGTACAAGCTCCTGTTAATCGGTGACACTGGTATGTTGTAATAATGTTTTTATTATTGTTTATATATAGATATATGAATAACTTTTTTTGTAGCTTTTGATTTTTGTCTTTTATTTGTTATTGTTTATTCAGATGTTTGCTTTGTTGTATCATGTGATTACGAGTAGATTGATTTTGATATGTTTGTAGTTTTTGTTTTTCACAATCTGTTTTGTTGATTTATTCACCCATGTTAGTAATGTTGGATGCTCCTATGTTTCTTGATCCTCTGTTTTTATTCCAACTTTCAAACTATTATTCTAGCAATCCAAGAAGAATATATAGATTTTTTTGCTTATTATTATTATTATTATTATTATTATTTTATAGAGTTTGTTGATTAGAAGTAACCTCTGCCAGATCGTTGTTGGGGAGATGGAAATGTGAAAGAGAAGGAGAAGGACGGTAAATTCATTGTTGGATTGTTTATGTAGTTAATAAATTGAGTAGCTTTACTACTCAAATACAGAGAAGTTTTTGAGATTGTTTTCACACTTTATTATTTTTGCAGCAAGTTCTACTTCATTATTCATGTGGCAACTTTATATTTGAAGGCTTGTGAATTAAGGTTGGTTGTTACTTAATTTGTTTTTACTTTAATGATTTCCAGTTTCATGAAGTCATTGTTTAGAAACTGATTTTGTTTTCAGGTCTGTTGATAGGTGATACCAACCTAAAAGTTTAGGCTTCATTGCTTTTTGTGCATGATTGGGATCAGTCGGACCAATGTACTGTAAGTCATTGAATGTTTTAATCTTACAATCAATTTTACTTTGTTTTTTAAGAAGGTGCCTTTGTCATGGACATCTAGGTGATTTCACATGCCTACAAGTTGTATGTTTGGTGTAGAGCAATTGCATAAAAATTAATATGTGACTTTTTTGAGTAATAATATAGTTAAATCTCTTCTTTTGCCATATAATTGTCGCATCATCTTCTTATTTCTTCATTGCACAAGCCCAAGGTAACCTCAATTGTTCAGATTTATTTTTTGGTATTTGTAACATTTTGATTTACCGTTTATTGATGCACTGATTCATTTGTAATCACTTGCAGATCACCCGTCATCTCAATTTGAGCAATTAAAAGGAGTTTTCTTAATCAGCACCGTAATTTTCCTTCACTATTCCATGCATTGTTAATTCCATATGTTTTTTTGATTCTTAATCGTGGATTTTGTTTCAGGTACACTTTTTGCTGTTAGTTCCACGTGTTTTTTTAGATTAATGTTGCTATATATATATATATATATATATTGGTTTTGTTTTGATGAAAAGGGAAAACGTTCGAGACGTTTGATCCAAGAACCGAAGAAAAGATAGCGGATATTGCTGAAGGAGATAAAGATGATGTTGATCTGGCTGTTGAAGCTGCACGTTCATCCACAATAAGCACTGCCCATCTAAGTTTCCTCCAGTGGTTATAACAAGTTAATAAGGCAAAGCACTGATCTGCGTAACAACTGTTGGCTATAAAGATTGTTGTACACAAAGACTGATGAAGATCAAAGGACTCATGAAGACCAAAGTCCTGTTGAAGACAAACACTGATGAACCAAAGGTGAACCACTGCCCAACAACAACAGTGGTTCATCATCAACAGTAGTTATTCTACATTTGTTTATGTTAACAGTGTTTATGTTTATATGTAACAGTATTTATCACATCAGTGTTTTATAGTCTGTTAGGTTGTTAGATGTCATCACCTCAGTGTTTATATGTAACAGTGTTTATATGTAACAGTGTTTATCACAACATGTAACACCCCAAAAATGTTTAGTATAATAATAAGCGAAAATAAACAAAGAAGTTAACGTAGTTAATGAAATATGACAAATGGTAGTTAGTTTATGGGGAAAGCCTAAATTAAACACTCTTTCTAAGTGGAAGGGTTCAATGTGTAAGTAATAAATTAAAAAGTTTTAACTATTAAATAAAAATTTGAAAGAAAACACCCATATCTGGGTTCTGGTCGATCGAACAAGAGAGCAGGGAAAGGGGTGAAACCCTAACTTCAAGAAATTAAGAATTGAACTTGAATCAAAGGAGAAATCTAATGCATGAACCCCTAAATGTGAGTAGCTAACCTCAATTTCTATAGTGGTAAGTTTAATTTTTTGAAATCATGATTTGTTGAATGAGGGGTTCAACCCAATCTTGAATTCTTGTGTTTGAATGTGAGAAATCTAGGTTAGGATTACCTTCTAGAACAAGAATCATGTTTGATTCTAGGTTATTTGAAAGATTCTAGTAAAAACCCACTTTATGAAATTAAGATGTGAATTAGGATGATTATGTAGTGTCATGCATGTAAATCATTGATGAATACTTCTGTCAATGATGTATAAACACTAGATGAATTGATATAGAATGAGGTTTGCTTGATTATTGTTGAATAATTAAAAGAACTAGCTTAAATACATGATTTAGTTAGTTGAGTAAATGTCCCGAAAATGCGACCAAGTGTTTGATGGAATGCTTAAAAGAATAATATGCATGATTTGGAAGAAGAATGGATGAAATTTAGTTGAACTAAATAAGTGAATGAACGTGTTATTATAGGTGTGAAAGAAGAAGGTTCCAACGCTAGGAAGTCGGAAAGCTCACAAGATCGAGGTACGTTAATGTACACCACATTTCTATTTTTATGATGTAGTCATATGCAAACAATAATCTCAATCTCATTGTGTTGTTATGTTAAAGTTGTGAGAGTTGAAATCTATGGTCGTTTGAAAGTAATGGTAACATCCGTCATAAATGGATTATGGGGAATGAATGAATTACGAAAGATAAAGTATCATATCCGGTTCCTTCTAGTCGAACCGGGTATGGAAGGTCATGTATGTAACGAATGAAAGATTATTTGATCCGTTTTCTCGGATTGGAGTTTAAGTGTAAGAATGTAAGGAATATGATTGTTCGTCATGAACGAAACGTATGAAAGATATGTTAACGATACACGTATCCGTTATTAGTGGGTATGTTACGAAAGGTATATTCAATCTTTGTTATGAGGCAAGCAAGTAATGAACCGTTTAACGGTTAGTAATGTATTGGAATGATGTAGAACCGTGTTAGAAACGAATCGGTGTATTAAATTACTTGTGTTAGTAACGAAATGCTAACTTATTTGTTTATGATGAATGTAGGTAAATCCTCGAGTTAGACGACTTGGCAAATTGGAGCGAGCACACGTACACATTATGACCATTAAGCGCTTCTGTTATTTCGTATCAATGTTTTGGGTCAAAATGTTTGTTTTTGCATAACCTTGTCTGTAGCTACGCTTTTTAACACTTGGTGTCATGGTTCTTAGTCGTGTCTAGTCAAACGGTTTGTAGACTTTATTGTGTTGATGATGATTAAAGCAGGGATACACTCGTTTTGTGGACGGGTCATGCCCAAATTTTGTTACATTTGTGCATTAATGATTAGGCATCGTTACCTTGAATTGTGAAAAGATTAGGCCCTTCTGAAAATTTAAAAAAATTAAAGTGTCTTTGGTCGCCATTTTTATTAGACATGAACGCGGACCTTACAAGTTGGTATCAGAGCTTAGGTTTGAGGGATTCGAGCGTATAATGTGATGCTTGAACTCAAACCGACGGCTCATTCGAAAGTGTGCTCACCCCAAGATCGCCAACGAGGTAACGATTTAAGTTCTTGGTAAATACAAGTGTGTAAGGTGCTTGTGATATAAAGTTAAGTTAAGTATGTGAAGGAATAATTATGAAGGGCGAAACGATGAATTCCAGGGACCGTACGGCTGGAAACGGACTCGAAAAAGAGTTAAAATACTTAAAATGGAAGCAGCAACGGATTAACAAATGGCAGGCCGTCGCCGACGGATGGATGCCCGTCGCCGACGCCACACCCCCGGGGCTGACACCCTATCTGTCTGCCTACGGAAACAAGTGGCCGACGCCACAATCTGAGGCCCGTCGCCGACGGATCCTCTAGCCGTTGCCGACGGGTTGTGCAAATCCGGTTCGCAAATTTTCCATGTTTTTCATGTTTTAGCCAAACGTACTTCCCGAAAGCCGATTCACGGCCCCGTTGAGCCCTTATGGGACAAATTAAGTCATGAAAGGATAAAAAAAATTGGTGGTAACGGAAAATTTTGTTTTTCACACATAGAGTTACTGGGTTGTTCGAAAGCTTAATTAATGATTACGTAGGGTCCCTGTAAGGCCTAATAGATGTATGTAACCATAATTAGTGGTTACGATGGAACGGAATCGTAAGAGTCGAAAGATGTGAAATTGTGTTAAATGAATGACATGAAATGAATGGTGAATTTAGAAAATTAAACATCGAAATACATGATTACAAATGTGATAATCAAAGGTTGAATAATGTGATATATTGGAAGTTTATGATTCGTATTAAACCTAGACATGACATTGTGTAGATGGCGGATGCGACAAACGTTAATGATGATGATGATACGGCTCGTCAAGAAGCACTTAATAGCAAGGTCACAGAAGTGGCGGAAGGGGTTATGCAAGCTAATCTTCCACGATTGGCTCAAGAAGTAGAAAGTCGGGTGTTGGGAGTTGTGGATGCCTTAATGACTAGTAAGATCGAAGAATTGAAAGAATTGATTGAGGGAACTAAAGGTAAAAGCAAAGAACGACGGTGCACGTATAAAGATTTTATGGCATGCAATCCTGCAACGTATGATGGTAAAATCGATCCGATCGCATGCCAAAGATGGGTTTCAAACATAGAAGCGGTATTTATACGAAGTCGGTGTGATAAGGAAGACCAGGTGATGTTCGCTACTGGTCAACTCACTCTTCAGGCAAAAGATTGGTGGGATGCGCATAGTAAGGAAGTTGGGGAGGACAAGCTACAAGGGATGACTTGGCAGGAATTCAAGGAACCTTTTATGAGATACCACTGTCCTCAGTCAGCCAATGATAAGATTCAGGAGGATTTCTTACGCCTCCGACAGAAAAACGAGACGATAAACGAAATATCAAACACGTTCATGGATAAGATGAAGTTTTGCGGAGACTTTATGAAGACATAAAGAATGAAGATCAACCGCTTTTATGGTATACTAAAGGCAGAATTTAGGGAGTTCATCACTCCCTCAAAGTGTGAAACCTTGGACGAGCTCATCAATCTGGCACGGGGTAGAGAAATTGAAATTAAGAGGCAAGAAGAATGTGGTGAAAAGAGGTCAATAGAAAAGGGGACCAATGCAAGTCCATCTAAAAAGGCGAGGTTCCATGATCAAGGAAGGAAAGATAAACCGAAGAGTGGTATTACTCCTTGCAAGACATGTGGGAAACTCCATACTGGGGAATGCCTTTTGGGTAAAAAGGGGTGTTATAAATGCGGTGAAGAAGGGCATACGTCCTACAAGTGCCCTAGCAACCCAAAGACATGTTTCAACTGTTTCCAGAAAGGGCATGTTAAGTCGGAGTGTCCTAAACTCCAACAAGGATCAAAGAAGGAGGGAAAGAACGAAGAAAACTCTAAGGCGAAAGGGAGGATGTTTCAAATCACATCCGAAGAAGCCAAGTCCCATCCGAATGTGGTTTAAGATATCTTTTTATTAAACTCCATACCGGTTTATGTTTTGTTCGATACGGAAGCCACTATGTCATTTATTTCAAATGAAATTGTACAACATCCTTCATTTAAGATTGAACGAATACCGATACCTTTAGAAGTAGAAATAGCCGATAGTAAGAACTATGTGTTACACGAGATTTGTAGAAATTGCAAATTCTATATAGAAGATGAAGAATTCGATATCGACCTCATACCTATGGTTTTGGGGGAATTTAAAATGATAGTAGGGATGGATTGGATGGCACAACAGCGTGTAGAGATTAATTGCGAAAATAAGGTTATGCTTGTCCAATCTCCAAGTGGAAGGCAACTAAGTATTCAAGGGGAGAGAAATGTGGAAACAAAATTGTGCACCCTTGTTCAAGCCGTTAAATACGTACTTAACGGGAGTAGAGCATACCTAGCTTATGTAGTAGACGCTCGACAAAGCCTCCCGAAGTTTGAAGATGTTGAGGTCGTGAACGAATTTCCGGATGAATTGCCGGGACTCCCTCCCGAACGAGAAATAGAGTTTCGCATCGAATTAAACCCGGGTGCGAAACCGGTAGCGAAGGCTCCCTATAGGTTGGCTCCCACCGAGATGCGGGAGTTAATGACACAACTACAGGATCTTCTAGATAAGGGCTTTATACGCCCGAGTGTGTCGCCTTGGGGAGCGCCTGTCTTATTTGTTAAGAAGAAAGATGGGTCGATGCGCATGTGCATCGATTACAGAGAATTAAACAAGCTGACCGTGAAGAACCGCTACCCTTGACCTCGAATTGATGATCTTTTTGATCAATTACAAGGGGCGAGTTGGTTCTCTAAAATAGACCTGCATTCGGGGTATCATCAAGTAAGAATACGGGAAGAAGATGTTCCAAAGACCGCGTTAAGAACCCGATATGGGCATTATGAATTTTTAGTCATGTCCTTTGGATTGACGAACGCACCGGCTGCATTTATGGATCTTATGAACCGGGTATGCCGACCCATGTTAGATAAATCTGTGATCGTGTTCATAGATGATATTCTAGTCTACTCGCGAAGCAAGACTGAACATGCGAGACACTTGCGTGAAGTACTTGAAGTTCTCCATAAGGAGAAACTTTACGCAAAATTCTCAAAATGCGATTTCTGGCTCAAAGAGGTGCAGTTTCTCGGCCACGTAATAAACTCGAAAGGTGTCTTGGTCGATCCATCGAAGATTGAGGCAGTAATGAAGTGGGTTTCCCCAAAAAATCCCACTGAAGTAAGGAGCTTCCTAGGCCTTGCCGGCTATTACAGGAGATTTATACAAGACTTTTCAAAAATAGCGTTACCCTTAACGAAGCTGACGAGGAAGAAGGAAAGGTTTGTGTGGGGCAAAGATCAAGAAGAAGCCTTTCACGTGTTAAAAGAAAAGTTGTCTAGTTCTCCGGTCTTAACACTCCCAGATGGAACGGAAGATCTGGTTGTCTATTCGGATGCTTCACATCAAGGTTTAGGGTGTGTTTTAATGCAAAGGGGAAAAGTTATTGCGTATGCGTCAAGACAACTTAAACCGCATGAAGGAAACTACCCAATTCACGACTTAGAATCGGCGGCAGTAGTTTTCGCCTTGAAGATCTGGAGGCACTATCTCTACGGTGCAAAATGTACAATTTACTCGGATCACAAAAGCCTCAAGTATTTCTTCGAGCAGAAAGACTTAAATATGAGGCAGCGGAGATGGTTAGAACTTATCAAAGATTACGATTGCGATATCCTTTATCACCCGGGAAAGGCGAACGTGGTAGCTGATGCGTTAAGCCGAAAGGAGTATCCACCTCCCATTCAAGTAAAATCCATGAAGATGATTGTTACACCACGTTTACTTAATATGATACGAGATTCCCAAATAAAGTCACTTGGAGCGGAAGACCCAAAGAAAGAAAGAATGAAAGGTATAGCCGATAAATTGGAGGAAAATTCGATCGGGCTCAAAACAAGATTCGGTCGAATTTGGATACCAAGATTTTGCGAAGTCAAGACCGCTCTACTCGAAGAAGCTCATAAGTCTCGGTATTCAATTCATCCCGGGGCAACCAAGATGTACCGGGACTTGAAGATCAATTATTGGTGGCCGGGTATGAAACGCGATATTGTTAAGTATGTCTCGAAATGCTTAACATGTTCCCAAGTGAAAGCAGAACATCAAAAACCATATGGGGAGTTACAACCTTTAGGAATTCCAGTATGGAAATGGGAGGAAATAACAATAGATTTGGTGACCAAGCTTCCTAGAACAAAAAAGGGGCATAACACTATATGGGTAATTGTAGACCGACTTACAAAAAGTGCCCATTTTCTACCTATTCGAGAGGCTTATTCTTCTGAGAGAATGGCGGAAATCTATATGAATGAGATCGTATCTCGACACGGGGTGCCCGTGTCATTCGTCTCAGATCGGGATACTAGATTTACCTCTCGTTACTGGCAGAAGTTCCATGAGAGTGTGGGCACGAAGTTGCACATTAGCACCGCTTATCACCCTCAGACTGACGGTCAGTCAGAAAGAACCATTCAAACACTTGTCGATATGTTAAGAGCTTGCGCCTTAGATTTTGGCGGGAATTGGGATGACCACTTACCACTAGCGGAATTCTCTTATAATAATAGCTATCATAGTGGTATTCAAATGGCTCCCTATGACTAATGAAAAGATCGATCTTATCAGAGCTCGACTGAAAGCGGCTCAAGATCGGCAAAAAGCTTATGCGGACAAGAGAAGGCGTCCTATCGAGTTTCAAGTCGGAGATTATGTACTGTTGAAAGTATCTCCATGGAAGGGTATAATCCGTTTCCGCAAACGAGGTAAGTTAGGTCCCCGTTATATTGGACCGTTTAAGATTCTGGCTCGAGTCAGAAGGGTTGCATATCGTTTAGAATTACCGTCTACACTAGACGGGATTCACAATACCTTCCACGTATCGCAGTTGAGGAAGTGTCTTGCGGACGAAACAGCATTAGTACCTCTCGATGACATTGAGTTGGATGAGGGGTTAAACTACGTCGAGAGACCAGTAACCATTAAAGATGTTAAGGTGAAGAATCTTCGCAACAAAGCAGTTAGACAAGTGTTGGTTCAATGGCAACACCGAAAGGGCTCGGAACTTACATGGGAAGCGGAAGATGAAATGAAGAAGCACTACCCTTTTCTCTTCGGTATGTAAATGTTTAAATTTGTTATGTGCCCAGGTTTCGGGGATGAAACCTCTTTTAAGGGGGGTAGACTTGTAACACCCCAAAAATGTTTAGTATAATAATAAGCGAAAATAAACAAAGAAGTTAACGTAGTTAATGAAATATGACAAATGGTAGTAAGTTTATGGGGAAAGCCTAAATTAAACACTCTTTCTAAGTGGAAGGGTTCAATGTGTAAGTAATAAATTAGAAGGTTTTAACTATTAAATAAAAATTTAAAAGAAAACACCCATATCTGGGTTCTGGTCGATCGAACAAGAGAGCAGGGAAAGGGGTGAAACCCTAACTTCAAGAAATCAAGAATTGAACTTGAATCAAAGGAAAAATCTAATGCATGAACCCCTAAATGTGAGTAGCTAACCTCAATTTCTATAGTGGTAAGTTTAATTTTCTGAAATCATGATTTGTTGAATGAGGGGTTCAACCCAATCTTGAATTCTTGTGTTTGAATGTGAGAAATCTGGGTTAGGATTACCTTCTAGAACAAGAATCATGTTTGATTCTAGGTTATTTGAAAGATTCTAGTAAAAACCCACTTTATGAAATTAAGATGTGAATTAGGATGATTATGTAGTGTCATGCATGTAAATCATTGATGAATAATTCTGTTAATGATGTATAAACACTAGATGAATTGATATAGAATGAGGCTTGCTTGATTATTGTTGAATAATTAAAAGAACTAGCTTAAATACATGATTTAGTTAGTGGAGTAAATGTCCCGAAAATGCGAAACCCGCCAAGTGTTTGATGGAACGCTTAAAAGAATAATATGCATGATTTGGAAGAAGAATGAATGAAATTTAGTTGAACTAAATAAGTGAATGAACGTGTTATTATAGGTGTGAAAGAAGAAGGTTCCAATGCTAGGAAGTCGGAAAGCTTACAAGATCGAGGTACGTTAATGTACACCATATTTCTATTTTTATGATGTAGTCATATGTAAACAATAATCTCAATCTCATTGTGTTGTTATGTTAAAGTTGTGAGAGTTGAAATCTATGATCGTTTGAAAGTAATAGTAACATCCGTCATAAATGGATTATGAGGAATGAATGAATTACGAAAGATAAAGTATCATATCCGGTTCCTTCTAGTCGAACCGGGTATGGAAGGTCATGTATGTAACGAATGAAAGATTATTTGATCCGTTTTCTCGGATTGGAGTTTAAGTGTAAGAATGTAAGGAATATGATTGTTCGTCATGAATGAAACGTATGAAAGATATGTTAACGATACACGTATCCGTTATTAGTGGGTATGTTACGAAAGGTATATTCAATCTTTGTTATGAGGCAAGCAAGTAATGAACCGTTTAACGGTTAGTAATGTATTGGAATGATGTAGAACCGTGTTAGAAACGAATCGATGTATTAAATTACTTGTGTTAGTAACGAAATGCTAACTTATTTGTTTATGATGAATGTAGGTAAATCCTCGAGTTAGGCGACTTGGCAAATTGGAGCGAGCACACGCACACATTATGACCATTAAGCGCTTCCGTTATTTCGTATTAATGTTTTGGGTTAAAATGTTTGTTTTTGCATAACTTGTCTGTAGCTACGCTTTTTAACACTTGGTGTCATGGTTCTTAGTCGTGTCTAGTCAAACGGTTTGTAGACTTTATCGTGTTGATGATGATTAAAGCAGGGATACACTCGTTTTGTGGACGGGTCATGCCCAAATTTTGTTACATTTGTGCATTAATGATTTGGCATCGTTTCCTTGAATTGTGAAAAGATTAGGCGCTTCTGAAAATTTAAAAAAATTAAAGTGTCTTTGGTCGCCATTTTTATTAGACACGAACGCGGACCTTACACAACAGTGTTTATATGTAACAGTATTTATCACATCACCTCAGTGGTTTTGATCTATACTATAAATTGAACAGTTGTTTGATCTTTATACTAATAAATAAAAATGAAGTACACTTGGATGATTATTAAGCTCCTCATTTTGATTGGTTGGGTATAGTATTCTTGAAATTGGTCGTTTTTTGCAAACAGATGTTTATGGCCAAACATCTGTTTAAGGTCAAACATTTGTTTAAGGCCAAACATCTGTTTATGGCCAAACATCTGTTTATGGTCAAACATCTGTTTAAGGTCAAACTTCTATTTAAGTCCAGACAACTGGTATATAAGGCCAAACATCTGTTTAAGCCCCAACATCTGTTTAAGTCTAAACAGATGTTTAACCAAATCCACTGTCTTCTCATATTTTAACACTCTTCAAAATAGTTAAAAATGAAAGTTTTAATTAATCCTTAAAAGTATGTTACAACCACTGTGTTGGTTCAAACATCTGATTGTTAAAACTTATCCACTATTGAAAGTTAGCCTCTGTTTCTTTATTCCTCATGTTGACCATTGACTGTCCAAACACCAGTGTTTCAATCACTGTTGGCTATCCACTGATAGTTAAAAAACTGTCACTGCTCACATTTTTATTGTTGACATCCACTGATATTGACCATCAGAGGTTTCCCTAAAAAACAGCCACTGCTCACATTTTTATTATTGATGTGGTTAATTAGTGATAGAATGAAACTATCAAAAGAAAACTAGAATTACAATGAAATTACCATTTTACCTAATCGTTCCATTCCAATGAGATAAGAGTTCCTCCAACATTGTTTTCATCAAAAAAATTAAAGTTAAAATAAAAAAAATAAAAAATACTCTTGATGACAATTTGTTGCAAATTAAATCAGTAATTAATGCTAATTTCTTGAGCCTTGGACATTGAAAATATGCAAAATGTGAATTTCAAATTGACGGTTATTATCTTTTAATCAATGTTAAAATAAAAATTACAAATAACATCATGACATTTTTTCAAATCAAATCAGTAATTACTGATAATATCAATAACTTTTGAAATTCAAAATATGCAAAATGGTAATTTAAAATTGACGTTCTTTCTCTTTTTTTTCTACTTTGCATATCATTTCTAATATTTTATTACTTTAATAAAGCAGGATATAAGGATATGCACTACTTACCGTTCAAAAAACATTTGCCATTGCATTCAAACTAAATTGTGAATAGAGAATCGGTAAGCTTGAATTCCAACGTTGATATTTTTTTATGAACATCCATGCTAATTGTATTATCATATTACGTTTATCAATAGATATATTTTACTTATTCTTTTTTGTATGTACAGTCTTCAAATGGAGGTTGCAAAGGTTAGCATGCTTAACGATCTTAATACATTCTCAAATAACTATTCGATCAGAGTGAAGATTGTTAGTATGTCGAGGAAGATGATGAATCAAAACAAAAATGAAATATATCGGCTTGATATGATCTTCATGGATGAGATGGTACCGTATATATTTGTCTTATAATTTTTTTGGACATTTGAACATACAGATGTTATATAACACGTTTTTTATTTAATCGGATGTTTCATATTGTTAGGGAACTATGATACAAGCCAGCTGTCTGCATAAGATGCTAGAAAGATTCAAGGAATTCCTTCAGCTGGATCAATGTTTTCTTGTCACCAAACCGTCTCTTGCTGCTAATAAGTCCTCTGCTAAGTATACCAACAGAAATGACAAAATATCTCTGTATTTCTATACTTCTGTTGAGAAATGCCTTGACTGGTCTGGACCGAAATACCGTTTTAATTTCGTGAACCTCAAGGATGTTGTTCAAAATAAGATTGAAGTTAATACAGTTATTGGTATGTAAATCACTACATGATATATATGTATTGTTTTGTTTTATTGTTTTTTTTTTTTCATGTTGTCGCTTCTTAATGCTGTTTTCTTTTAACAATATATTTTTGTTTATAGATTGGATTGGTTATGTGGAAGTATGTTTCAATCTAGAGGATACAACAAAGAAGGATGGGAGCAAGGGGAAGAGACTGAATCTTAGAGTTGAAGACCTTGAGTGAGTTCTTTTTATTAAGTTGTTGCATTTTGACGTTTAAACCATTACAAGGTTGCTTGATGTTATTATGTTTTATGTTAATATTTTAGAGGTAAAAAGTGTTCGGTTACTTTGTGGGATGCTTTTGCTATTGACATGTTTGCTTACATGAATGATAAGAAACGAGAGAAACATGTTGTTATCCTTTGTCATTTTGGTATGGTCAACCTTTACAAAGGTACAATTTAAACTTAATTAGTTTAATATTTATTTATTTAGTAAATTATATTTATATGTTTTAATTTTGACACTGTTTATATTGATCTACAATTGGTTTTATTTTTAAATTCAGGCAAGCGTGGAGTTGCAAACGGGCTTGAGCTTAGCAGACTTTTTATCGACGCTGATATTGAAGAGATATCCTCTTTTAGGAAGAGGTATAGTTAGTAATATGCATATAAACATTAAACAATATTATTTTGATTTTACATTTATTTTTTATGTTTTAATTTGATCACATGAATCTGTTTAGGTATGTAGAGAAAATTTCTGCTTCATCTTCATCAAATGAACATGTTGGTTCTTACGTTATCTCAAGTGTTGAAGATGAGTTCCTTAATACCCTGATTTCATGCTTATTGGTTTCCTTGGAACCATATTAACGGTGTGTATTTTCTTATAAGTATTTTACATGCTGAGTTTTTTTATAGTCTTTTCTAAGGATTATTATTTTTGTTTGATATCGATAGACAAAGAAGGTTTTGGTTCTCAGCACAATCACAGCTATATGCACTGATAAGCTTTGGTATTACAATGGTTGTAACCACTGTAAGTCCAGTGTGAAGGAAAGATTTGTAACGAAAGAGAATGTGGATGGTTCATTTGATGTTGATCATACAAAAGCTTTGGTGTGTACAAATGAGAACTGTGAAGCAGTCGATATCTATTCTATTCCGTGGTTTGAGATTACAGTTTTATTTCCTTATACTAAATACTAATATGAACCACACTTCTGTTATTAATAATACTATTGTTTTCATTTGTTTTTAACTTTGATAACTTCAAGATACCTATCAGGGAGTAAGACTCTTCTGGTATTGTGTCTTTGACACTCTTTGATTACGAAGCTTACAAGATTTTTAAGAAATCTGCCAAAGAGTTACTTGCAATTCAAGATCAGGTAATAAATACATGCATTCAGTTATTTGGCCATGTAGTAAATATAATTTAAAATTAATTTTTATAAAATTGTAGGTTCTCAATTATGGAATCACTGTGCTCATAGTAATTTATATTAATTTTTATAAAATCATAGGTTGTTAATTATGGAGAGATACCGAACCCATATCCTGAGATTTTTCACACATTGATTGGAAAGAAGTATGCGTTCATCATAAATGTTAAAGACTATAACATTGAGCATCAGGTTGAAAACTATGGTATTGCAATGGCCACTAACGATGATGAGATCCTTGTCGCGCTCTACACCAAATTCAATCTTAACTAGGTTTAAATCTTCATTATGTCATTCTTTTCATTTCATAGTCATATCGTTTTGAAATAGATTTATACCATTGTGTGTATTTTATGTTACTTTGTATTATGTACTTAAAGCATGAGCAGTCTGAATCGTTGGATGTTCCAGATTCCTGCAGTTTGTCTACTCCTGTTGACCTTATGAAGGTAATATAAGAATTTGGTTATTTGTACTAAATTTTTTGAAACATTAATACTTATTGTCTTTTTATATCAGGATGAGATGTCATGCAGTGGTGACAATGTTACACCTCTATCCAAAGCACTCATAGGCAATAAGAATCCATCTTCTGACGAAACAAAACGTAATATTAGTGAAGTGTGCGACGTAGATGATGCATTAAGTTGTTCCTCGACAAAGCGCCGCATGAGTGATGAACTGTGTAACAACCCTCAGTAAAACCGACACTCTCAAATATTTCCGACACCCTATTATATTTTAAATTGTTCCAATATGTCTTTAAATACATCTCGTATGCGAAAACCAAGCCCGAAATACAGTATAGCATTAGAAATAAAATATAAAATCTGAATTTTAAGCTGAGGCGGGCCGCGTAGACCCACCCCAACCACTTATGCGGGCGGTATCAGGGTTAAATCCTGATGTCGTTGATTTCTTAAGTTCAGGCGGGCCGCGTAATAGCCACATTAAGTTAACGCGGGCCGCGAGAGCCCCAAAATGTGGCACAGCCCTGGGCCGCCACGTGGCCCAACACCCGGCTAAGCTAGTTGTCGATTCAGCCCAGCTACACGTTGACCCGGAGTCAACGCAGGCCGCTGATGTCTGTCGTTAAGGACATGCAAAAACCAACTAACTCTATAGCTAGGGTAAGTCGGATATCGAACCAGAGGAGGATTGTGGAAAGTGTGTAATGCTCAGTTTTAATTAACTACTAGTGAAAAAGTAAAACTCAGTTGCTGGTTTAATTGTTTGATTAACTAACAAACTACGAAAATACGAGGTTGTAAACAGTTGGAGAGAACAATGGTTCCTCCAGATTTCAGGTTTTGCAGCTAGATTCAGTTATGTGTTTAATCGAAACACTTACATAGACATAAGTGTTGAATCTAATTAACCAATTGTGATAACCAACGACTAAGTACTCCGGTCAATACATAACGGGAGGTTATCGAATGATTATCAATTACAATTACAAACCCTAACCCCATGTCAAATATATCCCAATTACTAGAACTTTCGGGAACTGAATGCTTAGAAATTAAGGTTTAAATAAATGCAACCGGTTACAATTGATAAATCAGATCAAAGGTGAAAAGCATCGAATGCTTAGATCACCGAGTTAAACGATTGTCACAAACACATAAAATTATCCAACTTACAAAAACCCTCCATCCGGAGGAAACCACAAAAGTTTAGCCGCTCATGGTGGTTGGTTGATCTTCAATAGCTTGAGTACTAATTAAAATCACCATCTTCTTAATATAATATAAAAAAAACGATGATAAAGTTAGTAAAACTCAATTGTCTGATCTCGTTCCCCAAGGTTGCATGTGGCGGCTCCTAGAATGAGTGATGATGATGTCGTTATGATGCAGGTCTCACCTAAAGTCAATGTTGATGATGTTGGATTTGATGTTGTTGTCGGCTGCTCCTTGTCTCGTGAGATGATGATTATGTTGTTGTTGACTAAAGATGATACTCCCCCCAAAGCCCTGAATGACGGCTGCCCTACTTTTCTTTTATGATGATATATTTTGACATATGAAATCCTCCAACCAAACACGTGACATGCGTCCTTTTTGTTTTCCCGAGTCGTAGGCTACGAACTCAACTCGTAGCTTACGAGTTAAAACTTCTGTTTCTCTTATTCCCTATACATCTCCACTCGTAACCTACGAACCACAACCCGTAGGCTACGATTTAAAATTTATGTTCCCACAATCATGAAACCCCCACAACTCGTAAGCTACTAACAAACTCTCGTAGCCTACAATCGTGACACCTCCTCCTCTATTCTTTTTTATGCATAGCTTTCAACAATTACAAAAGAACCCCTCTACTTTTAGTCTTCCCACTTCTTGCATATAAGAGCTTCATATAAGTTCCACAAAGTACCGAATTAAACCCCTGAACTTTATACCTCTTTGACTCTTGCACATATAAGATCCACATAACTTTCATAATATACCAAATTAGTCCCCGAACTTCACTTTTCCATATTTCTTTCACTCATGAGCCTTCATAACACCCGAACAAGCTTTAACATCCATCCTTGAGCTGCGATATCCCATCATAAGCTTACAACTTCATCTTTAACCAATATAATTGCACCAAATTACGTGCTTTACCTGCAAAACACCAAATTCTCATAGTCACTTCATTCTACGCAATTAAACACATCAAATACACATAAAACATGATAATTACACACTCTAAAGCTCGGGTTTCACCCTCTCCATCAGCCGCGTAAGCCCCTGCGTACATTCACGCGGGCCGCGTGAGACCCAGTTTCAGTAACTATATAAGCAGGCATCGGGTTTCAGTATTCCTCGTTCATTTCTTTTCTTTCTTAAGCGAATTTCTGAAGATATAGGCATAATATTCAAGTATTATACCCCCTAATTAGCGAGGTTCTGCTCCGTTGTAAGTATTATAACCCCAGTTTCGTAATAGATACGATGCCCGATTGATTTAGGGTTCCGTAACAACTGTCGTGGTTCTGCCCGACGTAGTTGTTGGAATGCCGTCTCGGGGAGGGTATCATTAATATTTCCAAAGGGTTATGATACTAACCTATGTACATTTGTGTAAATTATAGATTATTCCCAGGAAACCCTTACGCGAAGTCTAAGATAGCATTGTGAGTTTATCCTCTTTTTGTTAACAGTTTTTACAAAACCTTAAATGCTTTACAATATGATTAAGCAGTGATTGAGTCTTTGTAGTTCTTCAATTACTGCCGGTATGTTGGGGTTTTGTATACAAAATTTACTACACGGTGAGTAGTAAGTCGGGGATGACAGTACGTTACCATTGGACAACGAGTTAGCCAATGTGTAACATGACCCACAAGTCAGGATTGACAGTACTGAATGAGTAATTGTGTATAAATAAACAATGTGATCGCTCTCAATACTGTTTTAATTGACAAAATGTTTCTTGATTAAACTGGGATTCACTCACCAGTATTTCCCACTGACAAATGTTTTTAAAACGCGTTTCTGGTAACACAATGTGACAACCAATTAGTAAAAAGCCAGCTGGAGAGCACTGAAGGCTTGGGAAAAATGTGGCTATAAAAGTTACCTAAAAGACGATGTTTTAAATTCAATAAAATAGGGTTTATCCCTATAAACGTATTGTAATAAGAAACTTGGGTTTTGCCCATGTAATTATTAATATTAAATATGGTGGTTTTACTCTGATAAATATTTCCTAACTACGGTCCTGATGTAATTTCCGCTGCCAAATTAACAAGCTGATATCACCACTACTGAGTTCGCGTCCGCCCGTTCCCGGGACAGATAATGGATCGGGGGTTGCGACAGAAGGTGGTATCAGAGCCTAGCCACTGGTCTAAGCCAAAGAAGTGTTCTGCTGACACTTAAATTCTAAATTTTGTGTTAGGAAATAAATTATGGAAATACGTGCATAACTGTATTTATTTGTTATGTGTTATTTGACTATTTGTTAGTTTACAGTATGAGTGATCAAGGACCCTCAGACATGAGTCGTCAGTTGTCTGATTCACCTAGGAGTGAAGGTACCTCATCACAGCCTGCCCTTTCTAGGTATTCTGCTGATCAGGAAGAAGGAATGTTTGCTTTTAAAGCTCAGTCAGAAGAGCCATTCCCTCATAAGAAACGAGGATGGTTCAGTAAGGAAGCCTTTGCACGTAGGAAAAGAATGCGAAAGTTGCAACAGCAAAGAGTTTTAGCAGCTGCTAAGCGAAAGACAGATGCCCATACACAGGATATGCTTAATAGAAGCCTAGCCAATTTCCATATCCTAGCTACAGCTGCTGCTGACCCGAGTCTGGAACAACTAGTAGCCCCACAACCACAAATCCCAGACCAACCTATGGAGATAGAAAACCCTGAAAACCAAGTGGAGATGCATGACTTCAACCCAGAAGAAATCCCTAGGGTACCTGCACCAAACCCCCTAGACCCAAATTATGACCCCTGGTGGGACGACAATAGGGACTTTGTGCAACGTTACCCGATACATGAAGACACACCCATACAGAACATAGGAGCCTATCCAGGTATGGACCCTTTAGATCCCTATTACCATGATAACTATATTAGGGAGATCTTAGAAGATCCTTACCGATTTCAGGCACTTTCACCCCCATATCAGGAACCCGCACCCCAGATTCCGAACCCAGTCCTAGAACCTGCACCCCCAATGAGTGCAGAAAACGTGCAAGAACTTAGGACCTTCGGTGAGGAAATTTTAGAAAGCAGTGAGAGAATGAGACAGGTGGGAGAGCGTCTCGTATGGAAATACGATGAACGCAATATGGATTTTTGGATAAATCCATATCCGTGATGTGATGGAGGAAACGATAATAGTAATAATAATATAATATAATAAAATAAAAATAAAATATGTGTGTACGGATGCATATTACTATTAGTGTGATTCTATTTCTGTTGGTATTGTAATTTTTATTTCAGTACTAGTGTGTAATAGATGCATAATAGTATATGGAAATACAGTAAAAGTCGCAATGATCGACGTTTTTGGCTAGATTGCGTATTATATGATTTACTATATTAAATATTATCTTGTGATATTAATATGGGGAAAATGTTTAAAATTCAGATGGCCGATGAAGGAAATCAAGGAAATCTGAATAACGATAACCAGAGTAACATTAACGTTGTTAATGAGAATCCAAGCATCAATAACAATGGAAATCAAATGGATAATAGTGTTGTTCAACATATAGTGGCACAAGGAATCATAGATGCAATGCCATTTATTATTCAAACAATTCAAGAAGCGAATAATAAAAGTAAGCATAGCAGTAAGCGACCCATCGAACCCGAAAATAGCGTAAACAATGGACCTTTACTTCAAATGCCTATTCCCAAAAGAAGAAGAACCGTGTCTTACGGTTGTTCTTATAAAGAATTCTGGTCTTGTAAACCAATGGAATTCTCGGGCAATGAAGGGGCTATTGCAACTCTACGCTGGATAGAGAAAACTGAGGCAGTCTTAAGAATAAGCAAGTGTGCTGAAGAAGATAAGATATTGTTTGCTTCTAATCTGTTTAAGAATTCAGCACTGGAATGGTGGAACACTATCCTCCAATCAAGAGGAAGTGATAGAACTTACAATATGGAATGGGAAGAATTTAAGAACAAGGTAGAAAGTAAATTCTGCCCACCCAATGAGAAGGAACATATAGCAAACAAATTTTTAAACCTTAGGATGACTGGTGTGGATAGTAAGGGATACACTAAATTATTCTTTGAATATGCTAGAATAGTGCCAACTCTTGCTTCACCAGAACCAGTGTTAATCTCCCGTTATATCTGGGGATTAATTGGAGAGATAAGACACGTAGTCAAGGCAGCTAGACCTCAAACTATAGAAGAAGCTGTAGAACTAGCAAATACCTTGACAGATGAATTAATTCGTACCCAAGAAGAAGATCAAAGAAGGAACCTAACCCAGAAGCTCACACAAGAATTTCGTTCTGGAAATTCTAATCGTGGGAGAAATATAGGTTCTACCTCTGCACCTTACTGTAAGAATTGCAAAAGAAAGCATTCAGGAAGATGCTCCATATACTGTAACTTTTGCAAAATATCGGAACACAAGGAAGAAAACTGCAGGAAGAAAGCTAACAACATGATATGTTACAACTGCGGAGAACAAGGTCATATCAAGCTTAATTGCCCAAAATTAGCTCCAGCTACAAACAACAAGAATACTCAAAATGCTAGAGCATTTGTTCTAACTGCAGATGAAGCCAAGATGATTCCAGATGTCATAGCTGGTACGTTTTTAGTTAATGATATTTTTGCTAAAGTATTATTTGACTCTGGTGCAAACCAAAGTTTTATTAGTACATCATTTTGCAAAGTTCTAAATCAGCCATTAACTAAACTACCACAAGAATGTCTAGTAGAGACAGCTAATGGAGAAACAGTTAGGATTTCTGAAATCTTGCAGGGAGCAAAAATAGAAATTTTAAATCAGAAATTTATTGCAAACCTTTATCCCATGAATCTGGCAAGATTTAATGTTGTTTTTGGAATGGATTGGTTAATAGCCAATAAAGCCAGTATTTTATGTGATCAAAAGTCAATCCAAGTAAATTCACCAAAAGGTAAAACGATCACAATAAAAGGAGATAAACCATCTAAATCCACAAAATTTATCTCTGTGATGAAAACTGCAAGTTATATAAGAAAATGTTCTATAGTGTATTTGATTTCCATAATCACTAACACTAAAGGAAATGATTTAAAAGATATTTCAGTAGTATCTCAGTTTTCAGATGTATTTCCAGAAGAATTGCCAGGGCAACCTCCAGATAGGGAAGTTGAATTCAGAATCCATTTAACACCAGGAACGGCACCGATTGCCAAAGCACCTTACCGTTTGGCACCTGCAGAAATGCAGGAACTAAAGAAACAATTGGACGAATTGTTAGATAAAGGATTTATACATCCAAGTTCATCACCATGGGGAGCGCCGATATTGTTTGTTAAAAAAAGGACGGATCAATGCGTATGTGCATTGACTACCGTGAATTAAACAAGGTCACGATTAAGAATCGGTACCCATTACCGAGGATCGATGATCTGTTTGATCAACTACAAGGAGCTCGATTTTTCTCTAAAATCGATTTAAGGTCAGGATATCATCAATTAAAGGTACAGGAAGAGGACATTCCTAAGACCGCATTCAGAACGAGGTATGGTCATTATGAAGTTACTGTCATGCCATTTGGTTTAACCAATGCCCCAGCTGCATTTATGGACATGATGAACCGAATATGTAAGCCATATTTGGATAAATTCATAATTGTCTTCATAGATGATATTCTCATTTACTCTAAGAATAAAGAAGACCATGCAAAGCATTTGCACGCACTTTTAAGTTTATTAAGAAAAGAAAGGCTTTACGCTAAATTTTCCAAGTGCGAATTTTGGTTAGAGCAGGTACAATTTCTTGGACATTTAGTTAATCATGAAGGAATTCACGTGGATCCCACAAAGATCGAGGCAATTACTAAATGGAAAACCCCTGAGTCACCAACTGAGGTTAGAAGTTTCTTAGGATTGGCCGGTTATTATAGAAGGTTTATTCGAGATTTTTCTAGAATAGCCATTCCTTTAACTAAGCTAACTTGTAAATCTGTTAAGTTTGAATGGGGATTAAAACAAGAAGAAGAATTTAGAATTCTTAAGCAAAGATTAACCCATACACCTATACTAGCATTACCAGAAGGAGCTGAAGACTTTGTAGTCTATTGTGACGCTTCCAAATTAGGTTATGGATGTGTATTAATGCAACGACAAAAGGTTATAGCTTACGCATCTAGACAACTTAAGAATCATGAAGCGAATTATTCAACCCATGATCTAGAGTTAGGAGCTATAATTTTTGCTCTTAAGATTTTGAGACATTACCTTTATGATAGTAAGTTTACCATATTCACTGATCATAAGAGTTTAAGGTATATTTTCAAGCAAAAGGAATTGAATATGAGACAAAGACGCTGGATGGAGATGCTTAGTGACTATGATTGTGATATCCAGTATCATGAAGGAAAAGCAAATGTAGTGGCAGATGCTTTAAGCCGAAAATATCATGAAAAACCAAAAAGGGTACGTTCTCTTAAATTAAATCTACAAGTAGATTTAAATGATCAGATAAGAGGAGCACAAGAATCAGTAATCAAGGATGATTCTGAAAAAATTAAAAGGTATGCTAAAAGAATTAGAACAAGGAACAGATGGAATTTTGAGATTCCATAAAAAGAGAATGTGGATACCTAAATTAGGAAACCTACGTCATCATATATTAGAAGAAGCCCATAAGTCCAAGTATACGATGCACCCAGGAAATGATAAAATGTACCAGGATTTAAGGAAGAATTTCTGGTGGATAGGAATGAAAAAGGACATAGCAGCCTATGTTTCTAAATGTTTAACTTGTTCACAAGTCAAAGCTGAACACCTGAAACCCTTAGGATTTCTACAACAATTAGAAATGCCAGTGTGGAAATGAGAATTGATAACAATGGATTTTGTTACTAAGTTACCCAAAACTAAGAAAGGAAATGATACAATCTGGGTGATTGTAGATAGGCTAACCAAGTCAGCTCATTTCCTACCAATGAAAGAAACTTTCAGTATGGAACAGTTAGCTAAGTTATATGTAAATGAAATTGTTTCTTTACATGGCATTCCTTTATCAATTGTTTCTGATAGAGATAGCCGATTTACCTCTTATTTCTGGTCAAGTTTCCAAAAGGCAATGGGAACCAAGTTAAAATTGAGCACGGCTTATCACCCTCAAACAGATGGACAAAGCGAAAGAACAATTCAAACAATGGAGGACATGCTTAGAGCTTGTGTAATTGATTTTGGAGGTAATTGGGATGATCACTTACCTTTAATAGAATTTTCTTATAATAATAGTTATCACACAAGTATCAATGTTGCACCATTTGAAGCACTTTATGGACGAAAGTGCCGAACCCCAGTCTGTTGGGCAGAAATTGGGGAAAAACAACTATCTGGACCTGAGATAGTGCAAGAAACAACCGACAAAATTATTCAAGTCAAGGAACGACAGAAAGCAGCACGTGATCGACAGAAGAGTTATGTTGATAACTGACGCAAGCCATTGGAATTTCAAGTAGGAGATAAAGTATTGTTAAAAGTCTCTCCTTGGAAAGGAGTAGTAAGATTCATCAAACGGGGAAAGCTAAGTCCCAGGTATATTGGACCTTTTGAGATTATTAGAAAAATAGGATCTATAGCCTATCAGCTACATTTGCTAGAGGAAATGGCAGGAATACATGATGTATTTCATGTATCTAATCTCAAGAAATGCTTAGCTGATGAATCGCTAATGATACCTCTTAAAGATATAGAGGTAAATGAACAACTCAAGTTTGTAGAAAGGCCTCTACAGATTGAAGACAGGAAAGTCAAGAATCTCAAGCATAAGAGATTAGTTCTGGTCAAAGTAAAGTGGGAGTCCAAAAGAGGACCTGAGTACACATGGGAGCTTGAATCTGAAATGCAAAGGAAATATCCGCATTTTTTCCAGTGGGGATATTCGAGGACGAGCTCTAAAACAATGTGGAGAGAATGTAACAACCCTCAGTAAAACCGACACTCTCAAATATTTCCGACACCCTATTATATTTTAAATTGTTCCAATATGTCTTTAAATACATCCCGTATGTGAAAACCAAGCCCGAAATACAGTATATCATTAGAAATAAAATATAAAATCTGAATTTTAAGCTGAGGCGGGCCACGTAGACCCACCCCAACCGCTTACGCGGGCGGTATCAGGGTTAAATACTGATGTCGTTGATTTCTTAAGTTTAGGCGGGCCGCGTAATAGCCCCATTAAGTTAACGCGGGCCGCGAGAGCCCCAAAATGTGGCACAGCCCTGGGCCGCCACGTGGCCCAACACCCGGCTAAGCTAGTTGTCGATTCAGCCCAGCTACACGTTGACCAGGAGTCAACGCGGGCCGCGTAAGCCCCTGCGTACATTCACGCGGGCCGCGTGAGACCCAGTTTCAGTAACTATATAAGCAGGCATCGGGTTTCAGTATTCCTCGTTCATTTCTTTTCTTTCTTAAGCGAATTTCTGAAGATATAGGCATAATATTCAAGTATTATACCCCCTAATTAGCGAGGTTCTGCTCCGTTGTAAGTATTATAACCCCAGTTTCGTAATAGATACGATGCCCGATTGATTTAGGGTTCCGTAACAACTGCCGTGGTTCTGCCCGACGTAGTTGTTGGAATGCCGTCTCGGGGAGGGTATCATTAATATTTCCAAAGGGTTATGATACTAACCTATGTACATTTGTGTACATTATAGATTATTCCCAGGAAACCCTTACGCGAAGTCTAAGATAGCAATGTGAGTTTATCCTCTTTTTGTTAACAGTTTTTACAAAACCTTAAATGCTTTACAATATGATTAAGCAGTGATTGAGTCTTTGTAGTTCTTCAATTACTGCCGGTATGTTGGGGTTTTGTATACAAAATTTACTACACGGTGAGTAGTAAGTCGGGGATGACAGTACGTTACCATTGGACAACGAGTTAGCCAATGTGTAACATGACCCACAAGTCAGGATTGACAGTACTGAATGAGTAATTGTGTAGAAATAAACAATGTGATCGCTCTCAATACTGTTTTAATTGACAAAATGTTTCTTGATTAAACTGGGATTCACTCACCAGTATTTCCCACTGACAAATGTTTTTAAAACGCGTTTCAGGTAACACAATGTGACAGCCAATTAGTAAAAAGCCAGCTGGAGAGCACTGAAGGCTTGGGAAAAATGTGGCTATAAAAGTTACCTAAAAGACAATGTTTTAAATTCAATAAAATAGGGTTTATCCCTATAAACGTATTGTAATAAGAAACTTGGGTTTTGCCCATGTAATTATTAATATTAAATATGGTGGTTTTACTCTGATAAACATTTCCTAACTACGGTCCTGATGTAATTTCCGCTGCCAAATTAATAAGCTGATACCACCACTACTGAGTTCGCGTCCGCCCGTTCCCGGGACAGATAAGGGATCGGGGGTTGCGACAAACTGTCTCAGGATGAAGATGCTGGTGTTTCGAAGGTTTTGATTCCGAAGATTGAGAAACAGTTTTCTCTGCCTTTTCGAAAATATTTACGTGTTGATTTCATATGCTTTTGCCACGTTGAACTTATGGTTTTTGTTTTGTTGGTTTTGGGTCTTTGGTGCTGTTATGTTTTGGACTGATTGTGTGGTTTTGAATTCCCTAAAACTTATCTGCTTATTATACTGTTTGTTCTAATATTATAATTAGTATGATCTTTCTTTGCATATTATAATGTATATGTTAAATAAATATTGAGATGTTCAATATTCAATATTTATGTTTAAAACTTATGTGTATGAAGAGAAGCAACAATTTATAAAATAAATTGTATAAACCTAAAATAACAACTTTTTTATCTACAAACATTTGTAATCTTTAAGCATTTCTAATGTTATCATCCTATCTCATAATTTATGTAGGATTATCAGTGGATGTGGTTGTTCTTTATTGGTTTTTACCGTTATCCCTGGCCACTAAGGTTTAATAAGTATCCGTCATATATTACTGTAACACCCCGAAAACGGGTTTGGTAATCAAACCCCGTTAATACTAAAAGACGGGTAAAGTACCGTTAGTAGCAAAAAATTAACCCAGTAAATATTAGGATTTAAATAAATAAACTTAATATTAAATAAAAGTTGAACAAAATCCTTTTGAGGAAAACAAAGTATATAGAAGGCCCGAGTTAACGAGACTTAAAATAAAAACGGGTTATGACCTCCCGAACTCATTAAGCTAACTAGGAATAATTTACCTAGTTAGTAATATGTGACTAAATGATGAATAATGAATTAAAGCTTCTTTTGAAACAAATGAAAGACGAGGGACTATTATCGCTAAGTAAGCAAACATGTTTATTAAAAATAAACAATTAAAAACACAACACACACTAAGAGTGTGTGTGTGTGTGTGCGTGCGACCACGGGGAGAAAACAGGGGTGAAACCCTAGTTCAAGTTTAAACCCCAAATTGAAGCTCAAATCAAGCCCGAATCGTCTGCATGATTACAAATTCGCGATCACCTAGTCGTGGGGATCTCAAGGTATGTAAAATTTTGTAATTTGGAGATGTTTTGATTTCTTGATGAACATATGAAGTCGAAATTAGAGCTTGAATGTTAGATGTTTGAATGAAACTATGATAAATTCATGGTTAGGAATGAACCCTAATCAATAATTTGATGTATTGATGTACATATACATGAAATTGAGAATCACCCACATATGTGTTAGATGGGTCTTGTAGAGAGATTAAGAATACTAGAATCTTGATCATGAAACGGGTGTTATTGATTTTTGGAACGAATCTAGGTGTTGTTATGCATGCTAGATGTAAGGAACTTGAAAATAATGTTAATCTTGGCTAAGTAGTTAGTCATGAGCTTGATTGCTAGTAGTAAAAATTTCATGCCCATAAGGTGTTCGATGTAATGCCTAAGCGAAATTGGGTACCTACTAGTTCGTAGATAGAACTTGATTAGAATAGATATTTGGATAAATGCCTAATAACATGATGAAACGGGTTTCATCTATAGATGAACACCCGTAGATTTTGCGTAAAGAAAGAATAATGTAACGTTAACAATTGAGAGCAAAGATAACTTAGTTTTAAAAATAGCATGAACTCGGATTAAATATTAGTTCAATTGGTGGCCTAAGAATAGAGCCATCGAGTAAAGGGCGGAACGCCAACATAAGTTTGTCAAACTTAGTTTCTCAATTTCATATGCTATAAGGCGGCTTGACTCTTAAAAGTCAAACCGACCTATAATAGAGTTCGGTAAGAAAAGTAGTATAAAGTGTCATAAGGCGTAAAGGTTATGATCTAGAACGACTAACCTAATCACCTTGTGAATACTATATGATAGTTTGACTCTTGGCAAGCTAGATGGAGGCTTGGGAGGAAGCGGGTCAAACAGAGCAAGTACGAAGAGAAAACGTTGCTTGGATGCGAGGTAAGTAAAGCTTACGCTCCTTTACATTATTTACAAATTACTTAATTGCAAGTATTGTATATGAATGCTACTAAGTGGTTGGTATATGATGTTCCGACACGATTCAATGAGAGTCAGAACAAGGGAAAATGGTAAGAAATCATGAATTATGGTAAAAGGGGTAAAAAGGTAAATTAGTCATGTAATGACGACAAATAAAAAAACGGTTTGAGTAAAACAAGTTTAAGGGAAAACCAGGATAGGTTTAAAGGGATGAAATGGTAACTAAATACCATCTCATACGGATAAATGGTCAATTAGACTAAATGGGTCAAATGGTGTTGTTAACACCATTTGACAATTACATTTGACAATCTCTTGTTGAGTTTTGTAATCACAGGAAATAACATAAGCATGCATTGCTTTAACTAGAAAGATTTAAAGCAAAAGTTATGTAAACGGGTCAATACCTTGACCCGAGCCAGGTACGCATAAATAAGCTTTTAGTTAAACATACAATTTTTGGTCAAATATTTAGCGAAAGTCCTTCGTTGTAAAGTGAGGGACTAAAGTTGACCAAAACACCCTTGAAGGGTATATTGGGTAAACGACCCATAGGGGCTGTTTAGGAACTTGCATTAAGATTATGGAATCTTTAAATATGAATAAAAGTTATAGGAATATACATTTGTGGGTCAAATGCACAAAAATGGTCATTTGCGTAAAATGACCAACCGATGGGTAAATTTGGGATAATAGGTTAGTTATGCTAAATCCACCACAAAAATAGTGGTGGTGGAACATAAGTAGATATTTAGATGTGGCATTACGAAGTATTGAAAAGAAAGGAGCTAGTTTTGGACCAAAATGCATAAAATATCTCCTAAACGGGTCAAAATGAATTACGCGCGTAACTTGGGTGTTTGCCGCGTAATTCACAAAAGTTATGAATCCAAGATAGATATTTTGAGTTAAATACCTTGGTCTATGATTATGATTAACTAGAAACAAGTTTGGAGGTCCTAAATACCAACGGGTCAAAATGTGGATTTTTAATAATAAGCCGAATGCTTAAAAATTTAGGATTTTATTAGTTTGAATGTCGTATTTAAACTCCATGAGATGTAGAATCAAATTAGGATCATGTAGGAAGAAACGGGAGGTCAAACGGATACGCGGATTGAAAGATACGGAAGTTTTCGTTTCAAAAACGGAAAAAATGGAAAGGTCTGATACAGGGACCACCGTAACTTACGGTGCCTACTGTAACACCTCGAAAAATTACGTCCTATAATGTCTTGACACGTGTCATAACCTTTAAACGTGTGAAAGAATACTTTCGAGGGACTGAAGTTGACAAACAATGAAACTATGTAAATATAAGGGTTCAAAGTGTCAACAACGAATAAATATACTTTACAATAACCCTACATGATGTTTATAACCTTAAACGAATGGATCATGGATCATACGAAGCGAATTGTGAAAGAAAGTGAGAGATTACAAACTACAGGGGTTAAATGTGTCAACATGTTTAAGATATACCTCTGAGTGACCTTTTAGCAAACCCGAAGCCTTGTAACGATTAATTATGCTCACTAGAATGCACCATAAAAATTTCACCAGGTTTCGTTACCGTATGAGAAAGTTATGATAAAATTCGTGTGAGAGGATTAGAATCGTCAACATTGAAAATTAGGGCTTTTCGAGTGATCACAAAGTTACCCGAGGACTTGACAAAGATGGTATAAGCCTTAAAGCCCCTAAATGTCAATATTAAAGGTTTAAAATGCAAGAATGAAAGTGAAAGCGACATTTAGGAGGACCGGGGACTGAAAATGCAATAAAAGAAAGTATTGTAACCTGAACCGGAGGCCCATGCGGGCCGCGTAAGACTTGACCATATCTTACGCGGGCCGCGTGACAGGTACCAGCGACAAAACAAACAGGCAGCTGCCTGTTGATGTTGTAACCGACTCCAATCTCATTTCCTTGATACCATGGGCTGCCTATGATGGTATTTAGCATTAGGGGACACTTGTTTTCATCAGGGAATCACCCTAGGCATGCATGGCACCATCTTGAGCAACCGTAAAAACTATATAAAGCCTCCTTATATTGCAACTTTGATCATTCCTTCCAACATCAACAACTGATCAAGTTCTGGAGCATAAAGACCTTCTTAATCATCCATTAGACACGTGTAAGTACCCTTGACCCTTCTTAATTAAGTTTTGATTAGTTTATAGCTTAAAAGTCAAACCGTCGTAACTACGGTTTGACTTAACGATAAAACACAAACGGTCCAGTGTTTTGTCGAAACGAAAGTTGTTATAAGTTGGTAATTATGTGGGCAATTAACCCTTAAAAGGGTACTCACTAATACCCGTTCTAACTAGGTCGTTTGTCGAGTCAAACTTCTTACGAAAAAGTCAACAGAATCATTAAACGCGTAATTAGCGATATAGAAGGCGTATTACCTATTTTATCATTCATATAACTTGATAATAAGCATAAGAACTTGTCTAAGCTTGTTTGGTTCGACAACTTTCTGTTTTGAACCGATTCGGAACCGAAAGACGCAAAAGTTTGACTTTTGCTTTGACTTCAGTTCTGACCCGGTTTTGATAGGTTTAGACATGCCTTAAAGTTCCATTAGGACCTAGTTACATGTTTGTATAATCCTCTGCGTTTATACCACTTAAATCCTTAATTGTCCGACGTTTCCGTTAATCGCTTAAATATTGACCGTAATGCCCTTATGACCATAAAACGAGAATTTTGGAAATATGAAAGTACAATAATCTTAGTTGCTAATTATTAAACATGCCCCTAAATTTTCACATCAGTTGGAGGTCTAGATTAGGAGTTATGCTTAATGACGTAATTAGAATGCTTCGTTGTAATTAAACGGCGTCATTAGCGTAAAGCCTATCTACACCCAATTTTTAACACCAAACCTTTTACCCACTGATGTAATATAATATTTTGAGATTTTTAAAGATTTTTAAAGATTTTTAATTATTTTTAAACTGATCATAAGCTAGGATTAGTGCATTGATTTGGTAAATACCGAATATACCCTTTTAGGCCATAAAATGAGTTTTACAAATCCATTTGATACCAATCCAATTGCTACTGATTTTAAATATTAAATGTAGTGTTTTGAACCTGTTTAACTGATCAGAAAACTCAGAATCTTATTTTAACCCATACGTCGCTTAAAACGGCGTTATACGCGTATTAAACGCATAGTAAGGGTTTAAAACCATTTTGTCACATAAGACTTAACACCAAATGTTATAACCTGTTAAAATAAGCTATTTTATTGATTTATTCAGACCCGGGTCACAAAAGATAAATTAATTCCTTTTATAATCTTTAAAATGACCAAAATACCCCTACGGGGCTTAATATGAGATTAAACTCGTTTTGGGCATAATGGAAGGTATCCTACTGATATCACAACATATTTAAGGCATGTTAACTTAGGAAACCTGTTTAGGACTCTTACGGTTACCCGTTACGCTTCATTCGCGTTCGGTTCGGTTTATGTAACTAGTTTGCATAAATTAGCCGAAACGGGTCAAACCTTATCGTTATTATCTCAAAATCCAGAATGTGTTTAGATTACCCATATTATACAAGTCTTCAAACTTGTTGGGTCTACATCACATTCTATTCCGGTCTTCGCTTTATCATGCGTTTGAACCGTATCTTCCTCTTGAAAACTAATCGGTCTAAGTCAAGGCTTAATTAAAGACCCGTTAGGATTCTAATAGGTTATTATTAAACCTTCGTTCCAGATTTAGGAGCCCAGTAAAAGCTATCTGTACTTGCTGATTTGATACGGCTGGGATTGAATTTATATTTAGCTCAGGTAAATACTTTTAACTTATTTTCCCTATACGGGCTTGGGGTACGGTATATAAAATACCGCTTGGTCGGGCATTGAATCTTTAATTGTATGATGGTTAAAGTATTGAGATGTCTTGTTTAATTTGTTTTGTTTGCTTAAAGCCTTTGGGGGGTTAATGACCGTGTCCCGGATATCCCTGGCATCATTTTACGAAATGGCCACGACCTTAGCACACAGGTGTAGGCGTACACCTGTCAGTGTATCATTTAAATAATGTGGTGTGTCTATTGATCTTTAACCCGGCTCGATCCGGGCTACTGAACGCATAAGAAACATGTAAATCCTTTACAAGTATTATATTCAAATAATTATCCCAAGTTATAAAATATTATTTGTGCCATGTGCATACAAATCAATCATCTTTTTAAACCCTTTTCAAAATGAGTCGGTTGATTGTATTTACCAGTGTAAACTGACGTATTTTCCCAAAAAGGCTAAGTGCAGGTACTAATCGGAATTGGCTGGCTACTTCTAGCATCAATAAAGAGTCTCGCAAGCTTAGATGCCTAATGTCTGTTGAACAGTGTTATTTTATTTTCGATCCGCCTGTGGATCCTTCACTTCCATTGTAATACTTTGATGTTACATTATTTCGGATTGTAATATATTTATCTTTTTCTTCCGCTGTGCATTTATATATTGTGTTGTTTGACTATGATGATATCAACCACGTCACGATACTCCCCTACCGGGCCCACCGGTAAAGTGTGGAAAAATCGGGGTGTGACACCTACCGTAAGTTACGGTGGGGCTGAAATCGTTACGCTTGTTACCTACTGCCTTATGGTGGGGGTATTTTAAAACAGAGGCCACCGTAGCTTACGGTGGCTACCGTAAGCTACGGTGGAGGCCAGTTTGAAGTCCTTGTTTTTTGGATCAAGAGATTAATGTTGGGATTTCCTTCCATTATCATTTATCTTGTCTTGTACCATTATTTAAACTATCAATACTAACATTTAAGCTGGTATTGATCATAGGTGAATGTCGAGAGTCCCGGATGAAGATCAAGCGTCGAGCAAGACCCGAACACACGTTAAATGAAGCTTCCGCAAGTTGTTTCGTTGTTATTCTAAAACGATGAATTAAATTACACTATGTTGTTTTGCTTTCAAGTTTAGAAAAGTTTTAATAAACCCGTATTTCAGCATGAATGTTTAAATATAAACACTCAGTAATTTGTGATTATTTACGGAAATCGCTAAATAAATTTATGGTTGTTACAATTACAGTTTTTAAAAAATATTTAATTTGTGCCTGTTTCTCCCATTAATTTATTTAAGTTATCTCATTCAATAACTTATTTATATACTTCAAATTTTGTTGAGAAAAACCGTAACCAAGTAAGAAGCGTAAACCGAAACACATTTTATTCGGTTTATGCATCCACGTTTTATTTTATTTGTTTTGTTTGGTTTATTTGGATAACTTAAAAATAAACTGTATAACTTAATTATTTATTAAATAAAGATAATAATATTTTATAAATCATATACAAATAAACTGAATAAACCTAACTGATGAACACCCGATTTAGATTCTACAAAGATTACAAAATTTGTTGTTAATATTTTCTTAATGTAATAGATTACTTGAAATAATTAATTCAATAATTTGAAACACTTCTATTTTGCTTTTCATTAAATGATTTTTAATTAGAAAATGATAAAATGAAATATTATAATTTATTGAGGATATGTGAATCCCTAGGTATGACATATTATAATTCAAAATTTAAAAACCACTATTTGCTTCTATTTTTTAATGTTCCTGATCTTTTACTCTTTCTTCTTTTGAATCCTTCTCCTTAACTCACGTATGTAATGTCAAGGAATTACGTTCATCTTCTACGGCTGCTAATTCATCTCCACGAAATTTAAACAGTAAGTGAAATGCTAACTTCTTAACTCATCATTTGCCAAAACAAAATCAGATTTCAGATTGAAATGATAATTCTACTTGTTTTTTTTTTTTGTAGGTCCTCTTATGAGAACTCCTCTTTCAGATATCACAAATGGTAATAGCTCTTGAATTTGATAATAAGTATACTTTTTCCGTTTTATGTTTTCAAGGGGACTGATTCTTGTGTTTCGTACATATTATACTTTCACTATTATTCAGTTACTTCACCGGTTGAAAGGCGTAAGCTTCGAAAATTAATACTTGATAATAAGAAATCAAAGAATGATCGTCATCATCAACGAATGTTCGTAACATCTTTTCTGACAATCCAATTTTCTGGTATGTTCTGATACTACAGACCAACATATGTACTCCATTGCACGTCGAGCAGTTAGAAATGCTATTGGTTCTTTAATTTCAACTACACCAGGTTTGTGTTTTGTTTCTTTATTATTTCTTTTGATAAATACGTTACTAAACAACATACCTGTACTAACATGTATGTTTAAATATTGAATGTTGAGATAATGGAATAAACATAGGTACACCGTTAGATAGCAACCGTCGATATTCCATTACTTCTAGCATCATTAGCGGTAACAATCAACCAATATTAGGTACTTACTCTATCCATACACGGCTGTCTTCTGGTAAACGTAACCTCATGCGCAAGAAACGTGATAATACTCCTGTACCTATGCTGAATTTGGTTTCAGATGAAGACGATGTGTTTTTGTGCACTGATGAAGATCCTTATAAAGGGATATCTAAAGGTTTTAATCTATTTTACTATTTTAGGACATTTGTTGTATGCCACCTGTAATATAACTATCAATCATTTTTAACAGATTATTTGGACTGTTGGTGCATTACGTCTGTCGACTTTATTTTGTATCGAGTCTTATACTAGAATTGTTAGATCAGGGCACGTTGTACGAGAAAACTAGGGTTTTTAGGGGGAGTAAGAAATTTCGGAAAATCCAAAAACATTAGAAAATTTGAAAAAGTAAAAAACATGATAAAATCAAAAATGAGTTTTGTATCGACTCTTATACTAGAATTGTTAGATCAGGGCACATTGTACGAGAAAACTAGGGTTTGTATGTGAGAGGCTAATTTCGCATGAAATGGATTTTAGCTAATTTCGTACAAAATAGCATTTTGCTATTTCGCACGAAATAGCACATTATAATTCCATGCGAAATTACCACTACTATAAATAGGCTAGATGCGAAATTATTTGTAAGGTTCATGTTTCCGGTACCGAAGTGCTGCTGTAACATCCCGAAAACGGGTTTGGTAATCAAACCCCGTTAATACTAAAAGACAGGTAAAATACCATTAGTGGTGAGAGTAACCCGATAAATACTAGGATTTAAACAAATGATCTTAATATTAAATACAAAGTTAACGAAAGCTTTTGTAGAAATAAAGTTTATAGAAGGCCCGAGTAACGGGATTTAAAATAATCTTAGTCATAGATTCCCCGAGCCCACTAATTTAAATAGGAATGTTTAACCTAGTTAATAAGTGGGGAATATCTTTAGAAATAAGTAGGTCGTGGCCTACTTAATAACGAACCAAACACGAGGGGTTAAAATGGAATAACTTACCAAAGTTATTTAATAAAACACAACACACGTGTGTGCGTACGACCAGGGGAAGCTCCCCATGGAGCCAAACCCTAACCTTCAACAAATCCATCAAATTGAAGGATCAAATGAAGCCCAAATTCACAACCGAGCATGAAGTAACGATCACCCGAACAAGGGGATCATAAGGTATGTAAAATCTTGATGTTTGGTGAAGTTGTAAAAAATTGGGTAATCATCCTAATCGCGAATTAGGCATGGATTAGAGAAGCTATGGCTAGATTAGTGATGTATATTTGCTTAGGAACAAAACCCTAAGTGAAAATCATGCATAACATGTTATGGATTGAATGATTGAATGATTTACCACACTAGGTTAAGTGGGTTTTAATCATATGATGAATTTGAGGATATGATTGTGATTAGGATCATCATGCATGTTAGTAATCGGGAAATACTTAAACAATTTGCAAGTTTGAGTATTTGATCATAAGTGACAGTGGTGAATTTTGATGTTAATCTTGGTAAAAATAACTAGTTATGAACTAGTTGTAAATGTGTAAAAATGTATGCACATAAGGTGTTTGTTAAAATGCCTAAATGAAAACTAAGGTGATGAAATTAGAGTGAAAATGTGTATTTGGATAATATGGCAAGTTATATGAAATATGAAACAAGAAGAGTTCTAATCATCATGTTGATTTGAACTAATGTGGTAAATCATGTGATCGAAAGTAGTTAACTTTAATAAGCTAAGTTAACTAATCGTGAAGTCGAATAGTAGTTTCGACTTATGAAATAAGTGAGATGGAATAGTCGTGAATAATTATGACTAATCTAACCATCTTACAATTTACAATGATAGTTTGACGATTGACGAGCTAGGTGAAAGCTTGGGAACGAAGCGGGTCAAACGAAGCAAGAGTGACGGAAAAGCATAATTTGGAGGTAAGGTAAGTATAGCTTACACTAGTCTTATATTTTAGAATATTCTCTTATCGTATTAGTTACGAATAAGATGAATACATAATCGAGGTATGATGTTCCGGCGTGTAGACGTACGGAACAAGATAATCGAGCATAACAAGAAACCATGTTGATGGTTTAAAAGGAGTTAAATTGGTAATTCGATCATTTTATGACAAATGGAAAATGAACTTTTGGGATGGTTACCTTATAGGGTAAACCAAAACAAACAATAAGGGTAAAACGGTAAATTGGTCATGCGTTGACCATAATTATTGGTTTTGAAAGACACTATATGATGTAAGCCACGATAGACTAAAAAGCGTTAAGAAACGATTAATAAGTGAAATGACCGCACGGTGTAAACCGGAGCGAGTCATGTAGATGAGATGGTAATAAATATCATCTCGCCAACAAAACCGGTCACTTAGACCAAATGGATCAAAAGGTGAAGGTATCGCCTTTTGACAATAATGACTAATGATTATTGTCGAGTTATATTATTTCAGGAGTAAATGTCAAATGGGTATCAGCAACGCTAAGAATTAGCGGTTATAACAGCAAGGTATTAAAACGGGTCAATATATTGATCCGCGCCAGGTACGTGACATAGGGTAACACTCATTTAGAACATGTGGTTCAATGAGTGTTAAAAGTAGTCAAAATAAACATTTGGTTACTTGAGAAGTAAACCGAAGGTTTTAAATAATGAATATTGCGTTTGGAAAGCTTAATGACTTTTCAAACAAAATCATAGGTTAAAAGAGGGTTTATGGGACAAATATACTTTCAACAGTCCTTCATCGTAAATGATTGGCTAAATGGACTAAAACGCCCTTATAAGCTAAATTCGACAAACGACCCTTAAAGGTAGTTTTGAAACGAGATTTATGATCAAACAAATAATTGGAATAAGTGTAAGAAGCGAAAGATGTAAACCTTCAGTCAAATGACTCTATATGAGTCTTTGTCGTAAATTAGCAATTAGACGAGAAAAACTCAGATTATATAGATCACCTCATTAAGTCCACCACAAATATAGTTGTGGTGGAAGATTACTTGATAAGAAATGTTGTATAATAACGCTAGAAATGAATGAAAGCGATTTTTAAGCTTTAAAGTGCTTAAATACCCTTAATGGGTCAAAATAAGCACTTGAGCGTAAACGGGTTCTAACTAAGTAAGAAACCCATGATTTATGATTAATTTGATAGGAAATATTGAAATTATGATTCTCATGAGTTTATAGGTCAAGTAAACATGTTTGTTTGATAAAATTGCGAACGGGTCAAAATTTGGTAAAAATGGTAATAAGCCGAAGACTTAAAAGTCTTAAATATTGTTAATCCGGATGTTGGATTTTGACTCCATATGATGAAGGGTCAAATTACAATCATGTAGGAAGAAACGGTAGGTCAAACGAATAAGCGGATTAAAAGATACGAAAGTTTTCGTGTCGATAAACGGCAAAATGGAAAGGTCGAATGCAGGGGCCACCGTAACTTACGGTGCTACCGTAAGTTACGGTGGAGCTGAAGGCTTTACGGCAGCTCCCTACTGATTTACGGTAGGGGCATGTCACACCAGGGGCCACCGTAACTTACGGTGCCACCGTAAGTTACGGTGGAGGCCAGTTGGAAATCCTTGTTTTGAGATCAAGAGTTTAACATTGGAATTCTTTTTCCTTCCATTATTATTACCAGATTTGTTTAGACACGTTTTAATCCCCGTACGACTAAAGCATTTCATGTTTTTGAAATGTAGGTACATTTTGGATGCCGAAAGACGATCAAGCTCAACGAAGAACCGAACACGAAAAAGAAACATGCTTCCGCACTTTGCCTCGTCATAAATTTTAAATGACGAATCTGATTATGTTATGCCAAACAACTTATGATTTGTAAAAGTTTTAATAAATCCATATTTTTAGAGTATGTGTAGTCTTAACTACACATCTAATTGTTGGTAATTACATGTAAAACCGTTAAATAGAAACAGGGTGTTACAGCTGCCGACGTGTCTACTAATCTGTAAACGTGTTAAATCAATAATACAAGACAATTAAGTGTGATTTGAGCTGTTACAAAGTCTAATCAATGAATTCTGCCTCTGATTAGACCGAGAACTCTTCTGATAGATTCATTTGGGTCACAGAACGATCCTACATGTGGTATCAGAGCTCAGGAGGAAGAGTTCTTACCAATTTAGCTTAAAAATCTTATTTCTACACCTTCTTTTCAAAATTAAACAGAATTTTATGGTCAAAATTGTCTGAATTTCACACATTATAAGCGAAACAGTGTTTTAACAAATCCTTGAAAGAATTGGACATTAATTCGATCTAAAAATGATAAAATTAGTAATTTCGCTTGAAAAACAGATCGGTCAGGATGATGTCAGCAGTATTTCGCATGAAATAGGCAATTGATTTCGCTTGAAATTGCTATTTCGCTTGAAAGTTACACTTGATTTCGCACGAAATTACCTTATTTCACTTGAAATAGGTTATTTCGCTCCAAGTTGTTATTTCGCGTGACTAATTTCACACGAAATTACCTCAGATTTGTTATTTCGCATGAAATTAAGATACTTCGTTTGAAACTGGTATTTCGTGTGAAAGCTGATTTCGTGTGAAAGTGGTATTTTCGTTTGAAAGGCTATTTTCGCACCAAATTGTTAATCCGCACCAAACTGATTTTGCATCAGTGTGTTATTTCGTTCGAAAACATATCTCGTGTGAAAATTTCTGATTTCGTTTGAAGATCTTTTGCAGATTACTGAATCATGGAAGATGAATTTTACAATGCATTTGCTACACCTGTTGCTCCTGTTACAGCTGCTGAAACTCTGTACAGTGAGAATGAGACCGGAACTTATCAAAAACCGCCAAAGCTTATGTACATCGAAGATTTTAGAGGATGGCAAAATCGATTTGAAAACTGGGTGCAAGCTTATAAGTTTGACGCATGGTGTTCATTAGAGAAAGATTACGAGAAACCGAAAAATGAACGTGGGCTTGAAAAGGCTTTTTGTGACTTTTCAGAGATTGAAAAATTGAAGTATAGAAGTGAGAAGATGATGATTAGTATTCTTCAACAAGCAGTTAAAGAAGATATTTTTGTTTTACTCCAACATGAGGGTACTGCTAGATCAATTTGGACTGCATTGATTCAAAAGTTTAAAGGAAGTGCAGATATGATCAAGAACAAAAAGGCTTTGCTGAAGAAATCATTTGATATGTTTGTAGCTTTTGAAAATGAAACAACAAAAATGACCATTGATAGATATTGCCATCTGGTTTTGGAAATGGGAAGATTGGACATAAAGAAAGACGATGATGAATGGGTTGATAAACTAGCTGATGCATTACCACAACAGAAATGGGGAACTTATTTGTTGATCCTAAAACACATGAGAAAGTCTGAAAATATGAATCTGGCACAATTTATTCAGAAGATTGAAGAGCATGAGTTAGATATCTAGAAAACGGCAATCATGACTAATCCAAATGCTCAACAAGATGTCAGTTTATACTACAGAGGAAACAAATTTGAAGTTACTCCAAGTCCAAAGGTACAAACTGGTTTCAGTGCTGATAGTTCTTCTGGAACAAAGGGAAGTACTGTGACTCAAAGTGGTGGATCTTCGTCTTCATATTCAAGTTTTGATCCAAATTTTACAACACCGAGTCCTCAACGACAAAATTCTACAAATCTGCAACGCAATGTCACCTTGAACATTCAAAATGGTCAAAATCTTTCTCCAGAAATAGCTAAGCAACACATGGCATCACTCGTTGCTATGTTGGAATCATATGAAAGTTTGATTGCTGGCAGAATTGGAAATCCGATGCTTACCAAAGAGGATTATGATCAAATTGATGCTGAGGAACTTGAATTGATGGACGTCAAATGGTGTTTAGCCAGTGCTGTTCGAAGGGCAGAAAAGTTTCAACAAATCACTGGAAGAGATGACTTTAATGAATTGTCTAAATCTCCGATAGGGTTTGACAAATCAAAACTTACGTGTTTTCGTTGTCGAGAAAAATGTCATTTTAAGCGTGAGTGCAAAAAAAAGAAGCAGATGGAAGACAAGATCAGTCTGGAAAGAACAATTATTATCAAAAATCAAATTTTCATCAGATTGCTCAACAACCACAAACTGCACATGCACGTGCCATTGAAGAAAAAGATAAAAGAGCTTGTTATGGTATAATTGATCAAGATGATGAAAAGGTTGCAGAGGGATTTAGCTGGGATAAATACATTCCACCTGGTTCAGGTCTCGTTGCTAGAATTCTGGGAGAAGATGAAGTAAAATCTAGTCCGAAAAGAATACTGATTTTTCCAGATTTTGGAAGTGATGTCGATACTGATGATGAAGAAGAAGAATACATTAATAAAGCTAGAAAAGGTATAGATCCTGGTAGTTTTAATTTGTTTTTTGCAGATAAAGTTGAGATGCTGAATGAGAAGAAGATTGTCAGATTGAAGAAAGAACTGGAAGCAAGAAGAATAGCTGATGAAAAGGAAAAAATGGAAGTTAAAGAAGCAAATGTTGAACCAGTAATTGAGAAGGTGATAGAAAAAATCGTTGAAATAGAGCAATTGGTAGAGAAAATTGTTGAGGTCAAAAAAATAGTCGAAGTTGAAAAACTCGTCGAAGTTGAGAAAATCGTCGAGGAAGAAAAAATTGTTGACGTTGAGAAGATTGTCGAGGTTGAAAAGATAGTTGAGGTCATTAAACCTTGTTAGAAATGTTTAGAATCTTGCAAAGATTGTGGGGAGAAAGACAAGAAGATTAGTGAACTGGAAGAGTTAAAAGAAAATTTGTTGTCTGATGTGAAGTATGTGAAAGAATCATATGATGTGCTGAACAAAACAGTGAATAGTTTGAACAAGACAAATATGGAAGTTGATGCTGCTATGACAATGATGAGCTCAACTTTAATGACAAAGCAGAAAGTCATCAATGAGTATATTGAAGACTGTGCAAAGCTAAAGCAGGATTTGGAACTTGAAAAGATTGAGAGCGAAAGAATCAAACGTTTGTTGTTGAGTTACACAACTTGTGATTATTTGATTGATCGAGTTTATCCTACTGTTGCAGGTCTTGAAGCTTTTCAAGATAAAAAGACAGAAGATACGGATACTGGTAAGAAACAGAGTGTCAAATATAACAAGTGTCCGCCCCCGATTTGAAATAGTTATTCTCCCAGAAAACCAAATGAGGAACGTTTAAATAAGGCTCTCAACATCAAGTTAAAGTCTGAAATCATTGATGAGTTACCAGATAATATTGATGTCACATTCACAGCGTCTGACACTGATCATGAGTCTGAATTGTTAAAGAAAGTGGTCGATCAGGTGTTGGATATGGATGAAGAGTCAAAGTCGGAGTCTAAATCTGAAAGTTCGAGTTCGTCAGAAAAGAGTCCGAGTTCATCAGTCAAACGGGTTTACAATAAAGAATTCCTGTTATCAAAATCTAATTTGAATGATGGATCAATCAAAGTGGCATATACTTTGAATGATTCAGACAAATTATATTCTGATGAGGAATTTCCAATAAGAAGTGTAAAAACTGAAATGATCAAACAGGTTTTCAAATTGACAAAAAATTAATATTTATGAAATAAAAGATTTAAATCTAAATGAACAACCTAAAAAGTACACTTCAAGATTTCAACAGAGATTGAACAAGAACAAGGGTTACAGTTCTGGTTCAGGTTATCGAAAGAAACCAAACCATAACGATAATTTCAAAAAGAAAGGTCTTGGTTTTAATTCTTCAGAAAATTATAAAAATGAGAAAAATTATAAATCAAAAACAAAATTTGTTGCAGGAGGAAGTTCTGAAGAAGAGCAGAAGAAACCATTCTGGAGACACTCAAATCAAGAGTTTCTTGCTGAAAAGAAGAAGAATATGAAGGAATTTGTTCCAAGAGTTGACAAAAGAAGATGTTTCAAATGTCATCAAATTGGACATATTGCTTGGAACTATCAACAATACAACAATACAAAACAGGGAGTTTCTTCTAATTCTGAAATGATTAAGAAACATGTTGATGAAAAGAAACAACCAACTGAGAAAACTAATATGTTTGAAATTTTGATTTTCGAAACTGGTGAAAGTTCGAAACGTTTTTACAAAAGGAAAGTTGATTTAAACAAACAAAGATGGGTTGTAAAATCTGAAAGTAGTTCTGACAATTAATCTGATTCCATAAAATCAGAGGAGTCATCTATTGAAAAAAAGAATGAGAATTCCGTTCTAGAGTTGAACAATGAAAATTTTCCACCATTGTCAAAGAAAAATCTGAAATCAAAAGGTAGGTTTGAGATTTCAGGTCAATTCTTCTCTGGTAAAGAAGAATTTGATGCTGAAAAGGCTTTCAATGGAAAAGTCAAACATATATTTGGAAAGATGGTTGATGGAAATGTTAAAAGTGCAAAAGATTTTTACAGATCAAAAGGAGGTTGGGATGAAGTTGAATCAAAATCACCCAAGGCTGGCCAGGCTTGGGTGACTGCATTTTCTTCTTAAAATTCTGACTTGCTGGAGCTCCCAAGTTGGTAATCGTGGAGCATGAATCGGCATCATTCTTGAAAATTGTTTTTGTGAAACATTTAAAAATTGTTAAAATCTACAGGTTGTGGATTTATTGGAACTCCAAGGTTGGTAAGTGTGGAGTAGGAATCGGCATTTTCCTACAAGTGGTATTTCAATTTATGAGTCAATAGTTTTTTATTGATTTGTGATCTTACATGTGGTTGATCAAGGTCATTAAATTGAACTTGAGTTAACTATCATTTTAAGGGTTGAAAAACAGAGTGATGAATGAATCCCCGAATTTTACAAGTGATAAAATCAACAAAACTTATTTTTCCGGAAAAACCATTTTCGATTAATACAAACTTAAGTGTTTTGAAATCATAATGGGAAAATAGTTTGTTGTCAGGGGGAGTTCTGATTGTTTATGCCAAGTGGATGGCGATTTTAAGCGATTTGATATCAGTTGTCACTTTACCTTGTACAGTTTGTTTTCAAATTTTTCTTTAAATGATTTTGAATTTTAGGGGGAGTAAGAAATTTCGAAAAATCCAAAAACATTAGAAAATTTGAAAAAGTCAAAAACATGATAAAATAAAAAATGAGTTTTGTTGAGAAAAGAGGAAATGATAGTACATCAGTGGACTATCACAGCATGCTAAAGAATTGGAAAGTCAAAACATGATAAACGGTCTCACTTATGATGTGCCAGTAGGTTTTTGCACATTTAGTAGATTGTGTCGAGATATAAACCTAAATTTCAAACTTGCTTATATCGTGGGGAACATCTCTCGGATATATGGGTAACCCCCGAAATCTGGTTTGAAAGGTCCCTCTTTCTGAGATACTAGGTCTTTATACTCAGTGATATCTGGGGTATTATTCCGGGACTTCTGATTTTGCGGAAGCAATGGTATAGTCCCCGTATAATACTTTTCGCTTGCTTGAAATATAGCACCCCCCTCAGTACTAAAAATGATGAAACATTGCAAAATGCTAATCATGTGCTGTTGAAGAAAAGATTCTCTAAAGGGAACACACCTAAAGTCGAAGCCATCATCTCTCTGATTTTGCGGAAGCAATAGCCTGAGCTCTCATGGCCCTCGCATATAACCCTTTACAGATATCATCTAGGTATACTCACCTGTAAGACTGAATATTGGGATCTGGATATGGGAGTATATTCAAGAGGTGGGACACGCGAATAAGGTTAAGTGCTTAAAACATTAATCTCGTATCTCGAAACAGTTGAACTTTGTGTGAAAATTTAAGTGGATCAATATACTGACAATCTAAGTGAATCGTTTAGAACTTAAAATGTTTAAAGCTTAACGGTGTTGGTGATTTGTCTCATAAACTGATATGATCCTCTTACACAAACTCACAAAAATATTGTCTGTAAATATTTCTTTACTGCATTTTATTCATTATCAAAAATTCCAAAAAGATTTTCGGAGTGTTTTAGCATAAATTTTGAAAATACAAAAAGATTTTAGACAACTGATGTTGAAAAGCTGATTTTCAAAATTCCGAGTGCTGAACATGATAAACAGGTTTGGGAGAGTGTGTTTGAAAAGTTTTGCCTACATGTGGTCATCTGAAATTAAAATTGTTATATCAATAATTGACGTTTTGATTTGGATTCATCAAGTGGTAAACAGAGTATAAATTTGTCAAATTTTAAATTTGTGAAATTTATTGTGTGATTAGAAATTTGTGCAGGATAGTCGTGTTTATACCTGAGCAGAGTGTGAGCCAGGGCACTATCTTGGAGTATAAAAGTTATACTGCGATCCCAGCACAATTTAAGGGGGAGTCAGTTAGTAAAAAGAATTCGCAAGAGCCAGAGTTTGATCCTGAATCTGATCAAGAGAATGTGAAGAGAATTTAGAGTGAGGAAAAAGCCAGGTGGAGATCCTGGAGTCAAATAGAAGAGAAGAATGAGGATGCTTACACTGTCAGATATTTTGGAAGAGCCCAAAGACTGATCAAGGCTGAAGATTTGTGAAGACTCGACACTGAAGACTCGTCAACATCCGTGGGGGAGTCTGTTGGTGCATTACGTTTGTCGACTTCGTTTTGTATCGAGTCTTATACTAGAATTGTTAGATCAGGGCACGTTGTACGAGAAAACTAGGGTTTGTATGTGAGAGGCTAATTTCGCATGAAATGGATTTTAGCTAATCTCGTACGAAATAGCACATTATAATTCCATGCGAAATTACCACTACTATAAACAGGCTAGATGCGAAATCATTTGTAAGGTTCATGTTTCCGGTACCGAAGTGCTGCCGACGTGTCTACTGATCTGTAAACGTGTTAAATCAATAATACAAGACAATTAAGTGTGATTTGAGCAGTTACAAAGTCTAATCAATGAATTCCGCCTCTGATTAGACCGAGAACTCTTCTGATAGACTCATTTGGGTCACAGAACGATCCTACATGGACCATGGTAACCAAGTGCTTACATGTCAGGTTTGTAGTGCAAAGTTATGGAAATCAGAAGGTGGAAAAAGTCGTTTAACTATAAATAAGCTACGTTATAGTATGTGTTGTGGGTATGGTAAAGTTCAGCTACCGCTTTTAAAGGATGCACATCCGTCTTATCAAAATTTGTTTTCTTCCTCAAATGTAAAAAGCAACTTCTTCCAGAAGAACATAAGACGATACAATTCTATGTTCTCTTTTACATCTATGGGTGGAAAGGTTGATTCTAATATCAACAAGGGCAATGCTCCATTTATATATCGTATCAGTGGCCAAAACTATCATTGCATGGGTAGCCTCAAACCTCCAGATGGAAATGAAGCTAAGTTTTGTCAGCTATACATACATGATATCGAAAATGAAATAATAAACAGGCATGCATTATTCAGGTACGAGTGATTTCTAAGTTCCATTTTTATTCTGTTAAAGAACAACTAGAAATTGAACCATTAGTAGTTCACTATCAGTTGTTAAGTACCATCACTTAATCCTTAATCACTGATTCTCTATCCACTGATTACTACAATAGCAGTTGTTAACCATTAGTAGTTCACTATCAGTTGTTAAGTACCATCAGTGTTTTAATCACTAGCAGTGCTTACAAGGTATCATCAGCTTTTTGACTTAACAGTAGTTTGCTTTATTCATTCTAAATTGATCAGTGGATGTTGGTAAACTGAAATGTTACGTTTTCTCAACATATTCTATAAGTTTTGGGCTGGTATCAGCAGTTGTTAACCACTGCTCTTCCTTAACACTTAACACTTAATCCTTAATCACTGATTCTCTATCCACTGCTTACTACAACAGCAGTTGTTAACCATCTGTAGTTCACTATCAGTTGTTAAGTACCATCAGTGTTTTAATCACTAGCAGTGCTTACAAGGTTTCCATCAGCTATTTGACTTGACAGTAGTTTGCTTTATTCATTTTAAATTCATCAGTGGTTGTAACTAAACTGAAATGTTACTTTTTCTCAACATATTCTATAAGTTTTGGGCTGGTATCAGCAATTGTTAACCACTGCTCTTCCTTAACACTTAATTCTTAATCACTGATTTTCTATCCACTGCTTACTACAATAGCATTTGTTAACCATCAGTAGTTCACTATCAGTTGTTAAGTACCATCAGTGTTTTAATCACTAGCAGTGCTTACAAAGTTTCCATCAGCTTTTTGACTTAGTACTAAACAGTAGTTTGGTTTATTCAATCTAAACTCATCAGTGGTTGTAGGTAAACTGAAATGTTACTTTTTCTCAACATATTTTATAAGTTTTTATAAAATGAGATACTATTATAGTTATGTTATGTTATGTTAATGTTTTGTTGTTTTTTTCTTTTAACAGCAAAAGAACCAAACCTTCATCGCCTACTGATAAATTACTTGATGTCGAAATGATAGAGTATTTGAGGGCTTTATTAGATTCACAAAATATATTGGTTAAGACATATAGGATGGTCAGAGATAGGGGTGTTCAAAAAACTCGTGGCTCGCAGCTCGCTCGAAACTCGCTCGAAAAAAGTTCGAAAAGAGCTCGGCTCGAAATTGGCTCGGTTGTAAACGAGCCAGCTCGGCTCGCGAGCTCGTGAGCCAGCTCGATAAGGTTTACATCCTTGATTTTTTTTTTGTCCCACATCGCTCAGAAGACAAAAACTAAGAGAGTATCTCCCCTATAAATGAAGGTAAAGAAAATGTACAAAGTGAGTTAACCATTTATATACTTGCATATTTAGCCATTTGGTTAAATATAATTGCAATTATGTCACTTAGTCTATGAAAAGATTCATTTAAAGGGCTTTTTAAGTAGTAAATTTTGCGTTTCTTTATTAGTTCGAGCTAGATCGACCCGAGCCGAGCTAGCTCGAATTTTAATCGAGTCGAGCTCGAGCCTCAAATCTCAGCTCGATTTAAAATTCGAGCTCGAGCCGGATCGAGCTCGGCTCGACTCGGCTCGTTTACAGCCCTAGTCAGAGACCATTTTCATCAATCTCCAGAGGCCAACCTTAGTCTCTGACTTATTTATAGAAGAGAAAAAGACGGTAGGACATATAACTTACCCACCAGATCTGAAGTTGCTGCTTTGGTTGTCAGAGACATAGATAAAGCTATAGACCATCGTGATATTGTTGTTGAGACTCAGTCGGGAATGCTCCAGTGTATTAGCGAATTACACCCATCGTATCTTGCTCTGCAATATCCGTTACTTTTCCCATATGGTGATGATGGTTATAGAGTTGATATTCCTCATAGATATTTTATGTCCACACAAAAGAAAATAAAACCAAAGTGCACAATGAGAGATTTTTTTTTCATATAGGATCCAGGATAGAACTTATGGATTTTCCTTAATTTTAAATGGGCGAAGGTTGTTACAACAGTTTTTGGTTGATGTGTACACAATGATTGAGAGCGAAAGACTAAAGTACATCCGTAGGCAACAAGCGAACCTTCGCTCTGAAACCTTTGAGAATCTTTAAAAGCATAAATCTAAAGGTAAGGAAGTTTTAACAGATACTGGAAAGCCTGATATACTTCCTTCTTCATTTACTGGAGGTGCAAGATTCATGCAACAAAATTACCTCGATGCAATGGCCTTATGTAAGTGGTATGGGTACCCTGATTTCTTCATAACTATAACTTGTAATCCTAAGTGGCCAGAAGTAAAAATATTTCTAAAAGATTCAACCATCAAAACCGAAGACAGGCCTGACATATTGTGTCGATTGTTTAAAATGAAGCTTGATTCCTTACTCAAAGATTTGAAGGATTCTAAGTATTTCGGTGAGATTAACGCTGGTATGTTGTTAGGATCGGAGGCTCTCATGATTGTGTTTGTTTGTGAAAATTGAACAATCAATGAATATGAAACCATGTAAAGTGCAGCGGAAATGAACAACAAACTTTGTAAACACAATCAAAGAGAGAAACAGTTTTGATAAACGCATGCTTGACATTAAGTCGAAAGATTTACAATACAAATTAAAAGATTGCAAACATGCTTACAAACTAAGCTCCCCCTCAGCCTGATACTCCATGGTTGGTTGCATGAGATGAAAGGATTGAATTGAGGAGAAGAACTCACTCAAAACGATCAAATGTAACAGTACAGGGTACTGTTCCATTTATAGGCAAACCAAAACCACTGAGGCATCTCAGCTGACGTCACCATGAAAGCGACGTCTAACAGCCTAACAACCTGTAACAACTGATCCTATACAAACACTGCTAATCTTAACCACTGACTATATATAAAACAGATGACACACTAAACTACTGCTCTCTCTTTACATCAGTGCTTTCTTCAAGGTTGACCAGTCCTTAATTTGGCAGTGCTTTGTCATCAGTAGATTGTACCAGCAGTGCTTAGTTCTCAGTAGTCTTCTGGGCTTCATCAGTAATTTTGAAAAACAACAGCAGTTGTATTCGGGCAGTGGATATAAGACCATCAGTTGTTATAATCACTTTCAAGGGAGAAGACTTAGTGTAAACAGCTGCTTATTGTGAATCCACTGTTGTGAACCAGTTTTGGCTTTCATTATATGTTCCTCTGGTAGGGTTCAATCCCAACAATCTCCCCCTGGAACAGATAATGCCAAAACACTTCATTATTTTGGATCTTTATTCCTCATCAGAAGTTCCCTTGCTTGTCTTTAAAATTCTTCTTCAAATTCTTTGGAACTCGTGTCATCCTCATCCCTGCACAATGAAAGTTCAAGGAGATCCTGCAAATCTTCAACACTAAGGCCTAGTGCTTCTTTCCTTGATATGTACTTCATTTCACCATTGGATCTGACCAGGGTCAATACATGGGTCTTTTGATCAGAGAGCCACTTTAGTACTTTTGAACCCAATGGGTTTCTTGGGAGAGATTTATTCTCTGATGAGCTTGGAGATTTTGGCCTTGAGAAAAATTGTAAAGCAGTATCCTGAACTTCAGACATTCGTTTAAAAGCCTCTTCTATGACTTCATTTGCTGCAGCTATGTCTTCTGCAGCTTCTTGTTCAATCAGCTCTTGCATTTTTCTTTGTTCAAGTTCAGTGTCTGAGATATCTGCTGCAGGTTTGGTTAATACCTTTTTTATAAGGTTTTGAAGGCTTACTGAACTTTCTTCTTTTAGATCCATTTTCTTGATGGCTTCTGTGAAGTACTCAGCTTCCTTTTCTTTTTCTTCTTCACTGGTCAGCAGTTTTCCTTTTTCTTGGTTTTCCACAAGGATAGGGTTATCTGCTGATGTGAGCAGTGTTTTAAGATCATCCAGCTGTTGTTCTATCTTGTTATAGTCTGGCTTTTTAGAAGTGTCTGAGACTGTTATCCTTCTTTTCTTCAGCCTTTCATAAGCCTCATCGGTAAACTGCTTCGTCCACTTTGCTATGGCTTCAGCATTATCCACTTTAGCATCTACCAGTTCCTGTTTTTTCTTTTTGTACTCAGAAGTGAGATCAGCAATTAGCTTTTTGTATTTGTTCCAATTTGGAGCTGTCTTCTTCTTTCTTGGATCATTTTTAATCTTTTCAATCCTGTTTGCTTCATGCTTCAAAGCGACTATTGGCCATTCTTCAAATTGTTTTTCTTCAGCTGGATAGAATTTTTCTTTCATGATATATGCAATATATTCTTTTCTCATATCTTTTAGTTGATCTGCCTTTTCTTTACTCAGATCTCGTGCATAATCTTCCATCAGCTTGACTTTTGTGAGTAAAAATTCCAATTTCTCATAAATGGCTTTATCACCTTGATCTTTGCATTCGAGTTTAGCTCTAATCTTTGCTTGCCTTGCTTTCATCTCGAGATATTCATCCATGTCTTCTGGAACTATGAAGCCTATGAGAGAAGGAAATCTTCTTTTTGAAGGATCATCCTCGGTGTAAAATTGATTGTTAGATCGAATTTGACTGTCCGTGCTCTGATACCAATTGTTAGGATCGAAGGCTCTCATGATTGTGTTTGTTTGTGAAAATTGAACAATCAATGAATATGAAACCATGTAAAGTGCAGCGAAAATGAACAACAAACTTTGTAAACACAATCAAAGAGAGAAACAGTTTTGATAAACGCATGCTTGACATTAAGTCGAAAGATTTACAATACAAATTAAAAGATTGCAAACATGCTTACAAACTAAGCTCCCCCTCAGCCTGATACTCCATGGTTGGTTGCATAAGATGAAAGGATTGAATTGAGGAGAAGAACTCACTCAAAACGATCAAATGTAACAGTACAGGGTACTGTTCCATTTATAGGCAAACCAAAACCACTGAGGCATCTCAGCTGACGTCACCATGAAAGCGACGTCTAACAGCCTAACAACCTGTAACAACTGATCCTATACAAACACTGCTAATCTTAACCACTGACTATATATAAAACAGATGACACACTAAACTACTGCTCTCTCTTTACATCAGTGCTTTCTTCAAGGTTGATCAGTCCTTAATTTGGCAGTGCTTTCTCATCAGTAGATTGTACCAGCAGTGCTTAGTTCTCAGTAGTCTTCTGGGCTTCATCAGTAATTTTGAAAAACAACAGCAGTTGTATCCGGGCAGTGGATATAAGACCATCAGCTGTTATAATCACTTTCAAGGGAGAAGACTTAGTGTAAACAGCTGCTTATTGTGAATCCACTGTTGTGAACCAGTTTTGGCTTTCATTATCTGTTCCTCTGGTAGGGTTCAATCCCAACATATGTTATTTCGTTTTCACATCTTATCCTCTTATATATTTTTTGTAATCAAGGTTATCAACTACTAAATCTATTTATTTTTCCTTTTTATTTAGTTGTTTATACAGTAGAATTTCAAAAGCGTGGTCTTCCTCATGCACATATATGCTTATTCATGAAGGTTGATCACAAACTTCCAACCATAGATCATATAGATCCATTTATTTCTGCTGAGATTCCCAATAAAAAAGAAGATCCTGAACTTTATTCTCTTGTGACTGATTATATGATTCATGGTCCGTGTGGGAATGCTAATATGAATTGTCCTTGCATGGTTGATAAAAGATGTTCAAAAAACTTTCCGAAGAAATTCACACCACATACAACTATTGATTCAAGTGGTTTTCCTGTATACAGAAGAAGAGATTCAGGTCATACAGTTATAAAATCTGGTGTTAGATTAGACAACATAAGTGTTGTTCCTTATAAAAAAAGGCTTTTGAAAAGATATCAAGCACACATTATTGTTGAATGGTGTAATCAAGCCGGTTCAGTGAAATATTTGTTCAAGTACATTAACAAAGGCCCTGATATGGCTACTGCGGTAGTTTCTGGTGATACAAATTCAACCATTAAGGAAAAGCCTAAAGACGAGATCAAGGAGTATTATGATTGTAGATATATTTCAGCGTGTGAGGCATCCTGGAGAATATTCTCTAATGAGGTTCATTATAGGTATCCTGCTGTTATGAGGCTTCCCTTTCATTTGTCGGACCAACAGAATGTTGTGTATGGTGCCGATGACGATATTGATAATGTCTTAAGAGCATTCACATCCTGGGAATCAAAATCTGTGTGTGGGGTTTTTAAAATATAAAAAGTATAAAAAGTGGTTGTGAGTGGAATAGAGAGAAAATGATACTGTTTATCTGTATATTTGGGGAACACTGTTCACCCACTATAGTTTTTTAATATATATTGAAAGTGGTTGTAAGAGAAGAAGAGAGAAAATGTAATGATAAAGGTATAAAAATATTATTTAATTGAAAAGGAGAGAGAAAAAGTATTTGTTTTTAGTGGAAATATATTGATATATGAGTTGTTTTTTAGTGGAATGTATGTATATTTTTAGGGAGCTGGATGTGAATGCTCTAAGCAAGCCTTCTGTTGCTTCTTCAATATTTGTTCAATGGATGAAGTTGAACGAGACAAATGAAGATGCTAGAAAGCTGACTGAAGAGACACCGGTTTAATTGACCGGAATCAACTGAACCAATGGGTTTGAATCTGCATAAAATGGGTTAAATCTTCTCGTTTGATTCGTGGGTGAATGATCTTCTTCCTCTAACAATCACTGCAAAACAACAGCCGCTAGACTCGCCACGGGGAGAATGGAGGTTCTCTCCGTGACCACCCTCCGGCGTGTGAATAAGTACAGGTTTTGATGAAGAAGAATAAGTGAAAGTGAAGTGAATGTAACTTGAGAATTATACCTGAATTATCCTTCTATTTATAGCCGAAGTTTGGGCGGGAAAATTTGTTGGTGAAAACTTGACGGAAAGAACTTTTCCATCAGCGGTTATTTCCTTCTTCCGTTAATCGCTAACGGGTGTGTGAGCACACAGATCGCAATCTTGATCAACGGTTAGGGTGATGCCACGTGGCCATTCGGTTATAACCGAATGGTGGTGCATGATAGAGTCTTCTAGAAGGATACAATTGTAATCTTGTATGACTCTTCCTCGTGTTATCTTCGTCATAACAGAGAAGTTTTTATTTTTATCCAAGTCTGGATATTACTTATGCAGAAGTGCTTGCTAGGTTTTTTACCCTTCCTGTTATGGAGACCGACGCAAGGATTTATTAGTTTCCTTTTGGCGCGCAGTAGTTGAACATCGTTTCTCCTTCTAAGTTCTCTTTGTAGGACCAGTGCGCAGCCGCGCAAGGTCTAAAGAGGACCTTTTTGATGAGGTTATGGTATGGTCACAAGTACTTGAAGGAAGGTTTTTGGGACCTTATGCAAATAAATGGAACACTGGACTTTGAGAAGTAGGTGTTTTTGCTATAGCGTTTTTGTGGATTTTAAAAAAATGGAAATCTTCTTGAAGAAGATATTTGTATTTTTCACTTTATTTTGAACTGTTCACTTTGAGCGAAAAGTTTTTTAATCATGAACTGACTGTTGTGACGTCATCCAAAAATGAAAATGCATTTTTGTATTACCTCTTCGTCTTCTTACTGAACTGTAGCCTTGGGGGTATGTGCGGACTTTGTTAGAGAGTTTTCAATGTGATATGATGATTGCAGTGGCAGCGCCGTTTCTAAGGGAGGTGATTTGACACTTAATCATCACAAGATCTTCTTTCAATGTTGACGTTAGCTCTTCCCGACTATATATTTATATGAAGTGTGTTGATTTTTCCCCAATTTAGAAAGAATGAGGACCAGGCGACGGTTTCGATGCCGGAGGATTTCCGAAATTCTAAAAATGGTTTTTGATGCTGCTGACGCTCTGCTTCTCCTTTCAGGCTTGTCAACTGAAACTGTTGCTGGAGACGGAGGTGCTCATGGTACAGTTCCTCTCGCGTCTTCAAGAAATCGTGCCCTCTCCTGCTCTGTAGATGATAATAACGGAGGGGTTACCAGGCTGTCGGCATATGCTGTAATTCAAGTGTTTCCGGCTGGCTGGAGAGGTCGTTTCTCAATAGTGTACCAACGGCGTCGCCGTGGTTCTTGTTCAGCCCCTCCGGCCGAGATTCCGACTGGTGTGCATATGGTTGCACCTGCTACTAGTGGTGGGGAAGGTATAGACCCCTGGATTGTTGATCCTCATCCTCTTTCCTGGTATGGTGAAGTGTTGCACACCCCGTTGGGTGTGTTGGATATGTTTCCTGATGTTTAGTTTGTTTATTTTGTAACTAATCTTTTGATACACTGCCGTGTTCTGTATATTTTGTTAATGTGCTTTGTTGCACAAGTAACTTTTTGATGCACTTTTATGCATATGGGTTTTTTGCTGTTGCGCGTGGTGCGCCAGTGATTAAATATAAGTTGTGTTTGAATTACAATATGTTGCATATGTATAATTACTTTGTTTAGGTAAAGCGAATAAGGATGATATTGAGCTCATGTGTGAACGTAGGTCTGGACTGTACGCGGGACTCGTGCCCGTTAGACCGTTCATGAGGCTTATAATGTTATACCATAGTGTTTTTGCGCGTACCAAAAGGAATTACATGCATTTTTGTAATAAACAATAGAACATATAATGATAAGCTTTGTATTGATAAGGCGCGGGGCCGTTGGATACAAAGTGAATAGTTAAAATAATTACGTTGCCTGCGCATGTGTTTGGCTTTTTGCGCCAGATGACCTGATTGGTTACATGTAGCACCTGCGCAGTTGTTGCGTGTTCCAGGTGGGAGGCACGTTTGTTCCGTCAAGCCTTTTTAAGGTGTATGCCCCTTTGCCTAGGACCTCGTGGATGATGTACGGTCCTTCCCATTTAGGTGCTAGTTTCCCTGGCTTTTCCTCGTTAGACGTTTTGTTGTCGCGCAGGACGAAATCTGCTGGAACGAAGGTACACACGCGTACGCGCGCGTTGTAGTATTTTTCTAATTTTGATTTATACCTGGCTTCTGCAATGGCCGCGTTTTTGCGCCTTTCTTCGAGAAGTTCCAAATTGATTCTTCATTCGCGCTCGTTATCTTGTTTTTCCATGGCGATCATGCGCGGTGATGGGAGGCCGATTTCTGCTTCTAAACCATATACAAGGCTGAAAGGGGTTTCGCCTGTACTGGTTTTTGGCATGGTGCGATGGGCCCATAAGATGCTGGGGAGTTCGTCCACCCATCCCCTACGCGCGGTCCCCAACCTTGCCTTGATGCCATCCACTATTTGTTTATTCAGGCTCTCAACCTGTCTGTTCGCTTATGGGTGTGCCACATAGGCGAAGCTGTGCTCAATGTTCATTTCTTTAAACCATTTCTGGAGGTCTTCCGATGCAAAGTGTGTGCCATTATTGGAAATGATGCGTAATGGTAACCCGAATCGACAGATAATGTGTTCCCATATGAACTTGCGGATGACCATTGTTGTAGTCGATGCTAATGCCTTAGCTTCCACCCACTTGGTGAAGTAGTCAACTGCTACTATGATGAATTTAACTGCGCCTGGTGCATCGGGGAAAGGACCGACAAGGTCGATACCCCATTGTTGAAAAGGCCAGGCCGAGGTGACCGGAACTAAAGGATTTTTCGGATGGAAAGTCTTTGGCGCGTGGCGCTGACATGCTGCGCATTTGCGCAATAGCTCGACTGCGTCCACATGCATTCCTGGCCAATAATAGCCTGCATTCATGATCTTCGCCACTACCATACATGGTCCGGCGTGAATCCCACATAATCCTTCATGAATTTCTCTGACTAAATATTGTGCGTCCGTCTTGTCGACACAGCGTAGAAGTGGACCCATGAATGACTTCCGGTATAAGATACCGTTCGCCATTTCGTAGTTCAGCGCTTTGTGTTGGATTTTCCTAGCCTCTGCTTTTCCTTCTGGAAGTTTTCCATGCTGCAAGTATGTAATAATCGGTGACATCCAGGATGGATTCCCGACCTCGAAGATGTTTACATGTCTTAGGGGAACGGATGGGTTAGATAATACCTCAATGCGGACTTCCTTTGCAAGATGTTTGAAGCTGGTGGCGGCCAGTTTACTTACTGCATCTGCATGTTTATTTTCACTTCTATTGATGTGGACTATCTTGAATGTTTGGAACTGATTGATAAGCATCCGCGCTTGCTCTAAACATAAAGTCATGGCTTCCCCTTTAGCGTCGTAACGACCATTGACTTGTTCCGCCACTAGCTTGGAATTGACATGTGCTTCGAGGTTCTTTGCTCCCATTTTAAGTGCCAGGCGGAGGCCCGCAAGAAATGCTTCGTATTCAGCCTCATTGCTTGTACTTCTGAAATCTAGGTGTATTGCGTATATGAGCTCGTGGTCATCCGAGCTAACCAGTCGAAGGCCTGCACCTGCTCCATCATCGTTGGAGGCGCCGTTTGTGTGTAATGTCCAAACCCTATCGTCGAAGACTGGAGTAGGGTTCTGGATTACCTCGCATTCTTGGATTTTGTCAACAGGAACTTCGGTGGTGAAATCTGCTAATACTTGCCCTTTGATTGCTGGTCGGGGTTTATACAGGATGTTGTATCCTCCTAGCTTGATGGCCCATTTGGCCAGATGCCCCACGACATCAGGTTTAGATAGAATTTTCCCTAGATGATAATTTGTGAGTACTGTGATAACGTGACTTGAGAAATACCATCGCAGTCTTCGTGATGCGTGGACCAGCGCGAGGACGAGTTTTTCTATCATAGAGTAGCGTGTCTCTGGGCCAGTTAGCATCTTGCTGACGTAGTATATCGGAGTTTGAACGCCCTCTCTTTCTACCATTAATACCGCGCCAACTGCTACTTCAGCTGCGGATAGATATAGGATTAGCGGTTTCTCCTTTCGTGGTGCTGTTAAGGTTGGTAATTGGATCAGACATTCCTTCATTTGCTTGAAGGCTTTTTCTGCTTCTGGTGTCCATTGAAAATGACTCTTCTTGGTGCAGTTGCGTAATGTGCTAATGAACGGATAAGATTTCGCGGCGTGATTTGCCAAGAATCTGTTTAGTGCCGTTAATCGTCCTGCGAGTCGCTGCATTTCTTTAACTGTCGCTGGTGACGGCATTAGCTGGTTGGCCTCTACTTTCTCTGGATTGACTTTGAAGCCGTCTCTGGTTACTACGAACCCTAGAAATTTGCCTTCCTCCATTCCGAAGGAGCACTTTGTTGGATTTAGTTTTAAATTGACGCTGCGCAAAGAGTCAAAGGTGTGCTGAATGTTCGCAAGCATGGTCTCTTCTTCTTGGATCATGATGACGAGATCATCCATGTAAACTTCCACTGTTACTCCAATGTCTTCCCCGAAAACTCTATCCATCAAGCGTTGGTAAGTAGCCCCTGCGTTGCGGAAACCAAAAGGCATTTTCGTATAGCAAAAGATACATTTGTCTGTACGGAAGGCCGTTTTGTCTTCATCTTCCTCTTTCATCTGTACTTGATGGTAGCCTTTGGAGCAATCTAGAAAGCATTTCCAGTGGAAGGACGCTAGAGAATCGAATTTCTTGTCTATTTCCGGGAGTGCGTAACAGTATTTGGGGCAGGCTTTGTTGAGATCTTTAAAGTCGACACACATGCGCCACCCGCCATTATGTTTTTGTACCATTACTGGGTTGGCTACCCAGGTTTGGTACTGTACTTCGCGCAGGATCCCAGCGTTAAGCAATTCTGTTACTTGTTCGTTCATTGCTTCTGCTTTTTCTGCGCTGAGACTGCGCCTTCCTTGCGCGACAGGTTCTGCTGAAGGTCGGACATTTAACCAGTGCTGCGCTATGTCTCGTGGTACTCCAGTCATGTCCGCCGGGGACCAGGCGAATATGTCCGTGTTGTTAGAGAGAAACTCTTTCAACTTTATCCGGATTACCGCGGAAATGGCGTGCCCTAACAAAATGGCTTGTTCTGGATGCTCCTCATTGAGGACCCATTTTTCTGCTTCGTTTGACGTCGAAGGTTTGGCAACTTTTGCCGGTTGTTCGTCGTCCACATACATAACTTCTTTGCGTGAATAACTCGCGGGATTAATACTTTCGTCTTTACGTCGCCTTCTCGCTATCGCAATCGATCCCTCTTATTCGAAACGCTCTTGTTTGTCAAGTCTCGGTCAAATCACTCGCTGTATCGCTACTCATACTAGATCAACTCTTAGAAGCCTACCTATTGGATTAATTTCGGGACGAAATTTCCTAAAGTAGGGGAGACTGTAACAACCCGCACTTTCGTGCGTTGTTACTACTCGTTATACTCGTTACGCCTAGCACCAGAGATTCGGATCATAATGTAACTATATCGTATATATCGCTATTCGAAGGATAATCGCATATTTTCGAAATACAACATCACTATGCTACACTAATATCACACTAACACTCACGGAGGCAGTGGGTGAGGACCTATTCTACCCTCCTCAGTGGCCGTGATGTGTCGAACGTAAACTATTAACGCTAACAAGGACTCTCGGGTGAGTGCTGTAGCTCCAGTCGTCATGACGATGATGACAATACGAGTAAACGGTACCCCGTCAGTCTTTGTGGCACTACACGAAATAACGTTCACGATGACATCAAGGAAGGACCTATACTACCCTCATTGATGGCCGTGAAACGTCGCTAATAATCGTATACTCGAATCGGAAGCCGATTGTTAATTATCGAAACTTTGGATTATGGATACGTAAATACGACCCCTAGTGATATATATATATATATAACAATATAATTATAATATAAATTAATCATGGAAAGTACGCACTTCGAAAACTATCAAAACGATCAAAACGGAGAAGTCCAACGCGTCAGGATAGCTATCCGGACGGATGGCCATGCGGACGGATGGGCATGCGCACGCATGGGCCATCCGCACGGATGGGCCATCCGCACGGATGGGCTATCCGGGCCAGATCTCTTTCCCTCTCCTTTGTTGCCTATAAATACCATGTCACATCACTTGAACAGTGATGTGACAGCTCCTATTCAACCAAACACGCTCCAAGACCCTTTTCTCTCGATTTCCTCGCGATTCCGGTAAGATTTCAACCTAAAACTTGTACTTCTACAATCTACACTCGATTCTACATCATTCTATCTTTCAAAACTCAAATTCTAACCGTGAAATCTGCGGATTTGAGGTGATGTCACCAAGAGTTCTTATGAACTTCAAGTTGGGGTCTCATTTCACTGTAAACGACTCAGATCCGGGTGATTTCCACATGTTTTAATGACAAATCTCACCTAAATCTGTGCGATTTCGAGTTAACCATGAAGAACCATCACGAACGGCCAGATCTGATGGAACGGGGTGATTCCCGGCCGTTAGAATGAGTCGGAATTGACGGAACTTCAAGTGTTAATGCGAAATTCCACTACCCTAGTATAAACGAACGTATTCCTTCCGTTAAACACTCGGAAACAGTGATCAGAGTGCGAACCAGACATGTCAGTCCGCACGGATGACAAGTCAGTCCGCACGGATGACAAGTCATTCCACACGGATGACAAGTCAAGTCAATCCGCACGCACAACTGTCATCCGCACGGTTCATGTCATCCGCACGCACCGTCATCCGCACGGATCATGTCATCCGCACGCACCGTCATCCGCACGGATCATATCGTCCGCACGCACCGTCATCCGCACGGATCATGTCAGTCCGCACGTACCACCACATCAACCGCACGGATCACCTGTTATCCGCACGGATAACATGTCATCCGGACGGATGACTTGTCATCCGGACGGATAACCTGTCAATCCGCACGGATGCGAACAATCCAACCTAATGAGTAACTTTTCAAGACAATCTTGCTTAACTATATATCGTTTACTTTACTCTTCAAGGATCATTACAGACGTACTCGCAACCGACTCAATCAAGTTGTAGTCTCGCTAGATACGCACTGTGAGTATACTTGAACCCTTTTTAATCGAATTTTGGGTGTAACATACGTTTCTAACAAATCGAACTTATCAATCGAACTATTCAATCAATCGAATTATCACTTGCGAATAACTGTTATGCATAGATATACGTGATGCTAGTTGCATATGTGCTAGGGCTTATACTCGCGACGTCCCACCACGACTAGTATAGTACTATTGCGCCCGACGGGGTCTAGTTATGCCATCGTACATTCGAGCATCGAGGACTTAGTTGGTAGTATCAGTTTTGTGAGTATATATGTCGTGTATTACGTTTACGCATATGGAAATTCGCTATACTTTTATCTATTATGCTACTTATCAACCTGTATACTCGCCAATACTTATGTATTGACAAATATTTTAACGTATGTTGCAGGTTAGATCGCAGACTATATCAAATCAAGCTAGGAAGTCTAGAAACTCAACTAAAATCTAGGTTGTCGGATTTGCATTGTTCGAGAGGACAATAAATCTGTGATAACTTGTGTGATTGTATTATTTGTTAGTATGGGATAACGAATCGAATTAAATATTATCGCAATATAGTTGTTATGGATTCTCTTGAGCAATCTGATTCGCCTAGTGCCGCGCCCCGATGATTCCGCCATCGGTTGGGGTGTGACAGATTGGTATCAGAGCCATAACTATAGGGAATTAGGCCTGACTCAACCTAGTCCGGGTCGACGTCTTAGAAATTGACCTAGTCTATAGTCTAAGTACCAACAGGCCGACTCATACAAACCCGGTGGGGTTTGTATTGGGCTTACTTGATACTCTCGACCGGAATCGCTAAAAGCTACAACTTTGTGTGAATACCGCGTACTACAACTTCACACGAAGAAGCCTTTCCTAAGGCTGAAATACTACTTAGCCTTTCCTAAGGCCGACACAATACACGTGTTTTCGAAGATACTCGCATAACAAAACCGAGCGATCCAGTCAAGATCAGGTGTGAAAACCAAGGACTCTCGACGGGATTGCTCACTCAGCGCATTTTTCTAGCACGAGAACCTTTCATCGAGTTAGGAGTGACATCCATATCTCGACGAAAGCCTCCATTTCGAAATCTAGTGGAACTCACGAATTTATTCGAAGAGCATAACCACAACTAGGAACGGAACTGTTAAGACAGGGGTGAAACCCGTACCTTAATAAGTCGTTCCACTCTCTATAAACTGGTTTTCAAAAGCTCTCACCAAGGACTCGACTATTGCAATAACTCGAGCCACGCGATGACTAGGAAGACGAATGCCATGAGCTGCATCCCAGTGGAAGCATGGAGTCTTCTAGGTCAACGCGCGCGCCCGAACTTGTTAAATATAGTTGGGTTACCTTGGGTAGTCGACGCCTAAACACCCAAGGCACTCTATCGTACGAACAACCAATTTTACAACTGGCTGGAAACTTATTTACGTTTTGAAACTTTACGCTTTATCGATTACTCGATGTAACGATTTTCACTCCCTACTTTATAAACGCACGATTCGCACAGCCATCGCAATCTAAAACGAAATCCGAATGTTCGCAACAAAACTAATGCATAATCTATCGCATTCGCTCTCGTTCTCTCACTTCAACGCGACCTCGCTTATTCTAAATCGACCTATATGTGCATGAATTCGGATTACATCTATATAAATATATGTATATATACGTATAAACAAACAAGTCATTGTGCGAGAACTTAGGAATTTCGTGTTTCCTATGTGGCTCCTATGTGAATCGCATTACTATTATACTATCGCATCAAGTTTGAACGCGCTCAAATCGCAACGCAAACTCAAAAATCATTATGATCGAATCTCACTCCAAGTCTCCTTCTGTCTAGATGCCTTCCAACAACTCTACTTCGAGAATGATAGCAAAGAGACGAGCCAAACGAAGGAGCGAAAAGAGGATTGCTTCACTTGTGACCAAGGAAGTGGTCAAAGTCATTCCTCAGATTGCCACACGAGTTCACTCTCTTATCAACTCTCGAACTTCGGAAGACGTTAAGACAGAAGAGCCGCAATCTACTTTTCTCTACAAGCACTTCAAAGCCTGTGACCCGATGGAGTTCACGGGTGAAGGAGGTGCGACTCAACTACTCCAGCGGTTCGATTCTATCGAAGTCACCCTTCGTCAAAGCGGGTGTCCCGATAGTTTCCGTACTACTTGCGCTACCGGAGTATTTCAATCACGAGCACTCGACTGGTGGACCACCGAACGAAACAAACGTGGGATCTCCGCAGCTTACGCTCTCTCTTGGGATGAGCTGAAAGAGCTCATGAAGAAAGAGTATTGTCCTCCTCACGAAATCCAGAAACTGGAAGACGAATTCTGGAAAATCAAGCAAACTGAAGGTGACAATGCTGGCTACACCGCAAGGTTCAAACAGCTTAGTATAATCTGCCCGGGCCAAGTCAACACTTCAGAAAAAGCCATTTCAAAGTATATTCGCGGCTTGCCTGAGAGTGTGGGTGATTTTGTCGACGCTGCAAGACCTGCTACTATCGAAGAAACCTACCGCCTAGCCGCAGAAATCAACAACAAACGACTCATGGAAGGATTATTCTCAAGAAATCCTGTCAAGCAAGCTCATCAAGCAATCGCCACTAATCCTTCAGGCGAACATGTTAACGAATCTTCTGATGAGTCTACTGACGAATCTTCTAACAAATCTGTTGGCGATTCTTCTAATGAATCAGCTAACGATTCTTCTGACGAATCTGCTAACGATTCTTCGGACGGATCTGCTGCCGACTCTTCTGACAAATCTGCCGACGGATCTTCCGACAAATCAGCCAAGGACTCTACAAGCGAGTCTTCAGACGACTCCTCCAACGACGACACCTCTTCGCAAGACATCGACGAACCCAGCCGCAAACGAAAGACCTCAAGCCCGAGCTCATCAACAACCGAACTACTGCAACCGGAACCTCTTCAAACTGTTCCGATGTTTCCAAAACGAGCCTACACTGGAGCTCATCCTCAGTGTTACTCGTGTACCTATCATCATCCAGTTGGGGCTGACTGTCGCTATTGCAATAACTGCAACCGTTACGGTCACTTCACCCGCAATTGCCGCATCGAACCGTGAACCTGAGTACAACAACAGCTCCAGCAAGAGTCTTCCGCATCAAACATCTAGCTAGCGTAGGATAAAGTTGTAATGGTGCGATTTTCGACGTTAATTTCTAAGTTTTGAACCTACTCTACTCACTCGATGTTGCCACTACGCGTGACATTAACACTCGTTTTCGTCTTCTCTATCACACTCTAGTCGTCGCACTTAGACTAGATTCACACAGATACTATATACTATATCACGGAATAATGTGTTTTACCCTCACTGCGCTTTTAGAACGAGGTACGATAAACGTGCAAGGAACGATTAATCGCGGGTGCACACGGGATTACTTGGGTCAGTGCACGGAGATCGTAGTGAATTCAAAGGTGCCATAGCGTTTTGACAAAAGGTGACACCAAAACACGGGACGAAAGTAGTAGGGGTCAGGCAAGGTGTGCTTTACCATACTACCGAAGTTCCGTGAAGAAAGTGCCACGTGGAGTTGAACGTTATTAGACCTATATACTATTGTGATTATTTTCAACACACTACAAGGCGTAACAAACCGTATCATCGCAAGACTTGTCGTAAGTCAGCAAACGCAATGCAATCGCCTCATCGATGGACTCTGGGGAGTCTACCTCGCAGGAAAAATTGCATCAACGCGAGACTAGTCGTAAGTCTATAGCGATCAATCTCATTAAGCACATTAACGCTCACGACATTGTCAGGTGAGGACCTATTCTACCCTCCTCGATAATCGTGATGCGTCGCAACATAACGTAAGGCTTATTCGAAGCAAAACCCGACTAATCGCAATCGTTTATCATGTGTGTCTCGCAATCTCTATCGCTTATTATGCAAATCTATAACGGTTGCTGTGTATCAATCTATCGTTATCTGTGATATTTGTGTTAAGTTAGCACGCATGACCTCGCTTCACGAGATGAAACTCATATGGTTAAGGCATGATGTTGTAGCCATATCAGCGACCTTTCGTGGAAAAAGGCCATGTGGGGTCTAATGTTAGCCGAACTCTGTGGTGTTAATCAATCAAAATCGAACCGCATGCCTTCATCGCTTGCACACAACAACTACCGCTTATCGTGATTCGTTTATCATCACCCTCATCGCTAGTGTTGTGTTTGTATTATCCGTTTATTCGCCTAATCGCTTATCGCATATCGTGTATAGTCTACCGCTTATTCGCGTACCGCTTATCGCTCGCTTGGTGTTCATTACAGTCTATGTGGTATTAGTACACATGACACCGCTTCACGAGGCAAAACTAACCTGGTTAAGCATGGTGTTTCGCCATGTTAGCAAACTCTCGTGGAAACGTGCCATGTGGGTTTAATGTGTAATCTAATCGAAAACACGCTATTCGCTTCTCGCTTATCAACTCGCCGGATTAACCTATTCGATTCTATCTTATGCTCGGTCCGACTTCTAACGATTGGGCCGAGTAAAACGCAATTCTATCCATGTCATATCGGCACACCTGACACTGCCTCACGAAACAGGAATAGTATGGGCAAAGCATGGTGGATACGCCGCTGGTACTTCCTATATATAAGTGTTTTAAACATATTAACAAACTTTCGTGGGAAAGTGCCAAGTAGGGCTCGGTAATTAACTACCTTTTTGTACTAATTAAAAACGTCTTTTTACAAAATTTTTGATTTAAAACCGGTGGACAAGTGAAATTTTCTCACGACGTGGAGTTAACATCGAATCAGCTTAACTCCATGTCCAAGGAAAGTTTCATAAGCCCAGTTTTTCATTAAACTTTTACGACGTCAAAATAAAAATCCTTCTTTAGACATTGGTTCGGCATCGAGTTCAGCTTGGACCCATGTCATAGGAGAGTTTTTCGTAACCCTTGTTTTCATCTTCGAATTCCTTAAAATATTTAAAAAAAAAAACTTTAAACTTTCTTGCAACATCGGTCAACATCGACTCTGTTGACCGCACGTTAAAAGGAAAATTTTCAAAGATTTTCATCCTAAATCCCTTTTTAATATCTAAACGAACGCTTCTTGTAACGTTGGTTAACGATCGACTCAGTTAACTCTACGTCATGAGAAACCTTTCGAATTACAATCGCATCGAACTAACGAATTCTACACAAGGCAAGGTACTTTGAAATGCCAACTCGCGGGATTAATACTTTCGTCTTTACGTCGCCTTCTCGCTATCGCAATCGATCCCTCTTATTCGAAACGCTCTTGTTTGTCAAGTCTCGGTCAAATCACTCGCTGTATCGCTACTCATACTAGATCAACTCTTAGAAGCCTACCTATTGGATTAATTTCGGGACGAAATTTCCTAAAGTAGGGGAGACTGTAACAACCCGCACTTTCGTGCGTTGTTACTACTCGTTATACTCGTTACGCCTAGCACCAGAGATTCGGATCATAATGTAACTATATCGTATATATCGCTATTCGAAGGATAATCGCATATTTTCGAAATACAACATCACTATGCTACACTAATATCACACTAACACTCACGGAGGCAGTGGGTGAGGACCTATTCTACCCTCCTCAGTGGCCGTGATGTGTCGAACGTAAACTATTAACGCTAACAAGGACTCTCGGGTGAGTGCTGTAGCTCCAGTCGTCATGACGATGATGACAATACGAGTAAACGGTACCCCGTCAGTCTTTGTGGCACTACACGAAATAACGTTCACGATGACATCAAGGAAGGACCTATACTACCCTCATTGATGGCCGTGAAACGTCGCTAATAATCGTATACTCGAATCGGAAGCCGATTGTTAATTATCGAAACTTTGGATTATGGATACGTAAATACGACCCCTAGTGATATATATATATATATATATATAACAATATAATTATAATATAAATTAATCATGGAAAGTACGCACTTCGAAAACTATCAAAACGATCAAAACGGAGAAGTCCAACGCGTCAGGATAGCTATCCGGACGGATGGCCATCCGGACGGATGGGCATGCGCACGGATGGGCCATCCGCACGGATGGGCTATCCAGGCCAGATCTCTTTCCCTCTCCTTTGTTGCCTATAAATACCATGTCACATCACTTGAACAGTGATGTGACAGCTCCTATTCAACCAAACACGCTCCAAGACCCTTTTCTCTCGATTTCCTCGCGATTCGGGTAAGATTTCAACCTAAAACTTGTACTTCTACAATCTACACTCGATTCTACATCATTCTATCTTTCAAAACTCAAATTCTAACCGTGAAATCTGCGGATTTGAGGTGATGTCACCAAGAGTTCTTATGAACTTCAAGTTGGGGTCTCATTTCACTGTAAACAACTCAGATCCGGGTGATTTCCACATGTTTTAATGACAAATCTCACCTAAATCTGTGCGATTTCGAGTTAACCATGAAGAACCATCACGAACGGCCAGATCTGATGGAACGGGGTGATTCCCGGCCGTTAGAATGAGTCGGAATTGACGGAACTTCAAGTGTTAATGCGAAATTCCACTACCCTAGTATAAACGAACGTATTCCTTCCGTTAAACACTCGGAAACAGTGATCAGAGTGCGAACCAGACATGTCAGTCCGCACGGATGACAAGTCAGTCCGCACGGATGACAAGTCAAGTCAATCCGCACGCACAACTGTCATCCGCACGGTTCATGTCATCCGCACGCACCGTCATCCGCACGGATCATGTCATCCGCACGCACCGTCATCCGCACGGATCATGTCGTCCGCACGCACCGTCATCCGCACGGATCATGTCAGTCCGCACGTACCACCACATCAACCGCACGGATCACCTGTTATCCGCACGGATAACATGTCATCCGCACGGATAACATGTCATCCGCACGGATAACATGTCATCCGGACGGATGACTTGTCATCCGGACGGATAACCTGTCAATCCGCACGGATGCGAACAATCCAACCTAATGAGTAACTTTTCAAGACAATCTTGCTTAACTATATATCGTTTACTTTACTCTTCAAGGATCATTACAGACGTACTCGCAACCGACTCAATCAAGTTGTAGTCTCGCTAGATACGCACTGTGAGTATACTTGAACCCTTTTTAATCGAATTTTGGGTGTAACATACGTTTCTAACAAATCGAACTTATCAATCGAACTATTCAATCAATCGAATTATCACTTGCGAATAACTGTTATGCATAGATATACGTGATGCTAGTTGCATATGTGCTAGGGCTTATACTCGCGACGTCCCACCACGACTAGTATAGTACTATTGCGCCCGACGGGGTCTAGTTATGCCATCGTACATTCGAGCATCGAGGACTTAGTTGGTAGTATCAGTTTTGTGAGTATATATGTCGTGTATTACGTTTACGCATATGGAAATTCGCTATACTTTTATCTATTATGCTACTTATCAACCTGTATACTCGCCAATACTTATGTATTGACAAATATTTTAACGTATGTTGCAGGTTAGATCGCAGACTATATCAAATCAAGCTAGGAAGTCTAGAAACTCAACTAAAATCTAGGTTGTCGGATTTGCATTGTTCGAGAGGACAATAAATCTGTGATAACTTGTGTGATTGTATTATTTGTTAGTATGGGATAACGAATCGAATTAAATATTATCGCAATATAGTTGTTATGGATTCTCTTGAGCAATCTGATTCGCCTAGTGCCGCGCCCCGATGATTCCGCCATCGGTTGGGGTGTGACAGATTGGTATCAGAGCCATAACTATAGGGAATTAGGCCTGACTCGACCTAGTCCGGGTCGACGTCTTAGAAATTGACCTAGTCTATAGTCTAAGTACCAACAGGCCGACTCATACAAACCCGGTGGGGTTTGTATTGGGCTTACTTGATACTCTCGATCGGAATCGCTAAAAGCTACAACTTTGTGTGAATACCGCGTACTACAACTTCACACGAAGAAGCCTTTCCTAAGGCTGAAATACTACTTAGCCTTTCCTAAGGCCGACACAATACACGTGTTTTCGAAGATACTCGCATAACAAAACCGAGCGATCCAGTCAAGATCAGGTGTGAAAACCAAGGACTCTCGACGGGATTGCTCACTCAGCGCATTTTTCTAGCACGAGAACCTTTCATCGAGTTAGGAGTGACATCCATATCTCGACGAAAGCCTCCATTTCGAAATCTAGTGGAACTCACGAATTTATTCGAAGAGCATAACCACAACTAGGAACGGAACTGTTAAGACAGGGGTGAAACCCGTACCTTAATAAGTCGTTCCACTCTCTATAAACTGGTTTTCAAAAGCTCTCACCAAGGACTCGACTATTGCAATAACTCGAGCCCCCGTGCCTGTCTGACACTCTCTCTCTTCATTAATTGTAATTCGCAATTACAATTAATGCGCCTGCTGTACTTTCGCCACACCCCCGTGTTCACTGGACACGGCCCGTGGTGGGCAATAGAAGCTTCTATAGGTTTGTCTTTTCTGCTGCTTCTTGGGCACGGCCTCGTGCTGGCTGAGCACGGGGCGTGTTCAGTCTTCTGCCTTCTCTATTTTGCTTGGGAAGATGCCGTTGAAGGGTCGGGCAGTCCACTTATGTTCCTTTTCTTGTATTTATGTTAGATTTAGCTGTCTTTTTGCTTCTTTTGTGAATTTGAGCTCATTTAATCCTGAAAATACAAAAGGAAGACAAAAACACTATTTTTCAAACATTAGTACTTAAAAAGGGTTAGTTTTATGCCTCATTTGATGTAATTTATATGTTGCATTTTACACACATCAGAGGGACCTCCTTGCACCATATTTATTTGTCTTGCTTTGGCTTCCTGGTGATTGGTATCTTCTGGATTTTGTTCTATAACTCCTTGGCTACTGAATTGGATGTCCCACTGCTGGAGTGCCTGTGGGTCCAACGTTGCAGTGTTGGATTTTCCTTTGTTTTCTACTTGAGTATCAGATCTGTTGTATAATGACTCAAATCTGACGTTATGTGCAAAAAATTGGTTCATGGCGTTCTGGAACCTGGTGAACCAGTACCCTGGAGTTTCCTCCGGGAGCGGATCTGGATGATTATGAACTCCCGTTTGTATCAAGGAGCCCTTTTCTTCCATATAACTTCTGTTGCTGTTTATATTGCCCATGATTCCGTCGATCTGGGTGCCTTGGGTTTCAGTACCCTTTATTTCAGATCGAGGACTTGATGGGTGAATCATCGGGTTCTCTGCCATATGAAACAGAGAATAAAGAGAAATCAAATTGAAACGAGAAGAAATGAATAAAACTGAGAAATCGGAGGGCGCCAATGAAGAGACACCGGTTTAATTGACCGGAATCAACTGAACCAGGGGGTTTGAATCTGCATAAAAGGGGTTAAATCTTCTCATTCGATTTGTGGGTGAATGATCTTCTTCCTCTAACAATCACTGCAAAACAACAGCCGTTAGACTCGCCATGGGGAGAAAGGAGGTTCTCTCCGTGACCCCCCTCCGGCATGAGAATAAGTATAGGTTTTGATGAAGAAGAATAAGTGAAAGTGAAGTGAATGTAACTTGAGAATTATACCTGAATTATCCTTCTATTTATAGCCGAAGTTTGGGCGGGAAAATTTGTTGGTGAAAACTTGACGGAAAGAACTTTTCCGTCAGCGGTTATTTCATTCTTCCGTTAATCGCTAACGGGTGTGTGAGCACACGGATCGCAATCTTGATCAACGGTTAGGGTGATGCCACGTGGAAAGTGGGCAAGTGTAACTCTTTATTCAGTTTTGTGCCATTATCGTGACCTTGAGGGAGCATGGGATGATGCCACGTGGCCATTCGGTTATAACCGAATGGTGGTGCATGATAGAGTCTTCTAGAAGGATACAGCTGTAATCTTGTATGACTCTTCCTCGTGTTATCTTCGTGGTAACAGAGAAGTTTTTATTTTTATCCAAGTCTGGATATTACTTATGCAGAAGTGCTTGCTAGGATTTTTACCCTTCCTGTTATGGAGACCGGCACAAGGATTTATTAGTTTCCTTTTGGCGCACAGTAGTTGAACATCGTTTCTCCTTCTAAGTTCTCTTTGTAGGACCAGTGCGCAGCCGCGCAAGGTCTAAAGAGGACTTTTTTGACGAGGTTATGGTATGGTCACAAGTACTCGAAGCAAGGTTTTTGGGACCTTACCCCTTCACTGACTTATGTTGAGTTTCCTTCCAAATTTGTTTGGATACTTAAAGATAGATGTTGGCAGGTACGTAAGATGTACCAGTGTGTTGGCCGGATTCATTCTGTATCTCCTGCATTGGGCGAACCTTATTTTTTGAGGATACTACTCAATAAAGTTAAAGGACCTAGATAATTCGAGGAGATACGTACAGTTAACGGCCAATTATTCCCGACTTTTAGAGATGCTTGCTATGCGATGGGACTCTTAGATGATGACAATGAATACGTTGAGGCCATTAAAGAAGCAAGTTTTGAAGGACATGCTGGGTATCTCCGAGCGTTATTTGCTACCCTGCTTTTGTCAAATACTCTTTCACGGCCAGAATTCGTTTGGGAGAACACGTGGAAATACTTAGCTGATGATATTGTTTATAGACGTCAAAAAGAAACAAATATTTCAGGTTCTGATCTCTCTTTTTTATTTCACATACTACATTTCAATTTTTTAATTAATAATGTTTATTTTTTGATTTGTTAGGTTTAGTGCTTCCTGAATATCAGATTAAGAACCTTACTTTGTTGAAAATTGAAAACTATTTAATTTCCAATGGTTCATCATTACGAAGGTTTCTCACTATGTCGTACCCTGATGACGATTCCTTACGTGATGCTACTAATCGTCTGATCAATGAAGAGTTGTCACATGACGTAGATGAATTACAAGCTGAGTTTAATTGGTTGCATCAATCTCTTACAGATGAACAACGAGTGGTTTTTGACGAAATAATGGAAGCAGTCGTAGGCCGTAAAGGAGGCCCTTTTTTGTCTATGGTTACGGTGGAACTGGAAAAACCTTCTTATGGAAGACTTTGGCTTCAGCTGTTCAATGTAGAAACGGAATAGTTTTAAATGTGGCTTCAAGTGGTATTGCTTCGTTATTACTTTCCCGTGGAAGGACAGCTCATTCTCGGTTCCATATCCCCATTAATCTAACAGAGGATTCAATGTGCAATATTAAGCCAAATAGTGATATTGCCAAATTATTAAAGGAAACCCAATTAATCATATGGGACGAAGCACCGATGGTACACAAACATGCCTTTGAAGCTTTAGATAGGACGATGACCGACGTATTTTCGGAAGGTAGGAGTATTCGTTCGGATATTTCTTTTGGAGGTAAAGTTATTGTATTTGGTGGTGACTTTAGACAAATCCTACCTGTTATTCCTAATGGTACTAGACAAGAAATTGTTAGTGCATCTTTAAGCTCTTCATATATATGGTCAAAATGCAGACTGTTACGGCTGACTAAAAACACGCGTCTAACTATTGGAGCTGAAAGTTCAAATATGGAGTCTATCAGAGAATTTGCAAAATGGCTTATTGATATTGGTGAAGGAAACGTTGGAGATGATAATAATGGTGAAGCCATTATAGAGATACCAGATGATCTACTAATCACCGATATTTGTGACCCGATACAAAGTTTAATTGACTTTGTATATCCTTTAATTATTGAACAATTTAGGATTCCTGGATTTTTTTCGGAGCGAGCAATTCTAGCACCCAAAAATGAGGTAGTTCATGAAATTAACGATCGATTGCTTTCGTTATTTCCTGGTGATGCGAAAAAGTATCTGAGTTCTGATAGTAAATGTCAAACTGAACAAATTCTTGATTCTTTTCAAGAAAGCTTATACTCAACAAAAAATTTGAATGCTCTTAATATTTCTGGCTTGCCTAATCACAGATTAGTTCTTAAAGTTGGTGTTCCTGTGATGCTTCTTCGAAACATTGATCAACAGAAAGGGTTATATAACGGTACAAGGCTTCAAATTACATTTCTTTGTAAACGAGTTATAGAAGCTGAAGTAATATATGGTGGTAACATTGGCACGAGAGTTTTTATTCCAAGGATTAATATGATCCCGTCTGACAAAAAAATACATTTTCAATTTCAACGAAGACAATTTCCTTTATCAGTTTGTTTTGCCATGATAATTAACAAGAGTCAAGGACAATCGTTATCAAAGGTTAGTCTTTATTTGAAAGATCTTGTCTTCACTCATGGTCAGTTGTACGTTGCATTATCAAGGGTCAAGACCAGAGAAGGCGTTAAAATACTAATATTCGACGCTGATGGAAAACCAACAAATAAGACTTCTAATGTTGTTTACAAAGAAGTTTTTACTAGCTTGTAATCATTGTTTTTTCTGAATTTTAACTTCCACCGTTCTAAGTATAGTTGTATATATATTTTCTTAATTACTATTTTGTTTAAACTTTATAAACTCTATTGTGTTTTGCATCTCAGAACTATGTGTGATAAATTTTTTCATAAGTAATTTACAACGCAGACAATTCTGAAGATCCCCGTGTTCACTGTCAATATGGAAGAAAATTATACTGGAAGACTGTTTGGAATAGATCGATAATCGATGTGTATATATAATAAAACTAGATTTTCACCCGTGATTGCTTCCCGAGCTTGAGAAACTTACTTATGTTAAAAGCTAATTATGATTAATACATGATTAAAAGCATAGAAAAAAAATAACATATTAATGGCTTTGTTATAAGAAAAATTATTTTTCTTTGTTAATGTGATACCAAATCAATTCAACTAATCATCCACTTTACTCTTGTATCTCAATGTAAATGTAAATAACAAATTCAATAAGGGGTGTATGTGTAAATATTTTTCATCACTTGAAAATATGGGAAAACGAAAACACAACCGTCGTTATTTCTTTAGCATCATTACACATCAAACATCTATCATCTCTTCTTTCAAAAATCTCTTCTTCCCCTTCATTTTCTAGGGTTTCAACTTTCTTATTCTCCGACTTCTACACTTCAATCACCGGAAGTTTTATTGTTTTTTCTTCAGCAACTGGTATGTACATTCATATTGCAATGAACTTTGTAGTGTTTAACCGACCTTAATTCAAATCCTATCTTGCTACAAATATGATTTTAAACGTTTATTGCTATACATTGAAGAATGGTTTAGTTAGGTGTTTGAATCATTTGTTGAGAACATGTTAAAATAGTCATTATTTGCAGAAATTTTTTAACTCATACTCTGTTTCTATGATTAATTTCAGTAGATACTCTGTTAATAAAAAAAAGTTAATGTTCATCTTTGAAGCCAACTTTTTAATTTCAATCGTTTAACATCTTTACTGATTCAGGTTTTATCATGTATACTACATTTGTCAAGTTTCTTGATAACCCAGAATCTTTGAAACTGACATGACATGTTTTTATATACATAACTAGGTTTTTTATTGATATATATATTTAACAGTTGTTATGGTTTATATTTTCTTACACTACTTAAAAATTATATACAGGATGTACCTATATCCTTTGCTAATCAAAAGTGGGGAGAGTGTTGGGAAAATAATAAGTTGCGAATCTATCATGAGTTTGGTAAAAAATGGGTTGTGAGGGTCAGAACACAAAATTCAACGCTAGTGATAACTGATGGTTGGGACAGTGTTGTTAAAGATCTTAATCTGCCGAGGGATACTTTGTTGGTTTTCAGACCGTTAGGTGATTTTGGGCTTGAACTTTCATGTTTTGTGGGTGGCATGTGTGGTGAATCTTATTTCACGTTTAATCGTTATGCAAGATTTGGTTTTACAGTATGACTATTGATCTTAACTTCAATTCTTTTGCACCTTAAACGTGTCAACACTTATTCTCATAAGTTACATACTTCACGTATAGTATTCATTATCTTTAATTTTATGCAAGTAATTGAAGATTGTTTCATTAAACAATTTTATGTAAACAGCCCACCAAGTGGCAAATATCAAATCTGTTATTGGAATGTCGAGGTGTCTAAGTTTGATAACAACTTTGTATTTGCTAGAGGATGGCCGGAAATGTGCAACGATGTTGAGATACTGGAGGATGATTTGCTTGTGTTTAGCAGAATTGATGATGTTGTTTTTGAGTTATTAGTTTATCGAAATGAGACTGAGATTTGCTTGTTGAAGAAACCTGAATCTGACGATGATAATGTACTTGAGATATCCAAGGCTGATTATGTTGAGAATGTATTCAAGGTACGTATGTATTTAGCATTAGCAGTAAAAGATTTAATTATTTTAGCATTTTATTAATTATTCCATTAATGTTGACCAGGACATCTATGAGCATGATGAAGTTGTGTCTGTAGGTGAAGGAAGAACCGTTACTCAGGTACTTACTAAATTATTAAAATTATTTATTTTTATTTTAACACATATAAGAATTTAATGTTTTTACAACTATTAGTAATGTTGTTTACTGATGTTATATTTATCCAATAATGTATTATTTAGAAGAAGTTACCAACCAATGCTGAATGCACGTCGAAGAGACGCATGTCTTCACGATTGAACAAAACACAAGATGTAAGTTTACCATCTTAAAGATTGTTATATTACTATGGTTATTAAAGTTACTCTATGACAACATGTTAAGAAGAAAGGTAAAGTTACTTCTGGGAGAAAGGAGAAGGTCAAGAATACGACTAAGGGAAATGCTGCCTTACCTGTCGACACAAGTGATCATATTGGATGTTCTTCGTCTGCTCATAAGGTTAAGGTATCTATACTCGCCAATTAATTAGTATATGTTATATAAACTGTTTTTTTTGTGCATATATTCAACATTCCTTTAATTCACATGTATATGTTTTCTTTTTCATCAAGGGGAAGAGAGCCGGCAACGTTCAGAAAAAGCGTAACCGTAGAAATAAGAGTACAAAGACTGCAAAAAAACATTTTGGACATCTTCTCGACCCTGAGTTCTTTCATTTCGATCGCAAAGGAGACTATAGGCTGGTATACCATTTTTTATAACAAACTAATGATTTATGTTTATTAGTCTGACTATTATTTTTTTCCACACAATACATGTAGCGTCTTGCTGCTGAAGTTGCCAGACGAGTAGGTCTTTCTGTTGATCTTCATCCTTTGAAAGTTCAAAACATGGTTGGAGTTGTGGATGCTTATGATGCCAAGACGGAGTTAAATGAATTGAAGCCACGTTATGCGTTGGATGGTTGGTGGAAGTTTATGACTGAGAATAAGTTGAGGTTTGGTGACATGTTGCACTTCACATACGTGTCTTCGCATCAGAAGATCGTATTGAATGACGTTACTTCAGTTTAACAACAATCTTTAAGTATGTTCTGATATCAGATATTATAACTATGAATTTTTTTTATGGTGATGTTTCATGCTTTTTTTTTAACTTATTAACTTGATGTTTTGTTGATATGTATGGCTAACATGATAAAACACTGCTATTAGCACTTTGTGTTTTATATAGATGATATCATGCTTCTTTTTGCTAATAGTAACTGCAATTAGTAGAAACTTGGTTTATTAAACGTAAATGTGACATTCTTCTGCATTTATGGGTTTATGAATTCAGAATAATGAATGGATATATATGACTGTATTTGGCATGATGATGTTGTGTTTCATGTAGTAAAAACCAGGGAATAGTCAGATAATAGATTGCTTTGCCCGGTTAGATTTGGTGTTAAATTATAGTTCTTTAAGTCATTGTTTCGTTTTCTTGAATTCTATGTAATTTTGTAAGGAAGTACAATAACAAACAGTGGTTTGAACATATGTTTGCCTTTTCGTCAACAGTTGATGGAAACCCATGTTAGGTTGAACAGTGTTTTGAAGAGGAAAACAGTGTCAGAAGAGAGTAGATCTGATTAAGTTAAACATATGTTCAGGGTTAACAGATGTTTGCCTTAAACAGATGTTTGGCCTTCTATATCAGATGTTTGGACTTAAAAAGATGTTTGACCTTAAACAGATGTTTGGCCATAAACAGATGTTTGACCTTAAATAGATCTTTTGCCTTAAACAGATGTTTGGCCTTCTATATAATATATTTGGACTTAAACAAATGTTTGGCCATAAACAGATGTTTGACCTTAAGCAGATGTTTGGCCATAAAGAGATGTTTGACGTTAAACAGATGTTTTGCCTTAAACATATGTTTTGCCTTAAACATATGTTTGGCCTTCTATATCAGATATTTGGACTTAAACAGATATTTGACCTTAAACAGATGTTTGGCCATAAACAGAGATGTTTGATGTAAACAGATGTTTGGCCATAAACAAGGATGTTTGACCTTAAACGGTGACTTGAAGACATTGTTGTTGAATCCAATTAGATGTTTGATGTAATTATTAATATAACTAAGTTTCCCGAGCCCGGGAAGCAATCCAGGGTAATAACCTAGTAGTTATATAAATGATCGTTTGCTAAAGTCGTATCAAATCTTTGGCCCTAGTTTTCGCGAAATTACAAGTCTAGTCCTTATTATTTGCCAACTTGTAGCACATTTGTTTTCCACTATCTTATGTTAAATTAGAAGGAAGATACCGTTTACCCTTTATCTAGAGATAAATAAAATAAAAGACCACAACTTCATCACCTTTCTCTGGTGTACCTTTTTCAACCTTGTCTCCTATAAGGGTGTCACACCCCGATATTTCCACGTATTACCGGTGGGCCCGGTGGGGAGTATCGTGATGTAGTTGATATCATCATAGTCAAACAACACAATTTAATGCACAGCGGAAGCAAATGATAAATATATTACAATCCGATATAACGTAATATCAAAGTATTACAAATGGAAAGTAAAGGATCCACAGGCGGATCAAAAGATAAAAAGAAACGTTGTTCAACAGACTTTAAGGCATCCAAGCTTGCGAGACTCTTATTGATGCTAAGGAGAGGCCAGCCTATTACGAGTAGTACCTGCACTTAACCTTTTTGGGAAAATACGTCAGTTTACACTGGTAAATACAATTAACTGACTCATTTTGAAAAGGTTTAGAAAATTGATTTGAATGCACGTGGCACAAAACATTTTATAACTTGGGATAATTATTTGAATATAATACTTGTAAAAGGATTACATGTCTGTTATGCGTTCAGTAGCCCGGTTCGTGCCGGGTTAAAGATTAATAGACACACCACATAGTATAGTCCCGCGGCGGGAAACCAACGGTTATACCTTAATAATTGTAAATGCACTGACGGGTGTACGCCTACACCCGTGTGCTAAGGTCGTGGCCATTCTTTGAATGATGCCAAGGATATCCGGGACATGGTCATTAAACTCCCAAAGGCGTAAAACAAACAAAACAGATTTTTAAACGGGTCATCTTGATAATACTTAACCACCCACGATTAAGGTCAAATGCCCGACCAAGCGGTATTTTATATACCGTATCCCAAGCCCGTATAAGGGAAAATAAGTTAAAAGTATTTACCTGAGCTAAATATAAATTCAATCCCAGCCGTATCAAATCAGCAAGTACATATAGCTTTTACTGGGCTCCTAAATCTGGAACGAAGGTTTTTAATAACTTATTAGATTCCTAACGGGTCTTTAATTAAGCTTATGCTTAGACCGGTTAGTTTTAAAAGAAGATACGGTTCAAAACACATGATTAAGCGAGAACCGGATTAGAATGTGGTTTAGACCCGACAAGCTTGTATACTTGTGTAATAAGGGTAAACTAAACACATTCTGGATTTTGAGATAAAAAGACAAGGTTTGACCCGTTTCGGCTAATTTATGCAAACTAACTACATAAGCCGATCCGAACACGAAAAGTGCGTAACGGGTAACCAAAAGAGTCATATACAGGTTTCCTAAGTTAATATGCCTTAAATATGTTGTGATATCAGTAGGATACCTTCCATTATGCCCAAAACGAATTTAAAACCAATTTACGCCCCGTAGGGGTATTTTGGTCATTTAAAAGGTTATGAAAGAGGTTTAATATAAATCTGAGTTTCATGTCAGGTTTAATCAGTAAAAATACTTAATTTAATAAGTTATATCAGTAGGGTGTTACACATATGTGAATTTTATCATTTATAACCAAACTATGCACCGAAGGGGCATTTTGGTAATTTCACATAAGCTTTAAAGGTCAAAATTAGAATTCTGAGTTTAAAACTTTTGCCTACTGTTTAATTATGAAAATTTACTTAAAACATCAGTAGGTATCAAACCTTATAGGTTTAAAATAGTTCTAGCTTATATTATGCGTTAAAAACGCTTAAAAAGGCGATTTTGAGCTATTTCCGGGTTTTTAAAGAAAAGCTGATATTTTTATTATTCCAGAAGGCTCAAAATATTTTATTTATCATATTAGATCAGTAGAAAAAGATTTGGTACTAAAAGGATTTGTAAAACTCATTTTTATAGCCCAAAAGGGCAAAACCGGCAATTACGGAATCAAGCCTAGAACCCTATGTTATGCTCAGCCTAAAAATCAATAAAAATCTTCAAAAATCCCAAAATATTATCTTATATCAGTAGGTAAAAAGTTTGGTATAAAAAATCGGGTTTAGATAGGCTATACGCTAATTACACCGTTTAATTAGTAAAAAGCTTTTCATTTACGCTAATGAGCATAACTCCTAATCTAGACCTCAAAGTGATGTCAAATTTTAGGGACAAGTTTATAAATCAGTAATAAATATTATTGTCCTCTCACATTTTCAAAATTCTCGTTTTAGGGTCAAAAGGGCATAATGGTCAACATTTAAGCATATAACGGAAACATGTAATTGAATAGGATAACTAAGGATCCAAGTTGTATAACCTCAGAGGGTTATACTAACCTATAACATGATCCTAAATGAACCCTAAGGCATATCTAAACTAAGCTAAACCGGGTCAGAACTGAAAGTCAAAGCAAAAGTCAACTTTTGCGACTTTCGGTTCCGAACCGAGCCTATACTTAGAATTGTCGGGTTGAATCATGCTTAGGCATGTTCAACTAATATTTACCAAGTCATTAAAGTGATAAACCGATTTTATGGTTTTTATATTAATAGTTATATATTTTATTTAATACTAACCCGTTTGACTTTTATTTGACCCGACAATTTAACAAAGTAAACATGGTAATTAGGAGGTGCCCTTTTGAGGGTTTAATACCTACCTAATTACGGTCACGTAGCCATGTTCGTTGCGAACCATAGTTCAACCGTTTAAAATTCAAATCGTTTACCGATAACGCTTGACTTTTCGGTTTAATACGCTAAGTAATTAAACTAAGCACGAAGGAACACTTACAAAGGGTCCAAAGGACAGAAGGAGGTTCTCAAGAAGCTCAAGATCCTCCAAGAATTAGAGAACAAGCAGAAATGGAATGAGGTGTGAATGAAAGCCAAGATCAAGTGGGTTTATATAGGATTTCAAGAACCGTTAGGATCGTTTCTCGTAACCCGTGCTTCAATCTTGGCCCTCCATGTATGCCCAAGGTTTCTAAATACAATGGGTGTTGAAAACCAGCTCATGGTATTGAGAATTTTACCTAAAAGCCCTTGAAAAATGACAAAATGCTGAAAATATGAATCTGCCCAGACCTGGGCGTAGGCTACGCTGCAGGGGGCGTAGCCTACGGCCTGCACAGCTCAAACAAACTTTCAAAATGCAGTTTTGGTCCCTGCTTGCATAATAATGTGTTTCTGACACATCTAAGGCCTGCTAACCTCATTTCAAGGCTCTAACATGATGCCTAAATATAGGGGACATGAAACATGCTCAAAAACATGTCGGATGTCGGTTCGTTTGGCCGTACGGTCACGTTGTTCGTCTAATTACGACGAAACACGGACGGAAGCGAAAAACGATCCAAACTACGCGATGAATGGAATTTTATCAATCCAAACACTAAAATAAAATATTTTAGTGCTTACATAAATTTTTGGGTGACCGGATATATTCAGAATGCAAGATATGCGCGAAAATGCAAACTTGTGCACTTTTTGACACTTTTAGTCCCTGCATGACTTAAAAGTTTATTTTTGCGCACCCAACACCTCCAAGCCTATATCTAAGCTATATAAATAATAAATAGGGTATGTTTAACTCATGGCCATATTCCGGAAGGTCCGATATCCTACGAATTGACATACTTTTGCAGTTTGACGCAATTAGTCCCTTAATTGCGCAAAGTAGCGCGAAATACCGTTTAATGATATCCAAGCCTTCCATGGCTCATATTGATCATTCCCAAGCATATACTTAAATATTACTACGCTCTCGTTCGCTTAGATGGTCACCGAAAGGCGTAGATTCAAAAGTTGGCGCTTTAGGTCCCTCTATTGCGCAAACTTGCGCATCTCATCATTTAATAGCATTGAATCCTCATCTAATCCATACTAGACATTCTTGAATGTATTATTAAACATCACGATGCTTCGGGTTCACTAAAAGGTCATTCAGAGGTATAATTAAACATATTGACACTTTTAGTCCCTCTAACTTGCAAAGTTGCGCGTAACTTTACTTATAGGCATAAAAACCTTAGATGGCCAATAGTTGGCATTCCCGAGAGTATAATCAGATATCATGAAGCTCCCGGTTTGTTAAATGGTCACTCAGAGGTAAGAATTAACATGTTGACACTTTTAACCCTTTATTACGCAAACTTCCAATTAATTACGCAAACGGCTACACTCGATTGACAAGTGGCTCATTTGTGAATATAATCATCGTGAGAGGTTATTTGGAAACTTATTTTAGGTATGCTAACACTTCCAGTCCTTTTATTATCAAAGTTTTCAATTTTTCAAAAAATTAGTCCCTTAAATTCAACATTGGACCTTATTAGGGTTTATTACACGTGTCAATACATCATTGGACGTGATTTTACGAGGTGTTACAAAGGGAAATGAAACCCCCACCCCTTCAATTATGCTCTTTTTGCACTGTTATTTTTTGGTCGCTATCGATGGCTCACTTGCGACTTTGCAAATAACCGATAGAGTAGCAATATGAGACAAGAGATCTAATGAGAAATTTGATGAATTGCACACTGCTTGATAGTTATCCTAGATTTGAGTGAGTTCTGAATGTCCAAGAAGCTCAAGTGAAGATGGCCGACACCAACACTTTACAATAAAAAACGAGGGGTCAATTTGAGACAAATATGTTGAACGGTTCCATATTGTCCCATCAACATCTCCCCTCCCACGTGTTTGTCCTCAATTGCACGCTAATGTCTTCTTAAACGTCACAACCAACTTTCTTGAAATTTGATGAATTGCACACTACATGGTAGTTATTCTGGATTTGAGTGAGTTCCGAATATGCAAGAAGCTCAAGTGAAGGTAGCCGATACCAACACTTCCCAATAAAGAACGAGGGATCAATTTGAGAAAAATAGGTTGAACGGTTCCATATTGTCTCATCAAAATCTCCCATCTTCCGTGTTTGTCTTCAATTGTATTCTGAAACATCACAACCTACTTTCTTTTCAACTTTAAGATTTTGACACCACTAACTCGAGCCATAACATAAAACACCTTTTCAAAAATAAGAAAAGAGTTAAATGCCATTTTAGCCCCTGTGGTTTGGACCATTTTACCGATTTAGTCCAAAGGTTTCATTTTTCGCATATGGGTCTAAAAAGGTTTCGCCATTGCCATTTTAGTCTACTGGGTCAACTTCAACAATTACTCTGTTAACGAGAAGGGCAATTTGGTCATTTCATATATAATTCTATTAACTAGAAGGGTAATTCGGCCATATAAAATGACCTTCTCGTTAACAGGAAAAAATGGATGAAGTTAACCCAGTGGATGAAAATGGCAACGGTAAAATCTTTTTGGATCTACAGACGAAAAATAAAACATTTAGACTAAACTGACAAAATAGCCCAAACCAGATGTACTAAAATGACATTTAACTCATAAGAAAATAAACAAGTATCTTTCATCTAGCTAGACATATTTAACCCGATATCAACATAGGGGATGGTTCAAATGAAAACCACTTTTATTGTGAAAACTCAAAAACTAACTAAAAAAACCTAAAAACACACCAATTTTTTTTTTCAATTTTTTTATAAAAAATCGCAGGTTTTAGTATATAAAAAAACTTTTTTTCAAAAAAAAAAAAAATTTTTGTATTACACATGTGTAATACTACACATGTGCACTACAAAAAAAAAAAAAAAAAAAAAAAAATTATATACTAAAAGTAGCGAAAATTATTATGCAAAAAAAAAAACTTGGTATGTTTTTTTGGCATTTTTAATTAGTTTTCGAGTTTTCACAATAACTAGTGGTTTTCATTTGAACCTTCCACTATCAACCTAACCCGTTATAATATAATAAAAGCATAAAATCACATTACCAACTTACTTAAAATACAAAGTCGGTGGCAAACGCCACCGACAATGCATGTGATATTTCCCTTTTTCACATATACTTTCAATGAAATACATTTTGGCCCCTTCTTTTAGTTTTGTTAAATTGCGTTTTGAGTCCATTTCGACATTTCCTCTTTTCACCTATGTTTTGAGTAAAATACATTTTTGCCCCTTGCTTTTAGTTTTGTTAAATTGCGTTTTGAGTCTCTTTCCTTTCCAAGTTAAACTTCAATTTTTCACCCATACTTTGAGTAAAATACATTTTGGTCCTTTGATTTTAGTTTTGTTAAATTGTGATTTGAGTCCATTTCCTTTCCAAGTTAAACTTCAATTACATTGCGATATTAGACCATTGAGGTTTAATCTCAAAGGTTTATAATGTTTCAACTTTATCGTTATACCGTATATATATACATTTTTAGATTATTGTTTTCTTTAATTATTTTCGTTCGCTAATTTCTTTTTTAAAAAACTAAACGTTTGGATTCAACCGTACATTGAGTTGAACTGAATACGTCAAGACATGCTCTTTCATATAGTTTGCGCATGACATAACGCTTGGACTAATCTGTTTGCAACGTGCCCACGACGCATCGCTCGCGGGTTGTATTATGAATATTAAAATTTATGTGTCGGTATAAATTCGAGTTGGTATACGTTTCGATGTAAACTTTTTTGGGGAACAAGTCAGTTCAAATATATTTTGTTTTTTTATTGTTTTATGTACGTTTCCAAGTCTACATTTCGACCCTACCGCAACACACTAAGGGTGTAATTTTTTCCGTTGATATGAATATCACTTTTGATTACATGTGTTAGTTTTCCCTTGATACACCTTTTATGCTTTTTTTTACGTTTCCTATGTACGAGTCGGATCACATATAAATACGATATACTTTACATTTTTATCCAGCTACAATGCTATTGAGTTAAATTGGATACGTCAAAATGTGCGTTTTCGTATGTTTAACGCATTACGTAACGCTTCGACTAATCTATTCGATGTTTGCAATGTACTCGCGCCGCAACGCGCGCGGGTTTCCCACCGGCTTTGCCTCCCTGCCCTCGTACTTTCACGATGTTGCAATTTTAGCCCCTTGACTTTGGTATCTTCAAAGTTTTATAAAATGACAAATTTAGTCCCTAAACCTTCTACTTTGAATTTCCAAAACCACAACCTCATCTTTCAAAATTTGCCAGCACCAATCCTCTACTTTGGTTTTCCACCATCCCCCCTTATCTCTTACACAGTTACGCCACCAACCCTCTTCTTTTACATTTCCACCAACAGCCCCTCATCTTTTACACATTTCCGCCACCACCCTTATACTTTTACACTTTGTCTTTTTTAGACTTTGCCTTTTTACCCCTTGCACTATTACTCCATTTTTACACCCGCCCAAACTTTAAAAAAATTGCAATTGTAACCCTTAGGCTACAACTCCTACTTTTGCAAATGCCAATGCATTGTGTTTTACGAAATGTCTTTGGCATTGTGTTACCTTTGTGATTTACACTTTTTTTGTAATTGCCTTTGACGCACTGCGTTTTACGAATCGCGTTTTATCTTACTATATGTTTCCACCCGTCGCGCGCCGCCGCAAAGCGCGGCGGGCAAAATCCTAGTAAGAAACCAAAAATATCATTACCACCGACCCACATCCATCCACAATGTTCTTTTGTTTCTTTGTAAAAAAAATCTCCAAGTGTGCGGTTCGAAGGGCAACTCGGTTTTACCCAGCTGTTACCCCAGCGAGGTTCTCGTGTAGAGGCAATATGATTTCCGGACGAAGGTCAGTTTGCGCGGCGACCAGGGCCCGATAGAACATCGCGTCCGTAAGACGGGACTGACGGGGGATTGTCTTTGACAAAAACCCGGTGACCACTAGGTCCTGTACATAGAAAATCACCCTTAAAAAAAAAAAAAAAAAAAAGTCTACTTTGTAAGAAAAAAGAAATCTCCACGTAAGTCTTACTTGAAAACACGATTTCACTCTGCCCATTCTCTCTCTCATCGTCTCTAGAACATACGAACGCAAACAACAACGTTAAACTCTAATCAACACCGCAATCTTGGTCGGAGTTCCTCTACTAATCGCCGGTAATATGTCTTTATACTCGCTTTATCTCTTCCCTTTTGCTTTTATCATTCCTGCCCTGTTATTATGCCGTAAAGATAATATCTTTTCCTTAATTAGCACGGTTACGATTAGGGCACATGAAAATCGATTAATTTATGTGATCTTGATTATTAATTTCAATGTCATGACTCATAATATGATGAATTTTATGTTACGAAGCTGATTAATTTCTTTCTTACTTGAAAACGTTAATTTTGCACTCGAATTAGAGAATTAGGGTTTGGTTCCCGGTTGCTATTTTGAGTTAAGTGATTGGAAAATAAGTAGGGATTATAGGGTTTTGAATGAATTATTTGAAAATGGATGATAGCTATACTTCTTTATTGAGGTCAATTTGGAAGAGATTAGCCTGATTGAGCAGCAGAAATAATCATTATTGTAGGTTGGTTTTTTTGAAATGTTAAAGTACTTATCGGTTTTCAACCGTTGAAGTTTAGAGGTGCTTTCAGTTACCTATGTACATGCAGTTGCATTATAGGTGATTATGGTTATATATATATATATATATAATATATTTATTCTGCTTTACATTAGTAGTTTGAGGTAACATAATTGTGAGAGAATTTGGGGCTTCACCCGGATTAAAGTTTTTTCATAGAGGTTGAATCTGGGCAACTCCAATGGGCTCGCATTAGATCGCCTCAGGCCCATCACATGAGAGGTGAAGAAATCTCACATGAGTGATGAGAGGCCTGTTTAGATGGTGGTCCAACGTAAGTGATCCAGCAGCGCACAAGGTCAGTCAGGTTCTTTCTTGGTGGTGCCCGGATTGAATTCAGGTCACTTTTTAAGTCTTCCATAAACTGAATTAATGGGTACATGCTGGAGGCGATTGACTTTTGTTATGAAGCTGAATTTGACTATCTTGTTATTAGTAAAAATGAATCATATGCAATCTGTATGTTGTGATTAAACTGTTCTGAAACATTATTTCAAGAGGGGGAGTGAGAGGCTATCTTGTGATTTCCCTGGTCGTACGATTTTGTTGTTTTTTTGCATATGAAATGGTTGTCATCTGTTTAGTGATTTGCAAAAGAGACTTGGATGCATATATATAATGGTTCTCTTCAAAACTACGTAATAAAGCGAGAACTCACGAGAACCAATCTAAATCATTTACTTATTATGAAATGTGTATAAATGTAAAATATTAAATGATTTCTCGATTTCATTAATTAAATATCATCCACTCTCTCATCTTTTGGTCACTTGTAAGTTGTAACAACTAACAAGTTTTCTACATATGTGTAGATCAGAGCTTTATAGTGAACCTACACATATGCATATGCTTATAATATACCATAGTTATTAAAAACCCTCGCTTCATGCGCCTAGGTGCATTTTCCAGGCGAGGCCCATTAATTGCGATTCTAGTTCCTAGGCGCTCGCTTCAACTCTCTAGACACACTAAATACCAAAATATTCTTTTTCTTTTATAATTTAATGCAAAAATATCGATATTCTTCACAATATAAGCTTCCACGATGCCGATTGAAGCAACTTTTATCCAGATTTTTGATCCAGTTTAGAACTTTAGTCTTTAGAACTTTCAAGTTTTGGAATTGCATTTGAATCTTCACTATTTCAGAACTTTTGGTACTAATTAGATGATATCAAATGTTATATAATAGCTTTTGTATATTTTATTTGAAGAATAGTATTATTCTAACACATGATATCTTTTCTTATTTTTTTCATTTAAGTGCGTTTTTTTTCCCAGACACTCGCTTTTTTGCGTCTTGCACCTAGGCCCCAGGCGAGGCCTATGCGCCTTGAGTGCGCCTAGCGCTTCTAATAACTTTGTAATATACGAATATACATAGTTTTACACATATCAATTCACGTAGCAATACTCCCTTTATGTATGTGTATATATATGTATGTGTGTGGTAAGAAGACAAAGATAAGAGTTGTAGTTTCTTTCTTGTAAGGGTACAAAGGAAATAGTTTACAGTTTTTCTTAGCTTTAGTAATTCACTTGGGCAGAAAGTGGCAACAGTTTTTCATACATTCATTTCTCTCATATTTTCTCTCAATCAAATTTGACATATAGTTTATGAAACTTAGTTTCTCTAGTGGCTACAAATTTATGGGTTGTTTAATGCTGGCCAACTATTAACTAAAGTGAGGCCCTCCATGTTGGAGAAGTTATCTAATTTTGTGGCAATGCTTACAAAGTCCATTGGCCTTTTGGTTTTATTCGTGGTCTGTAGATCCTCTTGACCATGAGCAGGTTTGACTTCATAAATTCGACTTTTGAGTCAGAAATGCATTGTTTCTTGTGTTGCAACTTGCAAGCATAGATAGGTTGCAAGCAGGGTGTTCCTCATGGCTGATCTTGCAGCTATGCAGTTAATATAGCCATATAGGTGACATATCTGTGATATGTTGGTGATATATCGGTTATCAGTTTCCATGTAAAATATCGGTGTCAACTATCGGTACCGATGTTATCAGCCAAATTGATCGATATATTATCGATTTTCCCGATATCAGTACCTTTCTTTTTAGTTCTACCATTCATCTTTCTTCTTATTGCTGCTATTAGTGTTTTAAGGCTTAATTGTTAGTGTTTTAAGTCTTAATAAGTTCCTACTTGCTACAATTGTTAGTGTTTTGCAAGTTGCAAAAGGTTAATTTGTTAATGGTTGGAGAGTATACTGAATTGTTAGTGTTAAATTGCTATATATATGAATTCTGCATGATATTAAAATTACCGATATTCCACCGCGATAACATATATCTCAATTCTCAAATATCGGTCCTTGACTGATATCCGATTTTTTACCGCATAGTCTTGCAGTCGAGAGTCTAAACTTGACTTCTTTTAGTGCCAAGGAACTCCTCTATTATGCATAAAGTATACCCTAAACTTGGGAGAATCTTTATTTAAAAAAAAATTGTATGTTGTATCTCTTTTTGCCTACTCAAATTTGTTAGTACACATACAATGCAGGTAGTACATGCTAGTTCAAAGCATTTTGTGAAGTAGGGGAACTCTATCTTCATTCTTTGAAGTTTTGTAGAGTGCAGAAACCGCCAATGACTGCTTTGTTGTCCAGTGATCCAATGCATTTTGGAATGCATGAAGGGGGTCCATATAGGCATTCTGATGATAAATTGGAAGAACATGGTGGTCGGTGGTATTTTTCACGCAAAGAAATTGAAGAAAATTCACCATCTAGACCAGATGGTATTGATTTAAAGAAGGAAACTTATCTACGCAAATCTTATTGCACATTTTTGCAAGATCTCGGTATGAGGCTCAAAGTGTACGTTTCTTTTTTCCTTGTTTTCCCCCTCAAGTTATGATTATTATTCTTGTTACTTTCTTATATGTATGAAACTTGGATGTGTAGCTGAAAATAACAATGCATATCATCTGTTTTATGATGGGTTTAACCAATGACAAACGCAATAGGGTTTAAGTTTAAGCTTTAGCATTGAATTTTTTGATCAACTTTTTGATGCAACACAACTAGATTTAAATCATCTTTAGAGATTGCATTTGATTGGACTACATTTATTTTCTTTTTTTATAAAACGTTGATTTGGTAAAAATTATGTGATGTGAAGAGAACATCTTCTTTGTAGTTTTGGTTATAATTTATAAAGGCATTTGTGGTTCTATCTGACTATCTGTTTATACCATTTCTTTATTTTTTTGGGATGTATGCACGTTTTATTTCTCATCGTAGTGTACAATTAACACATGGTCCCTAAAGAATGAAGATTAATGGGTGGTTGTGCTTTGGCCATTTGTTTATACTTTTCTATAGCGATAAGAGTGTCTGTTAAGAAGATTGGATTCCTACACATATTGAAGTTCTTTTATATAGCTTGGTCTTGAAAAGGCAAGCCTGAGGCATGTGGTGAGCTGGAATACTTCTTAGGGGCTTGAGGCAGCGCCTCATGTACGTCTGGGTCAAAATCAGTAAAAAATAGGGTATGTAGGAGGCTTCTATATAAAAGCAACCAAAAGGATGTCGGATGAAGAAATTATGAAAGGTTTACTTGATAAAAAGGATGATTTGTATAACCGAATGAGAGAGACGCAACTTCCGGCTGTAAATAAAACTTATTTGGTTGTATACAAAGCAACGCCTTGGGTACGTGATGTCGTGATGCATGTGCTTTCTGCGTCGGCTCTTGGGATATAACCGCCTCGAAATGTTTCACGCTTTTTTGAACCAACTAACCAAGTTATTATATTATACTACATATACATTTAGAAGATGGGGGGGGGGGGGGGAATAGTGCCAGGCAGCTGCCTGGCACTTCCCTATTAGACCAAACTAATTTTAATTTAATTTTATTCCCAGTTTAATATTACGCTTTCGTCCTTCGTTTAAAATTACGTTTTTGCCCCCAGCTCAAAATAAAATTTTAAATTTGTCCCTAGCTTAAAATTACGCTTTTGCCCTCGGTTCAAAAACTCACTTTTAATTTTGTTCCCAGTTTAAAATTACGGTTTCGCCCTCCGTTTAAAATTACGTTTTTGCCCCCAGTTCAAAATAAAATGTTGTTTTTTCTTCTAGCTCAAAATTACGATTCTGCCATCAGCTCAAAATTACGTTTTTGCCCACAGTTCAAAATAAAATTATGTTTTTCCCCCTAGCTAAAAATTATGATTTTGCTCTCAGTTTAAAATTATGATTTCGCCTCCAGTTCAAAATATAGTTACGATTTTGCCCTCTGTACAGACATACATGTTATGAGAGAGAAATATTCGGCTTATTGCCCCGCAACGCGGGCGGGGCAAAAACTAGTATAGTATACATTTATCACTCTTTTATACGACCCTATTGCCTTTTATTTTTTAACTTGTTTGATATAAGAGTTTGTAGCTGTCAGCTGAAACTGACAATTATTAGTTTTTTTGCTTATGCGATGCAATGACATTAAATACTATTGTATAGTTCACAATGGGCATATGTTAGGTGATTGCAACTGTCCCTTCAATCTTGAGGATATATTTATGTGAGACCCAGGTTGTTATATAGATTTGAGTGAGAATGTGAATCATGAAATTCACATTCAGACCCCCTTCATCTAAGGTCTATATTCGTTCTGAAATTCAAAGAATTTTAGTATGTATGGATCTTTTGATTGTATGATTATAGTATATTCACCAATCTGAACAATGTGATCATATTTTCCTGATGATTTGGCGATTTGCATAATATTAGTAAAAACCCAATTATGCAGGAGGCTTATTTGTCTATATTACTTAAAAAAAGGCAAGAATATGACATTAGTTGGGTCTCAGACAAGCATTACCTACCCTAACTGAGTAACCTAGTTGTTTCGTTTAAGCACGAATATGACATCGTTATGGTCCTACTGTCTAGGTGAGGGCTTTAGAAACAGATAAATGTGTCTTGGTCAATAGTGGTTCTGTGTTGGTGGTGTTTGCCATACTCACGTTGAAATCAATTAAGCTTGTTATTGAAGTTTAATTATTCTAGGAATATCTTGGTTTCTATATTGAAATGTTTTTTAATCATCAAATTTCCAACATATCAACCTTAAAGCAGTTGTTTATGATTAGGCAACATCTAATGCACTTATTTTAGGGAGGACTGAATGAAGGACTGTTTTCTATTACCTTTATATTAAGGAATAAGGACTAGGGAGGGCGGATGAAAAAAAATTGGGAGGCTTGGAGTAGAAGATGGACTCAGATAATTTAGGTTAGAGTAGGTATTATTGAGAAACCGGAAAGTTTAAGTTAACACTTAGATTAACAATAACACCATATATTGAAGAGCATTAGCATCCTGATATTCTGTCAGTAACTGCAGTGAAATAGGCCTGTGTGTGAATATAGGTGGCAAATGTTCTTGATGTTCAATTTATATTAGTAATCTGTATAAACTTGTGCTTCTTTACTAAAAATGGTTGGTCTACATTTTGGTTTGATATGTAATACATGGTTTTTGTTGGAAATTTTGTTATCCAGGCCCCAGGTAACCATTGCTACAGCTATAATCTTTTGCCACCGGTTTTTTCTCCGTCAGTCACTTGCAAAAAATGACCGGAGGGTGAGTTTTGCTTCATTTAACTTTGTATATTTTGCTTTTGCATTTATGTTATTGAATGCAGTCGGTTTTGTCTTGTGTGTTTAAAAGTAAGAGTTAATTACACAAATGGGTCCTGTGGTTTATACCTAATTTCGCCTTTGGGTACTAACTTTTTTTTTTAACAGGTTTAGGTTCTATGGTTTCAATGTTGTAACACCTTTGGGTACTAACACCAAAATTAGTTAATTAATGACTAAAATACCCTTGCATTTTTTTAAGTTTATCAATGTAACACATTTGGGTACTAACACCTAATTTTATTTAAGTTTAAATCAATTTTACAAAATCTATTTATTTTCATCTTTTTATTATCTCTCTTAATTAACATAAAATCTATTTTTTTTATTTTCATATTTTTATTAAATTTCTTATTTAACATAAAATCTACTTGTTACACCAGTATTTTTTTTAAATAGATTTTTTAAATTAAATCTACTAGCTATATAGTTTTATGTAAATTAAATTTCTTACTCGTTTTAAATAATGTAAACCTTACTCGTTTTCAATTTTGGATTGAATGATTGATAATAATAAATATCTTTCATGTAAAAAAATTTAAGCCTTTTTTAACTTGTTTTTTTGTAAAAAAGATATTTAATTACATAAAACTATATAGCTAGTAGATTTTACTGGTGCAACTAGTAGATTTTATTTAAATTAAATATCTTTCTAAAATAGTAAAATGTAAAAGAACAAAAAAACGAGTTAAAAATGGCTTAAATTTTTTTACATGAAAGATATTTATTATTATTATAATCAATCATATATATCCAAAATTGAAAACGAGTAAGGTTTACATTATTTAAAACGAGTAAGAAATTTAATTTACATAAAACTATATAGCTAGTAGATTTTATTTAAAAAAAATACTGGTGTAACAAGTAGATTTTATGTTAAATAAGAAATTTAATAAAAATATGAAAATAAAAAATAAATAGACTTTATGTTAATTAAGAGATATAATAAAAAGATGAAAATAAAAAAAATAAATAGATTTTGTAAAATTGATTTAAACTTAAATAAAATTAGTTGTTAGTACCCAAATGTGTTACATTGATAAACTTAAAAAAAATGCAAGGGTATTTTAGTCATTAATTAACTAATTTTGGTGTTAGTACCCAAAGGTGTTACAAAATTGAAACCATAGAACCTAAACCTGTTAAAAAAAAAGTTAGTACCCAAAGGCGAAATTAGGTATAAACCACAGGACTCATTTGTGTAATTAACTCTAAAAGTAAAGAAAACAATCATGCTAACCAAAAGTTTAAGTTTAACGTTCAATCATTGACAAGACTGGAACAATAATGAAGTATTAGTGGCATGGGATGATCACTTTGCTAATAAGAAAAAGATCGGTTTAAAATGTTTTTGACTTTTGAGTGAAGCAATCATTGCCAGTAAATATAACCTTCGAATAATGAAATATAATATAATTGTCTCTGCTGTGATGTTGAAATTGATAATATAATTGTGGGAAATTGGCCTGTAATAATCCCACCTAGACCTTATTGGCCATTAATAATCCCACCTCAGAATATCCCCCCACCAGTCCCACCTTTCACCTATTTTTCCTACAATGGCCCCCGTTAAAAAAACTTAACAGAGTTAAGCTTTTTTTCAAATTACGACCATATTTTTTAGGGCTTTTGATTAGAATGACGATACGAGTCCATTGATGTAAAACTTGCTTCGAAACGGTGCTCCAAACGATGAAAACGACAATTCAATTCGGGTGTTTAAATTTCCAATTAACCAAAAAAGCTTAACTCCGTTAACTTTTTTTAACGGGGGAACATTGTAGGAAAAATAGGTGAAAGGTGGGACTGGTGGGGGGAATATTCTGAAGTGGGATTATTAATGGCCAATAAGGTCTGGGTGGGATTATTACAGGCCAATTCCCCTATAATTGTCAATTGGCATGCTATTTTGGGATAATATATTAATCATCGACTAACAGTCTTAACATGTTTGAATTGCAGACAATTGCAACTGTCTGCATGTTTCTTGCAGGCAAGGTTGAAGAAACTCCTCGCCCTTTAAAAGATGTTATCCTTGTTTCCTATGAAATTAATAACAAAAAGGATCCCGATGCTATACAAAGAATCAAACAGAAGGTATCATCAGTTCTACTAAAAATCACTTGTTAGGCCCTCAAGTTCGTACGTATTTATATGTATATGTTTGTGTTGCAGGAGGTGTATGAACAACAAAAGGAATTAATATTACTCGGGGAGCGAGTTGTTCTTGCAACCCTCGGTTTTGACTTTAACGTGCATCATCCATATAAACCACTAGTAGAAGCAATAAAGAAGTTCAAAGTTGCTCAAAATGCCCTTGCTCAAGTTGCTTGGAATTTTGTCAACGATGGGTACGCTGCTGTATTTCTTAATTTGTGGTTTCTCTATGTAAATGCCAGCCTGTCGTACCATTTTGACATGCAAAAGAGGCATGCAGGCTTCGGACATCTCTCTGCTTGCAATTTAAACCCCACCACATCGCCGCCGGTGCTATTTTCCTTGCCGCCAAGTTCCTCAAAGTTAAACTGCCGTCAGACGGTGAAAAAGTTTGGTGGCAGGAGTTCGATGTTACCCCACGCCAGTTAGAGGGTCTGTCTTAATTTTTTTCGAGTAAAATGCCATTTTTGTCTCTAAGGTTTGGCCAGTTTTGCGACTTTTGTCCAAAGGTTTTGTTTTCAGCATCTGGATCCAAAAAGTTTGAAATCTTGCCATTTTCATCCGGCTCATCAACTCCGTCCATTTTTCTCCGTTAAGTCAGCGGTGTTTCCATCTTTTTGTTAACTTAAAGGGCAATTCGGTCTTTTTACACAGTGAAAAAGACCAAATTTCCCTTTAAGTTAGCAAAAAAGACATAAATACCCCCAACTAAATAGAGAAAAATCGATGGAGTTAACAAGCCGGATAAAAATGGCAAGATTTCAAACCTTTTAGATCCAGATGCGAAAAAACAAACCTTTAGACGAAAGTTGCAAAACTAACCAAACCTCAGGGACGAAAATGGCATTTTACTCTTTTTTTCCTATGATTTGTTTGTATCATATTCTTAGGTAATAAATATATTTTCATTTTGCAGAGGTCAGTAATCAAATGTTAGAACTGTACGAGCAAAACAGAGTGGCACCTTCTCAAACTAGCGAAGTTGTCGACAGCAGTACAGGTGGCGGGGCTACTCAAAAGGGGCCCACCAGATCTCATACAGCCGACGAAGATGGCCCAAACAACAGTAATTCCAGGCCCGGTACCTCATCAAGGCCTCCTCCTGATCAATCGGGCCAGAACGTAAAGGGAGACGTTGAAGTGAATGAAAGTCAACAACAACATTACGGCCCGGAAGAGGGTAACGGACCTGAAGGACATAATGAGGAAACACGAGAAAGAAGGGAGCCCGTAGAATTAGCAAAGGAGAAATACCAGGGAAAGTCACCTCAAGATGCTTTTAAAAAACTCGACAAAGATAAAGTTAAAGCGGCCCTTGAGAAAAGAAGGAAGGCCCGTGTTGGTGATGTGACCCGAAAAACAGATGTCATGGATGAAGATGATTTAATTGAGAGAGAATTAGAAGATGGTATAGAGTTGGCTGCTGAATCAGAGAAAAGCAAACAAGATAGAAAACATCATTGGTCAAAATCGTCAAGTCAGATGGATAATGATCTGGAAGACGGTCAATACCAGTCTTCAGTTAAGGGGCAGCCGTCGCGCAGTCAAGATTTTGAGCCTGTGGAAGAAGGGGAAGTGGGAATGATGGATGATGAGTATAGGTCAAGGTCACCTAAGTCTAGTAACAGGAAAAGGAAGGGTGGTGGGACCCCACCTGATAAACGGAGGAGAAACTAGAACGCAGCGATCTCATTTGTTGTTGAATATCTTTATATAATTTGATGGACAGGATGGTTCATGCTGCTAAGAGAATATGTGGTTAATCAATGTACTTGTTTAAACTAAATTTTGTTTTATTAAGGTTTTTCTGGTCATGAAATATTCAGACAGAGCATTTGATCAATGGCTTCTCTAAGGTACAACATTGACCAACCATGTTTATATCCTCATACATATTGTGTTCCTGCTTGTTTGTCGTCCCCTTAGAAGAACAAATAACATATATGAAAAAAACTTGTCCATGCCCATCTTCAACAACTTGGTGCAGAGGTGCTTATAGTTTCAAGCTAATACCAACATTTTGTTATTGATGCACCATTCTTGCAACCAATGCTTGAATTTTGCTGCTGATCCAAACACAAAATTTGCAACTGATGAAGAAAACTTTTTAAGGAGGCAATTCATCGAGCAAGTGGTGTGCAACTCGTAATATCACCAGATTTAACATCAACAAGTCAGTATCACCGCTGCGAATCAGAATCCAAATCTGATTCAACTCTAATCTGAATAAATATAAACGGATGAGTTGAAAACTATGTTAGCTGGATGATCATATTCAATCCCTGAAAAGCTTGTTTTTTCAAAACTTCTAACATACGACGATCATAGCCCAAGTAGAAATCAAATATAGTTGATTGACCATCAATATCCAAGAGAGAACACAAGGCGATTTGAGGTTAATGAGGACACTGACTTGAAATTTGAATAGCAGACAAATGAGTCCTGACTCGGTGGAAGATGTGAAATTGAACCTAGTGATAAATAAATTGAGAAATATATAGTAAACTATTAATCCTTATTAAATACTATAACAACAATAATTATAATCCTCGTTATATACTAGTAACATCATACTTCAAGATGATATTAAATCGGAAATTTCGGGACCTAGAAAAATAAAATGATAATAATATTGTCTCATTAAGAACCTTACTAAGAAAACGGGAAAAAATAGTTAAGGGAAAAAGAGTGCGGTGTAGCATAATGCTCCCCCCTCAATTCAACATATATATTTCAATCTATGGAATACAATCTTCTATGATAACTTCTTGACTTGATCTGTGATGTAGTCTTCTTTAACTTGAACTAAACCATGATGCATTGTCTTTGTAGGCTGTAGTTAGGCTTCTGTTGATAGACTCAATGCCACACTTCTTGAATATGTTAAATTTTTGACCTCCGTGATTAACACGTCTGTGGATTTATATCAAGCTCTGTGCAAGTCTGAAAAGGATATCAGCTTATCCTATAATATGCATGTCGATATAAGATGACTAGTGCACCAGATGAGGACCTACCTGAATAAAAAAAAAGATTATGGCACCAACAGTTGAATCTAGTCATCACTTTCTGTATATGGAAAAGGTAATCCAAAGCTTACAATTTGTTAAAGAGTTTGGATGAGAGGACCTGCAGCTAAATCATAACAGTCCTCTCGCAGCACCTGTAATTATATGCTTCCTCTTAGCAATGCATTAATTTACATGATCATATAACTTATAAGTATAAATACCTCGGTCAAGGTGGCTTTTGGAGACCTGCTTAGCAAATAATTTTTTACTTCAGTAGACACAATAGCTCTTTTGTGTTTGTCGTTGAACCATAAATTAAGTTTTGGAAGAAGTGTCAAACTCTCCAAGTTAGCAAGCGGGGAAGGTTGGTGTGAGATTATTTCCACGGATAAATTCAGAACCTGTAGAAAAGTGTATTCCATAAAACTATATACAAATAGATATGATGTCTAATAGGCTAATTGTTGCATGATAAGAAAGAAAGAAACCTGAATGATCTCCATGCTCAATGAAAGAAATTTGACATAGTGAAGTTGTTGAAGCAGACTAATAATATGAGAAGTATATAAGCTGCTTAGATCCTCTATGCCGTGAATAAAGATGAGTGCTTTTTCTAAACAAGGGAAACCGTCTGTTGAGAACCTGGAAGGACAAGGACCTCTTAAGATTAAGGAAGCAAGCTCGGGTGCAGAAACTTGAAACTTTCCACTATATCTTACAATACTCAGATTTTTCAATTGAGGTGTAACCACATTGACAATACGTGCCATAAAGTCTCCTTTATCAATCGTGAGGTTAGAAAGTCGAGGATGACAAATCGTTAAAACAACTGATCCAGTCACTTTCAGCCAACTAAGGTCATATTCTTCAAGTTCGGGCACATTGAAAGAAAACCATCATATAATGTGATAAATTGAAGATGTAAAGTTGTTAGAGACGAAAACTCCTGTGCTGATGTGAGTACGATCTCATCGCAAGGACTAAAAGACTGCCTTAATGTAAGATGTTTGAGAGTCTGAGAGCCTGAGAGAGAAAGAGGGAATTCCACTGTCGGCAAAGAGTACCATTGGCCGGTCTCGAACGAACATGTAAAGTTCACTTGTTGGACATTAAGGGAGAATGCGTGGTTCATAATCTTTTGGGCAACATCATGGGCAGGTTTTCCATGAAGATAAAGATCAAAAGAAGACAACTGAACTTGAGTATTGCGGCGAGAGAGAACATGGGTAACAGACTTGGACAACTTGCGCATTGAAGAGAAATCCTGACTTGAGAAACTGAGATGGGTAATTGAAGTCCAGAGATGCCTCCATCTATGTGACAAAACACTAGTTCTAACAGCATCTTTTAAACTAACAAAAGACAGTATTTTAAGGATGAGATCATCAGACAAACCACTTAGTCTGTCATCCATTTGCATTGCATCGCAATCCATTCTTCAAAACCTGAAACTTGACAATCCAAGGAAAGATCAACCACTTATGATTCCGAAAAACAAAACCGGGGAGGGCATTACGATCTAAATTTTGAACCAATTTAATTTTTCATTGTTTTGAACAGAATAGATTCCGTTAATATCTCGCCCTAAAAACAAAGAACGAGGTCAAACAGAATATCGCCAGCAAAAACATACCTTTTTGACAAGTTTTTGGAAGATCAGATGGCCCGCCGATTTAAACAGGATGGAGAGAAACTTCAATTTAGGTTTGGGAGGGAGGATGCTATGCGAACAGTGATTTTATTTTATTTTATTTTATTTTAGAGTAAACTCTAATTTTACCCTGTGGGGTTTGGGGTCATTGGCATGTCTACCCCCTAAGGAAATAATTGCAATTTTACCCCCCACTGTTTGGGATTATGTCGCAACTTTACCCCCTGACCATTTCAACGTTAATGTTACCGTTAGTCTGTATGGAAATGTCCAAAGTACCCTTCATCTTCCCCATTAAAAGCTTGAACTCTCTCAATTGACTGCCCTAAACGCAATTCTTCTTCAATCGACCCCCAATTCAAGCTTGAATCCCTCAATTCACTGCCCTCAATTCATTGCCCTCAAATCACTGCCCTGAACATGTCTTCATCTTCTCCTCTGTGCTTCGATTCAAGGGCAAAACTCAAGATTCAGACATCATATGTCCTTGTGGTGCGAAAACAGTGGTGAAACAATCAGAATCCAAAGCTAATCCTGGTCGATGGTATCTTCGATGTGTAAGTTTCTTCTGTTTTATGCTTATTGAAACTCAAGTTTGTTTGAAACTCTTGCTTATGATGTCCGATAATAGGTTGGAGGATGTGAATTCCTTAGATGGGCTGATGTTGGTGAAGAACAGGGATGTCCGATTTATCGAGAGGTAATGCCTGCTTTAATTCAAAGCATTAAAGATAAGGATAAGTTGGCTAAGTGCAAAGAACAGTTGGCTCGGTACAAAAATGGAGATGTGTTCAAACTGAAGATGTACTTTGTGATTACTTGGGTCTTGATTGTTCTACTTTTTTTGCTTAAGTAGTTTAATGTGGAGAAATTGGATTTGGTTGTGTATTTTGACTGCTTGTAATTCTACTTTTTTATGCAATGGTCGTTTTCAAGTTCTTATATGTTTATTTTGGTAGCCTGCTTGTAATTCTGTAGGGATGACTGACAAAGAGAATGATAAAGTTGAGAATGAGAAAGATATTGCTAAAGATGAAGACGTCGTTGCAGCCGAAGAACCAGACAATTATGTTGTCACACCCCAACCGATGGCGGAATCATTGGGGCGCGACACTGAGCGAAACAGATTGTCCAGAAGTTTCCATAACAACTATATTTACCAAATATTTAAAACAACACATCCCATACCATGTCATAAATGATAATACAATTATTACAGAAAGATCTAGTCAAATTGTTCTGTTCCGACGACTCAGATTTTTATTACAGACAATTGTTTATTGTTGACCTAGGTCTTTCCTAGCCTCGATTTCACAACAAAGTAAACAAATAAGCATCCTAAGCACCTGTCACATACGTTAAAGTAAAAGTCAATACACATAGTGTAAAGGTGAGCATACAAGTTTAGTAGATATAGTAGAGTTCGAAATTGTTACGCATAACCAGCACGTACACAGTGTAAAATGAGGCATGTTAGTTATCGACATGAACCTATCGATACCAATGAATGCGGGTTGACTGCCCAAGGCAGTTCGCGATACACACTAACCACTGTGAGCCATGTAACTAATTGTTCTTAACAACCCCTGAGTGAGCAGGTGCTGAGTCCAAACTATAGTACTATCGTTGCTAAGGCAGGTAGACAGCATTCCATGTGTAAACATAACAAACAAGCATTCATTAAGTCACGTATAACATGCGGTAACGGTTAGCGTTAAAAGTATTGTGTAGTGTGTTCGATGTGATTTAGAATAAGGAAAGTATGTAACACCCAAAAGTGCATAAAGCAAAAAGGGATCGAGTATACTCACAGCGATTGATGAATTGAAGGGAGCGCTAGAGAGTAAGGTTAGCTTGATCAGAATGATAGCATAACGATAAGTGACGCGTAAAAAGATACAAGTGCTGGTGGGTCGGACAACAGTTAGATCGGATGGTAGTCCGATCGGACAACTGGTCATTCGAGTGACAATCCGCTCGGATGACCTTTCGAGTGGATTGTTTCTTCCTTTGAGAAGGATGTGTTTGTGTATGATGGCTTAACTTTTGAAGTTTTCGTTGTAGCATTTTGAAAACATAGAAGTATCTATACCTTTCAAGTCGGTCGATCGGACGGTTGTTCGATCGGATGACAACCCGATTGGGTGGACACTCTAGTGAGAACAAGTTCACAACAGTTTGTCCTTCGATCGGATGGTAGTCCGATCGGGTGGCAATCCGCTGGTATTGAATATGTTGAAAATTGTTTAAGTGTTGAAGTTCAAATGTCACATGATCGAGCGGTAATCCGATCGGATGGTAGTCCGATCAGACAACCATTCGTTCAACATCCAGACTTCCCAGGTTGGTAAACAGTTTACGTGTGGGACCCAAGGTGTAGATCGATCGGGTGACAACCTGTTCGGATGACAGTCCGATCGGACGGCATTTCGTCCTGGTCATCCCGTTCATCTTACACTTGGTTATTTTGATAGTTTGTTGTTTTATCGAGATGTTTTGATAACGTGTTAAGCAACAGAAACCGAGTCAATACTTGGTACTCCTGATCGGACAGGAACCACCCAAATCCGATCAGTTACTGTTCGAGACGGTGTTCCATGCTTAACCCGAAATCGGTAAACCTCGTGGATACGATCCAGATCTTGGACCAACACAACCACAAGAATGAGTAGGAAGTCGGTACAAGCTCCGATTCTTGCAATAGCTCAGGACCGGTTAATTGCGAGTGACCGATCTCGTGCCATACAATAGGCGATCGAGATCTTCTTCCATATAAAGCCTCGAACGGTGCCATTTGAATGCTGGAATGATAACTGTTATTATACGAGAATTCGACTAATGGCAGGTAAGCGTCCCAATTACCACCGAAATCTATGACACACGAACAGAGCATGTCTTCAAGGGTACGAATCGTTCTCTCAGTCTGACCGTCGGTTTGAGGATGTAATGCGGTACTTAGATTATGTGTAGTACCGAGAGCCGCTTGAAACGTTTCCCACAGTCGCGAGGTAAACTGAGCATCACGGTCAGAGATGATGTCGTGAGGTGTCCCATGATTACAAATGATCTCATCGGTGTAGATTCAGGCTAATCGTTCCACCTTGTAGTCTTCCCGTGTTGGTAGAAAGTGGGCAGATTTGGTCAAACGGTCAACGACAACCCAGATGTTGTCGTGACCTGATGGTGTACGCGGAAGTTTGGTTATGAAGTCCATAGCTATACTCTCCCACTTCCATATGGGGATTGGGGGTTGTTCGAGTAAGCCAGAGGGTCTTTGGTGTTCAGCCTTAACCTTCGAGCAAGTTAGGCACTTTCCAACGTAGAGAGCGATATCCCTCTTCATGCCCGGCCACCAGTACTTGTAGCTGTAACGCCCCAAAATCTGAATTTTAATATTTGCTAGCATGCCTTCTATGTTATATGTAACACCCCAAAAAGTGGGTTTGGTAATTTAAACCTGGTTAAAATAATGGAACGGGTAATATACCGTTAGTGGTAAAAGTGGACCGGTAAATAAAATAACTAGGAACAAATTTATCTAGTTATTAACATGTAAATAAGTAGCAAAACATGAAGTTGTAGTCTTAAATAATGAAAATTAAACATGAGGGACCTAAAAGGGAAATAGTTAAAAACTAATTAATAAAATCTAAAAACAAAACACAACACACACATTGAGTGTGTGTGTGTGTGTGTGTGTGTGCGTACGGCCAGGAGAAAGAACAAGGGTGAAACCCTTGTTCAAGCTTAAACCCAAAATTGAAGATCAATTCAAGGCCCGAATTGATGCATGAACGCGAATAAACAACCACCCAGTCAAGGGGACCATAAGGTTTGTCTCAAAATTTAGATTGGTGATCTTTCACGAAGTGGGTTATGATGTAAATTGTGAATTTGTATGAAATTGAGAACGGGTGTGTGTTAGAATCATCATATAGAACATGGATTATGCATGGTTTAGGTTAATTTGATGTTTAATGGTGAAACCCGTTTGTTATGGTGAAGATGATGACATGGGTAAATCATCTATGTCTAAATTATTGCTTACTATTGATGTATTTTGATATGTATGGTAGATTCTTGTTAAGAGGAATTGAAAGAAATGTGATACTAGTATGTTTGATGTTATGCATGAATGATCCATGTTGATTAGAAGGATAATTTGATGAATTATGTATGAGATTAGAAGAATATGCATGAATTGGTTGTACAATATGCTTAGGAGGTAGTAAACACACCAACTGTATGATGAAATGTATATAGTGTTGTCCGTATAGGCTATTATGATGTTACGGGTATATAATGATAAGTCGAAAGTTAAATTAAATGAACCACTGACTTCTAAAAGTCAACTGTGTTTAAGAAGAATGGTTAGACGTGTTGTCATAATTGTAGGATTAAAGTAAGTTATACGGTGCGTGTTAGACGTATGTGTGTTTAATGCGATGACATGATGAATTACACGAGTTGGAAATGATATGAATTTGGTTACTTGTATTGTGCTCGTTAGAAGTGACTAATGAAAGTCAAATGTGAATTATGCGATCGATATGATCGTTAACATGTACAATTGTGTATGCTAATAAGAATGTGATTTCGATGACATGGAAGTATAGGAATCATGTCGAGACGGAGTCAAGCACGGAAGGCTAACGGGTCAAGAAGTGGCGAGGAAACGGATATGAACACGGATGCATGAGGTAAGTGATTTCCGTAATCACTTCTTAGTTGTTTATGTAAAGTTATGTGCGACTTAATTAAGTATGATAATTGAGGTCAAATAGGAATGAGTTGTATGAAATCGATGAATTTCGCTAAGTAAATCAAATGGGACAAGATGAGGTTTTATTGCATACCAGAAAGGTTGCATAAGTAACGACTTCGGTATGATAACCGGGTAATGGATAAAATTGTACGTAAGCATGCTAACCGAGAAACGGTGACGCGGGTTAATGGGCAAGAGGTTCGGTAGTAAATTATGAGTAAATGAATAAACAATTTCATAGATGGAAATTGTACTATTTAATGTTCAATTACGTAATAATGAACGAATTTAACGAATACCGGGTATCGGGTGCGTAAACCCCAAGTACGACACTCCGGATAGTGTAAAAGTATTATGGTCATAAGGTTCATGTAAGTCTTGGGTTAAAAGGAATGAGTTATTTGATAAAAACATAAACGGGTCGAATAAATCGTAAATGAATAATAAGCCGATAGTGCGTAAGTTAAGAATTTCCTTAATCCGGATATGGGATTTCAAGTTCACATGATAGAATGTCAAATTACGAGCATGTAGGAAGAAACGGGAGGTTAAACGGGTAAACGGTTCAAAAGTTATGCGCGTTTTAGTGCGTTCGGATGACGAAACAAACCTGCAGAAAAATGCAATTTCTAGAGGCCGTCGCCGACGGCCTTAGGGGCGTCGCTGACGAAGTCTACAAAATCAGTTTTCTCCGACGCCTTATTTTACTGTCTACGGGGAGTTTTGGCTACGCGTAAATCCAAGGGCCGTCGCCGACGCCCTCCCCATGTCCAAAAAGCTGAAATTTGTTATTTAAGTCGATTTATGGAACGTAGGCTTCGGTATGTTAACCGTGGACTACGGCGGACCTCCCAATCATGATTTTGATCATGCCTTTAATGTTTATGGGCTATAAATCTAAGTTTAGGTCCCACACAATTAATGTATGTGTATGTAAGTGGTATGCAAGATCTTGAACGTGTATGTAGGAATGTAGGTACGTATGTAAATGTGTATATATGTATGTATAAAGGCGTGTATGAGTGTATGCATGTATGTAGAGATGGAGGAAGGTATGTATGTATGTAGATGTGTATGTATGCATGTAAGAATATATGTAAGCATGATTTAGATGCGTTAAGTAATAACGTTATTAACAGTGTGCCTTGAGAATGAAAAGTAATGCAGGTACATTATTGAAGCTTCACCTGGAAATGCATACACAGATGGAATGTTTAAAATTAGGAAAATAACGAAATGGGAAGTGTATGAGAATGAAACTTGTTTATATAATGTGTGCAAATGTCATGAATGTATGTGTGAGTGCAGGTTGTATAAGTCACGGAGGATCACCGAGGAGTGAAGATCGAAGACCGAGTCACAAGTTAGATTGTACGGGAGTGTTTGAATAAGTAATTTAGTAGATATAGTTTATGTTTCTATTTGTAAATAAGTTCGATGGGTGTATTCAGTGTAATAGTGTCACCTTAAAATGAACTTCAAGTAAGTAAAGACGTTTAAAATGAAAGGAATTTTATGGTATGAATTTTCCGCTGCGACTTTTTGTCAAAAACGTGTTAGGGTCTTACAGTAGCGAAGGTCCTGGTACATCTTATCGGCACCGGGATGAATGGAATACCGAGATTTGTGGGCTTCGTCCATCAAAATCTGTCACAAATTGTTCCGCTTAGGGATCCAAATTCGGTCCAGATAATGGAATATCCCATTCGACTTATTCACAAGCTGGGCTCCATCTTGGTGAATCCTTTCTTTCTCCTAAGTGCGTTCGGTAAAACATGCATGCTGGGCTTCGCGGATGAGGGTTTCGAGATGATGCTGGGCGGGAACATTGGGAATACTGTGCAGATAGCTTCGCCGGCTGAGAGCGTCGGCAACGACATTTGCTTTGCCCGGATGGTAATGAATCTCACAGTCGTAATCGTTGAGAAGTTCTATCCATCGGCGTTGACGCATATTAAGTTCTTTCTGATCAAAGATATGTTGTAGGCTCCTATGATCGGTGAAGATCGTACACTTGGTACCATAAAGGTCGTGTCGCCAAATCTTTAACGCAAAAACAACTGCGCCTAGCTTGAGGTTATGGGTTGTATAGTTCTTCTCGTGGATCTTGAGCTGACGAGATGCGTAAGCAATAACCTTGTCTCGTTGCATAAGAACACAACCAATACCAAGGTTCGAGGCATCGCAATAGACAATGAAGTCGTCGTTTCCGTCGGGTAGCGTGAGGACAGGAGCATTGCAGAGCATATGCTTGAGGGTTTGGAAAGCAGACTCTTGTTCGGTTCCCCAAACAAAAGGCTTATCTTTATGGGTGAGAGCGGTAAGCAGCACAACGATTTTAGAGAATCCTTCGATAAATCGACGATAATAGCCCGCTAGTCCGAGAAAAGAGCGGACTTCAGACGGGTTCTTCGGCGTAACCCAACTCTTAACTGCTTCAATATTCGCGGGATCGACATGAATACCTTGACTATTGACAATGTGACCGAGGAATTGAACCTCCTCCAGCCAAAATTCACACTTGGAGAACTTGGTATAGAGTCGATTCCCTTGGAGTAGCTCGAGAACCAAACGTAGGTGTTGCGCGTGTTCGGCTTTCGACTTGGAATAGATCAGGATATCGTCTATGAATACGACGATGAAGTGGTCAAGAAAGGGTTTACACACCCGATTCATCAGATCCATGAAAACCGTGGGTGCGTTGGTTAAACCAAACGGCATAACAACGAACTCATAGTGGTCGTATCGAGTGCGGAAAACGGTTTTGGGTATATCCTCCTCTTGGATGCGTAGTTGGTGATAGCCTGAGCGTAGATCGATCTTCGAGAAACATGTAGCACCTTGTAGCTGATCAAATAAATCGTCAATTCGAGGCAGGAGATAGCGATTCTTGATCGTCAGCTTGTTCAACTCCCGATAGTCGATGCACATCCGAAACGATCCGTCCTTCTTTTTGACGAAAAGGACTGGTGCGCCCCATGGAGAGGTGCTCGGGCGAATGAAGCCTTTATTAAGTAAGTCCTGGAGCTGACTCGAGAGTTCACGCATTTCGGACGGTGCGAGTCGATAAGGAGCTCTAGCAATAGGGTTGGATCCAAGAATGAGGTCGATACGAAAGTTGATATCATGACTTGGCGGAAGGCCAGGCAATTCGTCGGGAAACACATTAGGAAATTCACGAACCACAGGAACATCTTTCACTTCCGTCTTTCCTTTCTTTACCTCCTCTGCTACTACAATATTAGCCAAGAAAGCTCTGTATTCCTTGCGGAGATACTTGCTAGCTTGGACACATGACATGAGCTTGAGACCTTTCGAAGGAGTTTCACCATAAACACATAATGAATCACCATTAGCGAGCGCGAATCGAATCATCTTATCAAAGCACACAACTTCAGCATGGTTTTCACGAAGAAAGTCCATGCCTACTATAATGTCAAAACTTCCGAGCTGCATCGGAATGAGATCAATCGGGAAGATGTGATTGTTGAGTTCAAGAGTACAATCACGAAGGACGGAATTGACGGAGACGGTTCTTCCGGTGGCGACTTCGACATCGAATGTCCAGTGGAGATGGGAGCGCTTACGATTAAGGAGCTTCTCGAATTCAAACGACACAAAACAGTTATCGGCTCCAGTATCAAACAAACACGAAGCATAAATACCGTTCACAAGAAACGTACCATTAACCACATTGTTGTCGGCTTGAGCTTGGCGCGCATTGATGTTGAACGTTCTAGCGCGGGCGGCTTGCTGCTGTTGCTATTGAGGCTGCTGTTGCTGCTGCCAGGGCTCTTGTTTCACAACCCTGTTCGGGCACATGTTCATGAAATGGTTGGGATCACCACACGCGAAGCAGACTCTGGCATTGACCGCGGGTACCTGAGCCGCTTGTTGGCCTTGAGGGGCCGGGAGCAGAGCTTGATGAGCAGTGGCTTGAGCTGGTGCTTGGCGGGGACCAGTACGGCAGTTTGCAGTGAAGTGGTCGTACATATTGCACTGCATGCAAAAACGGCAAGCTAGACCCACCGGGTGGCGATAAGTGCATGTCGGGCAGGCAGGGTGAGGGCCTGTGTATGCACGCTTTGCAGGCGGTGCATAGGTGACTGGTGCTGGAGCTGATCGGTGTTGTTGTTGTTGCTGAGCTGGTACCGCTTGGAGTGGAGCAGCGGTAGTGACAACACAGTTCTTGTTTCTGGAGCTGCTGTTGTTGTTCTTCCTCTTGCGACGAGAGGACTTTGAAGCTTTATCCCAAAAACCAGCTTTTACCCGCTTGTCATTGATTTCAGCGGCAAGCAAGTAAGTTTCTGCGATTGTAGCTGGCTTGGAAGCATGCACAAAATCTGCAACACAATCCGGCAAAGCGCGGATGTACTTCTTGATCGTCATGTCAGTAGTCTTCACCTGGTCGGGACAGATAATGCTGAGCTGCTTGAAGCGAGCAGTCAGGGTAGCATTGTCACCATCTTTTTGCTTGATGTGCCAGAATTCATCCTCCAGCTTCTGGCGCTCATGGGGAGGACAGAACTCTTCGAGCATAACGTTCTTCAACTCATCCCATGACAAACCATAGGCTGCGTCATTTCCGCGCTTGTTCCTCTCGGCCGTCCACCAGTCTAGAGCGCGTGACTGGAAGACGCCGGTAGCATTCAGAGTGCGGAGATTGTCAGGACATCCACTCTGACGCAAAGTGACTTCGATTGAGTCGAACCATTGAAACAAGGCCGTAGGGCCATCTTCGCCAGTGAACTCTTTCGGTCCGCATGCCTTGAACTGTTTGAAGCTGAAAGCAGCTTTAGTGGTAGCCTTGGGAGCTTCGGTCCTGGACTCTTCGGACGATTTGCTCATGTTTTCGTACACTTCACTCACGATCTGAGGAACAGTCTTTGCTACTTGCTTAGTGACCATGGCAGCGAGGCGTTTGTCTCTCTGTTCTTGGCAGGTAACTCGTGGTTGATGGGGTCTAGATGACGACATTGTCTGCAACAGACATCGCCACGGGTTTCAGACACAACATAGTCGAATCTCACCTCACACGCCTAATACTACTAAAGCTCAGGAACACGTATAATCACGTAACCACACAGTCACATAGGCACATAATCACAGATTCACATAAACACAGAATCATATAAGCACGTAAGGCACCAAGATACAGAGTCACAGAAGCATGTAATCACCAGAGGCAGTCAGAATACAGAAACCTATCATTCCAAGTTTGCGAGCATTCGAGAATAGCGATCGCGAATAATATAGTAAAATCGAATAATATAATAACAAATATGGGGGTAAGGTCGTTCTATGAATGGTAGCGATTTGTTAGTGTGGTGTAGTGAGTGTCGTGAGATCAGCGAAAGCAAAAAGGCGTTAAATAGAAACCAGTACGCTAACAAATAAGCATAAAACCACATAGAAACAAAAACTTCACATAAAATCGGCGAGTATCAGAGTTGGCAATTGCGAGCTCAGAATCGAAACACATAATAATCGAGAAATAGATTGTCTGCGGCTAGTTAGACTTTGACTGACCAAAGTGGTTCGACTATTCACAAGGACTCTTGGTACACACTTTGGCCTTCGGGATTGTGCTCTCGCCTCAAATCTGGGCGAATGGCACGCATCCTTCCAGTTTCAGGGCGACTTCAAGTCGTTGGAGTCCGTCGAGACTTTGGTGAGAGTTTTGTAAGCAAAATAGGGGACATAACAAGTCTTCAAGGTTCGGGTTTCACCCTTAACTTAACAACTTTGCTCCTGCTTTTGATAAAATCAAGAGTTTGCGGTTTTCACACCTAATCTCGACCTAATTACTCGTTCATTTTCGAAAATTATAGTGCAGTGGTAGTGTAGCATAGGCGAGAATAGCGAGAAATAGCAAGTAAGCTCGTACATGGTCCCTACAGGACATGCACAAGTCGGTCTATTGGTACCTAACTATAGACTAGGTCGTTTCTAAAACATCGACCCGGACTAGGTCGAGTCTTGCCTAATTCCCTATAGTTATGGCTCTGATACCAATCTGTCACACCCCAACCGATGGCGGAATCATCGGGGCGCGACACTAAGCGAAACAGATTATCCAGAAGTTTCCATATAAGTCGGTCTGTTGGTACCTAACTATAGACTAGGTCGTTTCTAAAACATCGACCCGGACTAGGTCGAGTCTTGCCTAATTCCCTATAGTTATGGCTCTGATACCAATCTGTCACACCCCAACCGATGGCGGAATCATCGGGGCGCGACACTGAGCGAAACAGATTGTCCAGAAGTTTCCATAACAACTATATTTACCAAATATTTAAAACAACACGTCCCATACCATGTCATAAATGATAATACAATTATTACAGAAAGATCTAGTCAAATTGTTCTGTTCCGACGACTCAGATTTTTATTACAGATAATTGTTTATTGTTGACCTAGGTCTTTCCTAGCCTCGATTTCACAACAAAGTAAGCAAATAAGCATCCTGATGCGTGTGAAGTGTTATATATATTAGGTGTATATTTTAAGCCTTTTTAACACTTTTTTAGCCAAGTTTTAAATTTATAAAACACGATATTTTACTAACACTAAACACACATATGGGCAAGTGCACCCATCGTGAGCGTAGTATAGCGTTATTTATTATGAACCATCCAAACTTTAAAAACCATCATTTCATTGTACTCATAGAGAGACCTTACATAGTCTTAAATTAAGATAAAACAAAAACTTAACTAAATAGGTCAGGAGGTACACGAGGTTATCATAAAGAGTTCTACTATTTTAAGAAAATTTCGAGAATAGTTTCCCGATATAGTAGGACTTTTAGCCGAAGGATTCCTTCCCTAAACGTTGTTTAAAGCCATTCTTCGATCTCCCTAGGAAGGAAGAATGCGGCTTCATTTTCCTCAGCAACTGGTGGCTGAGGGGGAACATTCACCGGGACTCCTTGCACCACCCTTTGCGGAGGCTCTTGGTGCATGGCGTACCATTCGGCCGGAATAATGACTTCGGGCACCACGTTCCACGCCCTTTGGGTTATTATAGGTACCAAAGGCGGGGAGGCGAGAAGGTTTAACCTCTGGTGCAAGAGGTTTACCTCTCGGAGACAGCCCTCCAGCCCCACTGTTAGATGGTTGATACGGTCGACCAATGCTTCCTCCACTCCCGTCATTTCGTCAATAGCCTCCCTTAGGGCGTAAACATAGTTTACAAGAGAGTCTTCTGCTGTCGATGATCTCCTCCCTTGTCGGTTACTTCTTGAAGATGATCCGCTTGTTCTGCTTGCCATTTTCTGTGAAAGAAACCGAAGAAAGCTAAATTTTTACAAAACAGTGCCTTGGACACGGCCGCGTGCTCGCTGAGCACGGCCCCGTGTCTATTTGTCTGCAGGATTTTAGGCTAAGGAGTCTTGGAGTTTTAAATTATTTTCATGATTTTTAGCTGGGTTTTAAGCTTAGATAATTTAAAATAAAGTTATACAACTAACTTTAAACAAGAATCCTTAGCAAATAATCTTGCAAACTTCACATAGAGGGTTGGAATCATGGGATTTCCAAGCTTCCATGGAGGAAATGTTGAAAAATTTTGAAAGAAGAGGAAATGAATAAAAGTGGAAGGGACAAGATGGTCCTTGGGAACCTTCTTTTAGCACTTACCTAGGATGGTATGAGTGAAGATCCCAGGAATCTCTGTCTATTGAAGTGGTAAAAAATGAGCAGGAATCAGGCTGCATTTAAAGAAAACGACAGCGCACTGGACACGGCCCCGTGTTGGCTGGACACAGCCCCGTGTGCAGAGAAAATCCTGACACATTTTGTCCGTATTCTGACAAAATCAGCAGAGAATCTTTTAGGTGAGCACGGGGGCGTGTTGACCTGGACACGGCCCCGTGTCTGGAGGCTGTCTTATGGAGTTTTGTTACTTCTAAGGATCTCGTCGATATCGGGTGGTTCCTTACTGGTTGGAACAACCCCAAAGTGCCTAAGATACCTTAATTGTCCTAGACTAAGGCGAGAACGCAAGAGGTTGTCGGTGAGGGTAATTCCTATTTTCATTCTAGGTGGACAAGTCCAACCCTTTCCCGGGCTCTCGTTAAAGAAGGTGTATGCCGAATCGCTCAGGTCTATGTATGCACCGAACGAAGTCGATGGAGAGTCCTTCACGGCACAATCGGCACAGGGACGACTATCGTCCAAGTCTTTGCTAGGTATGAAGGTATATTTGGGAGCAACGAGGTTGTCGGAATGCGGTTCCAACATTTCGTTATGGTCATCGTCTTGGGGTGGATCAATAAAGTCCTTCCTAAGCTCTTTTGACCAATTTAGAATTAGCTTTTCTAGTTGAAATAACTCGTCAAGGAGCATTTCCCCTAGAATATCTGGCTGGGCGCATTCGAGGGAGAGATAGGGCTTATTTTTACTTCCGCCCCTCTTAAGGTTATAAGAAATCGGTGGTTCCATGTAGTGGGGCCTATAATTTAGAAAGTAACATTCTAATTCTCTATGTTCGCCTCCACATAATTGACACCACGTACCATAAGAGTGCCGAAAGTAAAAACAATTACTATCACTCATGTTTATGTCAGAAATTACCAACAGCCGGGATCTAACGGTTCTGTTTTCAGTAAGTGAATCTTGGGCACGGGGGCGTGTTGAGTGAGCACGGCCCCGTGTTCAGCTTACTGTCTGACTTAAAACAGGATTGCCAGTTCCAATGATTTAGCACGGGGGCGTGTTCAGCGGGCACGGCCCGTGCTGAGCTCTGCAGAAGCTGAAAAACTAAGAAAATCCTAAAAAAATAAAAAGAAAAATAAAAATATGATTAGGCCGTTGATTCCTAACTTTCTTAAAATCCTTGTGTCCCCGGCAACGGCGCCAAAAACTTGATGCGTGTGAAGTGTTATATATATTAGGTGTATATTTTAAGCCCTTTTAACACTTTTTTAGCCAAGTTTTAAATATATAAAACACGATATTTTACTAACACTAAACACACATATGGGCAAGTGCACCCATCGTGAGCGTAGTATAGCGTTGGTAAGATACCGAGGTCGTCCAAGGACACAAGAGCTTTTAGTACCGGTTTATCCTCAACGTCTAATCAAAATAAAAAGTTTAGAAAAATGTTTTAAACTAAGAAAAAAATAAAAACTAACTAAAATGCTGAAAATAAAAATAAAAAGAAAAACAGATAGACAAGATGAATCACTTGGTTCCGACTCGTATCTAGTATAACCATTGATTATTTCCGCACTTTTGCACATATTTAAGAGATTATCTTAGTTATTGTAGCAGGCCCCTCTTTTGAAGGTGACGTTACCCTCACCCCAGTAGTTTGAGTCAGCAAGGATACAATCCTAAAAGGGTGGATTATTGGAAGATAATTAATTAAGTTATTAATGCAAATTATGGTAGGCCCCTCTTTTGGAGGTGACGTTACCCTCGACTAAGTAGTCTGAGTCAGCAGGGATACAGTCCTAAATAGCCGGGTTATAGTATTAATAGTAGTTAACTTATGAGGGGATCAAAGAGTTTGGACCCCCGCCATCCAATACCGTGAAGCATTGAAGGAGGTCCTACTAAATTTGACCCAGGTCCATTGCAGGACCTCTAAACGCTGAACAATGGCAAGACCTTTACCAAACCGTTCCCTTAACCCCCGACCAGGTAGCCAACATACCTCCATATAGACCGTGGAGATATGAATGGTGAAAATCTTTTATTTTATATAGACAGTAAAATAATGCCAAGACACCGCGGACAAACGATAAGGAAAGATCACCTTCAACATAAGCAACTAGTTATTAAAGTCATTAATACAAAACCAAATAAAAAGTGCAAAAGATTAGAAATAAAAAGTATTATACTAGACACTTTGTCTTCACCAAGTGATGTAAGAGACTTAGGCAAACATGGCCTTGATTGTCAAGAACTCTTACGATCAATCTTGGATCCCGAGACGACTCACACACTCTACGATGGACAATGGATGATGGTGGTGGATGATGGTGTTGTGATGGTGGTGGGTGGTGGGTGGTGGATGAAGTGTGAGAGAGGTGGTGTGCCAAGGGATGAGTTGAAATGAAACCAAGCACTCCTATTTATAGGCTGAACAGAAGGCTGGGCACGGCCCCGTGTCCGTTGGACACGCCCCCGTGCCTGTCTGACACTCTCTCTCTTCATTAATTGTAATTCGCAATTACAATTAATGCGCCTGCTGTACTTTCACCACGCCCCCGTGTTCACTGGACACGGCCCCGTGGTGGGCAATATAAGCTTCTATAGGTTTGTCTTTTCTGCTGCTTCTTGGGCACGGCCCCGTGCTGGCTGAGCACGGGGCGTGTTCAGTCTTCTGCCTTCTTTATTTTGCTTGGGAAGATGCCGTTGAGGGGTCGGGCAGTCCACTTATGTTCCTTTTCTTGTATTTATGTTGGATTTAGCTGTCTTTTTGCTTCTTTTGTGATTTTGAGCTCATTTAATCCTGAAAATACAAAAGGAAGACAAAAACACTCTTTTTCCAACATTAGTACTTAAAAAGGGTTAGTTTTATGCCTCATTTGATGTAGTTTATATGTTGCATTTTACACACATCACATCCTAAGCACCTGTCACATACGTTAAAGTAAAAGTCAATACACATAGTGTAAAGGTGAGCATACAAGTTTAGTAGATATAGTAGAGTTCGAAATTGTTACGCATAACCAGCACGTACACAGTGTAAAATGAGGCATGTTAGTTATCGACATGAACCTATCGATACCAATGACTGTGGGATGACTGCCCAAGGCAGTTCGCGATACACACTCACCACTGTGAGCCATGTAACTAATTGTCCTTAACAACCCCTGAGTGAACAGGTGCTGAGTCCAAACTATAGTACTATCGTTGCTAAGGCAGGTAGACAGCATTCCATGTGTAAACATAACAAACAAGCATTCATTAAGTCACGTATAACATGCGGTAACGGTTAGCGTTAAAAGTATTGCGTAGTGTGTTCGATATGATTTAGAATAAGGAACGTATGTAACACCCAAAAGTGCATAAAGCAAAAAGGGATCGAGTATACTCATATCGATTGATGGATTGAAGGGAGTGCTAGAGAGTAAGGTTAGCCTGATCAGAATGATAGCATAACGATAAGTGACGCCTAAAACGATACAAGTAGTGGTGGGTCGGACAGCAGTTCGATCGGATGGTAGTCCGATCGGACAGCTGGTCGTTCGAGTGACAATCCGCTCGGATGGTCATCTGATCGGATGACCTTTCGAGTGGATTGTTTCTTCCTTTGAGAAGGATGTGTTTGTGTATGATGGCTTGACTTTTGAAGTTTTCGTTGTAGGATTTCGAAAACATAGAAGTATCTCTACCTTTCAAGTCGGTCGATCGGACGGTTGTTCGATCAGATGACAACCCGATTGGTTGGACACTCTAGTGAGAACAAGTTCATAGCAGTTTGTCCTTCGATCAGATGGTAGTCCGATCGGGTGGCAATCCGTTGGTATTGAATATGTTGAAAATTGTTTAAGTGTTGAAGTTCACATGTCACATGATCGATCGGTAATCCGATCGGACAACCATTCGTTCAACATCCAGACTTCCCAGGTTGGTAAACAGTTTACGTGTGGGACCCAAGGTGTAGATCGATCGGGTGACAACCCGTTCGGATGACAGTCCGATCAGACGACATTCCGTCCTGGTCGTCTCGTTCGTCTTACACTTGGTTATTTTGATAGTTTTTCGTTTTATCGAGATGTTTTGATAACGTGTTAAGCAACACAAAACCACGTCTATACTTGGTACTCCTGATCGGACAGGAACCACCCAAATCCGATCAGTTACTGTTCGAGATGGTGTTCCATGCTTAACCCGAAATCGGTAAACCTCGTGGATAGGATCCAGATCTTGGACCAACACATCCACAAGAATGAGTAGGAAGTCGGTACAAGCTCCGAGTCTATCAGTTTTGAGTGCATTGAGTGTAAAAGAGTTGAAAGAAAATTGGAAAACCAACTTTCAATCCTTTTCACCGTGAATATGTTTAGATCTATGAAAGATCTTTGTTAATTTATGTGGAAATCTGTCACGGCCCCTGACCCGGTTTAACCCGGTTCAGGAGCCGCGGGACAGAAAATCCTGTGGTATTAAGTTGACAGCGGAAGACCTTAACAAGATCTTTTTAAAACTGAAATTTCCCGATTATTTTATTTCATAATTCGGGATAAACCCCGGTAGTTTACAATCATATGATTTCACTGAGAAATCTTTATTTTACAAAACATGTTTCTTTATTTTATTTTGAGCCACTTCCTTAAGCTTGTAGTGCTTCACGGCACTTTTCCTGGATCACAACAGATCACCTGAAACATGTTTGAAAAAGGTTTTGTCAGCGGGAAATACTGGTGAATCATTCTCTTTACTAAAACGACACGTTTGTTATAATTTACAGTATTAAGGGCGATTACAATGTTTCCATATATCAACCAACTACCCACAGTATTTGTCACTCGAACATCCATTGGTAACCTCAGAGTCCAATGGTGTCTGTGACTATGGTCATATCACCCCTTGGCTACCCCGTTGTCCAATGGTGACGGTTATCAAGTAATGTATACAAAACCCCACATACCGGCTGTAATTTGGTGATTACAAAGACTTAATTCCCGTAATTATAACCTTGAAAACAAATAGAGTTTTGTAAAGTAATTTGATAAAAAGAGAATGACTCACATTGCAGATTTATATGAGCAGAGCTTAGCCTACTGATTAGCCTTTTAACCTAAATTTAATAACATGCACACAAACTAGGTCAGTAACTAATACAGCATTTACGATAACTCACGAGATTAATCCCTCACAACGAATGATAAAGTGCGATACTTAAACATCCATCGAATTCACGACGAATGACAAAGCATAAACCCTAATGTGGGCAACACTTATACATCCATTGGATAGTTTAATCGATCGGATATTGAATCGTATTAGCGATCGAGTTAATACCCGGTATCGGAGCAGTGCCTCGCTAAATTTGAAAGTAATTTCGACTTCAGAGTAACAAGAATTCGTTTTTGAACTTTGTTTTCGACACCAACAGACTGTGCATGCAACAAGCTATTTATAGGTGAAATTAGGGCCTCACGCGGCCCGCGTAAACCCAGGGTTAACACTTACGCGGCCCGCGAGGCTGCCTAGTCTACGTATAGGCTGCATGGGTTACGAGTAGGCTTGCCATCTGGTCACCACGTGGATCCGGAACCCTTATCCGGTCAATTATGTATTGACGCGGCCCTTGTAAGACATGTCTTGTCTTTTACGCGGCCCGCCTGGGAACCGGAATTTTGTTTTTCTTGATTTTTAATATGGTTTAGGGTTTCTGGGGTCCGGGTTTTTACTTACGAGTATTTTTAGGATAATTTTGAGAGTCCTTACATCCTCCCCACCTTATTTAAAATCTCGTCCTCGAGATTTATTAGAATAAGTGAGGATACTTTCACTTCATCCCTGATTCCAGCTCCCAAGTGTATTCGGGTCCTCTCTTTGAATCCCATTTGACTTTGACCAGCACTAACCGCTTGTGCTTAAGAAACTTGATCTTTCTATCTTCTATTTGCAATGGCTTTTCAACAAACTTTAACTTTTCGTTTACCTCTATATCTTGGAGAGGTACTACCAGAGATTCGTCTGATAGGCATTTCTTGAGATTGGATATATGAAATACATCGTGTACTTCGGCTAGTTCTTTTGGTAGTTGTAAGCGATAGGCAACTGGTCCTATTCGTTGTATGATTGGAAATGGTCCTACGTATCTTGGACTCAGTTTTCCTTTCTTACCGAACCGAACTACTCCTTTCCAAGGAGAAACTTTTAACAGTACTCTGTCTCCAACTTGGAATTCTAACGGCTTGCGTCGATTGTCGGCATAACTTTTCTGGCGATCTCGAGCCGTCTTCAATCTTTCCTTGATTTGTGTTATCTTGTCGGTAGTTTCTTGCACAATCTCCGGACCAGATAATTGACTTTCTCCTATTTCTGCCCAACAAACTGGAGTTCTGCACTTTCTTCCATATAGTGCCTCAAATGGGGCAGCTTCAATGCTTGAATGATAACTATTGTTATAGGAGAATTCGATTAAGGGTAAGTGGTCATCCCAATTTCCTCCAAAATCTATCACACATGACCTAAGCATGTCTTCCAGAGTTTAGATTGTCCGTTCACTTTGTCCGTCTGTTTGAGGATGATATGCAGTGCTTAAATTTAATCGAGTTCCCATTGCTTCTTGGAAACTTGTCCAGAAATGGGAAGTGAAACGACTATCCCTATCTGAAACAATGGAGAGTGGAACTCCATGTAAGGATACTACTTCATCTACATACAACTTTGCCAACCTTTCCATGCTAAAGGTTTCTTTCATTGGTAGAAAGTGAGCTGATTTGGTTAATCGATCCACAATTACCCAAATCGCATCATTACCTTTTCTGGTTTTGGGTAACTTAGTAACAAAATCCATTGTTATGAGTTCCCATTTCCATACAGGCATCTCTAGTTGTTGTAGTAGACCTGAAGGTTTCTGGTGTTCTGCCTTAATTTGGGAACAAATAAGACATTTAGAAACATATCGAGCTATGTCCTTTTTCATTCCTATCCACCAAAAGTTATTTCTTAAATCTTGGTACATTTTATTGTTTCCTGGATGCATAGTATACCTAGATTTATGAGCTTCTTCTAGGATCTTATGTCTTAAATCTCCTTGCTTAGGTACCCAAATCCTTTTCTTGTGGAATCTCCAAATTCCATCACTTCCTTGCTCTAATTCTTTTATTCTTCCCTTCATTCCTTCAGCATCATCCTTGATTGCTGTTTCTTGAAAACGCTTTAGTTGTTCCGTTAAATCTAACTGTAGATTTAATCTAAGAGCACAAACTTGTCGTTGTTTCTCATGGTACTTACGACTTAAGGCATCTGCAACTACATTTGCCTTTCCTTCGTGATACTGAATATCACAGTCGTAGTTACTTAGGATTTCCATCCATCTCCTTTGCCTCATGTTTAACTCTTTTTGCCCAAATATATATCTTAAACTTTTATGATCCGTAAAGACAGTAAATTTACTTCCGTATAGATAATGTCTCCAGATCTTAAGGGAAAAAATTACGGCTCCTAACTCTAAATCATGAGTCGTATAGTTCTCCTCGTGCTTTTTCAATTGCCTTGATGCATACGCAATTACCTTCTTGCGTTGCATAAGTACACATCCTAATCCTAGCTTTGAAGCATCACAGTAAACTTCAAAATCTTCTGTTCCTTCTGATAAGGCTAGGATTGGAGCATTTGTTAATTTCTGCTTCAAGATCCTAAAGGCTTCTTCTTGTTTAGGTCCCCATTCAAACTTAACTGCTTTACAGGTTAGCTTAGTTAATGGTACAACTATCTTGGAAAAATCCTTAATAAACCGTCTATAATATCCGGCTAAACCTATAAAACTTCTAATTTCCATTGCGGATTGCGGAACCTTCCATTTGGTAATTGCTTCTATTTTAGCAGGATCTACGTGAATACCTTCGTGATTCACCATGTGTCCTAGGAATTGCACTTCTTGCAGCCAAAATTCACATTTCGAGAATTTGGCGTAAAGCTTTTCTTTTCTTAACAAAGTTAAGAGTGCATGTAAGTGCTGACAATGTTCGTCCTGACTTTTGAAATAAATAAGTATATCGTCGATAAAGACAATTACAAATTTATCCAAGTACGGTTTACGGATTCTATTCATCATGTCCATGAATGCGGCAGGTGCATTTGTTAGTCTAAAGGGCATGACTGTAAACTCGTAATGACCATACCTAAGTCTGAAAGCAGTTTTAGGTATGTCTTCTTCTTGTACCTTCAATTGATGGTATCCGGAGCGTAAGTCGATCTTAGAAAAGTATCTAGCTCCTTGAAGTTGATCGAATAGATCATCAATCCTAGGTAATGGGTATCGATTCTTAATTGTGACCTTTGAATTCTCTATAATCAATACACATTCGCATTGACCCGTCCTTTTTCTTTACAAACAATACTGGTGCTCCCCAAGAGGATGAACTAGGTTGTATGAATCCTTTATTTAGTAATTCATCTAATTGCTTTTTCAGTTCTAACATTTCGGTGGGTGCTAACCGATAAGGTGCCTTGGCTATCGGTGTAGTTCCAGGAATTAGATGAATTCTAAATTCTACTTCCCGGTCAGGTGGTAATCCCGGGAGTTCTTTCGGAAATACATCTGGGTATTCTGAGACTACAGGAATTTCCTTAAGTTCTTTACCTTTAGTGCTAATGATTACTAAAATCATATACACTATTCCTTGCTTTCGTTCATAATTAGCAACTTTCATTACTGAAATGAACTTCATGGGTTTACGCGGCTTATCTCTTGTAATCAGGATTACTTTTCCGGTAGGTGCACGAATTTCTATGGAGTTCTGGTCACAAAGGATTCGAGCATGGTTGGCTACTAACCAATCCATTCCTAACACAACATCGAACCCAGCTAAATTCATTGGTAATAGGTTTGCATGAAATTTATGGCCTGAAAGTTCTATATTTTCTTTTTGCAAAACCTTATCTATATTAACAGAATTCCCATCTGCTGTTTCGCCTGTAAAAATTTGCCTAAGGTTGGTCAAAGGTAAATTAAGAGCTTGGCAGAATGAAGTATTGATAAAACTTTGGTTTGCACCAGAGTCAAATAATACTTTTGCATACACGTTGTGAACTAAGAACGTACCAGCTATCACATCGGGGATGAGTTCTGCTTCTTGAGTGGTCAGCTGGAATGCTCTGATATTCTTTTTAGTAGCTCCGTCGGCCGTCTTGGCTTTGTTGTCTGCTGGTTTGACCAATTTAGGACATTCTGTTTTGAAATGTCCTGCTTCACCACAGTTAAAGCAGATTCTTGTTTTCTTTCTGCAATCTTCTTCATGATGTCCTACCATTTTGCAAAAGTTGCAGGTTATATTACATCTTCCATAATGTTTCTTTCTGCAATTCTTGCAGAATGGCGGAGTTGAGGATTGCCCTGTTCCACTTTTCTTGAAGTTGCTATTATTACCCACACGAAATCCTTGGGAAATTTCCTGAGCCAGATCCTTTTTCTTATTTTCATCTCTTGTGCGTACCAGCTCGTCAGTTAGGGTGTTTGCTAATTCTACCGCATCGTCAATAGTGCGAGGTCTCGCAGCTTTAACGATATTACGGATTTCGCCAATTAATCCCCAAATATAGCGAGAAATGAGTACCGGTTCTGGCGAAGCCAGTGTTGGTACCACTCTAGCATATTCAAAGAATGTCGAAGTATACCCTCGACAATCTACACCCATCATTTGATGATTTAAGAACTTATTTGCCATTTGATCTTTTTCATATTCGAGACATAATTTTATTTCTACAAGACTCTTAAATTCTTCCCAGTTCATGGCATAGGCCATATTTCTTCCTTTGGCTTGAAGTACTGTATTCCACCATTCTAGCGCCCCTTCTTTAAAAAGATTAGATGCATACATGACCTTATCGTCCTTGGCACATTTACTTATTGTAATTACTACCTCGGTTTTCTCTAACCAACGCAGTGCCGCAGTCGCTCCTTCATTGCCTGCAAATTCAGCGGGTTTACAAGCAAGAAATTCTTTGTAAGTGCAACCAGGCGTTGCAGCTTTCATTTTCTTAGGGAGCGGAGCTCGCCGTGAATCATTATCGTGATTAGTATGATTACTACCTCCATTTACACTATTACTGAAGTTATCTTCAGAAATACGCTTGCTAGGAATGATTTGTTGAGGTTCAACAGGTTTCTGGGCAGCAGCAAGTATTGCTGGAATAGCATTGGCTATTCCTTGAGCAACAATATTTTCTATATCTTGTCTAGTCATAAATTGATCCTCCGGATGTTGCTCAGATTGGTTAACCTCATTAACTGGTTCATTATTAGCGTTTTCCATCTGATAATTAATATATATAATTTATTAGTATCGAATAAATAACAATTATACACAAAACAATCATACAAATTTCACTATACACATATAGTCAAAACTATCGATTTCTCGATTCCCATGTTTATATTTTATAGTATGCATCAATACACACCATTATCTTACAAAGTTTTATTTGTAGTTATTTTACAAGATTATATTTTTCTATTTATTATACAACCACAGTTTCACAACCCCATTATCCCTCGTCAGTTGGTATTTTAATAACGACGTTCCCTCTCGTCGTATTTCCAGGAGATCTGTTCTCCTACATCCCTGATCCTATTTCCTGCATCCACCAGCTCCTCGCCAAAGTGGCGGAGTTCAGCTAAATTTTCATTGCTCATTGGTGGGTTTGGTATAGGTTCCGGGTCGAACTGAGGGAGAAAGGAATAAGGACTGTTGAGAAGGTTTTGGAACTGCCAATCATTGGTCCACCACTCGTCCATTCCTAAAGGTTGGGTATGGATTATAGGTTCTAGAATTGCTGGTTCTAAATTCATTGGAAGTTGATTTTCAGCAGGATAAGGGTAGTGATTATTATTAATAGGCCTGACGACATCACAGCTCGCCAATGCACGATCCAATTCCTCCTGAAATGGTAACTCCTCAATTTGTCTAGAGCTTTCCCCAATTTCTATCTTGGTTTGTCTAGTACCTTCCCCAAACTCCATTTCCATCTGCCTAGAATATTCCCAAAACTGCATTTCCATCTGCCTAGAACCTTCCCTAACTTCAATCCCCTTCCCTTTGTCTAAGGGATTTTCTATTTTGGGAATCTTCCTAGTGGCGGGTTTCCTTCTGCGCACACGCCTCTATCCCACGAATCTTCTCCTTTTCTTAGGCTTGGGTTTCTCTGGAGGTGGAGCGTTGAATTCCATAGGTTCTTCTATATCGGGTATGTACCTATTAAAATCTCTCGAAACCTCTATCTTCACCGGATAGAGATTTAAATTCTGAAGGGCTTCAGACAAGTCATTCATGCTGTTTAGCATATATGCAAAATACACAAAAATTGCTAAGTTAAAAATTTATAACAAAATTTCATAAATAACTTTTAAATATTATTTCATACCGTGTGACTAATTTAACACAAAGACAATTGAAAATTAAAACACACCAGGGTTTACTGTAACTTATTTATTTTACTGGATAAGATTTCTGGCTTGTAGGTGATAAGGTTGCTAAAACTTGAGTCAGAGTATTTAAAGATTTGCATTTACTGCTATAGTGGCTAGCATATAGAGATCTGCGCATTTTTCATCTAACTTATCTTCCCATGGTGGGTTATTGCCTAGTTCTTGGGTTTTCTAATTAACTCTCTTTTCTTTTGGTTGTGATTTCTTTAATTTCTCCTGACTTTTCCTAATAATCAAACTTCTTTTATTAGGAGAAAGTGGTTCATCATATTGTGCCTTTCGGACAAATATTCCTTCTTCAGGATTTGCATAATGTTTTGAGGAATTTGTTTGGGATGAACTTCCCTTCTCGTTTGATGACCTATCTAATTTAAGATAGATGTTTGAAAGCTTTTGCTTACCCATACTGTACACAAATATTCAAATATATAATCACAGATTAGTAATTAGTAAAATTAAGTATTTTCTAAATACTTAATTGGCTTAAATCAGTGGCTCTGATACCACATTTTTCTGTCACGGCCCCCGACCCGGTTTGACCCGGTTCAGGAGCCGCGGGACAGAAAATCCCGTGGTATTAAGTTGACAGCGGAAGACTTTAACAGGATCTTTTTAAAACTGAAATTTCCCTATTATTTTATTTCATAATTCGGGATAAACCCCGGTAGTTTACAATCATATGATTTCACTGAGAAATCTTTATTTTACAAAACATGTTTCTTTATTTTATTTTGAGCCACTTCCTTAAGCTTGTAGTGCTTCACGGCACTTTTCCTGGATCACAACAGATCACCTGAAACATGTTTGAAAAATGTTTTGTCAGCGGGAAATACTGGTGAATCATTCTTTTTACTAAAACGACACGTTTGTTATAATTTACAGTATTAAGAGCGATTACAATGTTTCCATATATCAACCAACTACCCACAGTATTTGTCACTCGAACATCCATTGGTAACCTCAGAGTCCAATGGTGTCTGTGACTATGGTCATATCACCCCTTGGCTACCCCGTTGTCCAATGGTGATGGTTATCAAGTAATGTATACAAAACCCCACATACCGGCTGATTACAAAGACTTAATTCCCGTAATTATAACCTTGAAAACAAATAGAGTTTTGTAAAGTAATTTGATAAAAAGAGAATGACTCACATTGCAGATTTATATGAGCAGAGCTTAGCCTACTGATTAGCCTTTTAACCTAAATTTAATAACATGCACACGAACTAGGTCAGTAACTAATACAGCATTTACGATAACTCACGAGATTAATCCCTCACAACGAATGACAAAGTGATACTTAAACATCCATCGAATTCACGACGAATGACAAAGCATAAACCCTAATGCGGGCAGCACTTATACATCCATTGGATAGTTTAATCGATCGGACATTGAATCGTATTAGCGATCGAGTTAATACCCGGTATCGGAGCAGTGCCTCGCTAAATTTGAAAGTAATTTTGACTTCAGAGTAACAAGAATTCGTTTTTGAACTTTGTTTTCGACACCAACAGACTGTGCATGCAACAAGCTATTTATAGATGAAATTAGGGCCTCACGCGGCCCGCGTAAACCCAGGGTTAACACTTACGCGGCCCGCGAGGCTGCCTAGTCTATGTATAGGCTGCATGGGTCACGAGTAGGCTTGCCATCTGGTTACCACGTGGATCCGGAACACTTATCCGGTCAAATATATATTGACGCGACCCGCGTAAGACATGTCTTGTCTTTTACGCGGCCCGCCTGGGAACCATAATTTTGTTTTTCTTGATTTTTAATATGGTTTAGGGTTTCTGGGGTCCGGGTTTTTACTTACGGGTATTTTTAGGACAATTTTGAGAGTCCTTACAAAATCGTTCAGATCTAAGTTGTTCTTAGTGGATTGAGGCCAGGACATGAAGTTCTTCAAGAACACCATGATGACATCATCCTAGAACACTTCAAATCTAGTGATTTCACGGTTAAAAGTTAAGATTTAAAAGATAGAAAGGTGTAGAATCGAGTGTAGATAAAAGATGTACAAGATTTAGGTTGAGATCTTACCGGAATTGCGAGAAATCAGAGAAAAAGTAAGGTTGGAGCGCTGATCGGACGTCAGAGAGCAAAAGTGGAAAGTTTGATGGTGATATGGGGTATTTATAGGGTTACCCAAAGTGGAAAGGGGCTGGTCAATCGGGTGGCAGCCCGATCGAGTGGCTGGCCGATCGAGCGGTAGCTCGATCGATCGGCTGGTCGGTCGGCTGGTCATCTGGTCGATCAGTCACTTGGTTCGAGTGTTCGGTGCGACGAGTTTGGCCATTTCGATTGCGATTGCGAGCGTTGCGATGCGATAGAGTTTCCTAGTCAAATTACTTTTAATCCCAACTACTATATCTAACATATAATCATCCTAATTCACTTGCGTTTAGCGTCTGCGATTCGCTTGCGATTCGAGTTTCGATTGCGTTTCGATTATAACATAATTAAACATGCACTAGTAACACATAAGAGGCACACACACTTAAAATAATATCCAGAACGCGTAATTCGAGTTGCGAGCGCGATTGCGATAAGCGATAAGCTATCAAATATGCGATAAATATCGAATAATCCTCGATTATTAGTAAGTACTCCACATAATACAACTAAAGTTAAGCATAAATTAGAATATCTACGAGTCAAAGAAGTCAAAACAGGAACTGAGCAAGGAGTGACAGATCGCAATTAGCAATCTTGTCTCCCTTTGACTTCAATCTTGACTTTGACTTTGACTTTCGAAACACGGGGTGTTACATATGTATACTTTGAGGATCAAGAGTCTGAGATACTCAGACCTTACATGGAGCAAGAAACTGATTATGAAAAGATATTCGGAGATCCGACAAAGAATTATGACCCTGAAGTGCTGGAACATGCATGGGATTACACATATTGGGATGAAGAGGATGATTGGTACTTTGACCCATATGAAGGGGAGCATGGTTCTGATTCGGATTGGTCTTGTTTGGATAATTGTCACTGGAAATAGGCTAGATTTGTTTGGTTGTATGTTTGTATTTTGTACTAAACGTTGCAATGTAATCGAATCACTTTCCGCCAAAATTATGTTTGAACACATTATTTGTACTAAAGCAGCCATATACAAACCAAACATAAAGATTGTAAACCAAACATTGTAAACCAAAATAAAGCAGCCATATGTAAACCAAACAGTTGTAAACCAAACATTGTAAACCAAAATACAAACTTGACAAACCAAACATAAAGCTACAAACCAAACATTGTCTTGAACAAACAAACAAGCAAACATAGTCTAAAGTTACAAACCAAACATTGTCTTGAACAAACTTGACAAACAGAATTTTGGTCTAAAGTTACAAACCATCCATCACTCATCAAGATTGTAAACTGGAGCACCTTGAGTGGTAGTGTGTGATTCCTGTGAAGCAGTGGATTGTTCACCCCCTTGTCCTTTGCAGCTCCTGACATTGTGACCCATGTTCCCACATTTACCTCACTTGATACTAGTTCCCTTTCTTGTCATTTTACCTCCTTTGTCGAACTCCTGCTCAAGCTCTTTTTCACCAAATGCCTTCTTTCTTTTCTTCTTTGGCCTTCCAACTTGTGTATGATGCTTTGGTGGGATGAGTGTTGTTGGACACTCTGAAGGAGTCCACATCTCCGGCCCGCTGATTGGCTCTATCACATTGTCATAGTCTTTCTTCCATGTTGACAGCCAATACACTTCATCCACCCACTCTTCTGGTATGCCAGCATCAATGCTATTCCTTGACATATCCCATATGGCTGCAACTGCATGTTTGCAAGGCATCCCTGTCAAATCCCACTTCCTGCATGCACAAGTTTTATGTTTAACATTCACAACATACTACCCTATACCTTAACAATTCATTTTTTAGAATAAACACATCCCTCCTTGCCTTAAGAGCATAATCTTTCACCATCTGATTCATCTTTTTCTTGTCATCAATAAGCTGACCAACAAAGAATGGCAGATCATTTGGACCTTTTAAAGCACCCTTGTTTCTCCTCCTTATCTTCCTGGCAACCTTATCTCTAAGGCTTGAATTGTCATCAGACCCACTTTCAAAATCCTCCAGGTCAACAGGCTGATGACCTTCTTCGCTTATCTCATCATCATGATCCCCATCACTTGAACCATCCAGTTCTTCCCTAGTAAATTCAACATTAGCCCTGAACCTCTGCATATCCACCTCTATTTCATAAATCAAATTATCTTCCTCAACATACTCATAATCAGGATCACTTCCTTCACTCTCTTCCTCATCTTCATTCATACTATGATTCTGATTATTTATTGTAAATGATGCTGAAACAATTGCTTTACATGCCCCTACAGGACCTTCACTTGTATTTTCCAAGATTGTTGACCTCCGGTGTTCAACATACGTGTCTATCATATGGACTCCTTGACGCACATGATCAAAGATAGGCTCTAAGTCAACATCACATTTTAATGTCCTAAGACCAAAATCCAACGAACAGTACGGTTCCTTGTAATGAATGCAGAAAAACAAACCATCATTGTATCCAAATTTCTTAACCATCTCCTCTAAAACATCAGTATTCAACACTCTAAAATCTACATGATCAATGTAGTTCATCTTCCCACCAAAGTATTTCCTATTTGGGTTTTCTACAAAATTACCTCCATGGTGAAATTTTATGGTAAATTGAGATTGAGTTTGACCTATAAACAAACATCAACAACAAATTAACACAGAAAAAGGTTCAAATTTTACCTAATTCAGACCCTGTGAGCTTGCATGTCACTTACGGTACATTTCAATCGAAGATCCATGCTCATAACAGAGTTCTAATCACCTGTAATTGTTGAAGAATGCCTGATCGCCAGTGAGGAGCTCTTGAATTTAGAAGTAGGTTAAGTTCAGGGTTTCAAAGTGATGAAAGGGGGGTTATATGAGGTTGCAGGTCAAGAGGAAAGCGAATTTACCTATTTGTCCTTTGACCATTAACAGAAAACGCTAGACTTTGACGGAAACATGGCCCGGGGGGTAAACATGCGACATAAGAGCAAACAGTGCGGGGTAAATTTGCAATTATTTCCTTAGGGGGGTAGACATGCCAAAGACCCCAAACCTCAGGGGGTAAAATTGCAGTTTACTCTATATTTTATTTAGGGAGGAGTAGCAGGGGTGTAAACAAGAGACTTTTTAGAAGCCTTCTAGCTTTAATTGGGCCGGCAATTTTACATGAATACATGACACGAACCTACATGAAGTTAATAGGTATTGTGTATGGCCTTAACAAGTATCGTGTACCAAACAGGTAAACAGGTGATTACGTGTTAATTTTCGTGTATAAACAGGTTAAATACCTGTTTACCTGTTAATACCCCTTAGTACACGATAAGAAATTAAATTAAATAAAACTCACCAGTCATGTGTGTGTGGGTTCCTTAATTACTTTCAATTTTCATTCCTCATTCAATTCATAATAATAATAATAATAATAATAATAATAATAATAATAATAATAATAATAATAAAAAACTCCCTCTGTAACTCTCAGATAGCATGTCGTGTTCGTGTTTTTATTCGTGTTAACAGGTACTTTTCGTGTCTAACAGTCGAACAGTCGTGTTAATAGGTATTAACAGGTAACTTTCGTGTATACCGTGTCGTGTTCGTGTTTGAAAAAAAGGACACGATAAGTTATCGTGTTGTGTTCATGTATGGGATTTCGTGTCTCGTGTCTCGTGTCTTATCGTGTCTCGTGTCTCGTGTCTTATCGTGTCGTGTCTTATCGTTGATGGGTATACACGATATGCCAGACCTAGCTTTAATCTTTTAAGAAAAAACTCATACTTAATAAAAAGCCTTCTTTGGTTGAAGAGTCTAAAGCTTTTAGGTTAAGAGCTTGAAGCTTTTGGTTGAACGCTCCTACTAGTAGCGTTTAGAAGGAACTACAAGCTTTTAAAGAAAAAATGACTATTTTAACCTCTAAAAATAATAAACTTTTTAATGCGCAAACTTTTTAAATTTTTAGTTATGTCCATTTTGGTTATTTTATACATTTTATTAAAAGCTCCGGGTACTCTGCCAAACACCAAATATATCTAAAAAACTGCAGCTACTAGCTACCAGCTTCTATCCACCAGTTTCCAGCCACCAGCCACCAACTATTTTTGCCAAACATACCCAAAGACTCAAGAGCTACTTGTTATCGGCTCGGTCAAAAGCTCGAACGAGCTGAGCTTTAATGAGCCTGAGCCCGAGCTCGAGCCTGAAATACAAAGCTCATTTAGGCTCGCAAGCCTAAACGAGTTCAAACAACATTTTATTTTTTATATATAGCACAATAATAATGTTGATAACAATGGTGAGCCGAGTTCGAGCCGAGCTTTGGCTCGTTTAAACGATATTGAAGCGAAATCGAGCCAAGCTTTTAGCTCGTTTGAGGTTATTTTCATAGTGGTATATCATGCAATTTAGGAAACAAAGATCTCACATAAAAATGTTGAGTCCAGGGATTAACAATTTAAAGAACTAACAATTTAAAGAAGGGTTATTGGATTTTATCACCCCCAACTATTGGCTATTGGCTGCTGCCACCCTCAACTATCACTTTGACGCCCGTCACCCGAACTTAACACTTAGTGTGTTCTCTCACCAGTCGTTAACTGATCACTAACTTTTGATCCTGTTTTTATTCTTTTAGGGGTGTTATAGGAATCTAAGGAAGGTTTTAGGGATCTTTGGACACCCCGAAAAGTATAGTAACAAGCTCAAAAGTTAGTGATCAGTTAACGACGTGATGACAGAACAAACTAAGTGTTAAGTTGGGGGTGACGGGCGTCAAAGTGATAGTTAGGGGTGGCAGCGGCTAATAGCCAATAGTTAAAGGTGATAAAATCCAATAACCCTTTAAAGAATGCATTTTAGGTGACTTATTAGTAAAGCTCATATAGATTGGTATGTGTTGGTTTAATATTCAGTTCATTTGAAGCATGTGCTATTGAACTAGAAACAAAACATATATATTAAAACCAATTGTCATGAATCAACCAATTTTCATAAAGTAGCATCCTAGAATCAATCTTCAGACGGCAGCAGTTGATTTGAATTTATTTATTCTGTTGCAAATTTTAAATGACAATAATAATTAAATTGAATCAGCATAATGCATTTCTATGCAATTAAGGAAATTAAAAATATTCATATGACAGATTCATAACTTTTGCATTAAGATATCTAAAATAATTCCAGTAGTATATGATTTCAAAACAAATAAATTATATTCTTGATCCATGCAAACATATGATAGATTTATATATTCATATGATACAAGTTAATTACTATTATGTTATTATAACAATAACAATATATTAAATTATAAGTTATTTAAATAAAGGAAATAATGGAGAGAGTAGTTCAAACACCTCCACGTGTGACTTATGTAATCCAAAATTTAGTTTTAAGATTTAAAATAATTCAAGATTTAAAAATATCGAAAAATAGATATACGTTTAAAATAAATCAATATTTATTAAGTCGTTGCGAAGACATAAATTTCACCTACATATTAATCCGAGATTAAGAACCATTATAGGAAAAACTCATATATGCACTTTGTAAACCAACCAACCAGGGAATATTATAACAGATTATGTAACACAGAAGCAAAACAAAATTCCCAATATAATACTTCAAATATTTAAAAAAAATTGAACGGAAATTTATTACCTGTTCACGCTACTACGGTTTCTAACTTTCCATCGCATAGTGTGGATTCCATCTTCTTTAATTATTAGGTTTCTTTCTCATCGTTGCCAGAGACTGATTCCGGCTGGAAATTTATGCACGTCAAAGACCTCACAACAAAAGGGTGGTGAGGTCGACTGAAAACAAAGAGCACTTTCGTGCTGATAACGTGTTGTGAAACTAGTATATTAACAAAGGAATATGAGAAGAATTATGTGACAACTGGCACCAAACCGGTAATTTTCGTACACTTTAATTATTATTTAATGACTGCAATTATGTGCTTAAATGTCAACATTGTTTGATTACATGCTATACTTGTGAATTCATGCACGTTTTATACTACAAATATTGCTTTATGCACTAATGATAGCGTTGCTTCAGAAATACTAGTAAACTCACCGGTAAGACACATTGTGTTAACAATTCTGCAGAAAGCAGACAGACAATAGAATTGGGGCCTAGGTGTAGGTCCAACGTCAATAATACATTAAAACCTAAGAGTACATACAAGGGTTAACATATAGACGTCCCGGAAGCTAGAAAATGCACTAAAAAGCACCCGAAGCACACTTTAAATGCTGAATATTACACATTTTAGCAAAATGGGGAATTGGCCGGTAATAATCCAACCTAGACCTTATTGGCCATTAATAATCCCACCTCAGAATATTCCCCCCACCAGTCCCACCTTTCACCTATTTTTCCTACAATTGTCCCCCGTTAAAAAAACTTAACGGAGTTAAGCTTTTTTCCAAATTACAAACAGATTTTTTAGGGCTTTTAATCAGAACGATGATACGAGTCCATTTATATAAAAATTACTTCGAAATGTTGCTCCAAGTGACTTGATTTTGGTTAATAATAAATTTAAACACCCGAATTGAAGCGTCATTTTCATTGTTTGGAGCACCGTTTCGAGGCATGTTTTACATCAATGGACTCGTATCCTCGTTCTAATAAAAAACCCTAAAAAATCTGTTTGAAATTTGGAAGAAAGCTTAACTCCGTTAAGGTTTTTTAACGGGGGACCATTGTAGAAAATAGGTGAAAGGTGGGACTGGTGGGGGGAATATTTTGAGGTGGGATTATTAATGGCCAAAAAGGTCTAGGTGGGATTATTACATGCCAATTTCCCCAGCAAAATTCAGCATTATAACAAGATTGTACCATGTAAAAATATGACTAATTGATCCAGAATATTTTCCCAAGTGTCGGGAATTGAAAATATCACAAAAGGGGACATAAAGGACACTAAACGGTGCAATTTAACGCTTTAACGAACTGGTATCTAACCGAACAACCGGACATTACCCGGAACACCAAAATATTGCTAGAAGCATTGTTTTACTTTTCTGAGCTAGTTATGGTTCCCGAACACTTTCACATACTACATAAAGCATCCTATACATTAAACACTAGACTTTTACATTTAACCTCCAACTTATTACCTACACTTACCATTTAACTTACAATTTACCCCCTCCCCCCTCATATGATTTACGGCCCAAAGTGGCCCCACATTCAAGATTCTTATAATCTTCTTAAATATCATTGATCTTCCTTGGATTCCACAAGATTGATATAGATTGTGTAGTGTACTTCACAAACATTAGAACCATTGGACAAACACTCAAGATTGGTTATAAGTAAACTTGAATCTTCATCATTTCATCACACCACACTCACTCTCTCCCTCTCAAAAGCTCACGGCCGAAACCCCCTTCCCAACCATCACCATTTTCGATCAAACTTCATCCAATCCAAGGTTATCTCAAGGTGTTACAAGGTGTCTAAGGAAGTGTGGAACTCTCGGATCATCAAGGACCTCTTCCGTTTGCTTTTATCCACTCCATCTTCATCATTGTTCTTCCCTAGCTTGAAGCTAGTGGTAAGGCTCTTTTGATCTTTGTTTACTTCATATTTTTAGTGGTTAAAAGATGTATTATGTTGAAATAACTAGAACACTAAAAGACTTGAACTTGAATCTTGAACATAAAGCTTTACATATGATGATATATGGATGAAATGATGTTGTTTAGTGCATGAATGATCGTTGCTTGTTGATTTATTGAGATAATGATGTTAATCATCACATGGAGCCTACTAGGTGGTGATTAAACACATAATCTAGCAAGTGGGAGAATGATCATGTAACAACATAGGATGATCATCTTCTTGTAGGAACATGAACTTGATGAATAAAATGATTTCTTGTAAAATGATAAACAAAGTAAGATAGTCATCTCATGAATCTAAGATTTATGAATGGTTTTCCAAAAGAACCAAGTTTAAAATGTGATTTTTAGAAGATCTTGGTTTTTACTTAAACTTACACTATTTTTAGTGATAAAATAAGTGTAGAAACACTAGAGAAACAAGAAGATCCATAAAGAAATATTTTTAAACAAATCATCTTACAAGTTGTAAAGGACTAAATCTTTCAAGAATGAGATTTACAAACAAATAACCATGTTTTTAAGGGTAACTAAACCTACTAAATAACATGGTAAGTTACTACAAGTTTTTACAAAACTTCAAGTTCATGATATAGTGTAGTTTACTTAATTTTGACACTCGGAAAGTGTTGAATAAGTTGATGATTGTTGTTATGATTTCAAAAGAAAATAAACACATGTTTTGAAAACATGGGAAACCTCCATTTTTAGGGGAAACTATGTCAAAATTTTTATAAATTTTGACACTTAGAAAAATATAAGTTTGGTGAAACTTATTCCCTAAAAATATTTACCAAGGTTTCCCTAATTTTTGTGTAAACTTCAAGTTAAGAAATGATGATTTCTTCAAAATACAAATTGATATTAAGTATGTATATTTATTGATCGCCAAATTTTGTGCTAAGTGTATGTAGTATGTATTACATGTAATAGTGTATTAGGACTTGAAAATACACTAAATACTCCTAAGGAGTGAAGATACAAAAATACACATACAACGTGCTTAGACAAATACAAGAGACTATATTTATGAATATATATTACTTGAAAGATTATGTAACTTGGACAAGTTATGAACTTAAAGTGAAGTTTTTGACAAAATACATAACTCGGGTGAAAAATACAAGATACTTATATTTATTTCTGAGAAAATAATATAAGTAAGATACATAGTTAAAAATATAAATTATTTTTAACACACAAAGAACAAATACATAAAAGATGGTGACTTGTACTTGTGCGATACAAGTCTAGTGACTAACGTTAATAAAACACGTATAGGTCACGACGCTTTATAAGCAAAACCCGGTGAAGTTTACGGCGCAAGGAACGCAAAGTTGTGAGTTCATGTCCCCACTTTTAATCTTTTACATACTTTTTAAACTTGGGGAAAATACATGTGTTATGGTATGACGGATACAAGAACTAAGGAATGATACTAGAAATCGTGTCACGAATAGGGTACCAGAAGCACCATTAATCGTGTACATACTAAGACCGCAGAACAAAAGGTTAGATCTAATGGGGTTTTGGGCAGCCACACTCTTGGTGATAACTAGTACCAAGTAGTGCTTTTGTGTCTCAGTCGTGAATCGACAACTAGAAAAATGCCTATGGTTTAGATGCTTCCTATGTCGTGTCACATGTTAATGGCCTTGCAACCCATTAACAAACTTGATACATACAAAAATACTTGATTTATACAAATTACATACCATGTTTTCATACAAAGTATACAAATGTTCAATACAAAAAATAAACTGCATGAATTCACACCAACATTATGTTGACGTTTTTTTTTTCCAAAAACTCACATGTATTTCAGGTAACTAAAGTGGATGTGCGCGCGGTTATACTCTTGCTCTTCGATGATGTTTATGTTTTTTGTTGAATAAAGTTGTAAATTTTTCAGACAATATGCTGTCTTATGTTGTAAACACTTAAACTATGATTTCAGTTATGTAATGTTTTGCATTTGGAGTTATTTTAGGAGCATGTAGTATGTTTACCAATCGTATGCAATGAAAACCTTTCATGATCACACCTCGTGCTTCCGCCTAAGAAAGGGGTGTGACGGATTGGTATCAGAGCGGCGATTGTAGTGAACCAAGATTCCTTCTCGAGTCTAGTCTACAATCTTTAGGATCCTTTCACGAAAACAATTTTTTTCAAAAAGTTTTCATTGCATAAAACCTTCCGCGACATCCACTACCTGAAACTGTTTACAAAAGAGTCAAGAAAGACACTACGAGACTTAGGGTGCACTGTAGTAGCACTTGTCTGTAATTAAGAATTACTTGCGATTATGTGTGATAATTGATATTTACATATACTAGAAATAGAATAACTCAGGTACTCGTGACTTTACCTGAAAGCAGTGGCCTATCTGAAGGAAGAGATACGAGGATAAAACAAACTGTGCGGACTGTGCAAGAAGTTACGTAATTATGGATGCATACATAATTATGGAATTCAGTGCACAGAAACCACAGCAAGTCTTGTCACGTATAGATTCCCTTAGTACAAGAAAAGGTCAAACATGAACACCCTTCCCCCAGCCTATTAAATGCTCTGCTGGAGTAATAGGGTATAAAGACAAGAACCGCCAATGTGAATATCTTATGACACATCAATATTTATGTATTTATGCATGCTTGTTGTTGTATGAATTGATTTATATGTTTGGCGGATTGTTTGATGTCACTTATGTGGTATATGCCTGTGTATATATATACTGCTATTGTCTCGTATGACGATATCAAACAAATGTCTAACCCTGTTGTGTTATGTTCTGACAGAACATGGCACCCAGAAGAGCTGTGAACGCTCGTGATCAACCTCCTCCTCCCCCACTGCCGAGGACTGCTGAAGAACTAAACACCCTGCTGGAAGAAAGGATCTCCGCAGCTATCGCTCAATACGAGGCAAACCGCACCGAACAAAGTGGAGGACCAAGTAATGCAAGACGCAATAGGAATGGAGATTCATCTGGAGGAAACGCAGCTCAGGGCTGCACTTTCAAGCAGTTTCTCGACTACAAACCGCTGAAATACGACGGCACTGGAGGTTCAGTGGTGTTTGTACGCATGACGGAGAAGACTGAGGCCACTATCCGTATGAGCAAGTGTACCGCGGATCAGCAAGTCACTTTTGCTACAGGGTTGTTTGTTAATGAAGCTTTGACTTGGTGGAACTTGCAAGTCCAAACTCTGGGTGATGATGCCGCATATGGCATGTCTTGGGATGAGCTGAAGGAGAAAATGAGAGAAAAGTATTGCTCTCGTGCTGAACTCCAAAGGTTGGAGACTGAGTTTTGGCACTTAACCATGGAAGGTGCTGACATTACTGGTTATACCCGAAGGTTCCACGATCTGTCGAGGGTGATCCCCTATATGGTGACTCCTGAATTTAAGTGTGTTGCATGCTACATTTGGGGATTGGCCTCGGAATTTCGCAGCATGGTAACTTCGGCCAAACCTGCAACAATCACTGAGGCTGTAACTCTGGCTATCAGCCTTACTGAAGATGTTGTCCGTATAAAGAAGTTGTCGCTGAACCCTACTGAAAAGACCGAGACGCATGCTGAGTCGTCTGGTGACAAGAAAAGGAAGCATGCGAACCTGAATCAAGCAACACGCAACACCAAGGGTTCCAACAACAAGAAGCGCGACCCCAACCCGCCTCAGGAGGTGAAAACTCTTGCAACCATGAATGACGCTCCTACCAAAAGATACCTGGGCACTCTGCCCATTTGCAACCAGTGCAAGCGTCATCACGGAGGAGTTTTTCGCATTCCAAAATGAAACAAGTGTGGAAAACTGGGTCACCATACTGACGATTATTGGGGAAAAGGAAATAGAAATGGGAATGGAAACCGCAACGGTGCTGGTAATAGAAACGGTGGTGGAAATGGCAATGGTAACTGGAATGGTAATGGAACTGGGCAAAACCAAGGATGCTTTAGTTGTGGAAGCAAGGATCATTTCATAAAAGATTGCCCAAAGGGGAACAATGCTCAGGCACGAGCATTCGTGATTGGAGCAAGGAACGCACGCGAGGACCCTAATGTGGTCACCGGTACGTTTCTCGTTAACAATCACTTTGCATCCATACTATTTGACACTGGTGCCGATTATAGTTTCATGTCTGTGGAGTTTAAACGTATGCTTGGAATAGAATCTAGTAGATTAGATATTCCTTATTCCATAGAACTAGCCAATGGTAAACTTGTTGAATCAGGCAAAGTTGTTAGAGGTTGCTCATTAGAACTTGGTGAACGAAGATTTAGCATCTACCTCTTACGTATTCAATTGGGTAGCTTCGATGTAGTGGTCGGAATGGACTGGTTGTCCAAGAACAAAGCTGAAGTTATTTGTCATGAGAAAATCATTCGCATCCCTTTGGTGAATGATGAAACTCTCATCGTGCATGGAGAAAATCGAGACGCGCCTCTACGAATCATCAGTTGTATGAAGGCACATAAGTGCTTAAGGAAAGGATGTGTTGCTTTCCTGGCGCACGTTGTAGATAAGAAGGCAGAGGAGCCGAAACTCGAAGACATTCCTGTGGTGAAGGAATTCCCTGATGTTTTTCCCAAAGATCTACCAGGACTACCTCCGCAACGATAAGTCGAATTCCGTATAGACTTGGTTCCAGGAGCCGCTCCTGTAGCCAAGGCACCCTATCGGCTCGCACCATCCGAAATGCAAGAATTATCTACACAACTCCAGGAGTTGTTGGATAAAGGATTCATGAGGCCAAGCTTCTCACCTTGGGGAGATCCAGTATTGTTCGTGAAGAAGAAGCATGGAACACTGCGGATGTGTATCGACTATAGAGAGTTGAACAAACTCACAGTCAAGAATCGGTACCCACTACCGAGGATTGATGACTTATTTGATCAGTTGCAAGGATCAAGCTACTATTCCAAGATCGATCTTCGATCTGGATACCACCAGTTAAGGATTCAAGAAGAAAGCGTACCAAAGACTGCATTCAGAACACGCTATGGGCATTACGAGTTTCTTGTGATGCCATTCGGACTGACGAACGCTCCAGCGGTATTTATGGATCTGATGAACCGTGTATGCAAACCATATCTCGATAAATTCGTGATTGTATTTATCGATGATATCCTGATTTACTCACGAACGAGAGAAGAGCACGAGCAACATCTCAGAACCATTATGGAACTACTGAAGAAAGAGAAACTTTATGCAAAGTTTTCAAAGTGCGAATTCTGGATTCACGAAGTACAGTTTCTTGGTCACGTTGTGAATGAGAAGGGCATTCATGTAGACCCATCCAAGATAGAAGCGATAAAGAATTGGGAAGCCCCCAAAACCCCAACTGAAGTTCGACAATTTTTGGACTTCGCGGGTTATTATCGGCGATTCATCGAGAATTTCTCAAAGATAGCTCAACCGCTGACTTCCCTTACGCAGAAAGACAAGAAGTACGATTGGGGTGACAAGCAGGAAGAAGCCTTCCAGCTACTTAAAAATAAGCTATGCGATGCACCAATACTATCCTTACCCGAAGGCACTGAAGATTTCGTGGTATACTGCGACGCTTCGCGCCAAGGGTTGGGTTGCGTGCTTATGCAGCGCCAAAAAGTCACCGCTTACGCTTCAAGACAGTTGAAAGTGCATGAAAGGAACTATACCGCTCACGACCTAGAGCTAGGCGCAGTGGTATTCGCCTTGAAGATCTGGCGACATTATTTATATGGTACTCGACGTACAATCTTCACAGATCACAAAAGCCTACAACACATATTTGATCAGAAGGAATTAAACATGCGTCAGCGACAATGGGTTGAGTTGCTGAACGATTATGACTGTGAGATTAGGTACCATCCTGGAAAGGCAAATGTTGTAGCAGACGCATTAAGTCAGAAAGAAAGGGTTAAGACCCTAAGGGTTCGAGCATTGGAAATGACTATTCGAACGAACCTCACTGCACCCATTCGTGATGCACAACAAGAAGCCCTTAAGGGAGAGAATCGTAGAGCAGAATACCTCCGAGGTATGTTAAAATATATGGTGCCAAATGAAGAGGGAGCCTTATACTATAAGGGGCGTATTTGGGTTCCGCTCTATGGCGGTATTCGAGAAATCATCTTTGATGATGCACACAAGTCGAGATACTCGATCCATCCAGGATCGGACAAAATGTATCAAGACTTGAAGGATTACTATTGGTGGCCGAGACTTAAAAACGATGTTGCTGTTTACGTTGGAAAGTGCCTAACCTGTGCTAAGGTTAAGGCTGAATATCAGAAACCGTCTGGCCTACTGCAACAACCAGAGATTCCCATGTGGAAGTGGGAGCAAATCTCAATGGACTTCATAACAAAATTGCCCAAGACCCCTAGAGGGCATGATATGATATGGGTAATAATCGATCGGTTAACGAAATCTGCGCATTTCCTACTGATCCGAGAGAAAGATAGCACTGAAAAGCTCGCTGAGCTATACTTGAAGGAAATTGTGGCACGTCATGGAGTGCCTATCTCAATTATTTCAGACAGAGATGGACGCTTTGTCTCAAGAATCTGGCAATCCTTTCAGGAAGCCTTTGGATCTCAGCTAGATCTAAGCACGGCTTTCCATCCGCAAACAGACGGCAAGAGTGAACGGACCATACAAACGCTAGAAGATATGCTTCGCGCATGTGTTATGGACCTAGGCGGCAGCTGGGATACTCATCTACCTTTAGTTGAGTTTTCCTACAATAACAATTATCATACAAGCATAAAAGCCGCACCGTTCGAAGCTCTGTATGGCCGCAAGTGCCGCTCGCCATTATGTTGGGCAGACGCTGGAGACAAACGCATGGTTGGTCCTGAACTTGTGCAAGAGACAACCGACAAGATTATGCAGATCCGAGAGCGCATTAAGGCGGCTCGAGATCGACAAAAGAGCTACGCGGATCGAAGACGAAAACCATTAGAATTCGAGGTGAGAGACAAAGTTTTGTTAAAGGTCTCACCTTGGAAGGGCGTAGTAAGATTCGGAAAACGTGGAAAGCTGAATCCACGATACATCGGGCCATTCAAGATTTTGGAAAGAATTGGTACTGTGGTATACAAGTTGGAATTACCGGAAGAACTTAATGGAGTACATGACACGTTCCACGTATCCAACCTCAAGAAGAGTCCAACACAAGAAACAGTGATCATCCCTACGGATGAAGTGCATATTGACGACACCCTCCGATTTACAGAACAACCCGTTGAGGTTACCGACTGGAAAGTCAACAAGACCAGGAGGAATAGTGTCAAGCTTGTCAAAGTACGTTGGAACTCTAAGCACAGACCCGAGTACACGTGGGAACGTGGAGACCATTTTAAAGAAAAGTACCCCCACCTGTTCAAGAAAACTCCTGCGAGAGTTAGCTCAGCCTGAATTTTGGGACGAAATTCTTTTAATGGGGGGAGATTGTGACAACTGGCACCAAACCTATAAGGACTCTCAAAATTGTCCCAAAATAACCCAGAAGTAAAAACCCGGACCCCTGAAACCCTACTGTACATGAAAAATTAAGAAATTTAAAATTAGTGGGTTTCAGGTGGGCCGCGTAAGGGTTAGCTTAGCCTTACGCGGGCCGCGTCAAAGATGTGGTTTGACCGGATAAGCATCCGAGCCACGCGTTGACCAGCTGGCAAGCCTACCCGTGACACACCAAGCCTACGCGTAGACTAGGTCACCCTCGCGGGCCGCGTAAGTTTGAGAGATGGTTTACGCGGGCCGCGTGAACCTCAAATTTCAGCTATAAATAGCTTAGCTCCTGAGCAGTTCGATGGTGTCGAAATTTCAATTAAAAAACGAAGTTATACTGTCTAAAGTCGAATATTACTCTCAAATTAGTGAGGTGCTGCTACGATACCGGGTATTAACTCGATCCCTGCTACGATTTAATGTCCGATCGATTGAAACTATCCGATGAATGTTTAAGTGCTGCTCAAATTGGGTTTATACTTTGTCATTCGTCGTGAATTCGATGGATGTTTAAGTATTGCACTTTGTCATTCGTCATGAGGGTTTAATCTCGTGAGTTATCGTAAATGATGTATTAGTTACTAACCTAGTTCGTATGCATTGTTGTTTAAACTAGGTTATCAGGCTTATCAGTAGGCTAAAATCTGCCCGTATAAATCTGCAATGTGAGTCATTCTCTTTTATCAAATGTTTTACAATACTCCATTTTCAAATGTTATAATTACAGGGATTAAGTCGTGGTTATCTTAATCACTGGCTAGTGGGGTATTGTGCACATTACTAATTTTCTCACGGTTAGGCTAATAAATCCTACCAGTGATAAATGTCACTACTTGGGGAAAGACCCAATAGTGGTATGACCATCGTCACCAGGTGACACGGCGCCAGATAAAAATAAGATAGAAGCCATTGTAATCGCTCTTATGCTGTAATTTATAACTATGTGTCATTTTATCAAAATGAATGATTCACCAGTATTTCCCCGCTGACAAAAATATTTTTAAAACATGTTTCAGGCGACCTGCTGTAAATCAAGGAAAACGTGTTACGGAGCACTAACAAGCTTGAAGAGGTAGCTCAGTTAAAATGAATAAACATGTTTTAATAAATCAGGGAATTTCCTAGTAAAATTCATCTATTGTAAATTACGGGGTTTATCCCGAATTATGAAATAAAATAATCGGGCATTTCAAGTTTTAAAAGATCCTGTTAAAATCTTCCGCTGTCGCATCAATTAATAAATACCACGGGTTCCTGTCCCGCGGCTCCTGACCGGGTCAAACCGGGGCTGGGGCCGTGACAGGAAAAGGTGGTATCAGAGCCACTGATTTAAGCCAATTAAGTATTTAGAAAATACTTAATTTTACTAATTGCCATTTTGGGATTACGTATTTTATTATTTGAATATTTGTTTACAGTATGGGTAAGCAAAGACTTTCGGACATCTATCATAAAATAGATAGTTCACCGAAAGAAAAAGGAACTTCATCCTCAAAATACCCAACAGATACTGAGGAAGGAATATTTGTCCGTAAGGCACAGTTTGAGAAACCACTTTCTCCTAAGAAAAGAAGTCGTATTATTAGAAAAAGTCAAGAGAAAATAAAGAAGTCACAACCAAAAGAAATGAGGATTAATCAGGAAGCCCAGGAACTAGGCAGTAACCCACCATGGGAATACAAGTTAGATGAAAAATGGGCATATCTCTATATGTTAGTCACTGTAGCAGTAAATGCAAAATTTTAAATACCCTGACCCAGTATTAGCACCCATATCATCTACAATCCAGAAACTCTAAAGAAAATTTTACCCAATAAATAAATAAGTTTACAATAAACCCTAGTATGTTTTAATTTTCAGTTGTCCTTTGTATTAAATTAGTCACATGATATGCAATAATACTTGAATGTTTATCTGTGAAATTTTATTATAAAATTTTAACTTAGCATCTTGTGTGCATTTTTTGCATATATGCTAAACAGCATGAATGAGTTATCTGAAGCCCTTCAGAATCTCAATCTTTATCCTGTGAAAGTGGAAGTTTCCAAAGACTTTACTGGTTACTTACCAGATGTGGAGGAACCTATGGAATTTCGAGCTCCACCTCCGGAGAAACCAAAGCCTAAGAAAAGGAGAAGATTTGTAGGATGGAGGCGTACGCGCAGGAGGAAACCAGCAACTAGAAAGATTCCCAAAATAGAGAATCCCATAGATAAAGGAAAAGGGATTGAGATAGGGGAAGGTTCTAGGCAAATAGAAATGGAAATTGGGGAAAGTTCGATGCAAGCCGAGGAATTGCCACTGTAGGAGGAATTGGATCGCGTACTGGCAAGCTGTGATATTCTTAGGCCTATCAATAATAACCTCTATCCTTATCCTGCTGAAACCCAACTTCCAATGAACTTAGAACCAGCCATTCCAGACCCTCTGATCCACACCCAACCTCTAGGAGAAATGGACGACTGGTGGACTAACGACTGGCAGTTTCAAAACCTCCTTAATAATCCTTATACCTTTTTCCCTCAGTTTGATCCAGAACCTATACCAAACCCACCAATGAGCAATGAAAACTTAGCTGAACTCCGCCATTTTGGTGAGGAACTGATGAATGCAGGGAATAGAATTCGGGAGGTAGGAGAACAGATCTCCTGGAAGTACAACGAGAGGGAACGTCGCTTCTGAGGGCCAGTTGACAAAAGATAGTGTGGTTGTGAAACTGTGATTGTATAATAATAATAATAGTAAAATATAACTATGTAAAATATCTAAAAATAAAACTTGTGTAAGATAACTGTGTGTACGGATGCCTAATATAATATAAAAGAAATGGACGTCGAGAAATCGACAATTTTGGCTATACGTGTGTTGTATTATGTGATTGTTTGCATGTAGCTATTATTAATTTTATGCTAATAATTATATATATTAATTATCAGATGGAAAACACTAATAATGAACCAGTTAACGAGGTTAACCAATCTGAGCAACACCAGGAGGATCAATTTATGACTAGGCAAGATATCGAGAATATCGTTGCTCAAGGAATAGCCAATGCTATTCCAGCAATCCTTGCTGCTGCCCAGAAACCTGTTGAACCTCAACAAATTATTCATAGCAAACGTACTCATGAAGATGACTTCAGTAATAGCGTAAATGGAGGCGGTAATCATACTAACAACGATAATGAGATACGGCAAGCCCCAATTCTCAAAAGAATGAAAGCTGCAACGCCTGGTTGCACTTATAAGGAATTTCTTGCTTGTAAACCAGCTGAATTTGCAGGCAATGAAGGGGCGACTGCGGCACTGCGTTGGTTAGAAAAAAACTGAAGCAGTAATTATGATAAGTAAATATGCTGAGGAAGACAAGGTCATGTATACGTCGCATCTTTTTAAAGAAGGGGCGCTAGAATGGTGGAATAGGGTACTTCAAGCCAAAGGAAGAAATATGGCCTATGCCATGAGTTGGGAAGAATTTAAGCAACTAATGGAAAGAAAATTCTGTCCCGAATATGAAAAGGAACAAATGGCAAATAAGTTCCTGAACCATCGGATGATGGGTGTAGATTGTCGAGGATATACTTCGACATTCTTCGAGTATGCTACCAACCCTGGCTTCGCCAGAACCGGTGCTCATTTCCCTCTATATTTGGGGATTGATTGGCGAAATCCGTAATATCGTTAAAGCTGCGAGACCTCGCACTATTGACGATGCAGTAGAATTAGCTAACACCCTAACTGATGAATTAGTACGCACAAGTGAAGAAAACCGGAAAAAGGAAGTAGCCCAAAAGATTACCCAAGGATTCCGTGTGGGTAACCGTAGTAGTTTCAGGAAAAAGGGAACTGGGCAATCTTCCACTGTTCCATTTTGCAATGCCTGCAAAAGAAAGCATTTTGGAAGATGCAAAGGGTATTGCAATTTCTGCAAAATCCCAGGGCATCGAGAAGAAGATTGCAGAAAGAAGAAAGCAACAGTTTGCTACAACTGTGGAGAAGCTGGATATTTCAGGCCAGACTACCCAAAATTAGTTAAACCAGCTGACAATAAAGCCAAACCTGCAGACGGAACTACCAAAAAGAACGCAAGAGCCTTCCAGTTAACTACTCAGGAAGCCGAGCTAATCCCTGACATGATAGCTGGTACGTTCCTAGTTCACAACGTTTATGTAAAAGTATTATTTGACTCTTGTGCAAACCAAAGTTTTATAAATACTTCATTTTGCCAAGCTCTTAATTTACCCTTAACCACCCTTAGGCAGATTTTTTACAGTCGAAACAACAGATGGGAATTCTGTTAACATAGATAAGGTTTTGCGAGAAGGAAAAATATAACTCTTAGGTCATAAATTTTCTGCAAACCTGTTACCTATGAATTTAGCTGGATTCGATGTTGTATTAGGAATGGATTGGTTAGTAGCCAACCATGCTCGAATTCTTTGTGATAAAAATGCCATAGAAATATATACACCTACAGGAGAGGTAATTTTAATTACAGGAGATAAACCACGAAAGCCACTGAAATTCATTTCAGTAATGAAGTTGGCCAGTTATTCAAGAAAACAAGAAGTGGTGTATATGATTTCAGTAATCATTAACACGAAAAAATAAGGAACTTAAGGAAATTCCAGTAGTCTCAGAATACTCGGATGTATTCCCAGAAGAGCTACCTGGATTACCACCAGACAGGGAAGTAGAATTTAGGATTCATCTAATTCCAGGAACTACACCTATAGCCAAGGCACCTTATCGGTTAGCACCCACTGAAATGCTAGAGCTGAAAAAGCAGTTAGATGAATTGCTAAATAAAGGATTCATACAACCTAGTTCATCCCCGTGGGGAGCTCCAGTGTTGTTCGTAAAGAAAAAGGATGATTCGATGCGAATGTGTATCGATTATAGGGAATTAAATAAGGTTACAATTAAGAATCGATACCCATTACGTAGGATTGATGATCTTTTTTATCAACTCCAGGGAGCTAGATATTTATCTAAGATTGACTTACGCTCCGGATACCATCAGTTGAAAGTACAAGAAGAAGACATACCTAAAACTGCTTTTAGAACTAAGTATGGTCATTACGAGTTTACAGTCATGCCCTTCGGACTAACGAATGCACCTGCAGCATTCATGGACATGATGAATAGAATCTGTAAACCGTACTTGGATAAATTTGTAATTGTCTTCATCGACGATATACTTATTTATTCCAAAAGCCAGGATGAACACTGTCAGCACTTGCATGCACTCTTAACTTTGTTAAGAAAAGAAAAGCTTTACGCCAAATTCTCGAAGTGTAAATTTTGGCTACAAGAAGTGCAATTCTTAGGACATATGGTGAACCACAAAGGTATTCACGTAGATCCCTCTAAAATAGAAGCAATCACCAAATGGAAGGTTCCACAATCAGCTATGGAAATTAGAAGCTTTTTAGGATTAGCTGGATACTATAGGCGCTTTATTAAGGATTTTTCTAAAATAGCAGTGCCATTAACTAAGCTAACCTGTAAAGCAGTTAAGTTTGAATGGGGACCTAGGCAAGAAGAGGCCTTTAGGATTTTAAAGCAAAAGTTAACAAATGCTCTAATTCTAGCCTTACCAGAAGGAACTGAAGATTTTGAAGTATACTGTGATGCTTCAAAACTAGGATTGGGATGTGTGTTGATGCAACGCAAGAAAGTAATTGCGTATGCATCAAGGCAATTGAAAAAGCACGAGGAGAACTATACGACTCATGATTTAGAGTTAGGAGCCATAATTTTTGCCCTTAAGATTTGGAGACATTATCTGTATGGAAGTAAGTTTACTGTCTATACAGATCATAAAAGTTTAAGATACATATTTGGGCAAAAAGAATTAAACATGAGGCAAAGAAGATGGATGGAAATCCTAAGTGACTACGACTGTGATATCCAATATCACGAAGGAAAATCAAACGTAGTTGCAGATGTTTTAAGTCGTAAGTATCATGAGAAACAACGACGAGTTCATGCTCTTAGATTAAATCTACAATTAGATTTAATGGAACAACTAAAGAATGTTCAAGAAACAGCAATCGAGGACGATGCTGAAGGAATGAAAGGACGAATAAAAAAATTAGAGTAAGGAAATGATGGAATTTGGAGATTCCATAAGAAAATGATTTGGGTACCTAAGCAAGGAGAATTAAGAAATAAGATATTAGAAGAAGCTCATAAATCTAGGTATACCATGCATCCTGGTAACAATAAAATGTACCAAGATTTAAGGAATAATTTCTGGTGGATAGGAATGAAAAAGGACATAGCTAGATATGTTTCTAAGTGTCTTACTTGTTCACAAGTTAAGGCAGAACACCAGAAACCGTCAGGTCTACTTCAACAACTAGAAATGCATGTATGGAAATGGGAACTCATAACAATGGACTTTGTTACTAAGTTACCTAAAACCAGAAAAGGTAATGACGCGATTTGGGTAATTGTGGATCGATTAACCAAGTCAGCTCATTTCTACCCATGAAAGAAACCTTTAGTATGGAAAGGTTATCCAAGTTGTATGTAGACGAAGTAGTATCCTTACATGGAGTTCCACTCTCCATTGTATCAGATAGGGATAGTCGTTTCACTTCCCACTTCTGGACAAGTTTCCAAGAAGCAATGGGAACCCGACTAAATTTAAGTACTACATATCATCCACAAACAGACGGACAAAGTGAAAGGACGATACAAACCCTAGAAGACATGCTCCGAGCATGTGTAATAGATTTTGGTGGAAACTGGGATGATCACCTACCTTTAATAGAATTCTCCTATAATAATAGTTATCATGCAAGCATCGAAGCTGCCCCATTCGAAGCACTGTATGGACGAAAGTGCAGAACTCCAGTTTGCTGGGCAGAAATAGGAGAAAGTCAATTATCAGGTCCTGAAATTGTACAAGAAACTACCGACAAGATCACTCAAATCAAGGAACGACTGAAGACTGCTCGAGATCGCCAGAAGAGTTATGCCGATAATCGACGCAAGCCACTGGAATTTCAAGTTGGTGATAAGGTACTTTTGAAAGTTTCTCCTTGGAAAGGAGTAGTACGGTTCGGTAAGAAAGGAAAGCTAAGTCCACGATACGTAGGACCATTTTCAGTAACTCAACGTATAGGACCAGTTGCCTATCGCTTACAACTACCAGAAGAATTAGCTGGGGTACATGACGTATTTCATGTATCCAATCTCAAGAAATGTCTATCGGACGAATCACTAGTAGTACCTCTTCAGGACATAGAGGTAAATGAAAAGTTAAAATTCGTAGAGAAACCACTTCAAATAAAAGACCGAAAGATCAAGTTTCTAAAGCACAAGCGATTAGTACTAGTCAAAGTCAAATGGGATTCGAAAAGAGGACCCGAATACACATGGGAGCTGGAATCGGAAATGAAGCGAAAGTATCCTCACTTATTCCAGTAAATCTCGAGGATGAGATTTTAAATAAGGTGGGGAGGATGTTAGGACTCTCAAAATTGTCCCAAAATAACCCAGAAGTAAAAACCCGGACCCCTGAAACCCTACTGTACATGAAAAATTAAGAAATTTAAAATTAGTGGGTTTCAGGCGGGCCGCGTAAGGGTTAGCTTAGCCTTACGCGGGCCGCGTCAAAGATGTGGTTTGACCGGATAAGCATCCGAGCCACGCGTTGACCAGCTGGCAAGCCTACCCGTGACACACCAAGCCTACGCGTAGACTAGGTCACCCTCGCGGGCCGTGTAAGTTTGAGAGATGGTTTACGCGGGCCGCGTGAACCTCAAATTTCAGCTATAAATAGCTTAGCTCCTGAGCAGTTCGATGGTGTCGAAATTTCAATTAAAAAACGAAGTTATACTGTCTAAAGTCGAATATTACTCTCAAATTAGTGAGGTGCTGCTACGATACCGGGTATTAACTCGATCCCTGCTACGATTTAATGTCCGATCGATTGAAACTATCCGATGAATGTTTAAGTGCTGCTCAAATTGGGTTTATACTTTGTCATTCGTCGTGAATTCGATGGATATTTAAGTATTGCACTTTGTCATTCGTCATGAGGGTTTAATCTCGTGAGTTATCGTAAATGCTGTATTAGTTACTAACCTAGTTCGTATGCATTGTTGTTTAAACTAGGTTATCAGGCTTATCAGTAGGCTAAAATCTGCCTGTATAAATTTGCAATGTGAGTCATTCTCTTTTATCAAATGTTTTACAATACTCCATTTTCAAATGTTATAATTACAGGGATTAAGTCGTGGTTATCTTAATCACTGGCTAGTGGGGTATTGTGCACATTACTAATTTTCTCACGGTTAGGCAAATAAATCCTAACAGTGATAAACGTCACTACTTGGAGAAAGACCCAATAGTGGTATGACCATCGTCACCAGGTGACACGGCGCCAGATAAAAATAAGATAGAAGCCATTGTAATCGCTCTTATGCTGTAATTTATAACTATGTGTCATTTTATCAAAATGAATGATTCGCCAGTATTTCCCCGCTGACAAAAATATTTTTAAAACATGTTTCAGGCGACCTGCTGTAAATCAAGGAAAACGTGCTACGGAGCACTAACAAGCTTGAAGAGGTGGCTCAATTAAAATGAATAAACATGTTTTAATAAATCAGGGAATTTCCTAGTAAAATTCATCTATTGTAAATTACGGGGTTTATCCCGAATTATGAAATAAAATAATCGGGCATTTCAAGTTTTAAAAGATCCTGTTAAAATCTTCCGCTATGGCATCAATTAATAAATACCACGGGTTCCTGTCCCGCGGCTCCTAACCGGGTCAAACCGGGGCTGGGGCCGTGATAAAACCGATAATTTCCGTACACTTTAATTATTATTTAATGACTGCAATTATGTGCTTAAATGTCAACATTGTTTGATTACATGCTATACTTGTGAATTCATGCACGTTTTATACTACAAATATTGCTTTATGCACTAATGATAGTGCTGCGTCAGAAATACTAGTAAACTCACCGGTAAGGCACATTGTGTCAACAATTCTGCAGAAAGCAGACAGACAATAGAATTGGGGCCTAGGTGTAGGTCCAACGTCAAGAATACATTAAAACCCAAGAGTACATACAAGAGTTAACATGTAGACGTTCCGGAAGCTAGAAAATGCACTAAAAAGCACCCGAAGCACACTTTAAATGCTGAATATTACACATTTCAGCAAAATTCAGTATTATAACAAGATTGTACCATGTAAAAATATGACTAATTGATCCAGAATATTTTCCCAAGTGTCGGGAATAGAAAATATCACAAAAGGGGACATAAAGGACACTAAACGGTGCAATTTAACGCTTTAACGAACCGGTTTCTAACCGAACAATCAGACATTACCTGGAACACCAAAATATTGCTAGAAGCATTGTTTTACTTTTCTGAGCTAGTTATGGTTCCCGAACACTTTCACATACTACATAAAGCATCCTATACATTAAACACTAGACTTTTACATTTAACCTCCCACTTATTACCTACACTTACCATTTAACTTACAATTTACCCCCTCCCCCCTCATATGATTTACGGCCCAAAGTGGCCCCACATTCAAGATTCTTATAATCTTCTTAAATCTCATTGATCTTCCTTGGATTCCACAAGATTGATATAGATTGTGTAGTGTACTTCACAAACATTAGAACCACTGGACAAACACTCAAGATTGGTTATAAGTAAATTTGAATCTTCATCATTTCATCACACCACGCTCACTCTCTCCCTCTCAAAAGCTCACGGCCGAAACCCCCTTCCCAACCATCACCATTTTCGATCAAACTTCATCCAATCCAAGGTTATCTCAAGGTGTTGCAAGGTGTCTAAGGAAGTGTGGAACTCTCGGATCATCAAGGACCTCTTCCATTTGCTTTTATCCACTCCATCTTCATCATTGTTCTTCCCTAGCTTGAAGCTAGTGGTAAGGCTCTTTTGATCTTTGTTTACTTCATATTTTTAGTGGTTAAAAGATGTATTATGTTGAAATAACTAGAACACTAAAAGACTTGAACTTGAATCTTGAACATAAAGCTTTACATATGATGATATATGGATGAAATGATGTTGTTTAGTGCATGAATAATGTTTGCTTGTTGATTTCTTGAGATGATGATGTTAATCATCACATGGAGCCTGCTAGGTGGTGATTAAACACATAATCTGGCAAGTGGGAGAATGATCATGTAAAAACATAGGATGATCATCTTCTTGTAGGAACATGAACTTGATGAATAAAATGATTTCTTGTAAAATGATAAACAAAGTAAGCTAGTCATCTCATGAATCTAAGATTTATGAATGGTTTTCCAAAAGAACCAAGTTTAAAATGTGATTTTTAGAAGATCTTGGTTTTTACTTAAACTTACACTATTTTTAGTGATAAAATAAGTGTAGAAACACTAGAGAAACAAGAAGATCCATAAAGAAATATTTTTAAACAAATCATCTTACAAGTTGTAAAGGACTAAATATTTCAAGAATGAGATTTACAAACAAATAACCATGTTTTTAAGGGTAACTACACCTACTAAATAACATGGTAAGTTACTACAAGTTTTTACAAAACTTCAAGTTCATGATATAGTGTAGTTTACTTGATTTTGACACTCGGAAAGTGTTGAATAAGTTGATGATCGTTGTGATGATTTCAAAAGAAAATAAACACATGTTTTGAAAACATGGGAAACCTCCATTTTTAGGGGAAACTATGTCAAAATTTTTTTATAAATTTTGACACTTAGAAAAATATAAGTTTGGTGAAACTTATTCCCTAAAAATTTTTGATCGCCAAATTTTGTGCTAAGTTTGGTGAAAAAAATATAAGTATGTATATTTTTGAGAAATATATATATATATATATATATATCTATTGATCGCCAATTTTTGTGCTAAGTGTATGTAGTATGTATTACATGTAATAGTGTATTAGGACTTGAAAATACACTAAATACTCCTAAGGAGTGAAGATACAAAAATACACATACAACGTGCTAAGACAAATACAAGAGACTATACTTATGAAAATATATTACTTGAAAGATTATGTAACTTGGACAAGTTATGAACTTAAAGTGAAGTTTTGGACAAAATACATAACTCGGGTGAAAAATACAAGATACTTATATTTATTTCTGAGAAAATAATATAAGTAAGATACATAATTAAAAATATAAATTATTTTTAACACACAAAGAACAAATATATAAAAGATGGTGACTTGTACTTGTGCGATACAAGTCTAGTGACTAACGTTAATAAAACACGTATAGGTCACGACGCTTTATAAGCAAAACCCGGTGAAGTTTACGGCGCAAGGAACGCAAAGTTGTGAGTTCATGTCCCCACTTTTAATCTTTTACATACTTTTTATACTTAGGGAAAATACATGTGTTATGGTATGACGGATACAAGAACTAAGGAATGATACTAGAAATCGTGTCACGAATAGGGTACCAGAAGCACCATTAATCGTGTACATACTAAGACCGCAGAACAAAAGGTTAGATCTAATGGGTTTTCGGGCAGCCACACTCTTGGTGATAACTAGTACCAAGTAGTGCTTTTGTGTCTCAGTCGTGAATCGACAACTAGAAAAATGCCTATGGTTTGGATGCTTCCTATGTCGTGTCACATGTTAATGGCCTTGCAACCCATTAACAAACTTGATACATACTGAAATACTTGATTTATACAAATTACATACCATGTTTTCATACAAAGTATACAAATGTTCAATACAAAAAATAAACTGCATGAATTCACACCAACATTATGTTGACGTTTTTTTCCAAAAACTCACATGTATTTCAGGTAACTAAAGTGGATGTGCGCGCGATCATACTCTTGCTCTTGGATGATGTTTATGTTTATCGTTGAATAAAGTTGTAAACTTTTCAGACAATATGCTGTCTTGTGTTGTAAACACTTAAACTATGATTTCAGTTATGTTATGTTTTGCATTTGGAGTTATTTTACGAGCATGTAGTATGTTTACCAATCGTATGCAATGAAAACCTTTCATGATCACACCTCATGCTTCCGCCTAAGAAAGTGGTGTGACAAATTATAGGGAGAAAAGAACTATATTTCATTGATAGGTATGTCTTTAACAAAGAATTACAATGAATATATATAATAGATGAAATCTTGAAGAACAAGCCAATCTATTTATGGAGTTGATAACCACATAATATAATATATTTATAACAAGTACAATATTGTTATACTTTTTTTATTTATAAAAGTGACTTTAAAAAAAGTTACAAAATGTGTTTTATAATTGTGCTAGTTATGTTGTCGGAATGTGCTAGTATGAAAAATGTATTGTGTTGAGTTTAAATCTATACGTATGTTCTTATTTTTTTTGTAATTCTTATGTGTTACTATTTTTTCATTTTGTGTTGTTATTGGAAGACTATTTGGAAATAAACTTGTTTACTAGTTATGTAATAGCATGTGTTGTTTACAAAATTAAAACAAAAATATAAAATTATGCTAGTATGTAACAGCTCTTTACAAATTTTAAGCTAAGCTTATTTGCTCAAAACTTCATTTTGACGCAAACCCATTTATATCGTCACTTAACCCGACCAATCACATGTTCCAGACTCACCACTATTGTTAACACCAACATTAACCACATCAAAGTTATAATCAATATGAACAAACTGTTAAATAATCTTGTTAAACAGATATAGAGCTCTATGATTAAATATGATCCTTGTACTTTTAAATAACCGAATTGACCTTCTCGTTATCAGAAAAAATGGATGAAGTTAATCAAGTGGACTAAAATGGCAACGGTGAAACCTTTTTAAACCCACATGCGAAAAATGAAACCTTTGGACTAAACTAACAAAATGACTCAAACCACAGGGACTAAAATGACATTTAACTCAAAAATAATCTATTCATGGCGTGTGAGCTTTCGAATATTTTTTTTGAACGATAAGAATCTTTAACTTGTGAGAGAGATCTCACACCCTCCTAAACAGAGGGCCCTAACCCTACTCTTGCTAGACTATGTTGTCTTAACCGGGTCCACGCTGGCGTTAGAGTTTGGGTAACGGCGTTCCCGGGGAAACCATACCACCCACTGCCAGTGGTAGGGGCTTGCGCCGCCACACGAGAGAATCTCTTTGGCGTAACGCATAGACTCAAACCCGGGGTGGCTCGGGCTCAAACTCTTGACCTAGGGTCTGGGAGAACTAGCCTTCACTATCTATCCACCAAATATGGCACTAGTGGGGATTGACTCAAGTAGGGGTGTTCATGAGCCGATCCGATCCGATCGAGGGTCTGCTCATGCTCGGATTGAATTACAACCGATCCGATCGAATTTTCAAAACCGAGCACAAAATGATGCTCATGCTCGGATTGAATTTGAATCGAGAGGATCGTTTTTGCTCGGTTTCGCTCGGTTTTTCTCAAATCCTAACTAAAATCGAGCGGATCGTTTTCGCTCGGTTTCGCTCGATTGAAATTATAAGGTTGCGTTCAACAAAAACAAATCCGAACTTAATTAAAACATGTCCAACACCTTACTAACAAAAGCAATACATAACTAAAATCATGATTCTAAAATTGTTCTTAACAATATCAAGAAGCACAAAATAAAGTGCGAAATACAAATTGTCATTTAGCTCAAAAGCCATAAACTTCTTCTTTAAGCTACTATATTTTTTGGGCTTTTAATATTTAAAATCTATAATATATATTATTAATAAAAATTATTCGAGCGAAACCGAGCGATCGATGAGCGAGTGGACCTTTGCTCATGCTTGGATTGAATTTGAATCGAACCGATCCGAGCGGCTCATTTACAAACTGAGCGAAAATCGAACGAGCATTTTTTTAGCGATCTTTGAGCGATCCTCGTTCATCGAGCAGTTTGGACAGCCCTAGACTCAAGGAGAACTCAAGTGTTTCCAAGCACTAGACCACAAGTGATGGATACAAGTTTTCGAATACTTGATAGATGTGTAAGTATCTATGGAAAACCCATTTAATCTAGAAAACTTGGGAAACATGGATTGTGTGGACAGGATTGATCCACATCATCTATTAAAAACACATGATCAAAGGGCAGTTTAGTCATTTTGTTCAAACCATCACCTCACCCTTCCCCATCCCATCATTTTCTTTATGTCACATCTCTCTCTCTCTCTCTCATATACCACTTTTCATCCAACCATTTTCAAAATAATTCATTAGATATTAGAGAGAGAAACATCACCTTTTCATCAAAGCCACCATGAAAGCTATGAGATCTGAATATCGAAGATCAAAGCTACCAGATCTGAAGATCGAAGACACCATGTGTTCATGTACTCATCCCTTTCTTTTGAAGCCACCAGATCTGAAGATCGAAGCCACCAGATCTGAAGATCGAAGCAGGCTGAAATCGTTTGGTTGCATGAGTTTCTAGAGAGGGAAAATTATTGGAACACCAAGACCAAAAACACACACAAGTGTGCGAGTGAGAAGCATGTCAGAAATCATTTGGTTCATGGGTTTTAGAGAGAGAAAGTTGTTAGAACACCAAGAACACACACACAATTATGTGAGAAAGAAGCAGGTCAGAAATCATTTGGTTCATGGGTTTTGGTTAAGAGAAAAAGTTGTTAGAACACAAAGAACATACTCACAAGTATGACATGGACTGGTTCCATGTCTTAATGTTATTTATTTGGTAAAAGTTGAATGATTTTGTGTGTGTATTAGTAAAATAGATTTGATAGTTTGTTGGGTATTTTTTTTTTGTTTTAAATGTATTAAAAAAATTTAGAATTGAGATAATGATTGTTGTTGTTGTTATATATTAGTTACCTTTAAAAAGTCCATAATCTAATCGTTGATGATCTCGTTTATTTTATTAAAAAAAATTGTGTTTGGTTTGGTTGCTTGTTTGAGACTTTTGATCTGAACAGTAACTGTTTTTGTTAGTTTGGTTGCTTGTTTGGGGCTTTTGATCTGAATACTAACTGTTTTTTTGTGTTATACTAGGTGGTAGCACATGTATAGGCATGTTACATGTGTTACAACAAAAAGTTTACACATGTGTAACACGTAACACATGTTATACATGTGTTACCACTCTAGTGTAACACAAGTTACAAACATGTGTTACATATGTGCAAGCCCCTATATGTTGCTTGTTTGGGGCTTTTGTTTACCCTATATGTTATGTGTTACCTTTAGAAACTTCATAATTTATTAAGAATATCTTATTTATTTTAAAAATAAAAAGTAGTGTCTTTTTGTGGGATAATTAGATACATATATAGTAACAACGTTACACATGTTATTTATAGTTACCCCAACCCTTTTTGGACACAAAGGGGGCTGCACATATGTAACACATGCTTGTAACTTGTGTTACATTAGAGTGGTAACACATGTATAGCCACATTACACATGTTACATATAGTTGTTACACGTGTTACAACAAAACTTTACACAAGTACACATGTTATAACATATACTGATGTACTTGTTTTGTTCATAGGTGAATGGATGTTTTGTGTTCAAGATGAAGATGGTTATCAAGGAGCAAAGCATATTGTTTTGAAGTAACAATGAAGGAATCTTTTTTCACAACATTATGCAGATACATATTAGAATGCCTATTGTTACTTCAAAACAATGGACAATTCTAACATGTGTAACACATTCTAACATGTTTACGGACCTATTTTTTTAAGGGTGCACCCCCGTAACCAATTCGGTAACCAATGAAACCATATTAGGTAAACCTGTCTTTATTAGGGTAACATGTGTTAAACCTGTCTTATTAGTTAAACATATGAGAGTAACATGTGTTAAACCTGTCTTATTTTAATCGAATTATAACATATATGAGATTAATACTGATGTACTTGTTTTGTTTATAGGTGAATGTTGTTTTGTGTTCAAAATGAAAATGGCTATCAAGAAGCAAAACATAGCTAGATTTTTGTTAACTTATAATAGTTTTTGGATCATTTTTATATATTTAAGTTCACATAAAACACTTTTGACACTTTTGTTACCTTATGTATTACATTACAACTTCCAGGAACCAAAACCCTGAAGATGTTACATATGTTAACATAAGTAGATTCTCTTAAAATCATAAGTATTACATCTCGTAAAGAGGAGTATTGTTGAACGTAATATAACATTACATGTACCACATAACATCATTAAAAGTAAACTATAAAAATGTTGTTGTAAACCATTCATTGAAACACGTAAACTATAATGTCAGAAAAGGGTAATATAACATTAAATGTTACCCATAACATCATTAAAATGGTAATATATAAAAATGATACAAAATGTATAAACTTCATAATTTATTCGGAATATCTCGTTTATTTTACAAATAAAAAGTCATGTTTTTTTGTGGGATAATTAGCTACATATGTAGTAACAACGTTACACAAGTTACTTATAGTTACCCCAACCCTTTTTTAGAAGCATTAAAACTATTGATATAAAATTCATTTTTATTTTCATTGTTAGTATGAATACGGATGTTGTTGGGAAGGCAATTTTTTTTTATGCAACAACTATATGTAACATGTGTAACAGTGACGTTGTAACACATGTAACACCTATATGTAACATGTGTAAGATGGTTATACACGTGTTACATATGTTACCCCATAGTGTAACATATGTTATAAACATGTGTTACATATGTCAGCCCGTTTGGTGTCAATTTAAACTTAGTAAAATTACATATGTAACAACATTACATCATCCAAAATGTCATATCAATAAACAAACAAGTAATATATGTAACTATAAGTATATGTGACTAGTGTAACGAATTAAAGGGACAAACGATACACTTCATGTTACATATGTACCTAGAGTTGTTATTAACAATGTTATTAGTGGATAAAAAACCGGCATTAACGTATATTTTTTAGATTGAACCCAGCTTATTGGTCAAAAGTCTTATACATGGAAATAAGTTCTTCCAGTGTGATGTATGATTTAACAATAATATGATGATATTGCTCGTTGGAATTCGGTGTCCACAATTTAGTGCCATTAGAAGACTCGTAAAGATGCTAACGTGGAGTATGTTCGAGATCATCTATGGACACAGGGACGGATGTTAGTATAAGTTTATGTGTGTTGTGAACCCTGTAATACGTTTAGCACCCTTGGGTAACAAAAAAGATCACACATGACACTTGTCGCCATGTTACATGTAACATCTTCTCTACAACGTGTGTAACATCCTTAAAAGTTGTGTTCCCACTCTGCTTTATATTTTGTAAGTACTTATAGGTAAACATGTTTTAAAGATATAACATGTAACATGTGTTACACCGAAATGTTACACAAGTGTTTCTAGTTTACACATGTTACATCTTGTGTAACTCTGCTTTATATTTTGTAAATGTTTCCATTTTCCAGTTTAAACATGTTTTAAAGATACAACCTGTAACATGTAAGTACTTCTAGGTAAACATATTTTAAAGATACAACTGTATCACCTTACAAGTTATATGTTTTGCTGACAAACGCCATGTCACACATGTTACACACTATAGAGTGAAACAACAGTATTGAATGCTGCTACACATTTCCCATTTTTTCGTAACATGTGTAACCTTTTTGGGGGTATCGATGTTGTAGGTTTATACAGGCTTAAAATATATACAAATGATCCAAAAATGATCATACATGTGTTACCCTATGGTGTAACATTAGTTACAAACATGTCTTACATATGTGCAACCCCGATTTTTTGTAACAAAGGGGTTGAACATATGTAACACATGTTTGTAACATGTGTTACACTAGAGGGTAACTTCTGTACAACGTCAAAGGTACCCACCACATGCCCTTCATCGACTTCTTGTTCCCATTCTTCATCGGTTTCTCCATCTACCTTCTTTCGCTTTATGGCCACCTTTTGTCGTATCCAATATTGTGGTTCTCTTCCTTCCTGCCAAGACCCCTTCTCGTTTGGATGCAACTGTGTCACACCCCGATATTTCCACGTATTACCGGTGGGCCCGGTGGAGAGTATCGTGACGTAGTTGATATCATCATAGTCAAACAACACAATATATAAATGCACAGCGGAAGTAAAAGATAAATATATTACAATCCGAATATAAAGTAATATCAAAGTATTACAACGGAAAGTAAAGGATCCACAGGCGGATCAAATAAAAGAAAAACTATTCAACAGACTTCAGGCATCTAGAACTTGCAAGATTCCTTATTAACGCCCTGAGCTTCCAGCCAATTACGTTCAGTACCTGTCACTTAAACTTTTTGGAAAATACGTCAGTTTACACTGGTAAATGCAATTAACTGACTCATTTTGGAAAAGAGTTTGAAATTGATTTGAATGCACGAGGCACAAAATATCTTTTATAACTTGGGACAATCTTATTAATAAAAATCTTGTATCCGATTTACATGCTTGTCCAACATTTAGGGCCGGTGATTATACAATACAAGCCGGTCAAGATTAATCGACACACCATAAATATAACTCACAAGAAGACAGCCTTACGAGTGAGTATATCTTTTACATACGCAACAGGAGGTGTTATGCCTACACCTTGTACTTAAGTTATGGCCATTCACTTTTTAAATGAGCCAAGGATATCCAGGACACGGTCATTAACCCCTAATGTTATTTGTTATCAATCAATACAGATTAAAACGGGATTATGCAATTTAATCATCTCCGATTAAAAGCTTTCTACACCTGACCAAGCGGTATTTTTATAATACCGTATCCCAAGCCCGTATAAGGGAAAATAAGTTAAAAGTATTTACCTGAGCTAGCAAAGCAATTTATACTCAGCCGTATATTCTAATCAGCAAGCACAAGTACTTCTACTGGGGCTCTCAATCTGGAACGAATGTTTTATTAACCTATTAGATTCCTAACGGGTCTTATTTAAGTCGTAACTTAGACCGGTTAGTTTTAAGGAAAGGTTTACGGTTCAAAACGCATGATTAAGCGAAGACCGGAATAGGATGTGATTTAGACCCGACAAGTTTGGAGACTTGTATAATATGGGTAAACTAAACACATTCTGGAATTTGAGATAAAAACGATAACGTTTGACCCGTTTCGGCTAATTTATGCAAACTAGTTACATAAACCGATCCGAACGCGAAATATGCGTAACGGGTAACCATAAGAGTCATATACATGTTTCCTAAGTTAATATGCCTTAAATATGTTGTGATATCAGTAAGATACCTTCCGTCATGCCCAAAACGAATTTAAAACCGATTTATACCCCGTAGGGGTATTTTGGTCATTTAAAAGATTATAAAAGAGGTTTAATATGAATCTGAGTTTCAGATCTGATTTAATCAGTAAAAATACTTAATTTAATAAGTTATATCAGTAGGGTATTACACATATGCGAATTTTATCATTTATAACCAAACTATGCACCGAATGGGCATTTTGGTAATTTCACATATGGTTTAAAGGTCAAATTTGGAAACCTGAGTTTAAAACTTTTGCTTACTGTTAAATTATATAGATTTACTAAAAATATCAGTAGGTATCAAGTATTATATATTTAAAATAGTTTCTATACATACTATGCGCTTAAAACGCGTGAAAAGGCGATTTTAAGCGATTTTCGGGTTTTTAAAGAAAAGCGGGTATCTTTATCATCCCAGAAGGCTTAAAATATTTTACTTATCGTCTAAAATCAGTTGCAAAAGGTTTTCGGGTCAAAAGGGCACAATGGTCAACATTTAAGCATATAACGGAAACATGCAATGAATAGGATAACTAAGGATCCAAGTTGTATAACCTCAGAGGGTTACACTAACCTATAACCTGGTCCTAAAGGAATCCTAAGGCATATCTAAACTACGCTAAATCGGGTCAGAGCTGAAAGTAAAAGAAAAAGTCAACTTTTGCGACTTTCGGATCCAAACCGAGCCTTTTCTTAGAATTGTCGGGTTGAACATGCTTAGACATGTTCAACTGATAATTACCACGTTATTAAAGTGAGAAAACTGATTTTTATGACTTCTATGTAAATAGTTATGAATTTTATTTAAAACAAACCCATTTGACTTTTATTTGACCCGACAATTGAACTAAGTAAACGTGGTAATTAGGAGGTGCCCTTTTTGAGGGTTTAACACCTACTAATTACGGTCACGTAGCCATGTTCATTACGAACAATGGCTCAACCGCTTAAAAGTCAAAGCGTTCATCAAAACGCTTGACCTTTCGGCTATAACGCTAGAAATTTAAACTAAGCACGAAAGGACACTTACAAAGGGTCCAAGCAAGGTTGGAATTGATCTAGGATGTTCAGGTATGAAGCACAAAGGCTCCAACTTAGAACAATTCAGATTAAGGGGTGAGTTTGAAGGAAAATGAGGTGGGTATTTATAGATTTCGGGTGACCGTTAAGATCGTTCCTCGAATACCGTGCTTTGATCTTGCCCCTACACTTGTTGCAAAACCTTGGTACCCAAGTTTGGCCCCCCAACATCAGGGATTAACATGTGGCATTGGCCTTTGGAGTGTTTAGAAGCTATCCACAATTGATTAAACAACTTTTGCTGGTCTGAAGGGGCCTCGCGTGACGCCAAGGGGGCTAGGTGTCACGCTAAGGTCCTTCTGATCAGTAAACAGTTTCCAAAGCTTCCATTTCAGTCCCCGTTGTGTATTAAGGCCATTTCCGACATGTTTAAGGCTCGTTAAGTCAACTTTAAGGCCCTATAATGATGCCTAAACATTGTGAACATGAAACATGCTCAAAAATATGTCAGATGTCGGTTCGTTTAGTCGTACGGTCCCGTTGTTCGGCTAATTACGACGAAACACGGACGGACGCGAAAATCAATCCAGACGACGCGACGAATGGAATTTTTATCATGCCAAACACTAAAATAAAATATTTTAGTGCTTACATAAATTTTTGGGTGTCCGGGGATATTCAGAATGTAAGATATGCGCGTAAACGCAAACTTGTGCGCTTTTTGACACTTTTAGTCCCTGCATGACTTAAAGGTTTATTTTTGCGCACAAAACACCTCTAAGCCTATATCTAAGATATATTAAGGATAAATAGGGTATGTTTATCTCATGGTCATATTTTGGAAGGTCCGATAACATACGAATCGGTATACTTTAGCAGTTTGACGCTTTAGGTCCCTCTAATGCGCAAACTTACGTAAATCATCATTTAATAGCATTGAAGCCTCATCTAATCCATATTAGGCATTCTTGAAAGTATTATTAAACATCATAATGCTTCGGGCTCGATAAAAGGTCATTCAGAGGTATAATTAAACATATTGACACTTTTAGTCCCTTATACTTGCAAAGTTGCGCGTAACTTCACTTTTGGGCATAAAAGCCTTGGATGGCCAATGATTGGCATTCCCGAGAGTATAATCAAATATCATGAGGCTCTCGGTTTGTTAAAAGGTCACTCAGAGGTAAGAATTAACATGTTGACGCTTTTAACCCCTTTATTGCTCAAACTTTCAATTAATCACATAAACGGCTACACTTGATTAACAAGCGGCTCATTTGTGAATATAAAACCGTAAAAGGTTATTTAGAAACTTATTTTAGGTATGATAATACTTCCAGTTCTTTCATAATCAAAGTTTTCGATTTTTCGAAAAATTAGTCCCTTAAATTCAACGTTTGACTTCATTAGGGTTTATTACACGTGTCAATACTTCATTGGACGTGATTTTTTCGAGGTGTTACAAACTGCTATGGTCAAGTTGTAATAACACAAGTTACAGTCCAACATTTTTAATCTACTAATTAAAAAAATAGTAGTAACATAACTAAGACTAGCTACTTTCTACCCAATTATGCCCTGAACTTGAAGTCTCCCCAAATTTTGAGTTTTTATCTGCATCATTTCACACATAAAAAAAAAACTAAGTAAAACCACCCAAAAAAAGGTTACATATGTAAACAGTTAGCATACACTTCAAACAACTACTATCCGGTCGAAGCAACTCCCTCGCTACAAGCACTAAAAAACATGTAACATATGTTAGCACAACCTTTCGTATTTGTTTGTCGTCGTATAGCTTTCGTTTTTGTTTTCTGGATCGCCTTCGTGATCGAAGGGAAAGTCTTCCAAAGTTCTACTACGACTTTGTGGGCCTTATGCCAGGGGGTTTGGGATAAAAGATAAATTCATTGTTAACGGTAGGGAATTCTAAGATGTGTTACACATGTTAGAATTGTCTATTGTTTTGAAGTAGCAATAGGCATTCTAACATGTATCTGCATAATGTTGTGAAAAAAAGATTCCTTCATTGTTACTTCAAAACAATAGGCAGTTGTAACATATGTTAGACATGTAGCTCTTATATTAAAATCTTTCCTAACCAACGTAAGACGTATTACATGTGTTACACTTCAGAACATTATGCAGATACATGTTATAATGCCTATTGTTAATTCAAAACAAAAGACAATTCTAACATGTGTAACACATGTTACAATTGCTTTTTGTTTTGAAGTAACAATAAAGATATCTTTTTTCATTGTTACTTTAAAACAATAGGTAACTATAACATGTGTTACACATCTTAAAATTGTTTATCTTTTTCAAATAACAACAGGCATTGTACACATGTAACACATGTTACAATTGCTTTTTGTTTTGAAGTAACAGTAAATATTTTTTTTACTGTTACTTCAAAACAATAGGTAATTGTAACATGTGTTACACATCTTAAAATTGCACCACTCCTATTAAAAAATTAGGAAATGTTAAAATCAACCCAACTTACTACCTATGAAAACACTAGTCATTGTAACATGTGTTACACTTTTGTTTTGCCAACATCGAAGACACTTTTGTTAGGTTTCTTTCTAGTTCCAATAATGCCCCTCTTGCAGCTGTGTAACAAATGAAAAACACAAATATTAATAATCATGAAGGCCAACACGTGTAACGTGGCTATACATGTGTTTCCCTCTAGTATAACACAAGTTACAAACATGTGTTACATGTCTGCAGCCCCTTTTGTGTCCAAGAGAGGGTTGGTGTAACTATAAGTAACATATGTAACATTGTTACAACCAGTGTTGTAAAAGTCGCTAGGCGGTCCCTAGTCGGCCGACTGGGGAGTTGGGAGTAATCGGAGTACTCGGAGAGTACTCGGGGAGTACGCGGACATGGTAAATATAAAGAAAATTAATTGTTATATATTATTTATGTGTTAAAATAAGCATAATTCATGTCAACTGGGTATAATTTAAAATGAAACATGTTTAAAGTTCAAATATTCTGAATACAAGTCCGACTAGTCTGAGTACAAGGCCGAGTAGTCCGAGTACAAGGCCGAGTAGTCCGAGTACAAGGCCGAGTAGGCCGATTTTGACCGAGTTTGACCGATTAAAAGTCAACAAACCACGTTGACCGCCTAGACCGACTAGGCCGACTAGGCTCCGACTAGGCCGACTAGGCTCCGACTAGGCCGACTAGGCGCCGACTAGGACCGAGTACTCCCGAGGCCGACTAGTTGAGACCGCCTAGGAGGAAGTCGCCAAGGTGGAGGTCCGAGGACCGAGTACTCGCCGAGTACTCGGCCGAGGAATCCGACTTTTGCAACACTGGTTACAACATATGTACCTACTAATTTTGCCAGCAAAAAAAACACAACTTTTTATTTGTAAAATAAACGAGATCATCAACGATTAAATCATGTACTTTCTAAAGGTAATGAAAATGTGATATTCGAGTGAAGTTTATACAAGACATCTAACAACCCATCTAAAACAACATTTCAACATTTTAAAAGATATTGATTTGTATTCAAACAACAACTGAGAATATCAAAAACTCAAAATGATTTTAACACAAAAACAAAAACCTGCAAACTACACAAACATTTACCCACTAACTGGAACACTTTGAGCACACAAAAACATATTAACAACCATTTTAATAAAAAAAATCAAATGTGAAATGATTTTTCAAAATAAAACACTCAAGAGATTGTTGTTTTTCTCTCTAATCATTTTTTCAAAATAAAACACTCAAGAGATTTTTCAAAAATCAAGTGTAAAATCATTTTTCAAACTAAAAATGTGGAAAATATTTAAACAACAAACCTGCAATCTAGGGTTTAACGCAACTAGCATCCAGATGTAGAACCCTCCATTGCTGGAACACTTTTGTCACCTCCTTCAACCACTATCGAGGGTTTAACGTAGCTAGGATCTCGATCTCTCTGCCACTACCCTTCACCCACCACTGATTGATCTCGTCGCCACCTGCCTTCATCATGCCGTCGTGAACTCGCCATTTATTTGCTCCTGTGATTCTGTGAACAGCTTCCTTTAGCTTGGTTTCTCATTTCTATTTGAGAGTGAAAGAAATGGGGAAGAAGACACAAAGAAAGAACTTAGATCTAGAGAGAGAATGACATTAATGAAATGCAAAAGGATGAGATTTTCTAGAAAAGTGGGTATGGATGTGTCAGGAAGAAAGAGAGACATTTTGGTTATACCAATAATACCCTTAGATCCACTTTTTGTACTTTAAAGATATTTAATTTAAACAAAAAAAGGCAACAAAAAATAGGAGCCATTGATCAAAGATAATGGATGGTGAGGATGAGGTTTACTAGGTTTTCTTAGCACAAATAAGTTTTCTATACATCATTCCCCCTTGATAGATTTTTATTTATTTATTTATTTTTTTTGTAAAATTTTCTAAAATAAAGAAAATATAAACCAGCGAAATTCTGGATCGGACTTTTCTTGAGAACACTCGACCAAAATATCTCCCCCTTGCTTCCACGCCCCTCTTTCTCACCGGAACTATGCAAATCTCCGGCAGCATCTTCACCGACGTGACGGCAACCTTCTATCCGTCTCCGACTCCTCCTTTCTGCTGTGCTAGGTCCCCTGAGTTCCGACATCTCCATACCTTTTCCGACTCCAAGTTCTTCCCCTCAATCGGCGGCTTTTATAGAGTAAGTAATGTTCTTCATTGCATTTTCATTTCTATACGCCTCTTTCAAATTCGTATCAAGTGTTGGTTGGGGTGCGGGTGCGGCAGTAGTTAGTTGCGGTGGTTAGGTGCGTGAATTTCAGTTAGCTAAAGTGAAGCTCGTTGAGTTCAACTTCAAATTCTCAGATGCAAAATTATATAGTTAGAGTTATATAGTTATACTTTCGGTATGTTACTTGTTTCGTATACGATTGATGTGAATTTGTTATGTTAATTTAGTAATCAGGCTATTATTTTTCTGGATGAACTTGATTTAATTTGACACTATATGGTGGTTATGCTACTCGTATTTATCTTGATTTATGAGAAAATCACTTTTTTTAAGGCAAATTGGAAAATAATAATCCCATCTTTCTGAAATTGGCCGATAATAATCCCAAGCCAGTTATTAGCCAATAATAATCCGACCTCGTCCAATTTTTTTGTAAAATAGTCCGCCGTTAAAATAGCTTAACGGAGTTAAATTTTTTTTCCGAATTACAAACCGATGTTTTAGGGCTTTTGATCAGAACGAGGATACGAGTCGATTGATGTAAAACTTACCTCGAAATACTGCCCTCAACCCACGAAAACTGTGCTTCGATTCGGGTGTTTAACTTCCAATTAACAAAATTCAAGCCATTTCGAACACAATTTCGAGGTAAGTTTTACATCAATCGACTCGTATCATCGTTCTGATCAAAAGCTCTAAAATATCGGTTTGTAATTTGAATTTTTTTTTTAACTCCGTTAAGCTTATTTTAACGGCAGTCTATTTTACAAAAAAAAAATCGACGAGGTCGGATTATTATTGGCTAATAACTGACTTGGGATTATTATGAGCCAATTTCAGAAAGATGAGATTATTCCAATTTGCCTTTTTTGAAAGAAATGTAACACTTTATAACAAAACTAAACAAATTATACTTTTTGTTTTACAAAAATATAATTTTTCTAAATGGAACTAGATAGCCTTATGATATCTTATAATATGAAATAATAATTATTTTTAATAAAAGTAAACCATCGTAATACTTTGTAATAAACTAAACAAATTATGAGATATATTTTTTTTTTATAAAAATATAGCTTTATTAATGAAACTAGACAACTGTTTTGATATTTTCTTTGTGATGTTCAATAGAAAAATAATAATAAAAAGATGTGTTTTCTCGAAGAGCTGTACGACTCATATGGGTTTATAGTCACATGTGAGGAGCCATACGACTCATATATATACGAGACATACGCATTGACTGATTTGACAGAGCGGCAACTTTGTTGGAAAACATGGGTTTATACGAGTCGCATTGCCCTATACGACTTGTATACGTCACTACAAGAAATTGGACCTTTAGCGACGACCAAAAAGGCTTTTCACGACGAAATTTCGTCCCTGTAGCCTATTGCAACCAAAATTAGTCCAACAGGGTCGTTTCTATTGCTCCGTCGTAACAGGCTGCTAGTTTCGTCGCTATACACGGCGTCGTTGTAGGTTGTCCTAAATGAAGGGAAAAGAAGCTAGAGAGGATGAAGCTTACGAGCGACTAGTGACGGCGGTGGTTTCTTGCCCAAAATCATCGGAAAACAGTCGAGAATCTTGAGGGCGATGGTTTCTTGTTGGAGTGTTTTAGGGATGGAGCCAGAAATCACAATGGACCAGCTATTTATTTCGGTCTGTCTTTAATAAATGAAATATAATGCTCCGACCTATTGCAACTACATTCAGTCAACATATCTTAATAAAAAATTTTCTTTTTTTTACATTTAGGTTAAAAAAATGAAAACTAAAACTTTTTTTCTATTGGGACGAAATTTCGTTGGTACACGTATTTTCAGGAATCGGGAAAATTTGCCTCCAACCCGCCAAGTTTATAGAAACTAATTTTCGTCGCTATAGGGCCACAAATTGATATTTCTTGAAAAACCTATAGCAACAAAGGTTCGTCACTAAAGGGTTTGTTGCTAAATGTCTAATTTCTTGTAGTGCGTGACAGGTCCTGCCCTGGTGTCCAGGGAGAGGGATGCACATGAAACAAGATGTAGAGGTTTTGATGAACTTGATGTGAAAAGATGAAAGTTAAATTTGAGTTCCGAATGTTATTTCTTCTCTATGTTATCAAGTGTCTTGATAATTCTATGAATGATAGGGCTCTAGAGTTGAATCATCCCGAGCGAGGAGTTGTATAGCAAAAGCATCGTCAAGTGATTCAGGTTCAGGTTATAATTTGGCTCCTGTAGCACCAGTTAAGTTTGAGTCCTCGGTTGGTCAGCTCCTGGAACAAATTTTGCAAAACCACCCTCATCTGCTCCCTGCAGCCATTGATCAACAACTCGACAACCTTCAAAACGAGAGAGATGCTCAAAAACAGGAACTTGCTTCCTCATCTACAGATAGCCTTTATAAGTAAGTAACCTTTTAAATCTGCTTTTGCAGCTACTCAGAAATCAGTTTTTTTTTTTTTGGGTAAATACTCAGAAATCAGTTTCAGTATACTTAAAACATAATAAGAAACTGACTTAAAAACACAGTAATCGGATGGTAGCGTAAAGACGCAATGCCAAACGCCAAACGCCCCCCTTACTTGTTATATGAAATATCATATGTAGCAGTGATGAAATTTCAGGAGAATAGCTGAAGTGAAAGAAAAAGATAGACAAAAGGCACTAGAAGAAATAATATACTGCTGGATAGTTCACAAGTTTATAGAAAAAGAAATAACACTGATCCCGAAAGTAGAACCCACCTCAGATCCTACAGGACGGATCGATTTTTGGCCAAACCAAGAAATGAAACTGGAATCAGTGCACTCAACCGAAGCACTGGAGATGATTCAAAACCATGTTGACCTGGTCATTGGGGAACGCATGGTGGGCCCGTTAGAGTCCCTTGTCGAGATCAGCAAAATCAAACTTGGAAAGTTATACGCTGCTTCAATCATGTATGGCTACTTTTTAAAACGTGTTGATGAAAGGTTTCAACTTGAAAGGTCCATGAACACGCTTCCAGAAGGTTTTAAGGAGGGGAAGTCGAGTTATGCGGAACCACCGATTCCACAAAGCCCGTTTTGGGATCCGGATTCGCTGATCCGAATCCAACCTGATCAGTATTATGAGGATGAGGGTTTCACGGTTTCTTATGATGACGATGATGATGGTAAATCATATAAGTTGAGATCATATGTGAAGTATTTGGATGCAGAGACGCTTCAAAGATATGCAACGATAAGATCAAAGGAAGCAATCTCTTTGATAGAAAAGCAAACTCAGGCTTTGTTTGGCAGGCCCGATATTAAGATTTCCGAAGATGGTTCATTGGGTGCCGCCAACGATGAAGTGGTTTCCCTGACATTTTCAGGATTGGCAATGCTGGTTCTTGAGGCGGTTGCTTTCGGGTCGTTTTTGTGGGATGCTGAAAATTATATGGAATCTAAGTACCCATTTTTTAAAAGCTGAAAAAAATCGTTTAGCATGTATTTTACTTGTGACATTCCAATTATTTTGACAGTCACGAATGTCTTGCCTTATTCATTGGTCATAATACGAAGGATGCATATAATAATTTTAACTTATTTACTTGACTTGTAAATATAAATGGGTCGTGTCATCTAAAATAATTCAAGTATACTATAGTCTCTTAGGTCTAAATTAATTCAGGTATACTAAAAAGAAAACGGGTCTAAAATAATTCAGGTATACTTTTTTTGGTCTAAAATAATTTAAGTATATTACATAGTCTCTTAGGTCGCTTGCTATATGTTTGGCATTTTTTTCACACTAAGGTAAGTTAAACTAGAGATTAGAGACGCACCAGAAAAGCACAAAGCACGTACTTGGTGTTTCAGACATCTATATGTTTGCATTTTTTTCACACTAAGGTAAGTTAAACTACAGATTTGAGACGCATTAGGGTGGAGGGAGTCGTTCAATCACTTTAGGGTGATTGAGTTATTCTCTAGCTAATAATATCATGCCATGTCAAGTCCCCATTCCACTTCCCATTTTGTACTCAATCACTGGCAATGGTTCAAACACCTGGAGAGTGGTAAAGAATTAAAAAAAAAATTGTGATTGGTTCAACCCCCCCTCTCTCCTCCTTCCCTCCTCTTCCCGCAGCGGTGAGTAGTCACCGATTTAACCATTCCCTGCTCACCGATCAGTGGCGCAGCATGTAAGGGGCGGGGGGGGACGTCCGCCCCCCGGGATTTTTCGCTCAGTAGTGTTATATATGTAGTTTTCGTATAGAAATTTGTGGGTATATACGTTTTCACACCCCCCCCCCCCCCCCCCCGGTTCTATAGAAATTTTTGGGTATTCTATAGAAATTTTTGGGTATATATGTTTTCACCCCCCGGCCGAAAAATCCAAGCTTCGCCACTGTCACCGATTGAAGGCCGGCACCCCTTCCCCGCTTGGCAACCCCCCTCCCCGATCAAACTCACCGCAACGATTCCCTCCACCCTTAGAAAAGCACAAAGCACGAACCTGGTATTTCAGACAGCGGAGCTCTAAAATGAAATGTCAAAGAAGGCTGAGGAGTCATGTGACAAATAAGATGGACAACGTAGGGCATCTAAAATGAAATGTCAAAGAAGGCTGAGGAGTCATGTGACAAAGAAGATGGACAACGTAGGGCATGCGTGGCTGGGCTTGAAGTGCAAGCGTCAACATATAGGAATAGGTTTCCTGCCGTATTTTAGCATTTGAACACTGTTAAAAACTCCCTCAAATAAAAGAGTATATATAACTGTTTTGGTTGAAATGGGTAACTTAATAAAAGTTGGGATCAAATAGTAACTGACTTGTAATAGGACTATCTCGCACGTTAAGAAATATTGTACGTTAACTAGACTCTACTATTTATTTGATATTGTTTTAAAAATGATACATCACACTTAGCGTAGGTCAAAACAAGGGTGTTACTTATTTTGACTTGTAACATTGAGCTACATGCACCCTAGCGGCAGTGACGGGTGGTTAGGATAGTCGTGCTTTCGGATTTTAAGTATGTTCGAGTTAAGAATGATGTATTGACACCAACATATATATATATATATATATATATATATATATATATATATATATATATATATATATATATATATATATATATATATATATATATATGTCAAAGTTACACATGTTGTGTTCGGGTTACCTATTTTTATCACGTATAACATGTTAACTTGTAAACAGTGTATTTATTTATTTATTTCTGAGGGACAAATTTAATTCAAAAACAAGGATAACAAATCACTAAACCCCAAAAGCAAAAACATTCAAACAAGAAAAAAAAAAAAAAACCAACCAAGTTGCCATTTTACATCAAGCATACAAATGAGTCAACCAGTCAACGCTCACTACGTAACAAATGCGACTAGGCACACTGCATACAAATCAAAAGCTAATACTTTTCAAAAATTCAACCACAACTCCGTCAACAAAACCCCAATTTCTCAAATCTCATCGTTAATTTTCCGGTGAACGTTTCCGTTACTAGTACAAATCTCCGGTTTTCTTCCATTCAAATCGAGCATTCACAATGTCTGTAAGTATAAATCTTATCCAAATGTTTTATATATTCATCACATCTTTGAAATAGTTTGATTTCTCTTCAATTCACTACCTGAAACCCTAAAGTTTAGTCAAATTTGAGTTTTGGATGATTCAGTTGGTCCAGATATTTTGGAAACTAGATATTAAAGTTAGTATCTATCAGTGTTATCAAATATTTGATGATGTAATACACAAGTTTGATGTACATAATTTGTTGATATAATTACATAAATGAAAGTTGTGTAAACGAGGTGGAGCCCTCGATAGCTACTCGGGATCGGGTCGGTAAAAAGCTCGAACTAGCCTAGCCATAACGAGCCCAAGCCTGAGCCTGAAATATGACTCGTTAAGTTATCAAACCTGAGCTTGAGCTTTACACACAAAGAGCCTAAACGAGCCCAAACAAATTTTATATTATTATTTTTATGTATAATATACCTATTATTTAAGCTATCGAAGCGAGCTCGAGCCGAGCTTTTTAGCTCGTTTAAAATTGTTCTCAATTTACCTTGAGCCGAGCCAGGCCGAACTCGAGCTCTTGGTTTTTACTTTCTAGCCGAGCTCGATCTCAAAATAGTAGGCTTGAACCGATCCGAGCTCGAGCTTCATAAAAATATGACGAGCTGAGCTTGAGCCTTGTCAGGCTTGGGCTCGGCTCGGCTCGTTTACACCCCGGTAAAACCTAATAGTTGAGAGTATTGGAACCTTTGGAACAGATTTATCAGCATATCTTATATTCATATTGGATATGTTATATGTATGTGCTTAGAAATGTTGATTTCACTTGCATTTGTAAATAGTATTATTTTTTTGTTTATTGAATATGTTTAATCTGCTATTTGTGCAGGTGAAGACTGTTAAAGTTAGTAATCTTTCACTAGGAGCTTCTGATAGAGATGTAAGGGAATTCTTTTCTTTTTCTGGAGATATTGTTTATGTTGAGACACAAAGGTTAGTAACTTAGTATACTGGATGAGTTTTAATTTTAAACGTACGTTTTATTTGCTTTAACGCTATTGTAATGCTCTGTTTGTAGTCACGATGAACGTTCCCAAATCGCGTTTGTCACGTTCACAGATAGTCAAGGAGCAGACACTGCTGTTCTTCTTTCGGTAATTTTATGTTCAGTTTTGCTTTGGCTTGAATGCAAAATATGTGCGTGTGTCTGTGTGTGTGTGCGTGTTGTGTGTGTGTGGATGGGCAGGTGTGCGTTTGTGTTAAGAAAAGTTGGATACCAGTATACCACAAAGGGAAAATGGACATAAGTTGGACATATTTGTGTTACTGTTGTATGTTGTGATACTTCTGCTAGTATGTTGAAGATCTGGTCAATAATAATTTATGTCATGCAACTCTTAATTTTCTTTATAAATCGAGCATCACCCGATTAAAAATTTCAAACATTTGTTTTATATCAGGGTGCAACAATTGTTGATACTGTTGTCTCTGTAACCCTAGACCCTGAATACCAGCTTCCACCAGCTGCTACCGCTGCACCTAAGGTAAGATTAATTTTATAAACCTTTTTATTTAAATTTAAATAATATTCCCGCTAAAAGTTGAATGCACTTTGTAGCATTTTGGAAGCAATGTTCCGGAGAGAAATGACTCTACTCTACGTAAGGCCGAAGACGTTGTTACCAGCATGTTTGCAAAGGGTTTCATCTTAGGTAAAGACGCAATCGGTAAAGCAAAAACCTTTGACGAGAAACATCGTTTGACTTCCACAGCGTCCTCTAAAGTTTCTTCATTCGACAAGAAAATTGGATTCACCGAAAAAGTCAGCGCGGGTACATCAGTCGTGACTGATAAAGTCAAAGTAGTTGACCAAAAACTTCATGTTTCCGAGAAAGCCAAATCAGCCTTCACAGCCGCTGAGAATACCGTAAGCAGCGCGGGATCCGCCATGATGAAAAACCGGTATGTATTTACTAGTGCTTCTTGGGTTACAGGCGCTTTTAGTAAGGTTAAAAAAGCAGCTGGGGAAGTTGGTCAACAAACTAAAGAGAAAGTAGAAAAGGCAGAAGAGGATAAAAGAAGGAAAACAGTTGATGATTATGCTCAAGTTCATTTATCCGAGCCTCCAACCGCTCCTGATTCTACTCAGCAACCGCATTCTTCCAAACCCGCACCGGTTACAGGTTTGGTTCTCTAGAACACCTATATGTTTGGATCATGGACTTTTTTTGTATGTTTATATATTGTCATGAATTGGTGTTCATGGAACATGATCTCTGTATTTTTGTTTCCGTTTATATGATGTGAAAGCAATTGAGTGTGTAAAGTTAATATATCATATATTGTTATTTGAATTGTACATTGTTGAAGCTTTTGAGTTCCCTGTCTTCCTTGATCCATATTCTACCTCATCACAATCATGATCTTTACACGTAAAGCGGAAACCGATAATTTTCTTTATGAACCATACATAAATTTTTATAGATGGTGCACATCTATATTGACAACTCATTAATTCCAAATAATGTTATCTGGCATCATGATAATTTTGTTTAGATTTGCACCAACAGCTCTTTAACGCACCATTGCCACTGCGGCCATCATCCTCACCTTCGACTTCCATCAATGAGTCACCTTTGAATTGTGGAAGAGTAGTTATATGACCTTTTTTAACTAGGGTGAGCAAATTACCGAATTTGTCAAAATGTAGCTGAATTGACTGAGCCGTAAGTCATTTTGTAAAAAATGAAAAGAGTAACTTCAGTTTTGCTCCTTGTGGTTTGGTCAGTTTAACGGTTTTGCCCCAAGCATTTAAAAACGGCCATTTTCCTCCTTAATGTTCCGATCTTGTCGCCAATTTGCTCCCTGGTTCTAACTCCATCCATATTGTATGTTAATTGAAAAGATATTTTTGTAATTTCAAGTTAACATACAAGATCCAAGTACCTTTACGTTATACTTGAAATTACAGAAATACCCTTCTAGTTAACATACAATATGGATGGAATTAGAGCCGGGGAGCAAACTTGCGACAAGATCGAAACATCAAGAAGGAAAATGGTCGTTTTTAAATGATTGGGGCAAAACCGTTAAAGTGACCAAACCACAGTGAGCAAATCGGAAGTTAACTCAACTGAAAATTATGGTTTGTTTTGGTAAGAAACAGAACTGAACCGATAAACATATGTATTCTATCAACGCAGAATAAGCGCACTAGAAGTCTGCGTAACTCTGATATTTGATCTGTTAGCAACATGCCTTTGAATGTGCTATTGACTTGTAGACGTACTCACAGCCTATAACTATTTATTCTTTATAACTAGTGAGTTTCCCTCCGCGCTTCGCGGCGGGAATTCTTTGTTATCTGTTTGAATTGTTACGGTACGGTCATTCACTATAATAATAGAAAGAGAAAACCTTATATCGATAAAAAACAATAAAAACAAATATAATGTTGTTTAGTTGATATCAACATAATAAGCATAATTTTTAAAGTATTTGGTTTTTGATTTTTTTGTCAATATTTTATTTATTATTGTTTTTGTTTTTTAGTAATAAATAGTAATAATAATTGATAATTCTTAGGCATTTATATTTTTATTAGTAGTATTTTTTTACCGTTCAGTTTGGTCATCAGTTAGTTAGCTAGTTTGTTTGTGTTCTATGTTTATTTTTTACACCATTGCGATATAAATCCTATTGCAAACGAATTTTGTACCACTATCATACCAAACCTAACTGAAATCGACTGATGTATCGTTTTCGGTATTTGTTTTTGTTGCTTTTGCTTTTGATAAACTTACATCATATAAGTGAGATTCCCCAGTGCTTCGCGGCGGGTGCTACTATCGTATCCAACCGACTGAACAACATATGTGTCGGTATGTGTACTTAAAGTTTTTGTTCTTGCTATCGATAAACAAACATTGTATCGCTACCTTACCATACCGGACACCATCAGCACGGAATGTATTCACTTTTATGGTTTTCTATTTGATAACGGATACAGTGTCACTACCATAGTGAACTAAACGAACAACATTGGTTTTGGTAATACTATTTTTTATTCTTTTCTTTAGATAAACTGACACCGTATTGCTACCGTGTCATACGGAATAGCATCAGAAATGGTACTTGTATTTATTTTTATGGTTATCGATATAAAAAATCGTTTACACAACTCTGTTTGCAACGATAAATGAATATCGGAAACCGTATCGTGACAATCTGAACCGATCGATACCGTTCGAACATCAGTGTCGGTGCCAATGTTCGATTTTATCGTTGTCGATCAATATAAATCACGTGTTGATTTCTATACCAAGTGCATATATTGTATTGGTATTGTAACTAACTGAATCGATACCGATCTAATGCCTGTCGTGACATACGTCACAACGTGCGACCAGATAACTTAGAATGATAAAAAATAAATGTTACGGATTTAGATTTTTAAAAAAAGTTAACGAATGCAAGTTATTACTAAAAATAAATAAATAAAACAAATAATTGAATATGATAGGTTATCATTTATTATTAAAAATCAAATAAAATGATAAATAAGTATTAATAAAAAATAAATCCTTAAAAATCATGAAATACTATTCATCAAGAATTAATTTTTTGGTTACCGATGTAAAAAAAAATTCGTTTATACAACTCTGTTTGCAACGATGAATGAATATCGGAAACATTATCGTGACAATCTGAACCGATCGTTACCGTTCGAACATCGGTGTCAGTGCCCTTGTTCGATTTTATTGTTTCCGGTCAATATAAATCACGTGTTGATTACTATATCGAGTGCATGTATTGTATCGGTTTTGTAACTAACCGAATCAATACCGATCTAATGTCCGACGTAATGTATCGTCACAACATCCTACCAGATAACCTAGAATGATAAAAATAAATAAATGTTATGGATTTAGATTTTTAAAAGAGTTAGCGAATGCACGTTATTACCAAAAATAAAATACAATATTAGATAACAAAAGTTGAAAAGAACAAATACTTAAATATGATCAATTATCATTTATTATTATTAATTAAAAATCAATAAAATGATAAATAAGTATTAAATAAAAGTAAATCCTTAAAAATGATGAAACACTATTCATCAATAGTTTAAATTAATATGAACTAGGTAGATTCCTGCTTTGCGGCGGAAATTTTTGTCGGTTCCGATCGTTACTATATCATTGCGATATCATTATGTCATAACATTGTTTGGCACGTTAAGATGATGTAGTGAGTAAAACTTTAATCAAAGTGTGAATCTATAAGACAGTGTATTATATAGCTAATATAACTATAACACAACTTTGTTTCAATTACTTGAAGAAATATCAACGTAGTTGGAATTCATATATTATAAAAAGGTTTACTGTTGTCGATATGCCTAACAATGAAAATCTTTTTTCATTGTCACAGCCTCCCTAACAAACATTACAAACTATTCATTAACCTTGCAAATCATATAGTCTCAATCAATAATCCTGTGGATACAAACAATAGTTGTTCCAGGAATTTGAAGGCTCAGAAATGCTAGTTCATTGTGGCTGCAAAAAACATAATTGCCACGCCAAAACAACGATTATAGCTATTCTAGTGATTTCATCATTGCCTCTTGAATTTTCGAGTTTCAACTGATTAGAGCTACACAATCAACCATCAATGTATGAGTTCATGGCTCGGATAAGCCCTGACCCGTTCTCACAGCCATCAATAGCCAAACATGTTAAAAGAGTTTACACTTAGCAAACCATTGATCCCAAAAAACAAAGTAGAGCAAGTCTCAGATGGGTATAGGCTCATCATCATCGACTAACTATATACAACACTTTATCCACTATAGAGCTGGAAGGTGTGATTACCAACCACTACAACCTCCGAAGTCCTCAAGTAGATTAGGGCTTACACTCATCGGCATCAAATGATTGATTCAATCACCTCTCAGACGAAGGAAAGCTCATTGTCATCGAGTCAACAACATAATATCAAAAGGAAAAATTAGGGCTTACACCCATCATCAACAGATTACAAATTCAAGCCTAGGCTTTACAACCATGAACCATCACCGTGAGTGCACCGAGCCAAACACCTCCCGGTCTCAGACGCGCCTAAGCGCATCATCATCGAGTTGAAAATGGAAACGAAACATCAATCTTAAATAGTTGGAATGATTATATACGTACGGTTGAAAAAGGATGAAAACAGAGATAGTCGACAGATGATGGTCAGAAACACACAACATCACCATCGACATCAACCTCAAATCGCTAGAATATAGATGTTAATCGGAACCCTAATCAACCACAAACGACATAAAACAACACTGTCGCGGCCGTGGAGACCACCGAACATAGAACCTCCCGGCGACACCATGTATAATTGGTTGAGCAAAGAAGAAAAGAAAATGGGATTAGGGGTTACACATGAAGAGAAAACAAAAAAATTGGGTGGCTAAAAAGTAGATAGAAGGGTGTTAAAGGAGGACAACACATCAAAGGAATCAAACACGTGGGAGCCAGAGATAACAATGCTTGCCACAGTGATATAAAAGAACTATCCATGGGAACACTGTTCATGAGCAGTTTCCGTTAATATGTATAATAATGTTTATAGAGCTATTTTTTTAATAATCTACATGACATACATGTGAGATTAGACTTTGACGCTTGATTTAGGGGGGGGGGGGGGGGGGGGAACTAGTGCCAGAACACCGTCGCCACCCATGCGGGTTAGGCAGGCGGGTTCAGCTAGCCACAAGAGTTACCCGTGTAAGTGGTGATGGTTACGAGGTCAATTTGACCGTTTGAATTGTTTTGACCACTGATTTTAAAAAAAAATTCAAATTAAAAAAAAAAGCAAATAACTTTCTATATCTAACCAACTCATTCCAATATTTTAATCTAACCCGTTCCTCTATTTTATCACATACACTCTCTCACTTATATATTTCTCTCTACAAAAAATTCCTCTCAAATGGTAAGGAATTCGTGGACCGAAGAATAACATATTACGTTGGCTACGTCTTGGGTCGCAACCCATAATGAACGAGCGTCTACTAATGCAAGGGTTTCGTTTTGGAACCAGGTTTTTCAACAGTTTTGTGTTCATGTTGGTGAGACTAACCGAACCGTGGATCAACTTAATTCGCGTTTCATGATTATGTGTGTGAAAAGTGCAAGATTTCATTCGATGTTCAACAATGTGGAAAATCCCAACAATGACCTCTCGGAATTTGACGTCTTTCAAGTGGCCCTTGTGGACTACTACAAACATACGTACGACCATGACTTTGTACACGTTTCCGCGTGGCAAATTATTAGGTTGTATGTTCAATTTTTATGTAATGCTTAAGTTTTATGTTTAATTTTTATGTATTATTTAGTTTTTATGAAATGTTTTAAGTTTTATGTTGAGTAAATTACAAAAATCGTCCTTTATGTACGTTACTTATTGCAAACTGTGTCATTTGTCTTCAATAATTACAGAAAACGTACTCGATGTTTGCAAACCCTTGCAAGTTATGTCCTTTAGCCCTAACTCGGTTAATTTTTATGGTTAGATCTGACCAAATGGACCTCACATGAGGGTATTTTTACGGTTAAATCAGAACAAATGAACCCCACATAAGAGTAAAATGACCAAAATACCCTCATGTGGGTCCATTTGATCAGATTTAACCACAAAAAATTAACTGAGTTAGGGCTAAAGGACATAACTTGCAAGGGTTTGCAAACATCGAGTACGTTTACTGTAATTATTGAAGATTAAGGACACAGTTTGCAATAAGTGACATACATAAAAGACGATTTTTGTAATTTACTCTTTTATGTTTAATTATTTAATGTTTAACTAAAATTGAAAAAATATAGTTTATGTCAAGGGTAAAGCTCCGCCAGTGAGTTTATGACTACTGGGTACATTTTAACAAATTTGACATGACTACTATGTACATTTTAACCTTTGATTTCCCCTTCCCCTAATTAGGGCTGTCTTTTTTAACCGAAACCCGAAACCCAAACCCAAACCGAAGTCACCCGAACCCGAAGTAGACAAAACCCGAAGAACTAGTAACCGAATAACTGTAAACCCAAACCCGAATATAGTTCTATGGATTGGTTAACGGGTTGAATAAAGGGTAAACGGTTTAACCCGAAAAACCCGAAATAACTTTAAAACAATTAGCATATTTTCTACATATAGTCATATCTTTTAAAAAGAACTAATAATCCTTTCCTATTAGCCAATGATCTCTAGATCAAGTGGTGGAGGGTTTGTATTTCTCTTGAGAGATGCAGGTTCGACTCCCACTTGGTGCAGAGTGAGGCACAGGTGGGCAATGATAGGAGACCCAAAGAAACCTGGGTTGGATCCTTGAGCCAAACGGGTTTTACCGGTAATTTCACCGTCGTGCCTGCGGGCGGGTGGGTTACCGGGTTTTCCCCGGAATTGGTGGTGAACTTGGGTTACTCTCGGAGTACTCCGTTTGTCCAGTGGGTGCCCCGAGAGTGCTCGGGATTGAGTTTGTTGGCCGTTCAAAAAAAAAATAATAATAATCCTTTCCTATTCCATGATGCAACCAACCATATCTTCTAAAAATTTTAAATCACTAATTCCATCCATATCTCCAATTTTTAAAAGTTTAAAATCACAACTTTCGAAATGATTATTGAAAAAGTAAATATAATATATAATGTATGGAATTAAACATGTTACAATTAATAATTTGTTTCTAATTAAAAGACATGATGCATTTTACAATTTATAATCTGTATTAAATTACTATAGAATAGTTGTTTTATAAAATTGTTTTTGTAGTGTTCGCTAATAACTAATATTTATATTTTAAATTTTAGAAGGTTGTATTTATTTGTTAACCTAGTTCATTTTCTAACCCAAAACCCGATCTAACCCAAACCATTTAACCCGAACACCGAAGAAACCGAACCTAGAAAGGTTTGGTTATCGGGTTAAATATTTAGTTTTGAAAACCCGAAAAACCCGAACCGAAAAACCCGAAACCCGATTAAAAAACCCGAAGAACACCCCTACCCCTAATAATATCCCATTCCATATCTGCATAGATAAAGCGACAAAAACTACTTTTAGTTAAATCAGTTGTCGAAAGCCGTACAAGTAGTCGCCTAATTCCTGAGAGAACTCGCGAAAGTAGATCCACACATCACCATCAGCATGGGCGAAGCTTTTAAGGGGTGGGAAGGGGCGGCCGACCGCCCGAACATTTCGCTCAGTAGTGGAGAGTATGTAGTTTCGTATAGAAATTTTTGGGTATATACGTTTTCGACCCCCCGGTTTTATAGAAATTTTTAGGTCCGGTGACTTCCGCTCCCGGGTCTGAAATTTCAAGCTTCGCCATTGACCGTCAGTATCCGCCTCCTTGATCATCCCCGTCAACTCGTTCGCTATCAATGCATGTCCCGACTCGTCCATAGAGTGAGCCAGCTCAGCCTTCGTGTTTTATAATGTAACTTATTAGTAAACTTTATAGTTTGGTGGGTTTTGGTAAATTGGGCCGAAACCCAATAGCTATCTTGGAAAGCTCGGAGGTGGGTAGACTTGCAAAGTTATCGGGTTGTAAACCGGAATGTTTCCCTTTTTGCTATCTTGGTAGTCCTGTTGGTTCTAATATGTCTCATTTGAAAAATTGGGATTGTATCATTCAGAAATTCCAACAGAGGCTCTCTAAATGGAAAGGGAATTTGCTATCTATACATGGCCGTTCTACTCTTATTGCTTCGGTTCTAGGCTCGGTTGGTACATATTATTTCTCTCTTTTCCGGATGCCGGCTAAAATCCATAGGATTCTAAATTCAATACATTCCAAATTTTTGTTGGGGTGGAGATAATGAGGCCAGAAAAATAGCTTGGGTGAACTGGAAACAAGTCTTGGCCAATAAAGAGAGAGGGGGCTTGGGTATTGGAAGTTTGGATGCCCTTAACCTTGCCCTTATATATAAGTGGAGATGGAGATTAGTTAATAATCCAGATGCCCTTTGGGTTAAAATTATTAACGTTATTCATGGTATTAATGGTTTGTCTTTTGATTTCTCGGTTATGCCTATGGGGATGGGAGTGTGGAATCGGATTGTCAAATCCATTTTTTCTCTAAATGAAAGGTATTATCCCTTTTTCATCTATTAGAAGAAAAGTTGGGAATGGTATTAATACTCGGTTTTGGCTTGATTCTTGGTTGATAGATTTCTCTCTTGCTTCTAGATTCCACAGGTTCTTCAGTTTGGAGATAAATAAAAGTTACTCTATTGCTAAAAGATTCGATGGTTCATTATGGTCTTGGGAGTGGCGTAGGGCTCTAAGAGGTGGATGTGAGCAAAGCTCAAACGGAGGATATGGGTCAAATCGTACAAGGTTTTTCTCTATTTAATAGAATTGATTCTTGGATTTAGGATATTGATGAGAATGATGAGTTTCAGGTTAAATCTATTCGTCAGGATATCGATTTTGTGCTCTTGCCAAATTCTTAACTTATTGACGAGGTGGAATAAGCATGTGCCAAGGAAAGTTATTGGATCGCCTCCCTACTAGAATCAATCTCAGCCGTAAGGCTAGACGGTATGGGGGGACGTCCCCCTCCGTCCCGGATCGGCGACGAAGCCAACACCACGCCGGGCCCCCCGTCCTCGTCCTCACCGCGAGTCCAAGACGGTCCAGAAAAAGACAAAAATTTGTGGGGTTCGAGGCTTTTGTGACCGTTGACATAAAAATAATAATAAATTCAATTTTCCATTTAATTTCCAACGGCCATTTTTTTAATATTTACCAAATTCATTCCAAATTTTATAAATACTCACCACTTTTACACCATTTTTCACACCTTTTCACCCACTACAATCTCATAGCTCTCTCACATTTTATAAACACTCTTCCCTTTTTATATAAACTCAACATTTTTATACCATTTTTACCCACTACCACCCCATCTCTCTCAAAATTTACCATATCTTCACCTTCTTCCATTTTTTCATTTTCTTCCTCTACGTGGTATTCATCATCTTCGGAAGAGAATGACGCATTTTTTGAAAACATGATTATGTACGTGGCTCAGATCTTCATGGCGGATGATGAAGGGTCGTCCCAATGGCTAACTAGACGAGCAAAATTAAACCGAGACAAAGAAGGTACTTTACTTTTTTTCCGTATGTTTATTTAAATTTAAAAATGTATTTTATAATTAATTTCATATATTTTTCGTTTTAAATATATAGCCGTCTACGATAAACTAGTGGCCGATTATTTTGCCGACGAACCCGTGTACACAGACGACATGTTTCGACGTCGGTTCCGCATGAGTCATCGACTTTTTTTACGTATCGCAGGCGACATGGCCCAGTCTGATCCGTTTTTTACACTGCGATACGACGCTAGGGGGCAAAGGGGTTTCACTAATTTACAAAAATGTACGTCGGCCATTCGCCAACTGGCATATGGTTACGCACCCTGTAACACCCGTTCTTATAAATAAAGGTTTAACGTATATCTTGGGAAAATAATCATATAATTAATGATTAGATATACATCGTAAATACGGGTTTATTAAAACTTTTACAAATCATAGGTTATTCTAACAAAACGTGATCGAATTCGTTGATTAAAATCTACAACGTTGCAATGTGCGGAAGCGTGTATCTTTATCGTGTTCGGTTCTTCGCTGAGCTTGATCGTCTTCCGGCATCCCAGAAAGTACCTACATTTCATAAACATGAAATGCTTTAGTCATACGGTATTTAAAACGCATCAAAACGAGTCCGGAAAACAAAACTGATCAAAAAAATACATTTTTTTTTGTACAAGGTCCACCGTAAATTACGGTGGACACCGTAATTTACGGTGGTCCTTGTTTCGATTTGTTTCCACCGTAAATCAGGAGGGTTTCACCGTAACCCATTTCAGGTCCACCGTAAATTACGGTGGCACCGTAATTTACGGTGGCACCTGCATCCCACCTTTCCATTTTGCCGCAATTTGACACGAAATCTTTCGTATCTTTCAAACCGCTTATCCGTTTGACCTACCGTTTCTTCCTACATGTTTGTAATTTGATTCTCCACCATATGGAGTTAAAATCCGACATCCGGCTTGATAAAATTCAAGACTTCTAAGTCTTCGGCTTATTACCCTTTATACCAAACTTTGACCCGGTTATGCATTTTATCAAACAAACATATTTGTTTGATTTCTATATCATTTACATCTCTTTAATTTAATATTACCTACCATTATAGGTTCTAATTATAGGTTTATTACACAATTTAAACCCATTTTCACTCGTATGCTTATTTTGACCCGTTAAGGATATTTTAAGCACTTTTAACTCAAATTTCGCTTTTATTCCAATCTAGCGTTGTAACCTATATTTCTTATCTAGTACTCTTCCATCCCAACTAAATGTGTGTTGGATTTAAAGTAGATATCTATGTGTTCCGGATTTATTTCCCTTGAAATATCATTTTACGGCAAAGACTCATATGGAGTCTTTTAGCCCAAGAATTACATCTTTCACTACCTATACCCGTTCTAAACTTTTATTTAATCATAAGACTCCTTTCCAAACAACTTCTAAGGGTTGTTTGTTCAAATAGGCCTACAAGGGCGTTTTGGTCGATTTCGGTCCTTCTTTTGCAATGAAGGGCTATCATCAATTATTCGACCAATTAGCACTTTTTCATACATCATAAATATGCGTACCTGGCTCGGATCAACAATTAGACCCAAATTTTAATACCTTGCTTTATATTCGCTAATTAAGAACGATGCGAATATCCGTTGGATGTCTATTCCTGTAAGCATATGACTCGACAAAAGAATCATTAGTCTATATAGTCAAAAGGTGTTGTCTACACCTTTTGACCCGTTTGACCGAATTGACCATTTATCTTTGCGAGATGATATTTATTATCATCTCCTCTACCTGACTCTTCCCGTTTAACACCGTACGGTCATTTTAATTATAAACCGTGTATGTTTTCGACATAATATGACCAAATTATCAATTTACTTCTTTTTAACCATTATTATGGTTTCTATCATCTTTGATTTTCTTGTTCCGTTCGACTACACGACGGAACATCATATTTCAATTGTTTAGATATCTCATTCATAGTTTATATGACAAGAAAACATTCCACAATTTAAGACTAGTGTAAGCTATACTTACCTTGCATCCGAATTACGCTTTTCCTTCATACTTGCTTCGTTTGACCCGTTTCCTTTCCAAGCCTCCACCTAGCTTGTCAAGCGTCAAACTATCATCATAATTCGTAAGACGGTTATATTAGTCATCATTAATTATGACTATTCCATCTTACATATTTTCTATCACAATTACCATTCGATCTTATTAATGGTCGGTTTGACTATTTAAAAGTCAAATCACCAATTAACACATATGATTGCACTATCAAGTTCACAAGACTCAATTAGGCACATTATCAACACTTAGTTCTCATTTAGGCATTTTAACAAACACCTAATGGGCATGATTCTACACATTTGCTAACTAGTTCACAATTAGTCATTTTTACCAAGATTAACATCAAGATTCAACCATTATCATGTATGATCAAATACTCAAACTTGAAATTTGTTCAAGTATCTTGCATCTACTATCACTTATGATGATTTCTAACACAACTATATTATCATCTTTTCTACATAATCAAAACCCACTTGACTCATGAGTGTATGATTATGAATTCACAACAATGAACATCAATTCAACAATTACATGGCTAGGGTTTACTACTAGACATAGTTTCATCCCTGATTTCATCCAAACAACATACATGCAAGCTTAGATTCGAATTCTCTAGGTTTGCTCAGAATTTCAACTAGAGATTTACCAAGAAATTTACATACCTCGTGACTCCTTTTTCAATGGAGATCACTAATTCATACTCGGATTTTGATTTGGACTTGATTTGCTCCTTCAATTTGATGAATTTCTGTGTTTTAGGGTTTGAGCTTAAGAGCTCTTCTTGGCTCTGTGTTTTGTACGACCAGAACACACACAATGGTGTGTGTTTTGGTGTTTTTAGATTTTAATTAATAAAACCCATTTTCCCACTTTAACCATTTTAGTCCCTCAACTTTATCCAAGTTTATGAAGGTTACTACATCAAGTTCCTCATTATTTTTAAGACACTAGACTAACTAGGTTGATATTCCTAGTTATTTAGTGGGTTCCGGGAATTATAACCCGTTTTATTTTAAGTCCCGTTAACTCAGGCTCTTATAAACTTAATTCCTTAAAACTTTGATTCGTTCATATAAAATATTAGGATTTCTTATTTAAATCCAAATATTTACCGGGTTATTTTTACTATTAACGGTACGTTACCCGTCTTTTAGTATTAACGGAGTTTGATTACCAAATCCGTTTTCGGGGTGTTACAACCCGATGCATTAGACAAGTATTTAAGGATGTCCGAAAGAACTGCAAGTCTATGTTTGCATAGGTTTTGCGAATGGGTTGTCAAATTATATAGCAAGAGATACCTGCGGAGACCAAACGCAAACGACGTTCAAAAATTATATCAAGCACACGAACAAAGACATGGTTTTCCAGGAATGCTCGGGAGCATTGATTGCATGCACTGGCCATGGCAGAACTGCCATACTGCCTGGCAAGGTCAGTATACTCAGGGAGATCATGGTCATCCCACTATTATTCTAGAGGCTGTTGCGTCACAGAATCTCTGGATCTGGCATGCTTTTTTTGGTCTACCTGGTTCGCTTAATGACTTTAACATCATATACCAGTCACAGATATTTGACGATGTAGTGGCGGGAATAGGTCCAGACACAAGTTTTACGGTTTCGGGGGTGGAATACAGGCGAGGTTACTACCTTGCAACAGGAATGCTCGGGAGCATTGATTGCATGTACTGGCCGTGGCAGAACTGCCCTACTGCCTGGCAAGGTCAGTATACTCGGGGAGATCATGGTCATCCCACTATTATTCTAGAGGCTGTTGCGTCACAGGATCTCTGGATCTGGCATGCTTTTTTTGGTCTACCTGGTTCGCTTAATGACTTTAACATCATATACCAGTCATAGATATTTGACGATGTAGTGGCGGGAATAGGTCCAGACACAAGTTTTACGGTTTCGGGGGTGGAATACAGGCGAGGTTACTACCTTGCAGATGGAATATACCCAACGTACTCGACAATTGTTAAAACTATTCCGCACCCGACAGACGAAAAAAGAAAAAAAATTGCGAAGTATCAAGAGGGTGCGAGAAAAGATATTGAACGGGCTTTTGGGGTACTACAAAAAAAATGGCATATCATTGAACATCCAGTTAGTTCGGCTACACCAAAGAGGTTACGACACATTATGTACGCTTGTATCATCCTTCATAACATGGTCATTGAAGACGAAGGTAGAGCGATATGCGAGTACGACGAAAACGCGTCTACCGGAAATTCTGTTCCAGTTAGTTTGGAACAACAAGATTTGAACATGTTCCCTCTACGTAACGAGTACACACATCATAACCTACAAACGGACTTGGTGGAGTACATTTGGAACAACGCTCAAAACGAAACAGACGACCACATGCAGGACGAAGACTAGTAGCTTTTTTTAATATTTTTTTTAATGTTTAGGTTTTTTTTAAAGATTTTTTTAAGTTTATGGCTTTTTTTTAATTTATTAGGATTTTTTTTTAAAGTTTATGTTTTTTTTTAAGTTTATGTAATGTTGTTTAATATTAATGAAAATATTTTCTTATTTTATTTGTTAAATGTTAAAAAAAAAGTAGATTTAAAAAAAATAACAAAGTGGTGGGGTAGAATCATTCTCTCATTTCCACTAATTTTGTGGGATGGACCATCCTCCCAAGGATGGTGATGTGACGCCTAGGTGGCGGATCATCCTCCAAGGGAGGATCAGTGGCGGACCTACATAAGCCCGTGGGTGGGCGGCCGCACCCCTTGAAAAAAAAAAGTTAGTGTTATTTTTCGCGAAAAATCCCGACCGCACCCCTTGAAAAATTTCGACCGCACCCCTTGGAAAATTCTGACCGCACCCCTTAGAAAAAAATGTTAGAATTTATATAAAAAAAATTTGTAAACATGGATTTAAACCCGACCCAATTATGTAAACAAGTTAGCCCACTAATCTCTTTAAATAAAACTTGTATTCCTATAACCCAACATCAAGCCCAATTGAATAAGTTTATGGTAAAACCCAACCAAAATAACTAAATGAATTAACAAAACATAACCCAATTACCCAAATAAACCCAATCGACCTTTCATCTCTCCCGCCCTCCCCTTGCTGCAGCGACCAAGAAACAGAAGGATCAACCATTCAACCTGCAGACAGGCTTCGATCGATCAGCCACAAATTTCGCCGAGTCACCGTAGACAGAGTGCAGACTAGCCGACCAGGTACCAATCCTTGATTTTATTCTTCAAGAGTTTTGATAAGGTTTTTGATAGGGTTGTTGATAAGGTTGCTGTTGTAAAATTACGGCAGTCGGCAAATTGCCATTTATTGGGTTCAACTTGTTTAAATATTAAAAAAGTTACTGGATTGTTGATTAAATATTAAAAAAGGTTGCTGTTGATTTATCGGGTTCAACTTGATTTCATTATTAAATGTTAAAGTTGTGTTTCATTATTTATTATTGATTCCATTATTTTTTATTTATTGTTGATTTCATTAAATATTAAAGTTGTGTATGTGATTAAGGAATATTGTTTATTTTGTATGTGATAGGCACAATGAGTAAAGATGTTATGGCGCGATTTCTCAACAAGAGGAAAGCGGATGAAATTGGATCATCTTCCGATTTTGTTGATGTGAATGATCTTCCCTCGGATCCTCATGATCGCAAGGCGATAGCATCATACAACGTGAATCAACGAGATGATGTTAGAAGGGCATACCTACTAAGAGGACCATGTCAACCAACGGGTATTCAATATCCAACATCAACGTTTCAAGGTAAAGAGTTGACGTGTTTTTGACGATTATATAAATTTAAGTTTGATGTTCTTTTTTTACATGACCCGACCCGACCCGAACCGGTTTTTTTATGTATATATCTAGACGCCTAAAATTTTAAAAAAAATTCCGCACCCCCATGAAAAAATTCCTGGGTCCGCCACTGGGGAGGATCATCCCCATACCATGTAGCCTAAAGGGTTGGATATTCCTTCGATTCTGTGTCCTTGGTGCTCAGACTATGTGGAGGAGTTGGAGCATATCCTAGGTGATTGTCACATTGCATGCAAAGTGTGGAGATCAGTTTTTAAATGGCTTGATATTTCCTTATCTATTTCCTACCGGCCAAAGGTGGTGATTGATCATATTACTTCTCTTTAGATTTCTAGGAAGAAAAAGAAGTTAATCGAGGCGGTGTATTTCTCTTCTTGGTGGGTGCTTTGGAGATTCCGGAATAAAATAAATTTTTGACCCGACCTTTTACAAAGGAGAGGCTATATTTGATTTAATTGTTAATTACTTTTTTTTGTGGTTTAGGAGTAGATGCAAAAAATTAAGTTGGGATGGGACGAGTGGCTTAAAAACCCTCTCCCAGTGATGTAATTTTTGTCCCGGCTTTTTAGTCGGTTTCATAAAAAAAAAAGAAAAAAAAAGAGAGGCCCAAGTGGAGTGAAGGTGTGCACACGTGTTCGAAAAATAAAAAGAGTTATAGAAGCGGCTAAGACTCCCTTACCAATGCAATGAGGCCACGTATAATACCATGTTTACACATGTGAAAGACTCAAAACCACAAGTCAATTGAGTTGACACGGAGCCAGAAAACCCCACTGATTGAAATATGAATCCACACCATCTTTTCAAATCACAAAATGGTCCCTTGTATTCACTTCCACATTGAGATTGACCACTTGTTTTCAAAAAATATACCTTGTGTATCCACCTGGATAGTGGTAGTTCGAGTATTTATTAAAAAAAAAAAACTACTTTTAAATAAGATAAGAGGACTACCTTACTGCAGTTTTGATAAAAACACGTCATTTTAGGGCTTAAATTCAGCTGGTCGTGTGTGAGAAGATAAGGAGACAATTAAATGGGCTGTATATATTAACCTGTGATGTTTTTTTAAGGACAATACATGTAATTTACATAAAAATGATAAAATGACAATTTTACTCCTCACGCAAGGGGCACATTATTGGCCTTACAAAAAAAAATGGATGAACGTTAGTGTAAAAGACATGTGGTGTGCAAAAGTTTCAAATAAAGGACACTCGTAAATTCTAAAGACAAAGGACACACGGTATAAGTTGGTGTAAAGTTAAAAGGAAAAAGAACGATCAGTGTGAAATAAATATCTCAAACTTTATTTTCATCATAAAATGCATACTTCCCTTTATATTAAGAAAGCTCAAACACCGCATAGAAAGGTGGTAAAAGATCTTAGAATCATCATCAATAGTATGTAATATACACATGAACGTCCTTCATAATCATATCTATTAGCCTTCCATTACATCTTTTCATCTCTATCCAATAAATATATGAATCTTTAAGCTTGCCAATCCCCTTAGATTCATTCAACACTTCTGAACCGATTCCGTATATAACGATCTGCCCAAAATAAACAACATATTGAGGATAGATTCAATTTTCTGTAACCACTCACAACAGGATATCAAAACCAATGCAATTTCATGTCGAAAGTTGCAGGAGTGTTCAACAAAATTGTGACGAAAAAAGGATGATCAGTTTGACTTTAAAAAGTCAAAGTTTACATCTTTTCAGGAATTAGGTTTATATTAGAATACCTGATCATTGATCCAAAAGAGGGCTTCCTTCTTTAGCAAGAACAAAAAGGCCACCGTCTCCTCTTGATATCCTCAAATCCTTATCAAGGAATGTAAATAGAAGCCAAGACTTTGACCGTTCACCAGGAATGGGGATCTTAAGAGGAGATTGACCCGAAATAACACCGGCTAGGTTAGCCACCGCCTCTTGCAAAGGGTTGAGAGTTTGCTGCACTGGTGACAAATTGACATTTTGACCAAAAATGTCAACGTTCTCAGGAAGGCTTACGTTTGACTTTATCTTTGGAGGCTGAAAACTCCCTTCCTTAAACTGAACCTGAAAAGCTCACGACGTATTATAAGTCTTGTGGACCAAAAAACAATGATGAGTGATGACTATGGGTAAATACGTCATTTTGACAAAAGAAAACGGGTACCTGTATTCTTGACGGGCTTCGCACTTCAAAGTCTGCAGATGCAGTGGATGTGAAAGTAGCGAAAGGGCTGGAAAATGTAATGGAATTATCAATCGTAAGGCTGCTCGTAAATATTTCTTGACAAATTTTGTCAACCTTCAACAATGGAGTTGTGCCAACTGCAAGAAGTGGTAATAATTCAGAAAATGCAGTGTACCTGAAAGATTTAAAAACCATGGTTAGTACATAAGCTATCAAAATTTCATTACAATATTACTTATTTTCCACTTCATCACAAAATTAACAGATTAACATTGATTCTTTCCACAAGATATCCACTTCATGTCATCATTGGATGAGATATTGGACTAAAGGATGAACTTTTTTCATGAAGCATATGCATAGAGTCCAAGAGAGCCATTACATGACAAATAAGAACCCAAAATTAAGATTTGACCTGTTATTTCATAAATTACCAGTATACCATGATAACACCAGCATCTGTTTACCCGAGTTTATTATCTATCATAGTTATTATTATTTGATTTAGCAATTATCTCTAAGTTTGCTTGTTAGTCATAGAATATCAATTATTAGTTAGTTAGCTTAATCATTATCAATTTTACTGTAATCTCTAAAATATAAACAGATCTGGCTTTCAGTTATTCAATTACACAAAAAATATTATTCAACGATAGTACGATACAGTTTTTCAGTTCTTTTAAATTCTTTTAACACAAAAAATATTATTCAACGGTAGTACGATACAGTTTTTCAGTTCTTTTAAATTCTTTTAACACAAAAAATATTATTCAACGGTAGTACGATACAGTTTTTCAGTTCTTTTAAATTCTTTTAACACAAAAAATATTATTCAACGGTAGTACGATACAGTTTTTCAGTTCTTTTAAATTCTTTTAACCTGCAACTTCTCATCCCATATCGCCTGTGAATTAAAGCTGTAAGCCTCTAATTCCTATATTATGATTTATGAACTTCCAATAAGATTCTACTCGTTTTTAAGTTAATTTGCAAATTATTGAGTCAGTCTACTTCTTTGTGTTTCTGTAGTGCTAGTTGATTATCAATTTATTTTACTTATTATTAGACCTGTTGAGGGCTTGGTGCAAAGTATATGTCTTGTAAGTTGTAAACTGCATACATACAAACAAGCATACCTAGTAATAGTATAATCCCACTCATAGCGGAGCTATCTATAGGGTCTAGACTCTAGGGAGGGTGAAATGAGGGAAAACCTTACCTCTATCCTAAGGGTAAAGAAGCCGCTCTCACTCACACCCCCAGGTCCAAAAACCTATTTTCTACCGTATAAAATGAAGCTAAAAGAATTAGTGCAAACAACCATAGAAAAGTACTCATAATGATGACTGTAAATTACTGCTAACATATGGTTGTTAAGAATTGGTAAACCCGAACCACAGAATACAAACAAATAAACCGCAGGTTTTAGATCATAAATCAATCCTGAAAACTTTCATTAACTCAAAACAAAACCGCATTACAGTAATATTCCCATAACTCCGGCCGGTATTTATAAGACTAAAAACTTATAACTCAACCAACCTAATCCTACTCTAATTATAATTCCTAACCAACTTGTCTAAATCTTTATCCTAATCCATCTGACTTATGAATTAATCTGATCGAATCCAACCGACTTGTTCATAAATTCAGCCCAACCCAAACCAAACCCAACAGTTTTAATAAACTGAACTTCAAGTAACAAGTAATGCACAATCTAACTAACTAATATTGAAGTATTTAGTGTACTTACAGCAGAACCCAGTTACCCTCAAGAAGCCCCAAAGCTTCAGTAGGAGCCGGTGTCGGGTTAACCGCCTCTAACCGAGTCACCAACTCCATAATCTCCGCCCGCTCCTCAACCGAAGCATTAAACCCAAGACCAGTCCCATACACACTGTCCACCAAACACCTCTTCAGCTCATCAATCTTCCCACTTTCTTCAACCACCGGACTTCCATTTCCACTTTCTAACTGTACCTTTTCACCACCCGTTCCCCACTCATCTACTTCTTGTGGAGGATCTGAGGTTGGTAATTTTGTCAATTGTTCGTTTACCGGCTCAGATTTCTCCCCCCACTCGTCTGTGATGGTGATGGGTTGTGAGCCGTCGGATTCTTCGTCGTCGTTGAGGGTTTGATCGGATGGGTTCCATCCTGGGGAAGATGGGGGCTTGTTTGAGGAGAATCGGATGGATGTGGGTTTGATTGGTTTGCGGTGGAAGATGGGGATTGTGGTGGTGCTAGTGGTGGTGGTGGTGGTGGTGGTGGGGGAGGAGAAGAGGAGTGATGGGTTGTGGGAGAAGAGGAGAGACATGGTGGTTTGTGTTTCTGGTTGGTGGTGAATGGATTTTGTGATTCACTTGTTTTGAGTTGTTTTTCTAGTTTTATGTTGTTTATCTTGTCATTTTTAAGTTCAACCCTTGGTTTTTTAAGGATGTGAAAATGTTTTTATTGCCCTGTTTTGAGGAGGAGACTAGTAGGGTTGAACTTATAAATGGATGTGATGGGTCAACCAATTTACTTTTAAGTTGATATGAACATGGTGGGTTTATTAAAAACATACATGTTAAAGTGGCTAACCCAAAACATGCTCATATTGGTTTTGTTGAATTTTAAGATGAGCTGGAAATTGTGCCCCTGATTTTGATAAAAGGCGTTTGTATTAGACAATGTTTTGAAAACTGGGTCGTCCTACTAGTTAACGTTGAATTTTAAGATGAGCTGAAAATTGTGCCCCTGATTTTGATAAAAGGTGTTTGTATTAGACAATGTTTTGAAAACTGGGTCGTCCTACTAGTTAACAATAGGCATTCATCTCCATAAATTTATTTCTCCCTTTCTCAGGTCTCTTATGCACATCGGCTCTCGTCAACCGTCACATTAGCCATGGATAGCCAAGAACAACAACGTTGGATGCTCTTAAGGAGACACATCTTATAAAGAGTGAAGGCCAAATGTCTAGCAAAGATCAAATTAAAAAAGAACACATGAGAGAAATCGTCAACAATAATCTTGAGTTGCTTTAAAAGATTTTAACAAAGGAGTTAAAATCATTTTATTATTTATATATAATGACACAAGTACGTTTACGACTAAGGATAAGCACCTCAGGTAACCTATCTTAGCCTTGTTTTACGTAAACTTGTTTTATCTTGTGTAACCTCACCTTAGGCTATTATTTAACATGACTTTGGTTGACCAAACCTTGCCCTACCCCCTACCTTGTGTATCCTCACTTTAGGCTATCTACATTGGACCCTTTTTAGCCCCTTTACACTTATGTAATCTCATGCCCCGCTTGCGGTATACACATATAATGTATATACGTGTGGGCGCTCGGGGGGGGGGGGGGGGGGCAAAAGTGAAATGATACTAATTTTACGTTATTTTACTAATTTCGTGAGAATAACGTTAAAAGCGACGGATGGTTAATCATGCATCATGTGGTGACGTTGATAACTGAAAGACACGGGGTACATGCACCAATAAGTCTTTGTCCCGATTGTTTGAGTGTTATGTGTCTTAGGTCCAAGGCTTGATACAAAACTACAATCGAGCCAGAGTATAACAACCCTTAAAAACACCCTATAACGCTCCGTAATTACAAAACCGAACCCGCGTAACATTAATTTTAATTAAAAATTAAAAAATCAAATTTTTATTACCTGTCACGCGCCGCGACAGGATCAAGGGGGTCGGTCGTGGGGCGCGACGGCCCTTTTGTCACGGCCCCCGACCCGGTTTGACCCGTTTCAGGAGCCGCGGGACAAAAATACTGCGGTATTTAATTAATTGAGTTTGACAGCGGAAGTTTTCATCAGGATCTTTTAAAATGTAAATATTTCCCGATTATTTTTATTTCACAATTCGGGATAAAACCCGGTAATTTACAATAGTTTGATTTCATGAAGAAATCTTTTATTTTCACAAAACATGTTTCTTTATTTTATACTGAGCCACTTCCTTGAGCTTGTAGTGCTATATGGCACTTTTCCTGATTCAAAACAGGTCACCTGAAACATGTTTGAAAAAGGTTTTGTCAGCGGGAAATACTGAGTGAATCATTCTATTTTGCATAATGATGCATAGTTATTAATTACAGCATAAGAGCGATTACAATGGCTTCTATCTTATTTTTATCTGGTACTCTGTCACAATGGTGACAAGTCACAATGGTGACGATGGTCATACCACTATTAGATCAATGAACCTAAATAGTGATGATTATCCCTGTAGGTCAATGAACCTAACAGTGATTATCCCGAGTAGGTCAATGAACCTAACTGGGAGAAAATTAGTAATGTGCACAATACCCCACTAACCAGTAATTCAAGATATCCACGACTTAGTCCCTGTAATTATAACCTTGAAAATAATTTGAGGTATTGTAAAATAGTTGATAAAAAGAGAATGACTCACAAACTGTGAGAAAAGGAGAATGACTCACAAACTGTGAGAAAAGGAGAATGACTCACATTGCAGATTTATACGGGCAGAGTTTAGCCTACTGATTAGCCTTTTTAACCTAAATTTAATAACAAGCACACAATTCGGGGTTAGAAATCAATACAGCAATTACGATAACTCACGAGATCAAATTCTCACAACGAACGACAAAGTGCAATACTTAAACATCCATCGATTTAACGACGAATGACAAAGTATAACCCTAATGTGGGCGGCACTTAAACATCCATTGGATATATTGATCGTCGGACAATGAATCGTAATAGCGATCGTGCTAATACCCTGATTGCGGCGTCGATTTAGTGCCTGTGTGTGTTAATTGGAGTATACAGAACTTATCTCAGCGCACAAAGTGAATTTGAGCGTCGTTTCAACTCCCAGAATCAAGTCCCAAACTCATCTATTTATAGCCGCACTTTGACCCTTAGGCGGCCCGCGTGAGATCTAAGCTTATCCTTACGCGGCCCGCGTAACAACAACTTTCATGTATAGGATTGCCACGTGTGGGGCTAGCTCAGCTGAGTCGACGATTTCTGAAAATTCCTTTCTGCCTACGTTTTAAGTGGATAATCGTCAATAGGGTTTTACCCCCCCTGAGTTTTAGGGGCCCTAATCCTGATTCTGAAAATTATGAAAATTTTAGGGTTTGTGTAGAATCACTTGGGTTTCTTAATTAAGGTTTCCTATTGGTCAATTAAAGTAATAATTAATACTTTTTGATGAGAGTTGTTACATTCTCCCCACCTTAATAAAAATCTCGTCCTCGAGATTTACTGGAATAAGTGAAGATACTTTCGCTTCATTTTTGATTCCAGCTCCCAAGTGTATTCAGCTTCTCTCTTTGAATCTTATCAAATTTTGACTAAAACTAGTCGTTTATATTTGAGAAACTTGATCTTTCGATATTTAATTTGCGTTTATCTCTATATCTCGCAGAGGTACTACCAGTGATTCGTTTGATAAACATTTCTTGGATACATTAAATACATCATGTATTCCAGCTAACTTTCCTGGTAGTTGTAAACTATAAGCGACTGATCCTATATGTTGGATTACTGGAAATAATCCTACGTATCTTGGACTTAGCTTTCATTTCTTACTCCTTTTCAAGGAGATACTTTCAATTACATTTTGTCTCCAACTCGAACTCCAACAGTTTTTTATCTATTATCTGTATAACTTTTCTGACGATCTCTTGTCGTCTTCATCCTTTCCTTTGTGATACCGAATATCACAGTTGTAGTCACTTAGGATTTTCATCCATCTCCTTTATCTCATGTTTAATTCTTTTTGCCCAAAAATATATATTTTAAATTATTATAATCCGTATAGATAGTACCCTTACTTCCATACAGATAATGTCTCCAAATCTTAAGGCAAAAATTATGGTTCCTAATTCTAACTCATGAGTGGTATAGCTTTCTTCGTACCTTTTCAATTGTCTTGATGTATATGCAATTACCTTTTTGCATTGCATTGACACACATCCAATTTCCCAACTTTGAAGCATTACCTTATACTTCAAAATCTTTAGTTCACAAGGCTAAAATCTGAGTATTTGGTTAATTTCTGCTTTAAGATCCTCATTCAAACTTAGCTATTTTACATGTTAACTTAGTTAATGATATAACTATCTTAGAAAAATCCTTAATAAATTGTCTGTAGTATCCAACTAAACTTCTAATTTCCATTGCGGATTAGGTAACCTTTCATTTGGTAATATCTTATCAAGATTTACGTGAATACCTTCATGATTCATCATATGACTTAAAATTATACTTCTGACAGCCAAAATTCATACTTCGAAAATTTGGCGTAAAGCTTTTCTTTTCTTAACAGAGTTAAGAGTATATGCAAATGCTGACAATGTTCGTCCTGACTTTTTGAATAAATAAGTATATCATTTATGAAGATAATTACAAATTTATCCAAATACGGTTTACAGATCCTATTCATCATGTCCATGAATGCTGCAGGTGCATTCGTTAATCCGAAGGGCATGACTGTAAACTCGTAATGACCATACCTAGTTCTGAAAGCAGTTTTAGGTATGTCTTCCTCTTGTACTTTTGACTGATAATATCCGGAACGTATGTCGATCTTAGAAAAATATCTTTCTCCCTGGAATTGATCGAATAGATCATCAATTCTAGGTAATGAGTATTGATTCTTAATTGTAACCTTATTCAATTTCCTATAATCAATACACATTCTCATCGAACCATCCTTTTTCTTAACAACCAATATTGTGCTAATCGATAAGGTTCCCTGGCTTATCGGTAAAATTCCTGGAATTAGATGAATCCTAAATTCTATCTCCCTATCTGGTGGTAATCCATGTAAATCTTCTGGAAATACATCTGGGTATTCTGAAATTACAGAAATTTCCTTAATTTCTTTATCTTTAGTATTGATGATTATTGAAATCATGTATACTATTCGTTGCTTTCGTTCATAATTAGCAACTTCCATTATTGATTATGAACTTTATGGTTTTACATGATTTATCTCCTTTAATCATTATTACTTTTCCAGTGGGTGCACAATTTCTATAGAATTCTTATCACAGATAATTCGAGCATGCTTGTTTTACTAATCAATCCATTCTTAGCACAACCTTGATTTCAACTAATTTCATAGGTAATAGGGTTGCAGAAAATTTAGGACTTAAAAGTTCTATTTCTACGTTTTGCAGACCCTTATTTATTTTAACTAAATTTCCATCTGACATTTCTACTGTAGAAATTTGCCTAATGCTGGTTAAAGGTAAGTTAAGAGTTTGGCAAAATGAAGTATTTATAAAACTTTGGTTTCCACCAGAGTCAAATAATACTTTTGTGTAAACGTTGTAAGCTAAGAACATACCGGCTATCACCTCTGGAATCATCTCGGCTTCTTGAGTAGTCAGCTGGAAGGCTCTTACATTCCTTTTTGCTCCTTCTGCTGGTTTGGCTTGATTGTCAAATGGTTTATTCAGTTTTGGACAATTTGGCCTAAGATGTCCAGTTTCTCCACAGTTGTAGCAGACTGAAAATTTCTTCCTCCTGCAGTCTTCTTCTTGATGCCCCGGAATTTTGCAAAAATTGCAATATCCTTTGCATTTTCCAAAATGCTTCCTTTTGCAAGAATTGCAAAATGGGTTAGTAGAAGATTGCCCATTCCCTCCTTTCTTGAAATTGTTATGGTTACCCGAACGAAATTCTTGGGTAATCTTTTGGGCTACTTCCTTCCTTCTATTTTCTTCTCTTGTCCGTACTAGCTCGTCAGTCAGAGTATTGGCTAATTCTACTGCATCATCAATCGTATGAGGTTTCGCAGCCTTGACGATATTACGGATTTCGGAAATCAATCCCCAAATATAACGAGAAATAAGTACCGGCTCTGGCGAAGCCAGTGTTGGTACTACTCGAGCATATTCGAAGAATGTCGTAGTATACCCCCGACAATCTACATCCACCATCCGATGGGTTAGAAACTTATTTGCCATTTGATCTTTTTCATATTCAGGACAGAATTTTCTTTCTACAAAGCTCTTAAATTCTTCCCAATTCATAGCATATGCCATCCTTCTTCCTTTTGCTTGTAACACCGTATTCCACCATTCTAGTGCCACTTCTTTGAAAAGATTTAACGCATACATGACCTGATCATCCTGAGCACATTTACTTATGGCAATTACTGCCTCGGTTTTCTCTAACCAACGCAGTGCCGCAGTCGCTCCTTCATTGCCTGCAAACTCAGTGGGTTTACAAGCAAGAAATTCTTTGTAAGTGCAACCAGGCGTTGCAGTTTTCCTTTTCTTAGGGAGCGGAGCTTGCCGTGGTTCATTATCATGATTATCATGATTATTGCCTCCGTTTACGCTATTACTGAAATTATCTTCAGAGATACGTTTGCTTGGAATAATTTGTTGAGGTTCAATTGGATTTTTAATAGCAACAACGATTGATGGAATAGCATTGGCTATCCCTTGAGCAACTATTCCTGGAATAGCGTTGGCTATCCCTTGAGCAACGATATTTTCTATATCTTGCCTAGTCATATATTGATCCCCCGGTTGTTGCTCAGATTGATTAACCTCATTAACTGGTTCATTATTAGCGTTTTCCATCTGATATCTAATTTATAGATACATAATTAGTATAAAGGAAATAATCCAATGTCACAATTTAATTGCACATAGTCACGTAAACGAATATACAAACAAAATTTTGTAACTTTCTAAAATTTCCTTATATCTTGCTTCTATATACACCCGTTTTATTATTTATTTTACACATACCGATTTTACTATTACTATTACACAATCATAGTTTCATAATCCACTATCCTTTGTCAGGTGATATTCTAGTAATGGCGTTCCTTCTCATCGTATTTCCAGGAGATCTGCCCCAAAATTTCTTGGATCCTATTCCCAGCATCCATTTTGTCAAAATGATGGAGTTTAGCCATATTCTCGTTACTTATTGGTGAATTTGGAAAAGGTTCTGGATTGAACTTAGGAAAAAGCCTATAGGGATGGTTTTGTAACAGTATTTCATTAGTCACCCATTCGTCTATTTGCGAGTGGATTGAAAGGTTTGAAATAGCTGGTTCTAAATTCTTTGGTAGTTGTGTTTCAAGAGAATGAATAAAATCATTTTCATTAATAGGCTCAATAGTATCATCGGTTGCCATTATAAAATCTAATTCTTCTTGAGATGGTAATTCCTCAATTTGCCTAGAACTTTCCCCAATTTCCATTTTCTTAGGCTTAGGTTTCTCGAGAGGTAAAGCGTTGAATTCTATAGGTTCTTCTATGTCTGGAATATACCTATTGAAATCTCTGGAAACTTCGATTCTTACTAGATAGAGATTTAAATTCTGAAGGGCTTCCGACAGATCACTCATGCTGTTTATGCAAGATACACACAATTACTAAGTTTAAAAACTATATCAAATTTTATAGAAAACTTTTAAATATTATTTCATATTGAGTAACTATGAAACAATCGAATATAAAAACATACTAGGTTTTATTTGTAAATTTATTTACTGAATAAGGTTTATAGACTGTAGATAATAAAGGTGCTAAAACTTTGAGTCAAATTATTTAAAGATTTATACTTACTGCTACAATGGTTAGCATATAAAAATCTGCTCATACTGTACAAAATTAGTCAGATAATAAAACACATAATCATAAAATAGCAATTAATAAAAATTATTAAGTATTTCTAAATACTTAATTGGCTTAAATCAGTGGCTCGATAAGTGGCTCTAATACCACCTTTTTCTGTCACGGCCCCCGACCCGGTTTGACCCGTTTCAGGAGCCGCGGGACAGAAATACTGCGGTATTTAATTAATTGAGTTTGACAGCGGAAGTTTTCATCAGGATCTTTTAAAATGTAAATATTTCCCGATTATTTTTATTTCACAATTCGGGATAAAACCCGGTAATTTACAATAGTTTGATTTCATGAAGAAATCTTTTATTTTTACAAAACATGTTTCTTTATTTTATACTGAGCCACTTCCTTGAGCTTGTAGTGCTATATGGCACTTTTCCTGATTCAAAATAGGTCACCTGAAACATGTTTGAAAAAGGTTTTGTCAGCGGGAAATACTGAGTGAATCATTCTATTTTGCATAATGATGCATAGTTATTAATTACAGCATAAGAGCGATTACAATGGCTTCTATCTTATTTTTATCTGGTACTCTGTCACAATGGTGACAAGTCACAATGGTGACGATGGTCATACCACTATTAGATCAATGAACCTAAATAGTGATGATTATCCCTGTAGGTCAATGAACCTAACAGTGATTATCCCGAGTAGGTCAATGAACCTAACTGGGAGAAAATTAGTAATGTGCACAATACCCCACTAACCAGTAATTCAAGATATCCACGACTTAGTCCCTGTAATTATAACCTTGAAAATAATTTGAGGTATTGTAAAATAGTTGATAAAAAGAGAATGACTCACAAACTGTGAGAAAAGGAGAATGATTCACAAACTGTGAGAAAAGGAGAATGACTCACATTGCAGATTTATACGGGCAGAGTTTAGCCTACTGATTAGCCTTTTTAACCTAAATTTAATAACAAGCACACAATTCGGGGTTAGAAATCAATACAGCAATTACGATAACTCACGAGATCAAATTCTCACAACGAACGACAAAGTGCAATACTTAAACATCCATCGATTTAACGACGAATGACAAAGTATAACCCTAATGTGGGCGGCACTTAAACATCCATTGGATATATTGATCGTCGGACAATGAATCGTAATAGCGATCATGCTAATACCCTGATTGCGGCGTCGATTTAGTGCCTGTGTGTGTTAATTGGAGTATACAGAACTTATCTCAGCGCACAAAGTGAATTTGAGCGTCGTTTCAACTCCCAGAATCAAGTCCCAAACTCATCTATTTATAGCCGAATTTTGACCCTTAGGCGGCCCGCGTGAGATCTAAGCTTATCCTTACGCGGCTCGCGTAACAACAACTTTCATGTATAGGATTGCCACGTGTGGGACTAGCTCAGCTGAGTCGACGATTTCTGAAAATTCCTTTCTGCCTACGTTTTAAGTGGATAATCGTCAATAGGGTTTTACCCCCCCTGAGTTTTAGGGGCCCTAATCCTGATTCTGAAAATTATGAAAATTTTAGGGTTTGTGTAGAATCACTTGGGTTTCTTAATTAAGGTTTCCTATTGGTCAATTAAAGTAATAATTAATACTTTTTGATGAGAGTTGTTACACCTTTGCTTGCCGAACACTGCTTATGACACGTGTCATGTCACGTGTCGAGCCTAGGTGCTGACCAGGCAACCCTAGCCGTAGCTAGGGTGCCCTCACGGGGCGCGACATGAATTTATGTACCATTATCTTAACACATGATTGTGTTAAGATTGCTTTAATATGATAAACCAACAAAGCGGATTTAATATAAATAAATAAATAAATCTGTACACGATGCATGCAAATGAGATTAGCTCAAGCTTCAAATTTGTAAAAACGTCACCGCAAGGTGATCGCGATTCAAAGAAACGATTCAATGAAGTCGAAGACCAAACAAGCCCATTATGGTTTGAAACAAATGAAGTGCTTGTTGTGATTATTTCGAATATGATGGCCTCAGCCCATCATATGGTACTCTGAATCGAATATATATTACGAGCAAGTTCATCAATTGAACTTGGTTCGGACACATTCCAACAATGAATGCATGTATTGACAAGAGAATTTCGACATGGTTACAACGAACAAACCGTGAGTGATCCCGTAATTTCTAAAAACTGCCAAATGAAAATTGTAAGACGAATAGAGATTGCTATGCATATGACGACCCAATTAATAAAAATTAAAGTCTAAAATGTAAAACCTCGATGAGTGCGAGATTCGGGTCTGTACAGAAGTTAGCTTGAATTGATCGGTTGTCACAGTGCTTACTTTTGCACTTAGAGTATTCTGCCTTGTTTGATGTTTGTAACTGATTTGATAGAGATTTGAGAGTGTAGATGAGTTGGGAAAGTGAAAATGAGTGATAGGGTGTGACAACCCGTGATTTACGGCTTTTAATTACGTTATTAACAAGTAATTAACGCGATAATAATTAGTGTTTACAGAGCAAATTAACCTAATTAGGCCTTTGGAATGCCTAGGAACGTTTATCCGACTTTACAATGCGTGAACGGTGGTTTACAGAGAAGCCTGTGAAACGTTAAACGGCAACGAAACGAAACCGTACGATATACTGACAACGCCGACAAATATTAAATTTTTACGCTATATTTAGCTCCGTAAAATTTTAGTGATTACAGTCGAAACCGGATCGAAAAACGGATTAAAGACGGCAACGATAAAATTTTTCGCGATTATTACCGTGATCGACGAACGGGCGTGCAAACAACGACTACCGACCGTATTTTTGTGTATTTTAATTTTTGACGTTAAACGGAGTTCTGGTTTTGACAACGGGTCTCGTAGGGATTACGGGCCGCTTACGCACGAGATGGGCTTGTGGGCCCCGGGCCCAAGCCTAAACCTGCACATAACATATTGGATCTTTTTTTTTTAAGACTTTACTTGTAAATCTTATAAAATCTATGACAAAATCTCTACAAAAGATTTGTAATCAAAATTGGAGCACTCAAGATCTCTAAAGATCTTCACAAAAATCCTTTCAAGATCCACACAAAAGATTATGGCTCAATTTGGGAAACATCAGATCTTTTCAAGATCTCAAAACTCTCTATAATAACCCTTATCTCTCCACAATTACCACACACAAAACAACTCTCATCCTTCAAAGAATTCCTCCTCTCTCTCTCGGTTATATATCAGACTACACACACAAACCTACAGTACACTCATATTACTCTCACTCTCTCTCTCGATTTCATTCAATCAAAGAAACACAGGGATTTAGACACCTGCACAAGACAAACCCAAACCCTCTCCCTCTCGATCCTTCTCCGATGAAGACCGGCGACCGGAGTCGCACCTCCGGCGCCCGATTACCTCCGCCAGACACCCCCCTCGTTCTGTCTTCTCTCTAAAAGCCCGACCGGACTCCGGCCGGTGAAACTGGCGGAGCCGGTGGCGCTGATAATGATGCGATGATGATGATGATTCACGGATGAGAGTCGATGATGGTGATGATCGACGGTAATGGTGGTGGCGTCTGGCGACTAACATAAGAGGCGGAAGAGAGAGAGAGAGACCGAGAGATCGGGAAGAGAGAGAGAGAGGCGGCGAGGAGGGAGAAAGGACCGATGGTGGTGGTGAACGGCGGTAGGTGTCTCGGACCGCCGGTCGGTCCACTTTTTTCCGGTGGTCGGTACCTTTACCCAGCGGTCCTTGTCTCGGCCCGACGTGTATCCCGGGTGAAGGTGGTTATATGACACGGTTCAATTCCATTCATGTTCGGGTGCTCGGTTCAGGCAGGTCTCGGTCCAGTTCTGTTCGGGTTTCGGTTCGGGTTCCGGGTCAGCGGGTTCGAGTTTTGGTTCAGCTCATCCGGCTCAGTCAACAGGAAGGTTCGGGTCAGTTTTGTATACGATTCAGTCAACTCAGCGAGTCAACTCAGTTGACTCGGTTAACTCAGCAAGTTGACTCGGTCAACTCAACCGAGTCAACTCGGTCAACAGCAGCGAGTCAGCTCAGATGGTTCGGTTCGGGTCAAGCGGTTCGTTCAGACGGCTCAGTTTCGGTTTCAATTGACTCGGTCAAACCGAGTCAACTCAGTCAAACTCAGTCAACTCAGCGAGTTGACTCGGTCAGCTCGACTTTCGACTCGAAGAAGTGGTAAAGATTTTAACGGCGTTACTATTTCGTGTTTTATACTTTTAACGTATCACGTGATAACGAGCTCTCGAAACCGACTAATTATAAATTACATTCGTTATATATTAGACAAGTTTGCACATAGTTGAATCTTGATTAAATTGTGTTGAATTTTTGAGAATAAAAGCGACAACTTGTGTTGTCGGGGCGTCCAAAAATAGAGGAAACTCTGCCCGTTTTTCGAGAAACACCCTTAAACACGACACGTGTTATTTTTCAATAACAACGCTTAATGGAATTCGAGTCCATAATATTTCAAACCATGATAATCCCAAACGCTTTTACAAATAAATATAATGTTATATTTATTTCGAACGTCGTCAACTCGTATACTTTTACAAAATAAATATAGTTATATATTTATTCTAGATGTCGTACAACGCGAAATCTTTTACAAAAATAAATATGGTTTATATTTATTTTCAAACATAACAACTCGACGATTTCTTTATAAAATAAATATAACTCTTCATATTTATTTTATACGCCTAGACGGCATATACGTGTATTTTCGGCAAATATACACAAGACGTGATATATATAATACAAGTTATTATATATTATTTTCATACGAAACGCAATATACGATACGAGTTTGTTATATGATATTTTCATAGAAATATTCTTTTATACACGTATGACTACTCGAGACGGCTAACACACCTACAACGATATATCTATATATTTTTATATAGATATTTATTCATTTTAAGTCTCTCGAAAACCAAGTCCTTTTCAAGACTTATTAAATTGCTATTGACGTTAAACGAGACTTAACACGTATAACTTAATCTTTTTCATTAAGTTAACTATGTACCGTCAAATCGTTCGATTAACGATTCGGTGGAGCTCGGTGACACGTAGTTAGTTACTACGTTTATTTAGAAACTTATTAGATATTCCGTGTTAGGAATATTGTAGAATGCACGCTAGCGAGTCTCGTCTTGGAAATGACATCACGAAGTCGTAAATTAGCTAGCTTTGCACAGGAATGTTCAGGTGAGTTCATAACCCCACTTTTTACGGTTTTACATTTTTGTAAATGTTTTCGGGGTGGAAAGACATGCACGTTTTGCAAAAACATACAAAGTTTTGAACCAACGCAAAACTCGTATTTCTAAATCATATTACGAAGGGATTTCGAGGAACACAAATGATTTACGAAAGGTTTATACTAAACATATCGGTTTTCAAACAAACGTATCTTTCGGAATATGCATACCCACAAATTCTAGTTTTCTAAACTACGGGTAAATACAAAAAGCACTCTTGGTGAGAACGAGTACCAAGTATGATGCAAATGCTTATTTTTGAAATGTGAATGATATCTGGCCAGGGTGACCAGGAATCTGGTCAGGGTGACCAGGGAGCTGGTCAGGGTGACCAGGGATTTTTTTTATACATGGTATGGTTAGCGTAAGGAGGTTTACTACTTAGATCATGTGAGTGGGTAGGCAGAAACACCGAGGGACGTAAGCGGTAGATCTATCTGGGTGTAGCGAGCCCAACTCTAGGCCCAACAGAACGGACCTCTAAGAGGACCAACAGAACGGACCTTGAGTGACTTTGTACCCGACGCAAAAATCTGCTAGGTTAAGTCTTCCTACTTGCACTTCACACATATCAATGGCCTTGCAAACCATTGGTGATCTCTTTTTCCTTATTTGCTACATACCAGGGATTTTATACTTACGGAAAATACTTGTTCATACAAATTAAATACCATGTTTTATACAAAATTTAAAGCACATGATTATGTGGGTATGGAGTCAAAGTCAGGGTGGGCATTGACGGTTATGCGAACATTACAAATACATGGTCTTATGAACATAACGTGTTACAAACACAACGTTTCCATATAACTTTGCAAGAAAGTGGTTTTTAAATTCATTTTCTCAATACTACTTCAAAAACCGGTTATTCCAAAGATTTATTTCAAATCTTTCACAACTCAAAAGATTTATTTCAAATCTTTTACAAACAAACTATGAACTCGCTCAACTTTTTGTTGATTTTTCTCGCATGTTCTTTCTCAGGTTACAGTCCTAAGACAAGGCACGGTTGGAATAGGAGGACCATCGAGGATTCGAGTACTTGGCAGGCGTTCAATTTTCTAGAAGTCTTTGCTTATTTGCTTCCGCTGTGCAATGAAGATACCAGTCCAGTCACGCCAGCTCTGATAATTTCGGGGTGTGACATAGGGAGCTTGTTTATATAGTGGTTAGTTAGGGTTTTGTGTTTAATGGAGTTTAAAGGTGACTGGGTGAGTTTGGAAGTGGAAAGATTGGCCAACCCGCAGCAAGGAAACAACTATCTGCGGATTAGTGAGCTTGGCGTCGCGCGAAGGAAAGGAGGCATAAGCCTCGCGTAGCGCGGCGTTACTTTAAATCCAGAAAACTTGTTTTTCTTCCATTTCAGCCCCTGAACTTTGATTTTATTACCATTTTATGCCATAACTTCCATTTTTAGCATGTTTTTAAGTATGTAACATGTATGCAACCCTAATTTGAGTGTCGTGAATGCATGTATAAGTATTTGCACGTATAAAGAGTATTGAAACTCGTATTTAAACGACTGATTGTATGTATAACAAATAAGTATAAATGACGAATTTCATTATGATCAATTCTCGGATTACAAGGATGGAAATGAAATATGATTACAAAGAGAATAAAAGTTTCCAAAAATAGAAATGCAAGTAAACTTTCTAAATAAGGAAAGTTACAAAATGCGAAGCGTTACAGTGCCTGTTTCTAAAGACATAAAAACTTGAGACCCAATATTGTTACTATCTCCCTCAGCAAATTTAAATCGGGCGGAATGGTTGTCTAAGTCGCTCGAATTTTTCTTGACGCTCGCTCGGAATATTTATTGCTCGGAAAACGCTCGTTTGATTTGAGGCTCGGTTTTAAATGAGCCGCTGTAAACGAGCCAAACACGAGCAAAGGTCCACTCGGTTCGGCTCGGCTCGTGAACAACGCTATTTGTGAGTGGAGGAAAGAGAAAATGTTACTGTTCATCAGTAAATTTTGAGGGTCACTGTTCACCATCTATAATTTTTTAATACTTTTTGGAAGTGCTTGTAAGTGGAGAAGAGAGAATATAATGATAAAAAAAAAAAAATATTATTCAATTGAAAAAGAGAGAAAAAATGTAGTGTTTTTTTGTGTAATTAAAGAGATGAAGTAAAGAATCGATTGGTGTAAGTGTTAACCGTGATTTACAATTGCAAACCTTTTAATTTATAAAAATTTTTAAATTTCTTTTTTAGTTAGTTACTAGGTTAGAACCCCGTGTATTACACGGGTTGAATAAATGTAATTTTATATACTAAACTAAAACAATTATTCTTTAAAAATCTCGTTTATTACACGGGTTGAACAAATGTAATTTTATATATTAAATAATAAAAAAAATTATATCTCTAAAAACCCCATGTATTGTACTGAATAAATGTAATTTTATATACCAAATAATAAAAACTCGTGTATTGTACGGGTTGAATAAATCTAATTATATATACTACATAATAAAAAAAGTTATATTTTTGAAAAACACTGTGTAGTACACGTGTTAAATAAATGTAATTTTGTAACCTTGTATATTACATGGGTTGGATAAATGTAATTTTTTAAACTAAATAATAAAAAGTTATATCTTTATAAATCCCGTGTATTATACAGGTTCAATAAATCCAATTATATACACTAAATCATTATCATCATCATCATACTCAATAAATCCCACCAATAGCAAAGATAAGGTAAGATAGGGTCTGAGGAGGGTAAGATGTAGATAGCCTTACCTCTACCCCGTAGGAATAGAGAGACTGCTTTCAGTGAGAGCCCCGACTCGATAGTAGTTTTGCATCATGCCTTGGATATAAGGCACACAACACTCAACAATTGGGACAAAGACCGATTAGTGCATGTTCCCTTTTGTCTTTCTACTATCAACGCCACCACATGATGATGATGCATGATTAACGGTCATCCGCTTTTAACGTTATTTTCACGAACTTAGTAAAATAATGTTAAAATTAGTGCAATTTCACTTTTTGCCCTCCGAGCGTCCACACATATATACATTATATGCGCATACCGCAAGCGGGGCGAATATATACTAAATAATAAAAAAAGTTATATCTTTAAAAACATCATGTATTACACGGGTTAAATAAATGTAATTTTGTATAGTAAATAATATGCTATTGGATTCGTTTAAAAAAACATAAATTTGGTTCGGTTTAATTCGAATCAAGTCATAAACTTATAGTTAAGTTTAATTCGAATTGGTTAGAACCCTAATTTGAAAAATCAAAAACAGAATTATATTATAAGCTTCTCTTCCTAATTAGTGTTTTTTAAAGTTTGATCTAATGTCTAATAAGTTATTTTGTATATTTTGTTTGTACTTTAAATTTTTTTATATGAGCGTATTATTGGTTTTTTAAGTTTAAGATTATTGTTTTGTGCTAATATTTAAAAAATCTTTAATTTATAATTTAAATTTGAAGATAATATATTATTAGATTAAATAGAATGATTCTATCCGACATTCAAAGTAAAATAAGATTTAATATTAATTGATTATTTATTATTTAATTAATTAATTGATATAAGATAAGTATGAAAATACAGGAAATTAAAAAGTAGACGCCTCCAATGAGTGACATGTGTCCCAAACTTGGTTTCTTTTATTATATAGTTTTAGTTTTATTATATAGTATAGATATAGATTTTAAATCGGTTAGCCCTGCCCGTGTGTAACCCACTAGTTGTTAGTATTATTTTTGAAAAACCCATTATACATGGGCCATGGGGTATAAACCATAACATGCTAAACAAAAAAAGTATAAAATCTATGAACTTTTTATTTTTGTAATGCCTTCCAAACGCCTCCTCCCTAAAATCCATATTCGCTGAATTTAAGTTTCTCTCCATCCTATTTACGACGATCCAGTTTAAATCTGTATTAATATCCATCTGCGTGATCTGATCAAAAGGTATATTTTTGCTACCGTTTGACATCGATTGACCTGATTCTTTGTTTTGTTTTTAAGGCTACATACATACTTAACAGCAGGGGCGGACCCAAGTTAGCCCGTGGGTGGGCGGCCGCACCCCTTGAAAAAAAATAATTTAGTGTTATTTTTCGCAAAAAATCCCGACCGCACCCCTTGGAAAATTTCGACCGCACCCCTTAGAAAAAAAAATGTTAGAAATTTATATAAAAAAATTTTTGAACACGGATTTAAACCCGACCCAATTATGTAAACAAGTTAGCCCACTAATCTCTTTAAATAAAACTTGTATTCCTATAACCCAATATCAAGCCCAATTATATAAGTTTATGTTAAAGTCCAATCCAATTACCCAAATAACTAAATCAATTAAACAAAACATAACCCAACTAACCCAATCGACCATTCATCTCCTCCGGCCCTCCCCTCTCTGCTGCCAGCGACCAACAAACAGAAACATCAGTGAGTGCAAACTCTGTTCGATCGATCAGCCACAGCCCACAAATCTCGCCGCACGGAACCGCACACCGCACTCTTGAATTTATAGAGGTACCTTGATTTCATTATTCAAAAATCTAAATAAGGCTGTTGTGTTCTCTCTGATCATCTTCTGTTATAAATTGTTTCTACTCTTTGAATATGAAGAATATCAATGCAAATAAGGCTATTGAACACAGCTGTAATATTTAATAATGAAATCTAAATATTATTAAATATTAAAGCCAAACTGCCATTCATTATTAAATAATGAAATCACTTTTTTGTTAATTTAATTGTTGATTTCATTATTAAATATTAAAACTGTTTATATTACTTGTGTTTTTTAATTATATATTAAGGAATATTGTTTATTTTTCGGCAATAAAGAATGTGAAGACCGACTTGTATAATCGGATTGGCGATGAGAATTTAAGTGATAGTTGTATATGTTATATAGAGAAAGACTTGCTTAAAAAAGTCCTTCTAGATGATGTTTTGGATAGATTTCAAAAAATGAAAACCCGTAGGGCGACATTTTAAATATGTTTGTAACAACGTTTGACGTGTTTTGATTATTATATAAATTTTAGTTTGATGTTCTTTTTTTACATGACCTGACCCGAACCGACCCGACCTGAACCAATTTTTTTATGTATATATTTAGACGCCTAAAATTTTTAAAAATTTTCCGCACCCCAATGAAAAAATTCCTGGTCCGCCATTGCTTAACAGAATCTGTTCAAAACAAGTAAACGTAGGAGATGGATTATCATAGTAGGTTTTCTGAAAAAAAAAAGTTTAATAATGCTTGAAAGAAGATTATTTTTATAAGTGCTTTCTAGTAGATGTTATTGCTACTGGGTAAGAAAAATTAAATTGTTACCTGGTTTTGTTTTTCTTGTGGGCTGTAAACTTGAAGATGATAGTATGAAGTGCTTAACATTAATTCCATGTTTCAGGTTTTGAAGAATGGAATGCGATACGGTGAGAATGGATGATAGACTAAGTGGTTTGCCAGATGATCTCCTCCTTAAAATCCTGTCTTTTGTTCGTTTAAAAGATGCTATTAGAACTAGTGTTTTGTCATCCAGATGGAGGTATCTCTGGACTTCAATTCCCCGTCTTATTTTCTCAAGTCACGATTTCTCTACGATGGACAAGCTGTCCGACTTTGTTACCCATGTCCTCTCTCGTCGCAATGATCAAGTTCGGTTGTCTTCTTTCAAGCTTTATCTTCATGGAGAGCATGCCCATGATGTTGCCCAAAGGATTATGAACCATGCATTCTCCCTTAACGTCCATCATGTGAAATTTAAATGTTTGCTTGAGACCGGCCAATGGTACACCATTTCGAAAGTTAAATTCCCTCTCTCTTTCAGGCTCTCAGACTCTCAAACGTCTCACCTTAATCCAGGGTTCTCGTCCTTGCGATGAGATCGTACTCACATCAGCACAGGAGTTTTCATCTCTTACAACTTTGCGTCTTCATTTTATCACGTTATATGATGGTTTTCTCTCCATGTGCCCCAACTTGAAGAATCTGACCTTAGATGGCTGCAAAGTGACTGGATCGCCTGTTTTAATGATATGTCATCCTCGACTTTCTAACCTCACCATTGAGAACGGAGACTTTTGGTCACCTACTGTCAATGTGGTTACACCTCGATTGAAAAATCTGACTATATTGAGATATAACGGAAAGTTTCGAGTTTCTACACCTAAGCTTGCTTCCTTGCTCTTGAGAGGTCCTTGTCCTTCCATGTTCTCATCAGATGGTTTCCCTGGTTTGAAGAAAGCAATTCTCCTTTTTCAAAGCGCAGATGCTTCCATTGTTATTAGTCTGCTTCAGCAGCTTTACTATGTCAAACTTCTTTCATTGAGCATGGAAATCATTGAGGTTTCTTTCTTACCATGCAACAATATCATCTATCTGTATATAGTTTTTCTAATAGACTTTTCTACAGTGTCTGAATTCATCCGTGGAACTGATCTCACACCAACCTTCCCCGCTTGCTAACTTAAAGAGTTTGAAGATTCTTCCAAAATCAAAAATTTATGTTCGGCCGGAGGACAAACACAAAAGAGTTGTTGTGTCTACTGAAGTGAAAAACTATTTGCTAAGTAGGTCTCCAAAAGCCACCTTGACCGAGGTATTTACACCTATATATTATATGATCACGTAAATTAACGCATTGCTAAGAGGAAGCATATATTTACAGGTGCTGCTAGAGGACTGTTATGATTTAGCTGGAGGTCCTCTCATCCAAACTCTTTAGCAAATTGTAAGTTATTGATGACCCTTCCCATATACAGAAAGTGATGACTCGATTCAACTGTTGGTGCTATAATTTTTTCTATTTTTCATTCAGGTCCTCCGTCCTCGTCTGGTGCAATAGTCATCTTTCAACTGTGTGCGCCACATTACTTATTTTATTTATACGTCTAGAACCAAGTTATGTTTACTTGTTACGTTTAGAACCAAATTAAGTTTATCATGTTTGTTTATACATCGGTTATAGGTTCGTTTTGGTGGTAACCAAAACAAACCATGTTCCCCCCTACATGTCTCGTATCTGTGCACATTTTTATATCTGATCAATAAAACAAACCCTTGATTTCTCATAAACGCCAAAGTATTCATCTTACCTCTCCTTCACGGCTTTACTAAATCTCTCCATTTGCACTTCAATGTCTGTGGATGCAGTGGACGTGAAAGCAGCAAACGGGCTGGAAAAAAGTAGTGGAATTATCAATTGTAAGGTTACCGGTAAATATTTGTTGACATTTTTTGTCAACCTTCAACAATGTGAAAGTTATAATCCCTACACATCCTAAACTACAAGGGTGTTATGGTAATTAAAGAGAAGAGTGGCGGTTACAAAGTACAAGGACCAAAGTTGACAACATGGAAGATAGAAACTACCATCATAACCGAAAAGGTGTGTCTCCCACACACACCATTTCCGAATCGGTATCAAGGCAAAGAAAAGGAAAAGACGCGACTGTTGATCGAGTGGATTGGATTCAACACACCTCTTCGAGATTCAATCACAACCATACATCCAAGAGACGTGTCCGTTCACGAAGAGACATGTCTATTCACTCGTACCCTTTAGAAAACTATAAATAGGAATAGTTAGATTCATTTGTACTTGTTCATTACATTCGATCATTACATTGTACAAATTCTCAGTTTATATATTCAAGTTATACAAGTTTGTTTATCACGTTCTAGAGATCAAAGATCCATTTTGGGGCCAACAATTGGTATCAGAGCATCAGGTTCTAGGCGTGGGAATCGCAAGGCAACGAATCGGCGGGAAGTCATTCGCGATCAGGTTTCAATTTCGTTTCTTAAATTCGCAAAGTTCAATTCAGATTTTTTTTTGATTTCGGTTCTAGTGTAATCGGTTGAACCGAAGGGTTAGGAATCTAGGGTTCGTTTTGATTCCGGGGTTTTAGTGCGAATTAGATGGTTTGATTATTACGCGTTTCGGGTTATACGCGGGTTAAAGATTTGAGAGTTTGTTGAAATTCAATGGAATTGAATTTACCAGTACAATGGTTCGTATTGATGGCAAGGAAATTTTAGAAACAAGAAAGTAAGGGTTGTGAGAATTCTAAGTTAGCAATCAGACTAGGGTTCGTGAGTGTATCGAACCGAGTATAGGAGCGCAAAACAAGGGCTGTTGTGTTTTTCGTTTGGAGAGTTATCTAAATCGAATTTGAAGACCAGCAAATTGCAAGGGAATTGGGATTGTGATTGTAATATGTTAAGAAAAGCATCCGAGTGATTCGACGAAAAGCGGTGATCGTTATTTAGAAAGAAACCTGTGATTTTGTTCGTGATGAACCAAATGAATGTCGAGTGAAGCGATAGAAGGCTCATGAAGAAACAAAGTACTATGCAAAGAAACACGGTGGTGCAGCGAATGCAGAAAAGGGACAAATGATGTAGTGAATACAGGAAACAAGAAGATAGTTTGCAGTAAGTGCAGAAAAAGTACAGTGAATGCAGAAAAGTTGAAGTTATTGAAGCAATGAATACTATTGGTGAGACATAAAAAAAAAGGGTTTGTGTGATTCGAAACCATGTGGAAAAGTGTAATCGATTTGTGAGGAGTCGAAGGAAAGAAGAACCGTGTGATGCGGAGATAACCTGTGAAAGGTATAACAAAACAGTCCAGTGAGTGGATCGGATCAAAGCGAAGAATCCGTGAGGGAACCAATCAATTATGAAGAACTGTTGTGAGAGACAACCGTGAAGAAGATAAATCAAGGAGGAGACATGCGTGCGAAACATACAAATAATCCTGTGACAGGGTTAGGAAACAAATTGTTGTGTGATACAACCGCTAGAAATTTGAGTGAGTCAGATTATATAAAATCTATGCGAGATGGATTCAAATCATGTGATATGGTGGGCAAGTTAATCAAGACCGGTGGAGTTCGTGTTGAGACAACTACATAAGAAAAGGTTCGTGTGATACAAGTCAAGTACGGTCAAGAAAAGTGTGAAGCAAAGTGTTCGCGTGAAGCAAGTTCGTGTGACGCAAGTTCGAGTGAAACAGGTTCGTGAGGAGCAAGGTTCGTAAATAAGAAGATACATGTGAAGTGTTAGATACGGAGGAGACTCGAGATGATAAAGCAGCTCGGAGTTCAAGATCTGCAAATCAAGGATGTTCGTGATTAAGGGGTGAATGAAAGTTATAATCCCTACACATCCTAAACTACAAGGGTGTTATGGTAATTAAAGAGAAGAGTGGCGGTTACAAAGTACAAGGACCAAAGTTGACAACATGGAAGATAGAAACTACCATCATAACCGAAAAGGTGTGTCTCCCACACACACCATTTCCGAATCGGTATCAAGGCAAAGAAAAGGAAAAGACGCGACTGTTGATCGAGTGGATTGGATTCAACACACCTCTTCGAGATTCAATCACAACCATACATCCAAGAGACGTGTCCGTTCACGAAGAGACATGTCTATTCACTCGTACCCTTTAGAAAACTATAAATAGGAATAGTTAGATTCATTTGTACTTGTTCATTACATTCGATCATTACATTGTACAAATTCTCAGTTTATATATTCAAGTTATACAAGTTTGTTTATCACGTTCTAGAGATCAAAGATCCATTTTGGGGCCAACACAATGGAGTTGTGCCCACTGCAAAAAGTGGTAATAACTCACAAAATGCAGTGTACTTGATAGATTCAAATCCAGGGTTGGAACTAGAGCAGCTAAAACTTCATTCCAGTATTACATATTTGCCACTTTTTCACCAAAAGAACATATTAACATCATTTTATCCACAAGGTATCCATGTCATGTCTTCATTGGATTTATCAAGTTATTACTTATATACACCTGTTTAGGGTTTGGTGCAGAGTATCCATCTTGTGAGTTGTGAACTACATACAAACAATAACTACGCAATATAATCTCACTCATATTAGAGCCATCACTAGTCTTCCGGCGGAGTAAAATGGGGGCAAACCCTACCTCTATCCTAGGGGTAGAGAGTTTGTTCCGGCTTAATTAGACCCGACTCCAAAAACCTATTTTTTTTTTTACTGTATGATAATCCAGATAACATAAAATGAAACTGAACAAATTACAGTAAATAACCATACAAAATTACTAATAATTATAAGCTGTAAACAACCACTTAACATATAGCAAAAACACATCATCAAAGAACCAAATATCATTTCAAGTGTACTTACAACAAAACCCAATTGCCATCATAAGCTAGTATATACTTATGACGTCCAACACATTGTTGATGGTTCAACATTCTCGTCGTCTTATGTCAAGCCAAACCATGATACCACCTTGTAACAAGGTGAATTTTTGTAGACATTTTTTTAAACAACACGTTCTTAGCAAGATACGTAGCTAAAATACATCATTGTTTACAGGATTTTAAAATCTTAAACTTCCACCTCACGTTAAATTTAAAATAAGATTAAATACAACTTTTATCAAGAGGGGGTGTGATAAGTTTATCCATAACCATGATATAAGATGTTTTTTGTTTACGAAATAAGCTTAACAAGCTATAAAATGCCTTATAGTCTTACGTAGGGTTCTTCTCTCGATTTTGTGTAAGTTTACTACCTAAAACTAAACATCACATAAAAACACTTAGCACATAGAGGGTTTCTCAATCAATAATATACCCTGTGTGTCAAAAGACTTAGTCGTCTACCAGTATATAACAACATTCAAACTTTTAGAGAAAGTTATACACAGAGAAAAATAAAAGTGCTTGCCAATGTAATTTGTTTTCAATTTTTGTCTCCAAATTATTCATTCCACACACTAAGGGTCTGTTTGGTATGAGGTAATGGAATGGACGAGAGAATGAAATGATGGAGGGAATGGAATGGACATAGTAAATGAATGGATCATTACCATTCCCTTGTCATGTTTGGTTACTCTATGAGAGTTGAATGAATCATTACATTGTGTTGTTTGGTAAGCGGGAAAAGACAAGAGAATCGAATATAATTCATTAAAAATGACAAAACTACCCATGCCTCAAAATAAAGAAAAAAAATACCAATTTTCACAGCATTATCCAATTAAAAATTATAGTAATTTTTTATTTTCAAAAATACAATATTTTTAACTAATATAATTCAAAAATACAATATTTTTAACTAATATAATGCATATCATCGTACATGTTTTAGTCACTATCTGTAACATCTCACAAAATCATGTCCAATATAATAAAGACACGTGTCATGAACTTAAACGTGTAACGAAATTTTTCGAGGGACTAAAGTGGACAAATGATGAAAGTATGTGTTTAAAAGGATCAAATGTGTCATCATGCCAAGCTTGTGCCTCTGAATGACATTATAAGATGCTTGTATTCTTTAATGAATAAACTGTCGAACATAGAAAGCCGTTTGTGCTTAAATTGAAAAGTTTACAAAGTATAAGGGTTAAATGTGACAACATGTTTAACGTTACCTTTGAGTGACCTTTTAACATTTTCCGAGACTTTGTAATACTTCCTTATACTTCCATGGATATTGGATAATAATTTTGTGGAGTTTCGATGAAAACAAGACGTTTCGGGTGATCTTACAACTAACCGGGAGCTTAACGGAGTTAAATAATGACCCAAGACACTTGTTAGTTAACTATGGGGGTCATAAGTGCAATAAAAGAAAGTTAAATAAACTTAAATTGGACCAGGGACTGAAATTGCAAAGTTTAGAAACTTTTTACCGGAATAGAGGGTTCTCGCGGGCCGCATAGACTTCCTCTAATGTCTACGCGGGCCGCGACAGAAGTGCCAGCGAGCAAAAAAAGGGGCAGCTGCATGTTGCAGCCTGTTCCACCGCCATTGCATGGCTGATTTCGATACCAGGGTCTGAGCAACTGGTTTTTACTGCCCTAGGGACACTTGGGATCATTTGATTACTCTAGATTTGCAGCTAGATTGATCCTAGAACCTCTAAAATCCTATATAAGAAGCATGCCTTGTGTTCTTCAATTGCACATTTGAGTTTTTATTTCAAAGCTCACCCTCTGAAGCCTCCTGGAGCTAAAGAAAGCTTTCTCTAGTTCAAACTTCGTGCTAAGGACTCTTGTAAGTGTACTTAGCCTCTGTAATTAAGTTTTCATTAGTGTAATGACCGAAAGTCAAAGTTAGCGTAATTAAGCTTTGACTTAGTGATTAATCACAAACGGTCCAGCCATTATTCGAATTGAAGGTGGCTATGTGTTGGTAATTATGTAGGTATTAAACCCTTAAAAGGGCACCTTCAAATTATCACGTTATCTCAGTCAATTGTCGGGTCAAACTTATTAACAAAAAGTCAAACGGGTCAGTTTTTGCAAAATAATTCATAACTGATAATGCTGAAGTTATGGAACATGTTTTAACACTTAAATAACTTGGTAAATAATATAAGAGCATGTCTAGGCATGTTCAACCCGACAATTCTGAGTTTAGGCTCGGTTCGTAACCGAAAGTCGCAAAAGTAGACTTTTGCTTTGACTTTCAGTTCTGACCCGATTTAGCTTAGTTTAGATATGCCTTAGGGTTCCTTTAGGACCATATTACATGTTAGTATAACCCTCTGAGATTATACTATGTGGTTCCTTTGAAATCTGAATCATTTGCATGTTTCCGTTAAATGCTTAAAAGTTGACCATTATGCCCTTTTGATATAAAAACGAGATTTTTGAAAATGTGAGAGGACAAAAACCTTTATTACTGATTTATAAGCATATCTTAAAAATTTGACATCAGTTCATGGTCTAAAATAGAAGTTATGCGCGATATCGTAAAATGAAAGCTTTTTATTAATTAAATGACATTTTTAGTATAAATCATATTTAAACCCAAATTTTGGCACCAAACTTTCTACCCACTGATATAATATAATATTTAGAGATTTTTGGAAATTTTTGTCAAATTTTATACTGATTATATTATAGAGTTCTAGTGTAAATTCTGTATTGACAAAATTGTCATTTTCTTTGATAAAATGAGTTTTACATAACATTTTGATACCAAACCTTTTTCTACTGATTCCATATATTAAATAAAATATTTTAAACAGTTGAGACTGATCAAAATCTCAGATTTCTTTAAATAACCCAAAAATCGTCAAATACCAACTTTTACGCTTATTAAACGCATAGTATGGGTTAAAACTATATTTAACACCTAAGACTTATTACCTACTGATATTATAAGCAAATTTTTATACTTTAACAATAAGTAAAAGTTTTGAACTCAGATTTCCAAATTTGACCCTTATAGCATATGTGAAATGACCAAAATGCCCCTACGGTGCATAGTTTGGCCATAAAAGATAAATTTCACATGTATGTGATATCTTACTGATGTAACTTATTAAAATAAATATTTTTACTAATTATTTTAGACCAGAACCTCAAATTGCTATTTAACCTCTTTTATAAACTATAAAATGACCAAAATACCCTTACGGGGATTAATTTGGTTTTAAATTTGTTTTGGGCATAATGGAAGATATCCTACTGATATCATAACATATTTTAAGAATATTAACTTATGGAACCTGTACATGACTCATTTGGTTACCCGTTATGCATATTCGCGTTCGGTACGGTTTATGTAGCTAGTTTGCATAAATTAACCGAAACGGGTCAAACCTTATCATTTTTACTTCAAAATCCAGAATGTGTTTAGTTTACCCATTTTATACAAGTCTTCATACTTGTAGGGTCTAAATCATATTCTAATCCGGTCTTCGCTTAATCTTGCGTTTTGAACCGTAAACCTTTCATTAAAACTATCCGGTCTAAGTTAAGACTTAAATAAGACCCGTTAGGAATCTAATAGGTTATTAAAACCTTCGTTCCAGATTTAGGAGCCCAGTAAAAGCTACTTGTGCTTGCTGATTGATACACGGCTGAGAATAAAATTATATTTTAAGCTCAGGTAAATACTTTTAACTTATTTTCCGTTATACGGGCTTGGGATACGGTATTATAATAATACCGCTTGGTCGGGTATGAATGTTTAATTTATTAGTGTTTAAACCATTAAAATAACCCGTTTTAATCTGTCTTGTATGATGCAATGCCTTTGGGGGGTTAATGACCATGTCCTGGATATCCTCGGCTCATTCATTAGAAATGGCCACGGCTTAAGCACGGGGTGTAGGCATACACTTGACAGTTGCGTATGTATAAACGGTATCTCACTCTCTTTTGGGCCTATACTTGTGGTGTGTCTATTAATCTAATCCGACTCTTCTAACCGGGTCCTGAATGGACGACAAACATATAAATCCGTATACAAGATTATTTTAAATAATTGTCCCAAGTTATAAAAGAATATTTGTGCCTTGTGCATTTAAATCAATTTTCTTAAATGTTTTCAAAAAGAGTCAGTTAATTGTATTTACCAGTGTAAACTGACGTATTTTTCAAAAAGGTTAAGTGCATGTACTAAGCGTAATGGGCTGGAACTCCTGAGTATTGAATAAAGAGTCTTGCAAGCTTTTGATACTTAAAATCTGTTGAACAATAATTCTTTCTGTTTTAGATCCGACTATGGATCCACTTACAATCCGTGTGTAATATTTTATTATACTTTCGAATCGGTTTGTATAAATTACTTTTAGACTTCCGCTGTGCATTAAACTGTGATTAACTGACTATGATGATATCAACTACGTCAAGATACTCCCCACCGGTAATACGTGAAAAATATCGGGGTGTGACACCATCTCACGACAACTCCACTTAAACCGTTCATTTTTACATACTAGACCTTTCGATCATTTTCACATGCTTAAATTCATTATATTTCAATTTATACGATACACGCAATCTTTATTATTCGTACCTACACTCATACTCATACGTTTTATATTTATACTTACACCCACATGCGTATTTATACTTACACATATATTTATGCTCATACTTTCCTTCATACTCATGACTCACACATTTGTACCCGTACGCGAGCGGAATCCGAGGGATTCGCTTACATGGGTCCCAAACATGCTTAAACATAAACATGCTTATACACTACATTCGTATACGTACTCATTTTTTTTATTTTCAAATTTATGTATAACCTAATTCATATGCAACTAGTACAAGATATGTGGATCATACGACGATCAGTATAATCACGGGTGCACACTGGATTATAGTGATAGGCGCATAGAGTGTACTACTGAGTATGGTAAGACATGGAACGTAACATGACACGAATAAGAAAACGGACGTAACATGGTCAAAACATGGTGGATACGCCGCTGGTACTTCCTATATATAAGTGTTTTCACCATGTTACCAAATTTTCGTAAGACGTGGCATGAGAAATTCGGTGTTTTTCAGACCTTTTAGACCCGATACACAAACTTTAATAACTCGCAAGCGCACGGCTAAACACGCGATATCCGATTATCCACGACGAGACCTCATTCTTAATGCATCGCTTTCGTTTATTATCCAACACACATAACATTCCTATCCTTGCATTCCTCTACTAGACCGTTCGTCCACTCTCATACATCCATTATCCTCAGTTATTCTTGTCTTTTATGCAAACCTCATTCACAATCAACCGGTTTAAACGTTCGAATCCTAAAATACTTTCTTCCTTTTAAAACTATCTTTCCATTCTTTATTTATGCGTAAACACAATTAGTTGGCCGTTACCTTCAAACCCGTTTTATTAAAATACCAACTTCCTCGTTCCACACCAATAAATGATTTTCTACAAACACGTGATTTAAGGATACCCTTTAAAACCAATGAAACTTTTCATACAACCTACTGTGCGGCCACACTTTTCATCAAACTACATACCGTTTTATACGAAAACTTTTCTTAAGATATCATATTTCAAAATACCTCTCCATCTCGAGTTATTCAAACTTGTTTAAGCTCACTTTGCCCAGACACACACAGGTACGTTTTTACTTATGATTAATGCCTCCAATCATCTTAGTCAAACAAACTCTTTTACCAACCCATCCTTTCCTTCCACAAAGTTTCATACATTTACAACACGCTTCAAATTTCAAAATCTCGATTTTTAGTCAACCATTTCAGCCAACATGCTATCTTCAAAGTCTTCATTTTCAATAAATTTTGAGACGAAATTTCCTAAAGGATGGGAGACTGTAACGCCTTGCCTTCGAAACTTACTTTAACTAGAAAATTATTCGTGTACTTTTTTTTTGAAACTTACATCCGTATCGTATTCGTAGTTCGCTTCCATTTTCGTTATTCTCATATACACATGCATAATTCGTGTACAAACAATCGTAAATACGAGTTTTGTTATACACTTTAAACATACCAATACTTGATTTACATGTCACAATACATAGCCTATGTTTTATTTGATTTCAATACAAGTTTAATACCTAATATCATATCTTATATGAAAACTATACATTATTTCACCCATTATACTAAACCAAAGGACTAGAATTACCTAGAGAAAAAGGAAGGTCTAAAAAATGGCCTTGTGGCCAATCACCTTACACAGCCAAAGCATGGCTTGATTCAACTTTGAATCCTTTTATTTTATTACTACAATAGTGAACCATAATCTTATGCTTAGGAAATTTCCTAATCTTATCCTAATATTTTATATATTTTTTTTTTGAAAAATAAACTTCATTAACACACACCTCCGACCCAAACGGGCAAAAGGCAAAGAAATTACAACATATACATAGGGTATTTACACCATTCTGTCTATCTAATGTAATTATAAGTCGTTCTATTTTTAACCCAGGCATAACCTCTAGATTTTACCTCCCCTATGATATCTTGCGGGCTACATCTTTTCTGGTTAAAGACCACATCATTCCTTTCTTTCCAAATGCACCAGCACGCTATCAAAGCCAACCCGTAAATGATCTTTTCCTCCTTTTTGTTGCATTTAATGAATTTATGGATTTCTAGGATGTCTTTGAACTAAAAAAAGTAAAGCGACGGAATGTTGCACCACCCGCTGAAAGCCGCCCACACCCTCAAAGCAACCGAGCAAGCAGTGAACAAGTGCTCCACCGATTCCTCTACCTCATCGCAAAAGGGCACATAACCGATGTTATGACTACGTTCCTTCTTCTTAAATTTATTCTAGTAGGAAGCCTGTCCAGATTGCCTCTCCAATTCATGATGATGCATTTAATAGGCACCCATTTACGCCAGATAAAATTTGTAGGGTGGAATTACCCCTATCAGCTATCATAGCCATTTTGACCGTCTTCACCGAGAAACCGTTCGTACTATCGCCACTCCAATACCAAGTGTCCTTTTCGTTGGAAAAATTTAACAAGCTGAGTGTCTCGCAGCACTCCTTCCATTCCTTAAGCTCCTCTTCTGACTCAGGCTGTCTAGACGACTGCCAATTGAAAGCTCCACTTCCACTTCCTGTTTCCATTCTCTCTGCAACCCTGCATGATTTAAACAACTCCAAACCAAATAACTGAGGCCACCTCTCCATGAAGGGTAGATCCCCCCACCCACACGTCAATCCAGAAACGAATATCGACCCTATTCCCCACTTTATCCATGATAAGGTGATTTAAACCCTTCCCATTTAGTTTGATTTTAGATATCAAATTAACAATGTTTTTCCAACAACCCGATATATTTTTGTTAAGAGGAAGGAAGCTCCTTTTGTTATACTTACTATCGCATGCTTCAACCACTTTACACCAAAGATTATGGTTCTCCACCTTGAATCTCCACCCCCATTTAACAATAAGGGCATCATTGACCTCTTTAAGCCTGCTTATACCCAACCCACCTTTTATCTTGGGCCAAGTAACCCAATCCCAAACGACCCAGTTCATTTTAGGGTTATTACCAGAGCCAGCCCAAAGGAATTTTCTCATTTTGGCTTCAAGGATCTTAACGACCCCCGCCAGGGCCTTATATAAAGAAAAATAATAAATCGGCAGGCTTTCCATCACATAATTGATCAAGGTAAGCCTCCCCTATCGATAAAGCTTTAGCTTTCCACCCCGACAATCTTTTATCAAAAATCTCCAAAATTGGAGTCCAGCTATTGATTCTATTCATATTTGATCCCACTGGAGTCCCAAAGTATGTCAGCGGGATAGAATCCGGTATACACCCAATCACCTTAGCCATCTCTGACACAGCCCCACTGTCAACCCCCAACCCGTATATATTTGATTTTTGAAGATTAATTTTTAAGCCTGAACATAAATAGAAAATTCTCAAACATCTCGCCACATTCTTTAAATTTTCCTTATCCCACTCCCCCAACATAAGAGCATCATCAGCATAAAAAAGGTGAGAGATAATCAGACCGATATTGGGAGTTTGAATACCTTTGAATAAACCTTCCATCCTAGCTTTGCACAAAATGCTAGACAGAGCTTCCATAACCAGTAAGAACAGAAACGGGGAAAGGGGTCGCCCTGTCTGACCCCTTTGGAACAGTTAAATTCAAAAGTAGGGGATCCATTTACAAGAACCGAGGATCTAGCCGAAACTAGGATCCCTTTAATCCATGTAACACCACATAAAAACGTGTCCAATTATGTAAAGACACGTGTCCTAAACTCTAGATATGTGAAAGATTGAGTTTGAAGTACTAAAGTTGCCAAACGATGAAAATATGAAACCACAGGGACTAAAAGTGTCAACATGCCAAACTTGTGCCTCTGAATGACCATACATGAAGAATATATTCTTAAACGAGTGATTAATTGAATATAAGAAGCCGTTCTTGAAAATAATCGAAAGATTATAAACTACGGGGGTTAAACGTGTCAACATGTTAATTCTTGTTTGATAACATAAGCATTGGGGGTTAATACGACCGTGTCCTGGATATCCTCGGCTCATTTCATTTGAAAATGGCCACGACCTATGCACGGGGTGTAGGCATACACCTGACAGATGCAAATACTAAAATATAAACCCACATGTTGGGGATAACTCCTTTGTGATAAGTGGTGAGTCGGTTAATCAAGATCGGCTTCCAACCGGCCCCAATTGTATGACAAACATATAAATCTATATACAAGATTATCTTAAATAATTGTCCCAAGTTATGAATGATTTGTGCCTTGTGCACTTAAATCAATTTTCTTAAATATTTTCAAATGAGTCAGTTAATTGTATTTACTAGTGTAAACTGACGTATTTTCTAAAGACTGGTTGACAGGTACTTCTCGTAAATAGGTTGGAGCTACTAGGTGTCATATAACAGGAACTTACAAATCCCTAGATACCTAAAGTCTGTTATTATCTATTTCTTGTATTTTATTTATGATCCGCCTGTGGATCTTATTATAATCCAGTCTGTATATTCTTTCATTCGGACACTCAGACATTATGGTTTGTAATAGTTTATTCACCAAGCCATCCGCTGTGCTATTATATTGTGTGTATTGACTATGATGATATCAATTACGTCACGATACTCCCCGCCTGGCCCACCGGTAAAATGTGGAAATTTCGGGGTGTGACAGGTTGGTATCAGAGCCAACATTGAGTGAATTAAACACTAACCTTTTGTGTTTAATCTCAATGACACAATAAGCACATTTCTTAGATTTCCGAGTCTAGGCTTATGACCTAGGATTTATTCTTAACTTTCCTTTTATCGTTTATATTTTTGTTTTACTTGTTTTGACAGGTTAGCTAATCGAAAATGCTGCCACGTGTACGAGGCAAGGGAAAGGGACCAATGAGAGGAGGGCCATCAGGCCATGCGGGACCCTCTCATAGGCGCACTCCGTCAGCATCTTACTCTAGTTCCGACTCTCGGGATCATTGGAGTCATACCTTCGAACCGGTGAGGCATTCTGTTTCGCTAGGATCCTCACCTTCAGATCCTCCATACTTTGGGCAACTTATTCCTGATGAGCCCCAGCATTCCCATCACTCTCAAGAATCACACCATTCACACCATTCGCACCAATCTTTCCACTCTTTACACTCCCATTCTTTCCATAAATCCGATTCCATCTATTCCCCAGCTCAGTTCAACCCCAACGACTATGTCAACAATCTTCTGGGTTTCAACCCTTTAGGACCTGAAGATCACTTCTCCCAAGAGATAGAAATGGATGACGACCCTGACCCTGAACCACTGACCGGGACACCTGGCCACCCTATCAGCATATCCAGCGGTTCTCCATATCAAGGATCGCCATACCAGGGGCCCAATTCTTTTGCCGAAAGGTGGGCCACGTATGAATGGGAATTCACCCCTTCATATCATAACTCTCCTGCTCAACCTCCTTTGATTGAACCGTATCTTCAAGCGGTTACCCCACCACCTCAACCACCTCCCGAGCCGCCTAGGCGAAGGAGGAATGCACGAATGTCTGTGCATGGGGGACCACGGTTCAGTTCCCCTCAAGGTTCTAGCTCATACCTTCCTATTCCCGAGGACCCCCAAATGGGTGGACCCTCGCATGCGGTGCCAGAAGTCAATCCCCCGCCAGTTTCTTATGCACCACCGCCACCGCCAGTAGGTTTTGACAACCCAATACCAACATACCCAGGTTCGTCTGGGTATAACCCATCTGGATATCCAACAGATTATGGAGTCCAAGATCCATATCTTACTGCAGCACAGTATAATGCGCTTTATCCTTCATCTTATCCTCCAGTTTACCCAACTGGATATCCAGTGCAAGGGTATCAATACCCACCTTACCAGCAACCTCCTCCTCCCCAACAGGAGCAAACTCAAGAAATTCTGCAGAGGTTAGATAGGGTTGAGCGGAAAGCGGATGAGACCAATAAGAAGCATAACAGCTTTCTCAAGGGCCTTGCGAGTCTCATCAAAGGCAAAAAGAAGTAGGAAGTTGTTTATTTTTTTTGTATTGTCTTTTCAATCAAGTCCCTGCGAGGACATTTCATTTTCTGTACCTAGTCCCTGCGAGGACTTATTTCCATTCATGTAGCCCTTGCGTGGGTAGTGTGTTATTTCAAGTCCCGTTTAGGGCATCTTTGTACTAGTTTTATGGATTAATGAAGTTTCTTTTGGATTTTAAATATGTATTTTATTACATCATCACTATATCATTTCAATTTTAAATTGATCTGCCAAAGAAATTCTTAAGGGTGTAAACTAGCCAAAATATTAATGGCTATGATGGTACAACCTTTTTAAGAAAATAACTCTCTGTTAACATCTGAAAACATGTTAACATTCCTGCTTGTACGGTACGAGAAACCACACAAGCTTCCAAAAGTACTTGGATCCTTCCAAATCATTTTCATAAGCCTATATAATCAATATAAATCATGGCTAATAAACATCAATATGATGTATACACCTAAAACATATGCATGCTTATAAGCAAAGGTGTAATAATGACAATGATAGTCCTATTTTATAAACTTCTTATCAATAAGGCGATGGACTATGTTCGACCCTTAAAAGATCATTGATCCCTGAGATCATTGGTTATATTCTAATTGTCCTTGTGACAAGGCTTTTGTGCCATCTAAATGTCCTTCGAGACGAGCCTTGTGCTGTATGAAAATGTTCTTTATGACATTGACAGTTGTGAATTATATTCCCTTGTCTAATAAATATAAAGGACTATATCCTATTGATTGTTATTTATTACTTAAAATGGTCTATATGGTTTAATAATACCATGATCATCTAATCATCAATACGATGATTCATTATATAATTTAAATATATCATTATTGTTTGATATAGTACTCAAATCATGGCTGGCTCTGACGAAGCAAACAGTCATCCGCAAGGAGAAAACAATAATGAAGCAAGAATAAATCTTACAAATGCTGAATTGCAAGCAATGATTGACACCGCAGTTGCACAAGCGGTGGATAAAATATTCAAAGAACCGAGTAATGTTCGGTCCAAAACTCATACAAAACCCTTATCACATTCGCATGCATAAAAAAGGGATGAATCTCAGCATTCATCTAACCAGAGATCTGAATCTCAGAAGGTGGTGTTAAATCAAGCTCCCAGGTACAACAAAGGTTGTACCTATAAATACTTCGTCTCCTGTAAACCGAGGGATTTCACAGGAGAAAAGGGAGCAATCGACTGCATGAAATGGTTAGATGAAATGGAGACTGTGATTGACATTAGTGGATGTGCTAAGGAAGACATAGTTAAGTTTGTGTCTCAATCTTTCAAGGGCGACGCCCTCACTTGGTGGAAAGCATTGGTGCAATCCACGGGAAAGGTTCCTCTGTATAACCTTTCGTGGAACAAGTTTGTTGATCTTGTGAAGGACTCATATTGCCTCAACATGAAGTTGAGAGGATTGAAACTGACTTCCTCACTTTGGTGATGAAGGATTTGGATTGTAGGTCCTATGTGACCAGTTTCAACTCGATGTCGAGACTTGTACCATATTTGGTCACTCCTGAACCCAGCGTTTCATCGGTGGTCTATGTAAGGACCTTCAAAAATGTCCTAAAACGACCCGTAAGTGAAAACCCGGACCCCTGAAACCCTAATCCATAACAAAAATCAAGAAAAAAACAAATTTTATGGTTTCACGCGGGCCGCGTAAACCTTAAGGTAAGGTTACGCGGGCCGCGACAGCTCGCCAAAACTCTGGAGCAGCGAACAGGCCACGTGGCAGCCACGTGGCAGACCTAGGTGTGACACGCTAGCCCTAGTCTACGTATAGGAGGCCCTCGCGGGCCGCGTAAGATCAAGAGGGGGCTTACGCGGGCCGTGTAAACCCCATTTTTCAGCTATAAATGGGTCCGATCATGAGCAGTTCAGTGGTGTCGAAAACTTTTCTCAAAAACGAAGGTATACTGCTCAAAGTCATAAATTTCATTAGGGGAGGCGCTGCTACGATACAGGGTATTAACTCGACCGCTGCTACGATTCAATGTCCGATCGATTGAAACTATCCGATGGATGTTTAAGTGCTGCCCAAATTAGGGTTATACTTTGTCATTCGTCGTGAATACGATGGATGTTTAAGTATTGCACTTTGTCATTCATTGTGAGGGTTTTAATCTCGTGAGTTATCGTAAATGCTGTATTAGTTACTAACCTAGTTCGTGTGCATTGTTAAATTAGGTTATCAGGCTTATCAGTAGGCTAAACTCTGCCCGTTAAACTTGCAATGTGAGTCATTCTCTTTTATCAACAATGTTTTACAATACTCCAAATTATTTTCAAAAGTTATAATTACAAGGATTAAGTCATGGTTATCTTAATCACTGGCTAGTGGGGTATTGTGCACATTACTAATTTCTCACGGTTAGGCTAATAAATCCTAACAGTGATAATCATCATTACTTCGGTGAAAGGACCCAATAGTGGTATGACCATCGTCACTAGGAGGTGACACGACGCCAGATAAAAATAAGATAGAAACCATTGTAATCGCTCTTATGCTGTAATTTATAACTACGTGTCGTTTTATCAAATTGAGTGACTCGCCAGTATTTCCCCGCCGATAAAATGTTTTTAAAACATGTTTCAGGTGACTACTGTGAACCAAGGAAAAGTGCTACGGAGCACTAACAAAGCTTGAAGTAGTGGCTCAATTAAACAAATAAACATGTTTTGTAAATCAGGGAATTTCCTTGTGAAATTCCTCTATTGTAAATTACGGGGTTTATCCCGAATTATGAAATAAAATAATCGGGTATTTCAAGTTTTAAAAGATCCTGTTAAAATCTTCCGCTGTCCACTCAATTAATGAATACCACGGGTTTCTGTCCCGCGGCTCCTGGACTGGGTAAAACCGGGACGGGGGCCGTGACAGAAAAAGGTGGTATCAGAGCCACTGATTTAAGCCAATTAAGTATTTAGAAATACTTAATTTTTCTGATTACCATCCTGTGATTATGTGTTTTTAGCTGACTACTTGTTAGTTACAGTATGGGTAAGCAAAGAATTTCAGACATCTATCGTCAATTAGATAGTTCACCAAAAGATAAGGGAACTTCATTTTAATCAAATTCCTCAAGAAACTCAGCAGATACTGAGGAAGGAATATTTGTTCGTAAGGCACAGTTTGAGAAACCACTTACCATTAAGAAAAGAAGTTGGATTATTAGAAAAAGTCAAGAGAAAATAAAGAAGTCACAACCAAAAGAAGTGATGGGTAATAAGGAAACTCAGGAAATAGGCGATAATCCCCTAGAGGAAAATGAATTAGATGAACAATGGGCAAATCTCTATATGTTAGCTACTACAGCAGCAAATGTTAACTTTTAATTAAGTTAAACTGCCAACACCCTGACTCAGTATTAGCACCCATATTATCCATAAGCTAGGGACTTTGCCTACTAGATGAACAACTTAGTAATAGAAGATAAAATAAAGACATGTTAAACATAATATTCCAAAATAGATTAAAATAAATTACGAATATACAACCCTAGTATATTTTAAATTTCAGTTGTACTTTGTAACAAATATATATAAAAGTCACAATGTTTGCCATTTTTCTGTGTGAAAAATGATACTTGAATGGTTGTATTAAATATTAGTCTGGGAAAATTGAACTTACAAAGTTGTGTGTTTCTTCATGGATACTAATAGCATGAATGAGTTGTCTGAAGCTCTTCAGAATCTCAATCTCTATTCTGTAAATGTGGAAGTTTCCAGAGACTTTACCGGTTATTTGGCCGATATTGAGGAACCTATGGAATTCCAAGCTCAACCTCCGGAGAAACCAAAGCCAAAGAAAAGAAGAAGATTTGTGGGCTGGTGGCGTGTACGCATGAGGAAACCAGCAACTAGGAAAGTTGCCAAAATGGAGGAATAATTGGATAAAGGAAAAAGAATAGAGATTGGGGAAAGTTCTAAGCAACCCGAGGAATTGCCACTGCAGGAGGAATTAGATCGTATACTGGCAAGTTATGATATCCTTAGGCCAGTCAATGAAAATCTCTTCACTTATCCTGCCAAAACCCAACTTCCAGTGAATTTGGAACCAGCCATCCCAAATCCCCTTATCCACTCCCAACCTATACCAGCAGAGCTGGAAGAATGGTGGACCACTGACTGGCAGTTTCAAAATCTCCTCAATAACCCTGATACCTTTTTCCCTCAATTTGACCCGGAGCCTCCACTACACCCACCTATGAGCTTCGAGAACTTGACTGAACTCCGCCAGTATGGCGAGGAGGTGATTGATGCAGGGAACCGAATTAGGGATATAGGAGAAAAGATATCCTGGAAGTACGACGAGAGGGAGCGTCGCTTCTGAGATGCCAGCCGACGGGATGGTGTGACGGCATGGTTGTGGTTGTATAATAATAATAGTAGTAAAATATAATCCTGTGAAATAACTTAAAAAAAATAAAACTTTTGTAAGATAACAAGTTTGTACGGACGCATATTATAATATATAAAAATGGAAGTCGAGAAATCGACAATTTTGGCTATACGCATTGATGTGATTATGTGCAATTGTTTTGTTATGTTTAATTATTAATTATTTCTACTAATCACTTATATATATTAATTACCAGATGGAACACGCTGGTAATGAACCCGTTAACGAAGTTAATCAATCTGAACAAAACCATGAAGATCAATTTCTGAATAGGCAAGATATCGAGAATATCGTTGCTCAGGGAATAGCCAATGCTATTCCAGCAATCCTTGCTGCTGCCCAAAATCCAGTTGAACCTCAACAAATTATTCCTAGCGAACGTACACACGGCGACAACTTTAGTAATAGTGTAAACGGAGGCAACAACCATACTAATAACGACAATGATGGGATGCAAGCCCCACTCCTTAAGAAAATGAAAGCAGCAACGCCTGGTTGCACTTACAAGGAGTTTCTTGCCTGTAAACCAGCTGAATTTGCAGGCAATGAAGGGGCGACTGCTGCACTGCGTGGGTTAGAGAAAACCAAGGCAGTGAGTAAAATAAGTAAATGTGCCGAGGAAGACAAAGTCATGTACGCGTCGCATCTTTTTAAAGAAGGGGCACTAGAATGGTGGAATACGGTACTTCAAGCTAAGGGAAGCGATGTAGCCTATGCATTAAGTTGGGAAGAACTTAAGCGACTGGTGGAAAAAAAAATTATGTCCCGAGTATGAAAAGGAACAAATGGCAAATAAATTCCTGAACCACCGGATGGTGGATGTTGATTGTCGAGGATACACTTCGATATTCTTCGAGTATGCTAGAGTTGTACCTACCCTGGCTTCACCGGAACCGATGCTTATTTCTCGCTACATTTGGGGATTGATTGGCGAAATCCGTAATATCGTTAAAGCTGCGAGACCTCGCACTATTGACGATGCTGTGGAATTAGCTAACACCCTAACGGACGAGCTGGTACTCACAAGAGAAGAAAACCGGAAGAAGGAAGTGGCCCAAAAGATTACCCAAGGATTCCGTGTGGGTAATAGTAGCAACTTCAAGAAAAGAAGGAGTAGGCAATTTTCCACTGTTCCATTTTGCAATACCTGCAAAAGAAAGCATTTTGGAAGATACAAAGGGTATTGCAATTTCTGCAAAATTCCGGGACATCAAGAGGAAGATTGCAGGAAGAAGAAAGCAACAGTCTGCTACAACTGTGGAGAAGCTGGACATTTTAGGCTAGACTGCCCAAAATTGGTCAAACCAGCTGATAACAAAGCCAAACCTGCAGAAGGAACTACCAAGAGAAACGTAAGAGCCTTCCAATTGACTACTCAGGAAGCAGAACTAATCCCTGATGTGATAGCTGGTACGTTCCTAGTTCATGACGTTTATGCAAAAGTATTATTTGACTCTGGTGCAAACCAAAGTTTTATAAATACTTCATTCTGCCAAGCTCTTAATTTACCCCTAACCAACCTTAGGCATATTTTTACAGTCGAAACAGCAGATGGAAATTCGGTTAATATAAATAAGGTTTTGCGAGAAGGAAAGATAGAACTCTTAGGTCATAAATTCTCTGCAAACTTGTTACCTATGAATTTAGCCGGATTCGATATTGTGTTAGGAATGGATTGGTTAATAGCCAACCATGCTTGAATTCTCTGTGATAAAAATGCCATAGAAATTCATACACCCACAGGAGAATTAGTGGTGATTACAGGAGATAAGCCACGAAAGCCACTGAAATTCATTTCAGTAATGAAGTTGGCCAGTTATTCAAGAAAACGAGAAGTGGTGTATATGATTTCGGTAATCATTAACATGAAAGGTAAGGAACTTAAAGAAATTCCTGTAGTAGCAGAATACCCAGATGTATTCCCAGAAAAACTATCGGGATTACCACCCAATAGGGAAGTCGAATTTAGAATTCATCTAATTCCTGAAACTACACCGTTAGCCAAGGCACCTTATCGGTTAGTACCTACCGAAATGCTAGAACTGAAAAAGCAGTTAGATGAACTTTAAGCAAAGGATTCATACAACCTAGTTCATCCCCGTAGGGAGCTCCAGTGTTGTTTGTGAAAAAGAAAGATGGGTCGATGTGAATGTGTATCGATTATAGGGAATTAAATAAGGTTACAATTAAGAATCGATACCCATTACCTAGGATCGATGATCTTTTCGATCAACTTCAGGGAGCTAGATACTTTTCTAAGATAGATTTACGCTCCGGATACCATCAGTTGAAAGTACAAGAAGAAGACATACCTAAAACTGCTTTCAGAGCTAGGTATGGTCATTACGAGTTTACAGTCATGCCCTTTGGACTAACAAATGCTCCTGCAGCATTTATGGACATGATGAATAGGATCTGTAAACCGTATTTGGATAAATTTGTAATTGTCTTCATCGACGATATACTTATTTATTCCAAAAGTCAAGATGAGCATTGTCAGCACCTTCATGCACTCTTAACTTTGTTAAGAACGGAGAAACTTTATGCCAAATTCTCGAAGTGTGAATTTTGGCTACAGGAGGTGCAATTTTTAGGACACATGGTGAATCACGAAGGTATTCACGTAGATCCCTCCAAAATAGAAGTGATCACCAAATGGAAAGTCCCACAAACAGCTATAGAAATTAGAAGTTTTCTAGGGTTAGCTGGTTACTATAGACGATTCATTAAGGATTTTTCCAAGATAGCTGTGCCATTAACTAAGCTAACCTGTAAATCAGTTAAGTTTGAATGGGGACCTAGGCAAGAAGAGGCCTTTAGGATTTTGAAGCAAAAGTTAACAAACGCCCCAATTCTAGCTTTGCCAGAAGGAACAGAAGATTTTGAAGTTTATTGTGATGCTTCTAAGTTAGGATTAGGATGTGTGCTAATGCAACGCAAGAAGGTAATTGCGTATGCCTCAATGCAGTTGAAAAAGCACGAGGAAAACTATACGACACATGACTTAGAATTAGGAGCCATAATTTTTGCCCTTAAAATTTGGAGACACTATCTGTATGGAAGTAAGTTTACTATCTATACAGATCATAAGAGTTTAAGATACATATTTGGGCAAAAAGAATTAAACATGAGGCAAAGAAGATGGATGGAGATTTTAAGTGATTACGACTGTGATATTCAATATCACGAAGGAAAGGCGAATGTAGTTGCAGATGCCTTAAGTCGTAAGTATCATGAAAAGCAAAAGCGAGTTCGTGCCCTTAGATTAAATCTACAGTTAGATTTAATGGAACAACTGAAGAATATTCAGGAAACAGCAATCAAGGATGATGCAGAAGGGATGAAGGGACGAGTAAAAGAATTAGAGCAAGGGAGTGATGGAATTTGGAAATTCCACAAGAAAAGAATTTAGGTACCTAAACAAGGAGAATTAAGAAATAAGATTTTAGAGGAAGCCCATAAATCTAGGTATACCATACATCCTGGTAACAATAAGATGTACCAAGATTTTAGAAATAACTTCTGGTGGATAGGAATGAAAAAGGACATAGCTAGATATGTTTCTAAGTGTCTTACTTGTTCACAAGTTAAGGCAGAACACCAGAAACCCTCAGGTCTACTACAACAATTAGAAATGCATGTATGGAAATGGGAACTTATAACTATGGACTTTGTTACTAAGTTGCCCAAAACCAGAAAAGGTAATGATGCGATTTGGGTAATTGTGGATCGATTAACCAAATCAGCTCATTTTCTACCCATGAAAGAAACCTTTAGCATGGAAAGGTTAGCAAAGTTGTATGTAGATGAAGTAGTATCCTTACATGGAGTTCCACTCTCCATTGTATCGGACAGGGATAGTCGTTTCACTTCCCATTTCTGGACAAGTTTCCAAGAAGCAATGGGAACAAGACTAAATTTAAGCACTGCATACCACCCGCAAACAGACGGGCAAAGTGAAAGGACGATCCAAACCCTGGAGGACATGCTTAGGGCATGTGTGATAGATTTTGGTGGAAACTGGGATGACCACCTACCCTTAATTGAATTCTCCTATAATAATAGTTATCATGCAAGCATCGAAGCTGCCCCATTTGAAGCACTATATGGACAAAAATGCAGAACTCCAGTCTGTTGGGCAGAAATAAGAGAAAGTCAATTATCAAGTCCTGAAATTGTGCAAGAAACCACCGACTAGATCACTCAAATCAAGGAAAGATTGAAAATGGCTAAAGATCGCCAGAAGAGTTATGCAGACAATCGACGCAAGCCACTAGAATTTAAAATCGGAGATAAGGTACTCTTAAAAGTTTCTCCTTGGAAAGGAGTAGTCCGGTTCGGTAAGAAAGGAAAGCTAAGCCCAAGATATGTAGGACCTTTCCCAATAATACAGCGAATAGGACCAGTTGCCTACAGCTTGCAACTACCAGAGGAGTTAGCAGGGGTACATGATGTATTTCATGTATCCAATCTCAAGAAGTGTTTATCTGACGAATCCTTGGTAGTACCTCTTCAAGATATAGAGGTAAATGAGAAGTTAAAATTTGTTGAGAAGCCACTGCAAAAAGAAGACAGAAAGATTAAGTTTCTCAAACACAAAAGATTGGTGCTAGTTAAAGTCAAGTGGGAGTCAAAAAGAGGATCCGAATACACCTGGGAGCTGGAATCGGAAATGAAGCGAAAGTATCCTCACTTATTTCAATAAATCTCGAGGACGAGATTTTAAATAAGGTGGGGAGGATGTAAGGACCTTCAAAAATGTCCCAAAACGACCCGTAAGTGAAAACCCAGACCCCTGAAACCCTAATCCATAACAAAAATCAAGAAAAAAACAAATTTTATGGTTTCACGCGGGTCACGTAAACCTTAAGGTAAGGTTACGCGGGCCGCGACAGCTCGCCAAAACTCCGGAGCAGCGAACAAGCCACGTGGCAGACCTAGGTGTGACACGCTAGCCCTAGTCTACGTATAGGAGGCCCTCGCGGGCCGCGTAAGATCAAGAGGGGGCTTACACGGGCCGCGTAAACCCCATTTTTCAGCTATAAATGGGTCCGATCATGAGCAGTTCAGTGGTGTCGAAAACTTTTCTCAAAAACGAAGATATACTGCTCAAAATCATAAATTTCATTAGTGGAGGCGCTGCTACGATACAGGGTATTAACTCGATCGCTGCTACGATTCAATGTCCGATCGATTGAAACTATCCGATGGATGTTTAAGTGCTGCCCAAATTAGGGCTATACTTTGTCATTCGTCGTGAATACGATGGATGTTTAAGTATTGCACTTTGTCATTCATTGTGAGGGTTTTAATCTCGTGAGTTATCGTAAATGCTGTATTAGTTACTAACCTAGTTCGTGTGCATTGTTAAATTAGGTTATCAGGCTTATCAGTAGGCTAAACTCTGCCCGTTAAACTTGCAATGTGAGCCATTCTCTTTTATCAACAATGTTTTACAATACTCCAAATTATTTTCAAAAGTTATAATTACAGGGATTAAGTCATGGTTATCTTAATCACTGGCTAGTGGGGTATTGTGCACATTACTAATTTCTCACGGTTAGGCTAATAAATCCTAACAGTGATAATCATCATTACTTCGGTGAAAGGACCCAATAGTGGTATGACCATCGTCACCAGGAGGACACACGGCGCCAGATAAAAATAAGATAGAAGCCATTGTAATCGCTCTTATGCTGTAATTTATAACTACGTGTCGTTTTATCAAATTGAGTGACTCGCCAGTATTTCCCCGCTGATAATATATTTTTAAAACATGTTTCAGGTGACTACTGTGAACCAAGGAAAAGTGCTACAGAGCACTAACAAAGCTTGAAGTAGTGGCTCAATTAAACAAATAAACATGTTTTGTAAATCAGGGAATTTCTTTGTGAAATTCCTCTATTGTAAATTACGGAGTTTATCCCGAATTATGAAATAAAATAATCGGGCATTTCAAGTTTTAAAAGATCCTGTTAAAATCTTCCGCTGCCCACTCAATTAATGAATACCACGGGTTTCTGTCCCGCGGCTCCTGGACTGGGTAAAACCGAGTTGGGGGCCGTGACAGTCTAGCCCCTGAAGTGAAAGGAAATGTCAATGCTTCTAAGCCTGCTACATATAGATCTGCTGTGGATCTATCTTTGTCCCTTACTCTAGATGTTGTGAGGAGTAGGGCAAAGAAAACTACCGATGACGGGAAGAGGAAGAGGGAGGAAGACAAGTCCCCTCAATTTTACAAGAAGAACAAAGGAAACTTTGGTTCTAAGAAAGGACAGTCAAGTGACAAGCTCAGGTACAAGACCTGCAATAAAAGGCACTTTGGAAAGTGCAACCAAGACCCACAAGCTAAACCATGTGGGTTTTCAAGAAGAAGGGGCACAAGTCTGTAGAGTGCCGAAACATTAAGGATGCAACCTGCTACGGTTGCAACGAAAAGGGGCACATCAAGACTAATTTCCCCAAGAATGCTAAGAAGCCCGAGGAGGCGAAGAAAACGAATGCGAGAGTTTTTCAGATGAATGCTAGGGAAGCGGTGAATGACGAGAACGTCATAATAGGTACCAGGTACCTTCCTCATTAATAATAATTATACTAGAGTTTTATTTGATTCAGGTGCTGATAAGTCTTTTGTAGACCATAAGTTTAGTAAATCACTGAATCTGCCTATTAAGACTCTAGACATAAAATATGAGGTAGAGCTTGCTGATGGTACCTTAGAAACAGCTTCAACTCTTCTTGATGGATGTTTCATATCCATTAAGAATCATTCTATCCTGCTATCCCTCTTGCCAATGAAATTGGCTGGTTTTGATGTGGTCTTAGGCATGGATTGGTTGTCGCATAACCAAGCCCAAATCGCCTGTGACAAAAAGCTAGTTATTATCAAAACCCCTTCTGGTGAATCCATCACTATCCAAGGAGATACATAATATGGTTTGCCCAACAATGTGTTTATTCTCAAAGTATCAAGGTGTCTAAAGAACTGATGTGTCATTTACATGGCACAAGTGACTGTGAATGACCTGAAACCTAAGATCGAAGATATTCCATTTATTTCAAAGTATCCTGATATCTTTCCTGATGAATTACCCGGATTACCTCCTGAGTGGCAAGTCGAGTTCAGGATAGACATTCTACCAGGATCTGCACCAATTGCACGAGCTCCTTATCGTCTAGCGCCTACTGAAATGAAAGAGCTCAGGACTCAATTGGATGACTTACTGGAAAAAGGTTTTATACAACCTAGCTCTTCGCCTTGGGGAGCTCCAATATTGTTTGTGAAGAAGAAGGATGGATCAATGCACTTATGCATTGATTACCGTGAGCTAAACAAGGTAACGATCAAGAATCGTTATCCCTTACCCAGGATCGACGACTTATTTGATCAGCTCCAAGGGGCGAGCTTCTTCTCGAAGATTGATTTGAGATCCGGATATCATCAACTTAAGGTCCGAACTGAAGATGTGCCTAAGACAGCGTTCAGAACAAGATATGGACATTACGAGTTTTTAGTGATGCCTTTTGGGCTCACTAATGCACCAGCAGCATTCATGAACCTCATGAATAGAGTCTGCAAGCCATACTTATATAAGTTTGTCATTGTCTTTATAGACGACATACTTATCTATTCTCGTAATCGAGTTAATCATGAGAAGCACCTTCGATGCATCCTAGGATTGCTTTGGCAGGAGAAGCTGTATGCTAAATTCTCCAAGTGCGAGTTCTGGCTTCGCGAAGTCCAATTTCTTAGACATGTCGTTAGTGAGCGTGGCATCCAAGTAGATCCCGCCAAGATAGAAGCCATTATGAACTGGGAAGCACCAAAGACACCAACAAAGATTCGCAGCTTTCTAGGTTTAGTTGGTTATTACAGAAGATTCATTAAAAACTTTTCAAGGATAGCTGCACCATTGACTTCTTTGACCCGTAAGAATGTAAAATTTGATTGGGGTCCAAAACAACAAGAATCCTTTGAGATTCTTAAGAAAAAGTTGAGCAATGCTCCGGTGTTGACATTGCCTGAGGGAATTGAAGAGTTTGTTGTTTACTATGATGCGTCACACACTGGTATGGGTTGTGTACTTATGCAAAACGGAAAGGTGATTGCCTATGCATCACGACAACTAAAGGTGCATGAAAAGAATTACACCACCCACGATTTGGAGTTGGGTGCCATTGTATTCGCAGTAAAGTTGTGGAGACATTATTTGTATGGAACTAAATGTGTGATCTATTCGGATCACAAAAGTCTCCAACACTTATTCAATCAAAAAGAGCTCAATATGAGACAGCGCCGCTGGATGGAGACTTTAAATGATTACGATTGTGAAATTCGCTACCGTCCTTGCAAAGCGAATGTAGTCGCTGATGCTCTAAGCCGAAGGGAGAGAGTTAAACCTATCAGGATTAATGCTAAGAGCATGGAACTGAAGAATAGCCTGAACGAAAGGCTATTAGCTGCACAGAAAGATGCTGTGTTGGAAGCCAACCTTCCAGATGAAAAGTTAGGTGTGACTGCTGAACAGTTAGTACCTGGCAAGGATGGAATTCTTAGAATGAATGGAAGAATCTGGGTTCCTATTCATGGAGGGCTTCGAGATATAATACTCCAAGAAGCTCACAATTCCAAGTACTCAGTTCACCCTGGGGGTGACAAAATGTATCAGGATTTGAAAGCTAATTATTGGTGGATAGGTTTGAAGAAATCTATTGCCACGCATTTAGCTAAGTGCCTGACTTGTGCTCAGATTAAAGCTGAACATCAAAAGCCATCAGGTCTGCTACAACAGCCAGAACTTCCCACATGGAAGTGGGAGATGGTAACCATGGATTTTATAACCAAGTTACCGAAAACAAGGCATGGAAATGATACTATATGGGTCATAGTTAACAGACTGACTAAGTCAGCACATTTCTTACCCATCAAGGAGACTCATAGCCCCGACAAGATAGCTCAGTTGTATGTGGATAAATTGTATCCCTCCACGGAGTGTCGGTGTCTATTATTTCTGACAGAGATACTAGATACACCTCTCACTTTTGGAAAAGTTTCCAACAATCCTTGGGCACTCGTTTGAATTTTAGTACTGCTTACCATCCTTAAACGGATGGACAAAGTGAGCGTACAATTCAAACTTTGGAAGACATGCTTCGAGCATGTGTTATTGATTTGGGAGGTAGCTGGGATGACCACCTACCTTTGATCGAGTTCTCTTATAACAATAGCCACCATACTAGCATTCAGGCTGCGCCTTTTGAGGCATTGTATAGAAGGAAATATAGAACGCCTTTTTGTTGGGCGGAAGTAGGAGAAGCTCAGTTGTCAGGACCTGATATAGTCCTTGAAACGACGGACAAGATTGTCCAGATTCATGATCGCCTGAAAGCTGTCAGGGATAGGCAGAAAAGTTATGCTGATAAGAGGCGAAAACCCCTAAAGTTTGAAGTGGGCGATAAAGTCTTACTAAAAGTATCACCCTGGAAATGTGTGGTGCATTTTGGTAAGAAGGGTAAATTAAGCCCTAGATATATTGGACCATTCGAGATCATCGAATGTGTTGGCAGTGTAGCTTATAAGCTAAACTTGCCTGAGGAGTTGAGTGGAATCCACAATGTGTTCCACATCTCTAATCTCAAGAAATGTCTAGCTGATGAATCGCTAGCTATGTCTCATAAAGACGTACAGATTGATGAAAGCTTGAGGTTTGTTGAAAGACCTATATCGATCGAGGATTGTCAGGTTAAAAAGCTCCAAAGGAAGCACGTGCCTATAGTAAAGGTTAAATGGGAGGCCCGTAGAGGCCCTGAATATACGTCGAAAGTTGAGTCCACTATGCGACAGAAGTACCCTCACTTATTCCAGTAAATCTCGGGGTCGAGATTTCTTTTAAGGGGTGAGGATGTAACACCACGTAAAAACGTGTCCAATTATGTAAAGACACGTGTCCTAAACTCTAGATATGTGAAAGATTGAGTTTGAAGGACTAAAGTTGCCAAACGATGAAAATATGAAACCACAGGGACTAAAAGTGTCAACATGCCAAACTTGTGCCTCTGAATGACCATACATGAGGAATATATTCTTAAACTAGTGATTAATTGAATATAAGAAGTCGTTCTTGAAAATAATCGAAAGATTATAAACTACGGGGTTTAAACGTGTCAACATGTTAATTCTTACCTCTGAGTGACCTTTTAACGAACCCGAGGCTTCGAAATATTCAAATATACTCTTAAGAGTAAGTGATATAAATTTCACGTGGTTTCGATATCGTTATACAAGTTTTCAAGACTTTGGGTAAAAAGTGTCAACGTAATGAAACTTGTGTTTATAGAGATATTAACGAAACCGGGCATAACGGAGTTTGGATATACTCCCTTGAACCTCTACAAACTAACTACAAGGGCCTTATATGCCAAAAATGAAGTGGTATTAAGTTTATAAGGGCCAGGGACTGAAAATGACAAGATTCAAAATGTTTTAACCTGATTCACCGGTCGTCGCGGCCAGCGTAGACTCTTGCTGAGTCTTAAGCGGCCCGCGTAGAAGTCCCCAGCGCAAAAAAGTTTGGACAGATGCGAGTTTCAGCTGCAGAACCGCCTTAACCTCATTCAAATCGATTCTAGGGGCTGTATGTCGGTTTTATTAAACCACTAGGACACCTGGGGTGATCCTAGATACCTCCAAGACAGCTGCAAAGATCCAAATGCATGGGAAATTAGTATATAAGGAACCTTAGTTCATTTGTTCATATGCACAATTTGGTTGCAACAACTCAAGAACCATCTCTGGAGATAGCAAGCATTAGGAGAAGACTAAGAAGTGTAGAAAAGATAGCAAGGACCTTGTGTAAGAGTTTTAATCCCTGCTTAGTCCATTTTATTAGTTTAAAAACCGAAAAGTCAAACATATCGTAATTAAGCTTTAACTTTTGGTTTAATCATAAATGGTCCAGCCACTGACCGAAATGAAAGTGGTTATGGAACCATATTAAGGTAGGTGATTAACCCTTAAAAGGGCACCTCCTAATTATTTCGTTTGACTAGTTAATTGTCGGGTCAAACTAGTTAGTCAAAAAGTCAAACTGGACAGAAACTTTAAAAATGATTTAAACTAATAAAACAGAGGTTCTAAATTATATTTTAACATTCTAATGACTTGGTATTTAGTATCAAAACATGTTTAATCAGGTCTAACCCGACAATTATCAGTCTAAGGCCAGTTTATAACCGAAAGTCGCAAAAGCTTGACTTTTGCTTTGACTTTCAGTTCTGACCCATTTAACCTTAATTCTTCCATGTTTAAAGCTTCCCTTAGGACCATATTATATAGTAGTGTAGCCCCCTGGAGTTATATTGCTTGGTCCTTAGTTGGTTGAATTATATGCTCTCATTTGTTAATATGCTTATAAATGCCGTAAATGCCCTTTTGACATATAAATAAGATTTTCAAAAATGTGAGAGGACAAAAACCTTTGCTACTGATATATAAGCTTGTACCGAAAATTTGACATCAGTTCTTGTTCTCAAACAGAAGTTATGCTCGATATCGTAATTAGAAGCTTTTTATTAATTAAATTGCGATATCTTGCATAAGACATGTTTAAACTTGGAATTTGAACCAAAACTCATTACCTACTGTTAAGATATTATTTTTAAGGAATTTTAAGATTTTTGGTTAGATTATAATCAGTTTAAATCATAGAGTTCTTGTGTAATTCGGTAAATGACGATAATACCTTTTTCATGCATAAAATGAGATTAACAAATGATTTGAATGCCAAACCTTTTTCCACTGATTTCATACATTAAATAAATTATTTTGAGCATTTAAAACTAATCAAAATCTTAGATTTACATAAACATCTTGATTATCGTCAATTAGCGAGTTTTACACTAATTAGGTGCATAGTATGGTTTAAAACCATATTTAACACCTAAGACTTGTTACCTACTGAATTTTTAAACAAATTTTAATATTATTACAGTAGGTATAAGTCATGAACTCAGACTTCCAAAAATGTCCTTAAAAGCATATGTGAAATGACCAAAATGCCCTTTCGGGGCATAGTTTGGCCATAAATGGTAAATCTCACATATGTATAATATCTTACTGATGTAATGTGATAAAATAAATATTTTTACTCACTATTAAAGACCAGAACCTCAGTTTGTTATAAAATCTCTTTTATAATCATTAAAATGACCAAAATGCCCTTAAGGGACTTAATTTGGTTTTAAATACTTTTTGGGCATATATGTTAACATCCTACTGATGTATTAACATATCTTAAGCATAATAACATTTGAGACCTGTATATAATTCATTTGGTTACCCGTTACGTGTTTATGCGTTCGGATCGGTTTATGTGACTAGTTTACGTAAAATAGCCGAAACGGGTTTAACATTATCATTAAATCCTCAAATTCCAGAATGTGTTTAGTTTACCCATATTATACAAGTATCCAAGCTTGTCGGGTCTAAACCACATTCTATTTCGGTCTCCGCTTTATCTAGCGTTTAGAACCGTAAAGTTTCTTTCTAGCTAGCCGGTCTAAGTCTTTGACTTAACTAAAGACCCGTTAGCATCCTAATAGGTTATTAAACCTTCTATACAGATTAAGTAGCATCCAGTAGAAGGTATCATCATAAAGCTTTAGGATTTTACGGCTGAGTTACTTTTCACATTTAGCTCAGGTAAATACTTTTAACTTATTTTCCCTTATACGGGCTTGGGATATTGTATTATAATAATACCACTTGGACGGGTATGAAATCATTTAATCGAATTGTGATTAATAAATTTACATAACCCGTTTTAATTTGTCTTGTTTGATAACATAAGCATTGGGGGTTAATACGACCGTGTCCTGGATATCCTCGGCTCATTTCATTTGAAAATGGCCACGACCTATGCACGGGGTGTAGGCATACACCTGACAGATGCAAATGCTAAAATATAAACCCACATGTTGGGGATAACTCCTTTGTGGGTTCTATAAGTGGTGAGTCGGTTAATCAAGACCGGCTTCCAACCGGCCCCAATTGTATGACAAACATATAAATCTGTATACAAGATTATCTTAAATAATTGTCCCAAGTTATAAATGATTTGTGCCTGGTGCACTTAAATCAATTTTCTTAAATATTTTCAAATGAGTCAGTTAATTGTATTTACCAGTGTAAACTGACGTATTTTCTAAAGACTGATTGACAGGTACATCTCGTAAATAGGCTGGAGCTACTAGGTGTCGTATAAGAGGATCTTGCAAATCCCTAGATACCTGAAGTCTGTTATTATCCGTTTCTTGTATTTTATTTATGATCCGCCTGTGAATCTTATTACAATCCAGTCTGTATATTCTTTCATTCGGACACTCAGACATTATGGTTTGTAATAGTTTATTCACCAAGCCTTCCGCTGTGCTATTATATTGTGTGTGTTGACTATGATGATATCAACTAGGTCACGATACTCCCCGCCGGGCCCACCGGTAAAATGTGAAAATATCGGAGTGTGACAATCCATTTACACCATAAATCTGGAAATCCCATTTGCCTCATGATGTCTAAAAGAAAGCTCCAACAAACATTATCGTAAGCCTTTTCAAAATCAATTTTTAAAAGAAAAGCCTTTTTATTGTATTTTTTAATCCAAGCCATGAGTTCATTTAGCATTAATGGACTGTCAACTCGAGCAGCCCACATATGAGCCCAATTTTTAATTGCCTAGAATCCAACATAAAGTGGCTCATGTGGGGGAAATGTGCGGCTTATAAAGGCTCGCTGCCCAACTCGAGCAGCCCACATATGAGTCCAATTTTTGACTCTTTTTCCCCAATCAACCCTATTAAGTACACACTAACCAAACCTAATTATAAAAAGTTAGCCAACCCTAATCCCCATTCATTTTGATCAGTCGATACCCACTTTTGTTCCCTCCCATTTCCTTTTTACTGCTTCTTGTCTAAACCTTTCACTTTCCTTTCAATCCAAAACACACACACAAACAAGACTCTGAGCTTTACCTTCTTCATCTTCTTGAAACAAACCCTGATTCATCCATCTCGACAATCCCACACATCTCGATACCACCCTCTCGTCTCCCTGTCTCTTATATCACATCACCGGAATCCTTCCTAGTCGCCGGAGCCGTCTGAACCGCGCCAGAACCTTTTTGTTTCGCGATTAATTAATGAAGATGATAACCTGCACCGCCGGATACGCGACCGGAATCGAAACTCACGATGGAGTGTAGCCTGAACCGTTTTGGTATATATATTCTTTTCATTTTTTTTTCTTCGATTCAATATATCATCGTATTTGTTTTATGTAAACTGTTGAAGCATATTAATAACCAAAAACACTAACAGTTGGTGGTAATCGCTTTGGTTTTGTAAACTCGAAGACGACACCGAAATCCTCGACGGAACTTGCCGGAGACCTACTCGTTCCTATTTCCTCCCTTTACTTCGATTCAACTTCTTATTAAATTTTCGTATAATGAACTGTGGTATAATTAAACCAACATAAGTAACAATGGTTTTTGATGTTTTCAAATTTTGTTTGGGATTCTGTTGAGTCCATATTTTCAAATGAGGAAGATGACAAAAGGTTATTAAAATCTAGATCCTTGAAATTGTAAAGATTACTACAAATTATGGGTTTTATTTCAAAGAAGCAGTTGCATACGTTTATGTTTTATTATTATAATGGAGAAGATGATGACAACCAGTTAGAATATAAATCAAATAACAATCCAATTTTATTTTAATCCTTTTATTTTTTGTATTTACTTTACACTATTTTATAACTTTAATAACGAGTTAAATACATAAATGACTAATATAGAGATTGGGATATTTATTTAAACTTATAGTAATCACCTCTCGTGTGGTATTTCATACTTAGGTTAATCCGCTCTCGTTCGTTCTCTTGGATTTCTCAATTCTTTACTCGTGCGTTATTACAAGAATTCTCATACGCAGCCAATGTGAGTATACTTGAACCCCTTTTTCGTTTACCACTTTTTGGGGTGTAACATGTTATTTATTAACTTACACACAAACTTTATTCATATTACACAAACATTCCTCATACACACATGCTTATTTGATTACTTGATACTATAAACTTGGGTTAATTACATCTTGTGTTAGACTTATCATTAACTTCGTACGAGCCTATCCGTGACATATATAGCGCTATAGGATTAACGCATCGCCCTTAGACTTGTGGTTATGTCATGAGCATATTGCGTTTCATCATTGGTTTGATATGTTAAACACATGCTGATTTTATTGTTGTCTTGTATCAAGGGCTTGCCACATGGAATTGTTTGAAACTTATTTTTTTTATGCTACGAACGAAAACTTGTATACTCGCCTTTGCTTTTGCATTGAACTTTATTTTAAACATGTTACAGGTTGAGGATGACGACGCTTTGAAACTGAAGTAGTGATGATTCTTAGATACACACTTAGACGTCTTAAGTTAACGTACTTGTTTGTTGTATTCTTGTATCGAACATATTGTATATCAAGTTGTTGTATTTGATTTTTAACCTTTGTAATCGACTTTAGAAATGAAATGAAATCCATTGTTTAATTATTGTCACAAATAGTGTTATGAAGTCTCTTGCAATCTCGTATTCGTCTCATCCCGATGTTTCCGCCGTCGGTTGGGGTGTGACAGATAGCAAGTTCAAGTAAGGCGGTGGAAGTATATTGAAAGCCAAAGCTTCCACGATTCACACTTTGTTAAACAGAGATTGCCCAAAGCTTCCACGATTCACACTTTGTTTCTCAGCGTTAAAACGGGTTATGCAAATTTATTAATCACAATCCGATTAAATGATTTCATACCCGACCAAGCGGTATTATTATAATACCGTATCTCAAGCCCGTATAAGGGAAAATAAGTTAAAAGTATTTACCTGAGCTAGATGTGTAAGGATGTAACTCAGCCGTATGTTTCCTAAAGCCTTATGTAAATACCTTCTACCGAAGCTACTTAATCTGTATAGAAGGTTTAATAACCTATTAGGATACTAACGGGTCTTTATTTAAGTCAAAGACTAAGACCGGTTAGTTTGAAAGATATTTTACGGTTCGAAACGCTAGATTAAGCGGAGACCGGAATAGAATGTGATTTAGACCCGACAAGTTTGGATACTTGTATAATATGGGTAAACTAAACACATTCTGGATTTTGAAGATTTAGTGATAAGGTTAAACCCATTTCGGCTAATTTGTGTAAACTAGTTACATAAACCGAACCGAACGCATAATTGCATAACGGGTAACCAAATGAACCATATACAAGTCTCATATGTCATTATGCTTAAAATATGTTAATACATCAGTAGGATGTTAACCCATATGCCCAAAAAGTATTTAAAACCAATTTAAGTCCCGTTAGGGCATTTTGGTCATTTTAATATTTATAAAAGAGGTTTTTAAGTAAACTGATATTCTGGTCTAAAACATTCAGTAAAAATATTTATTTTATGATGTTAAAATAGTAGGATATCATTCATATGTGTAATTTACCATTTATGGCCAAACTATGCCCCGAAAGGGTAATTTGGTCATTTCACATATGCTATTAAGGACATAATTGGAATTCTGAGTTCATGACTTAAACCTACTGTACAAATATTAAAATTTATTTAAAAATTTAGTAGGTAACAAGTCTTAGGTGTTAAATATGGTTTTAAACCATACTATGCACCTAATTAGCGTAAAAGTCGATAATTGACGATATTTAAGATGTTTATGTGATTCTGAGATTTTGATCAGCTTTGAGTGTTTAAGTTTGGCAGATTCAGTCCCTGGTCCTTTATAACTTTTATAACCTTCATTTTAGGCACAAATGGCCCTTGTAGTTAGTTTGTAGAGGATCATGGGAGTGTAACCAAACTCCGTTAGGTCCGGTTTCGTTAAACCTTTACCGAAAACACTAGTTTCTGCTTGTTGACACTCTTAACCCTTATTCTTGGGAATTTACGTAACCGATACATAACGATATCGAAACCTCGTGGAATTGATATCATATATTCTTGAGAGTATAATTGAACATTATGAAGTCCCGGGTTTGTTAAAAGGTCACTCAAAGGTAAGGATTAACATGTTGACACGTTTAACCCCTGTATCTTGTAAACTTTCGTTTACTTTCACAAACGGCTTCTTATTTCCGAATAATTACTCGTTTAAGAATATATTCATCGTGTGTGGTCAATCAGAGGCACAAGTTTGGCATGTTGACACTTTTAGTCCCTTCGCATACATATTTTCATCGTTTGTCAACTTTAGTCCTTCAAACTCAAACTTTTACATATTTAGAGTTTAGGACATGTGTCTTTACATAATTGGACACGTTTTTACGAGGTGTTACATAAGACTTGCTTAGAAGCTTCTGGAAGTGCCTTGTCCGAAACTTGAAGTGCGGAGATTTTGAGAGAGAATGAGAGTGAGTGGAAGATGAGAAATGAGGGTGAAGGTACGCTTTTATAGGCAAAAGGGACCGTTTGTGCGAGTGAACTTGGGACGAGTGGACCATTCATGCGAAGGGGCATGCCCGGTTACACGAAGGGGCTGGTTCAATTGCACGAAAGATTAAGTTTGCCATTTTCACGTATTTTAGCCGGTTTTAAGTGTTTTAAGCATACAAGTGCAATGTATATGTAAAATGTATAAATAAAGTGCATGTATAAACTGATTTTGCATGTATAACAAGTATAAAATTGCGTATAAATATGTATAAATGTTTGCACGTATAACGAGTATGTATCAAGTATGTATAACACAATGATCGAGTTTTATTATGATCAAAGCCTCAGATTACGATGTTTGGAAAGGAAATACGAATACAAGGGAATTACAAGTTTCCATAAAAATAAAAATACAAACAGGCTTTCTAAATAAGGAAAGTTCCAAAAAGCGAAGCCGTACATATGGATCGGCTATTTGTGTTCATCGGTTAGGTCGACTATTGGTTGATCATGTTTTACCAATTAAGAGAGGTTAACGAAGCGACATATATAAGAATTATACGTATATGAGAGGAAGTTTCTTGGTTCCCTATCGGGAACAAAGTGTATTTAGTATAATAGCATAATGTGAGTGTGTTTTAGTGGTTGGATCGAGTTTGAAATTTATGGGCAAGAAATTCATTAGACAGACTAGGTTGATAGGTAGCATTTTATAAGACCTTAGAAAATCAGGTAAGAACATATTTAAGGCATGAATGGGATTTTTCACGCATGTGATTTACGTAAAAAGATTGTAGGGGAAAAAAATTTTGCTTGATAAAACAATGAGGTTTGAGATTCATGCATAAGTAGAAAATTTGACACAATGATAAAAGGTTCAAGTATAAGACTCAATCGAGTGGTTATCATGGAGTTGGTCGAGTTGCGATTTAAATTTCCTCATTGAGATGTGGACATCACTCCTAACTCTGGGATAAGGTTTCTATAAGGAAAAGAGTTGATAACGGTCACAGAGGTAAGGAAATCACTCCTAACTCGTTGGTGAAAATATATTATTTTTTATGTAAGAGGGAGATTAGCGTAGTTTATCATCAAGGTAAGGGAATTAGTCCTATCTTGATGATAGTGTAATAACCTAAAAAATAAAAAAAAATAAGGGTTATTAGATTTTATCACCCTCAACTATTGTCTATTGGCCACTGCCACCCCCAATTATCACTTTGACGCCCGTCACCCCCAACTTAACACTTGGTGTGTTCTGTCACCACGTCGTTAGCCGATCCCTAACTTTTGAACCTATTACTACACTTTTTGGGGTGTCATAGGGATTTTGGGAAGGTTTTAGGGATCTTAGAACACCCCTAAAAGTATAATAACATGATCAAAAGTTAGTGATCTTGTGACAGAACACACTAAGTGTTAAGTTGGGGGTGACGGGAGTCAAAGTGATAGTTGGGGGTGGCAACGGCCAATGGCCAATAGTTAAGGGTGATAAAATCCAATAACCCAAAAAATAATAATAAAATAATATATAATAATAAGTTATAATAAATACTATAATTAGAGTTACTTAAGCAAACGTAATGCTTATTTTTTTTTAATTCTTGTAATTGATTTAAGTGATAATGGAATTATGTTTTTGATCTGACTCTGTAAAAGTGACACATCAGCCTGTTCCGGGTTGGGGTGTTACAAATAGTACCTCCATTTTTGGGGAAAAAGTAGTCTCTTCCTTGTGGGTGATGTTTTGAGAACGTACACTTAAATAGTGTGGTAAAATATACAAAAAGGATAGTATGATATGTGTATATAATCGTAGTGAAATAATATGAATCCAAAAGGAGAAGGAAAGTTGAATAATTTCATGCTTAAAATTGTTACTAGTATCGATGGTTTGATTAAAACTTCGATTGTTCAGAAACGGAACTTTGACTAAACCAAAGTGATCGAAAGTTCTTTTGAGTTTAAGAAACGTGCTTTGGCCTAATAGGTAGAATACTCTCTCCGAAATTTTGGTTAATGGTGTTCACCCTTCCAGTTATTACATGTCTCTAGTCAATCGAAAGTTCGAGACTTTGGCGGGATTCAAAATCGAGGAGTGGGACTAGTTAACAAGATGCGGGTATCACCCCTAACTTGATGTATAATTTCGTGTAAATCGAGAGCACGGATTGAGAGTCCTTCACCAAAGTGAGGGTTTTAGGCCTATTTTGGTGAAATCGTCTCGTTTGTATAATACGAGTGTTCTTGTGCCTTCACATGGTCATGTAAAGTTGCCTTAGGAAAGGCATATGTTTTGAAACAATAAAGTAAATACGTGTATATAGGAATACTTTAAGAAACTTTAGCATGTAAAACAAGTATGGTCAAATAAGGCACTTAACCGGTGGCAGAAACATCAGAGATTTTCCTAGTTCCCTATAGTTATGGCCCTGATACCAATCTGTCACACCCCAACCGATGGCGGAAACATCAGAGTGAGACGAAAACAATATTGCAAGAGACTTCATAACGATTATTTGCGACAAGTATTTAATAATCAAAATTTCATTTCATACTAAGGTAAAGTACCTCGTTTGGAAACAAATACAACAACTTGAACGAGAACAAATTACAATAACAAGTATGAAATTTAAATGTGGGTTTCTAGTCATCCTACTAGATTCCATTCATCATCGTCATCAATTTCCTGAAATACGTATTAAAGTATATGTCAACACATAAATTATTGGTGAGCATACAAGTTTGAGTATTATCATAAGAATAAATGTTTTAAATAAATCCATATGACATAATCGTAATCTAAGACTTAACAAAACAATACTAGCATGCAACTTATAATTGTCAACCAAAGTTTCCCGCTAGCGTAATCTTGTTGTAGCAACGACAAGACCGTTTTGTTTAACTTAACATGACCTCAAGAATACGGGTTGTGCGTTAATCCTATAGCGCTATACATGTTAAGGGAGGCTTGTACGAAGTTAATGACAAGTATAAAGCAAATAAGTTTCTAGCATGTATGAATTCTAGTTTCACGTATCAAGCATGTATATTGGATTGTTTGTTGGTAAGCATGTTTGTAAGTGTATGTGTGCGTCTTAATAAGGAATAAGTATTGCACCCAAAAGTGACGAAAAGTAAAAGGGTCATGTACACTCATGGTTTTGCTAAGCTTTCCGATTAAACGCAAGTTGACGAGTTGATGAGAGTGGAACACCGAAGTTACCTTAGAACACTTGAAAGTATTCTTCCTTGCTTGAAATTCTTGAGAGGAATAGAGAGTTTTGGAGTTGATTAGTGTGTGGAAAGTGTTTAGGAGGTGGTGGAGGCTTGTATTTATAAGTAGGGATTAGGGTTTGAGAGTTAATAAAGGTGGAAGGTGATTGGAGGAGAAAGGAGATGGAGATGGGTGAAATATGATTGACTTAAAAAGGGTGGAAAGTGATTGGAGGAGAAAGGAGGTGAAAAAGCTTTTGATTTTGCTCACTTTTAGTCCATGCACTTTGTAACTAAGTTATTTTATGTCGTTTTCTTGTATTTTAACTGGCTTAAGTATATTAAAATGTAACAACGCAACAAATAAGTATAAAGCACGTATAGTTATTACAACTATTGTAAGTATCAGTTTCGCGTATAAATATGCATTCAAGATTTTTGCGTGTAATACAAGTATGGTAACACGCATATGTATAAAATAGAATTTCATTATGATCAAAGCCTCAGATTACAAGATTGGAAAGGAAATGCGAATACACTTTCTAAATAAGGAAAGTATGAAAATGCAGAGCGTTACACCAACCTGTCTAGTTATAATATGAAGAAAAAAATGACTATATACTTTACATAAGGTTTGTACTTTTTTTGTTGTAAATTGCATTTTTATATAATATTAATGTGCAAAAATAATAATTAAATTTCTTATTTGTGTCAAACCATGACAGAACATGCAATGAAAGATCATGTCATTTTCAGGTTCATATGCCTAATACAATTTTTAAGCTTCTGTGAATTTGGGTTCATGTCAAATATTTAGGTTCGTGTCAAGTAATTTATTTTCCAACCCCAAACACGACCCATTGAACACCTTATCTAAGTGCATACTCATGGCTTCTTTCTTCCCTTATCATATTGACTTGAGTTAAACTGTTCCCTATTTGTATTCGTAACAAGGCATTTTTTCCCTAAATGATCTTTGTACTTTTGTTTTTCTATTTTTGACACAAATTATATAAAGAAACAATTGTACTTAAATGTTTAAACATAAATACAAGATAATAAACACAATTACTTGTAACAATGTGTTTTCATCATTTAAATTTCTAATATAATAAGCATAAATTACATTGGAAGTTTCATGACGTATAAGTTACAACACCTCATGTTTACCAAAACAAAGAGGTTTTGGAGAAAGAAAACATCAACAAATAACTCTACTAGGTGTGTTTACCAACCCGTGTTTGACAAAGTGAAAACTCTTGCTAACCTAAAAATCGTTTGCAAATTGGAACAAGAGATAGTGGCCATGTATGTTACAGTAGAGCGAGAGACACCCAGAAAAACTAACTGGAACAAGGGAGAGTGGCCAGGTATGTTATAGGAGAGCGAGAGAGACCCAGAAAAAACGAGTGAGTGGGTGAGAGATCATAGTTGTTTGGGTGGTGCGTGTGTGTGATTTTTGCGAGCGGGGGGAGGGGTATGCAGTCAACGACTTCTTTAATATTTTCGTCAGTTATGTAGTCATAGGAAGGAGAGGACAAGATTCCTATGGGGTGACCATCCATGTTACGTTTGAGTGATCTATACAGACACCAATATCATTTCTCAGCGTTAAAGACTAAAGTTACGATATCAAATAAATTAGATACACATATCTAATTAATTCTAAGATAGTGGTCGTTTCACAGAATGGAATGGAATCCGGATAAAATTGTAATGTAGTTTCTAATCCTTATTTTGTTTGTTTCAACAAAAGAAGGAATGAGAATTGAAAAATAACATAAGGAACGAAATCTACATTTCAATTTCATTCAGTTTTGTTAAACGAACACACCTAAATTACAAATTAAATTTTAATTCATGTGCGAATTCCAATTGTATTGTATCCCATGAAACGAATGCTACATAATACAAAACTTTAACTATATCATGAACACTATTTTGTATATCATGTATCACGAACACCATTTTGTATAGGGTGTACATATTTGCACACCAAAATGCCTATCTGCACACCAAACCGTAGCTTTATATACGCCGTGTATCCGTCTATACGCGGCGTATAGCTACCTTTTTCAATTTCCAAGAGAATCTCTGATATTGTGGGAATTTGTCCCTTTATATACCCTGCGTATAGGCCTATACGCAGTGTATATAAATGGTAGTTTTTTTAAAGAAACATTGTTATATATTATTTATCGTTTTAGCAAACTTTTGTAATAAGTAATTTTTAAAAATAGATAAATAAAAAAAAAACATTGTTAAGTATTCTATCGTATAGTATGATATAGGTCTCGTATAGGTCTATGGATGTAGGTCTCGTATAGGTCTATGTATAGTATCTTATAGTATCGTATCGTATCGTATTGCATCGTATCGTATCGCATAGTGTAGTATAACTCTCGTATAGGTCCCTTATAGGTCTTGTATATGCCTACAATACTACATCTATAGTTCTATACGAGGCTTATACGATACTTATACTATACGATACAACACCTATACGGGACATATACTACACTATATGATACGATATCACACTTATAGGCTTATACGAGGTCAATACATGACCTATACTACACCTATACGATACGATATTTATCGTATAAATATGATTAATGTTGTATAAAAAAGTTTGTAAAAATACTTACTTTTTTATTTATTTAAAATAGATTTTTTTTATAAAACTTTATTAAAACGATTAATATTCTATAAATGTTTCTAAAAAACCTTTATAAACGCTGCATATACGTCTATACGTAACGTATATTAAGAGCCAAAAAGACAATTTTACCCCTGGTTCGGGCTGTGTATAGCCCCCAACCCATGGGTAAAATGGTTTTTTTTTACCAAACTTGCCCCATATATACGCCACATACAAGGTTATACGCTGCGTATAGTAAAAAAGACCATTCTAACCCTGGATTGGGGGATATACGCAGTCCAAAATAGGGGTAAAATTGTCTTTTTGACTCTTTATATATGCTGCGTGTAGACCTAGACGCAAGTATATAAAAGTATTTTTTGTTTTTTAACCCTAAACCTTTATAAAATATTGTCTTTTTTACTCTTTATATACGCTGCGTATAGGTCTATACGCAGCGTATAGGAGCAGTTAGACCAGAATTGAACCAGTCAGATACTAATTTTTATGCAATCATATACGCAATGTATATAAACCCTAAAGCGTGCAAATAATCACCTTTGATGTGTGAATAGTTTCAACCTTTGTATATCGTATATCACGAACACTATTTTGTATAGGGTGTACCTATTAGCACACCCATTTGCCTATCTACACACCTTAAAAAATGTTTTTTTGTCCTTATATGCACATCCTGTAGTGTCGAACTGTGGCCAAAACGCGGCATTTTGGTCCGGTTAAGCTAACAAAGACTGACGGGTCTGTTGACCGGACCAAAACGCCGAGCTTTGGCCGCGTTTTGGTCCTGTCAACCAGACAAAAGACTGACACTCGGTCTGGTTGACAGGACCAAAACGCGGCCAAAGCTCGGCGTTTTGGTCCGGTCAACTAACCTGTCAGACACCCGTCAGTGTTTGTCTGGTTAACCGGACCAAAACGCTGTGTTTTGGCCACAGTTCGGCACTACAGAGTGTGCACATAAAGACAAAAAACACCTCTTTGGGGTAACTATGTGTAGATAGTTTGGGCCTTTGTATATCGTCAAATTCTAATAGAAAATCTTTGACTTGTAAAAGTGTAGATAGTTTGGGCCTTTGTATATCGTCAAATTCTAATAGAAAATCTTTGACTTGTAAAATAGTGTAATACTCGGGAAGGCAAATCAGTATTCGTGGGCCCATGTTCTTTAAGTCAAACAAATTAAATATTTTTGTTCATACACGTTGTGACATTAATGATAAACGTAATTTGTAATTTTTATTTATCCAAATCTTACATAGAGAAAAATAATATAAATAAAATATATCAATGTTTTTCTGGTCATACACATTAATGATAAAGTAATTTGTATTTGTCATTTTTTAATAAATTTAATTGTTGATATTATAACAATATTGTATACAATGTAAGAATAATAAAACTTTTAATTTAATGCTCTATATATTTTTAGAAAAAAAATATACAAAACTTGTTTGAGTTTAAAAATATTTATGAAACTAGATTTCTATATAGAAAGTTAACAATTGAAGAGACTCTTTTTTTTTTTTTTTATCATCCGGTCCTTTACTATCTTGCAATCGGCTTAATCTAAACAACCAAAAAGTTCAGAATCACTTAGTACACTTTGATTGAAAAAGACATTTTTTGAATAGATATATCATATATTTATAAAAATGGTGAAAATTATTACAGATTTCTAAATTATTGTGTGAGTGTATTTTTTTACTTACACACATAGATTATTTCATAAATTTAACCAAACTAATTTGTTCCATAAATATTTTAATTATTTCATAAATTTAACCAAACTAATTTGTCCATATATGTTTTAATTTTATATCGTTTACTTTTATACATGTGTATGTTTTATATAAATAAATAATCAAACTAATTTTAATAATTGAATTTTAGTACAGATAATTAAAAACAATACCCATGATATTTATACAATTATATGTGTGTATATATCAATCGTTGACCAACATCCATTTCTTTGTTTTCATGCTATTAAATTATCATATCAAATTTCTTATAATAACTGTGTGTATTGAGTATTGACACCGTAATACCACATTTATCATTATATAAAAGAAAATTAAATAGTTGACCAACATCCATTTCTTTGCTATTAAATTATCATATCAAACTTCTTATAATAACTGTGTGTATTGAGTATTGACACCGTAATACCACATTTATCATTATATAAAAAAAGAAAATTAAATATAGTTACAGATTCAGATTTTTTTTTGTAAAAGTCAACAAATGTAATATTAAATGATAAATTGTATATTATTACAGAGAGAGTAATGAAGTTACCGGAGTTGGTGTAGTTTCTTGTAGAAGAGATGTGTTTTTGATAAAAAAAAAAATTAAATATAACAAATGTAATATAGTTACCGAAGTTACCGTAATACCACATTTATCATTAAAACCTTATATTTTTATTCTTATAAAGAATCAAGTTAAATATGCATACATGTGTTGTAACATGTGCTTAGTGAGTTTTTCCCAAAAAAAAAAAAAACTAGAATTTTCCTTTTTAACCTTCAACTTTTAATCTCTAACAATTTAAGTTTTAAGTTTAATCTTTGTTGCCTTTTTAACCCTAAACTTTTAATCTTTGATAATTTAAGTTTAAAGTTTTAATCTTTGGTAATTTAACCCTTTTGATTAATTTGATTTTTCCCTTCTAATTCAAAAGTTTCTATCTTATACGATTTAACCCCTTTGATTAATTTGATTTTTCACTTCTAATTCAAAAGTTTTCATCTTTTGCAATTTAACCACTTTGATTTTTTTTACTTATGTGTAGTAATCTTGGCTTTGGGGGTTTTTCAAACAAAAAATGGTTATGCATATGGTTGTTAAAACGTTGGCTTTTGGGGGTTTTTTAAAAAAAATGATTTTTTACTTTTCACCCAAAAGTATTTCATAAATTACTTTTAACCCAAAACTATTTGTTTTTTTTTTACTTTTAACACAAAACTTTTTATCTTTTGCAATCTATCCTAACAATTTTTTTTTACTTTCAGCTTTGGTCCTTTATAGCTTTTGTTTTCCGCAAATTTTTCGCTTTATGCTTCGTTCTAAATTTTGTGACTTAACACATCGCAACGTGCGTCTTTGGTTTAACGTTTTTATGTTTCGTCTATTTTTTCCCGTTTGACAGGTTCAACATAACGTGCGCGTCATAAATCGACTTAGTTATAACTAAAGAATCCACGCCGCATTGCGGCGGGTCGTAATTCTAGTTAAAACCTTATAAAGAAGCAACTTATATGTGCATATATATCTTGTACCTTTAGCTTTGGGAGGTTTTCAAAAAAAAAATTGAAATTTTCCTTTCTAACCCTAAACTTTTAACTTTTTGACAATTTAAGTTTAAAGTTTTAATTTTGGTTTCCTTTTAAACCCTAAGATTTTAATCTTTGACAATTTACCCTAAAGTTTTAATCTTTGGCAATTTAAGTTTAAAATTTTAATCTTTGTTTCCTTTTTAACCCTAAAGTTTTAAGCTTTGACAATTTAAGTTTAAAGTTTTAATCTTTGGTAATTTAACCCCTTTAATTAATTTGATTTTTCACTTCTAATTCAAAAGTTTCCATCTTTTGCGATTTAACCACTTTGATTTTTTTTACTTATGTGTTTGGCTTTGGGGGGTTTTCAAAGAAAAAATGGTTATGCATATGGTTGTTGTAACCTTGGCTTTGGGGGTTTTTCAAAAAAAAAATTTGATTTTTTTACTTTTCACCCAAAAGTATTTTATAAATTACTTTTAACCCAAAACTATTTGTTTTTTTTTACTTTTAACACAAAACTTTTTATCTGTTGCAATTTATCCTCACAACTTTTTTTACTTTCAACTTTGGTCCTTTATATTTTTCATTTTCCGCAAATTTTTAGCTTTATCATTCATTCTAAATTTTGTGACTTAACACACCACAACGTGCGTCTTTGATTTAACGTTTTTACGTTTCGTTCTAAATTTTGCGGGTGAACGTTTTTAAATCGTCTATTTTTTCCTGTTTGATAGGTTCAATATAACGTGCACGCACTAAATCGACTTAGTTATCACTAAAGAATCCCCGCCGCATTGCGGCGGGTCTTAATTCTAGTTATATAAAAAAAGAAAATTAAATATAGTTACAGATTCAGATTTTTTTTTGATAAAAGTCAACAAATGTAATATTAAAAGATAAATAGTATATTATTACAACATTTTAAACAAATACTTAAAAGTAATTATTTACTTATAGGTAGTTTTTTTTAATATATATATAAATTATTAATTATTAATATAATAATAATATGTTACCAGGCTCTTTTTTCTTTACATTTTTAGATGACTTTCATATATGAAACGCACGCATCATCAAATCAGATCTTTACACGTGTATGTAACAGCTAAGTAGTTCAAGAAGAGTCAATTGGTTTCCTCTCACTATATTTAAGTCGCTCGTTTACCATTTAACCCACCCCACAAAAAACACATCTCTTCTGCAAGAAACTACACCAACTCCGGTAACTTCATTACTCTCTCTCTCTCTCTGTATATATATATATACACACATTGCTGTATAAATCTTTAAAAAAAGGATTGGGCTTTTATATATGTGACGATTTTTATTTAAAGATGTGGAGTTAAAAACTAATCGGTTGATTTCATCTATTGCATGTAGATGGATTATGATTTGTTACATTTATAGGTTAAGTGTAGTGAAGTGATCTAGCTAGTAAGTTGTTGTCGATCTTTAAGATTCTTATGTTTTGTAGAGAAACATGCACGGAGATTGTCAAGTGATGCCATCTGATTCCATTTTCCCTAATTTCAACTTCATGCCTTTCACCGATTTCTCTTCCATCATCCCTGTAATCTCTCTCTCTCTCTCTCTCTCTCTATATATATATATATATATATGCATGTTAAAAAGTCTAAAAAAGTGTAAGAATTAGTCAACAGGAGATGTGACGCATTAATTTTTTTTTTAGAAAAAAGCTTTGACATCATGTGGAAAAAAAACGAGAGCCGCTGACATCGTGTTAAAAAAAATGAGACGCTATGTGTAATTTTGTATAACACCTTGTTGTAATTTTTTTTACAAGTGTAAGAAGTCAACAGGAGATGTGACGCTTTAATTTTTATTTGGTAATAAGCGTTGACACCATGTGGAAAAAAAAAGCGAGAGACGCTGACACCATGTTGAAAAAAAAAAAAAAACGCGACACCATGTGTAATTTTGTATAACACCTTATTATAATTTTTTTTACACTTTTTAGACAGTCTTTTTTTTTTTATAATGTAACACCACAGCAACTTTTCGACCTCTCAGGGGCGAGGCTTTGTTTTTAGTAGATTAGGGTTTTCTATTCAGAAAGGGATGGCGGCGCAGTTTGTTGCTCGTCTACCTGCTATTCTTAAAAAAAAAAAAAAATGTAACAGTTAAAATGAAATGTTGAGTTTGGATTTGCAGAAAGAGGAGATGGAGAGCATGATGAGACCCGGGAAGGAGGAAATGGAGAGCGGGTCGGGAAGCGATCAAATCGAAGGCGGGTTGTCGGGGAACGAGGTAGAAACCGATCAACAACAGCCACCAACAAAGAAGAAGCGTTATCATAGACACACAGCTCACCAGATCCAACAAATGGAAGCGTATGATACTATCTATATATCTACATTATTATTACCATAAACAATTACAACAGAAAACATGACAAAATTTATTGATTATAATTAATTTGGGCAGATTGTTTAAGGAATCTCCGCATCCAGATGATAAAAGAAGGTTGAAATTAAGTCAGGAACTTGGGCTTAAGCCACGTCAAGTGAAGTTTTGGTTCCAAAACCGGCGTACGCAAATGAAGGTGCGTACGTTAGCATGCATCCATTGTTCTACTCTTGTTGGATGTACATGTTTACATTAACCTTGGCTAAACCTAAAATTTAATGCCAACTGTTCATGTACCTCACAGATTTCAAGAAGACGTGTTTTGATTCTTTTTCGTGTGTGAATACATACATATATACATATAACATATTACATATACATACTTACATGCCTTTCAAAAAAAAATATACATACTTACATATATATTTATTTTTTTAACAATAATGAGATTGTGTATATTTATTGTTTATATTTTGTAATGTAATATGGAACTGGTGTTTTGATTTTTTATTTGATTAAAGGTAAAATGAGATTGTGTGAACTTGGTTTTCAAGAAATTAACAAAAGCGAGCAAAATACACATATATGTATTAGGAAATAAATAATTAACGTTTATTTTTATTCCAAAACTGTTTTATAAACCATAGAAATTTTAAATTCAACTTTTCAGTTTATAAATTAAATCACAGTTATATGTAAGATAAAATTCTGACAAAAAATATACACACGCACAAAATTGTTTTGGTTTGATCTGGTGAGTTTATTATTTTATATTATTTTTTTACAAATTAGATTATGTATTTATGTTATTTTATTGTTTGTAATATGGAAATGGTTTTAAATTCTAGTTTTCAGTTTATAATAATGGTTATAGATATAATACAATTTAAATAAAAAAACACATATTTGTATTTTACCTTAAATAATATATTGTTAAAAGCAAATATCTAAATAAAAAAATATCTATTTGTATTTTCCCTCAAATAATATATTGTTAAAATCAAATATAGGTTGTATTGAAAATAAACGCCACTTGCATTTTTTTGGGTATCTGTTTTTAGAAAAAAAAAAAAGATTAAGTAAAGTTTTTATATGCTTAAAGTTTATCAAATATGACATTCCTTTTCTATTAACATTTTATTTGCTCTAAATTATAAAAGCTGCCAGACTAGCTAGTTTTATAAGTTTGCTTTTAATTAATGTAACAACATTTTCTCTAGAGTTCTTGAAATATGGTGAAACTTGATGAAGAGGGGATTGGGCATAGATGTCTGTAGGCTTATGTTTATTGAATTTGGTTGCTTTCTCATTAATATAAGCAAGTGGTGTGCACGGTTAACCCTTACACCTAGGGCTGTAAACGAACCGAACGTTCAGCGAACAGTTCGTGAACCGTTCGGCGGGAAGTTCGTTTATGTTCGTTCGTTTAATAAACGAACGGACATGAACAAGAAATTCCGTTCGATTAGTTAAATGAACGAACATGAACAAAGGTCTCGTTCGTTCAATTGTGTTCGTGAACGTTCGGTAACTTGTTCGTGAACATTCGTTCATTTGCGTTCGTTTATGTTTGTATGTTCGTGTTTTAATTAAAGATTTTTATACTTTTATATATTTTATCTATACTTTTTATACTATTAAACTTTTATTTATATCATTACCCTAACAATTAAACTAGGAAACCCTCTTTCACCTTGTTTATGCACCATTTTCCTTTCTATTCTCATTATTTACATCGACGAATATGATCTACCTCCATTCCACAATAAGGGATTCAAGTTCTAGTGCTACTCTTTGGGCCATCCACCTTTATCCTTCATCGTGTTCGCCAAATTTATTTGTGTTCGCTTGTGTTCGTGAACCGTTCGTGAACACGCTTATTTCCTTAATGAACGAACACGAACATAAAATCTCGTTCGGTAAGTGTTCATGAACCGTTCGTGAACACATTTATTTCCTTAACGAACGAACACGAACAAGGCCTCGTTCGTGTTCGTTTGGTTCGTTTACAGCCCTACAGTTACACCTCTTGCAACATGATCTCCCACAAGGGGAGCACACTATTTAATATATATCCTTTTAGGGGCTAGAGTAATCCCCCTACTCACTAGTCACTACTTGTACTAATATTTTGTAAGTGATCTTGTATGTAACACATGCTCTAGTGCAAGTATTGCTTGTATATTATGCATTGTTAGTTGCACATTTAATGTTGATGAGACCCGGTTCTTACTATAGTTATTTTTTATGTGTAGGCACAACAAGACCGATCAGAAAATGCTCTTCTTAGAAACGATAATGAGAATCTAAGAAATGAAAACAGTCGACTGCATACTGCATTACGCATGCTTGTTTGCTCTAACTGTGGCGGGTCTCCTATGTCTTTTGACGAGCAACAACTTCGCATGGAAAATGCTCGGCTCAAAGAGGAGGTACCTAGTTATCTTTATTGTTTTGAATATTTGATCGTTTGTATCCTATCACATTATAGTATATTGGACCCTAATAATGTTATAACTAAAATTTCCAAAGTTTTATCAATAAGAAAAGTTGATATGATGTATTGTACACGTGGAACAAAAAAATGTTGTTCAAATTTTTAAGTAGCATATTATTAGGTTACAAAAGTTCCAATTAAGTTACAAAACTCTAAATTTACAAACCGTTAAAAAGATTGAAATAGGGAAACTCGGTCCACGGGGCTCCCGCATATGGGCTCCGGGTGGTCGGGACAACTTAGGTCTATATAAGTATCTTTACTTTGCATATATGCAAGATGTTGTTTACACAACTTGAATCTATGACCTCAACGTCACATGGCATCAACCTTACCGTTGCTCAAAAGTTAATTCGCCCAAAAAGATTAAAGAAATGTAAATAACAATTAAAATGTATATACCTAGTACACTCTTGATTAAATTAGAATAACCCAATGAAATGAGTGTTTCCTGCAGTTGGATCGTGCTTGCCTTTTTGCAACTCAGTTCTGTGGGAGTAATCCAATGCAAACACAAGTAAATGTACCTCCAATGATGGCCTCAAACCTGGGCTTGGATATGAACATGTATCCCAACCCATATGATCAAGATTGCATGCCAAACTGCAATGAAATGATGCAGATCAACCCTTTAATGGCACCTGAAGCTCCCAATTTTGCTGTTGCAAACGGGTTAATCATCATGGAGAACGAAAAGCCTCTTGCACTCCAATACGCGCTATCGTCCATGGATGAAGTTGTTAAGATGTGCAGGCTTGGAGAACCACTTTGGACTAAGGTTAATGATGCTGGCAAAGAAGTGCTTAATCTTGATGAATATGTTAAGATGTTCCCATGTACGATTAACAGGAAGACTGATCCGAATGAGTTGAGATATGAAGCTTCTCGTGCTAGCTCAGTTGTGATCATTAACAGTATCACCCTGGTTGATGCTTTTCTTGATGCAGTATGTCACTTGTTCATGTTAGAATTATATGTTTTTGGTTTGGAATAGATATTTTATGTGTTTCTAACTCTTTCTGGATTTGGGTATTGTAGGATAAATGGATGGAGTTGTTTCCCTCGATCATCTCGCGTGCGAAAACGCTTCAAGTCGTCACTTCTACTGTTAATGGAGTTGCAAACACTTCCCTGCAGCTGGTACAAGTTAAATCTATCTTTAGTTATAAAATTGATGGTAAATGAAATAGTTGCTTGTATTTGCACAAGTTTGGTTGAATTTATTGCATCATTTTGTTATGAACAGATGTATGCTGAATTGCAAATGCTATCCCCACTTGTGCCAACAAGAGAAATTCACTTCCTTCGTTATGGTGCTAGAAATCCTGAAGATGGAAGTTGGGCAATCATTGATTTCCCGTTAGACAGCTTTCACGAGACTTACCAGCCCTCTCTTACTAGATACAAGCGATTACCCTCGGGCTGCATTATACAAGACATGCCTAATGGCTATTCAAGGGTGAGAAATCTATATCATTTAACTATATATGCACACTTGTAAGTTTTTAGATTTCAACACTTGATATTGATCAGTCTTGTAATATACTTTTACACCCTTTATTTGATTCAGGTAACATGGGTTGAGCATGCTGAAGCTGAGAATGATCCGGTTCGCGGAATCTTTACTGATTATGTTAGCAGTGGAATGGCATTTGGAGCTCGTCGATGGCTAGCTGTTTTACAACGACAATGTGAGAGGCTTGCAAGTCTTATGGCCCGAAATAGATCTGACATTGGAGGTACCATCAAATTATTTCATAACTACTAATATGACTTGATTCAATTTCTATCCATCTTATCTGTTTTATTATAATGTTTGTTTACAGCGATACCATCTCCAGAAGGAAGAACAAACTTGATGAATGTGGCTCAGAGGATGGTAAGGATGTTCTCTCTCCACATCACTGGCTCGTGTGGTCAATCTTGGACAGCCCTCTCGGATTCAGTTGAGGACACAGTTCGCATAACGACTAGAAAAGTCACTGAACCAGGCCAGCCTAATGGCTTGATCCTGACAGCAGTTTCAACAATTTGGCTTCCTCATCCGCACTATAAAGTTTTTGATCTTTTGAGAGATGAACGCCGTCGACCTCAGGTTCATGAATCAATGCAAAAACCTTATAATTAGAATAAAGTTACACTTTGACACCTACCATTGTGCTTCCTTCTAACATGTTGCCGTATATTGCTAACTGCAGCTCAATATTATCTCAAATGGGAGTCCATTGGAAGAGGTGGCTCACATCGCAAACGGTTCTCATCCTGGAAATTGTATCTCTTTGCTTCGTGTAAATGTAAGTTTATTATTCCTGGACACCCTGATGAACCGGTGAATTAATCTCGAAAGGCGGAGAAATCATACAAATTGAAATAAATTTAATCAGACTGATTTCAGTAAGTTCTAAAAAATGAAATTCTTGGTGTTTTGTGAACAGGTGGCTTGTAACTCATCCCAGAATGTTGAGCTGGTGCTGCAGGAAAGCTGCATCGATGACTCTGGCAGCCTCGTGGTGTACTCGGTTGTTGGTGTTGATGCCATCAAACTTACGATGAGCGGTGAAGATCCATCACGCGTCCCTCTCCTCCCTCTAGGGTTTGTCATAGTCCCAATGGGACAAAACCCTAATGGCGACATCACAGCCTCCTCCGAATCCGGAGGAGGCTGCCTGTTGACTGTGGGACTACAAGTGGTGGCCAACTCCATGCCTACCGCGAAACTAAACCTCTCGAGTGCCAACACAGTCAACAACCACATTCAAGCTACAATGCAACAAATCGCCGCCGCACTTGGTGGAGTTGCCAGTAGCACTGGCTCTGCTACCAGAGCCGGTGCTTATGATGGCAACAATGTTGATGGCTCTAACGAGCCATCAACTACTCCGCTATCCAAGAAAGTGGAATCAAGCCCCACCTCAAAGGTTTATTAAACTATTAGCTAACCAAAGTAATAGTAATAGTCTAATAGATTACAATGTCTTTTCTTTTTCTTATTTTTGAGTCAAAACTTAAAACTCATAGACATGCATGCATGCAGTGTGGTTTGTGTAGGGTAGGGTTAGAAGGGTACTAATGTCTTTTTAAGTTACTTGACATTATGGTGGTTCTGAAGAGGGGTGGTTGGTAGGTAGAGATAGGGAGTTTGTAACTTCAATCAATGGAAGGTGGTGGGGGACGGTGCATGTTAACAAGGGTAGTCAAGAGCGCACCAGAGAAGTTCCTTGGGTATGTAGTCAGTAGCAAGGACTATGGTTCGGGAATTGACTTTCTTTGACTTTTGTTTTGGTGGCCCCACCCCTGTGTTTGACTTTACAATATATGAAATGTTTCATCTTTTATGTCTTTATGAGTTTGGATTTCAAGATCTCGTTACACACTATGTCTGGATGGCCCATAACGTTGACCATATAACATGATTTATAAACAGAACGTATATTAAAGCTATTAATTTTTTTTTAAACATTAAAAGGGTTCAACTAGATAACCCGTTTTTGTAGGGGTGTATATGGATTAGTTTGTGTCAATTTTTACCATTAACAATAACCATTACATTCGATTATCGGATTTTCTTAATCATAACCAAACTTTCATAACGGTTAATCGGTTATGAAGTCAGTTGATGTTCGATTTTGGTTAATTAAGCGAGAAGGTTTGAATTAAAGGGGTGTGCACAGTTTGGGCTTAGCCCACGTCTTTTTTATAAGACAACCAAGGTTACACTTTTGGTTAAACTACCAATATGTGATCCCTAAATCCCTTTAATAAGGTAATTCACAACAAAAAACTTAACCCTTCTATGTGGGACAGTAGAATTTTGTAGTTCCCAGCCTTAAGTGTATGTTCATATGCAAATGCACTAAATGTTTCTCGTTGGTAGAATTACGTAAAATCAACAACTTAAATCTATTAGTTATGCACTCAGTGTTATACAATAATTTCATATGATCACAATACCTCAATTCTTCATCAAAATAAAGGGCATCAACGTCAAAATCGTTTTGTTACTAACATACTATTATCTTAGTAAAAACCTCTAAACGGTTACTGTAAAACATAAAATCCGTTATATAGACTTAGCTTTACAAGTTCGGATCGGTTTTGGTTTTGTCAGTTAAGCAAAGCTTCATAATCGTAACCATAATTAACTGGGCGGTTAAACAAAGCTTCGTAATCATAACCATCGGTTCGGTTATGTCAGTTATGGTTCCATTATCGGTTATGACAGTTAATTTGCCCACCCCTAGTTTTTGTCACCCCCCGTCACTCTTAATCAAAAGTAAGGATGACAATGAGTCGGGTATGGTTAATCTCAGTTCTATACCTGACACTAAAATCATGTCTCATACTTGGTTATTGGTATCAGGTTTATCCATTAGTGTTGGTTTTAAATCATACATTTTGTCCTGTCCTGTCCTGATATAATCTATACTATCTATTAAAGGAGCTTAGATGATGACGTAATTTTGCCTACGTGTCAAGTTCTCAGCTATGCCACGTAGTCCTTGCTGATGTCATAATTCCGAATTATTTATATATATAAAAATCTGATTTTTTAGGAGGCAAAATTTGAAATGCATAGGGAGTTGTTTTGGTCATTTAATGCACTCAGAAGTAATCATATCTCCATCCAACTCTCTCTTTCTTCTCTATTCAATATCACAGAGATCAAATCTCTCTTTCTTCTTCTTTCAAAATCAAACCAACCTCTCCATCCAAAAAATGCGATTCAATGAACAACTCTCTCTTTCTTCTCTATTCAAAATCACCAGATCTGTGAAGTTCCATGAAGATTCTGACCTCCTGGTTCCGAGAACAACCTGTAGCGCCTCCAAATCAAGGTATAAATCTTGAATCGAAGTCGACAATCGACGTTGAATTTGTCACTAGAAGCATCCGTGTTGAGTAGAAGATTATCAAGGCTCAGATTTGGGGAATTGTCGGTCAAAAGAGGTTTGTTTTGTTCTGGATGGTGTAATTGGTTGTTAGTTACTTGAATGTAGTGATTGAATATGATGTTGTGTCACACCCCGATATTTCCACGTATTACCGGTGGGCCCGGTGGGGAGTATCGTGACGTAGATGATATCGTCATAGTCAAACCACACAATTTAATGCACAGCGGAAGCAAAAGATATAAATATTACAAACCGAATGAAACGTAATATCAACGTATTACAAACGGAATGTAAAGGATCCACAGGCGGATCAAATAAAAGGTAATTGTTCAACAGATTTTAACATCTAAGCTTGCAAGACTCTTTATTGATGCTAGGAGTAGCCAGCCTATTTCGTCTAGTACCTGCACTTAGCCTTTTTGGAAAATACGTCAGTTTACACTGGTAAATACAATTAACTGACTCATTTTGAAAATGTTTGAGAAAATAGGTTTGAATGCACATGGCACAAAACATCTTTTATAACTTGGGATAATTACTTATATATAAACTTGTAAAAGAATTACATGTTTGTTATACGTTCAGTAGCCCGGGTTGACACCGGGTTAAAGATTAATAGACACATCACAGGTATAATGCCCACAAGGTTGATTCCTTTAAGTGGATTACCAGTTTTTACATATGCAGCTGTCAGGTGTATGCCTACACCCCGTGCTTAGGTCGTGGCCATTTTTATGAATGATGCCAAGGATATCCGGGACATGGTCATTAACCCCCCAAAGGTTTTAAGCAAACAAAACAGATTAAACGGGTCATCTCAATGCATTAACCTTCATACGATTAACAATTCAATGCCCGACTAAGCGATATTTTATATACCGTACCCCAAGCCCGTATAAGGGAAAATAAGTTAAAAGTATTTACCTGAGCAAATTATTCAATTTATCTCAACCGTATTCAATCAGCAAACGCAGATAGCTTTTACTGGGCTTCTAAATCTGGAACCAAGGTTTTTTAATAACCTATTAGATTCCTAACGGGTCTTTAATTAAGCCTAAACTTAGACCGGTTAGTTTTAAAAAGAAGATACGGTTCAAAACGCGTGATTAAGCGAAGACCGGATTAAAATGTGGTTTAGACCCGACAAGTTTGTATACTTTTTTAATATGGGTAAACTAAACACATTCTGGATTTTGAGATAAAAATGATAAGGTTTGACCCGTTTTGGCTAATTTATGCAAACCAGTTACATAAACCGATCCGAACGCGAAAAGTGCGTAACGGGTAACCAAATGAGTCATGAACAGGTTTCCTAAGTTAATATGCCTTAAATATATTGAGATATCAGTAGGATACCTTCCATTATGCCCAAAATGAATTTAAACTCAAACTATGCCCCGTAGGGGTATTTTAGTCATTTAAAAGCTTTAAAAAGAGTTTAAATATAAATCTGAGTTTCAGGTCTGATATAATCAGCAAAAATATTTAATTTAATAGGTTATATCAGTAGGATATTGCATATATGTGAAATTTATTAATTATAACCAAACTATGCACCATAGGGGCATTTTAGTAATTTCACATAAGCTTAAAAGGTCAAATCTGGAAATCTGAGTTAAAGACTTTTGCTTACTGTTAAAGTATTATAATTTACTTAAAATATCAGTAGGTATCAAGTCTTATATGATAAAAATAGTTTTAATACATACTATGCGTTTAAAACGCGTAAAAAGACGGTTTTAAGTGATTTCCGGGTTTTATAAGAAAAACTGATATTTTTATCATTCCAGAAGGCTCAAAATATTTTATTTATCATATAAGATCAGTAGAAAAAGGTTTGGTATCAAAATGATTTGTAAAACTTAAAGCTATTCTTAATTTGAGAATTAACTGGAACATTAGTGATTAATCACTAAGTCAAACCTTAAATTATGACGGTTTGACTTTAGGCCAATTAACTAAGTAAAACTGAATTAAGAAAGGTTAAGGAAGCTTACTGAAGTCCTAAGCACGACTAATGATCCTTAGGGATTGCTCTTGAGCTCCAGGAGACTCCAGAAAAAGAGTTTGAATGATTTTCAAAGTGTGTGAACAATGAACTAGCAACAAAAACACTTATATAGGAACTTTGATTGCACAAGATCATTCCAAATGTCCCTATTGTTGCCACTAGATGATCACAGGTGTCCCTAGGCCAATATAAACCATCAAACAAGCCCCTGGTATCAAAATCCATGCTCATAAGTCGGTTAAACAGGTTGAACAGGCAGCTGTGCTTGTTTTTCTTCGCTGTAGGTGCTACGCGGACCGCGTAAGGACCCTTAAAGGTCTTACGCGGCCGGTATGGGGGCTGCATCCGGTCACCAAGTTTCATAAATTGCATAATTGGTCCCTGGTCTTTCCAAAAGTGGTTTTAACTTTATTTCTTGCACTTTTAACCCTCCAAATTGACTTTTAAGGGCTCCAAGACATAACCAAACTTTATTAAGTCCTTGGTTAGTTTTATGATCACCCGAAAAGCCTTAAATTTCAACGTTGACGCTTTTAACCCCTCATATACGAATGTTAGCATAACTTTCTCATATGTTATCGAAACCTTGTGAAATTTTTATCACTCATTCTAGTGAGCATAATTAATCGGTAAAAAGCTTCGGGTTTGCTAAAAGGTCACTCAAAGGTATAAATTAAACATGTTGACACATTTAACCCCTGTAGTTTGTAATCTCCCACTTTCTTTCACAATTGACTTCGTATGATCCATAATTCATTTGTTTAAGGGTATAAACATCGTGTAGGGTTATTGAAAGGTACATTTATCCATTGTTGACACTTTTAATCCTTTTATTCACATACTTTCTTTGTTTGTCAACTTTAGTCCTTCTAACTTAATTCTTTACACGTTCAAAGCTCATGACACGTGTCGATATAATATTGGACATGAATTTTCGAGGTGTTACATCCTCACCCCCTTAAAAGAAATCTCGACCTCGAGATTCACTGAAATAAATGAGGGTACTTTTCTTTCATTGTGGACTCTACCTCCCACGTGTACTCGGGACCTCTACGGGCATCCCATTTAACCTTTACAATTGGCACATGCTTCCTTCGAAGCTTCTTAACCTGTCGATCCTCGATCGACAAAGGTTTTTCAACAAATTTCAAGCTCTCATCTATGTGCACATCCGTATGCGGTATGACTAGTGATTCATCAGCTAGACATTTCTTCAGATTGCAGATGTGGAATACATTATGAATACCACTGGGCTCTTCAGGCAAGTTTAACTTATAAGCCACTGATCCGACACATTCGATGATCTCGAATGGTCCTATATACCTTGGGCTTAACTTACCTTTCTTACCAAATCGCATCACTCCCTTCCCGGGTGATACTTTAAGCAAAACTTTATCACCTACCTTGAACTTTAGAGGTTTACGCCTTTTGTCCGCGTAGTCTTTCTGCCTATCTCTGGCAGCTTTGAGACGATCTCTTATCTGCACAATCTTGTCTGTCATCTCCAGGACTATATCAGGTCTTGTTAGTTGGACATCTCCAACTTCTGCCCAACAAACGGGCGTCCTGCACTTTCTTCCATATAACGCTTCAAATGGTGCAGCTTGAATACTGGAGTGATAATTATTATTGTATGAAAATTCGATCAAATGGAAGATGATCATCCCAACTTCCACCTAGATCAATAACACAAGCCCTTAACATATCTTCTAGCATTTGAATAGTACGCTCGCTTTGACCATCCGTCTGAGGATGATATGCTGTGCTGAAGTTCAATCGAGTGCCTAGGGATTGCTGAAAGCTTTTCCAGAAATGCGATGTATATCTCGTATCCCTATCAGAGATAATAGACACTGGCACTCCGTGGAAAGATACAATCTCGTCCACGTACAGTTGTGCTAACTTATCTGAGCTGTGTGTTTCCTTAATAGGTAACAAGTGGGCTGACTTAGTCAACCTATCCACTAGTAATTTACCTTTAAATCCTGGTACATCTTGTCACTTTCAATATGAACTAAATACTGGGAGCCATGGGCTTCCTGAAGAATCACATCTCGAAGCCCTCCATAAATTGGAATCCCATATTCGTCCGTTCAATCTTAGGATTCCATCCTTTCCATATGCTAACCGTTCATTAGTGACTCCCAACTTTTCATTAGGATAGTTAGCTTTTAACACAGCTTCCTTTTGAGCGGCTAACAATCTTTCATTTAGACTGTTCTTCAATCCAATGCTCTTGGCATTGATTCTAATGGGCTTATCCTCCATAGCATATTCGGGGCCTCTCCAAACACCCAAGGTGACCCTCATAATAGGTACATGTATCCTTTTGGAGCTTCTTAACCTGTCGATTCTCCATCTACACATGTTTTCTCATTAAGCCATAAATCTGCATATCATTATGTGATAATGCTTCTCGACTTATTGGTGAGACACATCCTTAAATCATTAGTGTGTAACGCATTGCGAGCTCCGCTAAGCTCCTTAAATAGGTTTTAGCTCATAAGCTCTTGACCTTTGTTGCATTCTATTTTCCCGAATGTTCCTATACATCCAGGGCTTAACTTACCCTGATAAATTATAGTTTAGCACACCCTTCTTAGGGCGATACCTTCGATTGAACCTTATTCCTTATTAAGGACTTAAGAGGGTTGCGACTCTCATCAATCCTTAATTTTCTGCCGATTACTGGCAACCTTTAGATGATTACGAATTTGTATGATCTTATTCGTTGTTTCCAAGGCAACTTTCAGATCCTGATAATTGGACTTACCAATCTTTGTTTAACAATAAATGTTTAATATTCCATTTATACAAGGTTCCCAAAGGAGCAGCCTTGATACTTACATAACAACTATTTTAGAAAAGCTTATTTTTGAGGTGAGATGGTAATTCCAACCACTGTTTAAAACTAATCTTAAGGAATAGCTAATCCTTACAGCTAGTCGAACAAATCGACGATCCTGGGTAGCTGATGGCGATTCTTAATTGTTGCCTAAATAGGGTTGCGGTAATCAATGCATAAGCATAATGAACCGTCTTTCTTAATTAACAATACCGAATTCTCAGAATATTGAATTAGGCTTTATGAACCTATATCTTAAAACTCACTTAACCAGGGTTTCGATTATTCCATAATTGGTGGCACTAATCAACATGGAGATTTCATAATACTGCAGCCCTAAGCGGGATATTAATCTTAACTCTACTCGCCTCTCAGGAGGTAAACAGGGTAGACTTTGGAGAAGATAACCAAGGTACAAGGAGGTTATAGAGATTTTCCAAATCTCAGGCTCCAGTTTATCTATCATAGTCTGTGTCAGATAAGTGACACATTTATGTTACGAGTCCACGAATTCCTTAATCGGAGATATTTACTTGGACAATTCCATTCTGGATATCTTCTTTAAATACCATTAGCTGACTTTAGTACCATATAACCATCGGAATATCTTTGTGGTCCCATGCATTAAACCTCCATACTGATCAGGCATGGAAGCAATCTATGGAACATATTAAGATACACCAATCCTCATATGGCGCTTTTATCATACCGTTTGGTATTCGCAATCGATAGAGATCAAAGAGATATCAACTATATATGCTGACGCACTTCTTCTAGAGAGAGGATGCTTCTAGAATTCTACGACTGAAGGTTTCTGACAGGAACAGAAGAAATGGTTCTTACGATTTCGCCTGTAAGTTTTACCTTACACTTAATATCTGGGGTTCTTACGGGAGAATTTCTAAAAGTTTGTTAAGCTTATGATCTTATGAGAGACTTAGCGGTACCTGAAACCAAACGTAACTCTTAGCAATAAAATCACTGTAAGGGATTTATCTGGTGTCATTATTAATGTGAACTGCCTCTAATCGTTCATCAGGAGGGTTAAACGCCTCCATTCTTAATCCTTTTAAACTTCGCTGTAAAATCTTTGACAAATTTTAGGGCAGACTCAGCTTTGACTGGTTATTTCTTAATCTATATAACATGAGTAGCTGAGGTAGATCCATAATGGATTTATAATAAGCAGGCTTTGAAACCTTAATGTGCCCTCTCCTTGCCGATGCTAACCACCAACAATTATTTGTATTAAGCTTAGATTTTTTTTTGGTAAACCGAATAGGGCACTATTTCCATTAAGGAGTTAAAGTTTGTAACATACTGCTGGCAGTCTAGAACTTTTATGGTGAGAGTCAGAAAATTTCTTATTCCATCTTTTTCCATTTCGTGAGGCGGATAATAGGTTTTTCTAATTAGGTCCTTAAAACTTGGACCATCCCATATTGTATAAGAGGATCTTTCTTGTGGACTTCATTAATGTCCTCACTAATTAAGGGTATTGCCATCGAATGACTGTGATGCATACCTCACCGTGTCCTTTCCAGCATAACCGCTGATACACCTAATGGTTTCTACTTCATCCAACAATTTCCTGCAATCGATGGCCTCTTTTTACTATTGAAGTCTCTTGACTTCCAAGAGACGAAGTACTTTTAAGTACATCCTAAAAAGGAATGGGGCTCCTTGCCATATATGATTTTGTTTGGTTTATTCTTCATAATTGAAGTATGAATAAAGCTCTTCTCATGAGCAGCGACATGTGTTTTAGAGCAAGTAGCATTCAACTTATTGAACCTTTTCATGACTTTTCTCATAGCCCTTTTTAACAGCTGCGTCAATTACAGTTTGGAGATTGACTCCATCACTATCGAGGTTCACATTTGATGTATTATTAACATTTGTCACATCTTTAGCATCGCGACTGTTGTTTGTCTCTTCTGAGTTTTCCATACTCGAAGCTTGGTATTAAATACCAAATTCAACAAGTGCTTAGGCAATCGGTACCATGTGTCTCCTTGAATTGTCAAAGGCTCACCATAAGGAGTCTTGATAACTAATTGCTTCTTTTCACACACAATATGGGCTTGGTTACAAGACGACCAATCCATTCCTATCACTATATCGAGTCCCTCTTATCTTAACGGAAACAAGGACAGCGGAAAAGAATGATTTCTAATGGACATAAAACATCCATCTAATATTGCTGAAGCAGTCTCTTAGGTACCATCGGCCAATTCTACCTCATACCTAACGCTTAGAGTTTTAACAGGCACATTTAATAATTTACAAAATCTTATTGTCTATGAAAGACTTATCTGCACCTGAATCAAATAATACTCTAGCATAAACGTCATTGATCAGGAAAGTACCTGTTGTGACATTGTTATCTTGAACGGCCTCTTGAGCATTCATTTGAAAGACTCCAGCTTTGGTCTTCTTAGCCTCTCCAGGCTTCTTGGTTTTATTTGGGCAATTAGTTTTGATGTGCCCTATTTCATTACAACCATAGCAGGTTGCGTCCTTTATGTCTTGGCACTCCAAAGTTTTTGTGCCCTTCTTTATTACAAATTCCACAAGGCTTAGCTTGTGACTCTAAAGTGCATTTCCCTTTAGTCGCCTTCTTTGGGCAGCGAGTCTTTATATGTCCTTTCTCGCCACAACCATAGCATGTGGCGTCTTTCAAGTCCTTGCATTCATGAGTCTTGTGATCTGTCTTCTTACAGATTCCACATCCCCTGATCTGCTTATGGAAACATTTTCCGAAGTGCTGCTTCCCGCATGTTTTACATTTGGGTTTTGCCTCATTTTGCTTGGACTGGTTATAGTTTGAACCGGTCCTACCCTTTTTGTAACCTTTATTTGGGGTATTATCGCACTTTCGCTTATGATCCTTTAATACTCGGTCCACAACTTTGTTTACGACTGTATCTAACATAGCATGTAACTCAGTGCCCGTTAAGTTCAGTCTTGCATTATTATTCTGATCAACTGGATGATCGTGAGCTTCAGAGGAGTTAGCCATGGTGAAGCTTTGAAGGCTACATACCAAGTAGTAATAATTTGTTTAATTAATTATTTAGTGAATTGTCGAATTTGATGACTAAATAGCCATGGTGAAAATAAACCATATAGGCCAATAGATAATATTAAATTTATTTGATTATGTTTTGCCTAGGTTTTTAAATAAATTTGTTTAATTAATTATTTAGTGAATTGTCGAATTTGATGACTAAATAGCCATGGTGCAAATAAACCATATAGGCCAATAGATAGTATTAAATTTATTTGATTATGTTTTGCCTAGGTTTTTAAATAAACCATCTTTGGCGTTTAATCGGAATATAATCCTTCACATTTATTAGACAGGGGACATAAGTCACGACTGTCAATGTCGTACCGACATTTTATATAGCAGAAGGGCTTGTTCCAAAGGACTTTTTGATGGCACAGAGGCCTTGTCACTAGGGAAATTTTAAAACATAATCAATGATCCTTTGGATCGGAAAAATTTCATAGTTCATTGCCTTTTGGCAGGAAGTTATGAAATAAAACTATCTTTGTTGTGATTACATCTTTGCCCGTAGGCATACATCTTAAATGGATGTTTTGATGTATACATCATGTTCGACGTTTATTAGCCATGATTCCTATTAATCATTTAGGCTAAATAAGGAGTTTGGAACTCCCAATATAAAGATGACAAGTGTGATTTTATCACATCACCGTTGTCAGTAGTGTTAACATGTTTTCAGATGTTAACAAGGTTCCGAATCTCTTTTAAACAGGTTTTACCATCATAGCCAGGTCTTTAATGACATTCAAGCTAGGTTATACCCTTTAAGATTCTTTTTAATATATATACTGGCAGATCAATTTCTAAAAGTGATTTTATCGCATCACCGTTGTCAGGAATGTTACATGTTTTCAGATGTTAACAAGGATTTGAATCTTTTGAATAGGTTTTACCATCTTGGCCATGTCTAAAATGACATGTGGCTAGGTTTTACCTTTAAGATTCTTTTTAATATTTAACGCAGAACAATCCTACATTGAGATGTTAATAAGGATCTGAATCTAATTGAGGAACTACCATCTCGGCCCTGTCTTAAAATGACACATGGGCTAGGTCTTGTTCTTTTTAGATTTTTCCATTTTATTATAATGGTAGATCTTATAAAAGGAATGTTATTTTTTTTTCATTTATTTCATAATTTATGTTCATATACAATGATATAAATAAAATTTAGATAAAACATTCCAATGATTTTTAAAAGAGGTACAGAATTGCCCTAAACGGGGCTTGGAGGAAATAATGTTGTCCACGAAGGGACTGAAAGATAAGTATGCCCTTATAAGGACTTACTAAGGAAACGAAGTTCAGCAAAAGGAGTTTCTTCTTCATTTTATTTCTGAATGTTTTCTCCTTGGTTGCACATTTATCCAAGTCGCAGTACGAAGCCCGGCCTTTCCTAGGCTTCGAATGGGGAGAATTTCCATTACAACTTCTTTGCTTGGCGACAAATTAGAAATATATAGAACTGAAAGCAATAATTCTCCGAATAGAGATGAGAGTATTCCTATGTTAAGTCTAGACTCAGAAGGTCTAAGGAATGTGCTACTGTGTCATTGAGATTAAACACAAAAGGCTAGTGTTTAATTCACTCAACGTTGGCTCTGATACCAACCTGTCACACCCCGATATTTCCACGTATTACCGGTGGGCCCGGTGGGGAGTATCGTGACGTAGATGATATCGTCATAGTCAAACCACACAATTTAATGCACAGCGGAAGCAAAAGATATAAATATTACAAACCGAATGAAACGTAATATCAAAGTATTACAAACGGAATGTAAAGGATCCACAGGCGGATCAAATAAAAGGTAATTGTTCAACATATTTTAACATCTAAGCTTGCAAGACTCTTTATTGATGCTAGGAGTAGCCAGCCTATTCCGTCTAGTACCTGCACTTAGCCTTTTTGGAAAATACGTCAGTTTACACTGGTAAATACAATTAACTGACTCATTTTGAAAATGTTTAAGAAAATAGGTTTGAATACACATGGCACAAAACATCTTTTATAACTTGGGATAATTACTTATATATAAACTTGTAAAAGAATTACATGTTTGTTATACGTTCAGTAGCTCGGGTTGACACCGGGTTAAAGATTAATAGACACACCACAGGTATAATGCCCACAAGGTTGATTCCTTTAAGTGGATTACCAGTTTTTACATATGCAGCTGTCAGGTGTATGCCTACACCCCGTGCTTAGGTCGTGGCCATTTTTATGAATGATGCCAAGGATATCCGGGACATGGTCATTAACCCCCCAAAGGTTTTAAGCAAACAAAACAGATTAAACGGGTCATCTCAATGCATTAACCTTCATACGATTAACAATTCAATGCCAGACCAAGAGGTATTTTATATACCGTACCCCAACCCGTATAAGGTAAAATAAGTTAAAAGTATTTACCTGAGCAAATTATTCAATTTATCTTAACCGTATTCAATCAGCAAATGCAGATAGCTTTTACTGGGCTCCTAAATCTGGAACGAATATTTTTTAATAACCTATTAGATTCCTAACGGGTCTTTAATTAAGCCTAAACTTAGACCGGTTAGTTTTAAAAAGAAGATACGGTTCAAAACGCGTGATTAAGCGAAGACCGGATTAAAATGTGGTTTAGACCCGACAAGTTTGTATACTTGTTTAATATGGGTAAACTAAACACATTCTGGATTTTGAGATAAAAATGATAAGGTTTGACCCGTTTCGGCTAATTTATGCAAACTAGTTACATAAACCGATCCGAACGCGAAAAGTGCGTAACGGGTAACCAAATGAGTCATGAACAGGTTTCCTAAGTTAATATGCCTTAAATATGTTGAGATATCAGTAGGATACCTTCCATTATGCCCAAAATGAATTTAAACTCAAACTATTCCCCGTAGGGGTATTTTAGTCATTTAAAAGCTTTAAAAAGAGTTTAAATATAAATCTGAGTTTCAGGTCTAATATAATCAGCAAAAATATTTAATTTAATAGGTTATATCAGTAGGATATTGCATATATATGAAATTTATTAATTATAACCAAACTATGCACCGTATGGGCATTTTGGTAATTTCACATAAGCTTAAAAGGTCAAATCTGGAAATCTGAGTTAAAGACTTTTGCTTACTGTTAAAGTATAATAATTTACTTAAAATATCAGTAGGTATCAAGTCTTATATGATAAAAATAGTTTTAATACATACTATGCGTTTAAAACGCGTAAAAAGGCGGTTTTAAGTTATTTCCGGGTTTTATAAGAAAAGCTGATATTTTTATCATTCTAGAAGGCTCAAAATATTTTATTTATCATATAAGATCAGTAGAAAAAGGTTTGGTATCAAAATGATTTGTAAAACTCATTTTATAGGCCAAAAGGGCAAAACCGACAATTACCGAATCAAAGCTAGAACCCTATGTTATGCTCAGCCTAAAAATAAATAAAAATCTTCAAAAATCCCAAAATATTATTTTACATCGGTAGGTAAAAAGTTTGGTATCGAAAACTAGGTTTAGATAGGCTTTATGCTAATTACGCCGTTTAATTAATAAAAACTTTCTAATTACGCTATTGAGCATAACTCCTAATCTAGACCTCAAACTGATGTCAAATTTTAGGGACAAGTTTATAATTTAGTAATAAAGGTTTCTATTCTTTTACATTTTCAAAAATATCATTTTAAGGTCAAAAGGGCATAACGGTCAACATTTAGGCATATAACGGAACATGCTAATGAATCGGATAACTAAGGAACCAAGTTGTATAATCACAGAGGGTTATACTAACATATAACCTGGTCCTAATGGAACTCTAAGGCATGTCTATACTAAGCTAAATCGGTTCAGAACTGAAAGTCAAAGCAAAAGTCTACTTTTGCGACTTTTGGTTCCGAACCGAGCCTATACTCAAAATTGTCGGGTTGAACATGCTTAGACATGTTCTTACATTAATTACCAAGTTATATGAGTGATAAAACAGGTTTCATGGCTTCTACATTGCTAATTATGTATTTATTTGAAAATTAGCTTTCTGTTGACTTTTTATATTTAAGTTTGACCCGACAATTGACCTAGTTAGAGTGGGAATCAGAGGGTGCCCTTTTAAGGGTTTATTACCCACATAATTACCAACTTAAAGCTATTCTTAATTTGAGAATTGACTGGACCATTAGTGATTAATCACTAAGTCAAACCTTAAATTATGTCGGTTTGACTTTAGGCCAATTAACTAAGTAAAACTGAATTAAGAAAGGTTAAGGAAGCTTACTGAAGTCCTAAGCACGACTAATGATCCTTAGGGATTGCTCTTGAGCTCCAGGAGACTCCAGAAAAAGAGTTTGAATGATTTTCAAAGTGTGTGAACAATGAACTAGCAACAAGAACACTTATATAGGAACTTTGATTGCACAAGATCATTCCAAATGTCCCTATTGTTGCTACCAGATGATCACAAGTGTCCCTAGGCCAATATAAACCATCAAACAAGCCCCTGGTATCAAAATCCATGCTCATAAGTCGGTTAAACAGGTTGAACAGGCAGTTGTGCTTGTTTTTCTTCGCTGTAGGTGCTACGCGGCCCTCGTAAGGACCCTTAAAGGTCTTACGCGGCCGGTATGGGGGCTGCATCCGGTCACCAAGTTTCATAAATTGCATAATTGGTCCCTGGTCCTTCCAAAAGTGGTTTTAACTTTATTTCTTGCACTTTTAACCCTCCAAATTGACTTTTAAGGGCTCCAAGACATAACCAAACTTTGTTAAGTCCTTGGTTAGTTTTATGATCACACGAAAAGCCTTAAATTTCAACGTTGACGCTTTTAACCCCTCATATACGAATGTTAGCATAACTTTCTCATATGTTATCGAAACCTTGTGAAATTTTTATCACTCATTCTAGTCAGCATAATTAATCATTACAAAGCTTCGGGTTTGCTAAAAGGTCACTCAGAGGTATAAATTAAACATGTTGACACATTTAACCCCTGTAGTTTGTAATCTCCCACTTTCTTTCACAATTGGCTTCGTATGATCCATAATTCATTTGTTTAAGGGTATAAACATCGTGTAGGGTTATTGAAAGGTACATTTATCCATTGTTGACACTTTTAATCCTTTTATTCACATACTTTCTTTGTTTGTCAACTTTAGTCCTTCTAACTTAATTCTTTACACGTTCAAAGCTCATGACACGTGTCGATATAATATTGGACATGAATTTTCGAGGTGTTACATGTTGTTTTTTTTATAACGTGCTTGGAAATAATATGGGTTTAGGTTTTGATAATATGGTGTTTCTAGGTTTATAAGCACGAGCGTTTGTTTGGGATGTTAAAGATTCTATATGTGTTTAAGATTTGATATAAAAATGGGTTGTTAATTTTGTTATAAAAATGATGAATTAGATCTGGGTTTTTGATCCGTAACTTTGTGAACAATCACACGGCCAAGCTAGGGTTTAGTCCACACTCTGACGAGATCTCTGGCCAACATAGTATCCGAACATTCTATTTCATATCTTGCTAATTTGATATATATGGCCGATTCTGAAAAAAAATGTGAAATGTCTACTTAATGTTGTGTGTTGCAGATTTTGTCACACCCCAACCAATGGCGGAATCATCGGAGTGGGACTTGTTCAAGATTGCAAGAGACTTCATAACACTAATTGTGACAATATTTAATTCAACCATTTTCATTTCATAGATAAATTGTCAAAGCATTACAAGAAATTCAAATAACAACATTGTTCAACATAACATAACAAAATTTATACAACACTTTAAACCTAAACGTCTAAATGAGTATCTAGGCATCTTTGCTAATCCATTTTCATAGCATCATCAATCCTCAACCTGTAACATGTTTAAAATACAATTCAATGCAAAAGTAAAGGCGAGTATACAAGTTTAAGCATAAGTATAAGTATAAAAGTTTAAAACGAATCCACATGGCAACTTAGTTTATACAAGATCAACCTAACATGGCATGCAATATTTCTAGCCAATACTCTGTTTATGCAAGAAAGTTTAGTTAATTCGACATGACCACAAGTTTAAGGGGGCGGTGCGTTACTCCTATAGCGCTATACATGTCAAATGGAGGCTCGTGAAAGCTAATGACTAAAACATATCACATAAGTATGGTCCACGTAAGCATCAAGTATCATAACATAGTATTCATGTATAAGGATTGTTTTGTGCATTGCATAAAGAATAAGTTTAAGTGTAGTTTAATAGTTAAACATGTTACACCCCAAAAGTGGTAAACATAAAAACGAGGTTGTGAGTATACTTAGGGCTGTTCAAAAAACTCGCGGCTCGCAGTTCGCTCGAAGTTCGCTCGAAAAAAGTTCGAAAAAAGCTCGGCTCGAAAAAAGCTCGACTCGAAATTGGCTCGGCTCGAAATTGGCTCGATCTAAACGAGCCGAGCCCGAGCGAAGGTAGGTTCGGTTCGTGGCTCGCTCGATAGTTGGCTCGTTGGCTCGCTCGTTTGGCTCGTTATCATTATATATATATATATATATATATTATAAAGTCTATATTAATTATTAAACATGTGTTCAATAATAATATAATATAGGGCTATCTTTTTTTTGAAACGTAATAGTAAAAGGCTGTCATGTTGCTGCCTTTTCTGTTATCAAAGAAGAACAATAAATAAAATCAACACACAATCCCGAGATGATATGCGGCTTCCGAGTGCCGATTCACTTCCCTTTTGCCTTTTCATCTTCAAATCTCTATTATATATTGATCTAACTTCTAACTCATAATCATTCTTCTTCTACGCAGGGCAGGAGGCTTCGATTTTGCCCTAACTGTATAATCATTCTCCTCCAATCTTCCCCTTCTCAGTTTAAGGTAAATGTTTGTTGATTTATTCTTTTGTCCGTATGAAGTTTGTCTAAGATTAATCTTAAATTGAGTTTCTTTTCATTTGATTTCCCCCTTATAGAACTATATAGTTCAAACTTATAATCTGATTTAGGCCTTTTATGATGAATTTTAGGATCAACTGATGTATGCAACTTACTGTTTTGATTTATGATTAGTGGAGTTCGACACTTTGTCCAGATTTGATTTAGGATTAGTGGAGTTCGAATTTACTGTTTTGATTTAGGATCAACTGATGTATGCAAATAGAGTTCGACACTGTTTTGATTTATGATTAGTGGAGTTCGACACTGTTTTGATTTATGATTAGTGGAGTTCGAACTTACTGTTTTGATTTAGGATCAACTGATGTATGCAAATAGAGTTCGAACTTACTGTTTTGATTTAACAATATTCTATGCGAGTAAATAGGATTCAAGTTTCGCAATATATAAAACAGTGACTAGTTATAAACTGCTGAATGTTGTAAACTGAATGTTGATTTATGTTGTAAACTGTATGCATTCGGATGAATTAGGATTACTTACTGTTGTGATAAGCATTCAGGTCAAAATTGATCAGTGTTTCAGTCTTTCATCGTGCACATGCTCCCTGTTTTGCCTCGTTTAATTACTGTTTTGATTTGATGCATTATTGTGTGTTATTATTTTGTAGGAACCAAGATGTCTTCAAACATAGAATCTGTTGTTGCTGGAGCCAATACCCCAAATGTTGATCCCGTTGAGTTAAGTGACGAAGACAATGTCGAGCTAAACGAAGAAGCAAATGATATGGTTGATGAAACTATAGACAATGAAGGAGATGGTTCAAAACGAAAGTCTTCATCTGGAGCTTGGAGCCATTTTACAACTGTTGAAGTGAAGGAAGACGGGAAAATGGTTAAGAAACATGAGTGTATGCACTGCAAGAAAAAATATGCACCACAAAGTTCACGGACCACGACACATCTCTTGCGACACTTGAAGAAGTGTGTGTTTGTGAAACTCTTGAAAGGTACAAAAGGTTTTATTAATTTTCAGCCATCTGATAATGAAAATGCATCTGAATTTAATGCAACGGGCGGTTATGATCAAATGAAATGTAGAGAAATGATTGCAAAAATGATCATAGCTCATGAGCTACCTTTTTCGTTCGTCGAGTATCATTGGTTTAATAACTTAATGAAGTATAATAACCCACTTTATCAAAAGGTGAGTAGGGCAACCATTAAGAAGGATTGTATAAAGGTGGTTGAATTAGAACGAGAGAAGTTGAAAAAAGTCTTAAAAAAGGTTGATATGATCTCCCTTACTAGTGATTGCTGGACTTCTAACCAAACAATAGGTTATATGTGTTTGACAGCACACTATATTGACTCTAACTGGAAAATGCAAAAAAGAATTATTGGTTTCAATGAGTTGGCACCACCACATAGTGGTGAGGTTATTTCGGATGCAATTTTAGAGTGTCTTATTAAATGGGGCATTCAAGACAAAATTGGTACAATTACTCTAGATAATGCTTCTAGTAATGATAGGGCTGCTTCAATTTTGAAAAATACTTTTCACGGGAAAGGCAAATTGCATTTTGAGGGGATGTTTTTTCATGTGAGGTGTTGTGCTCACATATTGAATTTGGTAGTACAAGACGGATTAGGAACAATTGATTGTTGTCTTGTGAAAATTAGAGAGGGGGTCAAGTATTTAAGGAAGTCCCCGGGTCGTCTTTTAAAGTTTGGTGAAATTGCTATAACTCTTGGTATTCAAACCCGTCGATCTTTGTGCATAGATGTAAAAACTAGATGGAACTCCACACATCGAATGCTTGAATCAGCTATGCATTATAAACTTGCCTTTCAAGGTTACGCATTGAGAGATTCTAACTTTGAATGGTCTCTCATCGATGACGAGTGGAATAGGGCTCAAAAGGTTTGCAAGGTACTTGAGGTTTTTTTGGAAGCAACAAATTTGTTTTCGGGCACATCATATCCGACGACAAATTTGTTCCTTGTTGAAATTTTTAAAGTAAAAAAAGAGATAACTAGTTGTTATATCTCAAATGATAGTTTTTTTGAAAAAGATGAGTGAGCCGATGTTCGAAAAGTTTGAAAAATATTGGGGGAAAATTGGGGTTCTTATGGCAATTGCCTCAATTTTAGATCCACGTTTCAAGAAGGTCTCAATTTCGTGGACTTTTGGGAAGTTATATCCTTCCAATGAAGTTGTTGAAGATGATTTTTATGCTTTTCTTAACTCTAGACCAGTTGAAAATACACAAAAAAGTGAAGTTGAGGTGTACTTAGAGGAGCCTAATTATATAGTTTTAGAAAACAAAGAATTTGATGTGTTAAGCTGGTGGAGTCAAAATTCGAGCAAGTTTCCAGTTTTAAGCAAAATGGCTCGTAACATTTTTAGCATTCCAATTACAACGGTTGCCTCGGAATCGGCATTTAGTGCCGGAGGATGTATACTAGATGACTACCGAAGCTCTCTCACAAAAGATATGGTCGAGCTTCTAGTTTGTGGAGGCGATTGGATAAAGGCCACATCTAAAACAACTATTCAAACATTACAAGTAAGTTTATATTTATATTTATCGTTCATCTTTAATTTTATAATTTTATTACTAACATTTTTATTTTATTTATGCATAGCAATTGGCATTGGAAGAAGAAAATTTAGAAGTTCCAATCCCGACAAGTGACGATGAATTTAATTGAAGTAAACTTGGTTGTTTTCTGTTTTGGTATTATGTTTTGAACTTGGTTGTTCCCTGTTTTGGAATTATGTTTTGAACTCTGTTGTTTCCTTTTTGATTTGGTTGTTTATGTTTTGAACTTGGTTGTAACCAGTTTTGAACTTTATGTTTTGAACCTGCATTTATATTATGTTCCTGTTTCAATGAGTGATTTTTTCAAGTTTCTGTTCCAGCATTAAAACTATTATCCAGGTATTATCCATGTATAAAAGTTAGTTTTTGAACATTTTTTTTAAAACCGAGCTGGCTCGAACTTTTTTCGAGCCGAACTCGAGCCCGTATTTCCGGCTCGCTATAATTATCGAACCGAGCCCGAGCCGGCTCGTTTAGCTTCGAGCCCGAGCCCGAGCCCACACTGGCTCGGCTTGGCTCGTTTACACCCCTAAGTATACTCACAAATTTGCATATGCTTTCTGATTATCCAATGTGGTGAAATTGATGAGGTTAGAAGGTTGAATATGTTCGTGTAGGGATTTAGGAAGTTAAAACACAAGAATATAGGTATTCGAAAGTAATCATCCTTTAACACCAAGTACTTGTTCTTGACACTATGAAACCTCAAGGGTTAATGTTTTCATGAGTAATATACTCATTAGAATCGTAACAAGTCTTATGTCTTAGATGATATTATTCTAATATCTTGACGAATGAACACAAGTCCACCATCAAGGGTTCGAATAGTATATATATGTATAAGTATTATATGTATTATTTAGTCCATTAGTCAAGCATGAGGTAGAAGATAAATCTTCATTTAGGTACCTCTATTGTGTCATAGAATTCATGTAGGAGGTAGGAAGAACAAGCTTCCATTTAGGTACCTCTTATGGTTCACCACTACACTTGATGTAAAAACATACAAGGAGGGTCATGAACTAATATCAATACAAGAATAAGAAACAACTATACTAGGAGAAATCATCAAGTAATGTGGGGATTCTATGTTGGACAACCCAAGTTAGTCCTTAATCACACCTACATCAAGTCTTGGACTTAAACATTACTTGTGGGTTAAAAACCCTAAACAAAACAGAATGTATATGAGGTTTAACCTCTGATTTTGAATGTCTCAACCTTGTTTTTAAGCCTAACTAACCATAGAAGTGGTTATAAACATACGGACGTGGGTTTGAGTGAGTTAGATTCAAGTTTAAACAAGGATTAGTAAAGATTAATGAAAACAGTGAACTTTGGAGTCTTTTTGATGGAGTTACAGGGACTTATTTACTGTGAAAAACCCATGGAATCGAAGCTAAGGTCAATCCAAGCACATAGGAAAAAGAATGGACCAAATCGGACAAGAATTGAGTGAGTTATGCTCACTTTAGTGAAGCTTGCTGAATCTGTCCGAAATTGTGATGTTGCAGCAAATTTGGAGTGATTTTGAGAGTTTTGAGAGTGTTTTAGTGTTGCAAAAGTGGTAGAGAGGCTGAGATTAAGTTGTATTTATAGGGGGGAGGATTAGGGTTAAGTTGGGTTGACATTTAATACAAGTAGTTGGGGGTTTAAGCAATAAAAAAAAAACAACTAAAGTCTGCCATAATTGGCTGTAGTCGCATGGCTGTACACAGCCACATTGTTATTATTATTTTTTTTGTTCCTTTTTAACATATAAGTTACATATTGGTAGGATGTATCATGTATTAATAATATATATTGTTTATTGTACATGAGAGGAGGTCAAAAGCAAGTAATTAAGAGTTTACATAAAAAAAATAGACATCAAACATGCAGATAGCTGCGATTGGACTTGGGTTGTGGCCATGTTTTATTATTATTATTTTTTTCTCTATTGCACTACAATATTTTGAAGATAACAACATCAACTTGTACGTTGATGTTTAGTTATATTATTATTATTATTATTATTATTAGAATTAACCACGTATTTAATAGTTAACAAGCATGAATAAGTTATGAATACCAGTATATCGAGTATTGGTTGCGCGTATGCATTCGAGATTGGTAACGCATAACCCGAGTATTGCAACACGTATAAGCATGTAAAAAAATAGAATTTCAATATGATCGAAGTCTCGGTTTTACAACGGTTTGAAAGGAAATACGAAATACAAAAGGAACAAACTTCCAAAAATAGAAATACAAGACACGTTTTCTAACTAAAGAAAGTTACGAAAAAGCGGGGCGTTACAGTCTCCCCTCCTTTAGTAAATTCCGTCCCGAAATTTATTCAAAAGGAAGGCTTGAAAAAGTTTTGGCAATAGGTGATTATTAAGAATTTAGACTTGGAAAATTTGAAACGTTTTGAAAAGTATGAAGTTTTGGAGAACGACAAGGTCTAGTACTTTGAATAAAGTGATAACGGTCTACTAAGTACGTCTATATAAGAAATAAGAATAGGAAGACGGTTTAACAGACTTGATTGTCAATGAGGTTCGTATAAAAGACAAAAAAAGGAGAATACTAGAAGTATAGAAGTGGACGATTGATTCTTAATAAACGAATGCAGGTATAAGAATGGCATGAGTATAGGAGAGACGAATGTAGCGTGCTAAGAGCGGAGTCTCGTCGTGGATAATCGGATAATATGCGTTTGTGAGTTGTTTAAAGTTTGTATTAGGTCCAAAGGTCAGCAAAACACTGAATTTCTCATGGCACGTTTCACGAAAGTTTGGTAACATGGTGAAAGCACTTATATATAGGAAGTACCAGCGGCGTATCCACCATGTCTTGACCACGTTACGTCCGTTTCGTATTCGGTGTCATGTTACGTTCCGTGTCTTACCATACACAGTAGTACACTCTATGGTTCTCATACGCCTATCACTATAATCCCGTGTGCACCCGCGATTATTTTGATCGTCGCATGATCCGCATAGCTTGTACTAGTTGGGTATGAATCAGGGTATACAAAATTTAAAAATAAGAATGTGTACGTATAAGAATATAGTATATAAGCAAGTCCATGCTTAAGTATGTATGGGACCCACGTAAGCGAATCACTCGGATTACGCTCGCGTACGGGTACAAATGTATGAATCATGAGTATGAATGAAAGTATTAGCATAAAACGTATGCGTATAAGTGTAGGTATGAATAATAAAATTTACGTATATAGTGTACGTTGGGGCATAGTGGTTTTAAGCGAATAAAAGCATTCAAAAGATTGAGTATGTAAATACGAACGATATGAATGATGTTATCGCGAGATATCGACTAAAATGTATATGATGATATGCATGTATAGTTGTTTAAACGAAACGTTGAGTTTATCGAATCAAAATTAGATTCAGCTTGATTTGAAGGGTAGAATATAGTTTGTATATGTAAGAGGATATAAAGTACTCATTGGTTAAGCATAATTTATTTTGTAATGAATGAAAATGCTACTTTTGTTTTAAAAGAGTTTACGTAATCTGAAGATGGTCGGTCTCCATGAAGTCTTCTTGCCCACGTGTTTTGTAAATTGGTGTAGGAAAAAGGTTTTCGATAAAAAGTAAGTTCGTTTCATCAAACAAGAAATTATGAATTTAGGAGGTTCTTGTGAAAACGAGGATCATTAGAAAAGAAATTTAGCAAAAGGACTTAGTGATTGTTAAAAGTTTTAACAAATGATTTGTTGATGTTGAAAAGAGTATTAGATAAAACGATCATATAACATCTATAAGATCTTATAAGTAATTGAGAAAGGTTGGTTTGATTTCGATTAAGAATGGAAGTCTCTAGTATGATGATATAGCGTGTGTGTGTTTTAGTGATTAAGTTGAATATGAAGTTCATGGGCCAGAGATTCATTGGAACGATTAAATTGATAGGTAAGGTTTTGAAATCCGGGTAATAAAATGTTTTAAGACATGATTAAGAATCTCGTGTATATGAGTTGAGTGAAAATAAATTATAGCATAGAAATTGCGTTTAATAAAACAATGTATTTTGAAATCGGTATAAGTAGGTATTTCGAATAATGATAAACAATTTAGGTATAAAATATGATCGAGTTTGCATAATAAGATATTTTGAAGAGACGTTTTGGTAACGATCACCTAGGTAAGGGAATCACCCCTAACTCGTTGATGAGGTCGTTTTAAGAAAAGGGGAGTGGAGTTAATCGTCAAGGTAAGGAAATCACTCCTATCTCGATGATATGTCTCCATTTGTTGTTATAAGAGATATAAATAAAATTTTATGAAATCATGCATATGTATAAATGTATGGAAGGTTCAATATGATGTGTGTGTGAGAAGAAAATATCGAAAGTAAATTCGAATATGAAAGATTTCATCATATGAAATAAATAATAGAAACACATGTTTGATTAAAATTTGGATGGTTCCAAGACGGAACTTTGACTAACCAAAGTGGTCGAAAAGTCTTTCGAGTTTGAGGAGCATGCTTTGGCCTAATAGGTGAAATACTCTCGCCGACAAATCGGTTAACGGTATTTACCCTTCCGGTTACTACATGTCCCCAAATCAATTAAAATTTCGAGACTTGGCGGGATTAATGAAAATCAAGGAGTGGAACTAGTCGACAAGGTGCGGGTTTCACCCCTAACTTGGCGATTTAGTATCCTAAGTGTGGTTGGTACTCGTCGGGTCAAAAGTTAATTTCGACACTTTGATGAGGGTCCACTAGAATTTGAAATTTGAATTTCTCCATCAAGGTGAGGATTTCACTCCTAACTTGATGGTGAATTTCGTGTAAGAAAAAGAAAAGTAGAGGGTTTGAGAGTCATTCCCCAAATTGTGGGTTTCACGCCTATTTTGGTGAAGTCGTCTCGTTTGTGTATTACGAGTGGTTTGTGAATTTAGAATAGTCGAGTAAAATGTATGAGGAAAAGCGTATGTTGAAGATTACGCAAACAAGTATAAACATGTCAAGAATGACACATAAAGAATGACGTATTAAAAACAAATATTATCACGTAATAAAACATGTATTAACACATAAGAGTAGCATGTCAAGTATGATACATAAGGATAAAAATGACATATACGTTTAAAAGGTTCAAAGAGAACAAATAAGAAACACATAAAGTGGCATGCGTGTAGTTTCAAATAAAACATAAGAATAAGGCTCTAAAACTATAGACTAGGTAAAAGCATTCCTACTTTTCCTAATTCCCTATAGTTATGGCTCTGATACCAATCTGTCACACCCCAACCAATGGCGGAATCATCGGAGTGGGACTTGTTCAAGATTGCAAGAGACTTCATAACACTAATTGTGACAATATTTAATTCAACCATTTTCATTTCATAGATAAATTGTCAAAGCATTACAAGAAATTCAAATAACAATATTGTTCAACATAACATAACAAAATTTATACAACACTTTAAACCTAAACGTCTAAATGAGTATCTAGGCATCTTTGCTAATCCATTTTCGTAGCATCATCAATCCTCAACCTGTAACATGTTTAAAATACAATTCAATGCAAAAGCAAAGGCGAGTATACAAGTTTAAGCATAAGTATAAGTATAAAAGTTTAAAACGAATCCACATGGCAACTTAGTTTATACAAGATCAACCTAACATGGCATGCAATATTTTTAGCCAATCCTCTGTTTACGCAAGAAAGTTTAGTTAATTTGACATGACCACAAGTTTAAGGGGGGCGGTGCGTTACTCCTATATCGCTATACATGTCAAATGGAGGCTCGTGAAAGCTAATGACTAAAACATATCACATAAGTATGGTCCACGTAAGCATCAAGTATCATAACATAGTATTCATGTATAAGGATTGTTTTGTGCATTGCATAAAGAATAAGTTTAAGTGTAGTTTAATAGTTAAACATGTTACACCCCAAAAAGTGGTAAACATAAAAAGGGGGTTGCGAGTATACTCACAAATTTGCATATGCTTTCCGATTATCCAATGTGACGAAATTGATGAGGTTAGAAGGTTGAATAAGTTCGTGTAGGGATTTAGGAAGTTAAAACACAAGAATATAGGTATTCGAAAGTAATCATCCTTTAACACCAAGTACTTGTTCTTGACACTATGAAACCTCAAGGGTTAATGTTTTCATGAGTAATATACTCATTAGAATCGTAACAAGTCTTATGTCTTAGATGATGTTATTCTAATATCTTGACGAATGAACACAAGTCCACCATCAAGGGTTCGAATAGTATATATATGTATAAGTATTATATGTATTATTTAGTCCATTAGTCAAGCATGAGGTAGAAGATAAATATTCATTTATGTACCTCTATTGTGTCATAGAATTCATGTAGGAGGTAGGAAGAACAAGCTTCCATTTAGGTACCTCTTATGGTTCACCACTACACTTGATGTAAAAACATACAAGGAGGGTCATGAACAAATATCAATACAAGAATAAGAAACAACTATACTAGGAGAAATCATCAAGTAATGTGGGGATTCTATGTTGGACAACCCAAGTTAGTCCTTAATCACACCTACATCAAGTCTTGGACTTAAACATTACTTGTGGGTTAAAAAACCTAAACAAAACAGAATGTATATGAGGTTTAACCTCTGATTTTGAATGTCACAACCTTATTTTTAAGCCTAACTAACCATAGAAGTGGTTATAAGCATAAGGACGTGGGTTTGAGTGAGTTAAACTCAAGTTTAAACAAGGATTAGTAAAGATTAATGAAAACAGTGAACTTTGGAATCTTTTTGCCAGAGTTCCAGGGACTTATTTACTATGAAAAACACATGGAATCGAAGCTAAGGTCAATCCAAGCACATAGGAAAAAGAATTGACCAAATCAGACAAGAATTGAGTGAGTTATGCTCACTTTAGTGAAGCTTGCTGAATCTGTCCGAACTTGTGATGTTGCAGCGAATTTGGAGTGATTTTGAGAGAGTTTTGAGAGTGTTTTAGTGTTGCAAAAGTGGTAGGGAGGCTGAGATGAAGTTGTATTTATAGGGGGAAGGATTAGGGTTAAGTTGGGTTGACATTTAATAAGTAGTTGGGAGTTTAAGCAATAAAAAAAACAACTAAAGTCTGCCATAATTTGCTGTAGTCGCATGGCTGTACACAGCCACATTGTTATTATTTTTTTTTTTTTGTTCCTTTTTAACATATAAGTTACATATTGGTAGGATGTATCATGTATTAATAATATATATTGTTTATTGTACATGAGAGGAGGTCAAAAGCAAGTAATTAAGAGTTTACATAAAAAAAATAGACATCAAACATGCAGGTAGCTACGATTGGACTTGGGCTGTGGCCATGTTTTGTTATTATTATTTTTCTCTATTGCACTACAATATTTTGAAGATAACAACATCAACTTGTACGTTGATGTTTAGTTATATTATTATTATATTATTATTATTATATTCTATTATTATTATTAGAATTAACCACGTATTTAATAGTTAACAAGCATGAATAAGTTATGAATACCAGTATATCGAGTATTGGTTGACCGTATGCATTCGAGATTGGTAACGCATAACCCGAGTATTGCAACACGTATAAGCATGTAAAAAAATAGAATTTCATTATGATCGAAGTTTTGGTTTTACAACGGTTTGAAACGAAATACGAAATACAAAAGGAACAAACTTCCAAAAATAAAAATACAAGACACGTTTTCTAACTAAAGAAAGTTACGAAAAAGCGGGGCGTTACAGATTTACTCTGTCAGAAATTGAAAAACTAATAAGTTGAAGTCACTTGCAGAGGAATTTAGTCCTCATTGAGGAATGGAGCACATTGTTCCACAGGTTTTACCATTATTTTGAAATTCCAGTTATCAATTTTGCCTATTATGTTTTTTTTTTTTTTTTTTGTAATTAGATTTCTTAATATTTGCATCACTTATGTTGGTTGCATAGATATTCGTTTAATAGGATAGTGATGATGAAGGTAAATTTGGCTATGATGAAAATATCACACGTAACTGGAGTGTATCAAATGTTGTTGTTTCAAATTGGACGGTTTTGACTACTTAGCCGGTGTTTAACAATGAAATTGGAAATGTTACAGGTGGCGCTACTAATTCTGTCATGTTGGATTGGCCAATTAGTTGCTCTGAAATCAGATCTTGGCTATGGCTATGCGCTCTTAATCCTGAGATGTTGGAATGCCCAATTGCATCACTTTTGCACCAGATCCAGCTGATGTAAGTCTTCTGTCACTTTCTGTTTATATTAACATTTGAATTGGTATTTCAATAAGGGGTTGTTTCGATTGAACCTTTCAACAAGGGGTTGTTTCGATTGACCCTTTCAAAAAGTCTTTACGATGTTCGATTAAGCTATTCCTGTCCAATATATGTTTATTGATTTATTACTTTATCTTTGTTCTATGACTGCTTTTTTCGTTTGTTTGTTTTTTTGGTTGGGTATGATTCATAAGTAGTTGCTAAAATCGTTTTCCCTCATGTTTTGGTATGATTATGTTCTATATAAAAGATGTAGGGTCATTCTTTTAAAACTGTTATTAATTCTATTAAAACTATCGTGTGCTATTAATTCTATTAAAACTGTTAAGAGGAGTTGTAAAGCCAGGTTGGTTTAGTTTTACTACTATGATATGTTAAAAGTTTTCATATTTTCATTCTGTAGGTCCCCTTGATGTGTATGGATCTTTCACAGAATTGTCTTTCCAATCAAGAGTGCGGAATCCTCTTGATCAGAATATAGCAGAATGAGTAGAAACAGAAAACAGCAAATCACTTTCAAACCAGATCTTTATTGATTATCTATCAAAGTGATTACAATCAATCAAGATCCCTAACCACACTAATTTCATCCAAACCCTAAAGCTCTCACGAATTCTCTATCTCTCAAACAATGTTCTGGCTGATCAACCTAAACCCTAAAGCCTAACCTTGTTTATATAACACAAGGTTTGCTACTTGGGCCAAGGTTAAACATCATGGACTGCGAATTGGACAAGCCCAATTCGCCCCCATCACCCTAATTGGTTTTGTTTAGCCCAAACTCTATTAACTCACTAATACAAAGCTAAACCCGCTAACTGTTTATCGTTTAACTAATTACAAGATATCCAAAGACCAAATCTAAGCTGTTGTCACAAACATGCACCAACAAACTCCCCCTTGACAATAGCTTCATAAAATAACTTTGTCTTCAGTCATCTTGCAATCTTCATGTATTCTTGCACTGTCTTTGGTCTTTGGATAGCTTCAGCTTTAACAGCTTCTGTCAGCAACAGACTCCCCCTAAGCTGATGCATCCAATCACCAAATCTTCAAAACTTTAGCGTTTGAGTAAACTCCAGTTCAGCATTTGTAAAGCAATCTTGAAACTCTTCAACTTGTCTGCAATATAGAAAGGAGGTTCTACCATGCATCCAATCAAACTCTCATCTCTTCACAGCAACTCAACACATTAACTTCTCAGCAACATACCGCTTCAATCTGTATACTATAAAACAAACATCTCGAGAAACCATAAGAATTTTTCAACCAAGTTAAATAAATTATTATTTTTCAAGAGACAGTTAAACTGTATCACAGATTAAGCATTTTCAATTTATCACCAACACGCAAAACTTTTTAATCACACACCCTATAACCCGCATGATTTAAAATTTTGAACTCACTTTCTAACACCGTCTCCCCCTATCAATAACAATTCCTCCAAGAATAACAGTTTTCCGTACGTTAAGAATTTTAAACAGAAAAAGACACTATTTTTGGATTTTTATATTTTCTGAAAGCAAGTAAATAACGAAACAATAAACACTCTATTTTTGTGAGAATCACTGGTAAGACGATCAGATCAGCACAATCAAACTGTTTCACACTATTAGATAATTCTTTATTTAATTTTTCGTGAAAAGCAGTCCAAGACGATTACCAGTATGTTTGTCCACTTAAACAAAATGCATGAACATTTCAAGTACCATTACCGTATGATACGTTACGGTAATTTTATTATACTGAAATACTAGTGTGTCCCACTTCAGGATATACCCCCGCGATCAAGGTATGCACAAAGATTCATCGTAGTAGGTGAGTATACTGATGTCATCCTTTAAGATATCCTGACAGTGCCTAGGTCTGCATATAATCTGTTTTATCATGTTTTGATTGCTTAACAATGAACACCCAAATAAATACTAATCAAATCCTGGAAATATAAACAACACACTCTATCATGCAAGTATCTTCCCTACCACATATTTCACAAGTCCAATCCAGATTTCTGAAATCTTAACTGGGAATAGGTTGAGAAAAGAACAGAATAGATCTTTAGCAGAGATGGTATAATATACAGATCAAATGAGTTTTTCTCAGTTTGATATAGGTTTCTTGGGTTTCATTTGGGCACTTGAGGGCCTCTTTCGGGTGTATTAGATCTATAGCGCGACAACGTACAGCTAGGTCAGCATGTATCTGGATGCAGCAGAAGCTGTCGTAGCACCTCCAGGTCAGCATATATCTGGATGCAACAGAGGAGGTACACGACTTTTTTCAGAGAAGATTTCATAATCAGATCAAAATTGTGTGTATCGGGACAACATACAGACATTCAAATAGAAATGAGCTAATTCCAAGTGACTTTCTTTCCTGGGGTCATGTACAATTTTAGTTCTGAACAGAAAGACAGTCAAGATATCCCCAGATGAAATAACAGTATAAAGACCCAAAACTTCAGATTTTGGCAATCTATCAACGCAAGATTTAAGGTCATTAAACCAGACACCACTGATGTGTTCCCCACTCATACTCAGTTGTATTTAGGTTTATATCACATTGGTAAGTTGATTATTTCATGCTTTTTGCCTACTGGTACATCGTATAATGAAGCTGCTATCACACTTAAGCATTTTAATTTCAGTTTCAGTGTGACAGTCTAACTTGCTGATGTACTATCATTTCTTCTTTTCCACACAGTGATAACTCATTTTTGATTTTCTATTTTTTTTTATGTTTTTTATTCTTCAAAGTTTTTGTATTTTTGATTTTTAAGAAAAGCAGTAAACTATTTACAAAAATTCTTATGAAAAACCAGTTATTCAGGATTCCTCATCCCGTTGAGTTCGACTAAATGTTCAAAGCGAGCCCTGTCAAATGCTTTAGTATAAAAATCTGCCAGGTTATCTAGTGTGTCGACTCAGCACTTTGAACTTCAATTTAAATCAATCAATATAAATATATCAACAATCTCACATCCCCCTTCATGTGCCTAGAGCAGCCACTATCAACATAAGTTGATAATCCTCCTTAGCAGCTCCTGCACACACCAACTAAGAAATTAGTTAGATTGGGGGACCCAAGCCTTAATGGTCTTGGGTCGTCCAAATTCACCAACTACTTGAACATCCATCCAATATCCATTACTCCTAACTGGAGTCTTGGATCTCAGACTTGTTGATGGAATTTGATTTTGATTTCCATAGGGTCTCTGGTCCTGAGGGTTCCTAAATATGTTTGGACTATTTGACCTTTGGAAATTTTGATTTTGATACCTTGAGTTTTGATTCCAAGAAGCTTGATTGTTATAATTTCTAAAGCCATTGTTATAAAAAGTTCGACCACCGTTATTTAGGTATCGATTTTGATATTGACCTTGACTTCTGAAATTATTTGAATTTCCATTAAAATTGTTCATTCTAGGTGAACTGCTTCTAGGTCTGTCAAATCTGCCTGGTGGAGATCTAGGCTGAAATCTTGGTTGATTTCTTTGAAAACGAGGAACTTGTGGAGTTCCTTTTTCAGCCTTATCTACACCAACAGCAACATTTTCTGGTTGCTTAGGAGCAGATTTCTTTTGAGAATTTGAGCCTTTCTCCTCACTATCACCTTTCTTCTCTGGTAATTTCCCTCTCTGTTTTTCACTAAGTTGTGCTTCACTCTTTTTGTTAGGACAGCAGCTAGCTACATGTCCTTTAATGTGACATTTGAAGCACGATCTCCTTTTCAAAGACTTCTTAGCTGGAGTCTCTGAGGTAGATCCCTTGTCAGATGGTGATGATCCCTTGGATGAACCTTGTTTAGTTTGCTTGGATTCAGATTTTTCTTTGTTTTTATTTTTAGCAAACTCTACATTTGATTCATTTTCAATAACAGTTGTTTCATTTTTCATATCACTACCTTGAACAAAATTAATCTTTTTAACAAAAGCTTGATTTTTATTCTTAGGCGGTGAATTTTTCCTTTTCAAAGGTTCCCTGTTATTGTTCTCCTTAGCATCATCACTCTCAGATCCATCACCTTGACTTGATGTGGATCCGAAACTACTTGGTGCAGATGCCATAACGTTTGCTAGCTCATCTTCACTAGGCAGGAATGAATAGTCATGACTAAGAGGAGGTGGAACTTCATTAAAGCCCTGGAAGCCCACACTGGTCTTGTCATTACTCTTCTTTAACCAACCCATCATGTGTTTCATTACAAAAGACGAATCTCTGAATTGACTCAATTTCTTTTCAAGTTCAACAATTTTAAGTTGTGCATCTGACAACTCATTGCATTTTTCAGAAATCTCTTTTGTTTTCTCAGCCATCATGTCATGAGCTAAGTCTATGACTTGAAGTTTTTCATTTAGTTTGCAAGTTAAAGCTTCAATTTCAGCTTCATAACCTTTTATCTTCTTCAAGTATGTAGATTCATTTCTTTTAGCAAAAAAATTTGACTCTTTTACGTTCGACATCTCGCTTACCAGACTTTGGTTTTGTGTTCTCAACCTGTCAACCTCACCCTGTAGTTCACGACATCTTAAACACACAGAATTAGATTGTACCTCTTTCTTATGAACTTCTGTATTTTCATCAGCAACAACCTGTTCAGCTTCACTCTCCTTCTCTACTTCAGCATCCACTTTTGCTTCAGCATTCTCCACTTGAGCTTCAGCATTTTTCACTTCAAATTCAGCATCACTCACAGTAGTTTCAGCCTCATCAACTGGCACTATCTCTGCCATGAATGCCTGAGTGGCACTCTCATTTCCCTGATATCGCTTTTGTAATGCATCCCACATATCCTTTGAATTATTGTACTTTGTGAAGGTATGCTTGATGCTATCAGGTAAGGACATCTTTATCGCAGCCAAGGCTCTCTTTTCAGCCTCATGCATCTTTTTATCATCCTCTTTCATGTTCACATAGTCTGTTCTACGTGGTCTGCCCTCAAAATCGTGTGTTGGGTTTGTGTACCCATCTTCTATACAGATCCGCATGCGAGCATCCTGAGATTCAATGAAGGATTTGAAGTTGTCCTTCCATGTAAGATAATTCTCCACCTTCATCATCTTAGGTGCATTCAAATTCGTCATGTTCGACATTTTAACGCAACCGACTGGTAAAACAGTATAAAATATCTCCGAAATCAGTGGTTACCAAATTACACCGTTAGAATCGTCTCGAAAAGACAAATCCAATGATATATAATGTCGAAAACCGAATTCGGAATTTTCCAAGGAATTCAAGGAATTCGAATTCAAATAGTTTGCTTGGATTCAGACTTTTTTTTTTGCCCTAAAAATCCAAGGAATTCGACGGTGCAGACGGTTATGTCAAACGAGCTATGAATCAATTTCTATTTGTTAAACACTGAAATTTTATCGACGCTTGCCAACTAATATTCCACCACTTTAAATTCGCTATTAATTTCGCTCAAACAGGTCAATTTCGCTGGTCAGTATTCCTCTGTTAAATTCGCTGGTTAGTCAGCTAAGTTCGCTGATCAATTTCCCTGCTAAATTTCACAAATACGACGACTGATAAAGTCGCTGAAAACCGTGATAATTTCGCTGAGGAAAATTATACGGTTACCAAAGTCGCCTTTGGATTTAACTTCGTCGGTCACCGAGATATTTAGTCTCAAGTTCGCTGATCAGTTAATTATGCTGGACTAATCTAAGAAATTGTTAAAATCGCCTATACTTAAAATCGCTGGTCCAGTAACTTTGGAAACTTGATCTGTTCGAAATTCTGAAGATTCTCCAACACAAATCTACAAAATCAAAACAGCAAATCAGCAAGCTTTTTACGAAATTCTTATGAACTTAATGAAGAAAATCAAGAACAGTCTTCGAATTCCAGCCAAATTCTTCAAACAATCAACCAGTACTATCTCCAAAACCGGCAAAAACAGCAAACAAACAAAGCAAAGATCAAAACAGCCAACAAATTTCAAAAATTTTATCAAAAATTTCGAAAATTTCAAAACCCTAATTTTCAGATTTCGAAAATTTCTTCCTGTTTCTGCAGCCAACAATTCTGAACCGAGCCTTCAAGAGCCTAATGCTCTGATACCAATTGTAGGTCCCCTTGATGTGTATGGATCTTTCACAGAATTGTCTTTCCAATCAAGAGTGCGGAATCCTCTTGATCAGAATATAGCAGAATGAGTAGAAACAGAAAACAGCAAATCACTTTCAAACCGGATCTTTATTGATTATCTATCAAAGTGATTACAATCAATCAAGATCCCTAACCACACTAATTTCGTCCAAACCCTAAAGCTCTCACGAATTCTCTATCTCTCAAACAATGTTCTGGCTGATCAACCTAAACCCTAAAGCCTAACCTTGTTTATATAACACAAGGTTTGCTACTTGGGCCTAGGTTAAACATCATGGACTGCGAATTGGACAAGCCCAATTCGCCCCCATCACCCTAATTGGTTTTGTTTAGCCCAAACTCTATTAACTCACTAATACAAAGCTAAACCCGCTAACTGTTTATCGTTTAACTAATTACAAGATATCCAAAGACCAAATCTAAGCTGTTGTCACAAACATGCACCAACACATTCTTTATTGTGGGCATGAAACCGATTTTTTTCATGAAAAAATTTATTATGTGATTTGTAGGAATGGGGTGACCGTTCAATGCTTGCAACCATAGGTCTTGGGGCAGCTCAGGTAAAAGTGGTTGACTTTTATTATACAAAAAATGCGCATTTCAACCCCAGTCTGTTTTAACTGCATAAAAATGGTCGCTTTTAACATCAGTTGGAAGTTTAAATCATTTAGTAAATAATGCATCAGTTTTGGTTTTGCTTTATCTCAGATCAATTAAATTGATCAAATTAAATTTATCAAATTTTATTATGTAACGGTTTGAATTCAGGATTCTGTAATTCTGTAATTCAGGATTCATGGTAATTTTCAAATTGTTTACTACTTAATATAAATTTAGTTTTTTTCTGTTATGTTGATTTTCGATGACTACAAAGTAATTGAGCGATGACTTGATTGCTATTTGCGGTACAATTTGAATGAATTTAATGTTTTATCTAATTAGAAGTGTCCACTTTTATATAAATTAATTACCTTTTTGTAGTAATTTGCTTAATTTTAGAAATTAGAGTTCTAATTCGGGGATTTTGATTACATGTAGTGTTTTCACAATCTATACTATCTATTAAGGGAGATTAGAGGATGACCCCGATTTGCCTACGTGTCACGTTCTTAGCTATTAAGGAAGAGAGAAAGACACAAAGGATGTGTCAAACACAGTTCAGATGATACAGGTTTAAGGTAATAAGAAGAAACCCTCTGTTGAAGAAGCAACCAGTGATAGTGTTTTGGTGGAAAACGTGGAGGGGTCGGTGACTTTGTCGAGGGTTGTCAGGAAATGCTAAGTGATAGCATTTCCTGACAACCCTCGACAATGTCACCGATCCCTCCTAAAAATTCCATCAAAACACTCTCACTGGTTGCTTCTACAACAGAGGGTTTCTTTTTATTACCTGAACCTTTATCATCTGAACTGTGTTGACTGACCCTGTATGTGTTGTTACATTAAGATTCAATTAGGATTTTTTTGATTTTGAAAATTGATCGGTTCAGTTTTGATCAACTTAGATGCTTTTGTCATCTGAGGCTATGATGGCGAGAACTGGCGTGTTGTTGCAACATGCCATAATCGTTGCCGGTTGCCGTTCGCGGCTGTTCTAGGTAGCGTTGGGTTTAATCGATGTTTGGTTGATGATAATTAGATCGATGTCACCTAAGGGATATTCAGTCAATGATGTTGATGAGATGCTTCTCACCTGAGACTAAAACTATGATGAAGCAAACGTCTGCCCGAATATATGCGAGGTCTGACATTTTCAAATCATTTGTATTACTTTAGCAAATCATTTAGTGTATACTGTGATGTTGAATAAAAATGAATTCAAAGTGCATTTTTCTTGTCCTTTCAACACGAGGCTATGATGATTTTGTAGATCTGAGTAAAAATTGAATTGGTGATAGCATTATAGTATGGCAAGGTCGTAGGATGGCAGTTGTTCATGCAACCTCTCTTGCAGCCATGGTGTTGTCATCTTTATGCACAATCTGAGCCTGACAGTCTGACAATATAAATGTTTTGCAATTTCACCATGAATAGAGAAGAAAGAGAGAGTTAGAAGGAGATATGATTACTTCTGAGTGCATTAAATGGCCAAAACAACTCCCTATGCATTTCAAATTTTGCCTCCTAAAAAAACAGATTATTACCTGAACCTGTATCATCTGAACTGTGTTGACTGACCCTGTATGTGTTGTTACATTAAGATTCAATTAGGATTTTTGAGATTTTGAAAATTGATCGGTTCAGTTTTGATCACCTTAGATGCTTTTGTCATCTGAGGCTATGATGGCGAGATCTGGCGTGTTGTTGCAACATGCCCTAATCGTTGCCGGCTGCCGTTCGCGGCTGTTCTAGGTAGCGTTGCGTGTAATTGATGTTTGGTTGATGATAATTAGATCGATTTCACCTAAGGGATATTCAGTCAATGATGTTGATGAGATGCTTCTCACCTGAGACTAAAACTATGATGAAGCAAACGTCTGCCCGAATATACGCGAGGTCTGACATTTTCAAATCATTTGTATTACTTTAGCAAATCATTTAGTGTTGACTGTGATGATGAATAAAAATGAATGCAAAGTGCATTTTTCTTGTCCTTTCAACACGAGGCTATGATGATTTTGTAGATCTGAGTAAAAATTGAATGAAGATAGCATTATGGTATGGCAAGGTCGTAGGATGGCAGTTGTTCATGCAACCTCTCTTGCAGCCATGGTGTTGTCATCTTTATGCACAATCTGAGCCTGGCATTCTGACAAAATAATATTGTATATAATGATTTTATATATTAAAGTGTCCTTTCAAGATGAGTCTATGATGATTTTGTAGTTTAAATGTCAAGAAGAAAGAGAGAGATGGATATTTGATTACTTCTCACAGGTACATTTAATGCACAAAACAACTTGAACGTATCTACTCAGACCGATGAAGATGATTTTGTCATCTGAGGTTACGATGGTGACATCTGGCCTACTGTTGCAACATATAAAGCATCGTTGCCGGCTGAGGGAGGCAATTGTGCTAGGTAGCGTTCGCTGTAATCCATGTTCGGTCGATGATTATGCCATCGCTGTCACATAACACAACGTTTTTTAGATTGTAAGCGATATTTAGTCAATGATGTTGATGAGATGGTTCTCACCTGAGACTAAAACTATGGTGTTTTCCAAGAATTCTATGTTTGACGGTGCTCCCAGAGTGGTGATATATATATCTATCTATCTTCTATTGCTATCTATTAAAGGAGCTTAAACGGTGACGTAATTTTGCCTACGTGTCATTATATTAGGTATGCCACATTGACTCCGCTGATGTCATAATTCCGAATTTTTTTATAATATTATGTATATATATTATGTTTTTTATTTGTTATTAAATTGAAAAAGTTTTCTTTTTTTTAGGAGGCAAAATTTGAAAATGCATGGGGAGTTGTTTGGCCATTTAATGCACATCAGAAGTAATCATATCAACTCTCTCTTTCTTCTCGATTCAAACTCATAGCGCACATTTCTCTCTTTCTTCTCTATTTCTCTCTTTCTTCTATATTCTTCATCACAGGCGATTTCGATTCAAACTCTAGGGTTTCCTTTACAAAGCTTCCACAGAGGGTTTTGGTAGTAAGCCAGGGTTCCGGGCACTTTACGGTAACTTAGATGCGTTTCCGATGAAGCAAATGTCGGCTTTAATATACGCGAGGTCTGATATTTTGCAATCATTTGTATAGTTTAGTAAATCATTTAGAGTTGACTGTGATGGTGAATAAAAATGAATGCAAAGAGCATTTGACAAAAGTCCTTTCAAAATGAGGCTATGATGATTTTGTAGATCTGAGTAAAAATTGGATGAATATAGCATTATGGTATGACAAGGTTATAGGATGGCAGTTGTTCATGTAACCTCTCTTGCAGCTATGGTGTTATCATCTTTATTCACAATCTGAGCCTTGCATTCTGAAAATGCAAATGTTTTGCAACTTCACTATGAATGACCTTCGCTGACGATGTGTTGTTGATTAAGGTTTTGAAAAGTGATTGTGTATAATTGTCGTTACATCTATACAAGAAAATGGAGTTTGGTTGGTCTGAGATGCCTATTTAGCTGTATGTGATGATGCCGGTAAGTTTTCCAATTTTTCGTTTGTAGATCGGTCATATAAATTGACGTTTGTAACCGATTCCTGTGTTTTGTTTTACAGGTGTTCGTGTTGCCAGTTTACTGTGAATTTGGTTGAATAATTGTTGCCATTGATACAGAGTGACTGTTACTCTCAATTCTCGATTGTTGTTCAATCAGAAAGATAAGGTACTTTTTCCATCCCTGAAGATGGTCTTGGTCTATTTGTTCTTAGTTGTGATTGGTAATTTCATGTAACACCTCGTAATTTCATGTCCAATAATGTATTGACACGTGTCATAAGCTTTAAACGTGTAAAAGATCACTTATGAAGGACTAAAGTTGACAAACAAGGAAACTATGTGAATATAAGGGTCCAAAGTGTCAACAATGGATAAATATACTCTACAATAGCCCTACATGATGTTTATAACCTTAAACGAATAAATCATGGATCATACGAAGCAAATCGTGAAAGAAAGTACAAACTACAGGGGTTAAATGTGTCAACATGTTGAAAGTGTACCTCTGAGTGACCTTTTAGCAAACCCGAAGCTTTGTAATGATAAATTATACTCACTAGAATATGTGGTAAAAATTTCACCAAGTTTCGTTATTGTATGAGAAAGTTATGATCAAATTCGTATACGAGGGGTTAATAGCGTCAACGTTGAAATTTGTGACTTTTCGGGTAAGCACAAAGTTAACCAAGGACTTAACCAAGTTTGTAAAAGTCTTAAGGCCCTTAAAAATCAAGTTAGAAGGCCAAAAGTGCAAGAAAAACACTTAAAACCACATATGGAAGGACCAGGGACTGAAATGTAATTTGTGAAACTTGTTTGGCCTGTTGCGCCACTTTTAGGCGCCCCAAGAGAGGCCCTTCGCGGCCCGCGTAAAACTCGCCAGCGCTGAAAAAGCGCACAGCTGCCTGTTGCAGCCTTGTAACCGACTTAGAACTCTTGTTTTACATACCAGGGGCTGCCCCAATGGTATTTCATGCATAGGGGGCACTTGTCTTGATCTGGAAACATTCATAGACCTCTTTGGCATCATCTTATGAGATCAAAATTCACTATATAAGAACACCCAAAGTTGCAACATTTGTTCATTCACTTACAACTTCATTTCTGGAGCTCCTCTGATCAACAACAAGCTTCCTAGTGATCCCTAATCGTGCATAGGACCTTTGTAAGTGTCCTTAACCCTTCCTAATTCAGTTTAGCTTAGTTAATTAGCCAAAAGTCAAACCGTCGTAATTAAAGTTTGACTTCGAGATTAATTAGAATTGGCTCAGTCAAATCTCAAATTAAAAGTACCTATAAGTAGGTAATTATGTGGGTAATAAACCCTCAAAAGGGTACTCTCTGATTCCCACTCTAACTAGGTCAATTATCGGGTCAAACTTGTTATTAAAAAGTCAACAGAATGCTTATTTTCAAATTAATGCATAATTAGCAATATAGGAGACATGCAACCTGTTTGATCACGAATATAACTTGGTAATTAATGTAAGAACATGTCTAAACATGTTCAACCCGGCAATTTTCAGTTTAGACTCGGATCGGGACCGAAAGTCGCATAGTTTGACTTTCGCTTTGACTTTAAGTTCTGACCCATTTAAGCATGTTTTAGAAATTCCTTAGAGCCTTATTTGGACCAGGTTTTATATAAGTATAACTCTCTGAGATTATACAACTTGGTTCATTAGTTATCCAATTAATATGCATGTTTCCGTTAATTGCTTATATGTTGACTATTATGCCCTTTTGACCTTAAAATGTGATTTTTGAAAATATGAAAGAGTAGAAACCTTAGTTACTGATTTATAAACTTGTACCCAAAATTTGACATCAGTTTGAGGTCTAGATTAAGAGTTATGCTCAATAGCGTAATTAGAAAGCTTTATGTTAATTAAACGGCGTAATTAGCATATAGCCTATTTAAACCCACTTTTTGATATCAAACTTTTTACCCACTGATGTAATATAATATTTTGGGATTTTTGAAGATTTTTAATTAATTTTAGGCTGAGCATAACATAGGGTTGTAGTTCTAAATCGGTTATTGTCGGTTTTGCCCTTTTGGGCCATAAAATGAGTTTTACATATCTTTTTGACCCCAAACCTTTTGCTACTGATTTTATATGATAAATAAATTATTTCAAACCTTCTGGAAATATAAAAATATCAGCTTTCTATATAAAACCCAGAAATGGCTCCTAATCGCCTTTTTAAGCGTTTTTAACGCATAGTATGTACTAAAACTATTTTAAACATATAAGGTTTGATACCTACTGATATTTTAGGTAAATTACAATATTTTAACAGTAAGCAAAAGTTGTTTAACTCAGATTCCCGTTTTGACCTTTTTAGCCTATGTGAAATTACCAAAATACCCCTAGGATGCATAGTTTGGTTTTAAATGATAAATTTCACATATATCTAGTACCCTACTGTTATAACTCATTAAATTAAGTATATTTATTAAATAAATCAGACCTGTAACTCAGATTACCAATTAAACTCTTTTATAACCTTTTAAATGACCAAAATGCCCTTACGAGGCATAGTTTGAGTTTAAATCCATTTCGGGCATAATAGAAGATATCTTACAGATGTCACAACATATTTAAGGCATATTAACTTAGGAAACTTGCATATGACTCATTTGGTTACTCGTTACGCACTTTTCGCGTTCGGATCGGCTTATGTAACTAGTTTGCATATATTAGCCGAAACGGGTCAAACCTTATCATTTTTGTCTCAAAATCCAGAATGTGTTTAGTTTACCCATATTATACAAGTCCTCAAACTTTTCGGGTCTAAATCATATTCCATTCCGGTCTTCGCTTATTCATGCGTTCGAACCGTATCTTCCTTTAAAACTAACCGGTCTAAGCTTAAGCTTAATTAAAGACCCGTTAGAAATCTAAAAGGTTATTATAAACCTTTGTTCCAGAATAGGAGGCCCAGTAAAAGCTACAAGCACTTGTCATTTGTAATTTATACTTACAAAGGTAAATACTTTTAACTTATTTTCCCTTATACGGGCTTGGGGTACGGTATATAAAATACCGCTTGGTCGGGCATTTGACCTTAATCGTGGGTGGTTAAGTATTATCAAGATGACCCGTTTAAAAATTTGTTTTGTTTGTTTTACGCCTTTGGGAGTTTAATAACCATGCCCCGGATATCCTTGGCATCATTCAAAGAATGTCCACGACCTTAGCACACGGGTGTAGGTGTACACCCGTCAGTGCATTTACAATTATTAAGGTATAACCGTAGGTTTCCCGCCGCGGGACTATACTATGTGGTGTGTCTATTAATCTTTAACCCGGCACGAACCGGGCTACTGAACGCATAATAGACATGTAATCCTTTTACAAGATTATATTTAAGTAATAATCCCAAGTTATAAAAGATATTTTGTGCCACGTGCATTCAAATCAATTTTCAAACCTTTTCAAAATGAGTCAGTTAAATTGTATTTACCAGTGTAAACTGACGTATTTTCCCAAAAAGGTTAAGTGCAGGTACTACTCGAACTAGGCTGGCTTTCTCCTAGTGTCCACAATAAGTCTCGCAAGCTTGGATGTCATAAGCTGTTGAACAATGTTTCCTCTTTATTTTGATCCGCCTGTGGATCTGTTTCGATTATTTGTGATACTCGATATTAGAATTTATTAAAGTTGAAATGAATCTATCTTTTGCTTCCGCTGTGCATTTATATATTGTGTTGTTTGACTATGATGATATTAACTACGTCACGATACTCCCCACCGGGCCCACCGGTAATACGTGGAAATATCGGGGTGTGACCGGTTGGTATCAGAGCCAACGCTGAGTGAATTAAACACTAGCCTTTTGTGTTTAATCTCTGTTACACAATTTCACATTCCTCAAATTTTCGAGTCTAGACAAAGAACTTAGGACTAATCCAAATTGTTTTATTTGTTTTATTTTAACTTTGTCCTTTATATTTCTTTGTTGTATCTTTTAGTTGTTTGACAGGAAATATGCCGCCAAGATTCTTCAGAGGCAGAGGAAAGGCACCGGTAGGAACCCACGACAATGAGGCAGGGCCTTCTCAAAGGCGAACTTCACCCGTTCCTGTTAGCACCAGTCCTCAGGGAGACTGGAGATCCCACCTGCAGCCAGCAAGGCGGTCTGTCTCGTTAGCTTCATCACCTTCTTACCTACATTCCTTTGGACCCCACTCCGAGAAGGAACCTGAAAACCCGCAGCCTTCGTTCATCCCTCTTCAGCGCTCCAACTCGCGCCATTCTTTTGATAACCCGTCCCATCTTTTTCGCAGTCGGTTCAACCCGGCAAACTGCCTAGAGGAACCAGTGGGTGTTAACCCATTGGGACCCGAAGATCATTTTTCCGGAGATCACAACATGGACATGGACGAGGATACCGACCCTACAGAACCACCGTCCGGTACTCCCACTCATCCTATTGAAATCTCGGATGGATCGTCTTTTCACGGATCACCTTACCGTGGTCCAGACAGCTTTCAAGCAAGAATGAACCAGTATGAGTGGTATTTCACACCCTCTTATCATTCGACGCCCCAGCAGCAGCAGCAGCAGCAATCAGATCCTTCCAGGGATTCTCGCTTTGTGGCAGTTACCCCGCCACCACCACCTCAGCAGCAGCCTCCTGAGCCGCCAAGGCGAAGGAGAACAAACGCACGAATGTCCGTGCAAGGAGGAGGGGTACATATCAGCACACCCCAACCATCGAGTAGCAACCACTATCCGCCGCTACGAGGAGACCAGCAGTTTGGGGGACCTTCAAACCCCAACCCGGAAGTGAACTCTACGCATGCCATGCCACCACCATTGGGCTTTAACAACCCAATTCCCACATATACTGGCCCAGCAACGTATAATCCCTTCGAGCAGCCGACTCACAACAGTTTCAACTATGCGGAGATCGACCCATACCTGGCGGCATGGAACTACAATGCTGCTAACCCCAATGGGCCTTACGGAGCTCCTTGGGGAGTCGGATACCCAGCTTATGGGTACCAACAGCAGCCGTCTCTTCGACCTCCATATCAGCCGCAGCCGCAGCCGTAGGTACCACAGTTTTCCCCGCCAGAAAGGGAGGAAATTCTCTAAAGACTGGACCAGGTTGAACATCAAGTTCACAGAGATCGAAGGGAACGCCATGGTTTCCTCAAGGGATTAGAAAGTTTGATAAAAGGGAAGAGCAAGAAGGACCGTTGTATCCTTAACATTGTTAGTTGTATTTCCTTGTTTTTAGTTGAGCCCCTGCGTGGGCCTATCTTTCTGTTTTAACCCCTGCGAGGGTATGTTTTGTTAGTTAAGCCACTGCGTGGGCAAGTCTTTTATTTTGACCCCTGCGTGGGTATGTTTGTTTGGTTAAGCCCCTGCGAGGGCATGTTATTTCATTTAAAGGTCCCGTTCAGGGCAGACTCGTACTTTTATTCATGTGGTGAAATGGTTAGATTCAAAGTTTATTTTTCAGTTTTATGCATGAACAAAAATATAAAATAAATAATAACCATATTTATACAAGATCTATCATTATATTAAAATGATAAAATCTAAAAGGGACAAGACCTAACCTTATGTCATTTTAAAGACAGGGTCAAGACGTGTAACACCTCGAAAATTCACGTCCTATAATGTATTGACACGTGTCATGAGCTTGAATGTGTGAAATAATACTCTAGAAGTACTAAAGTTGACAAACAAGGAAAGTATGTGAGAATAAGGGTTAAAATGTCAACAATGAATAAATATACTTTACAATAACCCTACATGAGGTTTATACCCTTAGACGAATAAATCATGGATCATACGGAGCTAATTGTGAAAGAAAGTGAGAGATTACAAACTACAGGGGTTAAATGTGTCAACATGTTTAAGTTATACCTCTAAGTGACCTTTTAGCAAACCCGAAGCTTTGTAACGGTAAAATATGCTCACTAGAATACATGATAAAAATTTCATCAAGTTTCGTTATCGTATGAGAAAGTTATGATCAAATTCCTATGCGAGGGGTTAAAGCGTTAACATTGAAAATTATGATTTTTCGGGTAATAACCGAGTGGCCAAGGACTTATAAAAGTGGGTACAAGTCCTAAAGCCCTTGTAGGTAAATAAGAAGGGGTCAAAATGCAAAGAATAAGTTTAATTGACTCTTCGAAAGGCCAAGGGACATATGCAAAAACTTGAAAATGTAAATAACCTGATCAGAAGGTCCATGCGAGCCGCGTCAGACATGCCAAGACCTTACGCGGGCCGCGTCAGGACATCAGATGCAGAAATGACTGACAGCAGCCTGTTTATGCCTTGTAACCGACTTAAATCGAATTTTACACTTCATGGGCGACCCCTATGTGCCTCCTAGGACCTTAGGGACATGTGTTGATGATCAGGAACCATGGATAGTGTTGTGTGTCAACCATCCAAGGTGATTAAACCCATATAAATAGCACCAAAGTTGCAACATTTTGATCATTCCTTCAAACATCATTTATGATCATTTTTGGAGCACAAGTGCAGTCCCCAAGCATCCCTAATCATAATTAGGACTTCGGTAAGTACCCATAACCTTCCTTAATCGCATTTTACTTAGTTTATAGCTTAAAAGTCAAACCGTCGTAATTACGGTTTGACTTAACGATTAATCACTATCGGTCCAGCGATTAGTCGATGTAAAGGTAGTTATAAGTTGGTAATTATGTGGGCAATAAACCCTTAAAATGGCACCCACTGATTCCCATCCTAACTAGATCGTTTGTCAGGTCAAACTTAATCCGAAAAAGTCAACAGAAGCATAAAACGCATAATTAGCAATCTAGAAGGCGTGCAACCTATTTGATCATTATTATAACTTGGTAATTAGTGTAAGAACATGTCTCAACATGTTCGACCCGATAATTTTCTGATTAGACCCGGTTGGGAACCGAAAGTCGCGAAGCTTTGACTTTTGCTTTGACTTCAGTTCTGACCCGTGTTAGTATGTTTTGGAATTGCCTTAGAGCTTCCTTAGGACCAGGCTACATGTTAGCATAACCCTCTGTGGTTGGTTCGTTGATTATCCGATTCGTTTACATGTTTCCGTTAATTGCTTAAATGTTGACCAATATGCCCTTATGATCATAAAACGAGAATTTTGAATATGTAAAAGGACAATAATCTTTATTATTGATTCATAAACATGTCTCTAAGATTTCACATCAGTTGAAGGTCTAGATTAGGAGTTATGCCCATTAGCGTAATTATAACGCCTTTTAGAAATTAAAAGGCGCAATTAGCATAAAGCCTATCTAAACCCAATTTTTGACACCAAACCTTTTACTCACTGATGTAATATAATATTTTGGGATTTTTAAATATTTTTAATTATTTTTTTACCTGCTCATAACCTAAGGTTATGGCATTAATTCGGTAAATACCGAATATACCCTTTTTGGTCATAAAATGAGTTTTACAAGTCCTTTTGATACCAATCCAATTGCCACTGATTTTAAATAATAAATAAAGAATTTTGAGCTTTATAACCTGATCAGAAAACTCAGATTTCCTGTATAAACCAGAAATCGCTTAAAATGACTTTTAAAGCGTATTAAACGCATAGTTTGAGTTTAAAACCATTCTGGCATATAAGACCTATTACCAACTGATATAATCTGTTAAAATAAGTTATTTTACTGATGTATTCAGACCCGAACCTCAGAAGTTCATTAAACCTCTTTTATAATCTTTAAAATGACCAAAATACCCCTTCGGGGCTTAAATTGAGATTAAACTCGTTTTGGGCATAATGGAAGGTATCCTACTGATATCACAACATATTTAAGGCATATTAATTTAGGAAACCTGTAAATGACTCTTATGATTACTCGTTACGCACTTTTCGCGTTCGGATCGGCTTATGTAACTAGTCTGCATAATTTAGCCGAGACGGGTCAAACCTCATCGGTTTTATCTCAAAATCCAGAATGTGTATGAAATACCCATATTATACAAGTCTTCAAACTTGTCAGGTCTAGAACACATTCTATTCCGGTCTTCGCTTAACAATGCTTTTGAACCGTATATTTCCTTAAGACTAACCGGTCTAAGCTTAGGCTTAATTAAAGACCCGTTAGCATTCTAATTGGTTATTTATACCATCATTCCAGACTAGAGCCTTCCGGTAAATTGTACCTACGCTTACTTAAGTGAATACGGCTGAGTTATTAAAATTCTTGCTATTTAAGACAGGAGCTAGCTCAGGTAAATACTCTTAACTTATTTTCCCTATTACGGGCTTGGGATACGGTAATATAAATACCGCATGTTCAGGTATGGGATTCAAAGACCAATGAGTCGGGAAATCCAAATAACCTGTTTTAATTCGTATTGCTTGACTGAAACATTGGGGATTAATGTGACCGTGTCCTGGATATCCTTGACTCATTAAATGCAATGGCCACGACCTAAGCACGGGGTGTAGGCATACACCTGACAGATGCCATATGTTTATACCCAATATGGAATTCCCAATAGGGGAATAGTGGTGTGTCGGTTAATCATGAACCGGCATAGATCTGGGCCCCGTATGTAGAGCAAGTTATGTAAAACTGATAACATGAAATATAGTTTGTCCCAAGTATAAAAGATTAATTTAGCCTCTGTGCAATTTAATCAAAGTGTCGAAATATTTTCGTGCCACGTGCATTCAAATCAATTTTTCATAAACATTTTCAAATGAGTCGGTTGAGTGTATTTACCAGTGAAAACTGACGTATTTTCAAAAGTCTAAGTGGCAGGTACAAGTACGTAATAGGCTGGAAGCGGCTCAGGACGTTAATAAGGAATCTTGCAAGTTCTAGGCGTCTAAAGTCTATTGAACAATGTTTACGTTTTATGATCCGCCTGTGGATCCCTTTACTTTCCGTTGTAATACTCGATATTACTTTATATTCGGAATGTAATATATTTATATTTTGCTTCCGCTGTGCATTTATATAATTGTGTTGTTTGACTATTGTGTTGCCAACCACGTCACGATACTCCCCACCGGGCCCACCGGTGACACGTGGAAATCCGGGGTGTGACATGTTGGTATCAGAGCCAACGCTGAGTGAATTAAACACTAGCCTTTTGTGTTTAATCTCAGTTACACAGTTGCACATTCTTGAGTCTAGACAAGAACATAGGACAAATTCTAATTCGTTTTATTTTGTCCTTATTTGCTTCTTTTGTTATTTTTCTGATTAGCCTTGCATGGGCAAGTCATTTTTATTAGAAGTCCCGTTTAGGGCAACCATATACTTGTTAAATTTTAACGGAACGATTATATTAAAAATATCATTCCTATATTATAAGATCTACCATTATAATAAAATGGCAAAATTTAAAAAGGACAAGACCTAGCCATATGTCACATTAAGACAGGGCCAAGATGGTAGTTTCACAATTAGATTCAGATCCTTGTTAACAGTTCAATTAGGATTGTTCTGCATTAAATATTAAAAAGAATCTTAAAGGTAAAACCTAGCCTAAATGTCACTGCATACAAGGCCGAGATGGTAGAACCTATTCAAGAGATTCAAATCCTTATTAAACATATGAAAGCATATTTACATGCTCGACAAAGTGTGATACGATAAAATCACATAAGTCATTTTTAATTGGGTTGTTCTAAATTCCCTTATTTATATAATCATCCCTTATGAATGAAGTGCCCACGGGCTATAATTAACGTCCTCTGGACTAAAGACAGTGGTAACTTACAACTCCCTGTCCAGAAAAGGTAATGAACCTTGATTCAAACCTTAATGCCTCGATTCTGTAAAATCAAGGCTTATAAATTAAACTTGTCTACGTGACTAGGCCTTCTGTGCTATTATTAACTTATAATTTGGGATTATGATAAAGATCCTGAATAATTATATATTTATCAAATTAACTAATATGTGTATAAAAAACATGGTTAATGAATCGTTAAAACGATAAAACTGTATAAGCTTCCGTATAAACCTTGCCCTATTTTTCTTTTTGCTCAGCAATTATAGCTGCATGGCTAGGTCAGAGGAAGAGAACAGTCATCCTTTGGAAAACCGCGATGATGAGAGGATTAATATAACCAAAGGAGAGCTTCGTTCACTGATTGATACAGTTGTATCTAAAGCTGTGGAGGAACAGTTTAAGGAGTATAGCGAGACACATAGTAAAGCCTCATCGGTACCCCACTCTAAATCCATCCCTAAAACTCATTCAGAGCCTCATAGCAAGCCGCCCTCTAAGAAAGAGGAACTAAAGAAGGATGATGATCGACATTCTTCTAATGAACACAGTGTTCCATCCAAGAGGATAGTGTTCGATAATGAACTGCATACCAAATCCTGTACCTATAAGTACTTTGTGTCCTGCAAACCCCAGGATTTCACTGGGGAAAAGGGGGCAATTGATTGTATGACCTGGTTGGATGAAATGGACACAGTTGTCGATATCAGCGGTTGTGCTGAAAGGGATGTAGTGAAGTATGTATCCCAATCATTCAAGGGAGAGGCACTAGCATGGTAGAAGTCTCTCATTCAAGCTACGGGGAAGATTCCTTTGTACAACATGACTTGGGATCAGTTCGTTGCTCTTATCAAAGAAAGTTATTGTCCTCAACATGAAGTTGAGAAGATTGAGACTGAATTCTTGACATTAGTCATGGAGAACTTAGATTGTCAAGCATACCTTACAAGTTTCAATACCAAGTCTCGATTGGTTCCTTATTTGGTCACACCGGAACCAAAGCGAATAGCTCGCTTTATTGGGGGTCTAGCCCCAGAAATAAAGGCAAGTGTGAAAGCATCGTGACCTACTACATTCAGGTCAGCGGCAGAATTGTCGCTATCTCTCACACTCGATGTGGTTAGAAACAAGGCTGCCAAGGCCTCTGAAGATGAGAAGCGTAAAAGGGAGGAGGATAACTCCCAGAATCCTAAGAAGAACAAATCCGAGTTCAACAATAACCAACAGGATTCCGACAAGAAGCCTACATGCAAAACCTGCAAAAGAAGACACTGGGGACAGTGTCGATCAAACCAAAAGATAAAGCAATGTGGCATCTGCAAAAGAACTGGCCACCAGTCCCACGAATGTAGGGATATAAAGAATGCAAGCTGTTTCAGATGTGGCGAAAAGGGCCACATCAGTACTAATTGCCCGGAGGCTGCCCAGGGAGGAGCAGCTAAGTCTGGGATGGATAAGAAAGGAAACGCCTAAACTACCAGTTGAATGCCAGAGACAGTGCATATCAATAATGAGGTACGACCTTACCTTTTAGCATTAATTGTATCTGCTAAGTATTTTACGTTAATGTAAGGGATAATAAACCTTTAGTAAACCATAAGCTTAGCAAACTTTTGATTGCATTCATAAGAACTTCAGATATTAAAAAAATGAGGTATAATTTACCAATGGAATCTTTAATGACCCTCTCTCCCATCCTCGGAGATAATCCTTTCATAAGAATCTGGAGTACTCTTCCCCAGAAAGAGTACGACAATATATATTATTTTATTTTATGATTTTCTCATTATTTTATATCGCCTGCGAATGCCAAACTATGTTTGATAGAAGTTCCATATGAGGAGTGGCGTATCCTAGTGTGTCCCATAGATTGCTTCCATGCCTGATCAGTATGGAGGTTTAATGCATGGGATCCCTGAGATATCCCAATGGTCATATTGTACTAAAGTCGACTAGTAGTATTCAAATAAGATATCCAATATAAAAATGTCCTTATAAGTATCTTTACTTAGGACATCCTTGCATTTGTAAAGAGAATGTGTCATATATCTGACACCGACGTCGATAGATGAACCAAAGCCTGAGTATACAGACATCTCTAACATCTCTGTGTGTGTCATGATTATCTTCTTTATAAGAATTGCCATGTATACCTTCTGAGAGGCAAGTGGATGTTAGGACGAACATCCCGCTTAGGGCTGCAATTATTACAAAAGCCTTATATCTGTTAGTATCAACGGAATAGGAAGAACAAAGAGCCAAATCGATAAGCTTTTAGAGAAGGTTTCATAAAGCTAAATTCAAAGTTCTAAGAACTCCGATTTATATAAATAAGAAAGATGGATCATCTTGCGTATGCATTGAATACCGCAACCCTATTTAAGCAACAATCAAGAATCGCCATTAGCTGCCCCGGATCGTCGATCTGTACGACTAGCTGTAAGGAATAACTATTCTTTGAGATTAGTTAAGCAGTGGTTGGAATAACCATCTCACCTTAAGATAAGCTTTTCTATAAAAATGATAAATAAGTATCAAGGCTGCTCCTTTGGAGACCTTGTATAGATGGAATGTTAAACAATCTATTGATTAGGACAATAGATTGGTAAGTCCAATTATCAGAATCTGAAAGTTGTATTGGAAACAACAAATAAGGTCACGCAAATTCATAATCATCTGTAAGATGCCAGTATTCGGCAGAAAATCAAGGATTAATGATAGTGGCAACCCTCCTAAATTTTTGTTAAGGAATAAAGTTCAACAAAATATATCACCCAGGAAGGGGTGCCAAATTTGTTGAATTATCAGGCTAGATAAGTTCTGAATATATAGGAGCATTCGAAGAAAATCGAATGTATCAAGATCAAGTAGCTTATAACCTAAAAACCTATTTAGGGAGCTTGGCGGAGCTCGCAATACATTGCACACTAGTGACTGAAGGATGTGTTTCGCCAATAAGCCAAGAAGCACTATCACATAATGATATACAGATTCATGATATGATTAGCAACCTGTGACGATTAAGGATCGACAGGATTAGAAACTCCAAAAAGATACATGTACCTATTATAAAGGTCAATTGGAGTGCCTTAGAGGCTCAAAGGTACCGGGGAAGATTAAGCCCAATATAAGGCAGAAAATACTTCCTTTACTTTAACAAATCTCGAGGTCGAGATTTCTTTTAAGGGGGTGAGGATGTAACACCTCGAAAATTCACGTCCTATAATGTATTGACACGTGTCATGAGCTTGAATGTGTGAAATAATACTCTAGAAGTACTAAAGTTGACAAACAAGGAAAGTATGTGAGAATAAGGGTTAAAATGTCAACAATGAATAAATATACTTTACAATAACCCTACATGAGGTTTATACCCTTAGACGAATAAATCATGGATCATACGGAGCTAATTGTGAAAGAAAGTGAGAGATTACAAACTACAGGGGTTAAATGTGTCAACATGTTTAAGTTATACCTCTAAGTGACCTTTTAGCAAACCCGAAGCTTTGTAACGGTAAAATATGCTCACTAGAATACATGATAAAAATTTCATCAAGTTTCGTTATCGTATGAGAAAGTTATGATCAAATTCGTATGCGAGGGGTTAAAGCGTTAACATTGAAAATTATGATTTTTCGGGTAATAACCGAGTGGCCAAGGACTTATAAAAGTGGGTACAAGTCCTAAAGCCCTTGTAGGTAAATAAGAAGGGGTAAAAATGCAAAGAATAAGTTTAATTGACTCTTCGAAAGGCCAAGGGACATATGCAAAAACTTGAAAATGTAAATAACCTGATCAGAAGGTCCATGCGGGCCGCGTAAGACATGCCAAGACCTTACGCGGGCCGCGTCAGGACATCAGATGCAGAAATGACTGACAGCAGCCTGTTTATGCCTTGTAACCGACTTAAATCGAATTTTACACTTCATGGGCGACCCCTAAGTGCCTCCTAGGACCTTAGGGACATGTGTTGATGATCAGGAACCATGGATAGTGTTGTGTGTCAACCATCCAAGGTGATTAAACCCATATAAATAGCACCAAAGTTGCAACATTTTGATCATTCCTTCAAACATCATTTCTGATCATTTTTGGAGCACAAGTGCAGTCCCCAAGCATCCCTAATCATAATTAGGACTTCGGTAAGTACCCATAACCTTCCTTAATCGCATTTTACTTAGTTTATAGCTTAAAAGTCAAACCGTCGTAATTACGTTTTTGACTTAACGATTAATCACTATCGGTCCAGCGATTAGTCGATGTAAAGGTAGTTATAAGTTGGTAATTATGTGGGCAATAAACCCTTAAAAAGGCACCCCACTGATTCCCATCCTAACTAGATCGTTTGTCAGGTCAAACTTAATCCGAAAAAGTCAACAGAAGCATAAAACGCATAATTAGCAATCTAGAAGGCGTGCAACCTGTTTGATCATTATTATAACTTGGTAATTAGTGTAAGAACATGTCTCAACATGTTCGACCCGATAATTTTCTGATTAGACCCGGTTGGGAACCGAAAGTCGCGAAGCTTTGACTTTTGCTTTGACTTCAGTTCTGACCCGTGTTAGTATGTTTTGGAATTGCCTTAGAGCTTCCTTAGGACCAAGCTACATGTTAGCATAACCCTCTGTGGTTGGTTCGTTGATTATCTGATTCGTTTACATGTTTCCGTTAATTGCTTAAATGTTGACCAATATGCCCTTATGATCAAAAAACGAGAATTTTGAATATGTAAAAGGACAATAATCTTTATTATTGATTCATAAACATGTCTCTAAGATTTCACATCAGTTGGAGGTCTAGATTAGGAGTTATGCCCATTAGCGTAATTATAACGCCTTTTAGAAATTAAAAGGCGCAATTAGCATAAAGCCTATCTAAACCCAATTTTTGACACCAAACCTTTTACTCACTGATGTAATATAGTATTTTGGGATTTTTAAAGATTTTTAATTATTTTTTTACCTGCTCATAACCTAAGGTTATGGCATTAATTCGGTAAATACCGAATATACCCTTTTTGGTCATAAAATGAGTTTTACAAGTCCTTTTGATACCAATCCAATTGCCACTGATTTTAAATAATAAATAAAGTATTTTGAGCTTTATAACCTGATCAGAAAACTCAGATTTCCTGTATAAACCGGAAATCGCTTAAAATGACTTTTAAAGCGTATTAAACGCATAGTTTGGGTTTAAAACCATTCTGGCATATAAGACCTATTACCAACTGATATGATCTATTAAAATAAGTTATTTTACTGATGTATTCAGACCCGAACCTCAGAAGTTCATTAAACCTCTTTTATAATCTTTAAAATGACCAAAATACCCCTTCGGGGCTTAAATTGAGATTAAACTCGTTTTGGGCATAATGGAAGGTATCCTACTGATATCACAACATATTTAAGGCATATTAATTTAGGAAACCTGTAAATGACTCTTATGATTACTCGTTACGCACTTCTCGCGTTCGGATCGGCTTATGTAACTAGTTTGCATAATTTAGCCGAGACGGGTCAAACCTCATCGGTTTTATCTCAAAATCCAGAATGTGTATGAAATACCCATATTATACAAGTCTTCAAACTTGTCGGGTCTAGAACACATTCTATTCCGGTCTTCGCTTAACAATGCTTTTGAACCGTATATTTCCTTAAGACTAACCGGTCTAAGCTTAGGCTTAATTAAAGACCCGTTAGCATTCTAATTGGTTATTTATACCATCATTCCAGACTAGAGCCTTCCGGTAAATTGTACCTACGCTTACTTAAGTGAATACGGCTGAGTTATTAAAATTCTTGCTATTTAAGACAGGAGCTAGCTCAGGTAAATACTCTTAACTTATTTTCCCTATTACGGGCTTGGGATACGGTAATATAAATACCGCATGTTCAGGTATGGGATTCAAAGACCAATGAGTCGGGAAATCCAAATAACCTGTTTTAATTCGTATTGCTTGACTGAAACATTGGGGATTAATGTGACCGTGTCCTGGATATCCTTGACTCATTAAATGCAATGGCCACGACCTAAGCACGGGGTGTAGGCATACACCTGACAGATGCCATATGTTTATACCCAATATGGAATTCCCAATAGGGGAATAGTGGTGTGTCGGTTAATCATGAACCGGCATAGATCTGGGCCCCGTATGTAGAGCAAGTTATGTAAAACTGATAACATGAAATATAGTTTGTCCCAAGTATAAAAGATTAATTTAGCCTCTGTGCAATTTAATCAAAGTGTCGAAATATTTTCGTGCCACGTGCATTCAAATCAATTTTTCATAAACATTTTCAAATGAGTCGGTTGAGTGTATTTACCAGTGAAAACTGACGTATTTTCAAAAGTCTAAGTGGCAGGTACAAGTACGTAATAGGCTGGAAGCGGCTCAGGACGTTAATAAGGAATCTTGCAAGTTCTAGGCGTCTAAAGTCTGTTGAACAATGTTTACGTTTTATGATCCGCCTGTGGATCCTTTACTTTCCGTTGTAATACTCGATATTACTTTATATTCGGAATGTAATATATTTATCTTTTGCTTCCGCTGTGCATTTATATAATTGTGTTGTTTGACTATTGTGTTGCCAACCACGTCACGATACTCCCCACCGGGCCCACCGGTGACACGTGGAAATCCGGGGTGTGACATGTTGGTATCAGAGCCAACGCTGAGTGAATTAAACACTAGCCTTTTGTGTTTAATCTCAGTTACACAGTTGCACATTCTTGAGTCTAGACAAGAACATAGGACAAATTCTAATTCGTTTTATTTTGTCCTTATTTGCTTCTTTTGTTATTTTTCTGATTAGCCTTGCATGGGCAAGTCATTTTTATTAGAAGTCCCGTTTAGGGCAACCATATACTTGTTAAATTTTAACGGAACGATTATATTAAAAATATCATTCCTATATTATAAGATCTACCATTATAATAAAATGGCAAAATTTAAAAAGGACAAGACCTAGCCATATGTCACATTAAGACAGGGCCAAGATGGTAGTTTCACAATTAGATTCAGATCCTTGTTAACAGTTCAATTAGGATTGTTCTGCATTAAATATTAAAAAGAATCTTAAAGGTAAAACCTAGCCTAAATGTCACTGCATACAAGGCCGAGATGGTAGAACCTATTCAAGAGATTCAAATCCTTATTAAACATATGAAAGCATATTTACATGCTCGACAAAGTGTGATACGATAAAATCACATAAGTCATTTTTAATTGGGTTGTTCTAAATTCCCTTATTTATATAATCATCCCTTATGAATGAAGTGCCCACGGGCTATAATTAACGTCCTCTGGACTAAAGACAGTGGTAACTTACAACTCCCTGTCCAGAAAAGGTAATGAACCTTGATTCAAACCTTAATGCCTCGATTCTATAAAATCAAGGCTTATAAATTAAACTTGTCTACGTGACTAGGCCTTCTGTGCTATTATTAACTTATAATTTGGGTTTATGATAAAGATCCTGAATAATTATATATTTATCAAATTAACTAATATGTGTATTAAAAACATGGTTAATGAATAATTGTGTTGCCAACCACGTCACGATACTCCCCACCGGGCCCACCGGTGACACGTGGAAATCCGGGGTGTAACAAGACGGTAATTCCCCAATTAGATTCAGATCCATAATCACCATTTCAATATAGGATTGTTCTGCGTTGAATATTAATAAGAATCTTAAAAAGGTAAAACCTAGCTTATAGGTCATTATAAAGACTTAGCCAATATGGTAAAACCTGTTTAAAAAGATTCAAATCTCTATTAACATCTGCAAACATGTTAACATTCTTGGCTAATGTGATCCGCAAAATCACACATGTCACCCTTGTGTTAATTATCCCAACTCCTTATTATTTAAACATCCGATTATGATGTAATGCCTACGGGCTATAACTAATGTCATATAAGACAAAAGACAGCCATAGCTTATAGACTCCCTGTCAAGAAAGGTAGTGAATTCTAATTCAAACTTAAATAACTAGATCCTATAAGATCTAAATCTATAATTTAGAATTGTCCACGTGACTAGGCCTGTTGTGCCAATATTATATTTCATTCTAGAACTAAAGGTCACAAATAAAAAGTCCCGAATGAAATTACTTAATAAATTAACTAGTATGGCCCTTTAATTACCAGGGTTAATAAATTATCAAGATGACAGACCTATTATAATTCCTTAAATGAATCATTGTCATCATCTTATGTAGCAGTTCAACTACATGGCCGAGTCTGACGAGGTCAACAGTCGGCCAAAGGAGAACCATGACACCACCAGGATCAATATAACTGGTGCAGAACTCCAAACATTGATCGACAACGCTGTCACTAAAGCCATAGAGAGGCAGTATAGTGAATCGAGTAGTACTCGAAGCAGGACCCAATCAGCACCTCATTCTAAGCCAAAAACACATTCTGAGGCTCATAGTAAACCACCCTCTAAGCAAGATAAGCCTAAGAAGGATGATGACGATCATCACTCCTCGAACCAGCAAAGTGTTCCTTCAAAGAAGATCGAGCTTAAGTAGGAACCGCGTGGTAAGTCCTGTACGTATAAATATTTCGTCTCATGCAAACCCAGGGATTTTACTGGGGAGAAAGGAGCGATTGACTGCATGACATGGCTGGACGAAATGTATACCGTGGTTGATATCAGCGGGTGCGCTGATAAGGATGTAGTAAAATTTGTGTCTCAATCGTTCAAAGGTGAGGCCTTAGCCTGGTGGAGATCATTGATACAAGCCACTGGGAAGATTCCACTGTATAATATAACATGGGAACGATTTGTTACCCTCATCAAGGAAAACTACTGCCCTCAGCATGAGGTTGAGAAGATTGAATCAGATTTTCTATCATTGGTAATGAAAAATCTGGATTGCCAAGCTTACCTTACGAGCTTTAATACACTGTCAAGGTTGGTCCCTTATCTGGTGACCCCGGAACCCAAAAGAATAGCTCGTTTCATTGGGGGTTTAGCCCCAGAGATAAAGGCAAGTGTAAAAGCCTCTCGGCCAGCTACATTCAGGCCTGCAGCTTACATATCCCTGTCCCTCACACTAGACGCGGTCAGGCAGAGATCGCTGAGGAACACCAATGCTGAAAAGAGGAAGCGTGAGGATGACAACTCACGACGTTCAGACAAGAGACATAAGGGGAATCATGACCACAAAAAGAGTTCTGGATTCAAGAAAGATAACCATCAGTCGGGTGATAAACCCAAGTGTAAGGTTTGTAAGAAGCACCATTTTGGGAGGTGCGGATTCGAGTCGAAATCCCAGTCACAGTCAAAAGTTTGTGGGATTTGCAAGTCTTCTGAGCACAGGACTTTAGACTGTAAGAAAATCAAAGATGCTACGTGCTATAGTTGCAATGAAAAAGGGCATATCAAGATCAACTGCCCAAAACTCGCGAAGAAGACTGAGGATGGGAAAAAGACCAATGCTAGGGTCTTCAGGATGGATGCAAAGGAAGCTGTTCAGGATGACAACGTGATCACAGGTACCTTTCTCATAAATGATGTTTATGCTAGAGTGTTGTTTGATTCTGGAGCGGATAAGTCTTTTGTGGATAACAAGTTTTGTGAGTTGTTGAAATTGCCTGTAAAAGCCTTAAGTGTGAAGTACGAGGTGGAATTAGCCGATGGAACCATAGAAACCGCCTCAACTGTATTAGATGGATGTGTTATATCCATTAGGAACCATTCTTTTCCTTTGTCCTTACTTCCCTTTAAGCTAGCCGGTTTCGATATAGTGATAGGTATGGATTGGTTATCGCATAACCAAGCCCAGATAGTGTGCAACAGAAAGCAAGTGGTAGTCAAAACTCTGTCTGGTGAGTCATTTACCATTCAGGGAGATACCTAGTATGGGCTGCCTGAGCAAGTGTCTATGCTCAAGGCCTCTAGGTGTTTGAAGAAAGGTTGTGTCATCTACATGGCACAAGTGACTATCGATGAGGCGAAATCTAAGATTGAAGATATCCCCGTCATTTCTGAATACCCTGAAGTTTTTCCTGAAGAACTACCTGGTTTACCACCAGATAGGCAAGTGGAATTCCGAATTGACATCATCCCCGGAGCAGCACCTGTAGCTAGAGCACCTTATAAGTTGGCACCAACGGAGATGAAGGAGTTGAGGAAGCAGTTAGATGATCTACTAGCCAAAGGTTTCATTATGCCTAGCTCGTCTCCTTGGGGAGCGCCGATCTTGTTTGTCAAGAAGAAGGATGGATCGATGCGTCTGTGCATCGATTACCGTGAGCTTAATAAGGTCACTATCAAGAATAGGTATCCTTTACCCAGGATCGACGATCTGTTCGATCAATTGCAAGGGGCAAGCTACTTCTCCAAGATCGATTTGAGGTCAGGCTATCATCAATTGAAGGTTAAAGATGAAGATGTACACAAGACTGCATTTAGGACTCGTTATGGTCATTACGAGTTTCTAGTGATGCCTTTTGGGCTCACTAATGCTCCTGCCGCATTCATGGATCTCATGAATCGTGTCTGCAAGCCTTACTTGGATAAATTTGTCATCATCTTCATTGACGACATCCTCATCTACTCGAAGAGCCAAGCTGATCATGAGAAACACCTTCGCTGTATTCTTAAACTTCTACATCATGAGAAACTCTATGCCAAATTTTCAAAGTGCGAATTATGGCTTCGAGAAGTCCAATTCCTTGGACATGTGGTTAGTGAGCGTGGTATCCAAGTAAATCCCGCTAAGGTAGAAGCAGTTATGAATTGGCAAGAGCCAAAGACACCTACTGAGATTCACAGCTTTCTAGGACTAGCAGGATACTATAGGCGATTTATTGAAAACTTCTCAAGGATTGCTGCGCCCCTAACTTCGTTAACACGTAAGAAGGTTAAGTTTGATTGGGGCCCTAAGCAGCAGGAATCCTTTGACATTCTTAAGAAAAAGTTGAGCAATGCACCAGTGTTAACATTGCCTGATGGAATAGAAGAATTCGTGGTGTATTGTGATGCATCACACACCGGTATGGGATGTGTACGCATGCAGAAAGGCAAAGTCATTGCCTATGCTTCACGACAGTTAAAGGTGCACGAGAAGAATTACACCACCCATGACTTGGAGTTGGGTTCCGTTGTATTTGCACTAAAATTGTGGAGGCATTACTTGTATGGAACCAAGTGTGTGATCTATTCAGATCACAAGAGCCTTCAACACTTGTTTAATCAGAAGGATTTAAACATGAGGCAACGACGATGGATGGAAACATTAAATGATTATGATTGTGAGATAAGATACCATCTAGGCAAGGCAAATGTGGTTGCTGATGCCTTAAGCAGGAAGGAAAGAGTGAAACCCATAAGAATCAATGCCAAGAGCATTGAGATAAAGAATAATTTGAAAGAAAGGTTGTTAGCTGCACAGAAGGAAGCTGTGTTGGAAGCTAACTATCCTGAAGAAAAGCTAGGAGTAACTGAAGAGCAGTTATCCTATGACAAGGATGGAATCCTAAGGTTAAATGGACGAATATGGGTTCCAGTTTATGGAGGACTTCGGGATGTTATCCTCCAGGATGCCCACAGTTCCAAATATTCTGTTCATCCTGGAGCTGATAAGATGTACCAGGATCTAAGGGCAAACTATTGGTGGATAGCCTTGAAAAAGTCTGTGGCCACCTATGTAGCTAAATGCTTGACGTGCGCGCAAGTCAAAGCTGAGCATCAGAAGCCGTCAGGTTTACTACAACAGCCTGAACTTCCCACATGGAAGTGGGAGATGGTGACAATGGATTTCATCACCAAGTTGCCGAAGACAAGGAATGGAAATGATACTATATGGGTGATAGTAGATAGACTGACTAAGTCAGCACATTTCCTACCCATTAAGGAGACTTATAGCTCCGACATGTTAGCCCAATTGTACGTAGATAAGATTGTATCTCTACATGGCGTACCAGTATCTATTATCTCGGATAGAGATACAAGGTATACCTCACACTTTTGGAAAAGCTTCCAACAGTCATTGGGCACGCGCTTAAATTTTAGTACGACTTACCATCCTCAGACGGACGGACAGAGTGAGCGTACCATCCAAACTTTGGAAGACATGCTTCGTGCATGTGTGATCGATTTAGGTGGTAGTTGGGATAACCACCTGCCTTCGATTGAATTCTCCTATAACAATAGCTATCATACCAGCATTAAGGTTGCACCTTTTGAAGCATTATATGGTAGGAAATGTAGAACACCTATTTGTTGGGCGGAAGTAGGAGAAGTTCAATTATCAGGACCTGATTTAGTCTTTGAAACGACGGACAAGATTGTCCAGATTCGTGACCGCCTGAAAGCTGCCAGAGATAGGCAGAAAAGCTACGCAGATTTAAAGCGTAAACCTCTGAAATATGAGGTTGGTGATAAGGTTTTGCTAAAGGTATCACCCTGGAAGGGGGTGATGCGATTTGGTAAGAAAGGTAAGTTAAGCCCAAGGTATATAGGACCATTCGAGATCATCGAATGTGTCGGGTCAGTGGCTTACAAGTTAAACTTACCTGAAGAGCTCAGTGGTATTCACAACGTATTCCACGTCTGCAATCTGAAGAAATGCCTAGCTGACGAATCGCTAGTCATACCACATACAGATGTGCATATAGATGAGAGCTTGAAATTTGTGGAAAAACCATTGTCGATTGAGGATCGACAGGTAAAGAAGCTTCGAAGGAAGCATGTGCCTATTGTAAAGGTCAAATGGGATGCCCGTAGTGGTCCAGAATATACTTGGGAGGTAGAGTCCACAATGAAAGAAAAATACCCTCAATTGTTTTAGTAAATCTCGAGGTTGAGATTTCTTTTAAGGGGGTGAGGATGTAACACCTCGTAAATTTCATGTACAATAATGTATTGACACGTGTCATAAGCTTTAAACGTGTAAAAGATCACTTATGAAGGACTAAAGTTGACAAACAAGGAAACTATGTGAATATAAGGGTCCAAAGTGTCAACAATGGATAAATATACTCTACAATAGCCCTACATGATGTTTATAACCTTAAACGAATAAATCATGGATCATACGAAGCAAATCGTGGAAGAAAGTGAGAAAGTACAAACTACAGGGGTTAAATGTGTCAACATGTTGAAAGTGTACCTCTGAGTTACCTTTTAGCAAACCCGAAGCTTTGTAACAATAAATTATACTCACTAGAATATGTGGTAAAAATTTCACCAAGTTTCGTTATCGTATGAGAAAGTTATGATCAAATTCGTATACGAGGGGTTAATAGCGTCAACGTTGAAATTTGTGACTTTTCGGGTAAGCACAAAGTTAACCAAGGACTTAACCAAGTTTGTAAAAGTTTTAAGGCCCTTAAAAATCAAGTTAGAGGGCCAAAAGTGCAAGAAAAACACTTAAAACCACGTATGGAAGGACCAGGGACTGAAATGTAATTTGTGAAACTTGTTTGGCCTGTTGCGCCACTTTTAGGCGCCCCGCGAGAGGCCCTTCGCGGCGCGCGTAAAACCCGCCAGCGCTGAAAAAGCGCACAGCTGCCTGTTGCAGCCTTGTAACCGACTTAGAACTCTTGTTTTACATACCAGGGGCTGCCCCAATGGTATTTCATGCATAGGGGGCACTTGTCTTGATCTGGAAACACTCATAGACCTCTTTGGCATCATCTTATGAGATCAAAATTCACTATATAAGAACACCCAAAGTTGTAACATTTGTTCATTCACTTGCAACTTCATTTCTGGAGCTCCTCTGATCAACAACAAGCTTCCTAGTGATCCCTAATCGTGCATAGGACCTTTGTAAGTGTCCTTAACCCTTCCTAATTCAGTTTAGCTTAGTTAATTAGCCAAAAGTCAAACCGTCGTAATTAAAGTTTGACTTCAAGATTAATTAGAATTGGCTCAGTCAAATCTCAAATTAAAAGTACCTATAAGTAGGTAATTATGTGGGTAATAAACCCTCAAAAGGGTACTCTCTGATTCCCACTCTAACTAGGTCAATTGTCGGGTCAAACTTGTTATTAAAAAGTCAACAGAATGCTTATTTTCAAATTAATGCATAATTAGCAATGTAGGAGACATGCAACCTGTTTGATCACGAATATAACTTGGTAATTAATGTAAGAACATGTCTAAACATGTTCAACCCGGCAATTTTCAGTTTAGACTCGGATCGGGACCGAAAGTCGCATAGTTTGACTTTCGCTTTGACTTTAAGTTCTGACCCATTTAAGCATGTTTTAGAAATGCCTTAGAGCCTTATTTGGACCAGGTTTTATATAAGTATAACTCTCTGAGATTATACAACTTGGTTCATTAGTTATCCAATTAATATGCATGTTTCCGTTAATTGCTTATATGTTGACTATTATGCCCTTTTGACCTTAAAACATGATTTTTGAAAATATGAAAGAGTAGAAACCTTAGTTACTGATTTATAAACTTGTACCCAAAATTTGACATCAGTTTGAGGTCTAGATTAAGAGTTATGCTCAATAGCGTAATTAGAAAGCTTTATGTTAATTAAACGACGTAATTAGCATATAGCCTATTTAAACCCACTTTTTGATATCAAACTTTTTACCCACTGATGTAATATAATATTTTGGGATTTTTGAAGATTTTTAATTAATTTTTGGCTGAGCATAACATAGGGTTGTAGTTCTAAATCGGTTATTGTCGGTTTTGCCCTTTTGGGCCATAAAATGAGTTTTACATATCTTTTTGACCTCAAACCTTTTGCTACTGATTTTATATGATAAATAAATTATTTCAAACCTTCTGGAAATATAAAAATATCAGCTTTCTATATAAAACCCAAAAATGGCTCCTAATCGCCTTTTTAAGCGTTTTTAACGCATAGTATGTACTAAAACTATTTTAAACATATAAGGTTTGATACCTACTAATATTTAGGTAAATTACAATATTTTAACAGTAAGCAAAAGTTGTTTAACTCAGATTCTCGTTTTGACATTTTTAGCCTATGTGAAATTACCAAAATACCCCTAGGATGCATAGTTTGGTTTTAAATGATAAATTTCACATATATCTAGTACCCTACTATTATAACTCATTAAATTAAGTATATTTATTAAATAAATCAGACCTGTAACTCAGATTACCAATTAAACTCTTTTATAACCTTTTAAATGACCAAAATGCCCTTACGAGGCATAGTTTGAGTTTAAATCCATTTCGGGCATAATAGAAGATATCTTACAGATGTCACAACATATTTAAGGCATATTAACTTAGGAAACTTGCATATGACTCATTTGGTTACTCGTTACGCACTTTTCGCGTTCGGATCGGCTTATGTAACTAGTTTGCATATATTAGCCGAAACGGGTCAAACCTTATCATTTTTGTCTCAAAATCCAGAATGTGTTTAGTTTACCCATATTATACAAGTCCTCAAACTTTTCGGGTCTAAATCATATTCCATTCCGGTCTTCGCTTATTCATGCGTTCGAACCGTATCTTCCTTTAAAACTAACCGGTCTAAGCTTAAGCTTAATTAAAGACCCGTTAGAAATCTAATAGGTTATTATAAACCTTTGTTCCAGAATAGAAGGCCCAGTAAAAGCTACACACACTTGTCATTTGTGATTTATACTTACAAAGGTAAATACTTTTAACTTATTTTCCCTTATACGGGCTTGGGGTACGGTATATAAAATACCGCTTGGTCGGGCATTTGACCTTAATCGTGGGTGGTTAAGTATTATCAAGATGACCCGTTTAAAAATCTTTTTTGTTTGTTTTACACCTTTGGGAGTTTAATGACCATGTGCCGGATATCCTTGGCATCATTCAAAGAATGGCCACGACCTTAGCACACGGGTGTAGGCGTACACCCGTCATTGCATTTACAATTATTAAGGTATAACCGTTGGTTTCCCGCCGCGGGACTATACTATGTGGTGTGTCTATTAATCTTTAACCCGGCACGAACCGGGCTACTGAACGCATAACATACATGTAATCCTTTTACAAGATTATATTTAAGTAATAATCCCAAGTTATAAAAGATATTTTGTGCCACGTGCATTCAAATCAATTTTCAAACCTTTTCAAAATGAGTCAGTTAAATTGTATTTACCAGTGTAAACTGACGTATTTTCCCAAAAAGGTTAAGTGCAGGTACTACTCGAACTAGGCTGGCTTTCTCCTAGCGTCCACAATAAGTCTCGCAAGCTTGGATGTCATAAGCTGTTGAACAATGTTTCCTCTTTATTTTGATCCGCCTGTGGATCTGTTTCGACTATTTGTGATACTCGATATTACAATTTATTAAAGTTGAAATGAATCTATCTTTTGCTTCCGCTGTGCATTTATATATTGTGTTGTTTGACTATGATGATATCAACTACGTCACGATACTCCCCACCGGGCCCACCGGTAATACATGGAAATATCGGGGTGTGACATTTCAAGAATTTGTAGTTTGATAAAGGTTTCATCTTTTTTGATTCGTTTTGTTTGTGGTGATGATTTTTGTTTTGTTGTAGTGTTTTATTTGTTTTTTAATTATTTTGGTTGGCTGATACACGAGAATCACCCATAGAACTCACCACCAGAACCATCGGGCATGTAGAAAACGATGATCATGAAGCCAACAGCAACAGCTTACATAAACAATCACTGGTTAATTCAACACACAGGCAAGTCTGGATGGGTTGTTTATAGATTCAATGATATTTGTTTGTTTTTCATTCAGTTTACTTTTCACTTAAACGTGTTTTGATGATGATAGCAATTTGCTGATTACGATGACGGTTAGTTTGATAAGCAGCAAACCGGTGTACACATGTGGAGGCTGCGGTGCAACACTTCAAGTTTGGTAGCATATAACTAAGTACTTGTGTTTTGTTTTTTTTTTTTGGAACATTTTGTTTACTTTTATGTTTTAAGATTTTAATGTGTTAATACAGCCAAGAAGCGGAATAACAGTACAATTGACACCACATCACACAGACCAAACAACAATTCTTCAGGAAAAACCAGTTAGTGCATTCAGAAGTTAATAATCTGAATTATGGATTGGTATTAACATGTTTGTAAATTGGTTATTTCTTGTCAGCTGATGTTGAGATTCTTGAATCAGTGAAAATCTGAATTAAGGATCACTTATGTTTCAGACTATACAAAGATTGCCTTTTGATTATCACAATGTTAAATTTTAAATTAATATGGTCTCATTCGTTAATAAGCTTATAATTATACTTAAGCCATCAAATTCTTTCTGTTAGGTCTCAATGCACCTAATGACAGCAACCAACATTGAGCCATCACATTCTTTCTGTTTACATCTCAGGTAACAGTTTTCCTTAATACATCTCGAAACTTAGGTTGTTATATATGATTTTTCAATGTGGTTTTTAAACTTACGGTATAGTAATTGTCAATTTCAGGTAGGTTGGGTATTGAGATCAAGAAATTCAGCGCCACTTGCAGATATGGTTTCAAGGTCAATATTTGGGTTGAGACAGAGACAGATGACTTTTGTTTCTGAATGTTTTGTAGCTTCACTTATGACTTATGTCTGATGTTGTTGTCAATTCATAATATAATGTGAATTCATTAAATAATTTCACATCATATTTTACATATATATGTAGCAAAAAACTTTGCTCATTATAAACTACTTAGTTTATTTCTATATCAAACATGTACACTAACACATACTGTCTTTAACATTGTTTTAAAAAGATATGTAAGTTAACGCAAATAATTTAAATGATATATTATAATATGTTTTTTAGTATTTGATTTCGATCGCTATTAAACATACCCGTGTATTCAAACGGGTCTTACAACTAGTTTCATGTTTATAAGACCAACAATAGAATAAAATAAGATAAATAACATATATATCTGTTGTGATTCGTCGGTGTACAATTTTTAACTTTAAATAAAATCAAATTTTATTTATTAAAAATTGACTAACCTGTTTCAGTAATCCAATTGAAATGGTTAAAACAAACACAACCATGGGAGGTTTTTCGATAAACTAACATTTTTGACGAAAAACCTAAGCTTCACATTTTGATCCAACGAACCGTCACGCTAGATGACGTCTATTCACGAACCATGATCCCGAATCAACAACTTGACTCGAATCTTCTAACCCAAATACCCCAAAGCAAAACCCGAGAACTTCTTCACTGTCAAAAAGTAACTCAGTCAAATATGGAAGTCAAACCGAGTTAAAACCCCACTTTAACAGCGGCGAGGGCGCATAGCGTCGGGGTTGGCTGGCAAAGGCGGCACAACATTGGGGTTCTTCGGCGAGGGGGCAACAAGAGCAACAGTGGCCTTCGACGGGTATTGGTTGTGTTTGGTGTGTTGTATGTTGAAGCCAAAAATCTTTGTGAGCTCTTGTATTTTAGTTACCTTACCTGTTCAAATTAGACTTAATACCAACTATAATTTTAGATATTGTAATCTAATTCTAATACCTTATTATATTTATCTCATAAATATAATATTATACTAATTATCTCATAAATAATATAATTATTATCTTTTTACATTTTATTTATCTGATAAGTAATATTCTCTCTCCATTTATTTAACTAAGAGTTAATTAAATAAACAACTAAATACTAATTATCATTTCACAAATAACTAATTCACTAAATGTTTCTCTAAACGTTCTAACCTCATTTCCATTGCAAAACGCTCACATGTGAACAATAATATTGATCTCATAAACACTTTATTGATTCGTTGCTCAAAGTGTAATTCTTTGAGTCATAACTCACTAGTAACGTTAAAATAATCGTGAGTTAGACATCTCATATCCAACATATGTCATCATCATGATATTTGAAATATTTAAATTGTAAATATTTTGATGATATAAATCTCAAAAAATAATTCTGTATTTCGTAGCATATAAACGTAGTTATGTAGATAATATCATTAAAGCATAGAATCCATTAATATATTGAAGCATTACTAAACAAGTGTTAACAAAAATAATTATTTCGGATATATAGTTTGGGTAAACGTGTATATAGTTTGGGGTAATCGGTCCAGCCGTCCGGGTATTACCTAATCCCACACCGGTCCCGTACCCGTGAAATATTTTTTTTCTCAATTTCATACGCGTTCCAATGCTCGAATACACGTCCCGCATGTCTCGGGTTTTGGGGTTTTTTTTGCCTTCTATGATCCAAAAGTATGTAGAGCATAGATTTTTCAGCTCGGCTTGGTTAACTCGACAAAACCGAAGATCAGTGATTTCTTGCTCGACGGTTCAATCGAGTTTTGTTCACCCTTTTGGTCGTTGCTCAGGTGTTAAAAAAAGGCGTGACTTTCTAGTTTTGGGTTCGTAATTGATGACCCTTTGTGCATATGATCGATTATAGGTTATGTTAGGATAGCTTATACTGATTTTAAGGTTTTTCTTAATTTACAAGCATCTGTGTTTGTATTAGGGGTCTTTTTGTTGAACTTTTGCTACCTTAAGCTGTTAGGTTGCGTCACATCAGCATCACGTCTGTGTTACATAAATAGGGGGCTTCATTGACTTTTACCAATAACACCTAACCAATGGAATAAAGTCCCCTCGATCATTTATTTAATTTTTATTTTGTTTTTTCGTATACCATTTAAACAAATTAATTAAAGAATAAAACAATTTAAACAAATTAAAAAAATACCAAAGTTTAGAAAATAATAACATAATATTTCAAATTAAAAATAGATACTTAAATATAAAAGATATGATTAAAACATACACAACTGTAGCGATGACAAAAAAACTGACCCCAATGGGTATACCCGAAACCCAAAAAATACGAGACGGGTATACTCGAAGCCTGATAGGTATGGGATTAGGTAATACCCAGCCTGATTACCCGAAACCACATAGCTATTTACCCGAACTATGTACCCAATCTATTAATGACATATTTTAGTAGGTTCATTGTGTGGAAAAAAATATTTTAAAATATGTATTTGGTAATATTATTTATATATTGTGTGGTGTGAAGTATATGAATAAAATAATATAGAATTTACCATATTATTATTTATTTATGATAAAACTTATAAATATGTAATGTATATTTTAATTTATAATAATTGTTATATAAAGAAAAATTAAACAATAGTTATAATACTAAAACGTAAATGTATTTGAAAATCCCAACCGGTATCTTTTAATAAATTCATGCGTATACCCGGTACCCGACGGGTAATGGATCAGGTATGTGACACAATTTTACAACCAGATGTGGTATGGGATTACCAACACTTGGCCTGAACACGTCTCAATGCCATCCTTACACAAATGAAATTTAAAATACTAAAACTAAAGGTACATAATTAAAATAAAAACGACAACGAACTGTTCTCAAAATTCTCCAAGCCGCAAGGTTAGCAAACTGAGTGTTGTGGATGTTTTGGTACTCGCTATGTAAACCTCCATAATATTAGTTAATATTACGATGATTTTTCACCCACATGTTGATGGAGTGTAGTCATAACCATGTTCCAAAACTGTCGTGAATCTTGAGGCATTCCTAACTCGACGCCATCCACCCAACTCATGGTCAAAGCGATATCCTCTTGCTCAGTCCAACGTCTTGCCATTTTAAAATTCAAAAAAAGAAGTTAAGAGTAAACAATGGAGAGTGAGTTGGGGTAAAAAAAAATTAAGAGAGTGTGTTCTATATTATAGAAAAGAAAAGAGATAAAAAAAACGTTTTTTTTTTTAAATATGACCGTTAACAACGGTCAAATTGTTGGACCAAACAAAAAAACTTGTTTTTACTCATTATTGTGCTCACAAAGTGGCCAATGGCGCCCCCCAATGTCGCCGTGGCAATGGACGGGGGGGGGGGGGGCTATTGGTTGGTATTTTGCTGAGGTGGAGGGGAACACTACCCCAAACCATCTAGCCTTGTAATAAGTTTGTTTTAGTAATTGTTTGTTGAATGTACCACACCATGTAATCAAAATCATATTATATTATCATTAGTTATGGGTTTTAGTAAAGGTTCTTGCTTTATTTGGGTATCTTTCGGTCGAATTCGGTTCGGGTTTGTTGGATCTGAGTTTGTTTCTGATTGTATTTTACGTTTGAGATTAAGATGGAAATGAAAGAGTTGTGCAGCGGAATTAATATGAAAACAAACTTTGCATACAATCAAACGAGAGTGTTGCTTTGATCAAGACATTTTCAACAAGGAACCGAATGATTGAATTAACTTTCAACAACGATTACAAGTAATGCTTGAATACAAACTCCCCCTCAGCCAGAGCTCAGCGTTTGTTCGTGCAAAGAAGACGGTATTGCAAGAGCTAATAGAACAGTACAAAATATTGAACTATTTATAGGCACTAGCAAACCACTGAGCATCTTAACTGACGTCACCATGAAAGTGACATCTAACCTCCTAACAAACTCTAACCTCTGATCTATACAAATACTGATGTACTAACTACTGCTATTACAATTCATTACATAAAAGACACTTAAACAGCTGCTGCATCCTTCCACTGCTGTGAACCCAGCAGTGCTTGTCCGGATCAGCAGTACTAGACTCAAGGCAGTAGATTGAATCAGCAGAGCTTTGGTCTTCCATCAGTCTTTGACATTGGGCAGTAGATGCAAGGCAGCAGTTGTAGGTCAGCACTTAGTAAGATCAGCAGATAGGAGGTCAGCAGATATGAAACCACTTTCAAGGGGAGAGATTTGTATGTAAACATCTGCTTATTCTGGATCCACTGCTCTGATCCAGTTTTGGCTTTAATTATTTGTTCCTCTGATAGGGTCCAATCCCAACAATCTACCCCTGGAACAGATAATGCCGAAACTCTTCATTATTGTGGAAATCTTTATTGCCTCATCAACAGTTCCCTTATCTGGCCTTTAAATTGTAATTCAAAGTCTAGGGCATCTGTATCTTCATCATCCCTGCTAAGTGGAAGATCAAGGAGATCCTGCAAATCTTCAAGACTCAGGCCAAGAGCTTGTTCCCTTGATATTTTCTCCACTTCTCCACCAGACCTGAGCAAAGTCAATACGCAGGTCTGTTTGTCAGTTTCCCACTTTTGTATTTTTGAGCCTGGTGGGTTTCTTGGGAGATGTTTATTTGCAGAAGTATTTGGTGAGGCTGGCCTATTCATAACTGGCTGAGCAGCACTTGCAGATTGTTCCAATTCAAGATCTTCTTTTATCATTACTTTCGTGCCTGCTTTTACAATAGCATCTCCAGCTAATAGATCTTGAATTGTTTCAATACTCAACTGGTTTTTTCTCCTTCTTTTGTAGATGGCAGCACCAGCTGGAGCAGTGGTTCTTTTAGCTTGCAGCTTTGGTGGTCTTTTTGAGACCTCTGCTTTGGAATAGTCAGGCTTTTGTGGAACTCTTGGATCTTTCTTTCTAAGTTCCTCTAAGCTTTTATAGGTTGCCCTGACTCTATCTTCTCCCCACTTTGTCACAGAGTTCTTTGACCCATAATCAGCTGCAATCAGCTCCTCTTTCATTCTCCTCAACTCTAACATCTTCTCAGCTTCAAATTGTTTGAATTTTTCAGGAGGAGTCTGCTTGACCTTATTTTTTATCATGTCTTGAATCCTGGCTGCTTCTTTTTCAAGCTCAGGAATGGTCCAGTTCTTGTACATGTGTTTCTCCCCCTTGTATTTCTTGTAGGTCATGATGTTCTCAATGTAGTCTTTCCTCAAGGACTCATCTGCCCTTTCTGAAATTTGCTGACATACATTTTTAGCAAAACGCTCCATAGCATTGACCTGTGAGAGTAAAAACTGATAGTTTTGTTGAAATTCTCTATCAGATTTCCCTTTTTTGTTTTTTATTGCAATATCCTCTGCTTGTTTGGCCTTGAGTTTCAAGTATTCTTCAATATTGTTAGGCCTGGGATATCCTGCAATTGATGGCAAACTCCTTTTGGCTGGGTCATCCTCATAATAAAAGGATTTTATTTCTTCCCTAACTGCAATGAGTTCTAGAGGAAATGAGACACCAGCAGGAGGTAGTGGTTTTAAAATTTGTGCTGAAGAGAGAGGTATGGGTTTTGGAATAGTGACAAGTGATAGGGAATTTGAAGATGTTGGTGGTGGTGAAGGTGAATCATCATCTGATATATAAATCCTTCTCCTTTTTGTTTTAGAAGAAGCAGATGATGTTTTGGGTGGATCAGTGGTGGTAGATTGTATGGCAGTGGTTTGTGATTGACTAACAGTTGTTGAAACAACTGGTGTTTCAACCACTGTTGTCATTACAACGGATGTTATAACATCTGTTGTCTTCTGCTTTTTGTCAGCAGGTGAAAGTGGTGGTGAAATGGTTTTTGATGGTGACAGTGGTGGTAAAATAGTGGTTGTGGTGTGTGTTGAGGTGGTGTGTGTTGAAGAGAGAACAGATGTTGAAACCACTGAGGTACCAGCAGTAGTTGATACAGCAGGAGTTACAACAGCTGTTTGGATGGAGGTTTGATGCTGATGACTTTTGGATGGTGGTTTTGGAATATGCTTTGGAATTATGGATGAGGTGGACTTAGGCTTCCTTTTTGTCTTAGGATTTTTAGTATCCTTTGAACCAGAACAACCCTGCTCAAACAGCTCCATGAAAGCTCTTTTCTCCTCATTCCACCTTGAAACATCCTTTGCCATTCTATCTCTTTTTACACTTGCTACTCCTTCATCAAGTGCTTCTTGAGTAGCATCAACCTTTTTACTACCATCTGGCACAGGAATTTTTCTAGTCATAGCATCCTTTTCAGGTTCAATGTAGAGACCATCATCTATTCCTTTCTTCTTCCACTCCTGAATTTTCTCCCCCTTTTTGGCATTATCGTCTGGGAGTTGATCAATGAAAAGTACTGTTAGAGGAGCAGTGCCAGTGGTGTGCAGGATCTGAGTTTTGAGAACCTTTAGATCAGCCTGAGTGTTCTTGAACCTTGACTCCAATGCATTTATCAGCTGTTGGACATGTTTTTCATGTTGCTGATTTGCTAATTGTGCTTGTTGATGGAGAAAAGGTTGAAACAAATTCCAGAGCTCATTTGTAGCAGGTGCCCTTTGTGGAGCAGGTGCTTGAGATGGAACAGCAGTTGATTGTACCTTTTGAATTTGTAACACCTGTTGTAGCATATCTTTGAGTTCTGCAACAGAGTTATCAAGCTTTTCAATACGATCCGTCAATTTCTGGTACTTTAAACCATCACCCAAGTTAATGGGATCATCTGATTTCCCACTAGCAGTGGTTTTATCAGTGGTAGATGTAGGGAGTATACTCCAAACATTAACCACTGATGCCCCTTTTTCTTGGTACTGGGGTCTTCTTCCTTCAACACTTGACAACCTTTTGATGTTGCCAGTAGGATAAATAAATCCACTGGTGGTTGGCAGAGGTGCTATAAAAGGAATTGCCTCCAAGGAAGTCTTATTGATGTAACCACTGTCCAACTGTAAACCAGTGGGTTCAACAGTTGTAGTGGCTGCTTCACTTGGACTACCACCAAGAGTTACTTGTAACTCAAGGGGTCTAACCTCCTCAGGTTGTGTTGGTGGGTTAGCAAAGATTGATACATCAGACCCAGTCAGTTGTTGAGGTATATTCTCATTGATAGGTGATTGAGAAGGACTGGTTCATGCCTGGTTCAAATCAATTGCATCCAACAGCAGTTTAGTTGGTGTGGGAATTGTGGATGTGAAGGGTGGTGTAGAAAATGGATTTGCCCCGGGTATTGAGCTGTGGATGATAGAAACGAGTGTTTCCAGAGCATCATGATGTGGAGACCCTATTTGTACAACCTGTTCTTTTTGTGAAGAAGCAGGAGGAGTTTTGGTTATGGGTTGAGATATTTGTACCAACTGCTGTGAGGAAGAAGCAGCAGTGGTTTCTTGTGACTTTTGTGTTGTCACAGGCATTTGCTCTGGTATCTCATCCTCCAGAGTTGCCTTTTTGATTGGTTTGGGGGGTTTTTGAGTTTTTCTTTTTGTCTTTTTGGAGATTTTAGGTGTGGGTTTCAAAGCAGTTGTGCTGCTGCTTTGATCACCTTAAGCAGTGGGCTCAGCAGCAGATACCTGAGGAGCAGTTGTAACTGCTAAAATCTGCTCAGGCACCTCTGCTTGTGTTTTGCAAGGTGCTAACATTCTTGAAAAAGTTTCAGTTGTTAAACTGTTTATTTGAGTAGAATCACCTTGGTTTATTACAGCTAAATCATCCTTACTGAATTTCTTTGAAAAATAGTAACTTAAAAACCTTGGAAACAGTAAGAATGATTTTGTTTCAACATTATTAACCAAATCTTTAAAAATTTCCCGAGAATAGTTAAAATTTTCTCCTTGAAGAATTGCATATCCCAGATTTTGAATCTTTAAAGGGATTTCATTGAAAGAAGTGGTTTTGTTTGAAACACATAGTAGGAGGGTATGAAATAAAAACCTGGTTGCAGAAGGAAAATAACCTTTTTCTAAGGTAAGTTTCTTCATCATTGTGGCTTCATACCCTCTTTCAATGAAGTCAGTTTGCAACTCGTTTTTAGTGAAAGAAATTTTACCTTCTTGATCATCGAGTTGAAAGACCCCTGAAATGGATTGTGGCGTGATTTGGACAGCTTTACCCTTTATAAAAGAGTGTATGATGGTTGCAATGTCTCCTTGTTTTTCAAGGGTTGCATTCTTCCAAAACTCCCTTTGGGTCGCCAAATAGATTGGTGCATCGACGGTGAACAAAGTTTTGTACTTTGATTTTGCCATGGTGTCAATGATGGAATCGAAAACATTGGTGGTTCCTGGTTTTGTAAGAAGACCCAGGAGATTGTGAGATGGTTTATGTGGGATTTCTGTGGAAATTTCCTTTTGAGAGGCTGTTTTCGATGAAGATTTGGATGAGGGTTTTGAAGATGACTTCGATTTTGTCATTTTGAAGATGATGATCGAAGAAATTTGTGGAGAAATGAGATGAAAAACTGCTTTGAGAAGAGAATTTTTAAGAATTCAATTCGACAGTAAAACCCTGTTTTGTTGGTGAATGGGGGATTTTATAGGGAAGAAAGTGAATGCTGAGGTGGCAGCCGTTACAAAATGTCTGACCAATATGTACTGCCCACGTGACAACCCCTGGTGAAAGTGAAGGACAGTACTTTTGTGAAAGTGACTGATGAAGACAGTGGTATGAAAGCAGTGGATGATTTTCACTATCAGTGGATAAGACACTGCTTTTGAACAACAGAGTTTATCAAAGGAATGAGAGAACAGGGGTTGACTTTCAGCAGTGGACAGACTTTTGGAGTAGAGCAGACTTTTGAACAATCAGTGGTTAATGGCAGAATTTTAAGGATTTTAATGAAAATTTCATTTTTAGCTATTTTTAAGGATGGAGTTTTGATTTTCTGAAAACATTTTGATGCTTTTATTCATAGAAACAAGATTTTGCTTGTTATTCCATGTTTAGCATACCAATTCTAGAGACCAAGCTTTCAAAAGTGGCTGTATCAAGTGCTTTTGTGAGCACATCAGCCAGCTGGTCTTTAGTTGGGACATGATGAAGAGAAATCAAACCTTTTTCATAGCAATCCCTCACAAAGTGATGTCTGATGTCGATGTGTTTGGTGGTTGAATGGGAAACTGGATTTTTGATGATATTTTCTGCTGCCTGGCTGTCCAACATGAGTGGTGTCTTTAAGGCAGTGATACCAAAATCCAGCAACTGATTTTGAAGCCACAGGAGTTGAGCTGTACAGCTTGCAGCAGCAATGTATTCAGCTTCAGCAGTGGATGTTGAAACAGCTGCTTGCTTTTTGCTTTGCCATGAAACTAAGTAATCACCTAGAAACTGGCACCCTCCTGATGTGGACTTCCTTGTGGTGTGACATCCAGCAAAGTCACTGTCTGAAAAACCTGAAAGCTTGATGTTCCCATTAGCTGGATACCAGATACCAAGTGTGGGAGCACCTTTTATGTATCTGAAGATCCTTTTTACAGCAATGAGATTTGATTTTCTGGGAGCTGATTGACTTCTTGCACAGACACATGTTGCAAACATGATGTCTGGTCTAGATGCAGTTAGGTACAGTAAAGATCCAATCATGCTTCTATAAAGTGTTTGGTCAATCAGCTCATCTTTTTCATCAGACATGACCAGCTTATTTGTTGCCATGGGAGTGCTGCATGGTTTACAATCATTCATATCAAATTTGGTCAAAAGTTCTTTAGCATATTTGCTTTGATGAATGAAAGTTCCATTTTGCATTTGCTGAACTTGGAGACCAAGAAAGCATTGCAGCTCACCCATTGCACTCATTTCAAACTCAACTGTCATGAGTTCTCTAAACTCTTCACACATTGAGTTACATGTGCTTCCAAAAATAATGTCATCCACATAAATCTGGACAATCATTAAATCCTTCCCTCTCCATTTTAAAAACAGTGTTTTATCAATGGTACCTCTTTTGAAACCATTTGAGAGTAGGAAGTTGGAAAGAGTTTCATACCAGGCCCTTGGTGCTTGTTTCAAGCCATACAAGGCTTTGTTTAGCCTGTAGACATGATCTGGATAAAATGGATCCTCAAAACCTGGAGGTTGACAAACATACACCTCTTCTTGAATTGTACCATAGAGGAAAGCACTTTTGATATCCATTTGGAACACCTTCATATTGTGGTTGACAGCAAAGGCCAGGAACAGTCTAATGGCTTCCAATCTTGCAACAGGGGCAAATGTTTCATCATAATCAATCCCCTCTTCCTGTCTGTAACCTTGAACCACAAGCCTGGCTTTATTCTTGACAACAATACCCCTTTCATCAGTTTTGTTCTTGAAGACCCACTTTGTGCCAATAGGACTAACCTCTTCTGGCAGTGGTACAAGCTCCCATACTTGTTGTCTTTTAAACTGTTGGAGCTCCTCTTGCATGGCTTCTACCCAGCTGTTGTCTTTCAGTGCCTCTTGGTAAGATCATTACAATTCATTACATAAAAGACACTTAAACAACTGCTATTACAATTCATTACATAAAAGACACTTAAACAGATGCTGCATCCTTCCACTGCTGTGAACCCAGCAGTGCTTGTCCGGATAAGCAGTACTAGACTCAAGGCAGTAGATTGAATCAGCAGAGCTTTGGTCTTCCATCAGTCTTTGACATTGGGCAGTAGATGCAAGGCAGCAGTTGTAGGTCAGCACTTAGTAAGATCAGCAGATAGGAGGTCAGCAGATATGAAACCACTTTCAAGGGGAGAGATTTGTATGTAAACATCTGCTTATTCTGGATCCACTGCTCTGATCCAGTTTTGGCTTTAATTATCTGTTCCTCTGATAGGGTCCAATCCCAACAAGGTTTGAACAGTTATGGGTTTTAGTAATAGTTCTTGCTTTATTTGGGTATCTTTCGGTCGAATTCGGTTCGGGTTTGAACATAGCGAGGAAACTGAAAACCGAATAACTAATTCGCTTAAGTTAAAACTAAATATGTAATTCGATTTGGTTTTAAATGGTTTCAGTTTAATTTGGTTTTCGGTTTAATTGGTTTGTAATTAAATATTGAACAACTCTAATCTCTTCTTCCTACATTGTTGTTGTGTTGTTGATACTGAAACATACATCTTTGCTTGATGTTTACAACTAATGAATCCAAAGTCTAAGCCTTCTGTTTATGAAACACTTGTTCTTGATCCTTTTCATTTATGTCGAATCCCCAAATCCCTGGATGACGTTCAAAGGGTCTTCGCTGACGTCATAATATCCCAGCCTTTGCTTTCTACAAAAAAGGAAACCGTTAGCCTCGTCACGGAGGGCCCGGGGGGGGGGGGGATCCGAGACCAAGCTCTGGCGTGAGAGTAAGTAAACTTGCCGGGGAGTAAGAGAGTAACTTATTTCGATGAGTATGATCACCGGAATGTTCTCTGTGTGGTGTGAATCAATTACAAGTGTGGATATTTAATGTGAGACAATAGTGGTCGGAATAAATGGTGATGCAGAGCATTAAGTAACTTACCTTTGATCCTTCTTTTTTACCTTCCTTGTATAGCCAAGGTGGCTTATCTCCTTGATGGAGAGATATCGAGAGGAACTAACGGTCTCTGATCAGCTTTGGGGGACTCAGACACGTGTCTGAGCCCCAACGGAAGGATCTCTGGCTTCATTTAATGAGGCCAGCTCAGAAGTACCATGTTGCCGGCGATGCTCTTCTTATCAGACAGACAATAAATGCCTCTGCTATCTTGAAGATCCTTTTCCCGCTCACAACAAGTCCCTTAAGAGACAAGTATTACTATTGGGCCTTTACTGGTTTGGCCTACATGAGAGGAGCCCAAGACGGGTCAAGTTTGTCACACCCCAACTGATGGCGGAAACATCAGGGCGTGGCACTGAGCGAAACAGATTGTCCAGAAGTTTCCATAACAACTATAATTACAAATTATTTAAAGCAACATGTCCCATACCATGTCATAGAAGATATCATAATTATTACAGACAAGATCTAGTCAAATTGTTCTGTTCCGACAACTCAGATTTCAAAATACAGACAATTGTTTATTTGTTTCTAGACCTTTCCTAGCCTCGATTTCACAGCAAGCCAAGCATATAAACATCCTAAACACCTGTCACATACGTTAAAGTAAAAGTCAATACACATAGTGTTGTGAGCATACAAGTTTTATATAATAGAGTTCGAAATCGTTACGCATAAGCAGCACGTACACAGTGTAAAATGAGGCATGTTAGTTATCGACATGAACCTATCGATACCAATGACTGCGGGTTGACTACCCAAGGCAGTTCGTAATACACACTCACCACTGTGAGTCATGTAACAAATTGTCCTTAACAACCCCTGAGTGAACAGGTGCTGAGTCCAAACAAATAGTACTATCGTTGCTAAGGCAGGTAGACAACATTCCATGTGTAAACATAACAAACAAGCATTCATTAAGTCACGTATAACATGCGGTAACGGTTAGCGTTTAAAGTATTGTGTAGTGTGTTCGATGTGATTTAGAATAAGTAATGTATGTAACACCCAAAAGTGCGTAAAGCAAAAAGGGATCGAGTATACTCACATCGATTGATGGATTGAAGGGAGCGCTAGGGAGTAAGGTTAGCCTGATCAGAACGATAGCATAAATGATAAGCGGCGCATAAAATGAAGCAAAGTGTTAATGGGTCGAACAGCAATCCGATTGGGTGGCAATCCGATCGGGTAGCCGGTCGTTCGGGTGACAATCTGCTCGGATGGTCATCCGATCGGGTGACCTTTCGAGTGGATTATTACATCGCTTGGGAAAGATGTGTTTGTGTATGATGGCTTGTCTTTTGAAGTTTTCGTTGTAGCATTTTGAAAATATAGAAGTATCTCTACCTTCAGGTCGGTCGATCGAACGACAAACCGATTGGTTGGACACTTTTAGTGAGAACAAGTTCACATCAGTTTGTCACTCGATCGGATGATAGTCCGATCGGGTGGCAACCCGATCGGGTGTCAATCCGATCGGACAGCAGTCCGATCGGGCGGCACTCCGTCCTGGTCGGCCTGATCGTCTTTCACTTGGTTGTTTTCGATGGTTTGTGGTTTTATCGAGACGGTGTGACAACGTACTAATCAACAGAACCCCCTCTTGACACAAGTGACCCGATCGAACAGGAATCACCCAAGTTCAACCAGTTAACCGGTCCAAGACGGATGTTCTTGCTTAACCCGAAATTGGTTGTCTCATTGGTAGAACTCAGATCTTGAACCAACACATCACCAAGAAGGAGTAAAAGGTTAGAACAAGGTCTGGTCCTATCGGTTTGAGTGCATTGAGTGTAAAAGAGTTGAAAGAAAGTTAGAAACCATCTTTCAATCCCTTTTCACCATGAATATGTTCAGATCTATGCAAGATCTTTGTTTCTTTGTGTGGAAATCGTTCAGATCTAAGTTGTTCTTGGTGGATTGAAGTCAAAACATGAAGTTCATAAGAACACCATGATGGCATCATCCTAGAACACGTCAAATCTAGTGACTTCACGGTTAAAAGTTAAGATTCAAAAGATAGAAAGGTGTAGGAGTGCATGTAGATCAAGAAAGTGCAAGATTTAGATGGAAAACTTACAAGAATCGCGAGAAATCTGAAGAAAAGTGGGCATGAAGCGCTGGTCGGACGAGAGAGTGCAAAAGGTGAAGTTATGATGTTGACAGGGGGTATTTATAGGGTTTCCATAAATGGAAAGGGGAGGAGAGGTCTGGTCGATCAGTGTAAGGACCTGCAAAATTGTCTAAAAATGATCCGTGAGTGAAAACCCGGACCCCTGGAACCCTAGTGCTTATGAAAAATCAAGAAAACAAGATATTTGGATTTCAGGCGGGCCGCGTAAAACGTAAGCTTCGGCTTACACGGGCCGCGTCAAATCAAAGATCACCGGATAAGCGTTCCAGGCCACGTGGCAACCCTACTCGTGACACGCTAGCCCTACACGTAGACTAGGGGTCCTCGCGGGCCACGTAAAAGTCATGTTAAGGTTTACGCGGGCCGCGTAAAACCTAAAATGTTGCTATAAGTAGCCTGTGCATGGGACTTGCTTCTGTGTTCGAAATCTCAGTCTAAAAACGTCCATATTCTGCTAAAAACGATTTTTACGGTGTCAAGACGCTGCTACGAATACAGGGTATTAACTCGATCACTGCTACGATACAATGTCCGATCGCTTGAAACCGATCCGATGGATGTTTAAGTGTTGCCCGTATTTGGGCTATACTTTGTCATTCGTCGTGAGGGTTTTGATTTCGTGAGTTTATCGTAAAGAGTTGTATTAAGTTACTGACCTAGTTTCGCATGCATTGTTATTTTAACTAGGTTACACGGCTAAATCAGTAGGCTAAACTCTGCCCGTCTAAACTTGCAATGTGAGTCATTCTCTTTTTATCAACAATGTTTTACCATACTCAAATTATTTTCAAAAGTTATAATTACAGGTATTAAGTCTTGGTTATCTTGAATCACTGGCAAGTGGGGTATTGTGCACATTACTAATTTCTCACGGTTAGGATAACAATCCTAACAGTGATAATCATCACTATTTGGGTGAAAGGACCCAATAGTGGTATGACTATCGTCACCAGGGCGTGACACGGCGCCAGATAAAAATAAGATAGTAGCCATTGTAATCGCTTTTATGCTGTAATCTATAACTAATGTGTCATTCTCGCCAGTATTTCCCCGCTGATAAAATATTTTTAAAACATGTTTCAGGTAACTTACTGTGAATCAAGGAAAAAGTGCTACGGAGCACTAACAAGCTTGAAGTGGTGGCTCAATAAAACAAATAAACATGTTTGGTAAAACAAGGAATTTCCTCGTGAAATTCCCTTTTGTAAATTATGGGGTTTGTCCCAAATTGTGAAATAAAATAATTGGGCATTTTCAAGTTTCAAAAGATCCTGTTAAAATTCCGTTGTCGCAACAACTAATAAATATCACGGGTTTCTGTCCCACGGCTCCTAGACCGGGTAACACCGGGACGGGGGCCGTGACAGAAAAAGGTGGTATCAGAGCCACTGATTTAAGCCAATTAAGTATTTAGAAATACTTAATTTAATTGATTGCCATTCTGTGATTCTGTGGAAATTGCAATAAATCACATTCTAACTAGGATTTTGTGTTTCCTTATATTCTGATAGCATGAATGAGTTATCTGAAGCTCTTCAGAATCTCACTATCTATTCTGCTGACATGGAAGTTTCCGGGGGCTTTTCCGGTTATTGGGCCGACACTGAGAAACCTATGGAATTCCAAGCCCAACCTCAGGAGAAACACAAGTCGAAAAAGAGAAGGAGAACCATAGGCTGGAGACGTGGACGGAGGAAGAAGCCAGCTGCACAGAAGGTTAAAAAGACCGAGGATCCCAAGGATAAAGGTAAAGGAAAGGAGATCAGGGAAAGTTCAGGGCAAGCCCAGGAAATGCCACCGTAGGAGGAGCTGGATCGCAAACTGGCAAATAGCGACCTCATCGGACCTGCCAATGAAAACTTCTTCAATTACCTAGCTGAATTACAACTTCCAGCCAATCTGGAACCTGCTATCCCAGATCCTATTGTTAACCTCCAGCCATTACCAGGAGAGCTGGAAGAATGGTGGACAACTGACTGGCAATTTCAGAATCTCTTGAATAACCCTAACACCTTTTTCCCCCAGTTTGACCCTGAGCCTGCACCAAACCCACCTATGAGCACAGAAAACTTGGCTGAACTCCGCCACTATGGCGAGGAGCTGGTGGACGCAGGAAATAGAATCCGGGAAGTGGGGGAAAGGATATCATGGAAATACGATGAGAGGGAACGTCATTTCTGAAGTGCCAGCTGACGGGATCGTATGTGATTGTGTGGTTACGTGTTTAATAATAATAAAATAATAATAAATATTAATAAAAATATAATTATGTAAAATAACTTAAAATAAAACTTTTGTAATATAACTGGTGTGTATGGACGCATACTAATATATAAAAATATCAACGTCGCAAAGTCGACAATTTTGGCTATACGTGTTGACATGATTATGTGTGATTATTTTATTGTGACTGATTATTAATTATTTTATTTTATGCCAATAATTTATACATTTGTATATTGAAAATTAGCAGATGGAACCCGCCGTCAATGAGCCAGTTAACGAAGTAAACCAATCTGAGCAAAACAATGAGGATCACTTTCTTAATAGGCAAGATATAGAAAATATTGTTACTCAAGGAATAGCCCATGTTATTCCAGCAATCCTTGCTGTTGCCCGAAATCCAGTTGAACCTCCACCATCTATTCCCAGCAAACGTACTCGCGACGACAATTTCAGTAATAGTGTAAATGGAGGCGGCAACAATAATAATAATGATGATGTGATGCAAGCCCCGTTCCTTAAGAAAATGAAAGCTGCAACGCCTGGTTGCACTCATAAGGAATTTCTTGCCTGTAAACCAATCGAATTTGCAGGCAATGAAGGGGCAACTGCAACACTACATTGGTTAGAGAAAACCGAAGCAGTAATTAAAATAAGTAAATGTGCCGAGGAAGACAAAGTCATGTACGCGTCGCATCTTTTTAAAGAAGGGGAACTAGAATGGTGGAACACAGTACTACAAGCCAAGGGGAGTGATGTGGCTTATGCCATGAATTGGGAAGAATTTAAGAGACTGGTGGAAAGAAAATTATGTCCTGAATACGAAAAGGAACAAATGACAAATAAGTTCCTAAACCACCGGATGGTAGACGTTGATTGCTGAGGATATACTTCGATATTCTTCGAATATGCCAGAATTGTGCCAACTCTGGCCTCGCCAGAACCGGTACTTATTTCTCGCTATATTTGGGGTTTAATTAGCGAGATTCATGATATCGTCAAAGCTGCGAGACCCCGCACAATTGATGATGCAGTGGAATTAGCCAACACCTTGACCGACGGGTTGGTACGCACAAGAGAAGAAAACCGGAAGAAGGAAGTGGCCCAAAAGATTACCCAAGGATTCCGTATGGGTAATAGTAGTAATTTCAAGAAAAAGGGAACCGGGCAACCTTCCACTGCTCCATTTTGTAGTACCTGTAAAAGAAAGCATTTTGGAAAATGCAAAGGGTATTGCAATTTCAGCAAAATTCCGGGGCATCAAGAAGAAGATTGCAGGAGGAAGAAATCAACAATCTGCTTCAACTGTGGAGAAGCTGGACATTTTAGACCAGACTGCCCCAAATTGGTCAAACTAGCTGACAACAAAGCCAAACCTACAGAAGGAACTACTAAAAAGAATGCAAGAGCCTTCAAGTTGACTACCCAAGAAGCAGAGCAAATCCCCGATGTGATAGCTGGTACGTTCGTAGTTCACAACTTTTATGCGAAAGTATTATTTGACTCTGGTGCAAACCAAAGTTTTATAAATACTTCGTTCTGCCAAGCTCTTAATCTATCTTTAACCAAACTTAGGCAGATTTTTGCGGTAGAAACCGCAGAGGGTAATTCTGTTCACATAGATAAGGTTTTGCAAAAAGGAAAGATAGAACTCTTAGGCCATAAATTTTCTGCAAACTTGTTACCTATGAATTTAGTTGAATTCGATGTTGTGTTAGGAATGGATTGGTTGGTAGCCAACCATGCTCAAATCCTCTGTGATAAGAATTCTGTAGAAATTCATACACCCACAGGTGAAATAGTGGTGATTACAGGAGATAAGCCACGTAAGCCAATGAAGTTCATTTCAGTAATGAAAATAGCCAGTTATTCAAGAAAACAAGGAATAGTATATATGGTTTCGGTAGTTAGCAATACTAAAGGCAAGGAACTTAAGGAAATTCCTGTAATATCAGAATACTCAGATATATTTTAAGAAGAACTACCTGGATTACCACCCGATAGGGTAGTAGAATTTAGAATTCATCTAATTCCTGGAACTACACCGATAGCCAAGGCACCTTATCGGTTAGCACCCATCGAAATGCTAGAATTGAAAAAGCAGTTAGATGAATTATTAAGTAGAGGATTCATACAACCTAGCTTATCCCCATGGGGAGCACCAGTGTTTTTTGTAAAGAAGAAAGATGGTTCGATGCGAATGTGTATCGATTATAAGGAATTGAATAAGGTTACAATTAAGAATCGATACCCATTGCCTAGGATTGATGATCTTTTCGATCAACTTCAGGGGGCTAGATATTTTTCTAAGATAGATTTACGCTCTGGAGATCATCGGTTGAAAGTACAAGAAGAAGACATACCTAAAACTGCTTTCAGAACTAGGTATGGGCATTACGAGTTTACAGTCATGCCCTTTGGATTAACAAATGCTCCTGCAGCATTCATGGACATGATGAATAGGATCTGTAAACCGTACTTGGATAAATTTATAATTGTCTTTATCGACGATATACTCATTTATTCCAAAAGTCAGGACGAGCATTGTGAGCACCTGCATGCACTCTTAACTTTGTTAAGAAAAGAGAAGCTTTACGCCAAATTCTCGAAGTGTGAATTTTGGCTACAAGAGGTACAATTTTTAGGACACATGGTGAATCACGAAGGTATTCACGTAGATCCCTCCAAAATAGAAGCGATTACCAAATGGAAGGTCCCGCAATCAGCTATGGAAGTTAGAAGTTTTCTAGGGTTAGCCGGATACTATAGACGGTTTATTAAGGATTTTTCCAAAATAGTTGTGCCAATAACTAAGCTAACCTGTAAAGCAGTGAAGTTTGAATGGGGATCTAGACAAGAAGAGGCTTTTAAGATTTTAAAGCAAAGGTTAACAAACGCCCCAATTCTTGCCTTACCAGAAGGGACAGAAGATTTTGAAGTTTACTGTGATGCTTCTAAGCTAGGATTAGGATGTGTGCTAATGCAACGCAAAAAGGTAATTGCGTATGCCTCAAGACAATTGAAAAAGCACGAGGAAAACTATACGACACATGACTTAGAATTAGGATCGATAATTTTTGCCCTTAAGATTTGGAGACACTATCTGTATGGAAGTAAGTTTACCGTTTATACAGATCATAAAAGCTTAAGGTATATATTTGGGCAAAAACAATTGAACATGAGGCAAAGAAGATGGATGGAAATTCTAAGTGACTACGACTGTGATATCCAATATCACGAAGGAAAAGCAAATGTAGTCCCAGATGCTCTAAGTCGTAAGTATCATGAAAAGCAAAAGCGAGTTCGTGCCCTTAGATTAAATCTACAGTTAGATTTAATGGAACAACTGAAAAACATCCAAGAAACAGCAATCAAGGATGATGCTGAAGGAATGAAAGGAAGGATAAAAGACTTGGAGCAAGGGGCTGATGGAATTTGGAGATTCCACAAGAAAAGGATTTGGGTACCTAAGCAGGGAGAGTTAAGAAATAAGATTTTAGAGGAAGCCCATAAATCTAGGTATACCATGCATCCTGGTAATAATAAGATGTACCAAGATTTAAGAAATAATTTCTGGTGGATAGGAATGAAAAAGGACATAGCTAGATATGTATCTAAGTGTCTAACTTGTTCACAAGTTAAAGCAGAACACCAGAAACCCTCAGGGTTACTCCAATAATTAGAAATGCCTGTTTGGAAATGGGAACTAATAACCATGGATTTCGTTACTAAGTTACCCAAAACCAGAAAAGGTAACGACGCAATTTGGGTAATTGTGGATCGATTAACCAAATCAGCTCATTTTCTACCCATGAAAGAAACCTTTAGCATGGAAAGATTAGCCAAATTATATGTAGACGAGGTAGTATCCTTACATGGAGTTCCACTCTCCATTGTATCGGATAGGGATAGTCGTTTCACTTCACATTTCTGGACCAGTTTCCAGGAAGCAATGGGAACCCGACTAAATTTAAGTACTACATACCATCCCCAAACAGACGGACAAAGTGAAAGGACGATCCAAACCCTGGAAGAGATGCTCAGGGCATGTGTGATAGATTTTGGAGGAAACTGGGACAACCATTTACCTTTAATTGAATTCTCCTATAACAATAGTTATCATTCAAGCATTGAAGTTGCCCCGTTCGAAGCACTGTATGGACGAAAGTGTAGAACTCCAGTTTGCTGGGCAGAAATAGGAGAAAGCCAGTTATCAGGTCCTGAAATCGTACAAGAAACCACCGATAAGATCACTCAAATCAAGGAAAGACTGAAAACGGCTCGAGATCGCCAGAAGAGTTATGCAGACAATCGACGCAAGCCACTAGAATTTCAAGTTGGAGACAGGGTACTTTTGAAAGTTTCTCCTTGGAAAGGAGTAGTTCGGTTCGGTAAGAAAGGAAAGCTAAGTCCAAGGTACGTAGGACCATTCCCAGTAATCCAGCGAATAGGACCGGTCGCCTATCGCTTACAACTACCAGAAGAGTTAGCCGGGGTACATGACGTCTTTCATGTATCCAACCTCAAGAAATGTTTATCTGACGAATCCATGGTAGTACCTCTTCAAGACATAGAGGTAAATGAAAAGTTCAAGTTCGTAGAGAAACCACTTCAGATAGAAGACAGAAAGATTAAATTTCTTAAACACAAAAGATTGGTACTTGTTAAAGTCAAGTGGGATTCGAAAAGAGGACCCGAGTATACCTGGGAGCTGGAATCGGAAATGAAACGAAAGTATCCTCACTTATTTCAGTAAATCTCGAGGACGAGATTTTAAATAAGGTGGGGAGGATGTAAGGACCTGAAAAATTGTCTAAAAACGATCCGTGAGTGAAAACCCGGACCCCTGGAACCCTAGTGCTTATGAAAAATCAAGAAAACAAGATATTTGGATTTCAGGCGGGCCGCGTAAAACGTAAGCTTCGGCTTACGCGGGCCGCGTCAAATCAAAGATCACCGGATAAGCGTTCCAGGCCATGTGGCAACCACGTGGCAACCCTACTCGTGACACGCTAGCCCTACACGTAGACTAGGGGTCCTCGCGGGCCGCGTAAAAGACATGTTAAGGTTTACGCGGGCCGCGTAAAACCTAAAATGTTGCTATAAGTAGCCTGTGCATGGGACTTGCTTTTGTGTTCGAAATCTCAGTCTAAAAACGTCCATATTCTGCTAAAAACGAGTTTTACGGTGTCAAGACGCTGCTATGAATACAGGGTATTAACTCGATCACTGCTACGATACAATGTCCGATCGATTGAAACCGATCCGATGGATGTTTAAGTGCTGCCCGTATTTGGGCTATACTTTGTCATTCGTCGTGAGGGTTTTGATTTCGTGAGTTTATCGTAAAGAGTTGTATTAAGTTACTGACCTAGTTTCGCATGCATTGTTATTTTAACTAGGTTACACGGCTAAATCGGTAGGCTAAACTCTGCCCGTCTAAACTTGCAATGTGAGTCATTCTCTTTTTATCAACAATGTTTTACCATACTCAAATTATTTTCAAAAGTTATAATTACAGGGATTAAGTCTTGGTTATCTTGAATCACTGGCAACTGGGGTATTGTGCACATTACTAATTTCTCACGGTTAGGATAACAATCCTAATAGTGATAATCATCAATATTTGGGTGAAATGACCCAATAGTGGTATGACCATCATCACCAGGGTGTGACACGGCGCCAGATAAAAATAAGATAGTAGCCAATGTAATCGCTCTTATGCTGTAATCTATAACTAATGTGTCGTTTTATTTAACCGGAATGACTAGCCAGTATTTCCCCGCTGATAAAATATTTTTAAAACATGTTTCAGGTAACTTACTGTGAATCAAGGAAAAAGTGCTACGGAGCACTAACAAGCTTGAAGTGGTGGCTCAATAAAATAAATAAACATGTTTTGTAAAACAAGGAATTTCCTTGTGAAATTCCCTTTACTGTAAATTATGGGGTTTGTCCCAGATTGTGAAATAAAATAATTGGGCATTTTCAAGTTTCAAAAGATCCTGTTAAAATTCCGTTGTCGCAACAACTAATAAATACCACGGGTTTCTGTCCCGCGGCTCCTAGACCGGGTAACACCGGGACGGGGGCCGTGACAATCGGGTGGCAGCTCGATCGGCTGGCCACTCGATTGAAGTGCATGGCGCGACGAGTTTTGCTGTTTCGATTACGATTGCGAGCGTTGCAATGCGAATGAGTTTCCTAGTCAATTTACTTTTAATCCCAACTACTATATCAACATACAATCATCCTTATTTCACATTCGTTTAGCGTTTGCAATTCGATTGCGATTGAGTTTCGATTGCGTTTCGATTAATCACCACACATAAACGTAATTAAACATGCACAAGTAACACGTAAGGCACACACACACATAGAAAAATAACCAAAACGCGTAATTCGAGTTGCGAGTGCGATTGCGATAAGCGATAAGCGATCAAATATGTGATAAATATCGAATAAACCTCGATTATTAATAAGTACTCCACATAATACAACTAACGTAAAGCATAAGATAGACTAACTACAAGTCAAAGAAGTCAAAACAGGAATTGAGCAAGGAGAGACAGATCGCAATTAGCAATCTTGTCTCCCTTTGACTTCTTCGAAACACGGGGTGTTACAGCCTCCCCTAGTTGAGGGAATTTCGTCCCGAAATTAGGCCGAAGCCGTAACAAACAATTGCGGATACTTTGCCTTCATGTCGCTTTCGAGTTCCCAAGTGAACTCTGCGCCTCGCTTACCTTCCCATCAGATTTTCACAATAGGAATGCGCGAGCGTCTGAGCTGCTTGGTTTGGCGATCCATGATTTCGACAGGCTTCTCCACGAAGTGTAGTGTTTCGTTTACTTGGAGATCATCAAGGGGTACAATTAAATCATGCTCAGCCAGGCACTTTCGAAGGTTCGAAACGTGGAAAGTCGGGTGGACGTTATTAAGTTTCTCCGGTAGTTCGAGTCTGTAGGCGACTATTCTGATCCTTTCCAGAATCTTAAAAGGTCCAACATATCGAGGTGCTAGTTTCCCTTTCTTGCCGAATCTGACCACACCCTTCCAAGGTGATACCTTTAGGAGTACTTAGTTGCCAACGTCAAATTCGAGGGGCTTGCGTCGTCTATCGGCGTAACTTTTCTGACGACTCCTAGCTTTCAGCAGATTGTCTCAAATTTGGAGGACTTTGTCAGTCGTTTCTTGCAGTAGCTCAGGACCGGTTAATTGCGAGTGCCCGATCTCATGCCATACAATAGGCGATCGACATTTTCTTCCGTATAAAGCCTCAAACGGTGCCATTTGAATGCTGGAATGATAACTGTTATTATACGAGAATTCGACTAACGGCAGGTAAGCGTCCCAATTACCACCAAAATCTATGACACACGAACGGAGCATGTCTTCAAGAGTACGAATCGTTCTCTCAGTCTGACCGTCGGTTTGAGGGTGGAATGCGGTACTTAGATTAAGCGTAGTACCGAGAGCCGTTTGAAACGTTTCTCACAGACGCGAGGTAAACCGGGCATCACGGTCAGAGACGATGTCGCGAGGCGTCCCATGTCGATAAATGATCTCATCGGTGTAGATTCGGGCTAATCTTTCTACCTTGTAGTCTTCCCGTATTGGCAAAGAGTGAGCAGATTTGGTCAAACGGTCAAAAACAACCCAGATGTTGTCGTGACTTGATGGCGTGCACGGAAGTTTCGTTATGAAGTCCATAGCTATACTCTCCCACTTCCACATAGGGATCGGGGGTTGTTCGAGTAAGCCAGAGGGCCTTTGGTGTTCATCCTTGACTTTTGAGCAAGTCAGGCACTTCCCAACGTAGAGAGCGATATCCCTCTTCATGCCCGGCCACCAGTACTTGTAGCGAAGGTCCTGGTACATCCTGTCGGCACCGGGATGAATAGAGTACCGATATTTGTGGGCTTCGACCATCAATATCTGTCGTAAATTGGTCCGCTTAGGGATCCAAATTCGGTCCAGCATGTGGAATATCTCATTCAACTTATTCACAAGCTGAGCTCCATCGTGGTAGATTCTTTCCTTCTTTAGAGTGCGCTCATTAAAACAGGCATGTTGGGCTTCACAGATGAGGGTTTTGAGATCGTATTGGGCTTGGATATCCCGAATGCTGAGCAGATAGCTTCGTCTGCTGAGGGCGTCGGCAACGATATTTGCTTTGCCTGAGTGATAACGGATCTCACAGTCGTATTCGTCGAGAAGTTCTACCCATCGGCGTTGACGCATATTAAGTTCCTTCTGGTCAAAGATATGTTGTAGGCTCCTATGATCGGTGAAGATCGTATACTTGGTACCATACAGGTAGTGTCGCCAAATCTTTAACGCAAAAACAACTGCGCCTAGCTCGAGATCATGGGTTGTATAGCTCTTCTCGTGGATTTTGAGCTGACGAGATGCGTAAGCAATGACCTTGTCTCGTTGCATGAGGACACAACCAAGACTGAGGTTCGAGGCATCACAATAGACAATAAAGTCATCGTTTCCATCGGGTAAAGTGAGGACGGGAGCATTGCAAAGCATGTGCTTGAGGGTTTGGAAAGCAGACTCTTGTTCAGTTCCCCAAACAAAAGGCTTGTCTTTATGCGTGAGAGTGGTAAGCGGCACAACGATTTTTGAGAACCCTTCGATAAATCGACGATAATAGCCCGCTAGTCCGAGGAAAGAACGGACTTCAGACGGGTTCTTAGGTGTGATCCAACTCTTAACTGCTTCAATCTTCACAGGATCGACGTGAATGCCTTGACTATTGACAATGTGACCGAGGAATTGAACCTCCTCCAGCCAAAATTCGCACTTGGAGAACTTGGCATAGAGTCGATTCCCTTGTAGTAGCTTGAGAACCAAACGTAGATGTTGCGCGTGTTTGGCTTTCGACTTGGAATAGATCAAGACATCATCGATGAACACGATGACGAAACAGTCGAGATAAGGTTTACACACGCGATTCATCATATCCATGAAAACCGCGGGTGCGTTGGTTAAAGCAAAAGGCATAACAACGAACTCATAGTGACTGTATCGGGTGCGAAAAGCGGTTTTGGGTATATCCTCCTCTTGAATGCATAGTTGGTGATAGCCTGAGCGTAGATCGATCTTCGAGAAACATGTGGCACCTTGTAGCTGATCAAACAAGTCATCAATTCGAGGCAGGGGATAACGATTCTTGATTGTCAACTTATTCAACTCCCGATAGTCGATGCACATCCTGAACGACCCATCCTTCTTTTTGACGAAAAGGACTGGTGCGCCCCATGGAGAGGTGCTCGGGCGAATGAAGCCTTTATCAAGCAATTCCTGGAGCTGACTCGAAAGTTCACGCATTTCGGACGGAGCGAGTCGGTAAGGAGCTTTGGCAACAGGGTTGGCTCCAGGAATGAGGTCGATACGAAAGTCGATATCACGACTTGGCGGTAGTCCAGGAAGATCATCAGGAAACACATTGGGAAATTCACGAACCATGGGAACGTCTTTCACTCCTGTCTTTCCTTTCTTTTCCTTCTCCGCTATTACGATATTAGCCAAGAAAGCTCTGTATTCCTTGCAAAGATACTTGCTGGCTTGGACACAAGACATGAGCTTGTGACCTTTCGAAGCAGTTTCACCATAAACACATAATAAATCACCATTCGCGAGCGAGAATCGAATCATTTTATCGAAACATACAACTTCAGCATGGTTTTCCCGAAGAAAGTCCATGCCTACTATGATACTATGAAGTCAAAACTTCCGAGTTGCATCGGAATAAGATCGATTGGGAAGATGTGATTGTTGAGTTCAAGAGTACAATCACGAAGCACGGAATTGACAGCGACGGTTCTTCCGGTGGCGACTTCGATATCGAACGTCGAGGGGAGATGGGAGCGCTTACGATTAAGGAGCTTCTCGAATTCGAACGACACAAAATAGTTGTCGGCTCCAGTATCAAACAAACACGAAGCATAAATACCGTTCACGAGAAACGTACCATTAACCACATTGTTGTCAGCCTGGGCTTGGCGCACATTGATGTTGAAAGTTCTGGCGCGGGCGGCTTGTTGCTGTTGCTGTTGAGGTTGTTGCTGCTGTTGTTGTTGTTGCTGAGGCTGCTGCTGCTGGGGCTCTTGTTTCACAACCCTGTTCGGGAACATGTTCGCAAAGTGGTTGGGATCACCACATGCGAAGCAGACTCTGGCGTTGACCGCGGGTGCCTGAGCCGCTTGTTGGCCTTGAGGAGCTGGAAGCAGAGCTTGTTGAGCAGTAGCTTGAGTTGGTGCTTGGCGGGGACCAGTACGACAGTTAGCAGTAAAGTGGCCGTACATATTGCAGTGCACACAAAAACGGCAGGCGATACCCACCGGGTGATGAAAAGTACATGTGGGGCAGGCAGGGTGAGGGCCTGTGTATGCCCGCTTTGCAGGCGGTGTGTAGGTAACTGGTGTTGGAGCTGATCGGTGCTGGGGTTGCTGCTGAGCCGGTACAGCTTGGAGTGGAGCAACAGTGGTTGTGACAACACAGTTCTTGTTGCTGGAGCTGCTGTTGTTGTTCTTCTTCTTGCGGCGTGAGGACTTTAATGATTGAGCGGCTGCAGTTTCAGTTGATGGTGCGGCGGTAGCTTGATGCAAGTTCTTGGTAGCTTTATCCCAGAAGCTAGCCTTGACTCGCTTGTCGTTGATTTCCGCGGCAAGCAAATAAGTCTCTTCGATTGTTGCTAGCTTCGCGGCATGCACAAAATCTGCAACACAGTCTGGTAGAGCTCGAATGTACTTCTTGATTGTCATGTCGGTAGTCTTCACCTGATCGGGACAGATAATACTGAGCTGCTTGAAGCGAGCAGTCAGGGCAGCGTTGTCACCATCTTTCTGCTTCAGATGCCAGAATTCGTCATCCAACTTTTGGCGCTCATGGGGAGGACAGAACTCTTCGAGCATAACGTTCTTTGATGCGTGTGAAGTGTGTATATAAGTTTAAGTATATTTTAAGCCCTTTTACACTTTCTTTAGCCAAGTTTTAAATTTATAAAACACGATATTTACTAACACTAAACACACATATGGGCAAGTGCACCCATCGTGAGTGTAGTATAGTGTTGGCAAGATACCGAGGTCGTCCAAGGACATAAGAGCTTTTAGTACCGGTTTATCCTCAACGTCTAATCAAATCAAAAGTTTAGAAAAATGTTTTAAACTAAGAAAATAAAAACTAACTAAAATGCTGAAAATAAAAATAAAAGAAAAAACAGATAGACAAGATGAATCACTTGGCTCCGACTCGTGTTTAGTGTAACCTTTGATTATTTCCGCACTTTTGCACTATTTAAGAGATTATCTTAGTTATTGTAGCAGGCCCCTCTTTTGGAGGTGACGTTACCCTCAACCCAATAGTTTGAGTCAGCAAGGATACAATCCTAAAGGGTCGGATTATTGAAAGATAATTAATTAAGTTATTAATGCATAATGTGGTAGGCCCCTCTTTTGAAGGTGACGTTACCCTCGGCTAAGTAGTCTGAGTCAGCAGGGATACAGTCCTAAGTAGCCGGGTTAAAATATTAATAGTAGTTTAACTTATGAGGGGATCAAAGAGTTTGGACCCCTGCCATCCAATACCGTTAAGTATTGAAGGAGGTCCTACTAAATTTGACCAAGGTCCTTTGCAGGATCTATACACTGAACAATGGCAAGACTCTTACCAAACCATTCCCTTAACCCCCGACCAGGTAGCCAACATACCTCCATATAGACCGTGGAGATATGAATGGTGAAAATCTTTTATTTTATATAGACAGTAAAATAATGCCAAGACACCACGGACAAACGATAAGGAAGAATCACCTTCAACATAAGAAACTAGTTATTAAAGTCAATAATACATAACCAATTAAAAAGTGCGAAAAGATTAAAAATAAAAAGTATTACACTAGACACTTTGTCTTCACCAAGTGATGTAAGAGACTTAGGCAAACATGGCCTTGATTGTCAAGAACTCTTACGATCAATCTTGGATCCCGAGACGACTCACACACTCTATGATGGACAATGGATGATGGTGGTGGATGATGGTGTTATGGTGGTGGTGGGTGGTGGGTGAAGTGTGAGAGAGGTGGTGTGCCAAGGGATGGTTTGAGCTTGAGCCAAGCACTCCTATTTATAGGCTGAACAGAAGCTCGGGCACGGCCCCATGTCCAGTGGGCACGGCCCCGTGTCCACATCCTTCTCTTTCTTCATTAATTGCTCTTGTCTTTATTAGTTGACCACGGCCCCGTGTCCGCTGGGCACGACCCCGTGTGCAGAAACATATCTGTACTATCAAGATTTGCCTAGATTCTGCGAATCTTATAGTTGACCACGGCCCCGTGTCCACTGAGCACGGCCCCGTGGTCGGCGATGGAAGCTTCTATAACTTTGTCTTTTATGCTGACACTTAGGCACGCCCCCGTGCTCACTGAGCACGGGGCGTGTTCAACCTCCTCTTTTCTTGTTTTGCTTGGGAAGATGCTTTCGGGGAGGTCGGGCATGCCACGTTTATTCCTTTTCTTGTATTTATGTTAGATTTAGCTTCCTTTTTGCTTCTTTTGTTAATTTGAGCTCATTTAATCCTGAAAATACAAAAGGAAGACAAAAACACACCTTTTCCAACATTAGTACTAAAAAAGGGTTAGTTTTATGCCACAATTGATGTAATTTATATGTTGCATCTTGCACACATCAAATACCCCCACACTTGAATCTTTGCTTGTCCTCAAGCAAAACTCTTTATAATATGGCTTTACACTCCCAAATGGAATTGGTAGAAAAGAAGGTTTTTGGGCTTGTCATAGAGTGTCGGGATTTCCAAGATTCTTTATTTAGTTTTATTTTTATTTATTTACAATCTTATTCGTCATGATTTATTTAAAACTTTTCATAAGATAAATTACTTATTAGGGCATAACATGCCTCTTTAAAATTCTATTTATATACAAGTTCACATACCTCACGGGGGATCACTCAACACTCGGCCGAAGATGTATTTTAGTGAATCGCTCGAGAGCGGCATGGAACTTACTCCTACCATAGGCTTGCCAAGCAATCAATCCTCCTCCTTTTTAACTATATACCTTCGTAAATATCAAGAGGACTTTTTGGGTGAAGGGTTAGGCTTGGGTTAAAGGTAGGTGGTTGGGTTAGTGGTTAGTAGAAAAGGGCGAAAAAGCGTAAAAAGCATCGGTTTTCGTAAGACTCTTTATTTTTCAACTTTTTATTTTGATGAAGCTGTAATTCCAAACTAATTTATTTTTGATGAACTTGCTTGTTTATTTCTTTTGCTTCATCATCAACACTTTTTTTTTGAAAGTCGTACGAAAAACCGAACTTGTTACTAAAACAAAGGGTTAAAAATAAAAAGGTTTTGGTGGGTGAAAGGGTGTTTGGTTTGGGTTATGAAATGAAAAGGTTTAGGCTCAAAGGGGTTAACTAGGGTGATTTTGGGTAGGTGGTAAAAAAATAATGGTGTAGAAATAAAAAAGGGTTAGTCCTAATGCCTCTATCATATACTTACTCTGGTTTAAGTTGGTAAGGACCGGGAATGTATCGTCGTGGCAAGTTCTAGAGTTGTAAGAACCAAGCGGCTATTCACACAAGAAACGAAAAATGAGCATTTAGTTTAAAGATATGTATTTGTATGCTCAATAAAGGCTCAAAACTCACTTTTGTGGGAATGGGTTTTTATGTGATCAAGTATATATAATCAAATTTTAACTAAGCTTGTCATGCCTTTTCATAATTTTCTTATGTTGGTTCTTTTTATCACGACACTATCGGTTGTAAATTTGTAAAAATATAACTTTTTTAGAATTTTGAAATTCCCAAATTAAACCTAGACAAGTAAAAAAAATGAAAATTTTCGAAAAAATTTGGGGTGATTAGCGGTTCCAATAGAGTTTTGTGTAAGGCTTGTTATTAGGACTTGCAAGATTCAAGGTTTTAGCATCCCCCCACACTTAAATTACACATTGTCCTCAATGTGTCCCAAAATAAGTTTTTAGGTTGATTGAATGTGTAAAAGGTGTGAATCAAGAAAAAATTTGTGTTACTGGGCGCTGGACACGGCCCCGTGTTGTCCGGGCACGGCCCCGTGTTTAAGTGCCAGTAACAACAATTAAACAAAAGAAACAGAAGCCTGGACACGGGGGCGTGTTGGGTGAACACGGCCCGTGTCCAGTTTACCTGAATTGGGTCATTTCTGCAGACTATGCAGCACGGGGCCGTGTTGGGCGGACACGGCCCGTGCTGAGCTTACTGTTAACGAAGAAAATTGTCGGATGGCCCTGTTTTCCTGCATGGGGTGCTGGTTCAAGTTTCCCTTGTTATCCTTTGCCATCCTGAGTGTATTTTATTCCTGAAAATTAAAACTAACTAGAAAATATAAAGATTAATCTAAACTAAACTAAGGATAGTTCCGCGGAATGCCTCCGTGGTGCGCCACGTTTATAAGGGTCCTTGGCTAGACCCGAAGCCTGGTCATATGTTACTCAAGTGGGATGTTTTGCATCCCATGCTGCACCGTCGGAGAGCGTCATCCAAGCTTGAGTCTATGACATTTATGTAGTTGACCGGGTCTTCGTCTTCTACTCTCTTTCCAACTCCAAACTTCACTTCCTCGTCCCCAAACTTCAATGTTAGTGTTCCGTCATTCATATCCACCACTGCTTGGGCGGTGGCTAGAAATGGCCTCCCGAGGATGAGAGGAACATCGGCGTCTTCTTCCATGTCTAGGATGACAAAGTCGGTCGGGAAAACGAAATTGTCAACTTTGACCAATAGATTTTCAGCGACACCCTGTGGAAATTTGACGGATCTGTCGGCGAGTTGTATGCTCATCTTTGTAGGGCTTGTTGTTCCTAGGCCGAGTCGTTTGAACATCGATGTGGGCATGAGGTTAATGCTAGCCCCAAGATCGGCTAATGCATTACGAATGGGGGATTCCCCAATCGAGCAAGGAATCGTGAAGCTTCCGGGATCAATTTTCTTTTGTGGGAGTTTGTTGAGTACTAAGGCGGAGCATTCTTCGCCTAAGTTAACTAATTGCAATGATTCAATTTTCCTCTTATGAGTGAGGAAGTCCCACATAAATTTTGCATATTTAGGCATTTGGGTAAGGACCTCAATAAAAGGAATATTAACATGCAATTGTTTTAGTAAATTTTCGAACTTTACGAATTGTTCATCGGTCTTTTGACGATTTAACCGACCGGGGTATGGAACCGGAGGAGTCTTGGTGGGCTCTTGATATGGTGGAGAAGCCTTTTCTGGTTGGGGCGCGGGTGAAGTCGTGGGTTGGCTGGATTGGCTTCTTTCAAGTGTCAGTAATGGAGCCTCCTCGGGACCCACGGTTCGGTTTCTCAATGTGATGAGATGTACTTGCGCTTTTGGGTTGGTTTCGGTATTGCTTGGTAACGCGCCTTGTGGTTTCTCGGAGAAATTTTGAGCTACTTGATTTAATTGTTTTTCAATGTTTTGAATGCTAGCTTATTGATTTCTAAAATTCGATTCCAATTGCTTAAATCGATCCGAGTTTTTCTTTTCGGTGTCGGAGATGAGGCGAGATACAGTATCTTCAAGCCTTTCTCGTCCACCTTGTTGTTGAGAAAAGTTTTGTGGTTGTTGAAAGTTAGTTCGTTGGTTTTGTTAGTTACTACTATTGCCGGGATCTCTCCAACCAAGGTTAGGGTGGTTACGCCATCCTTGGTTGTAGGTACCCGTTGGTGGACCCGACGGCCTAGGTCTATTATCAATGTAGTTTACCGTTTCTGTTTGGTCATCTACTTCTTTCATACAACTCCAATTTTCATGTGGTCCACCACACCCCTCACAAGCCATAACCGAGGCCGTTTTTGCCATTTCTAACTTTTTGATTTTTGAAGAAAGGGCCTCGATTTGGGCTTGTAAAGAAGTGCTTTCATCAACCTTATGGGCGCCCGGGGCAATAGATTTATTACCTCGGAGAGTGTGCCACTGAAAATTGGTTTGCGCAATTTCCACAATTTGATTGTATATTTCATTTGGGCGACGATTACCTAGAAGTCCCCCGGAGCTAGAATCAAGTGTTTGTCTTGTGTGTGGCAACAACCCATTGTAGAAAGTGGATACTTGTTGCCATACCGCAAGACCTTGATGAGGACACTTTCTTAGTAGCTCCTTGAACCTTTCCCAAGTTTCATATAAGGATTCCCCATCTTCTTGTGAATATGTGTTAATTTCAGTCATTAATTTAGCTGTTTTAGCAGGAGGGAAATACTTATATAGAAACTTTTGGGCTAGTTCATCCCAGGTGTTTATCGAGCCAACTGGGAGGGTGTTGAGCCAAGCCTTAGCTCGGTCTTTTAGTGAAAATGGAAATATTCGAAGGCGGATGGCGTCGTTTGATGCTCCATTGATCCGAAAGGTATCACATATTTCTAAGAAATTAGTAATATGTAGATGGGGATCCTCGTCCGCAAGCCCATGAAAGGTTGCGGAGTTTTGAAGCATTTGTATCAAATGCGGTCGAAGTTCGAAGTTATTGGCTTCGACATTCGGTGCATTGATAGCGGCGCCGAGGTTACCTACAGTGGGTCGTAGGTAATCCATGAGGGTACGTTGATCCGCCATTGGAAGTGTTTCCCCCGAAACTTTCTCTTGGTTTTTAGCTTTAAGTCTTTTTCTGAGAAAGCGTTCGGGTTCTTCTAGGGGTTCTTTTATGTCTCTACTAGAACTGGAGCTCATACACTACGTAGGAAGTTCAAATGCGGCGCCTGGGTTCCAAGTCCTGCAATAAAAACAGAAAAGAACGTTGGTCAGAAGGTTCACCACGGCCCCGTGTTCAGCGACCACGGTCCGTGGTCGGAGATACAGTGATTGTTTTCCGAATCCCAGTTACTGGGGAGTTGGACACGGCCCCGTGTTGCACCGACACGGCCCCGTGCTCAGCTCTCTGTAACTCGGAAAATAAAAACTGCCAGTAACAATGCAGGGAACGGCCCGTATCCGACCAGGCACGGCCCGTGCTGAGCTCTGCAGAAGCTGAAAAACTAAGAAAAATCCTAAAAAAAATAGAAAAATAAGAAAAACGATTAGGACGTTGATTCCTAACTTTCTTAAAATCCTTGTGTCCCCGGCAGCGGCGCCAAAAACTTGATGCGTGTGAAGTGTGTATATAAGTTTAAGTATATTTTAAGCCCTTTTACACTTTCTTTAGCCAAGTTTTAAATTTATAAAACACGATATTTACTAACACTAAACACACATATGGGCAAGTGCACCCATCGTGAGCGTAGTATAGTGTTGGCAAGATACCAAGGTCGTCCAAGGACACAAGAGCTTTTAGTACCGGTTTATCCTCAACATCTAATCATATCAAAAGTTTAGAAAAATGTTTTAAACTAAGAAAATAAAAACTAACTAAAATGCTGAAAATAAAAATAAAAGAAAAAAACAGATAGACAAGATGAATCACTTGGCTCCGACTCGCGTTTAGTGTAACCTTTGATTATTTCCGCACTTTTGCACTATTTAAGAGATTATCTTAGTTATTGTAGTAGGCCCCTCTTTTGGAGGTGACGTTACCCTCAACCCAGTAGTTTGAGTCAGCAAGGATACAATCCTAAAGGGTCGGATTATTGAAAGATAATTAATTAATTTATTAATGCATAATGTGGTAGGCCCCTCTTTTGAAGGTGACGTTACCCTCGGCTAAGTAGTCTGAGTCAGCAGGGATACAGTCGTAAGTAGTCGGGTTAAAATATTAATAGTAGTTTAACTTATGAGGGGATCAAAGAGTTTGGACCCCTGCCATCCAATACCGTTAAGTATTGAAGGAGGTCCTACTAAATTTGACACAGGTCCTTTGCAGGATCTATACACTGAACAATGGCAAGACTCTTACCAAACCGTTCCCTTAACCCCCGACTAGGTAGCCAACATACCTCCATATAGACCGTGGAGATATGAATAGTGAAAATCTTTTATTTTATATAGACAGTAAAATAATGCCAAGACACCACGGACAAACAATAAGGAAAAATCACCTTCAACATAAGAAACTAGTTATTAAAGTCATTAATACATAACCAATTAAAAAGTGCGAAAAGATTAAAAATAAAAAGTATTACACTAGACACTTTGTCTTCACCAAGTGATGTAAGAGACTTAGGCAAACATGGCCTTGATTGTCAAGAACTCTTACGATCAATCTTGGATCCCAAGACGACTCACTCACTCTATGATGGACATTGGATGATGGTGTTATGGTGGTGGTGGGTGGTGGGTGAAGTGTGAGAGGGGTGGTGTGCCAAGGGATGGTTTGAGCTTGAGCCAAGCACTCCTATTTATAGGCTGAACAGAAGCTCGGGCACGGCCCCGTGTCCAGTGGGCACGGCCCCGTGTCCACATCCTTCTATTTCTTCATTAATTGCTCTTGTCTTTATTAGTTGACCACAGCCCCATGCCCGCTGAGCACGGCCCCGTGGTGGGCGATGGAAGCTTCTACAACTTTGTCTTTTATGCTGACACTTGGGCACGCCCCCGTGCTCACTGAGCACGGGGCGTGTTCAACCTCCTGTTTTCTTGTTTAGCTTGGGAAGATGCTTTCGGGGAGGTCGGGCATGTCACGTTTATTCCTTTTCTTGTATTTATGTTAGATTTAGCAGCCTTTTTGCTTCTTTTGTTAATTTGAGCTCATTTAATCCTGAAAATACAAAAGGAAGACAAAAACACACTTTTTCCAACATTAGTACTAAAAAAGGGTTAGTTTTATGCCACAATTGATGTAATTTATATGTTGCATTTTGCACACATCATTCTTCAAGTCATCCCATGATAGACCATAAGCTGCGTCATTTCCACGTTTGTTCCTCTCGGCCATCCACCAGTCTAATGCATGGGACTGGAAGACGCCGGTAGCATTCAGAGTGCGGAGATCGTCAGGACATCCACTCTGACGCAGAGTGACTTCGATCGAGTCGAACTATTGAAACAAGGCCGTAGGGCCATCTTCGCCAGTGAACTCTTTCGGTCCGCATGCTTTAAACTGTTTGAAACTAAAGGCGGCTTTGGGAGTAGTTTTAGGAGCTTCGGTTCTGGACTCTTAAAACAATTTGCTCACGTTCTCGTATATTTCACTCACGATCTGAGGAACAACCTTTGCTACTTGTTTTGCGACGATAGCAGCAAGGCGTTTCTCTTTGTTCTTGACGAGAAATTCGTGGGTGACGGGGTCCAGATGAGGGTCCAGGTGACGACATTGTCTGCAACAGACATCCTCGCGGGCTTAGTCACAACATAATCGAATCTCGCCTCACCATTCTTAGATACTACCAAAGCTCAGGAATATGATCATGTAAACACGTAGGCACATAAACACAGATTCATATAAGCACAGAAGCACATAAGCACGTAAGGCACAGAATCACAGAAGCACATAAGCACATAAGACATATAAGGCATATAGCACACACAGAAGCTTCTGACTGCCTCAGAATACAGAAACCTATCATTCAAAATCCACGAGAGTTCGAGAGTAGCGATTGCGAATAATCATAGCGAGTAGTATAGTATAAACGAATAACTTAGCAAGCAACATATCGTATAGTGGTTCCTCGTGG